>OY998165.1:98452531-99702531 GCA_963921995.1 Oxystoma pomonae
GAGGGGGGAAAACATTTAAGTTTGTCCTATGTTCATCAAAATTGAAATCCGAAGGTTTTTGGGCATAAGGAATACAAATTTTTTATCAGATTTTTAAAACTCAATATGACGGATTCATGATGGACGATTGTTAGTAATGTTTTTTCAACCAATTTTAACATTATACACATCCGACTCTATTCAAATTTGGTATGCGTTTAAAGTTTCAGTAAAAATACAATAACTTGATGTTATTAGGTACCCCCTCCCCAACTACGAGGAGAGTAGAGGGGGAAAACACCTAAGTTTGTCCGATTTCAACCAAAATTGGTAATCGGGGGTTTTTGGGGATAATAAGAATAATATAGCGGATTCAAGATAAAAAACTTTTTGACATGTTTTGCTAACCAATTTTAACTGACTTACGTAATCAAATTTGGCATACAGTGGTTCCTAGAGAAGGTGATTATGAATTTTTGATCACATTTAAAAATTTCAATATGGTGGATTCAAAATGGACGATTCAGGGTACAAATCTAAAAATTAAAAAATAATTTTATGTAAAAAAAGCTTTTAAAATACAAGCTTTTATCAAATATAAAATGCACTAAAAAGTAGAAACTAATTTTAAGCATTCTGATTTCGTAATATTAAAAGCGATGGGTGCATTATTATACAAAGTTTGGCCATGTAGAATATATAAAAATATATAAATATAAAAAATGTAAAGCAGAGAAATGCAAGAGTAAAAAAATCCAACCTAACTCGACCGAAGCTACCCTAACATTTCTCTGATATATGGATGGACATTGTTAGTTTTAATTTGCGGCCATCGCTTCTAATATTATGATATCAGAATGCTAAAAATTATTTTCTACTTTTTAGTGAACTTTATATTCTATAAAAGCTTGTATTTGAAAAGTTTTTTTTATACAAATTAATTTTTTAATATTTAGATTTGTACACGTCACCTTCGCTAAAAACCCATGTATGCCAATTTTGATTGAAATTAAACAAAATAAATCTTTTTCCCCCTCCATTTCTCTCGCTAGGCGAGGTGGGTACCTGATAATACTATATTATTGTATTGTCACCGGAACTACAAACGCATACCAAATTTGAAAACAATCGAATGGGTATAAGTCAGTTAAAATTGGTTAGCAAAACATGACCAAGAATCGTCCATCTTGATTTAGCCATATTAAATTTTTAAAATCTGATCAAAAATTCGTATTCCTTATCCCCGAAAACCCCCGTATACCAATTTTGGTTGAAATCGGACAAACTTGGGCGTTTTCTTCCCTCCAGGGGGTGCCTATAACAATAACCATATCATTGTATTTTCACCGGAACTATAATCGCATACCAAGTTTGAATTTAATCAGACATCTAGAAGTTAGACATAATAAAGTTGCAAGATTTGCAAGTTTTGATCCAAAGCCATAAATTCATAAAAACTATCTAAAAACTGCATATTCTTAGCAGCCTTAACGCTGCTACGAATTGGCAGTTCTTAGATTTAAAATAACAAATTACTTCCTAATA
Organism: Oxystoma pomonae; assembly: GCA_963921995.1. Classification (NCBI taxonomy): domain Eukaryota; kingdom Metazoa; phylum Arthropoda; class Insecta; order Coleoptera; family Brentidae; genus Oxystoma; species Oxystoma pomonae. Next base: position 98,454,056 of record OY998165.1, read on the forward strand.
TTAGAGGGAATTGTGACGAAACACTAATGTGCTCCTGAAAATGACCAATGGGTGGGTGCGTCCACCATACCTGTGCCCCAAACAATGTCTGAGCTTCATTCATTTGAGATTTCATAACCAGCCCCTTCTATAATGTAGAGTTCGCACTATTTACGATAACAATAACAAAATGGCAAAATTTAAACTAACGAAATCGAACATTTTCTGTCCATCCTGTGATCAGTGTGATCAAAACTCCAGGGTACCGATTCTGGAAGTCATAGGAAGTGATCGTTCGCCTGAGAGAAGAAAAGTAAATTCAACCAATAAACGCGCTTAAAAGCAGTGACGAGACGATCGAATAATCACCAAACTATTATGGGCACGCGCAGAGCTGCCTCGAACAACAATTTTTGAGCGAAGCCGTTCTCTCGACTAGACTCAGTAGTTGGGAGTTGTAGGAAAGCTCGCGTGAAAAACGTCAGTTGTATTATTTCAGAGCACGCTATTGCACGAACGACCGATCGATATTTTACTCGCTAATGCGCATGTTACGGCAAACTTGACCGTCTTTTAGAGTAGGACTCGCACAGTGGTCGATTTTTGTAAAAACGAGAAAATATATTTAGTTTTAATAAACAGACAGGATGATCGTGTGAATTTTCACATTTATCTTAAGAGAAAAAAGATATATATTTATTAATTTGCTAAATTAAAGTAAAAATGTTAGTTTAGAAAAAGAAAAAGAAAATATATTAAAAAGAATGCCAACCGAAACTTTCAAATGAAACATCCAGTATATTATTGCATTTGCATTTTGTTTTTAAATTTTAAGCATTTTTATATAACGTACCCTATGTCGATCTTCAACTGTTTTCGAGATATTAACAGTTGAATACTGTCATACTCTCGGTCTTCTACTTGAAATTTGATGTTTAATACTAATGCGTAATGTCAAACTCGTAAAAATCATAGTTTATTCTTTGGCAATCTCTTCGCCTAGTATCTTGACAACCATATAGGGGCAAATTTAGATACATTTTAAATTTTTTAATTTTTCCATTTATGTCCGCGTTTTCCGGAAAATCGACCACCGTGCGTCGTTCGAATGACTTTTGTGCGATCGGTCGGTCCCAGAATACGGAATTTTGGATTTTAATAGAAGTGGTGACTTCTCAGACTATGATCGTTCTATTACGCCCAGAATCGAGCCCCAGGGAGAAACAAAAAAACAAACGTCAGACTGAAAATTCTCGTTAACAGTTGACGTCAACAATGTTTACAAATTTCGGGTCGAAAATTTTAACCAAAATCTTCTTTGTGGGTTTGTACGTCAGCTAAAAAACCAAATAAAATAACTAGTTAAACAACAAATTGAGTATTTCTTTAGATCGGAAGCAATATCCTTAAATTAGTCCCCCACCTGTAACTGAGCACATGGTAACTTTGCCGTAAGCGGATGAAGTTCCCCTTCTCTTTCCCCATGTTTGGAATACATGCCGTATCCTAAAACTACTCCATATTCACATCTTATATCCACGCGTTCGGCAATATATCTTAGTAATGGATACTTTGGGCTGGGAATTCTATCTGCGAGCTTTAAATAAAATAAATAAATAAATAATAAATAACAAAAAAGAAGTTAAAAAACCTTCAAATCAGTTGCATCAACCGAAAATATATATATATATATATATAATAGAATATAAAAACAAAAGATTAAAAAAGATCTTGGGTGGAAATAACGTTTGGAAATCAAAGTGTATGATGGTGTTTAATGATGTATGGGGATGGTGACCAGTGGAACCACTGACGAGCCTACGCTGGTTACACAAGGCGAAACATCTTTTTATGATTTCTCTTTTCGCTTTGGTCCGTTGTGTGTTCCTTGTGCGATGCGCATCCAGGTTTGAATTATCGTTATTTCCACCCAAGATATTTTGATCTTTTGCTTTTATATTCTTTTCGGTTGATGTAACTGATTTGGAGGTTTTTTAACTTTTTTTTTGTTTTTAGTTGCCTTAGGAGCATAATTTTATTGGAAATATTAAAACACCAGCGCGAATCTCTATCAGGTAACTTGGATAAGTATCAGTGCGGAACGATGCCTATTTGTGAGTGATTCAAAGTTGGAAATTAAAGTGTATGATGGTGTTTAATGATGTATGGGGAGGGTGACTAGTGAAATCACTGACGAGCCTACGCGGTTGCCCAAAGCGAAACATCGTTTAATGATTTCTTTTTTCGCTTTTGTCCTTTGTGTGTTCCTTGTGAGATGCTCATCCAGGTTTGAATTATCGTTATTTCCACCCAAGATCTTTTGACTTTTTGTTTAAATAATAAATAAATATCCATTTATTGCAATGTACAAACATTTTTAGATAACAGCGTATAGTTAATGGTTGTAAAGGGAATCAAAAATAGCTTGCGCCGATCAAAGTTTGCTGCTGTAGTAAATTCTAAGCAAAAGTATTTAAAATAACTAAAAGGAAAGTTAGTCTAAAATATAAGATTTTAAAAATAAATAATAGAAATTAATAAGTAGCTATTACAAAAAGGCATATTATAATAAAAAAAGCTTAAAAATAGTTTAAATAAATATTAAAAAAAATAATAAAATTATAAACATTACATCACAGACACGATAATATCTTTAAAAAGTAGTTGTAGAAAGTAAAAATAAAATAAAGATAATATTAAGAAGCCATGATAATAGGGATATTTTGTGTGATATTAGTTGTGATAATTACTGCGTCTGCGCATAAGCTACGAATCCATTTTGTTGTGTTTGTGGTTATTTTTCTGGTTAATTTTAGGGAATTTTGGAGCAATTGATTTAACCAGGTACCAACATATAAAACACTTATTTTGTAAAATTAAACACTTTTTAAGTGGTTGTTAAACACTACCATACCGGCTGTCAAAGTTGTCAAAATTTTAAGCATTTCAAAATTTCCCTATTGATATAAAATAATAAAAAAATTTGTGAGATCAATAAAATTCCAAGAAACTAAAATTTAAAAGAAGTTAATTCGCCGACTCATATTAATCCGTTTGGCATCCTCCAGTCTATGTAAAATTCTGTCGTACTTTCTGACACCATAAATATATCTCAGGCATGCCCTTTGGACCTTTTGAATTATTTCGCTATCCAAAGCTCTCAGACAGGGGTCGTATACTGCGTTACAATAGTTAAATTGAATTAGGACCAAAGCATCTGTCAGTTTTATTTTTAAAGTTTCTGGCAATATATGTCTGCTGGGATATAACCTTTTTAAATTTCGATATGCCATTTGCAAATATTTACTGATATGGGATCCAAAACGCAACTAGTTATCCATAATTAAAGATAAAGTTTTAACCGTTTTAGAAGGTTTTAGAATTTCAGCGCCAATTCTAGCTTGAAAGGTTTGAGGAGTGCTCTTTACAAATAAAATACTATTTGATTTGGATGAATTAATAATTAAATTACGGGCCTCCGAAGCTTTAAAAAATCTTTCCAGATCTTTATTCATTTGAATGGAAAGACTTATGTATCATTGATGTGTATAAACCACGTAAAAACCCCGCATTACATACATGGAAATAAGGATTTTACACCAAATAGTGTAGGGGTATATGTCGATAATTACCATCCCGTGGGATTTTTTATGAAGGAGTTTTAGGGCTATGTGGGATTGATAGATTTTTAGTCACATAATTAAGTGTAACCGGGTGTTTTGTTTGCATTCGTGTAGAAGGGGTTGATATGACGACATCTTTCAAGATGGCGGGAAAAAATCATAAAAAATAGAACTTTCGCAACCGGGGCATGATTATACTGAATTCTATATAAATCCAAGACGAATATTACAAAAAAAATAATTTTCAAGGTCATCCGACCCTAAATGACCTTGAAACTCGCAAAAAAACAGATTTTTGCCATTTTCTCTTCAAGAAAATCTTAATAATTCGGCGTTTTGTCAGACCAACTTCAAATATACCTCAAACTATTAGGCATGTATGCCAAATTCAATCCTTAGAGTTTGATGCTTCATGAACTTGAAAGATACCACAGTAAAATTAAAATATTGCAAAAATAACATACTAAAGGGCGCTATTCATCAACTATTAAAACGAAGAGGATCAAATTTGGTAAGAAAGATAAGAAGGTTAAGTCCAATAATATTTTTAATTTGGTTTAGCTATGACGCATTTCATTATGGCATCTGATATATCAAAATTGTTACCTATAACCACATTTTATATTATCCTATCTTCTAAAAAAGCAAAAATGGCCAGATGGCCATCAATTCTTGTTGACTTATCGCCGCTTACTATAAAAAAAAAGTTTAATTGATTCATGACCTTGATTGAGGGCGCTACCCTTTAGTATATTGTTTTTGAAATATCTTAATTTTATTGGGGTATTTTTCAAGGCCATGAAGCTTCAAACTGCATCAAATTCTAAGGATCGAATTTGGTATACATGCCTAATAGTTTGAGGTACATTTGAAGTTGGTCTGACAAAACGTCGAATTATAAGATTTTTTGAAGAGAAAATGGCGAAAATCTTGTTTTTTTTTTGATTTTTAAGGGCACTTAAGGTCGAAAGACCTTGAAACTAATTTTAAAATTCTATTTTTTATGATTTTTGGCCGCCATCTTGAAAGATGTCGTCATATCAACCTCTTCTACACGAATGCGAACAAAACACCCGGTAACACTTGATTGTGTGAATAAGGAGCTATCAATCCCACATAGTCACAAAACTCCTTCTTAAAAAATCCTACGGACTTACACATGCCTCTTCACTAAATTTAGAATAGGTTATTTGCAAATATTTTTGTTAGCTAAGATACTTTATATTAAACATTCCATAGATCTCTGGCATACTTAAGCATTATGAAAAATCCAAGATGGTGGCCATTTTTAAGTGAAAAAACTGGAGAAAAAAATGTTAGTGTTTAGTCACCGAACCCCAAATCGGGCATTACTTTTTTTTTGGGGGGTACCCCAAAGGAGGAGGGGGTGATTTTATTTTAAAAAAATGACCGAGTTGAATGCAAATCTGTAGTTAACAAAATTTTTGGGGGGAATATGAAGGACTGGGGGGGTATTTACGACGTACACAGTAAGACCATAAAATAAATAACTAACTTACTTTATGGTAAATCTGTTTATGTTGCGACTTAACGGAAAAACTTTATTCAAGATTTTTTACAGATTTCGATAGCTCCACTTAAGCCCCTTATAAAACTAATTAATGACTTTTGGCGGCCGTGAGCAAAAAATATGCAAATGCATGCGATACTTTAATTATGGGTTTATTTAGTTTGCTGAATTCAAATCTGTTGTTAAAACAAGATTTGGGGGTAATTTAAAGAAGTGGGGGGTTAATTTAAGAGGTAAACACTAAATGGAGGCTTGCCGAAAAAACCTTTATATTTAATAATATTTTAAAATGGTGGATGATGCCCAACCCGGTAACAATTGTAAACTTAAACAATATTAACGCCTAAACGTTAAATTTGCCCTGGAGTTAAACTCTAACTTTGTGAATTCTTGGTCAAGTTTGTGTTTTACGGTCGTTATGTAATAATAGTGTAATGTAATAATAGTACTCGGCAGTTGAACTCGCTACCAAGGACGTTTTTTGGTTGACAAACGGTAAGTACAAGACAACGGATAAGCGACAATTTACCTTTTGTAATCACCTTCTTAACTTAAAACCTAAAATAAAAAGTTGTCTACGCAGTTTAGTGTGTGCACGTGTTTTTAATTCGCTCCGACCAATTGAAGTTTATTCGGCCTGTTGTCAAGTATTAAATATTGAGTTTGGTATTTAGTTGTAGCTAAATAAGTGTGTTAAACTGTAACCGATTACGTGACAGAGTGGTTTAAACGAGGTTATTTTAAGTCTTTAAACATACAAATACTTTGTGATCCGAGCAACCAAAATGTTTTTTGAAAATGGGATAAATTTAAAAGCCTAAAGGACACTTCGTATCAGTTGATAAATGATCATAAGAAACGGCTAATAATTCACTTAGTTTTGCGAAATCTCGAAATATCTGAAATTACAGCAAAACCAGGAGAAAATTTGCGAATTGCAAAATATGTTAAAAAGAGTAAACAGCAAGATAATGCCAAAAAATATAAGAATATTGTAGTAAAATTTGCTTCTTTCGTTAAGCGTAATGCCTTTTTCGAAGAGACCAAACAATTTAAAAATCGTAGCATAACTACCAAAGATTTGGGATTTGGAATCGAGGAAAATATTTTTATTATTGAGTAATTATTGCCGTTCTACAAATTATTACATATCTCGCGACTTTAACAAAACAAATGGTTACAAAAGTTGCTGGATTAGAAACACCAGGGTTTTTGTTTAAAAAAAACGGATACCTCTAGGCCTATATATCGCTAGCTTAGTATTACAAGGTTCTATGTTTACATTTAAAGCCTATGTTGATAGAACATTGTCATACTAAGGCAGCGATATATCTCGAAAGAAAACATCCTTGCTAAATTAAAAAAGAAAATCTGTTTTTTTTTTCTTTTATTCTTACTATATGTTATTATAAGTTATTTCTGGGATAGTAGCTTAAATATTTACTATCAAAATGCCACAGGGCCCGTGTTCTTTACGGCCTGTGAGGTGAGTAGCCACCGGTGAGTATTTGCCTCTTTCACACATGGCAAAGCAAGTTAGAAGTGAGGAATTTGTTCACTTTCACGAGCACGGGTGTCAAGAATACTGACCCTGGTATGAGAACTAAAACAAATGCATCCTATAGAGCTATATGTGCTGGAGACTATGACATATTTGGTATAGTGGAGACACAGCTAAACGATTTAATTTCTAGTCCAGAATTGGTTAATGCAAACGTTAATATTTTCCGCCAAGATAGAGACCAACCAAACGCCATGGGTGGAGGTGTATTGAAGGAAGATGGAGATGATTTATTAGTATGTATCAGCGGTAGATTAAATGCGAAAATTGTTCAATATTGGATTATTCCCTCTTCAATGGGTGTCTGTCACGCTAAAAGGTGGTAAGAAAATATTGTTTTTAGTCGTGTATATTCCTCCTTACGTAACTGATAATAAATATTTAACATTTCTTATAAAAATTGAGAGATAAATGAATAAACTTTCTGACATTAAGTTAATCATACTTGGTGATTTCAGTTTAACAAAACTATCTTGGCATTCAAAAATTACCAGTTTCATTTAACGCCCTTTATTGGCGTTACAGACTCCTGTAGCGACACCTTTTCTGATTATCATGCGATACTGGACCTTTATCAGAATAAACTAGAGTTTCTAACTTCTATTTTCTTTATTTTTTATGCATCTGCAATCGTCATCAGGTGAATTCTAACAAAAACTAAGACTACCTAATCTTATATACTAGCATGTAATCAGTGAACTATGAATACACTTGGTTGGCTCCGTCCTATCATAGTTAAAATCTGTTACCTCCAAAAAGTTTGGGTTTTCAAATATCTTTGATGGTGATGCTCTGTTAAGAAAAAACGTTCTGGTTCCTCTGTATGAATGCTGTTTCTTTGAACTTCCGCTTGAAAAGATTTTCTTTCCTGGCGACGATCTTTTCCTCTTTTTATTCCATATGATGTTGATTTTCACAACAATGTTGAGCTATTTTTGATTAAGTTTGCGTTTATGTTCTGCAAGGTGAACTTCCATGAGTCGGCTGGTTTCTTCGATGTAGATATCCCAACACTCGCATGGTACTTGGTAGATGCAGTTCTTGGTGTTGCGGCGATATGGTTTAGTTTTTGTTAACTGACTTCTTATTGTTGTAGTCGTTTTGAAGACAGTCGAAGTCGTATTGGTTGACTATTCTTCTTATCTTTTCTGAGATTCCTTTGATGTATGAAATTATAAGTGGCGCCTTCCTTTCAGTATTTACGTCTTTCAGCCTTTGTGTTGATGTGATCTAAAGAGTCTAATTGATTGTGTAGTTGGAGAAACCGTTTCTTCGCAGATCGGATCGAATTTTTGCTTTTTCTTTATTTAAAGCTTCTTCTGTATTGCAGATTTAGGTGGCTTTATCAATAAGAGATTTTGCAACTCCCAGTTTGGTTGATGTGGAGTGGTTTGATTTGAAGTTTAGATATTGTCCAGTTTGAGTAGGTTTGCGATATACAGAAGTGGTCATGGTTGAATTATTTTTGTTGACTGGAACGTCGAGAAAAGAAAGCTGACGATTTTATTCTTTTTCCAGAGTTAGTGTGATGCAGTTTCTTATGCTGTTGACCTGATTGAAGATTTTTTCTAGGGTATTGTTGTCCTTTTCCCAGATGATAAATATATCGTCCATGTATCTTAGACATAGTTTGAGTCTCTGTAATGAATGAATGAAGTAGACCATCTTCTTGTCGAAAATACCTGTCCTTTTCCTGACAATAAGAATCCTTCAGGAAGCATTTTAAAAAATCCATAATGGCATTGATTGGAAGATTGGTTTTATCAGAGAGGTGTTTGTCCTTGAGTAACTTCTGTATCGTTCGTGTGCAATCTGTTGACGTCAAAACTAACAAACTGGTCCTTTATCAGTTTACAACAAAAAATATTGGATTTAGTTTTAACTAACCAATCCAATATTAATATGGAAGTTATAAGGTGTGATGATCCGTTTTTTGTTGAATATGACCATCACAGAGCGCTTGACGTAACATTGTATATTACCAGCGACAAGATCGATTTTAGTTTTGTAAACTACACTAACATTAATAACATAATATTAAACACTAATTGGCAGATATAATTGAATTTTTCCAAAATCAATATTTGTGTCAAATAATTTTATAATACTTTAAAAATTATAATCGACAATTACGTTCTTAAACCATATATAAAATATCCTACTCTATTTGGTTCTCCAGATACACTATTAAATTAATTAAAAAAGGTTAAACCAAAGCAGTACATTCTAAATTTTTTTCGGGCTTGAGGAAAAGGGTTAAGTAATCTTTTAGCACTGATTATAATAACTACATTGACCTCACAGAAAAAAATGTAATTAATGACAACAAAAAGTTTAGGTTTTTTGTTCCTAACAAAAGAAATATGAATATTTGCCAATAAAAATGCATTTTTTAAACGAAATCTTTCCAGATGAAGGACAGAATATGGGAAATGTTCTCTGGCCACTTTAATAGTCTATTTAAAAACCCTAGTACCACCACTAGAGCCACACCACACAAAGTGTTTTTGATATTAATCGTATTCTTATTGATAAAAGGCCTGGCCCAGATGGAATTCTTTCGTTCTTTCCAGTTTAGCAATACCTCTTCATTTAATATTTAAAAGTGGCAAAAATTATTATCGGCCAATCTCAATTTTAAATCATTTTTCAAAGATATTCGTTATATTTTCTGTACAAAAAATGTATGATACCTTTGAAAATTCGAAAGAGAAGGCGCTCTTCTAACAAATAACTTATTGTTGGTGGGCTGGCATATAAGGTTGTGATCTTGGTCATTTCTGGACTTGGATGCATACCAAAGATTTCGTGCAACGTTGAGACAACTCGAAAAGTATTTACCAAATTGGTGTAAAATAGGGTTGCCAAAAGGTTTCCCACAACGTCTTATCGCAACGTTGTAGTTGCATTTGAAAACGTTGTTGCGTGGACAGATTATTACTTGGGTCCCCAAAAGTCATTAGTTTTGGTAATGAGGTTGTTCGTTAAGTCTTCACATAAGCAGTTTTAATGATGACCCTATAAATACGCCTCATTCCCCCAGTTTACTCCCAAAAAATTTTTACCCAAAGAAATAAATTCAGCGGACACAAAACTCCAGAATTTATGTAACACATGCCTATGTTAGTAGGTCGACTTTTGTGACAAAATTAGCCCCTTCACCATTGAAGTACTTCTCAGAACAAAAAATGCCGGACTGGGATTTCAGCGACCAAAGACCGACTAAGATGATGTGCCGCACATCTATATTTTGTTCATATATTTTTTTTTCAGCTTTTTCACCTAAAAATGGCTGCTATCTCGGATTTTTCAAAATGCCCAAGAATGCCAGAGTGGCAATCATTATTACTATCAAAATCAGTAAAAAAAATGTTTATACCATCAATCTTAATTTTTTTTTATTTTCTCCAGACTATATTAGTCAATATTTTAAAAAAAAATGCAAGTTTGATTAACTGTTTTTCTTTTTATATTGTCTTATCAGAAAAGGTAAATATTGCCAAATTCTTAATTTTACTATGTCGATTTTGATTTATCGCAGTTCTAGTTGACCTTGGTTCTAAAATTTTCCAGGGTTATAAGCAATATAAGGAGACCTCGATTGTGTTATATCTTTGAATATTGTTTGAATTTACAGATAATGTATATATCTAAATTTATTTGTAATTAAAAGTCTTCTATTCTCACGAATTTCGCGTGTTTTTTTTTCTTTAAATATATATGACAAATTTAATGTAATATATTTTTCTTATTTACTAAGGGGCACAAACCCTTGGTAGGTGCATAGAGCACAATTTTAGCTATCATCTGAAGTATTTAAACATTTTGCTGCTGTTGCCGTTTACGAGATATTTTTTTTCATTGTAATGGGCAAAATATATAGATCAAATGTACTATGTGGTATATTTTTCTTATTTATCAGGGGGCCCACACATATTAATGCTTGATGTATAGAGCACAGTTTTGGCTATCATCTGACGTATTTAGACATTTTGTTGCTGTTGCCGTTTACGAGATATTTTTATTCCATTCTAATGGGCAAAATATATAGGCCAAATGTACTATGTGATATAATTTTCTTATTTACTAAGGGTTCTAAGCACTTTGATAGTTGGTGCATAAAGCACAGTTTTAGCTATCATCGGACGACTTTAAACATTTTGTTCCTGTTGCCGTTTAGGAGATATATTTATTTCATGTTAATGGGCAAAAAATATAGAGTAAATGTACTATGTGATAAAATTTTCTTATTTACTAAGGGGCCCAAAAATTATATTTTTAATCTTTAATATTTACACATACCTGCGTACCTTTGGCGTATATGTTGTGCCCATTAAAATGAAACAAAAATATCTCGTAAACGGCAACAGCTACAATATCTTTAAATACGTCAGATTATAACTAAAACTGTGCTCTATGGACCTACCATCAAAGGGTTTGAGCCCCTTATTAAGTAAGAAAATTATATACCATAGTATTTGCCCATGTAGTATTTACCCCTATTTTGCCCATTAAAATGAAATAAAAATATCTCGTAAACGGCAACAGCAACTGCTTTATGCACAAACTATCAAACTGTGTGGGCCCCTTAGTAAATAAAAAAAAATATATCACTTTAAATTTGTCCTATATATTTAAAGAAAAAAAAATACGTTTTTTTTTTTAATAATATTTTGAAAACTTTTAGTATGTAATTTCCTCGACTAAGGCAAGCTACAAAAATAATTTAACCCTAACAAAATAGCTACAAAAACGCTGAAACCAATATCCTTCAAAATAAAGTCCCAAAACAAGTTAAACGCTATGTAAAACAAAAAAATCGTGGTGTTTAATTGTACTTTCTAGCTTTATCAAAACTGAAGTTACGGGGTGGCCCCCGTAGCCTAACGGTTAAGCTAGGGGGGTCGCGATTTCTCGAAAACGGCTAGCAATAAAATTAATTTCACTGTAACAAAATAGCCACAAAAAGTCTACAAAATGTAGCATTGAAAATATTTGGGCCCCTTATGATGGTTCCCCCAGGTTAGCCTACGTGCTCGATTAGACCATATTAGACACTTAAAGTCAATATTTCAACGCATCGGTATCGGTATACGTAACGCGTTCGAAACAAAGTCAAAATACGCTACATTTTTGACTTGCTCATGCCATGTTTCGAACGATGCCTGCTTCTTTGACGGGTGTGATGACAGAATCTCGTTTCGCACGGAAGGATGTACGTATCGTTACGGACCCACGAACGTACGCAACGGTTTTAATTAGCAGTTCTGTCATCGCACCCTTCAAAGAAGCGCGCATCGTTCGAAACATCGCATAAACAAGTCAGAAATGTAGTGTATTTTGGCTTTATTTCGAACGCGTTAGGTATACGGATACTGATGCGTTGAAATATTTACTTTAAGTTTCTAATAACTTAACTAACCTGAAGTATGGCAATGTTATCATACAAGTCACCTACAATATATTCTGGATGTCGAACTATTGTATGTATTGTGCTTACAGGCAAGGTTTCATCCCAAGTACCAGCTACCAGATGAACTGCAAATAAAAATTACGGCGCGATTAATAGTAGAGAGAAACATCAGAATTGGCTGCAGAACTTTAACGGCTCGGAGCACTTTTTGTTATTTTGCCGAAGAAGCTAAAACGTCTTTCTACACTGAAAGAAAACTTCGATTTAATAGTTAATAAATGTTTGTTATTACGTGTTTTTGTTATAATTAATAATCTCTTCTTCAAAAAAGAAGGTTTATAAAAAACAAGTAATTTGTTTCTTTTAATTTTGAAAAACATACTTACTGAGAACAACACTTATTAAACAGAAATAAAGCAAAATAGTTTTACAGACAATAATGGTCTGTGCCGCATGCGCGGGAGCTTCGATCGAGTATTTTGGAGCACGCCAACGTAAGCCGATGCGGTGACTAGTTCAGCAATTTCATTTCGCCATTTTCGCAAATTTTGACCGCCGCGCCGCCGCGCCGTCGCGTCATTTTTATATTTTATATTGGACATACATACGAGTTTTGTGTATCACGATTATTGCTATGCTTGGTGTTAATTGACAGTTAAATTTCAACAAAATGAGAAATCATATAAAACCCTTCATAGCGAGTCAAAATATCTAAGAATATAATATTTTCACAAAAATCTTTGCGTTGATTTATTTGATGTATCAATCAACACCCTGTTACGAAGCTTGCACCCGGTTCCCACCTATAAGCCTTTCATGCGTCACCGCCAGGTGTAAGTCTCGTATTGTGGTGTCGGTTTTTCATATGTTCCTCTAAAACTATCCGAAACACAGAAGAAATCAAGAATTTAAGGTTAACATGGATTTATTAACTTTTAATAAATGGATGTTAATAGTTACCATATATTTGTTTACTATAAACAAATCAGAGTAAATGCGCGAAGTATATTTATTTACTATAAACTGCTCAGGGTTTACAGGTAATTGATATTTATTTACCATAAACAAATCATTATTATTAGCTAAATTTTAAATATCTAGTATAAACAAATTTTGTCTGGTTAATCAACTATCCTTGTTTTCTATTAATTGGTTACTATTTACAAATAGTCTAAATCTCACTTTTGGTTATTATTACAAAGTCGGTTATTTATAATTAATAAATAGGTGTGTCAATAATAATCACTGACTTGATCTTTATTACCAAATATTTCTTTTTAAATTTTAAAATTATGGTTTGTTTCTCAGAAACAAATATCTATTAAGACGTAAATCACAAAATCTTTTTGTTGTGGTTAATTAGATTTAGTAATTATAACTAAACTATTTTTAAATTTTGGCGTACTCGGCAAAAATATAAAAAAGTGCTCCACGACGTATCGTTTACACAAAATGTGCTTTTTATTTCCATTGACTCCAGATGAGTATTGCATGACCCGTTTGAAAGTATCCCTTTTCGCCCTTGTTAGGTAAATAACTATTAGAAATACTTACCTTCAACAGTGCAAGCGGCTGAAGTTAAAACGGTTTTTTCGTTTAAAAGGGTCCCGGTGCAGGTGCGGTTTTGACCAATAATAATTTTGTCGTTTTTGTATCTGTATACAACATTTCTTAAAAGAGCTACCTAAAAAGTGTTATTGAGAAAAACAATTTGGAGGAAAACTAAGTAGGTTTACAAACAGGGGGCCTTAAATACATTGATTAACGGTATCGGTGAAATGGCCTGGGGTTGCAATATGTTGCAAAAATTTTAGGGGTCTCCGGTTTTGTTTTTGAGATATGGCCGTTTAAATGTCCACTTGATTTAAAAAAAAAACGCATACGTGCAGTCACAAAATTGACCTTTCTAAAAGTGTATAATATATACGGACTACCAGCTAAAATGCCTAAAAACTTCAAAAGTACGACAATTTATCATATTATTTAAAAAAGGTCTCTAAAACTGAAAATATTTTTTTATTATCACTCGAGTAACGGACGAAGGATGTTCTATAAAGAGGGCTGTAACCCATTTTGGAGTTGATAAAATAACAATAATACGATCGAAACAGCGCTGGATTGAAAACAATTCGACGAACAGGAAACTTGGATTAGAACAAAAACGATGGTAAACTTAATACTAATTATTTTAACTTGAAAGAGAATTAAAATAAATAATTTAGTATTTAATAGGATCACCATTTTTCTCTATTACAAGCTGCAAACGTCTGGGCATTGAAAAGGTTAAATTTTGAAAATACTGATGGTCTTCTGAGAGCTGATCCAATGCGCGATAAATAGCATCGCTCAACTCTTCAGCATTTCGTGGTCCCCAATTCCTTTGGTATATTATTTTAACGATTCGACCCCATATGTTTTCCATTGGGTTAAGGTCAGGGCTGTTGGCTGGCCAAAGAAGTGTTTCTATATTATTATTCTGAAAACATTGGCGAACAGCATTAGCCGTGTGTACTGGACAGTTGTCCTGCTGATAAACGAAGTCATTATTTTCATGTAAAGCATGTACTGATGGCAGCATAACGTTTTCAAGGTTTTCAATATATCGTTCACTATTGAATCTTCCTTCGATTCTCCAAAAAAACCAAACCTCTAGCACTAAACCAGCCCCACATGTTTACAGAAAAATGTCCAGCTTTTTTAATTTGGTTTGTATATTCGGGTTCAAATTTAGAATTTGGTGGACGATAAACTAAAATTCTCCTGCTGCTTGAAGATGATTGAAAAATTTTTTCGTCAGTGAAAACCACCCTCTCCCAGAAGGCATTATCACAAAGAACGTTGTTCAGTGCAAAAATCACTTTGACCTGTTTTTTTTCTTCTGTTAGAAAAGGCTTCTTTGCAGCAACTCTACAAGAGACTTCTGATTTCATTACTCTTCTATTTACTGTTGCTAAAGAACTCGCAAATATGTTACATTAGGTGCTTCAACGGACGTTGAAAAAGCATTTTGTCTGAGATGGTCAATAAGTCTCTCATCTTGCACTTCAAAACTTACTTTTGGTCGTCCTGATCGATCTTTCCTATCCTTAGAATTATTTTCAATCCAGCGCTTTTTCCATCGCATTATCGTCATTATATAAACTCCAAAATGGGTGGCCGCTCTTCTTATAGACCAGCCGTCTTCTATAACTCGAGTGATAATTTGAACTTTTGTAAATTTTGATATCTGTGGCATTTTTAAGGATGCCACACTGAATTTAAAGCTGTCAGGCATAGTAAGCTGGTGGTGACTTATAATAGTATACACTAATGGAAAGCTAAATTTTGTGGCATAGGAAAAAATGCATGTATGAGTTTTTTTTTGAAATTAAGTGTACGCCTCTGGAAAATAAGAAAATATGCAATGGCCCACTCTATTTGCAATATCTTTTTAAAAAGAAGGCACAGGAGACTAAAGTTCATATAATCTTATTAAGAACACATTTCCAGTTCAGAGTTTAACATTTTTTGGCCTATAATATTCTAACACACATACAGGGTGGCCCTAAAAATCTTTAGATAAAATCAGCTAAGAAGAACATGGTTTATTTTACAAAAAAGGTTCGATAAAACGTCAAAGTTTCACTAAACTCATATGTATGAGAAAACGCAATAAGTTATTTAGATATTCCGCTCATCAAAATTCCTATAGGGTGATCTCAATAGAATTGTGAGATAAGTTGTCCAAACGAACTAAGTTGTTTCTGGTAAAATATTTAAAAAAATAGAAAATATCACTGTTTAATCACTACTGTAGTGCCAGAAGGTTATTTTAATAAGTCAAAGTTACTTACAGGCTGTACCAATAAAATAGTCCGGCATAAGCCGCAACGAAAAAAGGTCATTTGAAAGGAAAATTCAGTGCATTTTGATAAAATAACTTTTACTTTTTATGATTTCAATTTTTACTTTACACTATGAAGTGTTGTGATATGCACAGAGTAGCTACAATAAATATTGGGCAAGAAATATTTAAATTTTTTAGGTGTTTTTTTTATTTTATAATTAGTGTCGAGTGTGTTATCTATTTTCAAAATGTTTTTTCCTACAAGTAGTTTTTTTCAATCTTTCTCTATGCCCCACCCGCCAATCTCCCGTATTTTAGTGTTTTTTTTTTTTGATAGAATGGATACCGCTTTTGAAAATCATGCTCTTGTTAAGGTTTGGTAAAATTTTAACCGAATAATTACAAGACGCGGGTTGTCAAAAACATAGAAATAAGAAGTTGATGCATTATCAAGGTAGCCGTGAAATATAAAGTGTTGCGATTTATTTTATTTAACCATCATAAAATTTAAAAAATAGCAAATTATTTTTAAAGGTGGATACGTTTAACCAAAAAACACCGAAGTGAGAAAGATCCAAGGAGGAGGGTAAGAGGGGTTGCAAATAACTACTTAAAAAAAAACATTTTGAAAAAAGATACCACATATAGTGACTAACAATAGACTTCATTATTTTATAAACAAAAATTGAAACCGCACACATAAGATTAAAAATATTTTTTTTAGACACTTTGTACAGGGTAATAAATTATAAATTTTCCTTTGGGAAAAGTTTTTTGCTATTAGATTTGAGAAGATTATTTAGAAAGCAATCAAAAAGATTAAAGTATTCCTACATTTTAAGGCATTGCTGCCAAATTTGACATTTATATTTTAGGAAATATAACAAAAATGACCGAATTTTTAAAATGAAACACGCTGTATATTTTTGCATTTTTGGAAGGTTCTGACTAAGCCTTTTTTAGAAACATCTTCAACCCTGCCCTATATTTAATAGTTTCTATGATATTTAGCTTTTTATCATCGAACAATTTTTAATATTAGTTAACTGCACTAAAGTCCGGTCTCCGTGTTTTTTGTCATTGTCTGACATTTGACAAGTCAAAATCTTTCTTTTTTTTAACTAAGATCAATTTATGCAAAATATCATTTGGGAATAATTATTTTTCGCAGCTGACTTTGTTTTTAATAAAAGTTAAACTTTCGAAAATCTTTGCCTAAGAATTTACCAAACATGTTTCTTAGGACTGTTGTTTGCAGGTGATAGACAATGTTGAACTAGAGTTTTGAACTTCCGTTCTCCTTCCAGTCTTTAAGTTTTTGTTAGTATTCACCTGATGACGATTCCAGATACATTTGCAATCGAAACGTTGCTAAAAAAGTACAAAATAATGTTCGAATCTCTAGTTTACTCTCATGTTTTTTAAAAGTTCTGTATGTTGACCACAATTAACTGAATTTTGCCAATGCATAGCTTTTGGTTAGAAATTAATTCTGGACAAGTTTGTATTTTATTAAATTTATATAATAAATATCACTTTTGCAAAAATCACATGTTATGCTACATACCTAACTGTAACAAAATAATTAATTATACTAAATTTAAAATGGCTTTTTACTCTTCAAAACGTTCACCACGTTTTTCGATACATCATTGATATCGTCGAATAAGGTCTCTAATGGCGTTTATAACAAATTCAGGATTGTTCTCATTGATATTGCCTACTTCGATCATAATTCGGTTTTTCAACTTTTTCAAATTTGGAGCGGGTAAAGAAAAACTTTATCTTTATGATAGGCGCAAATCTACGTGTCTGAATGAGAGAGATCTGGGCTGTTGGCCTGCCACCTTATCGGTCCATTCTGTCCTATTCACAAACTGAAAAAATTCCGTGAGAAACTCGCGGACACGTGCTACATTGTATGATCCGGCCCCATCTTGTTCGAACATAATCCGGTAAATCATTTAGGTGTGGATCTTGGAGAGCATCGAGTATTCTTCTTAAAGAATATTGAAATACCTTTTTCTATTCAGTGGATGAGCTATAACTCGGTTTCTTAGAAACCACACCAGACGTTGACAGAGCGATCCTTGGTTTTGAACCTCGAGAACATAATCAGGAGACTTTTGGGCCCAATATCTTCGATTATGACGATTTGGAACTTCATTAGTGCAAAATTGCCTTGCCTTAAAATTGTGGAAAGCTGCCTGATAGATTGCCTTCGATTTTCCTCAAAATGTAGGAGAACATTTAAGTCAGCATTTCCATTTCTCCTTACTCTCCTTCTTCTTCTCTTTGAAGACGTGTCCTGAAATAGTGAAAATTTTCCTTATGGTTACTTTAGAAGGACAAATCCGATTAGGGTATCTTGTTTGGTAGTGTTGCTCCGTCTGTACTGCATTTTTTATTATTTTTTATATATAACATTAAAATATCGCGCTTTTCATCATCTGAAAACACCATTTTGGGGAGTCATATTGACAATAATTTGCAATATGTCAATTTAAAGAAAAACATACACTTCAAACTGGCAACGTCAACAAATGCATATAAAATTTGTTTGATGATAAAAAGCTAAATATGTTAAAAACTATTATGGATAAAACAGCGTTGAAGATATTTCTAAAAAAGCCAAAAAATAATAAAATCTCCTGTCTACTGTATGAATGTTGGTCTCCTGTGTCCCTTTTTTGAAAAGATATTGTAGATAGAGTGGGTCATGTATTTTCTTATTTTCCAGAGACGTACCTTTAAACGGGCATTGCTCCAAAACAAAACCGGAGACCCCCCAAATTTTTTTCTTAAAAATCTATGGAAGGTCAGGACTCTAACATATTGCAACCCCAAGCTATTTCACCAATACCGGTAAACAATGTATTTAGTGCCTCCTCCTTTAGCTTATTTGGGTCTGTTGAAACCATATATGACTATTAGGTATATAAAGTAATGTGACCATAATATTTTCGGAAAAAATGAAGACAGCGCTGCTAAATTATTGTTTTCTTTAATGTTCCATACTATATGGGCTAAAAGCTTTAAGTATTTGTAAACGCCTCCAGGGGTGGAGGGAATGCATGAGTGAAAAAAAAAAAAACAAAAAAAAGCTTTTCTCAACTGTTGTCGGTTTATGGGTTAAGGGATCTTATTAATGAAACGTTCTTTATTTGAAATGTCAATATTTCGAAAAATTTATTTGCTTCTTCAGGGCTATTTAAAACGGCCGTTCCATATGTCATCGTATGGTAAAAAGGCATTATTTTTACACAAGTACCGTAATTTTGATTAAAAACCTTTAAAAAAGACGTAAACGAACACATTAAAATGTTACAACTTCGGAGAGCGTTTCGGCAATTAAAAACACTTATTTTTTAACATGCTTGTGTTATGCCTATGGATCAAGTTTTCAGCAAAGAACCCAAAACAACAAAGGTTTACCTCCGTGATTCTCCGAAAAATCATAAATTCGCCGCGTTTTTTCATATTTTGGCTTAGGTATGATTATGGATGATAAATATTTAATTACAGCTGATTTTCGAACGTCGATATTGAAAAACTGGGACAGATTTATAAAAGTTGGGACGTTTGCGGGACTCTTTACAAATCGGGACGGCTTTCTAAAAATCGGGACAGTCCCGTCATAATCGGGACGAATGGTCACGTTATACAATAAAGAGCCAGGGCGCGAGGAAATCGTAGCAAAACATGGCCAATGGGATAAAGACGGCTAGATCTGAGCCTACGCGATTTTCTAACGTCGAATCACCTCATTTGTCATTCATCGCACTTGATATTTCGCAGGGGTTTCCGCTACGCTTTTTATCATAGAAAATTACACGGGCAGGGCCTTTCTAGTATGTCAGAGTTATATGGTTGAAACCAATATTATAATGGCTCAAGGATCGCAAAATGTGTAACAATAGATAGTTTTTGGTCATTCCAATTTCCAGTCCGATAACTTCACCAACAAAGATAACCCTAACACTAGTTGACAGTTAAAAATACCCTATTTGATATAGGTTTTACGTCGACGCACTGTGGATCGAGTCTGTATAAAAAGTGGACATAGGCCAATTTTAAAAAATAATACAATTCAAAATTTTTATTAATTATTTGGTTTTAAGACACCTTGATCCTTTCAAAAAAATACAAACTCAACATTTTGTTATTATTATCTTGGATGTAAGGCACAAGTTTCGGAATAAAAGAAGGTTTTTACAAAAACTACATAATAATTCTTAAGAATTTATAGTTACAGGCATTCCTTAATAGTTAAAAATTTTTGGAACCAATTACCATAATTCTTGTCGGTTTTTGGTCAATCGAAATGCGGCACAATTTTTTTTCTGGAAAATGCCATAGAAGAGGAGGGGTTGATTTTATAGACAAAAATTCACCTACTAACCTAGGCAAGTGATATCCTAAATTTAATCTAATTTTTTTTCACGTCTTCTTTATACGCCTAAAATTACTCAAAAATAAAAAAAAAAAATTGTTATCCTATAAAGGATGCTTTTCAAATAAGCTACATGCTGTTAAAAATGTAAAATGATTGGTATTTTCTTTGGAAGGAATATTTAAAAACAAGCGTTTTTCGCCAGTTTTAAAACTTTTTTTGGCTTACTCTATACATATTCAAAATTTTATAGCTCATTTTGGGGAAAACATTTTAAGGATATCAGAAACCATTTTTTTTGCTAATCCTACTGCTTCTATAAGCGTCAAATGGGCTTCTAAAATAAAGGACTTTCAACAATTTAAGACGTACTTTTTGGATACCCTGTACGCATACGAGCATTAGTTCTAATATTAGAAATGTAGGTCGTTATCTGCTTAATCAGATCTGCAGAAACTATTTTTATCCTATCCTTAGCTTTGTCGTAAACGAAGATTAAGTTTAGTTTACAAACGGCCATATTTGTAACTTCCTAGTTAATTTCTAGGTCACCCTGTACATATTGGGGAAAGTGCCCATGACAAAAATTGCTCATTGAGACACCCTTAATAACATATTAAAATATATTTAAATCGAAAAACACCTCCATAAGTAAAGGGCAGGGTTCTTTCACCTGTCATTTATTTATTTATTGCGTATAAGACATAAGAAACACTTCTTCTCATGACTTACTTTTAAAAAAAATGTTGATCTAAAAAAGTTGAAAAAACATGATAATTAAAGAAATAAATTAAAATGTCCATATTTCCCTATACGACGTGACGCCGACGCACAGTGGTTTAAAACGGTTAAATTTAGTTGAAATTTTGTACATCAATTTTGTACATATATTCAACACATATTTACCATTTTTTTCTTAACTAAAACTCCATCTCCCCCTTGCTGGCTGTAGGATAGATATTGTGTAATATAAATAAAAAGGTAAAGAATTGCTCAATATTACTAGTTTTATTGATCATTGATATTTTGGAAACACTACTTCCACCATCATTTGTGTCGTGACATACGTGTACGGTGGGGGTCGGATGCCCCCCCAGGTCCTACAGTCCCTTAAATTTTAACTTCCATGTGGAATCAAACAAAAAGAAAAGTACTAATTTTTATTAAATTACTATTTGCCCCCCCCCCATTATTTTGTCAAATCTTTGCCGCTTGCTTATTCCTATATATTTAATATTTTTTGTAGGGTGGCAAAAAGTAAAAAAAAAATCAATATATTTATCCAAAATCAAAATTTATATTCTAAATAAATCTACAAAAGAAAGTAATTTAAAAAAATCTTATTTAACTCTTATTTTCCAAAAAAATAAAACAAAACTTCTTATTATAAAAATATCCCACTAATATATATAATAATTTCATTTAATTTAAAAAACTAATAAATTGACTGATACTTTATACTATTTTTTTGGCTCTGTCCTAAGTACAAAAGGATCAGATGACGCAAAAAGCTTGTTAAAATGTCAATATTTGTGGAAAGTCTTGACCATAGCCTTGAATGTTTTAGGCAATATTCTGTTAATTATTTTAAATATGTCGCACAGGGGTCCTAAACAAGTCATATCTCATATAAAAGGATGTGAAAACTTAATTATACATTTTGTGATCCTTTTTTGTAAAATTTTGCACACAGTTCTATGTGAAAAATTGTGGCCCACCGATTCGTATCAAAAAAGGTTGCGATAATATTTAACATACCGAAATGGATAGCAGGTTTTAAAATGTACAGGGTGTCGCATTTTCGATGAGGTTCAATTGGAAACTCTGTTGTTATTGAATATAGAGATATGCGGTTTTTGCAGGACTCTCTTACTTTTTCTGTCACTTGCAGTTTTTAAGAAAAAGGGGAAAGTTGAAAAATTGGCGTCTGTGGCAACATTTTTATAAAAATAAAACGCTCTTTTTGAAATTTTAATCCGACGTTTCGTTTTGTAGATACCCTCATCAGGATTAAAAAGTTAAATACCTACGGACCAAAATGTTTTACTTCATATTTTAGTTTTTTTTTAAACTTTGTTTCACAATAAAACATAATTTTTTTTATTTTGAAGCTTCGGTCGCAAAAAAAATTAGTTTCGGTGCTTTTTTTTTCTGGTACGTCCCTGTCGTCCCATTTTAATTTTTTTTTGGGACCCTTTATATTTAACTACAATGTAGTAAACGTAGACAACGAGGATATATTATATAAACACGGTGAACTAAGAAAAATTGGACGAATTGCTTTTTGCTATAACTTTAATTACCACTTTCAATAAAAAAAAAACTATTGATAAGACAATTTAGCCTTTTGACAAAAAACTTTCGCTTTGCCGCCATATTTAAATCCAAGATGGCGGAGAATATTAAATGTCTACCTTTTTTAAACCCCTCTTTGTTACATGTTGCCAATAAGAAAAATGATATTTTATTATCAAACAAACCTAAAAAGAAACTAAAATATGAAGTAAAACATTTTGGTCCGTATTTAACTATTTGAACCTGATGATGGTCTCTACGAAACGAAACGTCGAGTTAAAGTTTTATGTTTTTCTAAAAAGGTTGCCATAGATATGTTTCTACAGAACCCAATTATATTTTAAATTAAGGCAGATATCATCAATTGGTAATTCCGACCATTTTTCAACCTTCCCCTGTAGCTCAAAAACTACAAGGAACAGAATAAATCTGTTAGCTCAAAAAATTAATCTATCTTTAATATCAACGGAATTTCCCATTCAATCCCATCGAAAATGGGACACACAGTACACTTCTGCTCTTAAAAAACGGATATAATTTGGGTAGTCGTTATATGTCCCGTCATGTCCCCGGTTTTTAGTTTTTTGGCGTAGAACACGGTGCTTGCGTAATTTCGAAATGTGACTTTACCGGTTCAACCACAACCTTAGAACATTGAACTACTAGAAGGAGTCTGGTCTGTCTGGTTACACTGGTTGTTTGAGTGCAACATCTATAGTGGGGAAAGGGGAGAAAGAAATCTGTGTTTCCAATTCTAATAACCGAATTATGCAACAAAATACTTATTAAATTTGGATTAAGTTTTGACGCTTATTTATTAATTAATTAATGAGATTTAAGATAAAAAAGCTAATATACAAAATATATAATACTCACAACCTATTTAAAACTTTCGACGTTTTTTAAAAATTTAACATGTGTTTTCCTTAAACATCTTCTTTTGTAGTCAACGTGGCAACATTGATTGTTTATTGCGGTTTTTTGATTTTTCCTGCAATATCATTATTGTTTTGAAACTGAAAGTTTCAGCACTTGTCAATAGCGTTTTTTTGATATTTTTGTAAAAAGTTTGTAGTGAAAAATGGTTTCGAAGTGTATTATTATTGAATAATTGAAACAGAAGCCGGGGGACCACAGTATTTCGTTTCACAGGTACGTTAAATTAAAATATTAACTAAATATAAGAATTCGTCATATTTGGCCATTCTTGGTAAACAAAGGCAGGAAATCTGTGTTGCCGGTTGGTCATTAATTTCAGTATAAATAGGGATTTCCATAGCACCTTTTTTCTTATTTTTATAGTTGTACATTCTACCTGAATACATTTTTAGTTTCTTTTTTTATAGAAACATAGATTTTTATTACTATATCTAGACCATTTAATTAAACGGAACTTAAAATTATTGAAGGTATTTTAAATAATATTAAAAACAGGGGAAAACGTATTAGGTTAACATGACAACAATGGAATAAAGATGTTCAACTCAAACACACTGCCATAGGTCTGAAAAAAAAGCTCCTTCAGAGTTCAATGTTCTAAGGCCACAACCGTTCCTGCTATCGCCAAAATGCACTTCCCAGTTATAATTTTACAAAACCTAACCTAACTTATTGCTATAAAATATTTTTTAGCGTTTTGTTTTTTTTTAGGTTTAAGTTACTTGGCATGGATTTGTAGGATCCAACTCAATGTTTAATTTTTTTGCGGTTGATGGAAGAACGAAACTCTTATCTGCCTTTATCGAATTTTCAGGGTTTTTTTACCCGATTCTTCAACAACAAATGATTGAAAAATAAAAAAAAAAATAGAGGGTGCTCCATAACTCGAAAATACGGGCTTATTTTGATAAATGACAACTCCCGCCACATTGGAATCGTGATTAAAGAGCTTGGTTTTGAAATCCTTTGAAGTGTGTTGAACCGTGACGTCATCATTTCAACGCCAAAATGACATTTCTTGCTTGATTTCTAAATTTCGAAATCTTCTCAAGCCAAAAAACGACGTGGGCCTTTATTCTTGAACTGCCAGAAGAAGAACTTGCTAGGGTTTACAAAAAAATTAGATGGAGATGTGACAAGTGTGTGAAAAGGAAAAGAATCCCGCGGGAGCATTCCTTTCTCCCACTTTCAAGAATACAGCCCCTGGTGACGTTAATGTGATTACAAAAATGTTGTTCTTGTCATTGTTTCATTTCGGGATCTACACGCTTAATAAGCATTTGACCTTTGTTCCGTAAGTAGGTATACATTTACTTAGTGCGACATATTACTACGTTTTCATGTGGAACTGAATACGTTTTTAATAAGATTCACTTTTCGGTTTTCATTAAGCCATTTGAAAGCATTTTGAATACGACTTGAGTTTTTGACATTTGCCTGATGCATTTTAAGGTTGAGTGTTTGCCAATTTTACTTCTTTGTTTGTTTTTTTAAAGCCCATAAGTTTACAGTACAATAATATACTTAAAATAAAGGTACATAGGGTGTAATTGGTTTGAGTGAAAATATTTTAATGGATGTATAAAAACATCAAAACAGACAAAAATATTTCTATATGGTAGTGTCCGATAATGTATATTTATGGGTAATAAATATTTGGCGGATCTTTTGACAAGGTTATTTTTAATTTTAGTTTTATAGTGAGAATTTGAAGATTACAAACCACCCTATAAAAATTATTATTTATTACCTTATCTTAGTATTTTAGTCGTATGGCGGGCTTCTTGTAGTACGTTTGCGTTTTTTTTTTTAAATTTTGAGCTTGTGTAAAAAACTTTGAGTGTGTGTGAAAAACTTTTCTGAAGTAGCCAGTGCAGTGTTTATCAATTTTTTAAAATTAATATTTAGTTTAACGTTTAAGTAAACAATATATTTTCGAATCGCGAATATTTGGATATGATTTTAATTTATGGTGAAGCTTGCATTACAAGATTTTCTAATAGGCGTTTTCCAAATTTCCGAAAGAATATTGGATACCGGAAGCATACAGCCAAAATTTAAAAATCATGGCCCTGATAGGCAAATTAGTCCAGGCTTAGTACGCGAATGATAGGGAGGAAACTTGGCATATGTTGGCCATTACGTGGTACACAGAACTTTTAAGGAACTGTTACTGTATCTGTATTCGTAGAGAGTTCAGTGTCTGAATCCAGCTCATTGTGGTTCAAGGCAGACTTTTTACGAATGCCTGTTAGGTAAAACACGGCAAAAAAGAAATTTTTTAAATGGAATTTTGGCTACTGATGAAGCTTGCTTTATACGTGATGGAATTGTAAACTTTCATAAATCGCACGTTTACGCCGCAGAAAATCCTCATGAGATTATTGAATCTAATCATCAACACGGACGGAAAGTAAATGTTTGGGCTGGTATTATTGAAAACCAGTTAGTTTATCATATTTTTGAAATAGAAGATTTAAATGGCCAAAGATATTTGAATTTTCTTGTGGATTTAGCAGCAATACTCGATTTAGTGATTGACGAATGGTCGCTAGATGCCCGAGCTAAGATGTGGTATTTACATAATGGTGCTCCGCCTCATATTGATAGACCCGTTCGTGAACTATTAATTGGAGATTCGGAAATCATTGAATTGGTAGGTTTGGACCACACCCGTGGCCACCTCGCTAACCTGATCTCAATCCTTAAAAGATTTAGTTTATTCAGTTCTCAATAACAATATTACCGAGTTGAGGTAATAATTATGGATGAAATAAATCAAATTAGAACAATTCCGGGACTGTTTAAAAGGATTAGAAACAAGTGGCTTAGAAGGTGTAATTTTTTTTGGTAAGTTGATCCTTTAATATTTTAAAGAAAGATACAATACTTTTTTTAAACCCTTATATTTCCGCTATATGCGTGCTTTTATTATAAAAGTCGTACGTACGAAACTGTTGCCAGTTTTAAGCGTAGGTATTATTTTTCATACTCAAACATCTCGAAAATTAAGCAGTTTAGGATGGTTTACCATAGGACATTTTTTCTTTATTTTGATGTTTCTACCCAGCAAACAGAAATCGTCGGCATTGAATCGGGCCAATGTCGACAACGTCGGAAGTGTATCGGTATCGGCGACTACACGCTGGCCCGATGATGGACAGATTGCGATTTTCAGTTTTTGGTCAATAATCGGCAACCGACGGGGGTACACAATACTACAGTCGACTTTATGCTTACACCACTTTGGGACCAACGATGGTCCGATTGGAACTTTGTTTGATTGGTCAAGAACCGGCAACTGACGATGGTCCGATTTACTATAGTCGACTTTATACCGAAATGCACTCTATTGGCTTTAGGACCGACGATGGCCTGATCAGATTTTGGTTCGATTGGTCAATAACCGGCAACAGACGATGGTACGTCACATTAAAATTTTTTAGTGGCTTAATACTTTCTTCCTAGTATGTAGAGACGGTGCTAATGTCACTGTGTTCTTTGTATAGTGGAAGATAATATTATATATATAATGAGCAAAGATATTTCAAAACTAGAATGCGGAGTTGACAAGATGGTGGTATTTCTCTACAAGAATTGCCTCTTCCGCCACTTAAACCACACCAATTGGTTAAGCACCCGCATCGTGTCAAGCAACTACCGACGGACCTTCGTCAATCACCGACATCGGCTCTCTTTGAGAGGCCGATGTGGGGCCTTATTATCTACCCATTATCAGACCTTTGTGGTCTGCCATTGTCCGGCCGCTTTAAGATACTACCGACGGACCATCGCCGATCGCCGACATTGGACCGCTTTAGGAACCCAATGTCGAACTTGAATAGTTTACCGATGTCGGGCCGAGACCAGCTTGCCTACATTAGACGGACCAACTTAAGCAGCTATATGGGCGGATGGTCGGTACCATGTGGTTAAACCATATCGGACCTTAATCATATGGCGACGGTAAGGCGATGTCAGGAAAAAGTAAAATTTACCATTGGTCCGACGGCGGGCTACTAACGTTGCGTCGGCAAACATACATTGGGCCTACATCGCAAAGCGGACAAAAAATACTGCTGGTCCGATGTTGTAAATCGACGTCATGCCGATGAAGGCAAATTCGGCAATCGACATCGGCCCGACGAAGGCCCAAGGGAACCGTGTTTGCTGGCTAGTCGCCTCTTAAAATATTTGAACTCAAACCAATTACACCCCGTACACTTTCTTTTCGCAAAAATATTGGAAATGCTAACAGCTTCTTATTGGTGTCATTAGTAAGTTCGATACGATACCGGTTTTCATGCAGTTGGATCCCGATACGAACTCAAAAAGAGCATTAAACTTGGTCAGGACCAACGAATAAAAAAGCTCAATTCGTGGCGTTGTCATGGAAGATTTTAAAGTGAATCGTATTGAAAACGGGTTCAGTTCTTCATGAAAACGTAGTAAATAACTACTTTTTATGTTTTGAAATTTTAAACGTTTTACTAAAGTAACTTTATGATTAGGAGTTTCACTACAAAGTGATTTAAAATTCGTATACCTTCCTTATCTAATGTTTACGTGCTATTCTGATACCGGTATTGGGTATCTACATGTTCGTTTTAAAGCCTGAATATTAATCGGCATAATTTCTCACTTCTTTCATTTTCATAGTCTACTAAAAGCAATACATACCTACCACGTATGGATATCTTTGGAATTTGCACCTTTCTTCTTCGATAATTCTTTTGACCCTTTGGTGATTTATATGTAAATCTTCGGGATGGTTCCCCCATACCCCGCACTGAGCATTTCGAAACAGAAAGGTATGGTAAAGTAGGATAAAAAAAATAAGCATAATGCATACTTCAAAATTTGTAGAAAAAAATGTCAACATTGTCATATTGGGTGACGCTTTCATACTGTGATTGTTTTGATAAGTACACTTCTCTCCACATAAAACTAGTACAGCAGAAGGTAGCTGCAAATCCGATTTTTTATATTTTCCTATGTGCAACACTGACCTTTTGACTTTGTCATTTTAGGTTTTATTTTTTACTAATTTAAAATACTACTAATTCAATATATAAGGCCACTAAAAATAGAAACCACATTTCAAAAATGCAAAAATATTTTATTTACTAAACAAAATCTACACAATTGGCTAAATTCTCAAATAAATTTGGATTTTCAGCAATAACTTCCCTATGTGTCCTTTCGATGAGTTCCATTAGATGTTCTGAATTCCTGGGAATGATATTAAAACTTGCTAATATCTTTGCGATAAGTCCCCAAACGTTATTTATTGGATTCACATCAGGAGTTTTTACAGGCCAAGGCAAGACTGGCCTTATGAACTGGACAGATATCTTGTTGGAATATAAAATGATCTAGATAAGGAAGTCTCACCTCTGAAAGCATTACATTTTCTAGCATATTAATGTAAACTTCCGCTGTAAATCGCCCACTCTCTTCTCTTCCCGCTCGATCTCCTTTTCCAGCAATATATCGTTCTTCGTATCGGGTTCTTGGCAGTAGATAAACCAGAATTTGTTTTTATCGCTGTTGGACTTTGGATCGATACTGCTTCTTTTCCTCACTTATTTTAATTTTTTTTTGCCGCAATACGACACCTTAGCCTCGAAGGTTTAATCCTCCTGCCTAATGTGGTTATGGCTCTTCGAAAATTTGATTCAATTTTTTACTTCTTTCGCTTTGACAAACGAATGATTTTACAAAAAATTTATTGCTTCTTGGTCTTCCTTTGGGCTAGTAACTTTCGTGAAACTGGTGCCTTCCTTTCGGTGGATAGTTCCCCCCTCTATCGTAGACTTGCTTCTCTCATAATGAACAGCTACTTGCTGAATAGACCAACCAGCGTCTAGTTTTGCTAAGATTTGAGCTTTATCAAATTCGGCATTTTTTAAAAATTTGGATGACACTGACATTTAAAACATGATGTTGTCAAAAGTCTGTGACAATGTTACTTATAGGAAGAGGTACTATAAAAATTTTAAAAATTAAATAACTTCTGCTGTGCTAGTTGTATGTGGAGAGAAGTGTAGTTCCCCAGCATTTTAGAATTTTTAGGTTGTTCCAATCAATACCGTTCTTAACTAAAAATCCTGTTAACTCCTACCACCTCAGTGTCCTTTAGCCTAATGTGGCTGCCATTTTTATAACCAAATTGACAAGTAAAACATGGATTTTCTATCAATTTGGTGTCAATATGGCACCGATCATAGGCCAAAGGATACTAAAACGAAAATGAGTTAACTGGCTTTTTAGTTGAGAACGGTGTTGTTTCAATATGACCTCTATCAAGGCGACGCAACACCTTCTCAACTAAAAAGCCCATTAACTATTTTTCGATTTAGTATCCTCTAGTCTATTATAGCGGTCACATTGACGCCAAACTGACAAATGATAAGTTGCATTAACCAAATTTTTTTAATTTTTTTGCTTTGCTGCGTTTGCGTGTAATGACAGTATTTTAACAGAAATTGGGCCACTTTCTCACTTTGGATTAAGTTAAAGCTTAGACTTAAGTGCTTGCAGAGGCTGTCAAAAATTGCAACTTAGACTTAAGTGTTTGCAGGTGATGTCAAATTGGCACTTAAGTACGTTTTTGTCCCTTGTACTTAAGGGCTCGAATTTGAGAACTTAAGAGGCAAAAACGTTTACTTTTTTAATAAATTTTTGATTTTTTACACGCGAGACCAATCTTTCCTTTAAGCAAAAATCCCTTGGCACAAGGTTTTAAGGTCGATTTATAAAACTTAAAATATAGTTTTTTGTGGAAAAGGCGAAGATCGAGGCAGAAGTAATTGAAGTAGGTAAGTGTACAAATGATATGTCAGCATCACCATGAAGTTCCTTAGCAAAAAATACTGTTTTTGGTCTTATTTTTTGTCAACTTTTAAGTTTGATTTATACCTGCTTTTGTCGAGGACTTTTAGTTTTTTTTGGTAAAAATTAAACTTTGCCAAAAACAACTTTAGGAATTTTATTACTGTGCTTTTTTCCCTAATGGAAATAAAAGCCTATTTATGCTTGTAACTTAGATTAATGTATATCCAGATTTTTGACCCTAAGCCAAAGTCCCTAAGCTAAATATTAAAATGTTAAAGTTTAAAGACGATTTTTGGCTCATCTGGAAGAGCCACACAAAAGTTGTAATTACTAAAAGTGCTTCTTTGAAAGAGGAGAACAACATATCAAAACATAAAAGAAATCGGTAGGTCGCCAGGAGTGTATGTATCCAATGCAATGTTCTTTGTCCGAAAAGTGAATTGCGATCGATTTTTCAGTAATTTTATGTTTTTCTTACAAAAAACAATATTTTTTTTTGTTGGGCAACCGTTTTACAAAGAGCAATGCGTACATTTCAACTATTTTTTAGTCTGTGTTTGGCTTAGCCAAGTTAGCACTTATTCTAACCTCTGCAAGACAGTTACGACTTAAGTTCAAGTTATAACTTATCTTTAAACTTAAGTTAAGCCAAAGTGAGAAAGTGGCCTCTTTGGTATCTTTTATTTCTCTCACTAAAGAATAGTAGAAACAAATTTTATCAAAAGTCATGTTATTAGTGTCATTTTTGAGGGAATCGGTGGCGTGGACCAATAGAATCTGTGCGGTTCAGATCATTTTTAAGCTGGATTTATAAACTAGGTTCGCATTGATTTCACAGTTTAAAGCTAGGGTTACAGGTTAAAAGGAGACACAATCTTCTTGCGTCTCTTTTTATCTTGTGAAAACTAAATTTAATGCATGGGAGAGTTGCATCAGGTGTTCCTAGCTATAAAGTTAAAAAAAGTGTGGTTAGAATACAACCCAGGAGCGTTCCTTTATTTCGATTAAATCCGTTTACCCCATCGTCACGAGCTCTCAGATTTGGTATATGAATAAAAATCCACATTTTATTTGTCAATTTGATTATAAAAATGGCGGCAACAGTGGGCTAAAGGACATTGAAGAGGTAGGAGTTAACTCGCTTTTTCCTAAAATCCATTGCGGCGGCTCTGGACCTGTCGTCACGTTTATATTTTACGTTTGGGATAGCTGTCGTCTTTCGGACAATATATATTTTTTTTTTTTTGATACTCTGAGTCCTACGGGTGATTTTTTTCCAAAAAAGTGCTTAAGGCTATAGTTTCTCCCCAGATTTTAAGTAAACAAAAGTACAACTGGCAACGCCTTGTTCTTTAATTTTTTAATCTTTTGTGAGAGTGCACAGGGAACACTAAACTACATAATTAGCTGAAATTTTGCACGGGTGATCATTTTTAAAAGCAAAACAAAAGTACCTGAAGGATTTTTCAAAATTCTCAATTATTTCTTCTTGAAAATAGCTCTGGTGCTGTCATCTATCCCAAAAGCCTCAAAATAATTGGGGTTTAGAACAAACCCGATTTACAAAAAAAAATAGATAAATACTCACAATTTCCTCTGGATTACATTTTTCCTTTTTATATTTCCTTGCTTTAGCGAAAATAAAAACTAAGTTTCCTTTTTTCTAAAAGCCTGTGCACTCCGGAAAAGAAAATCGATTAATCAATCACACTTCATTGAATTTGACAGACACACGCAGTTCAAGTGTTGGCCAATAGACCACAAAATTTATACGATTCCATGGTAACTGCAGGTGTTTTGTCAACAAACTTTAAATCGGGCCGCAGTGGGACAGAAGAGTAGTTTTACGTTTTCTGACAGAAAACCATTCGAGGTAATGTTTATTTTGCAAAAATGTGTTTTCAATCAATCAATCAATCAATCAATCAAAAAGTCTTTATTTATAAGTTTACAAGCATTTTTTTACATGATAATCATAAAGAGTGGCGAGATCTAGCATAGCTATTCAAATTCAAAAACATTGTTCTAAAACAAATATGAAACTACTCCGCCTATGCGGTCGCCCGCCGAAAAAGACCTAGGGCTGCGCGGGCATTACCCCGAGTCTATCAAAGAACCAAGACAACTTTACTGGTTTGCTGAAATTACTAGGAATTCGCGTAGAAACATTCGGGCCCATAACCCCACATAATTTTGTTTTTATTTTGATTCAACCATTTTTGTTTGAATTTTAAATTAAATTAATGCGGCATAGTTATGTGCAATTGTACTAGTGAAATCTTGGGGTGCAAAGGATAGATTTTAGAACCTCAGTTTCAAAAACACACGGATACTTGAATACTAATAAAACAGGTCAGTAAAGCTCCAGTTAGAGGTTGGAAAGACTCTTGCTAGTCGTTGACGCTCCTGTTTAAAATAGAATATGATTATTTCGTCTATATAGCGCCAGTAGCCGATTTTTAAATCTGCATGCTTTTAAGTTAACCTGTTCGGTCGGTATCAGCTAGCGGGAGTTTTTCCAATTCAATTATAAGTGCACCTCTAATTGCAATCTTGTAGTTGGGTGGCGTTGTTTTAGCAGGTAATTCTGCAATAAATGGTTTTCTTTTATTCTAGTATTTTACTTGGTTTTTTAGCGGCGCAGAACGCGAAAAGTCAAAATAAGTAACGTAACCCCAAATTTTTGACCCGGTGCTAAAAAATCTCTGGTGTCCCACTGTCGATAAACTTAAATGAAGTCTCGGCATTGCCATGGAAAACAAATTCAATGACGTAAAATTTTGCAAAAAAATCAGGTCGACATAGGTAAATTGATTTCCCGTACAGTGTTGTCTCAATGTCAATGTCTACGGAAGAACTTTATGCTCAACTGCTTGTTGCAAATAAAGAGCAGACGGAAACTCTAGTGTCAAAATTGGACAACGCAATTGTTCAAGTCAACACTAGAATCGAACAAAACCGTGAAGCCGTTTAGACTTAGAGCGACGAATCCGTAAAAACAATATAATAATATTTGGTTTAAGCCTAAATGATAATAACATTCTTCATGATGTTTTGACAAAACTGAACTTGTTGATGAGTTTACATTTAAAAGAAAATGAGATTAACAATGTAAGAAAAATAGGTAGAAACGCCAGCTCACCAATTATTGTATAATTTGTCAGTTTCTGCACAAAATCTAAAGTTTTTCGCAATGTTTCTAAGCTAAAAGGTACTAAAATATCTATAACCAACGATCTTTGCGCTCAAGATAGGGAAGAACATAAAATACTAATCAAGCACCTAAAGAAAGCAAAGTCCAAAGGATTGGCAGCTAAAATCAAAGGATTCAAGCTGGAAATTGAGGGGAAATTGTACTCATGCAGTGAGGTGTCAGAGCCAGCAGACAATACAGACACTGAGACAGATATTAAAAGTGATAACACTAACACACAAAATCAGCCAGGTCTTTACAATCAACTCGCAGCTCAAAACGAAAGCCCTAAACAAAATCTGAAAAAACGAAAACTAAGAAGCGCCAATAAAAATGCGTCAGTTTTGGATAAAATTATTGAACTGAAAAAAAATAATAACACAGTTAAGTAACCTAGACGTTAAATTGGAACTCTATTTCATATTGGTTTTATCTAGGTAGTTTTAAGTTATTCTCTTAAAATATGTCACATTAACGCGGGATCGCTGGTCTTACATTTTATTGCATTTAGAAATGAGGCACACAACAAGTTTGATATAATTACTGTTTCAGAAACCTGGCTTAACCAAAACATGGACTCAAAAACATTAAATTTACCGGGCTACCAATTATACTGGCGCGACCGTCAAACGGCTACATGGGGGGGGGAGGAATAGCAATTTATGTGCGATCGAACATTAGTGCAAGTTTAATTAGTCTTCCTGAGTTACTGCCAAGCGAACAACTCTGGCTTATGATCAAGTACGAGTCGAGGTACTCGTCTGGCCACGTAAAATGCGTACGCCGATTTTATATAGTGTATTATGGGCCTCGCAACTCAGTAACCTTTTAGGTATTTCAAATTGACAAAAAATGTCACTGTCAGAATTTGTTGTTGTCATACACTTATATTTAAAAATGCCGCAACTAAACGAATTCGTAAAAGTCCAAATTTTGGCAAAATTAGACGGTGGTTGGTCAGTTCGAAGAGTAGCGGCCCATTATGGACGAAACAAGGCTACAATTCTTCTAGACTTAGATGTCGCATTGCTGCCAAGAAAATCTTTCTTAATGAGGAAAAGAAGCAAGCCAGGTTAATTTTTGCACTATTCACTACAAAAAGAAGAATTTTGGAAACAAGTGGTCTTTACGGATGAAAAAATCTTTCAGTCCCGCAATGACAGCAAACGAATTTTGGGATATCGCCCGACACGAAAAATATATTGCTGGGAATGAAGACCGGGCTGGAACATTTTCTGTAATTGTGTGGAGTTGGATATTGGCGAGTGGACATGGGGCTCCTTTTAGAATCCATGGAAGATTTATGGCTGAGGTTTTTGTTGATATGATAAGAAATATTATGCTTCCAGAAGCAACCATTCTTCATCCAGATTTTGTGTATCAACCGGATAACTGTTCTATCCATACCGCACGCATTTCTAAACAGTGGTTCCAGCCAAACAACATAGAGGTTTTGACATGACCGGCAAAAACTCCTGATGCCAATCCCATGGAAAATGTGTGGGGCCTTCTAGCAAAAAAGTTAACAGGAATAAATAAAATAAATAAATTCCAACCACTTAATGGAGCTCATAGTCAGAGGCTACGACGAATTCATTGTTTCAAAATTTAGCAGATTCCATGCCACGAAGACTCGCAAATATTATCAAGGCTGACGGGGCAATGACACGCTACTGAAGAAACGTTTTCTTGTTTTTTTTTTTAAATTTACGTAGTGTTCTTATAACTTCTTTTTGATTTTGAACATTTTTGGTTGTCTGCAAAGACTTAAATTACTCAAATTTACTGATCCTGCGGAGGTGTACTGACTACGATTAAGTTATTGCTCTCCTTTCGCCAAACAGTTCCTTCTTTTCGATACTTTTACCTTATTCGCACAGTTGTGGTCTTGTTTTGTCCATAAGGAGCTTTAAGAATAATTTTTTATAATAAAATGTTGAATAATTTAAAAAAATTGTTATAATATTAGTTTTTGAGTAAAGTGTGGCCAGTCTCCTTATGTTTGCGTTTACAATGTCAAAGATCTAACCTACAATTCGAAAACGTCAAAGTCAGTTACAATAAGCAACACAATTAGCAAAACTTAAATTCAACAGACCTGCATCTAACTTCTGCTGTACGCATTTTATGTGGCCGGAAGTGTACCGTGGTACATGGTATCGCCCACCTAGATAAAACGTTGCCCAGTTTTAAGAACATTTTGAGACAGCGTTAAACGCGGTGGCACCCAGAAGCACATACATAGTTTGTATGGGAGATCTAAACATAAATATGCTTAACTTTAAGCAACTGATAAATGAACCCACTCGACATAGTCCAACAAGCTCAACACTAATCGACATCATTGCATGTTCTAAAGAGCTCTACAAATCCTCTACGCAGGTTTTAAATTGTCATGATCTTTCCGATCATTGTTTGGTCTCTTGCGAACTAGGAGAAATAAAAATAAAGGAGGAACCTAAATTTTACATTTATAGAAGCTTTAGTCAATTTGATAATATTAGATTTCAATATGACCTGAATAATATAGAGTTTACCTCAGTGTACCTTGAAACAGACATTGATAGAAAAGTTGAAATTTTTAACTCAACCGTCATCAACTTGTTTAATAAGTATGCACCGGTAAAAACTATTAAAATAACTAAACCTAAAGCCCCTTGGTTGACCCATTCAATTAAACTACTTATGGAGCAAAGAGACAAAGCGTTTTTAAGATATAAAAAAACACAGAACCCTAACACATACCAACTGTATCAAACTTTACGCAACTAAACTAACTACGCGATTAAAAGGGGAAAAAAAAGCTTATTTAGGGTGGAAAGCGCGCATTTTCAATTAAAAAAGTCTTTGCAAGGAGTTAAAAAGTCTCGATATTTACAGCAAGCACAAAGATACCGCTTTACCTTCTAACTTGAGTAATCCTGAACAGATTAATAGGTTTTTTTTTAAACTTCGCAAAACCAGCTAACTCACCGGATAATGAAATTTTAAATAAATTCCGAACCGAATGTCTAGATCTAAATAACTCCAAATTTAAGTTAAATGTAGTGTCGCATGAGGAAATACATAATGACATTTTTTCAATTAAATCTAAAGCAATAGGGGTGGATGGTATCAGCGTGGAGATGCTCTTGCGATGTTGTCCTTACATTTTAAAAGTACTCAAACATATCTTTGATTTATGTCTCTTATTTAACGCATACCCAGAGCTTTGGAAACAATCAATATTTATCCCACTTCCAAAAAAAAAGTAAACCAGAAAATTTGGAAAACTTAAGACCCGTAAGCATCTTATGTGTTTTGTCCAAGACGATTGAAAAAGTATTAGAAAAACACATGCGTAATTTTGTCAATCACATTAATATTTTACCAGAAAATCAGTCAGGATTTCGACGAAATCACAGCTGTATAACTGCGTTAGCAAAGGTAACTGATGATATAATTAGGGGCGTCGATGATAACAAGCTGACAATATTAGTCCTGCTGGATTATTCCAAGGCTTTTGACAGGATTAGTCAGTCACTATTACTATCGTTACTGCATTATATTGGTTTTGGAAGTGATTCGACGAGGCTTGTCAACAGCTACTTGGATAAACGATCTCAAGCAGTGAAATACGGCGAAAAAACTTCAAGTTATTAGTTTGTGACGTCAGGTGACCCTCAAGGTTCAGTGCTTTCCCCATTATTATTCACAATTTATACGTCTCAGTTACTTCAAGTTATAAAACACTGCATTACGCATTCCTACGCGGACGACCAGCAACGCTACAAAATATTTGCGGAAGGCGATATAAATAATGCTTGTCAACAAATCAATGAAGACCTTCAGTCAATACTTAATATCTCTAAAAAATACTCTCTTTCACTAAACGCAAAAAAATCACAAGTAATGTTATTTGGTAAAAAACACATACGGACAAGATGTCAAGATCGCGTAAATATCACAATTGATAAACAAAAATTAACAATTACGGACTCGGCAAAAAATCTCGGACTAAATATTAATTCCTCTTTAAACTTTGAAGGCATATAACAAACTTAATAGAAAGAGGCTATTGTAATTTAAAGCCTATTATAAAAACAGATCCCTTTTGAACAGAGCTACAAAAGCTTTACTCTGTGAAACCTTGGTGCTATCTCATCTTAATTATGGGGATATAGTTTATAATCACTGCATACGAAAAAGTGATAGTAAAAGGTTACAAATCGTGCAAAATTCGTGTGTAAGATTAATTTGTGGTTTGCGCCGAAGAGACCATATCTTTAATAGCATAAAAAATTTAGGGTGGCTTACCTTGCAGCAGAGACGCACAGTGCACTCGGCTGTATTTTTTCATAAAATATTGACTAGAAAACAACCTATTTACCTTTACAACAAAATTTCAGCATAATGTTCACAATCGTAAGACTAGAAACAATCACAAGATCGCTATTCCTCATTATAGATCAAACTTGTTCTGTGGATCATTTTATTATAATATCGCAAAACTATACAACAAAATACCAGACAAATTATTTAAACTTATTTCTATGAGTACTTTTAAAAAACATGTTTTTCAAAATCCCAATTTCTGCGTGTAGCTAATATTTAAAATAAATTTTAAAAAATAGATAAATACTTATTTAAGTATAATTTGTAAAAAAATTTATTTTTCTTAACAATTTGCAAAATTTTAGGATTATTTAATTAAATTAGGTTAAACATTTTTTTTTCAATAGGTTGAGTGGAAGAACGCCGCTACCTGTTTTTCCAAAAACAGGAAGTGCGAACTCTGCCTTTTGTTGATAGGTTTATGCTCTAATTTACTGCTTAAATAAAATGATCAGGTTAAGAGTATAATATATCCGAATTTAAAAAGCAAGAAAACTTATTGTAACCTTATGCAACAATAAAATCATTTAATAATAATAATAATAGTATATATTTAAGATGACATTTTTATTGGTCGTAGGTAAAGTATAGTACACTAACTCGCATGTTACGGTCATTACACGCTCAGATAGATTAAAACACCCGCTTGCACCTCGCGTCTCCAATTTTATCTTCACGTTTAATGACCATGAGCATTACTATGAAAAAAAATTCACTTATTTATGAGAGCAAGAAATTGTATAACCACATTCCATTAACTTAATAGAATAAACTAGAATAACAATAGAAAAATAGTGACCACTTTTCTAAAATCTCATCCTTATTACGACAATAACGAATATTATGAAGGTGCTCGCAACTTTCAAAATTTTCTTAAACTAGATCGCGAGGAATAAGGACACAATTTTCTTTTGCTGCTTATTTTGACTACCAAGTCTTTAATTTAATTATATTTTATTTACTATTATTTTTTGTCACTTTTATGTGTAAAATGTTGAGTGAAACGCTTATTTATTTAATGTTTATGTTGTTTTCTGTATTTTTTTTTAGTAAATTTATATCGACATGAATTATTTTTTTATTAATAATTTTATATGTATATTTAGTGTTTACTATTTTTTCATAATTACTGTATTTTTTTTAATTAATTTTTTACTTAATTTTGTATTGACATGATTTTTTCTTTTCTTTTTCAATTAGTTTTTTATTGACATGTACTTTTTTATGCTTTGTTTAGGAGATTTCTGATCTTATGAAACAACAAAGCTATGTTTGACTTGACTTGACATCATAACATGCTTGTTATGTAAACTACTATTAGAGATATCCTAAGCTCTCGACTTGATAGACCTAAAAAGGGATTTAGTGAGGGTGAATAAATAACAAAATCAATAAATAGCGAGCTTTCCCTCAAAAAAGGTAATGGTAACCGTAGATCCGGATTTCGCACTTGTGGTGCTCATCAGTACGGTGCTAGGAATTAGGAGATGAAATGATTATGACAAAATCTCTTACATGTCTTTAACATGAATCCTGTGTTAGATTTTTTCATCATCATTTCATCTCTTAATTCCTACCACCGTACTGATAAGCACCATAAGTGCGAAATCCGAATATACGGTTACCATTATCTTTTTTGAGGGAAAGCTCGCTATTCATTGAATTTGTTATTTATTCACTCTCACTAAATCTCTTTTTAAATTTATCAACTCCAGAGCTTAGGATATCTGTAAAGATAATTATATCTGTCTCCGTAGAGACGCTTAATTTTCCTTCAAATTAAAGGTACATCTGACGATTCTGCAATTTGACAGATGGTTGTGTTTTACATGAATCCTGTGTCCTATTTTTTCATTTTTATTTCATCTCCTAATTCCTAGCACCGTACTGATGAGCACCAAACGTGCGAAATCCGGATCCACGGTTACCATTACCTTTTTTGAGGGAAAGCTCGCTACTCAGTGATTTTGTTATTTATTCACCCTCACTAAATCCCTTTTTAAATTTATCAACTCCAGAGCTTAGGATATCTTTAAAGATAATTATCTCTGTCTCCGTAGAGACGCTTAATTTTCCTTCGAATTGAAGGTACATCTGCCGACTCTGCAATTTGACAGATGGTTGTCTTTTACATGAATCCTGTGTCATATTTTTTCATCATCATTTCATCTCCTAATTCCTAGCACCGTACTGATGAGCACTACAAGTGTGAAAATCCGGATCTCCGGTTATCATATCATTACATTACTATATTGGGAGAAAGCTCGCTACTCAATAATTTTGATTATTTTATAACCTATTCTATTGTTTTATTTAAAACACCATTAAAGTATTAAATTAAAAAGCTAAGTCAGTTATCACGTAGGAGTAGATCTCGTTGGTATAGCACGCATAAGGGTACGTTTTAAAAATAATACTACCGCACTAATCTAAATTAAGAAAAATTGGTGCTAGAAAGCAGGGATAGTCCAGCATATAATCAATTATTTTATGCTGAAAGAAAATTAAAATATCTCGAAAACTGTAGCATTGAAAGATTTGATTCTTATAAAAAAATTTTTGGTTAATATTTACAAAAACCATATATTATATATTTTAACGTTTTCTCAAAGAACTAAAGCTCCCACGAACTTGGATTTTATAACAAAATTGGTAGTCCATATTCATGGAAACTTAAATCTGAAAACCGTATATCGCTTCTTGCTTTTGTTCCAAAATTTACAATTTTTTAAAAATATTTTATCCCCCTTTTCCCCCCTTTAACCCTCCCACCCTACCCAAAAGTTAATCAGTTCATGGTCAGCCGATATTTCGTTAAAATCGATTAAGGCGTTCTTGAGTTATCGTGTATACAGACAGACAACAGAAAACAGACCGACAGACAATATTTTTTTCGTCGAATAAGGTATTTTGGAA
Organism: Oxystoma pomonae; assembly: GCA_963921995.1. NCBI lineage: Eukaryota > Metazoa > Arthropoda > Insecta > Coleoptera > Brentidae > Oxystoma > Oxystoma pomonae. The sequence continues at coordinate 98,494,936 of OY998165.1, forward strand.
CCTTACTAACTCATTTTTGATAAAATTAAGAAAAGTTAAAATTTCACGATTTTATTAGTACCCCATACTATTGGTATGGGAATTAAAAAAAATTGTGGTAAATGAATACTTGCCAACTAGATAAATCCTCTTGCAGTAATGCAAGTTATCAATTTACTGATAATTAAAGTTCCTTAGCAGGTGTCCTACTAGAGAAGATTTTCTCAGTATATTTGCAAAAATACTGCAACTGGGGTCTCTATAATAATGCCAATTTTAACAGCAATTACTATGGCAAAAATTAAATAAAGCAAATTTGTTGTGAGAAAAATTTAATTAAGAAATTTAAGAAAACAATTTTCTGGTTCTGTTTATTTTGAAAAAATGGGATAATTACTTTGATCATTTTGTTTATTTTTATTGTCCTCTGGTCAATGTTTTATTTCCTTCTTTTCTAATTCATAATCATCTTCCTCCGTTTTACTAGTTTCTGTATCAGCTGCTTTTGGTTGTTTTTCGCTAACGTCAACTGTTTCACGCGAATCCTGCTCTTCTTCAGTAGTGGTATATATTACCTCTTCTTGTTCTTCTATTTCCGGAGTTTGGTGGTTTGTATAGGTATCGAAAGGCTCAGTCTTATCTTCTCCCTTGTCATCTTCTGGATCTTCTTCCTCGGCATTTTCTGTTTCTTCAACCTCATCATTTTTGTCTGGTTTATCTTCCTCGGCATTTTCTGTTTCTTCAACCTCATCATTATCTGTATTATATTCTCTACCTTCTTTCAGACGTTCTTCTTTAGGTTTTGATTTTGTGTTCTTTGGAAATTTAGATCGAATCCACTTGACGTAAAAATCAACCCTAAAAAATTTATTTGTTTAGAGGCGTTGATTTTTTGACAATTTTTATAAACCCAGTGCTACAAGATAAAAGATAAAATTATTTCGCTACTTAAAACTCTAAATCTAATCTAAATCCTTTTATACCAGATCATTGTTTAATTAGTTTTTTTATTAATAGTGATAGTAGCGTTGTGTTTTAAACATAATATATGTTTAATAGCGCACAGGGCATATTCAAGCTTTAATTAAATATAGAAATATAAATCTTTGATGTAACTATTTTTTTGGGGTACATTTTTGGAGGCAATGATATTTTTTTTGTGCGATCTCCTGTTTTTCATACTAAATTTTAGATCCTTATCCCAGCAAGCACATCTGTTACATTAACATAGTATTTACATAAATTTAAAGTCAAAAAATTTACATAATTTTTTTTTTATAAAATTTACCTAATATTTACATAACATAACTTATGTTTCTTTAATTACATTATCTTTACCTTGTTGTGTCATTAGAAGTACATAAATATTATATACACAATATGACTTTAATGTTACATAAATATTACATTCCAATACGTAATATTTATGCATAAAGAGTAAGTAGTCAAATTTACCTTAATGTTACTTGTAAGAGATATAAATATTATGTAAAAAACTTTACCCCGATTTTACCTTTCGACTTACTTTCTAGTTACTAGTTCATATCTGCCGTTTCCCAATTTTTTTTGCCATGTATTATTTACGTTATTTTAATTAAATATTATTTATGTAAAAAGTAGGGAACTTTGTACATCGCCAGAACACGGAAGTTACTTTTTACCTTGCTGTGACTTCCAGTATACCTAGAATTTATGTAACAATGTGTTGTATCTTTTACGTAATATTTACGTAACTGTGTTGGCTGGAATATATATATTGGCTTTTAAAGATACCCCATGTCGTGAGGTTCCAATATCTAGTTCTCAAGATATCTGGAATAAAAGTCTCAAAATTTTAATTTATGAAAGCGATTATCTCACAAACTAAATAAGATACCCTATTCTGTAGGCTGTCTGATGTTGCAGCATTGGTATCAACACTTCTTAATAAATGACGTCAAAATAAGCAAAAATGGATAAATTGCATATGTAATTGCGTAATCGCTACCATTTCTGAATTCTCCTTAAAAATTCCTTTAAAGTGACACCGAACTTTCTTTTTAAAAATCAAAAATTTAAGAATTTAATTGCAGATATCTTGAAAACTAGACATACGTAGGTATGATATGGGATTTCTTTCAAAATAAAATTTTGTAAGGATTTGCAATTTTGTATTAGAAACAGGAGATCACACAAAAAAATTAGGATTGCCGCGTCAAAGATCTTAATTTTTTTAATTACAGATAGTGGTATCTCTATATCCCAGGACACACTGAATACCTTTATGCGAATAAACACTGTCCCACTGGTATGGATTCCGAGACATTCTGCACATCGGGAAAATAAGACTGCCGACCAGCTGATGGGCGAAGCGGCCTTCGCCGTCTTCATTGGCCCCAAACCAGCCCTTGGAATATCACACAACATAATTAACACTGGTCTCTAAAACTGGATGGAGAATAATACTTCAAATTTTTTACAGCAAGTAGAAGATCATATGAGACCACATTTTTCCAACAAAATTTCTTACTAGGTTCGCCGCCATCTTGAATTTATTCGTGATTCGTGTTAACTCGGTTTTAGTCCGATATCTCACTGACCATTGGTCCGATTTAAAAACAAATTGTCTGGTTTTATAAAAAAGTGGTTTTTTCTAAGATTTTTGATCGAATATTTTTTTGCTATATGTCTCGGATAAAAAGTTAATTCACATCTACCGCCGAAAATATTGATTAATCAAGGTATTATATATATATATATTGAAATAAAATGTGTTACCATTAAACTTTAAAAAAAAAATTTCCTATAAAAAATTTAGAGTGTTAAATTTTCTTTAAATTTTGGTAATAAAAAATAACAGTTGTGTTAAAAGTAACGGAGATAGAGGGCGCCACAAAGGCATATAGAAAAATAAAGAAATGTTAACGCAGGCAAGCATTTTAAAAATACTCTTTCAATTTATAGGCACTAAAGCTCTCACCAAAACCTGCAAAATCCCTGTTTAAATACGTTCCAATTAATACTCAATATGCCATATTCTGGATTAAGCTAAGTTTTTTAATAAGTCCCTTCCATTATCTCCGCCCTCTGGGGGGCAATTTTAATGTTCTTGAAATGGGACCATCTGGAGCACAAACCAAGTCTACGTACCTATTAAATTTCGTCAAAATCGGACAAGTGGTTCTTAAGTTACGCGCGTTGGTGACAGACAGACGGACAGTGCCCTTAAGGCAAAAAATGTTCTAAAAATTTTTTGAGAAAAAATTCCAGTTATTTAATAGGAATATTATTCAGATTTGAGTAGCACTGGGTAACTACAACCTCCCTTCTCCCCTTAGGTACGCCACTGTATATCCAGCAAAATACAAAGTTTTCGAAAATCATGTGATCTGCTATAGAAACGCCAAAAACATCGAAAAAACAAGTTTTGTTTTATTTCTATCTTAAAAAGGGTAGAAAAGAAGAAGTGAAGCTACCTTCTGGATCACTCTGTAAAAAGTGCCAAACATACTTATAACATTTCTAAAAAGCGCCGCAGGCAAAAATTTTCTCAATATGACTTTTAATATCTTTATTCTTTAGGTAGGTTAATGGTAAATAGGTATACTTTATTTGAGATAATTAGTATTTGCTTACCTTTCCTTTTCACGACGTGATTTTAATTCTCGCATAATGTTTTGTTGCAAAGCAAACAATTAATTTCCTCGTTTTCCTCGAAATACATAAGAACGAATATCGAATTATACTCAAAAAATTTAAATTTTGAAAGAAGCTACGCAGAATATTATCTAATATTCCACAATGGAAAAATACTCACTAACGGCCCACGGTTTATCAGAATGTGCAAAATCAAACCCGTTAAATGAAAGAAAGTTCAATTATAAAATCATTCACTATAGAAACTGCAATTCGATAAACCAATTTTTTATCCGAACCTTATTTCTTCAAACCCATTTAATAACAAATTCGAAATTTATAAGACCCGTTTTTAGTCGAACCCTTGTTCATCAAACTCATTTAATATCAAACTCCTAATTTATAATACCCATTTTTAATAAAACCCGAAATTTGCTAAACCATTGTTTTTCAAAACCGGAATTCGTAAGAATCGTTGTTTATGAGAAATTTCTGCTGCGTACACGCAGGTGGCGCGGCGTTTCGATGCATTTATCGCTGCTATGCACGTATACTTGTACAAGTGGCGTTCAATGTTCAATAGTTTGTGTATAGATGTTATTTGCATTCCAGTTAAGAACAAATTTCTGATAAACACCGGGTCTTACGAATTCCGGTTTTGAAAAATAATGGTTTGACAAATACTGGGTTTGAATAAAAATGGGTTTTACAAATTACGAGTTTGATATTGCATGAGTTTAATGAACAATGGTTCGATTAAAAACGGGTCTTATAAATTTCGAGTTTGTTATTGAGTGAGTTTGAAGAAATGAGGTTCGGATAAAAAATGGGTTTTACAAATCACGTGTTTGTTATCAAATAAGTTTAATGAATAATGGTTCGATTAAAAACGGGGCTTATAAATTTCGAGTTTGTTATTGAGTGAGTTTGAAGAAATGAGGTTCGGATAAAAAATTAGTTTAATAAATTGCAGTTTTTATGGTGAGTCGTTCTTACGATGAAAATTTTTATTAAATACGGTTTGATAAATTCCTGGTTTGACAAACCATATGCGTTCGTCATGGCCAACTTGACACAATAAGGGAGATTAATCTTATCTCAAGAATTTGTAGTGTCAAGTTTGCAGCACTATCTTGGCTATTTTTTACTATACAGAAAGTGTTAAAAAAAGTTATTTGAACTGTTTTCTTCTCAAGTCTACACAAAGAGAAATATTGGCTAGTAAGTAATCATATGTTATCATTTTCGGGACCTTTTTAGGTATAACTTTTTTTATGACACATTAAAAAAAAAATCGAATAAGAGTTTAAAAAAAATTATTTTGTTTAGCCAACAAAATAAATCGTTTTAAAATCGGACAAATATTAATCGAAATATTAAGTCCAACACAAAATCCAAGATGGCGGCGAACCTAGAGAGAAATTCTGTTGGAAAAATTTGGTTTTAGATTTCTGACATAATCTCCCATTAGCCCTTAAAAGTAATTCTATCAGGCTATAACCCATACAGCACACTTCGTCCCAAGGACGTACATTTTATGTCGATTTTTACGTACGTCCCGGGACCAATTAGGAACGTACTATGTACGTACGTACGCACATAGTACATACACTATGGGCTACCTCTCAAACCTGCAATTGCAGACGTATACTGAACGTACATAAGCGTCCATACTATGTACGTACCTATTATAAAAAATTAAAGGCGCTACACAATTTTAAATATTCAAGCGACTAAATATGGCTTCTGGTGTGACATCTGACATCCCTGGTCTAACATATATACCTCAATATTGCTTGTCTAAAGAACTGTCACGATTAGACCGCGTCCGCTATCTCTTACGCACTTATACTACTGTAGGTTGCGCCTTCTCTCTAGAATTTTAATATATGATCTGACTGTATTTTTTTACAACAGCATCGTTTGTCGTTTTTTCGGAAAACGTTTTTTGTTAACATTATAGTTTTTGGAAAAACGGGTTGTTTGTCCTACGGCAACACTTTGTCCCAGGGACGAATATTTTACGTCCATTTTACGTCGGTACGTTCTGGCACCAATTATGGACGTACTATGTACGTACAAGTACGTACACTGTACATACAAGTAAAAACCGTTATAAAGTATATCACAATTTAAGTAGAGTTTTCTATGTATAGGTGGTGGTCTAGTGATAGAGCATTTGTGTCTCACCCGGGAGGTGCGAGTTTAATTCCCGGTGTGTTTAATTCCCGGTGTGTCCAAAGCCCACTTACGGTCAATTTACGTCCAGTTTTGGTCCCGCCTAGGACCTAAATTGTACGTACATAGTACGTACATACGTCAATTTTAGGTCTTTTTTTGATCCCAAGTGGGGACAGGTAAAAGACGTAAAAAAGTGAAGGTACCAAGTACACTTGACTTTAAAAAAAACTCATAGATGCATTTTTTGCTATGCCACAAAATTTAGCTTTCCATTAGTGTATACTGTTATAAGGCAACGTCAGCTTAGTATGCCTGACAGCTTAAAATTCAATGTGGCATCCTTAAAAATGCCACAGATATCAACATTTACAAAAGTTCAAATTATCACTCAAGTTATAGAAGACGGCTGGTCTGTAAGAAGAGCGGCCACCCATTTTGGATTTGATAAAATGACGATAATGTGATGCAAAAGGCGCTGGATTAGAAATAATTCTACGGATAGGAAAAATGGATCAGGAAGACCAAAAGTAAGTTCTGAAGTGCAAGATGAAAGACTTATTGACCATCTCAGACAAAATCCTTTTTCAACTTCGGTTGAAGCAGCTAATGTAACATTATTTCCGGCTTCTGTAGTAACAGTAAATAGAAGAGTAACGAAATCAGAAGTCTCTTGTCGAGTTACAGCAAAGAAGCCTTTTCTAACAGAAGAACAAAAACAGGCCAGAGTGATTTTTGCACTAAACAACGTTCTTCGTGATAATGACTTCTGGGAGAGGGTGCTTTTCACTGACGAAAAAGTTTTTCAATCATCTTCAAGCAGCAGGAGAATTTTAGTTTATCGTCCACCAAATTCTAGATTAGAACCCGAATACACAAACCAAATTAAAAAATCTGGACATTTTTTTGTAAACATGTGGGGTTGGTCCAGAAAAATTAGACGATGTGCTAAATTTCAGTTCAAAGATTGGAGATTAAAATTTGAAAACTACATGTTATTTCAAGGACTTAGCATTGAGCAGTCAGGACAGATAACCACGTAATTAGCTTCATTCTTTACTCAAGATATTCTGGATATAATTGGCTTTGTGATTAAAATAGAAAACTTAAATACCATCACAGCTAGTGAAGTTCTGAACAAACTTGAAGACTACTTTCGAAAGAAGGAGAATAGTCGTATCCGGAGAAGTCAATTTATCTGTCGCAAGCAAGAAGAAAGTGAATCTTTCTCACTATCTTACCGAGAAAAATTATTTTTTTTTATTTGACCGACCCATGCACTCACTGTTTTGATAGAACGTTTACTGATCATCTTATCAAATCTTTATATGATCCAGAAATTCGAAAGAAATGCAGAACTTTACCTGATACGGCAAGTCCAACTGAAGTTATAAAAATTTTTGAACTAGAAGATAATGCAAGAAAAGAAGAACAAAAATCTGCAGAGAATAAAATTAAAAAAGTAAATATGCAACAAACAAAGCCAAACAAAACCAAAATATATCCTAGATGTAATAATGCGTGGCATAAAAGCTTAAAAGAATGTCCAGCAAAAGATTCTGTTTGCACACGGACTGAAGACGACATTTTACATCTACATGTAGGTCAAAAGACGTCAAATATTTGGAAGTATCCGAAGATACGGAAAATTGGTTTGTTGGAGATAGCAAATATAAATAAAAAAATAAATCAGAACATCATAATAACATTTATATACTATTGGCGACACAGGATACAGGCGCTTAAGTAAGTGTTATTGGAGAAAAATTTCCGGCAAAAGTAAAAATCATCAGGTCTGATTTGAGGAAAACTGATATTAAACTGGAATCTGAGGATTATTAGAGTGGAGAAATACACCCAACATGGACGGAAAATCTCTGGCACAAATATTTTATGAAAGACCAATGAGATCTATTATTCCAGCGCATTACAAAACGTTTGCTGCAGAATGGAAAAATGTATCCAATATTCATGATGCAAAAGCAAACCATAAGTTGAAATTAGCTGAGAGATATAATAAAACTTCAAAGGATTTATCACCATTGAAACCTGCATGCAATGTCTACCTACAAAACCCTATTACTAAACGATGGGATAACACAGGAGTAGTTGTAGAAATTGGACCGTACCGAAAATATAGTGTAAAAATAGCAAGTGGACGAGTTCTCATAAGAAACAGAAAATTCTTACGTAGGATACCCGGAACTTAGATCTCAAGAGGGGAGATGATGATAGAGACAACCAAAAAGGAGAGATGATATAGTTCACTTTGTAAATAGTATTTGTCTGTTTTGTCAATGTTGATGTTTGAGGATTGACTGACAGAAGTCAGTAGTAAAATGTTAGAATAAATAAATTAAGATTTTATATTTAAAAATATAACAGTTATAGTAAAGGCTGGTGTATTTTTTTTTATCTTTTTATCTATCTTCTGTCCTTCTGTTATCATCTCTTTTAAAGATTTTTTGCTTTTGTGTAATGAAAAGTTTTCGGCATCCATTTCACATAAAATAAATGTTGCTGTCAATTTGTCAAAAAAGTGGTAAGATTTAAGTGACAGGTTTAACATTGAACTTTACCCAATATAGAATATACTTAGGGTGCATAGCGTATTCCGTGGGACTTTTGATGAAGATTTTACGAAACCTGTTTTAATCGATTATTAATGGACCCACCACTGTTAACAGCTCCAAAAATGCTGCACAAATTTACTATACTGACAAAAAAAATCGTGGCTGTTAACAAGGCCCCTAGGTTAGGGGCTAAAAATTTTATCGATTTCAATTAAAAAACTTTATTTCACTTATCTTTTAGCCCATGTCAACAAAAATGCACCACCAGAGGCTTTAGAGGACTATTTCTCAATTTTATATACCCCCAACTATACTCCAGCCCCGAGGGGATGTAAGGCGGCGAGATCTAATTTTCACCATTTTCATATTCCAGAAAACACTCCATATGCAAATTTAAAACTCATGAATTTGGTGTAACAAATATTATAAAATATAAAAATCTCAAACTTCAGGGGCACCCCAAAATAGGAGCTAAAAATTTTAAATCTCGAACAACTTGTTTAAAATTTACTATACCAAATTCAAAAAGTGCAAAATTTTTTGGCAATTACAAGTTCAAGTTCAAGCACTTACATTTTAGGAGCCTATATTTTTACAAGCTTTTATGTAACTTGCAATATATCTATGTACTGTACGTGTAACGAACGAACTAGATATAGTCGAAATTATACCCATTTGTAGTGACGTCATTTTTGTTTATCTCTGTTTGGTATATTTCGAACGGCAGTGATAAAAAATATTTCGAAAGATCTGGTGTCTGATTATTGTTCGTTTTTTATAAGTAAACACCCTCTATATTTTTACCTGAATTATTCGTCGCTGTCATTCAAGAACTTCAATTTGTCAGTGTGTTGTCAAAGGTATTTCTGAAAGCCAGAAATGCCTCGAAAAAAATATAATAGGTATATTGAGCAAACGCAGCTAATAATTTTAAATATACATATTAGCTTTTTTTAACTGGAATCCGCAACGGAACCGACCTTTAAGTTAAGAATGTAATAGAGCGAAAAGAAGAAGCTACCAAATTAAGTCCCACAACAATTGCAAATATTAAGAAAAATGGGATAAATTCAGACAAAAGTAACGTATCTCATATGAAATTCGGGAAACAATTTATTCAATGTACCCCAGAAAAGAATATGTGACGTTGGCAAAAATAAGGCAAAAGTTCAGGGAACAAAGATGGACAAACAGTATAGAGAAACCAAACATTCGAAAATATTTAATGGACTTACCAGACATATTCCATAAAAGAATAAACTTTTTAGTGTTATATATTAATAATAAAAATTTAGGTCCAGAATGTTTTACTCTAGTTTTCATAAACAAGACGTGGATCTTTAGCAAGGGATCAGATGACACGAATCTTGTTTTCTTTTTAGAGTTTTGTGATAAAAACTGCGCTTATGAATTGTTTTAAATACCTAGAAAACTTTTTGAAGGCAAGTCAATCGGATGGTTTGCTATGATTCCGAGTATGACTCTCATATTGCCTCACTGTGAAGTTCTGGGGACCTTTAAAGAACCGTACCTGTTAAATAACTTGATTGATCCCTACTTTTAAAAAAAAATATAAATTACAATATCAGAGAATTAAATGTCAAATTTTCCAATGTTTTGAGTGGTAATTTATATATTTTTGAAAAATTAATTTTGTATTACAGAATATCGGTTAAATTTAAATTAAGTTAGTTATCTTCGTTGTTTTTCAGATCATCGATATATGATGGTCCACGCACGAACAAAAAATGCCTTTATTAAAGGCGCTAATTTAACATTCAAAAGTGGGTTATTATGACAACATGAACAGAAAAAATTTAGAAAATTGGTGTCAAACACAGCTTGTTCCGAATATTCCTCCAAAGTCTTAATAATCAGGGGCAACGGGAGCTACCATTCTGGCATATATCAGAAGAGATTCCAAGAAAATCTAGGACCAAGCAGAGGATAATCGGGTGGCTAAAGAAAAAGAATATTTACCTTCCAGACGAGGCTATGAAACAACATTAATTTTATTTTGAGATTTCTTGTATAAGTATTTGAGTCATTTTGTTACAATCACATTAACTTGGCGACTTTTTTGGAACTGTATTCTTTTATTTATGTTAATTATACATCAAGTTGGTATTTTTCTCTTAAACAAGTACATTAAATTATTAATATTTTTTATATTCTCTACAGAATCACTCTAAGTTTGGTTAGTTGGGTTTTTAATAGTAAAGGTAGTCGCAATTCGGCGCAAATTAGCGCCTATGGTTACGTTTAATAAAGGTAACGCTACTGCGCCTGCCCAGAATAAAGGTAAGGGTACATACTGCCCAAAAATCTGACCAAAATCACCCTAATGTTATAAAATTATATCGTGTTTTTTTCGGGTAATTTTAGTAGGTACCCAGTCTTAATTTATAACGTCATGGATAAATATATCATGCATGGATAGCTTTAGACACCTTAATATATCCAAAGTTAAAATGACATTTTTTGTTATGCCCAATATAGTAAAAGTATCACCGTTAATTATCCACCGGTCATTTGTTGCAAAAGAAATATCGGTGGAAATACGTTTTTGCCTGCCATTATGACGTCACTACAAATGGGTATAATTTCGACTATATGTTTGTTCGAGTGGAATTTTGCAACTTAATTTTGACCAACTTCCCGACATCCGATCGGCTTTAAATTTGGCATGCCTATATAGTTGCGGTAACAACACAAGAATATAGTGTGATGAAATTGCCAGCTCCCCCCTACTCGAAGAGGGTGGAGGGGGGTATAGTTGAAGTACGCCCGATTTCCTTGAAATTTGGTGTGTTGGGGATGGAGATACCGAATTTTAATCAGATTTTGAAAATTGCGGATTCATCTTTTGCTAACCAATTTTAACTAACTTATACACATCCGACTGTCTTCAAATTTGGCATGCATTTATAGTTCCGGTGACAATACATACTATGAGGGGACTGGAGGGGGGAAAACACCCAATAATTTTCGGTTATGTTTTGCTAACCAATTTTTAACTGACTTAAGCACATCCGATTGTGTTCAAATTTGGTATGCGTTTATAGTTCCGGTGAAAATACAATAATATGGTATTCTCAGGTACCCACCTCCCTCTGACGAGGGAAGTGGAAGGGAAAAAGGATTTAGTTTGTTCGATTTCAATCAAAATTGGTATACAGGGTTTTTTTAAGGAAGGGGATTATGAGTTTTTGATCAGATTTTAAAATTTCAATATGGCGGTATTAAAATGCACTTGAAATGGATTTAGGGTACAAATATAAAAATTTAAAAATACATTTTTAATAGAAAAAACTTTTAAAGAACAAGCTTTTATTAAATGCACTCAAAAGTAGAAAATAAATTTTTATCTTTCTTATACCATAATAAACGCGATTGGCGCAAATTAAAATTTTTAACTTAACGGTGACAAAGAGAGAACCAGACAAGGAAAACTAAATTCTTCTTCTATTTCATCTAAAGAAGCTGAGAACGGATGAGATTGCCGTGCTTGCCAAGCCTTTGAAAATGTCCTTAGGTTGTAGAATAATACAAATGTTTCTTAGGTGAATCGTCGATGTGATCGATATACGATTTATTATGGTATAAGAAAGATAAAAAATTATTTTCTACTTTTGACTGCATTTAGTAAAAGCTCGTTTAAAAGTTTTTTTTTAATAAAAATTTATTTACATCCAAAAATGCGTACAGCAGAAGTTAGATGCAGGTCTGTTGAATTTAAGTTTTGCTAATTGCGTTGCTTATTGTAACTGACTTTGACATTTTCGAATTTTAGGTTAGATCTTTGACATTGTAAACACAAACATAAGGAGACTGGCCACACTTTACTAAAAAGCTAATATACTAATGAATAAAACAATTTTTTTAAATTATTCAACATTTGATTATAAAAAATTATTCTTAAAGCTCATTATGGGTAACACAAGACCACAATTGTGCGAATAAGAAAAAAGTATCGAGGAGAAGGAACTGTCTAAGTCTTTGCAGACAACCAAAAATGTTCAAAATCAAAAAGAAATTATTAAAACACTACGTAAATTAAAAAACACGAAAACATTTCTTCAGTAGCGTGTCATTGCCCCGTCCCTCGATAATGTTTGCCAATCTTCGTGGCATGGAATCTGCTAAATTTTGAAATAAATTTGGATTGGAAACAATGACTTCGTCGTACCCTCTGACTATAAGCTCCATTAAGTGGTTGGAATTTCTGGGAACAATATTCATTCCTGTTAACTTTTCTGCTAGAAGGCCCCACACATTTTCCATGGGATTGGCGTCAAGAGTTTTTGCCAGCCGTGGCAAAATCTCGATATTGTTTTATTGGAACCACTGTTTAGAATTGTGTGCGGTATGGATAGGATAGTTATCCTGGTGGTTGCTTCTTGAGGCATAATATTTCTCATCATATCAACATAAACAACAGCCGTAAATCTTCCATGAATTCTAAAAAGAGCCCCATGTCCTCTCGCCGATATCCATCTCCACACAATCACGGAAAATCTTCCAGCCCGGTCTTCGTTCCCAGCAATATATTTTTCGAGATAGCGTGTTCGTGGGACTGAAAGATTTTTTTCATCCGTGAAGACCACTTGTTGCCAAAATTCTTCTGCTTTTAGTGAATAGTGCAAAAATTAACCTGGCTTGCTTCTTTTCCTCATTAAGTAAGATTTTCTTGGCAGCAACGCAACATCTAAGTCTAGAACGGCTTATCCGTTTGTGCGTCGTTCTTATGGATCCAGGAAAATGTGCCTCAATTTTCGCCTCTGGGGTCCATCAGTTACTGATCCTGCTGAGACGTACTGATTTGGATCAAGCCAGTGCCTCGCCTTCGTCGAACAGTTCCTTCTTCTTTATACTTTCTTTTTATTCTTACAATTGTAGCCTTGTTTCGTCCATAATGGGCCGCTACTCTTCGAACCAACCAACCATCAACTAATTTTGCCAAAATTTGGGCTTTTGCGAATTCGTTTAGTTGGGGCATTTTCAAATATAAGCATATGACAACAACAAAATCTGACAGTGACATTTTTTGTCAATTTAAAATACCTAAAAGGTTACTGAGTTGCGAGGCCTATAATCCACTATATAAAATCGGCGTACGCATTTTATGTGGGTGGAAGTGTACGGGGATAAGGTTTTTACCATTTCAGAAAACCACTTATTTAAAATGCACATCTAAACCTCATCAAAAAGTGTGCATATATGCATATGGAGTGTCTTCTGGAATATTAAATGGTGAACATTAGATCCCGTCCCCTTACATCCCCTAAGGGCTGGGGCATAGTTGGAGGTATTAAAAATTGAGAAATGGCCTACTGCGTCTCTGGTGGTGCATTTTTGTTGCATAAGATAAGTGAAATATAGTTTTTTAATTGAAATCAACAAAATTTTTAGCCCCTAACCTTGGGGCCTTGCTAACAGCCACGAATTTTTTTTCGGTGTAGTTAACTTGTAGGTAATAGTATGAACTACCAACTGACTGAGATTTAGATGTGCAGGTGCATTATGTTGGAAGGTACGAGAAAGAGTTTAGAAACACATTTTGGCCTCAGGTAGGATTTTTGGGGCTGTTAACAGGTCAGACAAAGTTCCACAAATGTAATAGTGACGTGTTCATGTAAGTTCAGAAACTAAAACTACTTACCTAATTTTCTATACAAACTAAATTATTTACATATATCAACTTACCTATTCTGTTGAAAAATATTCCGGTTAAATAACAAAAAATCTTTAGACATTTTAAATGGTGCTGTCAAAAAATTACTTGATAAAAAGTAAAACCGTGAAAGAAGAAAGTTCTTTAAAATTTTTAAATCTTTTCAAATTATTTATGAAACATGTTATTATCATTGTCTTTTTTAAAGTGATATACACTTCTCTCCACATAAAACTGGTACAGCAGAAGGTACGATTTTTTATATTTTCCTATGTGCAACACTGACTTTTTGACGTTGTCATTTTAGGTTATATTTTTGGCGGCTTGTTTATTTTTTACTAATTCAAAATATCAGGCCACTAAAAATAAAAATCACATTTCAAAAAAGCAAAAATGCTTTATTAGCTAAACAATACACAGTACATTGTAATTGGTTTATTCACAGTAATTGGTCTATCTAAGAGACTGTCCCTCGAAAGGAATACAGCGGTTTGATGAAAGTTATGAAGAAAATAAAATTTAAAAAAACAATAACAAAATTAAAAAAATACCTATTTTTAATAGCGCGCTATTGCACCGTTGCAAATAAGTTTGGATTTTTAGCAATAACTTTCCTATTAGATGTTCTGAATTCCTGAGAATGATATTCAAACTTGCTAATTTCTTTATTTATTGTTAACGTTCTTTATTAGATTCGCATCAGGGGTTTTTGCGGGTCAAGGCAAAGCTGCGATATTATTATCCTAGAATCATCGCTGCGCAATTCTCGCCGTATGAACTGGACATTTATCTTGGTGCAATACAAAATGATCTGGATAAGGTACTCTCACCTCTGGAAGCATTACGTTTTCCAGAATATTAACGTAAACTTCAGTTATAAATCGCCCATTAATTCTAAATAGGGCACCATATCCTCTGGCCGATATCCAGCTCCAAACATTTACCGAAAACCTTCCCGCCGGGTCTTCGTTTCCAGCAATATATCGTTCTTCGTATCGGGTTCTTGACGGTCGATAAACCACCTGCTGCAAAAATTCTTCGTCCCTCAGAGAATAATTCAACCCAAAAATTAATCGAGACTGCTTCTTTTCCTCACTTAGTTTAATTTTTTTGCAGCCGACACCTTAGCCTGGCAAACGGATGATTTTCCAGAAAATTGATTGCTTCTTGGCTAGTAACTTTCGTCAAACCGTTGCCTTCCTTTCGGTGGATAGTTCTCTTCTCTTGAAATCGGTTTTTTATGTTTACTATCGAAGACTTGCTTCTCCCATAACGAACAACTACTTGCCGAATAGACCAACCACCGTCTAGTTTTGTCAGAAGTCTGTGACATTGTCACTTCTAGGAAGACAATGCCGTACTATAAAAATTTTAAAAATGAAACAGGCTGCTAACTTCTGCTGTACCAGTTTTATGTGGTGAGAGAGAAGTGTACATATTTTAGAATTACGATTAAGATTTTGTTACAAGTTCAATCCGCTTATTTTCTACTATATTACTTTGACAATTTCATTTGGTTTCTGTATTTAAATATCAGCCGCGAAATGGTCCGGAGAATTCAGAATAAATAGTGTACAAAAACAAAATTATGATTGTTTTCCACAAACCAAAACTACACTTTTTTTGCACTCGACGCGCGTTTCGCTAACAACGTTAGCATCATCAGGAGACGATAAACAATGAACTAAATTAATCTACGCTCTATCTTATATACAATCCTTTAGTGGGCGGAGATAAGACTAATAATTTGTGATTGATCACGATTTTTAATCCTATCTCCCCTCAACCAAAGAATAAAGTGTACTAAACGGGATGGGTCCTCTATCTTTATTTAAACTATTTTTGGATTTAATGATTTCCATACTTTCATATGCATTCAAAAGTCTTTTGTTTGGTACACTTTTTAGAAGTTTTAGGTTATCTAATGTGAATCTATGATTGTTTTCAAAAGCATGCTCAGCCACACTTGACTTTTCTGTTCTTCCTTATTTTAAGTGTGCTAAATGTTCTTTAAAACGTGTTTGAATAGAGCGTCTCGTTTGGCCAACATATTTTTTGTCACAATCCATGCAACTAATTTCGTAAATTCCACTTTTTTCTAGAACTGTAGTTTTATCCTTGGGATTTCCTAGTAAGCTTCTTATTGTATTACCGGATTGATATACTAATTTAAGACCGGTGTTATTAAATACTTTGTGTAATTCTTTCGTATAATTAGGATTACAAGGAATTGATACAAATTTTGAGTCGCAGGTATCTTTTTGTCTGAAAAAGGTAGAATTCCGAAAGGTCTTTTGAAAAGAATGTCTATTTATCAGCTTATTTATCAAGCCTTCGTCGTAACCGTTTTCGCCAGCTATATTCCTAATCCTATTCTTTTCTGCTTCAAATCTTTCTTTGTTTAAGGGGAAATTTACTAATCTATATGTTAAAAAAAGTGTAGTTTTGGTTTGTGGAAAACAATCATAATTTTGTTTTAGTGCAACCAAAGGTTCCAAATTCCCAACATAAATAGTGTAGTTACCTGGTAAAAACGCTTGGTAGTGGTACACGATACCTAATAGCAAAAGACACAATGCCAATTTGAATAGAGCCGCAATACAAAGGAGATCCTGCATCACTCTAAAACAAAGATAAATTCTATTTTTAGTTCAACACAAATTTGTTCAAGTGACGAAAATTGATTACTAGCATAACCAAAATAAAAAAAAGTCCATAAGCTTAAAGCCGGTTAGACATAGCTTTTGCGATCGCCTTTTGGTCGCAAACTTGAATGACGAGGGTTCATCGGACGGTATTTTTAATTTTGTTGATTACTTTTTGTTTTCTTTAAAATAACGTTAAAATTATCAAATTACCCTGAAGACACCGATGGAATTATCTTCATTAAACGTGCAGATTACAGTTTTAAAAAATGCTTGTCCCAATGTTGGATACGCCTGATAACAATCATATTGATCTATGAGCTAAAACAAATAAAATTATTTAAAAATGATAATAAACATGGCAAAAAAGCAATAAAAGAATACGAGGAAGTTCAGTTAACGTGTTGGTCATTAAATTTTAGTTTTTTCTTACATAAACGAGATCGGCATTTCATCGAGCGTGTCGACGGCACAACAAGCTATAAGTGTGATCAAATAAAAACATTCAGGGTAAGAGCGACTAAGAGGCGGAGTTTCGACGCCACACGAAAATATCCGTAGGCAGTTTTTTCGTTAGTCTCTATACTGTGTGCATGACATGAGAGGCGAAAGACAAACCGGTATGTGGGCTCCGCGTTTGATCACACACTACTCATGCATCAGATATCGGCATGTCTATTGCCTCTCATTTGCCTGATTTTCGAAACCATGCGAAAATATTCGCATACAAGTTTTTATATCTCTTCCTATACCGTGTAAGATATAAAAAGTTCTAAAGAGGGAACAAAATTAAAATACAGAAAACAAAATGAAAGGCAAAAAAAAAAATTCGTTGACTCAATTAACAATTATCATTAAATAATTCGTAAAGCCTTAATTAGCCGAAATAGTATCGTCAATAACTTATCCTTAAGAATAAAAGCTAAAAACTACTCGAAAAATATTCCTGCATATCATAAAAAGCATTATGTATTAAAAAAGCTTTTAAATTATTTTTCAACTTTTATTTCAACTGCTAAAGGCAGATTGTTGCCTAATTTAGTTTTATGAAGAGGAACCATAAATTGATTTTTTTGCTTCGTAGTTATATTATGTATTAGGCGTTAGGATTGATTTTTGTTGACATTTTTGGTATGTTGTTTAATTTGTAAAGTATACTAAACAAACATATAGAAGTTAAAAAGGACCATAAGCCATTTTACGTATCTCGACGTAATCCAAAAAAATTAAAAATAATAATTTAAGAACCAGAACAGATTCTTACAATACACTATTTTGTAAGTATTTCTTCTTGTTTACAATCTAATTGAGTCCAGAATTACTAGCGCCTCAAACTTAACAAGAATAATGCTGGAGGTTACAATTAAAAAACTGTGTGGCTTGCGCTGAAATAAGTACGCGAGAGCAAGAATATATGATGGGCCCTCCCCTTTGAATCATTTGACATTCTTCAGAGAATATGTACACTTGATTTAATTAAAAAAAACGCATACATATAGTCACAAAATTGACCTTTCTAAAGGCGTATAATATATACGGACTACCAGCTAAAATGCCTAAAAACTCCAAAAGTACGACAATTTGTCATATTGTTTAAAAAAGGTCTCTAAAACTAAAAATATTTTTTTACTGAAATTGAAGGCAACCTTATTTTTATATTAAATTTTGCATAATACTAAAAAATCAGCAAAAATAATGTTTTAGTAAGGTCTTTATTGAACCATATCAAATTATCACTAGAGTAACGGACGAAGGCTGTTCTGTAAAAAGGGTGCTAATCCATTTTGGAGTTGATAAAATAACAATAATACGATGGAAACAGCGCTGGAGTGAAAACAATTCGACGAATAGGGAACTTGGATTAGGACAAAAACGATGGTAAACTTAATACTAATTATTTTAACTTAAAAAAGAACTAAAATAAACAATTTAGTATTTAATAGGATCATCATTTTTCTCTATTACAAGCTGCAAAAGTCTGGGCATTGAAAAGGTTAAATTTTGAAAATATTGATGGTCTTCTGAGAGCTGATCCAATGCGCGATAAATAGCATAGCTTAACTCTTCCGCATTTCGTGGTCTCCAATTTCTTTGGTATATTATTTTCGATTTCGACCCCATATATTTTCAATTGAGTTAAGGTCAGGGCTGTTGGCTGGCCAAGGAAGTCTTTCTATATTATTATTCTGAAACCATTGGCGAACAACATTAGCCGTTTGTACTGGACAGTTGCCCTGCTGATAAACGAAGTTATTATTTTCATGTAAAGCCTGTACAGATGGCAGCATAACGTTTTCAAGGATTTTAATATATCGTTCACTATTGAATCTTTCTTCGATTCTCCAAAAAAAACCCAAACCTCTAGCACTAAACCAGCCCCACATGTTTACAGAAAAAAACCAGCTTTTTTAATTTGGGTTGCATATTCGGGTTCAAATCTACAATTTAGTGGACGATAAACTAAAATTCTCCTGCTGCTTGAAGATGATTGAAAAATTATTTCGTCAGTGAAAACCATCCTCACCCAGAAGTCATTATCACGAAGAACGTTGTTCAGTGCAAAAATCACTTTGGCCTGTTTTTGTTCTTCTATTAGAAAAGGCTTCTTTGCAGCAACTCGATAAGAGACTTCTGATTTCGTTACTCTTCTATTTGCTGTTGCTAAGGAACTCGGAAATAATGTTACATTAGCTGCTTCAACCAACGTTGAAAAAGGATTTTGTTCGAGATGGTCAATAATTCTCTCATCTTACACTTCAGAACTTACTTTCGGTCGTCCTGATCCATCTTTCCTATCCGTAAAATTATTTTCAATCCAGCGCTTTTTCCATCGCATTATCGCCATTTTGTCAACTCCAAAATGGGTGGCCGCTCTTCTTATAGACCAGCCGTCTTTTATAACTCGAGTGATAATTTGAACTTTTGTAAATGTTGATATCTGTGTCATTTTTAAGGATGTCACACTGAATTTTAAGCTCTCAGTCATATTAAGCTGGTGGTGCCTTATAATAGTATACACTAATGGAAAGCTAAATTTTGTGGCATAGAAAAAAATGCATGTATGAGTTTTTCTTGAAATCAAGTGTATATATTTTATCAAAATATCGGGGGTGGAAAGTTTTCAATTTGTCGCACTGTATCTTTAGGTTAGAAGAAACTGGTAAGTTTCGATGACGTTTTTGCAATTCATTAGACACTTAAAGTAACGCCACCATACTTGAACGTATTGTACGCTGACTTCCAGCAACCTCATTGGTCAGATCCGACAGAAGTTGTCAATCGCACGTCGAACGACACTGATTTTCATAAGATCCGACAGCTGAAATCGCGTTAGTCGAGGTGGAAGCGCCCACCTCCGCCTGTTTTCACCAATGAGAGCGCTGAATTTCAGAGCTACATTACGTTTAGTCGGTGGTTTGGCTTTTAGTCTCTATTGACTTTAACTCACTGGTTACACCAACATACTCGCATTTTTCCGCAATTAAACCCATCCTTTAAAACGTTGGTTTTCCTGTCTGGCTCGACTTCTCCCATGCTAACAATGTGGCCGTATTCACATGAGGCGCGCAATTCACTGTGGTACCCACGCTTCGGCAATCTTAGTAGCCTTACGCCATGAACTTCGTCATCCAGCTACAAAAAATTTAATTAGTTGTGGTAATCAGCACTGGATACGGGGTGTAAAAAATACCATATTCATCCTTTTAACTGATGAAAGGAGAAACCAAAACAATTTGAAAAGTTCACATTATAACTTATGGGGCAAAACTCAACAGATTTTTGTCTAAATGACTTTAAAGTTGAAAAATTTAGGTGTTTATATCTACCAGAATTTTAAAAATAATTATGTCTAACTTTAACCATTTTACAGTAGGGCCTTTTCCAAATAAATAAATATAAATATTTCCTCTAAATCCTCTAAATGATAATGATTTCCTTCGAGTTAAAAATTTAAAAAAACACTTGGCAACAACGAAATTCTCTTCATACGTGAGTCTCTGACCTCTGACCTTTTCTCCTCTCTAGTCTCTACAGCACAGTGCATCTTCCGCTGTTCGTTGTCAAGGTTGTCAGTTGCGCGAGTCTACGTGACGCCCTTATTTTCGCTAGTTCTTTGTAGTTAGGTGTGAAATTGAACTGAATTAAAATGTTCTCCAATCAGGAATACGCTGACATGCTATTAGTATACGGTTAAGCTCGCGGAAACCCTAATCTTGCAGCTCAAATGTATCGTGACAGATTTCCCCAGCGGCTTAAAAGAAGTGTTTTTTGCTCGGTTATTTGAGTGATTTTTAAATAGTCCGTTGTCTTAGCATAGAAAAACTTTAAACGTGGATGCATCTAAGATTTTTTTTGTGTAAAAAAGCTACATGTCAACGGGTTTAGTAGTTATGACGTCACGAAAATGGAAATCACCCTACATCGGACTGACATTTTAAGAATAAATTAAATCGGAAACTTTTCAAAAAATTATCATACCATAATTTTTGTATATTTTTAGATCTAAAAGATACTGGAAAAGGTGTACTATTTCACAAATCTGCTAGAAACGTCATTTAAGAGTTATCTAACACAAATAGTGCAAAACAGTAAATCAAAGCTTAAGTCAATTAACAAGCTAATAAAATATACGCTTATTAGAGTCCATCTGAGCTCTGGCGTAGAAATCGAAAGTTTAAATTTAAAAATATATACATTTTTGTTTAAAACTTTATAATTACTGATGTTGGAGGTTGCCGGAAGTTTAAAAAAATAATTTTACTTGTTTGTATTTTGTACAGGGTTCAAACTCGATTGGATTGTAGGATTTTGGATATTTCTAAGGAAGAATAACTAGTATAGGTGTATGTTATGGGCTCGATTTTTGAGATATTAATTATGGTGAAAATCGCAGTATGTCATACTTCTTTGAGCTTTTTTTGAGTTTTTTATTTTGTTTTTATTTAATTTTTCCGTCGTTTATCGTAAAATGTTTACTATAAAAATAAATAGGTATTTAAATAATAAAAAAATATAAATATAAAAATAAAAATAGGTATGGAAAAACAAAAAATTAAATATCATTTATGCTGATTTTAAAATTCTAAAACGCATATTTTTCGAAAAACTCCCGTAGCTCAAAAACGGGTTGAAATACTCACATACGGTTTTCACTGTTATTTTACACTTAAGGTGGGATTTACTAAAATGGTTTAGTCTATTTTAGAACGATCCTAAGTTTAAGTGAAATTTTTGGTTTTAAGCATTTTAAACCAACTCTCCTTGAGTTTTGGACACAGTTTGAATTATAAGAAGAATTTTAATAAATTTGTTTATTGAATAATCATCTTAACACAAACTTTTGTTGGATTTAAGAAGAAAGTTTCAATTTAGAAGAAAAGAAAACTTAAAAATTGAAACCCGCGCGGGGTTGAAATAGTAAACACTCTGTAGAAAAAATTAAAATTGAGGTTATATGTTACTCTAATTAAAACTTACCCTTGATAATTGATTTCTTCAATTAATACTTGATGTCACACAACGATTTAGATGGGTAATAATAAAATAAGGAGTAGATTAATTTTGTATTTATTTAAAAGGTGTTTTTATTTATGAAATGTACTAAAAAACTTAAATGCAAGTTTTTTTTTACATTTCTTTCACCGTCGAAATGTCAGTTTAAAAATATTAGCGCTGCGTTCAATCACAAAGAGCGAGTTCGGATCTTTTACCTCTGCTTGCACCTTGGCATGCACCAACCTCTACTGATGAAAGCTACAGCTTTAAAATGAGTAAGCTTTGAATAAGAAAAGTTATTTTGACTGAGCTTTTAGATAACCTCAATGTTTTACTTTTAGTTTGTAAATGAATTAATATAGTTGTTTTAGGTTTTTTTTGTTTAGTATATTTTTCGTGCATAATCAGTGACCTTCACTTATGTTTGTTTTGCTTCGTAGTGCCCTCATAAATATATTTTTTGTGCTGAAAACAGGTTGAAAATATGGCGGTTTTATGGACAAAATTGGAGGTGTTTCATTGATTAATAAACAACTTGGGATATTAAATAAGGTAAATTACTTCTTGTAAAAACGGTTACTTAGGGAAATTTTAAACGAACTTATTACTAATTGCCACAAAACAATCCTTTCTGGAGGCTGTAAATTTAAACCACCTCCCAGAGATGGTCTAAAAAATCAACAACTTTATAACCCTCAAACACAGATGATGAAGCTATTATGTGTCAAATTTCTGGCTTACTCACCATATGCCATTTTCAAGCCTGTCAAAAAAAATTAGTTTTAGGGCATTTTCTCATAAAATATGGTATATTTTTAGAAAAAAAGCAGTTTTTCAATGGTATTTTGCAATAATAATACAAAATAATCAATAACCTTGTGTATTTTCTATATGGGTAAGTTTTTTTTGAAAATTGGTTTTAAAGTTTAGTTCCCCTTACAGGTATAAATATTTACACTTGTGGGGGGTACTATTTTAGATCTTAGTAAATATCACTGTTAAAGTAAATATTTCAATGCATCGGTATCGGTATACCTAACGCGTTCGAAACAAAGCCAAAATACACTACATTTTTGACTTGTTCATGCTATGTTTCGAACAATGCCCGCTTCTTTGACGAGTGCAATGACAGAGCAGTTGATTCCACTCATTGCGTACGGGAAGATGTACGTAACTTTACGGTCCCACGTCATCGTACTCTTCAAAAAAGCGGGCACTGTTCGAAACATGGCATGCAGAAGTCAAAAATGTACTGTATTTTGTAGAAATTAGACATAAAATACAAAAATTTTAATTTTTAATTTTATTTAAAAAACCTTGCAGAGTGTTTTATATTTACATTTAGGAACCTTGCCGGTGTTATACATTTTTCTTTAGCTAACCTTAAACTATATTAGATTTAGGTAAATATTACGTTCAATTAGATGACATAGAGTTTCTTAAGCCAACATTAAACTATATTATATTTAGGTAAATATCACGTTCAATTAGATATAAAAGCAGACGTAATACTCTCAATAAAATAGATTCAACTATTGATCGTTTTTCTCAATACACCCAACTTTACTGTGGCAACAGCTTTTAGCCATAACAGGGAGTGAGGCTGCTCTCTGACAGTAAAGAGTCCTTAAAGTCCCTCTGTCCAACTCAAGCCGTAGTTGGGCAAAGTAAGTGCCGAGGATACCTCGCACACGAAGTGACCCTTCATCATATTACCTTTGAAAACGTCTTTCTATCTTTTTTGTTGACCTCCTTGATTTCTGTTTCCCACCTTCAGTTGTCCATAAAATATCTGCTTTGGGAGGTGTGTTTTGGGCATGCGGATAACGTGACCAGTCCAACGAAGCTAATGCTTGAAGATAAGGGCTTCTATACTAGTTGTTCTAGCTTCTTTTAAAACACATGTTTGTTCGTCGGTCTTGCCATTTGATTCTCAAGATTCGTCTTAAATAACTTTGGTAATATTTTTCTAGTCGTTTGATATGCCTTCTGTAGGTGGTCCACGTTTCGCATCCGTATATTAGAGTTGGTATTATAACTGTAATGTAGACACGAAGCTTGGTCTCCGCATTGACGTCGTGATTGTTGAAGACTCTCTCCGAAAGCTGTCCGAACGCTGCGCTAGCACATTTTAGGCGATGCTGTATTTCTGCGTCAATAGTTGCATTTGATGATAAGTGGCTCGCAAGGTATGGGTAATGTTCCACGTTCTGCGGAGGATGGTCATTTATGGAAATGTTTGGAGCTTGGGGATTCGTACCTGGTTCTGGTTGGTAAAGAATTTGCATTTTGGCAAGATTAACCTTTAGATCAATGCTTTTGTAGGCTTGGTTAAATGCGTTGATTACCATTTTCCTCTGTATCGGCCATAACGACGTTTTTATCGGCGTACTGCAATTCGATTACCGAGGTCGTCGAGACCTTAGTTTTTGCTCACAGTCTGCCTAGGTTAAGTAGGCCACCGTCGAGTCTATATAGAATTTCCACTCCCGGCGGTAAATGTTCCTCAACAAGGTGAAGCATGGGAGCTAAAAATATAGAGAATAGGGTGGATGCAATAACACACTCTTGTTTAATGCCTGTCGTATTCTGGAATGACTCTCCTGGCTCATTGTTGCTCAGGACTGTTGCATTCATATTTTCGAGTAGTAGTCTAAGAATTTAAATATATTTTTGAGGGCATCCAGCTTTTGCCAGTATTTGCCAAAGAGCTTCTCTATTGACCGAGTCAAATGCTTTGACTAGGTCTATGAAGGTTATGAAGAGGGAGCGATTTTGTCCTCTAGATTTCTCTTGCTTTTGTCTGGCACTAAAGATCATGTTAGCTGTGCCTTGATTGGGCCTAAATCCACACTGTGTCTCTGGCAGATTTTGTTGAGCAATAGGAATTAATCGGTTTGATAATTTCCGTGCAATTATCTTTCTGTACCTCTGTAGTTTTCACATTGGGCCTTGTCGCCTTTTTTGAATATGGTAACTATAGAGGCGTTTGGCAGGAATGATCTCAGTGCATTTGGGAATTAAGTGCGGGACTCCCTTGTTTGTAGAGTTCAGCAGCGATACCATCTGTGCCTGCTAACTTGTTATTCTTTAGGTGTGTTTTTGCCTTTTCGACCTCCTCTAATCTCGGAATCTTGCTTAGGTGTTGTTGTGTAGTTTTGTCGGAATTTATCGAACTGAGACTCTCTGTTGAGTAGTTCTTGGAAATGTTCTTTCCATCGTGAGTTGATAGAGGATCTGTCTTTAAGCAGCCTTGTTCTATCTTTGGATCGTAGGGGGTTGACACTTTGTGTAGTGGGACCATATATCATTTTAGTAGCTTGAAAGAAGGCTCTGCTGTTGTTGACCTCAGCTAAATGTTGCATTTCACGTGATTTTGTTGTCCACCATAGGTTTTTTAATCTACGTGTTTGCCTTTGTATTTATGCTTTGGTTTTTTGATATTGTCTTTTCCTTTCGTTAGAGTTAGGGTGACTTTTCCAAGCATTATGGGCTTTTCTCTTCCTCTCAATAAGGTCTTCAATTTATTTGTCGTGCTCATCAAATCAGTCTTGATGTGTTCTTTGTGTGTAGTTGACCGATTCTTCGGAGGTAGATGTTATTGCTGTCTTCAACATTCTCCAGTGATCGTCAATATTCTCCGGGTATTATAAAGTACCCAGCTTTTGATTCAGAGATACTTAAAACTTTTTTCTGGTTTGATAATCTTTAAGGCGTTCTACATTGAATCTTCTTCTGATTTGCTTTTTTAACGGCTACTTCTTGGTGGAATATGCCAGTTCATTTTGGCTCGTATCAAGCGATGGTCTGTCCAGCAGTCGTCTGCACTAGTTGTTGCTCTTGTAATGTTTACGTGTTTTTGATCTCTGGAACGTGCAATAATGTAATCAATAAGGTGCCAGTATTTTGACTTCGGGTGTTGCCAAGAGGTCTTGAATTTGTCTTTTTGTCGGAAAATTGTATTTGAGATTATGAGGTCATATTCCGAACATAAGGTTAATAGGCGCAGTCCGTTTGAATTCATGTTTCCAACACTTTCCTTGCCATAGGTTTGCATTCGTACCACCAACGAGCATTGAAATCACCTTTCAAGTACAGATGTTATGGCTTCACTAAGTTGAGAATAAAATTAATTTTTTTGGTTTTTATCAGCTGCAAGAGTTGAAGCGTAGGCGCTGATTATAGTAGCGTGCTGGTGGTTGCTAAGGTTAAGGCGCAATGTCATCAATCTTTCACTTATTCCGGATGGAAACTCGGTTAGGTGGTACACAATCTCATTTTTTATAGCCTACTTCGTGAATAAGTGGTTCATCTTCTTCTTTTCCTTTCCAGAAAAATATGTAGCCTCATCCGTGTTCTTTAAGTTGGCCTTCGCCTGCTCTTCTAGTTTCACTGAGAGCAGCGATGATATATCTCCTTTGTCCACGTGCTACTATTGCTGTTCTTCTTTGTGGTCTTGTGGTTGTGTCTGTATCCATAAGTGTACACTGCATGGTCTTATGTGTCCTAGAAAGTATAGGATCTCAGAGTAGAGAATGCCTGTGCGAGACTTTTATTAACGTGGACATGCTAATGCACAGTCAGCAAGCCCACGGTCTCTAATAACGAGTGACGACTCAATGGCGTAAGGAATACGACGATTGGGTCCCTCTAGATTAGGCCAGCTGATTGCACGATTGAGCACTAGACTCGAATCGTGATCGGGGGGTCGCTACATCCCACCGCCTACAGGCTACAGGCAGTATAGTTCACCCAACTTCCCATAGCGGATAGATTCATGCCACAGTGGCCTGATCTGTCCGGCCTGACTGTTATACCGATACCGATACCGATGCGTTGAAATATTTACTTTAAGTGTCTATTGTCTATTAAGTCTATATATGTATCTACCATTGAAATACTCAAAATCGCACAATCCGCTCAAATTTGAATAATCTTTTTTTTTATTCGTCATAAAAAAATAACCAAAAAAGTGAATTAGTCATGATATTATGTAGATTTCTATTATAGTCTCACTCTTTTTTGAAATCACCTGTTACACGCAGGATGGACAATAGGTCCTTTTTTTTAATAGAAATCCTTGTATATGTTTTAAAATTTCGATAGATTTGTTTTCTCTGATCCCAAAAATATATCATATGCTTGAATGGTCATTGAGCAAATTCATAAAAACGTTACCATAAGAGTAATGTGTTGAGCAAAGAACAACCTAAACTATTTTTTCTTGGCACACATTGCCGTTATATGGAAAATTATTTTTGATTTTTCTCGAGAACCGCTAAAGATTAGAAAGAAAAGATCTATTAAAATTGTTTAAAATATACAGGGTATTGAATTAAAAAAAACCTCATGGCCACTCTGCGTGTAGAGTGAGATTAAGAGCACTATGTAGCATAACCACAATATGGCAAACTTTTGTTTAAAAAATTAACATTTAGGCTATTTTATCCAGTGGCGTAGCCAGAAACTGGCTCTGGGGAGGGGTTGAGCAGTTAAACAGGCTTTAATTAAAAAACAAATTATGAAAGAAGAGCCGCAGGCGAAAGTTTTGTTAAAAATAATTATGATTTTCGAAAAAAAAAGAAATAGCAGCTGAAACTTTTTCGGCAAAAAAGAAGAGCTTCTGGGGGGGTGGTTTAAACCATCAAAACCCCCCCTGGCTAAACCACTATTTTATCAATCACTGACAAAGTCGCATTGAAAATATCTGCCAGATTGGTGACACCTTCAGAAATAAGGTTACTTTATTCACAAAGTTTCCAGCCACTATCACGTTAAGTAAACTGATAATCTGGGTTTTATCTGTTTTTGTTTATGGTTGAAATAAAAGTGTAGACAAACCAAGTGAATCTGAAATAAGGAATTCTCTTTAAAATTTAAGTTTTACATCTAAAAAATACAATCAAAATTCATTGTTTCAGATTCCTTAAATAGTGGTTGCCATATTATGCAAGATAGCAATTTTCGTTTTATGGAAATCATAGCCAAATGAAGAATACTAGAGAAATGAAATTTTGCATACAAGCCTAAAATTTTACTGCCAAATGCGCTACAGAGAGCTTTTTTATAAAAAAAACTTTATTTAAAAAAAATAAAATCCAAAATTAAGATTTGGCACATTGGGCTCTGTAGCGCAATTGGAAGTCACATATTTATTATGTGTGCAAAACTTTTTGTTTGGCTAGGATTTCCAGAATACGATTTGCCCTGGGGGTCCTGACTCTTAAGGAAAAAACTGAAAATGTTACAGAAATCTACCTAATTACGTAAGTCATTCACTTTTTTATTTATCTTCTTGTGAGAAAATGGAACTTTATAAACGGTCACCCCGTACATTAAAATGCTACCTTCACGATTAACACGCGTAAGAATATTTCTAACCTTGCTTGTTCAAAATATTACATAAAAAAATATGCTCAAAAATTTGTGAAAAATCTCTTGAATTATGACATAACCTAAAACTTACAATTGCAACACCAATATTGTCCTTAATTCTTTTCTCTTGTGTCATCCAACCAGGGTGTAAACGAACCAGTTCTACCCCTATCAGAGCGGGATTGGACAACCATAAGCCAACCACAGCTCTTAAACCTTAAAAATAGTAATCTACATTACAAAGCCGGGCAATACTCTATTAAAGTATAAGTCTAGATGTTCATTTCTAGACGATTAATTAATTACGTTTCACCGCCGTGTGTATCGTACAACGTTTTACTTCATACTGTTTTCCAATATTTTATTTAATTTAAAAAATATTATTTTTGTTTTGATAAGAGAGCGACAATAAATATACCAAACTTAAGATTAGATATACCTGGTAGTGATGCTTCGTAGCACGTCATACGCAAGTTTTAGAGATAAGAAAAACATACCGCCCCTGCAGCCTGCCTGATCTCTGATTGCTTGTTGCGTGCCTCAGTATACTGCTTGCGCGGTCACGCGACTAGTGAAGACGGTATCGAAAGATTTACTGGCGCGAATTGTGATAATAAGCTTTTAAAGAAAAAATCTAACAAAAGATAACGTGAAAAGCAAATGGATTACCTAAAGAAGAAAATGAGGAAACTGAAAAAGGAAAAAGAAGCGTCGTGATTCAAGTAAGGAAGATATAGGCAAACTGTCAGTCTTAAACAATGGAGCGAGACAAATATTAGGCTTTTGGCTAATATTTTTTGGCATGGGTTTGTTTATTCTGTAAACACACATTGGTTTTTATTACGCATAAAAACTTAAACCCTGCATAGTTTTTGACTTATGGCCGCCAAATTAGTCTCAATAAAAAAACTCCATATGTTTACTTAAAAAATTATTATTAGCACGTCGTTTTTCATATTAATATATGTAACGACGAATCTGACAGTTCCTCATGTTTGTCACTAGTCAGATACTAGTAGTTCCTCGAACTCTAGCATAGAGAGGCACCCCTTAGAAAGTATATTAGGGGAACAGATAATAGTATATAGGGTCCACACATATCAGCAGAGCTAGCTTGCAGATGGAAGAAGTACCTTTCTATGGGAACAGATAAGGAAACCAAAAATAATCTCCTCGAAAAATACAAAATTCCCAGAAATTGCCAAATTCTTAAATTAAATTCAGAGGTTCAAGTAATGCTAGCATCCACAGAGCAAAAAAGAGATACGTAACTCTTGGAACTGTAAACCATTTTGAGAAAAGGTTTGACAGCCTTAGAGCGGGTTTTTCTCTAATTTGGCCTAAAGAAAAAAGGGAGAGACGAAGCACTTGATGAAGATCTATTGGGTCTTGCCGAATCGGCGCAGTTGTTTTGCATTGGCCACAATATTGTTTCACGCAAAAGTATAAAAAATTGCTGCTGCGAAAAATCCAGATCTTTTCTTTTTAGCGAAGATTTTGCGGAAAATTGAAATATATAAAAAAGGCGCCGAGAGGAAATATTAGAGCTAAACAGTGAAAGAACGTATTCCAGTCGAATAAAGATTTTTTCAGAAGAGTGGAATCAAATAACTCAAAATAAATTAACTTTGAGTTGGACATAAGGTTACAAAATTTCCTTTGTGGACAAACCTTATCATGTTTTCACCCCCAAAACCTCAAAATTTACCAAAAATGAGTTAAAAATATATTTCAAAAGCATACAACATTTATAAGTAGGAGCAGTTAAAACTGTTAATAACTGTCAAGATCAGTTTTTGTTAAGCTATTTTTGAAGACAGAACGATAACGGGGAATTTAAATTTATCTTGAATTCTAAAAGCCTAAATAAATTTCTTTCGCCCACCTCATTTTCACCTGGAAGATATTAGAGAACTTAATTACTAAAAACTGCTTCCTTGAGACATTAGACCTTAAAGATGCATATTTTATAGTTCCAATGTTTGATGAATATAAAAAAATATTTACGATTTTCTTTTCAAAACAAAAGTTGAATTCCAATGTTTACCATTCGGTCTACCAGAGGTGAGCAACTGGATTTGACAGTTGTTAGGGAAATGTTTAAAAACAATTCATGTGTAGTTGGTAAACCCTGACAATTAATAATTTTGTCACTGTCACATTTTTGATTAAGAAACGTCCGATTTAAAAATGGAATTTTGCTGTATCAAAAACTGTAAAAACACGTGCTTTGACGAATTTGTATTGTTTCGTTGTCCAACGGAGAAAGAAACTCAAGAAAAGTGAAAACAAAAAATTAATAAAAATAGCCGAATTTGTGAGTAAGCTATAAGCAGTAAATACAAACATACGCAATTAGCATGTACTTTGTTAATAAATAACACAATATGTTAACATGTTTTATTGCAAGAAAAAAAGTAACAAAAATATGAATCAATAGGAGTCTTTATACTTTACCTATTATTTACATTTTTATTATCTCAATTTTTCAAAAACTGTCTGGGGAAATGATAAAAAGAGACAACAAAACATCATTTTACAAAATCACTTTTACATGCAAATATGAAAAAAACTAGAAAGAGAGGGCAATATGAGTTGCCCACCTCTGGTAAAACAATAACTGTCAAATGTATAGAGGACGTCTAGGTTTATCCAATGCACCTTTTTCTTTCACCCTTTTTAATCTAAGGTTTCACCAAATTGCTCAGGCCTGTTTCTCTTATCTAAGAGATAAGGCAAGGAAAAAAAATGTAAGAAACATCAAAATTATTTAAAAGATTCGGTTTTTTATTAACAATTAAAAATCCATACATCCATAAAAAGGAAAAAAAGGAAACAAAATAACAATTAGAGAGTTTTCGCAAATTATAGGAAGGCTAGTCTTGATTTGTTACGCTACAGAGTATGGCTTGTTGTACGTAAAGACCCTTGAGTGAGCAAAATATCGTGCCTTAAAGGATAACAGGAACAACTTAATAAAAAGATGCTTAAAAAAGAGAAGATCAAAAGCTCTTGGGAGGAAAGAACGAAAATTCAAAATTGGACGAGTATCCCACAAGGAACACACAAAAGACCAAAGCGAAAGAAGAAACAATTAAACGATGTTTCGCCCGGAGTGACCAGCGTGGGCTCCTCAGTGGATTGACTAGTCACCCTCAATCCAGACATCATTTAACACCATCGCACACTCTGACTTCCAACTCTGAATCACTCACAAATAGGCATCGTTCCGCATGGTACTTATTATAAGTCACCTGATACGGGTTCGTCCTGGCGTGTTAATTATATATTACATACAGAAAACCAAACCATTTCGAGGAACAGAGGATACACTTATTTTAATAATTAAAAAGCCTCATAATCCCGCTACATCCCAAAGCATTAGCAGGTGGATGGAAAAAGGTCTAAAAAACGCAGGAACAAAATCAAATTTTAAAGGACATAGCACAGGACATGGAGGGTCTTCCACAGTATTAAGGGTTGGTGCATCAATCAAAAGTATTAGAAAGGCTGCGGGATGTTCCGAAAAAAGGAAAACGTTCAATCGGTTTTATAATAAACCTTTAATTTCAAAAGATTTCTTAGCTAATTATATTAAGAAATATATCTTAAACACATTTAAATTATAAAGCTTGTAGTTTACTTATTATTATTTAACTTTTTAACTAATATCGCTATGTTTTGTAAACAACTACCAGGTATATCGAATAGGATGTGACCAATGGAAGTATAATTAAGGATTAAACGACTTACCTGTAAGGAAGTTCAATCCAAATTACACGAGATTGATCACATCCTATTAGACGCCCTCTCATTTATATATTCATAAATTTTTCATGCAATCTATTTAAGTATCACTAGTCAACCCACCCTTGGCGATCTTAGTATTTCAGGAAAGCTTTAGAAGTATACTGAAGTACCTAGGAGAGATCAGGCAGGCTGCAGGGGCGGTATGTTTTTCTTATCTCTAAAACTTGCGTATGACGTGCTACGAAGTATCACTACCAGGTATATCTAATAGGATTTGACCAATCTCGTATAATTTGGATTGAACCTCCTTACAGGTAAGTCATTCAATCCTTACACGTCCACCATAATATTTTCAAAATTTTGACAATGTATACCCTGAAAATTGGAACGAAGCGTTTTTGTGGGCAAAATCAATTAAAAATATTAAAGATAATAATAAAGACAAATAGCTGTTCCCCTGGCTAATGGAAATGCAAATATTTTAAATAATTGAAACTTTAGTATTACCGTTAAAGTTTATAAGTAACTTTATTGTAACGTACGTAGTTAAAACACCAAAATTAATTATTGTTTATGTAAATAAATTTAAATTTGATGTTAAAATGAGTTTGATATTTTTTACCAAAGACCTACTGAAAATTATTGTTGGGCATTACGTTTTTGTTTTTGGAGATGCAAAAATATGGGACACTTCATTTTGAAGGTTTCAAGATTCTAGATGATTGTGTGTTGTGTGTAATGAGTTTTGTGAATGGTTGTATAGTTGACAAACTATGATAAAATTATTAAAATGTTTGCACGACTAAGCACTTTAATGTTTTTTTTTTCCTTCATCAAAAACATGATTTTAATAACTGTCTGCAGCTAACTAAAGCATGGCTTTTTTGGTTACCGATGCAAAAAAACTTTTTTATCACGGGTGCAAAAAAAGATTTCTGTTCGTTTTTTACCCAAAATTAAAGAGAAATAGCAGAAGGTAGTAATATTGAAAAAATCTAATTATTTTTGCCTAAAAAGTATTTTTAATTCATTTACCAGCCGCCTTGCTTTATAGTGTAAAGATGGTGTTTTTTGCGAGAAGTGCTCTTCGTTAGATATTTTTAAATGTATTTTCCTGTTTTTTCTCGGATTTTTTGATAAAGCTGTTAAAACAAATAGTGTTCAAAACTCGTGGTAAAACTGTGCTTTTTTTTTACTCGCGTTTTTAAATACCTCGCTGCGCTCGTTATTTAAACCAACGCTTGTAAAAAAAGCAATATTGTAGCCACTAGTTGTGAAAACTACTATTAAATTATTATCTAGAAATATTTTTAAAAGAAGGGAAGATTTAAACAAATTCTGTTGCTTAAAATCAGATTCTTAATAATTTTATGTTTTCAACAGGATTTCATTGGCTCATTTACGGTCCTAGGATAATAATAAAACTTAGACGTAAACCACAAGATGGCGTAAAAACCGATGAAACTTTATTTTTTATACGTATATAAGATCACTAATTGACTAAAAAATGTGAATTAATTTTCTACAATACACTTTAGTAAGACAATAAATATTTATTAAACGGAAATAAATTCAATATAATTTTAGTACTTAACTAAAAGTAAGTCCCGTCAAATTAAAATTTCGTCTTCTTCTTCTCATTTCTAAGAAAAAAATCTTGTTTTTAAAAAGATATATCTTAGTAACCTTATTTGCTTTGACGTTTTAGATAGAACGTCATTGAGACTTCAGGTTATGAAGGTTGTTAACTGTTTGCGTTTGATATTTTTAATAATTTCTCATATTAGACACTAGAAACTTAAAGTAAATATTTCAACGCATCGGTATCGGTATACGTAACGCGTTCGAAACAAAGTCAAAATACGCTACATTTTTGACTTGCTCATGCCATGTTTCGAACGATCCCTGCTTCTTTGACGGGTGTGATGACAGAATCTCGTTTCGTACGGAAGGATGAACGTATCGTTACGGACCCACGAACGTACGCAACAATTTCAATCAGCAGTTCTGTCATCGCACCCTTCAAAAAAGCGGGCATCGTTCTGAACATCGCATAAACAAGTCAAAAATTTAGTGTATTTTAACTTTGTTTCGAACGCGTTACGTATACGGATACTGATGCGTTGAAATATTTACTTTAAGTGTCTACTTAAAATAAATATTTCAACGCATCGATATCGGTATACGTAAGGCGTTCGAAACAAAGTAAAAACACACTACATTTTTGACTTTTTTATGCGATGTTTCGAATGATGCTCGCTTTCTTTAAGGTTGCGATGACAGAACTGCTGATTGAAATCGTTGCGTATGTTCGTGGGTCCGTAACGATACGTACAGCCTTCCATAGGCAACGAGATTCTGTCATCACACCCGTCAAAGGAGCAGGCATCGTTCGAAACATGGCATGAACAAGTCAAAAATGTAGTGTATTATGACTATGTTTCTAATGCGTTACGTATACCGATACCGATGCGTTGAAATATCTACTTTAAGTGTCTATTTACGATGACATTTTCATTGGTCCTCAAAAAAAAATGTACTAACACTTTGATATTTTCATTATAGGTAGAGGTATGTTTAGGGACACCAAAAATGTTAAATTACCACCTATAACGTGAAGCATTACAATCTGGTAACACTGTAAACATTAACGGTGGGATTTATTAAACGGGTTTAGTCTATTTTAGAACGGTCCTAAGTTTAAGTGAAATTTTTGGTTTTAAGCATTTTAAACCAACCCTCCTTGAGTTTTGGACACAGTTTGAATTATAAGAAGAATTTTAATAAATTTGTTTATTGATTAGTTCTCTTAACACAATCTTTAGAAGAAAAGAAAATTTAAAAATTGAAATCCACGTAGAACAAATTAAATTGAGGTTATATGTCGCTCTAATTAAAACTTACCCTTGATAATTGATTTTTCTAATTAATACTTAATGTGACACAACGATTTAGATGGGTGATAATAAAATAAGGAGTAGATTAATTTTGTATTTATTTAAAAGGTGTTTTTATTTATAAAATGTATTACAAAACTTAAATGTAAGTTTTTTTTACATTTCTGTCACTGTCGAAATGTCAGTATAAAAATATTAGCGCTGCGTTCAATCACAAACAGCGAGTTCGGATCTTTTACCTCTGCTTGCACCTTGGCTTGCACCAACCTCTACTGATGAAAGCTACAGCTTTAAAATGAGTGGACTTTGAGTAAGAAAAGCTATTTTGACTGAGCTTTTAGATAACCTCAATGTTTTACTTTCAGTTTGTAAATAAATTAATACCGTTGTTTTGGGTTTTTTGTTTAGTGTATTTTTCGTGCATAATCAGTGACCTTCACTTATGTTTGTTTTGCCTCGTAGTGCCCTTATAAATATATTTTTTGTGCTCAAAACGGGTTGAAAATATGGCGTTTTTCTGAACAAAATTGGAGGAGTTTTATTGATTAATAAACAACTTGGGATATTATAAAAGGTAAATTATTTCTTGTAAAAACGGTTACTTTGGGAAATTTTAAACGAACTTATTACCGATTGCCACAAAACAATCCTTTCTGGGGGCTATAAATTTAAACCACCCCCCAGAGATGGTCTAAAAAATCACCAAATTTATAACCTCAAACACCGATGATCAAGCTATTATGTGTTTTCAATGGTATTTTGCAATAATAATACAAAATAATGAATAACTTGGTGTCTTTACTGTATAGGTAAGTGTTTTTTTAAATTTGGTTTTAAAATTTAGTACCCCCCACAGGTTTCAATATTTAGATCTGTGGGGAGTACTATTTTAGATCTTAGTAAAAAGTATGAAGATACTCCAGTCGCCAACGTCTCCAAAAATCCTGATGGATTCTTTGAAGTAATTACCAACGAGTAAGGCGATTAATCTTGACATCTGTCAAATCGGTATCGGGAACTTCACTTAAAGGTTCAAGCGATAAAAAGGGACCTGGGGTCAATACACTAAAATCGTTTGGATCTGTAGATAATTCGGTTAAAGGGCGCGAATTTAAAAGAGCCTCAATTTGACAGGTGATTGTATATAGTTCCTCATAAGTTAATATTTGAGAACCGATTATTCTAACAAGGTGTTTCTTAACTGATTTTATTCCTGCCTCCCAAAGTCCTCCGAAATTTGGACTATTACTTGGGATAAAATGCCATTTTATAGGAAGAGTAGGATTAAATTGTAAAAGCTTTTTATTTGCAGAAATAAAATTAGTCGCATTATCAGAGTACAAGTCCGTAACGTAATTTCTACGAGCAATAAATCTGCGCAACGCAGCTATAAAAGTGTAAGCTGTTAGATCGCTGGCAATCTCAATATGAACGCATTTTGTGCTCATGCAAACAAACAAGCAAAGATAAGCTTTAAGCGTTTTACTACCACGAGTTTTACTCATTGTTATAGTAAGAGGTCCTCCAAAATCGACTTCACTAAAGCTGACTTATTAAAAATTGTACCGTCCTTACACCGGCATGTAGGTATTTCAAGTGAAAATTTTGAATTATTAAGAAAGTAAGTTTACTTTGGCGGGGTAACAAAAGGGGAAACTTTTTATCGTATGAAAGCGAGGAGTGGTGTAGTCTACCACCAACCCTAAGTAGGCCTGAAGGACCTAAAAATAAATTTAATTTTTGTAAGGGTTTAGATAATTTTAAATTATTTTTTAAACAGCATATTTCATTGGAAAAATATATTGATTGTTCCTGTTTTATCATTAAATGTAGGGAGTTAGATATCTCTTTGCACGTTAATCATCAGTAATTTTGTGTATAGATCTTTTTGGAAAATAATTATTTATAAAGCGTAAAATATGCGCTAAAACTCTACAGAGTGTAGAAAAAGAAGAATAATATGTCAAAAGTTGAGATATTATAGAATTTGTATTGTCTGTGGCAATTAAAGAAAAATTTTGTGAAGATTTTTGCTCTAGAATAGTTTTAAAATTTTCCTTTATATTGTTATTTATGGGCCACTGTTCATAGCTTAATTTGAGAAAATCGGGAACATTTAAAAATAAAGAATAGTTAAGAAATTCAACAGGGAAAAGTCTCCTTGAGGCAACATCGGAAGGATTTTGTAAAGTGGACACATAGTACCAGTTTTCAGGAGGTACTTTGTCGTTAATTTGTGTAACCC
This sequence comes from Oxystoma pomonae, assembly GCA_963921995.1. Classification (NCBI taxonomy): domain Eukaryota; kingdom Metazoa; phylum Arthropoda; class Insecta; order Coleoptera; family Brentidae; genus Oxystoma; species Oxystoma pomonae. The sequence goes on from OY998165.1 coordinate 98,532,363, forward strand.
TATTTTGGACAAAAGTTCTCCAACGAGATAGGTCTCCTTTTATCCACGAAAGTGCCACTTGAGAATCACTCCATGCAAAAATTTGGTTTATGCAAAGGCGAGATTCAAAGTTATTTTGAGTAAATTGTATTAAATCAGATAAAAGGTTTCATGCAGTCAATTCGAGTCTGGCAATGCTTATAAATTTTATTGGAGCTACTCGCGTTTTTGAGCATAAAAAATAAATAAAAAAATCATTTTTATAAATTACTCTTAAGTAAACGACTGCAGCGTAAGCTTTATTACTGGCATCCGAAAAACCATGTAATTCACATTTTACGTTTTCAGAAAAAGTATTAATATATCTGGGTAAACGAAAGGTTTTTAATAAATGTAACTCTGATTTATAGCGTTCCCAAAATCTAATTATTTCAATCGGAACTTCGCTATCCCAATCCAATTTAAGTTTCCATAACTCCTGAATTAAAAATTTTATAGTTATTGTTATCGACGATAGCCAGCCTAAAGGATCATATACCTTAAAAACTTCAGAGAGTAAGTTACGTTTGGTGCAAGTTATATTGGAAGGTTCCACAGAATAAGAAAAGTAATCAGAACAAGGTTGCCACCTAAGAACCAAATTTTTAGTGGTTTTTGTCAGAATCTAAGGAAAGAGCTGTAGGATTTATTTGCGACTCCGGTAGATGACTTAAAACTTGCTTGTCATTACTAGCCCATTTATGAAGTTTAAAACCTCCAGTATTTAGCAAAAGTGTCAACTCCTTTTGGAGAGATATAGCTTCTTTGCGAGAGTTACAGCCCGTTACAAAATCATCCACGAACGTGTCTGTGAGTACGACCTTAGCCGCACTTGGAAAATTGTGTTTTTCATCTTCAGCTAACTGCTGCAGGACGCGTAAAGCTAGGTAGGGGGCGGGAGTTGTACCATACGTAACAGTTTTTAAGCGATAATCACGCAAAAGTTCAGAATTATTAAATCTCCAGAGAATACTTTGATAATCTTGATGATTAGAATACCTCTAAACGTTTTTGAAATATCGCAACAAAGAGCGATATTATTTAATCGAAAATTAAGCAAAATGCTACAAATGTCCTTCTGAAGTTTGGGACCTGCATAAAGCGTATCATTCAGAGAGAGATTTTTAGGAGAATCAGTGAAAGAGTATGTGGTTGCGCTTGCATTAGAAACAACACGTAATTTGGTTGAAAGACTTTTAGGCCGTTCAATATGATGGTGAGGTATATAATAAGTTTTATCTGTGATATCGAAGTTTTCTATCATTTTTATGTGGTCTAAGTCAGAGTATTCCTGCATAAAATCAGAATATTTTTTATAAGTTTCCGGAGTTTTCATTAACCGGCGTTCCAGGGATAAAAAGCGTTTTACTGCAAGATCACGACTGTTGGGAAAAGTCGGTTCAATGTTATCGCGAAACGGTAGCGTAACAATATAGCGTCCCTTATTATTACGACAAACTGTATTTTTAAATATTTGTTCGCACATCTCATCTTGTGGCGAAAGTATGGGTTTAGTTTCAGGAATATCCCAGAATTTTATAAGCGAGTCATTAAGGGTTTTATTAGAAATTTGACAAAAGAATGAAAAAGCGGATTGTTGCATCGTCTGTGAATGAACTTTACCCATTAAAATATATCCAAATATGGAATTTAGCGCGATAGGCTCTCTTTCATTACCGACAATTCGGCCATCTTGTATTATATGTGGAAAAAAATCTGCCCCAATTAAAACGTCAATAGCTCCCGGTCTAAAAAATTCGGGGTCCGCGAGATTTAAATTTTTAATAAAGTTTCAATCATTAAACTCTAAGTCAAAACTTGGAAGTTGAGAACAAATTTGCGGCACGACAATTGCGTTTAAAGATAGAGTAGATTTAGGTTCTATGCGTTGTCGAATTAATAAGTTAACCGAACTCAATTCGGTTTGTAAATTCGTGTCACCAATTCCTTGCACATCTGTACATATATCAGTACGCGGTTAACCTAATTTATTTGGGCATTTTTGCGATAAGAAAGATAGCTGTGAACCACTGTCAAGAATTCCCCTAACTCTGGAAACAGCCCCTGACATCTTGTACCTCAAAAATAACCGTCGACAACAAAACCGGCGAATTATTAATTTGTGTTGACATGCACGTTTTATTATTATTTTGTTGCTGAGCAATATTCACATAGGCGGCGTCGCTTTCTGGTTGTGTGTTTGTATATCCAACTTGCGCCGAGACGCCGGACGCTTCACCTGGTTTAGAGAATAGGTTTATATCGCGAGTATCAAAATGTACAGTGGAGTGATGTCTTTTTTGACAAAGGCGACAGAAATGTTTGCTCTGACATTGAAAAGTTCGGTGCATATTAGAAGTGCAATTTATACACAATTTTTTGTCTTTTAAAAAAGCAAACCTTTCCTGAGGAGTTTTAGAGGTATATTCAGGACAAGAAGTTAAAGAATGTTCACGAGAACAAATCGGACATTTATTTTTAGTTTGCGAGTTATTGGTACTAAAAAATGCACGTGGAGATTGGCGGGTATTATAATTATGTGTAGTTTGAGGTTTCGAAAATGTAGACTTTGGTTGCGCAGTTTTGCTTTTCGTAGAAATGTGGGCATTGGAGCTGCTACAAAAAGCATTTACAGTAAACATAGCGTTACGCTGCTGATCCAAAAAATTAAAAATATTTTTATATTGTGGAATTTCTGTGGGTTTGCCATGAAAAACTTCAAAACGTGTTTCTATAGTATTGTCAACAGATTTTAAAAGTTTTTGGCCTAGAATAAAATCCCATGAATCGGGTTCTAACCCTACAGTTTTCAAAGCTTCAAGATTTTTAGTAAATGTATCTAATAAATTTCTTAGAGCGACAGGAACTTCAGAATTTATTTATGGCGTGTTTTCAATCGCGTTCCAATAGTTTTGGGCCAAGGCAATCATTTTTGTACCTTTTTACGAGATTATTAAAAACTATATGATAGTTTGCATCGGTAGCGGGTAATTGAGTAACTAAGTTCTTTCGGGGTCCTTCTAAATACATAACCAAAGTGGAGTACTTTTGAATATTAGAGATATTAGGATTGTCATGAATTAAGCTTTTAAACATATCATAAAAAGCAGGAAATTGACCTAATTCTCCATTGAATTTGATTAAATGTATTCTTGGCAAACTATGATTGAACGAAAGACCATTAGTAGGTGTACCGCCACACTGTGGGCCAGGATCCCTTTAAAATGTTGAAAAACGACTGGAATTAATTTTCTCAATATTTTTATGGAAAACATACCTGAGAAAGCATATTTGAGTACTTTTATATAAATACCCCTCATATTTACCTCCTATGATTGTATGATAAACCTATTGAAGTTCTTGCTCTTTGGTCCGTGGGGATCATGAAAAAGTAATATTGCTTTCGTCAAAAAAAAAATTAAATAACCGCGCACAAGTGTATCGTTTTAATGTTCCTTAGTATAAGTTAGCGATTTCGTCGTTGTGTCCCGTAGACACTTGAGTCTCCGAAGTAATATAATAGGAAAAAAGTTACGGATAAATATTAGATCATTCATTCATTCACATATTTAATCTATGTAACACTATAGTTTTAGGAAATTGTAATAACAAAGAAAACTATTTTTAACTACACCAACAAGGCTACCTACCTACAACAATTTAACTTATATAAAAACTTTAATAAAAACAAAAAATTCAGATTCACTATCAGAGCTGAAACAATTTAACAACCCATTTGGTGAAAATGATTTTAGAGGATCTACAGCTTCTGGAGTAAAACTTTTCTTTTTAGCTTCAGTTTTTTTTCTTAAACTAATTATGACGGAATCCGATGAAACGCAGAGATTGTTAAATACGTCAAGGTTTGTGCTCCTAAGACGTCAAGGTTTGTTGATCTTCTATCACATTTGCGTGAATTATGTTCTCTGTATCTGCAATACTCTTTGTTTCGCGCCTCTTGCGCTTCTTCGGAGAGCTATCCAATGGGAAGGAGTGAAGCATTTACAATTGCAGCACCATGCACAAGAATTTTGTGAATGTTTGCAGGCATTCTGTACCAAGGGTGGAGAGATATAAAAAACCTAGCTGTGTCCAAAGTTTATGTTTCGAACTCCTGTAGTTTGATACTAAATCCGCTTGCAAAAACCTGCAGTATGACATAAAATCTGTAAATTAGTGATTCATTAACCCCTGTTATTTTTGCGGATATCTTGTAGTTTCCGTCGTTGAAGTTTCCAGCTCCTTGTTTTGGCTGGTTTACAATGATAGCAAGTTGTTTTTTAAATTCAGTTTGAATTTTTTTTTTGGTAAGCGGCTTTATCTCGACAATAGGGCCTAGAGGTTTAGAAAAAAAATCCTTAATATTAAGGTGAGCATGAAAAATGGCTGGAAATTTCTTTGAACTTCATAATTCGACGGCCAGGGGGAGTACCTGCTATGAAGAAACAAAAAATCCACGATATCTCTGAAAATTAGACAATGAGCCTTGACTTTGGAAACATCGTTCGATACCTTGGATGATAGCGCGTAACTTTTTATGTTTTTTATTTTTTTCAAGTTTTATTTTTTTTTTATTTTTATGGATTTTATATTTTTGCATGGCATAGCGGTCAAATTACGAAGTCCAAAATAATTTGAAGCCATTTCTCTTGCGCTTCCTCCCAAAGCAAACCTCTAGGCCTTAATTACCTTTAACGAAATTCAGCTACTTACCACTCTTATTCAAACACCCTATATAGTATCGCTATTAATTGTAATTTTTGGTGGCTGTAACGGGCAACCAAACCCACACCACACAGTTAGTATTTGAATGCCAGAAGGAAATAAATGCAAAATTGTAAACATGCAAACATGCAAACGCTGCGCTCGTGCTTTAAAAATCACTCGTATATAAGTAAATAAACAAATATTAGTTATCTTCTATAAGTGTGAAAATAAATTTAGTAGAATATTTTCAATTGTGTTTTTAGAAAACGCCAAAACAACACCATTACAAATTTTTAAGCATTGAGCGATATAGGCTACTCCCTAATATAAATTAATTGTTTTCTCAAAGAGTAGCAAAAAGTGGCAGCTACTTATAATTTTTTTAGAAAATAGGATACCTAGGCTTAAATAAAAAAAGATTCGGAATCTCTATTCTGACAGAGAACATTAAGATATTTCAACTGAAACTGAAAAAATATAATTTTCTTATAAACATTCTACACATTTCTTTTCTTATTGAAAGCATTCGGTTACCAACAAGGATACACGCGATCTAAGTTAAGTTAATAAAGAACGAACTTATCAGCAAGATCTTTGTCCATAGCAAAGTTCTCAAAAAAGCCTGTGTTTTTAAATTTACACAAATATTTATCCGCACTTTTTTGAAAAAATAATAGCGACGTTAGATAACTAACAAACTTGTCAGACTTTGCAGCGAGTATTCTTATCTCCATGGCAACTGATTACAGAGGTTCAACTGTCTTGGCGTGCTCCAGAGCCTACTTGATTATTATACACAGAAATAATTTATTGTTTCTTACGTTTATATTTTGTAATTTTTCAACATTTTGCGTAGACTCTGGCCCACAGTGCGCCAGGGGAAAAAGGATTAATAGTAAGCCTGCGATTAGAGGGTGTATTCTGAAAGTCATCTGAAAAAAGACCATTATAAATATCTTTAATTTGAGCAACATTTTTTTGAAACAAGTGAAGTTTTTTATTGCAGTCTTTGAGTTCGTCTTGGTCGGCAAAAATTTCATTTAATAAGGCAGACTGCCGTTTTGAGTATTCCTCACGGATGTCCTCAAGTTCCTCATAACGAATTCTAAAATTATTTTGTTTTGTACGATCAGTTTTAGCCTCCAAAGCGACCGCTAAAATTTCATTTAATTTTGCGTCTTCTGCGTCACGAAAAACTTTAATATTTTTTATTTTATCTGCCAGTTTTCTTTAAAAGCTTTAAAATATTATAATTCAAAACAAATTTAGAAAATTTTAAAAATATATACTTAGAACCAGCTTATTTCATAAACATGCACAACGATCTGATCGTTTAAGAGCGAGTTGACCTGAGATCACTTTTCAACTTAATATCAAAAAAGTATTCGTGTTTTTTGTGCCTCTATTTTATACAACGGACATATGTGCACAAATTTAAAACGACCTCTAAATTATATGAATGTTAAAGGCGTGAATTAAAAAAATCACTTTTCAATCAGAAAAAAATTTTGTTTTAATTTTTATACTACCAACGCATAGCGTTCACTCTGGAAAAAATGAATTTTAATAAAGGAAAGAAAAATTAAAAACTTGGAACAAAATCCGGCTCGAAGGACCAAAAATATGTCTCACTCCGATAGCTCAAATTCTTGTGGATTGTTTAGTGAACTGTAACTTTAAAAAGAGGTGCGCGAAAATCACCTTTTCTAGAGTGATAAATTATATAAAAAAAATTATATAAAAAAAACGCTTTAGTACTGAAACCACGACACCACTTTTAACAAATGTAGTAATATGGCCCTATGCTATATCGAGGGACTTACCAATATGGCGTCTTGGTTGTAGCTCAGTCGCATCAATCTTCTTCTGGCATGCCAGGGGTCTTTTAGTCGTCGAAGTGGCACTAGCACTTGTTTTAATATTGCGGAGTAAAGTTTCGTTTGATTTTTATTAATTATATTATTTTTGAGAGAAGGGTTCTCCTTTATTTTAGTTTTTTGACTTGAGAAATTTTAAAGTAACCGAGAGACGGCTTGAGTTTTTCAGAAGTGTTCTTTTTACATTTTTTGCATCATTTTTTGGCGGACATCACACCGACACATGCGCAAATCTTCACCCTCTATGGAAAAACCATATCACTACTTAAAATGAAAATAAAATTTGCTTCCAAATAAGTTGATTTGACATGATATCGAAAGAGAGGGTTGGTAGCATTTAAAATTAAATTATATGCGCTTGTTTCATATCCAAGACTTTATAAGAGCAAAGTCACAGGTATTTTAAAAATTGGAACATTGCTCTAATTAACCCAAAAATAAGTAAAATTAAAGTAAGAAATTCTTAAAATTAATAATAAAAGGTTTGTCAAAACCGAACATATATTAAAGGATATAACTAGCGAAACTTGTTTTTTTGTAGAAAAAACTTGTTTATAATGACATTATAAAGAATTTAATTCTCCATGATTTTCATTAACCCAATTTTTTAATTCGACGAAAAAAAAAGACACCGCAAGTAAAAAGAAAATAAAAAAAAAAAAATAAAACACCTGGGTTAACAACATATTTTTCTCTAAAACTATCATGGTTAAGTATTTCTTTGAGCTAGAAGCAATGCGCTAAAACATTTTCAAAGTGTTTTTACCGACCCTAAAATCGATTTTAAAGCGATAAACCACTTTCATAAATTGCTTTAAAGTAAAGTCGATTTAGTGCTTAAAACGGTTTTAGTAGTGTTTATATGACAACATGTTCAAACCATCCATACATAAAAGAGCTTTAAGAGGCACTTAAAAACAAATTAGTGGTAAATATAAACGTAGAAAAATGAACACGAAAAACTAGTTTCTTATATTTCTTACCGATTTCGTCTTCAATACAACTTGCCGCTGTTAAAACAACCCTTGGATGCACTAAAGAACCTCCGCACGTTATATTAAAATATCCATCTTTGGGGTTATGTGTTATTCCCACCTACAAATAATAGAGTTTGTTTTATTAGAAACTGAAGTAAAAATTCTGCATACCTTTTAAAAAAATTGCATACGACTGGCGGCTAAACTGTATTTTTTTTACTCGCGTTTTTATATCAATCGCTAAACTTGTTTTTTTTAAACCGCGCTTGTAAAAAAGCGATTTCTTATCTAATAGTTTTTAAACTACTTTATGGTAAAGCCATGATGACCCTTAAAATAATTTTTTTTATACCCTCATAAAAAACATGATTTTAATAATTATCTGCAGATAACTAAAGCATGGCTTTTGTGGTTACCGATGCAAAAAATTTATTTTTTTTGATCACGTGTGCAAAAAAAGATTTCTGTCCGTTTGTTACCCAAAATTAAAGAGAAATAGCGGAATTAATTTCCGCCAGTTTTCACCAAGTATTTACGAAAAAATCATTTAAAAACTTCGTCAAAATATTAAACTGTCAAAGATTAAGATGTCGCAACAATGAACGTCACCGAGTAAAATAGCACATCGCTATGGAAACGATTGTTATTTCATTTACCAGCCGCCTTGATTTATAGTGTAAAAATGGTGTGTTGCGAGAAGTGCTCTTTGTTCGAGATTTTTAATAGTAGCTTTAACAACTAGTGGCTAAAATAGTGCTTTTTTTTACAAGCGTTGGTTTAAATAACGAGCGGGGCGAGGTATTTAAAAACGCGAGTCAAAAAAAGCACAGTTTAGCCGCGAGTTGTTAACACTATATTTTTTAATACCTTTATTAAAAAATCCAAGAAAACCAGGAAAATACTTTTAAAAATCTCGAACGAAGAGAATTTCTAGCAACACACCATCTTTACACTATAAATCAAGGCGGCTGGGAAATGAAATAACAATCGTTTCCATAGCGATGTGTCTTTTTACTCGGTGACGTTCATTGTTGCGACATTTTAATCTTTGACAATTTGAAATTTTGACGAAATTTTTAAGGGAATTTTTCGTAAATACTTGGTGAAAACTGCCGGAAATGGCTTAATTCTTAGGCAAGAATAATTAGATTTTTTCAATATTACTATTTTCCGCGATTTCTCTTTAACTTTAGGTAAAAAACGTACAGAAATATTTTTTTGCACCCGTGATCAAAAAAAAAGTTTTTTGCATCGGCAACCAAAAAAGCAATGCTTTAGTTATCTGCAGATAGTTACTAAAATCATGTTTATGATGAAGGTATTAAAAAAAAGTATTTTTTCAGTTTTTTTTTTATTTCTTGATAAAGGTATTAAAAAAATTAGTGTCAACAACTCGCGGCTAAACTGTGCTTTTCTTTACTCGCGTTTTTAAATTCCTCGCTGCGCTCGTTATTTAAACCAACGCTTGTAAAAAAAGCACTATTTTAGCCACTAGTTGTTAAAACTACTATTCTTAAATACCTGTTAAATTATTTTTAGATATGCTAAAATGCACTTTAGTAGGACACGTGTTTTGGTAAATTTAAAACTTTAAAGAACTTTGGTTAAAAGAAATTAAAACCAACTTATGTTTTACACACTTTACACTGAAAATTACAATTTTTGCTGTTTTTTTGGATAAAAATTGCAAAATAAAAATCATATGCGCGACACCACTCAAGATGATAGACCGTGTAGACATTTTCCTTAAATTATGTCTATCTTTCTCTAAAATACTTTTTTATAGCCTGACGTCTCTCTTCAACAACCTTAAATATTTTTACACGTCAATAAATTATCTCTCCGTCTACCTCTAAAATTCTGCCCTCTCTCTAAATATTTTTCATTTTAACAGAGAAAAAATATTTTTTGCTAGTACTTTTATTGAACGTTTAAGAAACAGTGAAAACTTGTAAAATTTGAGTGTTTTTTTCTATAAATCGAAACTCTGGAAAGAAAGCATTTGAATGTGAAAAACGTAGTAAAAAATTGCTTCATACAAAACGTTACCCCTTAAATTATGCTAAAATATTTTAAGCGCTAAATTAACATCATGGCTAGAAACGTTTGCCTAGTTATGTTTTGAAACATACACTTACCATAAAAGGATAATCTTTGGTTTTACATGATTTTCCTCCCCACACTTTGGCTATACCTTCATCTAATCTTTGAAATGTTGCATTATCCGATGGTGGAGTTAGTTTTATAGCTGCTATATCTGGAATCGCAAAACTTAGTAAAAGCATTAAAACTGTTGCATGTGGTGGAGTTTTTGGAAAATTTTGAAACATCTTTTAAAATAATTTAAAAAAAATAAAGTAAAAGTCATTTGATTTTTGACACCAAATTGGCACTGACTCCTTTTGAATCTGTCAAAGATAGTTTCTTTGAAATGGAGTAAGTTTCTTTGAAACAATAAGCTTATGACAAACCCTGTTGGCTACATAATATGAGAGACTAAAAATTGCCTAACTTTTAACTTTCTTATTTAAATTTTATGTGAAGATGTACGTGCAAAAAAGCGTACTGACCTTGTCATAATGCTAAGGTCTGGTTGGTTAATATAATTTTTTTTATAAAGCAAATCATACAAATTTTTTATTTCATATTATGTTATTTGCTGTAAAAACCCAGATTTTTATTTAACTTCACCATGGATATTGAAAATGTATTCCTTATTTTGTTATTCATATTGCGTGTTACTTGTCCATTTACAAAAAAATACGATGCACTGATGAGCCCTAATAAGGACGAAAAACGTGTGTGCGTTTAGTCTCCAAGACGGGACCGTGAAGTTAGAAGCCAATTTGTCGAATTTTATCGCCAAATATTTGTCAATCGTTAGTGGTCTTTAGTGCTTTAATAAATTACGTTAGTGCTCCTGAACTTTTTGAGATATTTAACTTTCTTTTTTCAAGGTCAACATCCGATCATTGAGACAAAAGTCTTAAAGATAAGTCAGTGTTTTTTTGGTGCTTTCACCTGCTCTAAGTAGTTTCGTTAGTTCTCTTATGGTTTTCAAGATATTTCAGAATTTAGTTTCAAGGTCATCAGCGGCACTTTTAGTCAGAATCACAATTAGTGCTTCAAAAAGCGTCGACTTTACTTTTTTTTCAAAAGTTATCGCTTTTATAAAAATCAAGGTAAACAGCCGCACTTTTATTCAGGATCACAAAATGATAGTCATTTCAGTGTATTTCGTTAGTGCTCTTTAGTGCTTCAAAAAGCGTCGACTTTACTTTTTTTTTTGGAAGTTATCGCGTTGTTCAAAATGCCAACTCCGCACTGGCGCATGAAGTTGGCGGTCAGTACGTCGAAGTTTATCAACAAAAATTCACAATTGGTAGTGCTTTGCTAGTGCTTTTTATTTGTCTAAGCAGTTTCGTTAGTGCTTTTCTAGTTTTCCAGGTGTTCGAAATTTTTTACACAAGGTGAGTCCGTGAAGTTAGCAGCCGATATGTAGAATTTCAACACCAAATTTTTACCATCGATAGTGTTTTGTTAGTGCTTTTTAGTTGTCCAACCAGTTTTGTTAGTGCTTCTCAGTTTTTGATTTAAAGTTAGCAGCCGATATGTCGAACTAACAAAACTGTTTAGACAACTAAAAAGCACTAAAGAACGACTACCAATTGTAGATTATTGGTGATCAACTTCGACATACTGGCTGCCAACTTCTTAACTAACTACCAAGCACTAAAGAGCACTAACGAAATACATGAAAATGAGTATCATTTTGTGATCCTTAATAAAAGTGCGGCTGTTGACCTTGATTTTTAAAAACGCGATAACTTTTTAAAAAAAGTAAAGTCGACGTTTTTTGAACTACTAAAGAGCTCTAACGAAATACTTTTAAATGAGTATAATTTTGTGATTCTGACTAAAAGTGCCGCTGATGACCTTAAAACTAAATTCCGAAATATCTTGAAAACCATAAGAGCACCAACGAAACTACTTAGAGCAGATGAAAGTACTAACAAAATACTTTGTGTTTGAGCTTTTTATTTTAATGATCGACTGTTGACCTTGAAAAAAAAGAAAGTCAAATATCTCAAAAAGTAAAGGAGCACTAAAGTAATTTATTAAAGTACTAAAAAGCACTAACAAAGCACGATTGACAAATATTTGGCGATAAAATTCGACACAGTGGTTTTTACAATTGAAGAGCATAATGCACCATAGTGATAAACCACAAAATAAAAAAGTATATTTAAACTTTCTAAGTCTGCAAAATAAAGGTTTAACAGGTTGTCGACATTGTAGAAAAACCTGGAAAGTCAGGAAAAAAAAGTGGTCATGCAAAGTCATGGAACTTACTTAAAAGTCTCGAAAGTCAGAGAAATTCCCTGATAAAACGACACACTTTTTTCTACTATTTCATGAGAACGGGAAAAAGATCATAATATTATTTTCCTACGATCGTGCGGAAAAACGCTTTTCTTGCACTCATTTCCGTGCGAAAAGTGCCACTTTTCCGCAGGCCGTGCGTGAAGAAAAATTTTCACGCACGCTATTGTGTCGCACTACCTTAAAACAAAAAAAAACGACAAAAATGACTGAAAAAAATTACATGACACGTCTTGTTTTTAGCCCACAGTTTATAACTTTCGCACAATATCAAAGAGTTTTTTTCCTGTAAATGAACATTTTCCAAATTTTAATTTTGAAGTTTAAAAAAGGATTTTGATTTTTCGTGTCCTTATTGCTAAAACTGACGATGACAAACAAAAATATTGTCAGTTTTTGACTTTTTTCACTGTTTAAAGTCATTGTAATTTGCTAGTTCCATTTTAGTTAACGGTTGCTATGATAACAAAGTATAAATGACTCCAGTTTTTTAAACGAACAGCATTCAAAATAAAAAAAAAACAAAAAAAGAAGTTAAAAAACCTGCAAATCAGTTACATCAACCGAAAAGAATCTAAAAAACAAAATGTTTGACGAGATTCCGGAGCTTGTCCCGCAAAATTCCAAAGAACGGGTACGAAAAAGAGTTTATTAATTTTGAAAAATGGTGCTCTTGAAAACATTTTCAAAACGTACTAAAGGAGGAAGTACTTCTTGCGTATTTTTCGAAGCTGTCTAAGACCTGCATATCATCCACACTCTGGTCAAAGTTTTCGATTTAAAAACTTATTGCTTTCCTTAAAAACAAAAAGCGTTGGATCAGTTTCAAAAAATCTAAAATTTTTCAAAAACACGAAATTGAAAAATTTCTTTTTTGAAGCGCCAGATAATATGTACATGATGATAAAAGTAGCTGCAAATTTTGAACAATTAACCTATTTATCTATCAATGACCTCACAGAAACAGAAGACATGCTGGTAATTACCATTCCGAAAACCAAAACGTATATATCCAGAAAGTACATTGTTCTGAACGAGCAAAAAAATTATCTACATTTTTACCAAAAATATAAAGCACTACGGCCTCTATCTACAGCCCATAAAAGATTTTTTTTTAATTATAAAAATGGAAAATGTAGTACTCAATGTGTGGGCATTAACAGTATCGGAAAAATGCCAGCAAACATGGCCGGGTTCCTTGATTTAAGAAACCCTGAATAATACACTGGGCATAGCTTCTGTCGAACATCAGCTACAATATTGGCTAACGCCGGCACAAGTTTGACTAACCTAAAACGTCACGGCGGCTGGAAAAGCAGCACGGTAGCAGAAAGCTACATAGAAGATTCTATCCAAAATAAGAGAGAATTAGCAGGTAAAATTTTAAAACCATCCACATCAAGAGAACAATGACCGCAATACATCGAACAGTAGCAAGAAAATCCTGCCAGGGGTAGCGTTCCTAGCGTTTCCAGTCATCAACCCATGAATCAACCAGCCCCTGTTTCAAGCTCAGTGATGAATCAGGAAGACTTGAAGTCGACGATGGCACTAAGCAACATGAGCAGTGGTACTTATAATGTTCCCGTGATTAATAAGAACCATAAAAATTGATTTTTTAAGCTTATTAAACTTTAGTTCTGAATAAAACATAAAATTCGTAGTTTTGACTATTTTTCCATTTTTAGTCTGTTGGGTTTAACTAAAATAATGACAAAATATTTTGATATTCCTTACGCTCGTAGGAAAAATGTTGTATCTAACGCGTGCGGAAAGTAACACCGTTCAAAACGTATAGAAAATTAATTTTTTAGTCAAATTTTCTAAAAAAATTCACGGACCTCTCCAAGCCTCTCGGATATTTGCACTTATGGTCCTCTGGTGTATATTATATAAAGTTTGTTTTTTGCTATGTCCAGCGCTAGTTTTTAGATTTAGATTTCGATTTAGCATGACGTCACACTACAACTTCATACAGTTTATACGTGCTTTGGTTCGACTTTAAGTTTTTTAACCAATATAAAAAATCGTAAAAAATTTTCACACGTTTTTTTTACTTTCTTAACCAACAATAGTTATTTAAAAGATACGCGCAAATAATGTTACTAAACAATAAAAGCTAATTTATTTTTTTATTAGAGCATGATTTAATAAGGTGTTTGGTCCCATGTAAACATAATGTCCATATTCAAGCTTTAATCATGATTACCACTAATCGGGGCTTGAAATGAATCTTAAATAAAATCCGGTGGGATTTACTAAAAGGGTTTAGTCTATTTTAGAACGGTCCTAAGTTTAAGTGAAATTTTTGGTTTTAAGCATTTTAAACCAACCCTCCTTGAATTTTAGACATAGTTTGATTTATGAGAAGAACATGAATAAATTTGTTTATTGAATAATCATCTTAACACAATCTTTTGTTGGATTTAAGAAGAAAGTTTCAATATAGAAGAAAAGAAAATTAAAAAATTTAAACCCACGGGGGTTTTAAATAGTAAACACTCTGTTGAACAAATTAAAATTGGGGTTATATGTCATTCTAATTAAAACTTATCCTTGTTCATTAATTTTTCCAATTAATACTTGATGTCACACTACGATTTAGATGGGTAATAATAAAATAAGGAGTAGATTAATTTTGTATTTATTTATGAAATGTACTAGAAAACTTAAATACAAGTTTTGTCTACATTTCTGTCACTGTCGAAATGTCAGTTTCTAAATATTAGCTGCGTTGAAATCACAAACAGCGAGTTCGGATTTCTTAACTCTGCTTGTACCTTGGCTTGCACCAATCTCTATTGATGAAAGTTCTACAGCTTTGAAATGGGTGGGCTTCCAGTAAGGAAAGTTTTCTTGAGTGCGCTTTTAGATAACCTCAATGTTTTAATTTCAGTTTGTATATAGTTGTTTTGGGTTTTTTGTTTGGCATATTTTTCGTGCATAATCAGTGACCTTCACTTATGTTTGTTTTGCCTAGTAGTGCCCTCATAGATGTATTTTTGTGCTGAAAACGGGTTCAAAATATGGCGTTTTTCTGGACAAAATGGGAGGTGTTTTGTAGATCAATGAACAACTTGGGATATTAAATAAGGTAAATTGATCCTTGTAAAAACGGTTACTTTAGGGAAGTTATTAACGAACTTATTACCAATTGTTTCAAAACAATCCTTTCTGGGGGCTATAAATTTAAACCACCCCCCAGAGGTGGTCTAAAATATCACCAACTTTCTAACCTCAAACACAGATAATGAAGCTATTAAGTGCCAAATTTTTAGCGTATTCACCATTTGCCATTTTGAAACCTGTCAAAAAAAAAATAGTTTTAGGGCACTTTCTCTTAGAATAGGGTTCATTTTGAGAAAAAAGGCTGTTTTTTTAGTGGTATTTTGCAATAACAATAAAAAATAATCAATAACTTTGTGTAGTTTCTGTAGGGGTAAGTGTTTTTTGAAAATTGGTTTTAAAATTTAGTACCCCCCACAAGTGTAAATATTTAGCCCTGGGGGGGGGGTTCTATTTTACATCTTAGTAAATCCTATATTTATATGTTTGGGGGGATTCATAATGTCGAAACTACTTTTTTTTGTGTTTTTTGCCACTAAATTATTATTAAATTAAATTATTAAAAACATAATCGAAAAAGTTTTTAAAAGAATAATTTCTTTGAAAACGGCAGTAGAGTTTCTGCCGAAACGTCAGATAAGTACTTTATTCTAGTTAGGATTTGTGTGTGTGTAGGCAACTTTTTATATTATTTAAAAACCACTAACAAACGAACAAATTTTTTTCTTTAGGAATATACGCAGTGGGTTTTAACATATTTTTGAAAAAATTTCGTTAACTTAGTGGCGAAAAACCCAAAAAAAAGTGTTTCGACATTATGAAATGAATCTTGGCAAACAAAGTTTCAATATAAAACACCACATTCTAAACACCGATTAACATCTAATCATGAATAAAGCTTAAACAGGGAATTTTTACGTTGGATACGAGCCTAAGCCTTAAACACGCAGTTTTAAATATAAGCACCCTTCGATGTTTTATAATAACATGCACACCTTTATTAATAATAAAATAAGTACCTTATTAACAAAATAGTTCAATTTTAATAATGTTAAGTGAGCCTATTGATAGTCATTAAATCATTAATCGTTTCCAATAAATATTTTTAAAATATATTTCAGTGCGTTCATTCCAAATATTGACTTTTAACCTGAAAAATTTCCTTGAAAGTTAACTTTACAGTCTTAATTTTTCGGCAGTGTAAATAAATTTGCTCTATAGCACAATAAAACGGAATATTAACATTTCTTCGAGCAGTTTATCTGACCATCAATCATAAGTTGAGCAGTATAATGTTGGGAATTCTACTTATGTCGCTTGCGAAAAATGGTCCCGCAAACATCAAATGTGCGGACGGGTACTGTCTCTATTCTGTGGTTTGTTATACTTGGGTAGAACCATGGACCTGTACTAGAAATGGACCTCTCTTCCTAATGAAGGATCCAGCCAAAAATAACTGCCACATGCAGCTGGCGGGCGCCCATGGTTTATCAGAATGTGCAAAATCAAACCCGTTAAATAAAAGAAACTTCAATTATAAAATCATTCATTATATGAACAGCAATTCGTTAAACCAATTTTTTATCAGAACCTTATTTCTTTAAACCCATTCAATAACAAATTCGAAATTTGTAAGAACCGTTTTTAATCAAACCAAAATTAATTGGAAATTCGCCAATACTAGAGGCCCTCTATAAATTTTACAGGTATTGCTTTACCAGAGGTGGGCCACTCATATTGCCCTCTCTTTGTATTTTTTTCATATTTGCATGTAAAAGCGATTTTATGAAATGGACTGATGTTTTGTTGTCTCTTTTTATAATTTCCCCAGAGAGTTTTTGAAAGATTGATTTTTTTTGGTAAGTAAAATATATCAAGTTTTGACAAAAAAAAACAAAAACAAACAGTGAATATACACGCGGAGATATTAAAGATGTAAATAATAGGTAAAATATAAAGACTCCTATTGATCTATATTTTTGTTACTCTTTTTCTTACAATAAAACACAACACAACACATATAATGTGTTATTTATGAACAAAGTACATGCTAAATGCGTATTAGTGAAGGGGCGTGTGTAAGTCCGTGGGATTTTGAATGAAGGAGTTTTTTGACTATGTGGGATTGATAGCTCTTTAATCACACAATTAAGTGTTACCGGGTGTTTTGTTCGCATCCGTGTAGAAGGGGTTGATATGATTTCATCTTTCAAGATGGCGGTCAAAAATCATAAAAAATACCATTTTCGCAACCGTGACATGATTATACTCGATTCCATTTAACTCTAGAACGAGAATTTCAAAACATTTACTTTTAAGGTCATCCAACCTAAAATGACCTTGAAAACCGTAAAAAACAATATTTTTGCCATTATCTGTTCAAAAAATCGTAATAATTCGAGGTTTTGTCAGTCCAACTCCAAATGTACCTCAGACTATTAGGCATATATGCCAAATTTGATCCGTAGACTTTAAAAATTCATGACCTTGAAATATACCTCAGTGAAATTAACATATAAATAACATAACACATAAAAGCTATTAAAGCAAAGAGGACCAAATTTGGTAAGAAAAATAAGAATGTCACGTCCAACAATATTGTTAAGAAAAATTTGGTTCAGCTATGATGCGTTTTAATATGGCGGATGATATATCAAAATAGCGACCTATAACCACATTTTATTCTATCCAATTTCTTAAAAACGCAAAAACGACAAGGTGGCCCTTAATTCTTGTTGACTTATTGCCGCTTACTATAAAAAAAAATTTTAGTTTTTGTTGTACAAGTGAAAAACAGCTTTTTGTGATGTTTTTTCTTCAATTTACCACTAGGCACAAATTTTAAGTGACGGAGATGAAATTAACTTCTTAGCCATAAATTAACACTTCATTTTAAGCCGACCTATTATTTTTTTTGATAGGGCGTCTCAGATATTTATGCTATACCCCGGTAAAAATTACCTATATTAAGTTTCGGAACTGTGAATGTTCTACTCACTTGTCTAACCAACAAAGTCATTTAAATAATCTACAAGAGAGTTAGAAGAAGTTAGATATAAATTACCATATACTGGACCAGTGGTTTTAGATACCATTTTCCAAAATGGTGGTAGAAAAAACATAAAAAATTATAATTATGCCAGTAAAGCATGACTACACCTGTTTATTAAAACTAATAATAAAATTCAAGGATGGGGATTTAACAGCTATCTAGTCCGATATTCATGTGCCACCACATCTCTGTAGAACTTCCGAAACTTATTAAAAACGACAGGTATATAAGTCATTTTTACCGTGGTATAGCATAAACAGCTAAAATAGTAGGGAGGTTTAAAATGAAGTGTTTGTTTATGGTCAAGTTGTTAATTTCATATCCGGCGCTTAAAGTTTTTGCGTAGAGGTAAATTGGAAAAAACACCACAAAAAGCTGGTTTTTCACTTGTACAGCTGGGTCCTTTAAATTTTAGGACGACTTCAGAAAGTGTTTGTTTATCGTGAGCAGTTTATACTATTAAGTTGACAATAAAAATGTAGGTTATTTACAACTACAGGATGATCTATGTTTCTTTAAGGGAACTGGTTATACTTCTTACAATAAGGCCTCCTTTATTTTTTTATTTTGTTTAAAACTTTATTTATAAGACTTTTATACCAAAAATAATAAATACATTTTGTGTGTGTCTATGTAGTTGTTATAATACTAACAAAAAACTACAAAAAATCAATATTTTCTCATATCTCCGTTTACGTCGATAACTCTTTGTAATCTGCGAGACATTGATACATAGAAAGACACCGTGAAATTTTCTTGGCCTGCAAGGTCTTCCCATATCGTTGTGATTTCTGCGTTGTTGGAGCCTGTATACAATAACACCCCAAACATTTTCTATTGGGTTCAGATCTGAGCTGTAACTTGTCCAAGAAAGTAATTCAACGTTGTTTTCTTGTAACCACCTTGCTATGATGTTCGCGGTATGAAGCGGACAGTTATCTTGTCGATATATAAAGGTGTTTTCTGGAAATAGGTTTGTCCCACAAATCTTCCGTCAATTCTCCGTATCACCCCCAATCCTCTCGCTCCATATCCATCACCATACATTCACACTAAAATGACCAGCTGCTCGGTAGTGACTCACATACTGTGGATTGAATCTGGCGTTATCTGGCCTATACACTCTAATTTTGCTTAAAAATCACGCAGTGCCAAAAATCTTGATCTCTGTTGATATAATTCAGAGCAAAAGCAAGCGAGATTGCTTCTGTTGCGGTGTAAGCTAGTAGCTGCAACCCGGCAAGTGTGATCTCTTTATCCTCCTGAAAGCGGTTGTCTTGCATCCTGGGAACTGAGACAAAATCCTTGCTTGTTTTGCTGTTAAAAAGGGGTCCTCTTCGAGTCTTTGAATGAGGTGTAGCTTTCTTCTCTAGCGTTCTTTCTTCCCTCCACCTTTTGTTGATCAAGAATACAGTATTCCGGTGGAGATTGAAATGCTCTGCCGAGACCATCCGTCCTCCAGCTTCGTTACAATCCGTGCATTCAATTTCTTCGTCGTGTGTTTGAGTTTCTTGACTAAATTTAAGAATCTTATGTGACTGGATTTTGACGGTGAAAATAAATTTTTGAAGTAGACTGAGTATAATTTGACTGACATTAAATTGAAATTAAAATAAAATACACTGCTCAAATTTAAGAAAAAACTGCTCGAGTCGTCTCAAAATTTAAAGGACCCAGCTGTACATGGGTATTTTCAAAGTCAATCAAGGTCATGTTTCTTAGAATCTAATGATCGAATTTGGCATAGGTTGCGATTCTTCTAAAACGACAGAAAATTTTACCGGTCAGAATTCTGGAAAGTGGCGATTGTTACTTATCGCCTCATTTAAAATAAAAACACAGCAACGTTCATATTTATCCTAACGCTGTAAGAGAAACTGCGTCATTTTTTTATTAACATTTTGTAAATTTAATATTTTAAAGATATTCTGCAGGACTGGTTTATGGCGGAGCTAAATTGTTACTACGCATACCAATAAACGTCGAAAATTCTCACCGTGTAAAAGGACTTTTCTCAACAGTGACAGCGAAATATTCCATGGCTATCTATGGTTTTGTATGTTAAAAGTTTTAAAGATTTGTTTACACTCAAAAATATTTAAGGAATATTAGTAAATAGACCAGACAAAAAAGCATTAAGTTTAAACTTGTGTTTAAAAATCGTCTATAAGGGCGAGATTTTCTGACGGTTTTTGAAGAATCGCGACCATGTCTAATAGTTTGAGGTACATTTGAAGTTGGGCTGAAAAAACGTCGAATTATTAAGATTTTTTAAATAAAAAATGGCAAAAATCTTGTTTTTTGCGATTTTCAAAGTCACTTAAGGTCGTATGATCTTAAAAGTAAAATTTTTGAAATCCTCGTCCCCAAATTATATGGAATTGAGTATAATGATGCTCTGGTTGTGAAAGTTATATTTTTTATGATTTTTGCCCGCCATCTTGAAAGATGTCGTCATATCAACCCCCTCTACACGAATGCGAACAGAACACCCGGTAACACTTGATTGTGTAACTAAAGAGCTATTAATCTCACATAGTCACAAAACTCCTTCATAGAAAATCCCACGGGATTGAAATTATCGACATATGCCCCTACACTATATGTTTGGACCTATTGCTTATAGCTCACTTACCTCGCAAATTCGGCTATTTTTATAATTTTCCAGTTTGGTAAATGCATGTTTTCTTTCCACTTTTCTTGAGTTTCTTTCTCCGTTGGACAATGGAACAATACAACTTCGTCGATGCACGTGTTTTTACAGTTTTTGATACAGCAAAATTCCATTTTTAAACCGGTCGTTTCTTAATCAAAAATGTGACAGTGACAAAATTATTTATTGTCAGGGGTTACCAACTATCATTGCCCACACACAATTTGTTTTTAAACATTTCCCTAGCAACTGTCAAATCCAGTTGCTCACCTTTGGTAAAACAATAAATGTCAAAAATCGTATACAGGGCTTCTAGCCAATACCACATGAACCGAAGGCGTCCACGCAGGTTGCACAGCAGCGCGGCGTTTTGATGCATTTGTCGCTGTTGCGCGCGCATACTTACAGGTAGCGTTATACAGGGTTCCTAAGATTTTCCTTAGGGATAGGATTTCAATAAACCAAACAGAAATGGCATAGAAAGTTCTGCGCGCACAAAAGAAACAGGTATATTGAGCAATGGTGCCAGTTTGTTATGCTTGCTTTCATGAGAAAAAATTGTCGCCACTCTTTCATTGTGAGCATAAATCATAGTTGCAATAATAACCGTTGATAAAATGTCTGCAAATACCGCTAGATGGCGGCCACACCATGAGATGATCGAGGAAAAACTGGGATTCACAGGCATTGCATTTTGATTTCCTTTCGAGTCGCTTCAGTTTCGTAAATTTTGTGTTTTTAAAATGAAGAAAGAAAGTGACAGTGCGGACGAGGTCATTGGGCTTTTTGTTTTTGCGTTTCCAGATCGACTGGTTCCTGTGGCTCAAACTGTCTACAACATTTATTATCGTTTTGAAAGTTACGGGTGCATAAATGGTTGTAGAAAGTGTTACCACGACGGCGAAATACCAGAGCATCCCGTTCTTCCCCACAGGGTGGAACGAGACGAAATGGTATGCGCTTACGTTAAGGCACATGAACCATGTTCGACGAAACCGATTGCGGAGGCACTGGATATTCCCAACAGTACTTGCCAATGGATCCTAAAAAAATACAAGTTGTTTAAGATTGGGAAGTCGCAGGAATTGCAACCAGGTGATTATTTTCGCCGGTTAGAATATTGTGAGGTTATGAGGGATAAATGTGACAGGAACGAAAATTTCCTATCGAAAGTTTTGTTTAGTGACGAGAAGACATTTGAACTTCATAGCTCTCACAATCCACAAAATAGCCGCTATTGGTCCCGCGAAAATAAACATCTGCACGCAAGTGTTAGAACGCAACATCCTCAAAAATTAAATGTTTGGAGCGGTATTGTCGGGGATCACATTATTGGACCCTTTTTCATTGAAGGGAATTTGAATAGTCAAAAATATGTTGATCTTCTCCAACACCAGGTGTTACTACGGTTGAGGAAACTCAACATAAATTTGGACGAATTGTGGTTTCAGCAAGATGGCTGTTGATCCCACAATTCACGCCAGGCCTCCTCGATCACCAGATCTTGCGCCAAATGACTTTTTCCTATGGAGTTGCTGGCACGACAAAATTTCCCAACACCCTCACTTACGGCCTACGACTATACAGGAGTTGAGGGCGAAAATTTTGGAGGCGGGCAACTCTATCACCCCTGAAATGTTGGCTGCTACGCGCCAAGAGTTTTACAATAGATTGGGATATTGCGAGGCTCAAGAAGGGGACAGATTTGAACATCTAATCTAATTAAAAATTAGATGTTTTCAGGTCCAAACCACAGCTTTTTCTTGCTTAAAGGAGGCGGCAAGGTCCATTATTTACGATACTGAGCGATAAACTCGTGAGTTTATTAACATTAGAAAGAAATATCTTCTCTTTTAATTAAATTTCTTTCCATTCTGTTCTACTAGTGACATCTATCCGGAAACGGCCAAACCATGCAGCTAGCACTAGCAGCCAAAGAAATCAATAAAGGGCGCTGTTTTTCCTGCAGAGCTCTTTGCTTGCGATATTATTGATTTTAAATAAAGCTGGCCCTACACTACATTTGATATTTTCGAGGTGTTTTATGACATGACCTCGAAACATGTAGCGAACCAATTCTTCAAAACTAACGGGAGGTTAAAAGCGAAAAATAAGGGGCTGCCAATATTTGTAACACCCAAAAAGGGGTGAAAAGATTTATTTTGCTCTGTTTCTTGACAAAAAACGTTTTTTTTACGAAAAACTTGAGCTCTGCCACTTTTTTTATTTTTTTCTTCAACTTTCTCGAAATTTTCGTCGTACCGTAGAAAAAAATTATTTCCCCCTTGATCATACTCTACTTTTATTCGAAAAAATTTAGAAACAGAGACGGGATCAATTTTCCTAAAAGGGGGATCTTGGTTTCGAGTGAGAAGATTAAGGGCGCCGCAGGCAAAAATTTTTCAATTAAATTAGCCGAACGCAAAAATGTTACAAAAATAAAGCACGAAATAAAAATGGCGCCGCTTACAATTTTTTTTCAAAAATTACGTAATTTCGGGAACGCAAAGAAATAGGTCTAAAGAGTATAATTTTTAAGAAAAAATATCAATTTTCTCGCCTTCCTCCACTGGGACTACAGGGGCCGTGCACAAATTACGTAATGGTCATAGGGGGGAGGGGGTTACAAAACGTTACGTAGGGGGGAGGGGGTTTTCGACAGCGTTTGCATTTGTGTGAAACTAAGAAAATTTGGAATGAAAATAAGTGAAAAGCTTTTTTTTTGGGGGGGTAGTGGTCTTGAAATCGTTACGTATTATTAGGGGTGTGGCGTGCCAAACCGTTACAAAACATTACATAGGGAGGGGGTCAAAAATTGGTAAAATCACCGTTACGTAATTTGTGCATGGCCCCACATCTGACCGTTCCTCCTTTTTGATTCCGAATCAAAGTGCAAAACCCGGGTTGGACGTTCGAAGGCGTCAACCCGTCCTATTTGCTTGATAAAGTTTCTACGAAAATATCTCAGTCGATTTCTCCGGCCGTGTATGAACGCTTTAGGTTAGGCATTTGCATGTATCTCAGTCCCCAGCCTGTAAACAGTGCGTAAGGACAATGGTTACAAAATGAAAAGCCGAAAAATATTTTTTTTTACGATATCTTTCATCAGTTTGGTATTAAAGTCGAGCAAAAAAAATTTTTATTCCAGTCCTAAAGGTATGAAAATGGAAAACATTAGAAAACAACAACCTGGAATGGATTTACTACGTGTAAGATGTAGTGACAACATCGCCCCATGCCCACCCTTTTCTGCCTAATGTGCTTTTCCGTTTGTCTGCGTCTTATACACGGCTGCTTGGCCCCCTAAGGATTTGCTTAGGAACCCTGTATAGTTTGTGTATAGATGTCACTTGCATTCACCCGTCTTGCATTCATGTGTTATTGGCGAATGCGCAATCAACTTAGCAAAAATTTTCTGATAAATTACGGGTTTTACGAAATCCGGGTTTGATATTGAATGAGTCTGATGAACAATGGGGTCTGTTAAATTTCGAATTTTTTATTGAATTGGTTTGATGAAATAAGGTTCGGACAAAAAATGGGTTTGACGAATTCCAGTTTCTATGGTGAATCGTTCTTTCGATGAATTTTTTTATTAAATATGGTTTGATAAATTCCTGGTTTAATAAACCATAGGCGTTCCAGCTGGCATCAAAGTGATCTGGTAACACTGAAATTACCGAACTCCCTAGATATTTTGGTCTGTGGTAACATTGGAGCGATGCGACATTCTTTTTCTTAATACATTCGTATATTCCTTTTCAGTGCTTTTAGTGTTTAGGTGTAAGCTTTTCTGTTTTTTTTTTGTAATGTATGTTTAACCAAAAGATTTTTTTGGTTTTTTATGTTTCTTTGCGTTATTTTGGCGTCAATAAAGTGTTTTATACACTATAGGGATTAAATAGGTACGTTTAATCCTTTTTTTAGGCACTAAATTGGCACTTTTAATTCCTAAAGGATTATAAATAAATTTGCTGCTTGCTCTTGAACAAGATTTCATTCTTAGCACCTTTTCTTGTAGTCGACGAACCATTTGGTGTAGAAATAACGTAATTTTAGCAATAATCTTTTGCTAAAGTGCATAAAATAGTATATAAACCTCGGGACTAAAGCGTCTTTTAGTCCATTAGTGAATTGTAGCCCAGACCGAAGGTCACGGTTTACCCACTGTCCTTATACGTTTGTTTTTAAAATGCATTTAAATTTACGTGAGCACACAAACACAGAACGTATTTACGTGGCGCTCAAATACTTAATAAATTATTCCTTTATGAAACTACGACCTGATGAAAGCTACAGCTAAGGAAAGTTTTCTTGACTGAGCTTTTAGATAACCTCAATGTTTCAATTTCTGTTTTTAAATAAATTAATATAGTTGCTTTGGGTTTCTTTGTTTGTAATAACTGACTTGTTTTGTAATCACTGACCTTCACTTATGTTTGTTTTGCCTAGTAGTGCCTTCATAAATATATTTCTTGTGCTGAAAACGCGTTCAATATATGGCGTTTTTCTTGACAAAATTGGAGGTGTTTTATTGGTTAATGAGCAACTTGTGATATTAAATAAGGTAAATTTGTCTTTGTAAAAACGGTTACTTAGGGAAATTGTAAAGGAACTTATCACCAATTGCCACAAAACAATCCTTTCTGGGGGCTATAAATTTAAACCACCCCCCAGAGGTGGTCTAAAAAATCAACAACTTTATTACCTCAAACACAGATAATGAAGCTATTATATGCCAAATTTTTGACGTATTCACCATTTGCCATTTTGAAGCCTGTCAAAAAAAATTAGTTTTAGGGCATTTTCTCCTAAAATATGGTATATTTTGAGAAAAAAAGCAGTTTTTCTTTGGTATTTTGCAATAACAATGCAAAATAATCAATAACTCTGTATGGGTAAGTGTTTCTTGAAAATTGGTTTTAAGATTTAGTACCCCCCACAGGTGTAAATATTTAGACCTGTGGGGGGTACTATTTTAGATCTTAGTAAATCCCACTGTTAAAGTCTGAAGAAAGTGCTGATTGCAATCTACTGTCGACTTGTTGTAAAACACCATAAAACAAAAATAGCGAAGAGAAAAATATGGATTGAGCTTGGTGGGATTTTATTTCAACAATTCAGTTTTTAATATAGATGAAATACTTGTTTTTGTTATAGCAAATTGCAATGGAAAGGACCAGTTTGATAAGAAATAAGAATACCAACAGCAGTATAAGACATTTATCAAATTAGTATTGCTATGTTGATGACACCATTTTTAGTTTAAATGCAAACAATAATACCTTAAAATGTGAATGTTTAAAAACTTATAGCGCACTGATGAGCTCTATCAAAGGCGAAACACGTGCCTGCGTCTATTCTCCAAGTCTCACCCAGTGTGGATTTTTATGCTACATCGGTGTAGAAGGCAAAAAATTCAAAAAAAGAACAATATTCTTCCTTTAGATTAGTCAAACTTATTGATCACCAGAAATTTAACTTATTTACTAAAATTAAAGCAATGTTTAAACTTTATTTATCGTTTTTCGCGGCTCCCTAATATTGTAAAACATGAAAAACGACTTTTTTGTACCTTCATCAAAAACATGGGTGGGCTTACAGTCCGCAAAACCGTCCGCAAAACCAATGTGAAAAAATTAAAGGCATAAGGATATTGTGCAAAATTTGAAGCCGGAGTAGCCGATGGGGAAGTAAAAACTTTTATGCACTTCCGGGAATAAATGCACCCATTTAATCCCGCTTTTGTGGGAAATAAAGCAAAATTTATTGACATAGCAACGTATATGTTTCTGCGTTTCGGCATACTGGATGTTATCGTTTGACATAAAGACAGAGTGGCGGTTTGTCTACAGAGTGCGATTTTTTAAAAAATAAATAAAAAAATATAGTTATTTTTTTTACTTTTCTGCTTATTCTGAAGTGCATAAAATAGTATATATACCTCAGCAGTAAAGTGATGCTTAATCCCTCGACAAATTATATAACTAATATAACTTTTTGCCTCGGGATTAAATGTACCACTTTACTCCCTAGTCTTATAATGTGCTATTGTGTCTTAGTTTTTTGTAGGTTTTACCGTTTTCCCAATATTTTATAAAGGTAAAAATAGAGTTTACAAATCGCGGCTAAACTGCACTTTTTTTTACTTGCGTTTTTAAACCACTCGCTGCGCTAGTTCTTTAAAACCACGCTTGTAAAAAAAAACACTATTTGAGACACTGATTGTAAAAACTACTATTTCTACTTACAGGGCATTTCGAAAATGTTTAAATAACACCCGAAAATATGGATACAATTCAACATTTTTATCCAACACTTTAAAAAAAATATTAACATAATGAAAGTAAGTACATAAAATCACAGTATAATATAATCACAGAATAATATAATTAGATAGACTGTGTAAGTAGTATGCGCTTACGATTATAGTCTTTTATCTACAACCGTGAGTTAACTAAGATTTAACGCACGATTTTGTGTGCGGTAAGTACTATATAACAACACGGCATGGCTTGCGGCAATAAAAAAAATACAATAGGTAAAATCGTTAGGTGACACACGGTTGTAAATAAAATATTGTAGATAATATGTGAGAGAAGTTTTTTGTCGTCCATAAATGCTGATAATCTTTGTTTGCGTTTGATTAAAAAATTGCTCGCAGAAACTAGCCTTTGCAAATGTGCCAACTATCAAAATAAAATGGTACCGCAATGTCGAAAGATCTGTAGCAAAACATTTTATTTTGTGAAACAAAGAAGATTTTAAACGCAGAATTATGTCACCAAAAAGTCCAAAAATGAATTATTCCAATAACTTGAACTTAAACTTTCGTTAAAAATGACAATAAATGAGTTGCGTGGATGCGAAAAAAGGAATATTCAAAAAAATTATTTTACGTAATTAATGATCTAATAAAAAAAAACATTTTTTTAGGTAACGTCCTGCCTTTTCTATTGGAAAACCGTTTCATCAACAAACAAAATATTCTAGATTTTGACAACACATCAGCGTCGTCGGCGAAAAATATGATGACCTGAGTAGCTACAACAATTTTTCAAACACTGTTTTTGAAAAATATTTTTCATACGAGCGTGCGGAAAAACGCTTTTATCTCACTCATTTCGGTGCGGAGAGTGCCAGCTTTCCGCTCGCCGTGCGTGAAAAAAAATTTCCGCACCCCACCGCCGGCGCGAAAAAAATTTTTCACGCACGCCGTTGAGCAAAAAAAAATTTTCACGAACGCTGTTGAGCAAAAAAACATTTTCACGCACGCTGTTGAGCACGCTTGTTGTTGAGCACGCTGTTGCTCAGTGATGAATCAGGAAGACGATGGCTTTAAGCAACATGAGCAGTGGTACTTTCAATGTTACCGTGATTAATAATTATCGTAAAACTTAATTTTTTAAGCTTGTAAAAGTTTGGTTCTGAATAAAACATAAAATTCGTAGTTTTGACTATTTTTCCATTTTTAGTCTGCTAGGTTTAACTAAAATAATGACAAAATATTTTGATATTCCGCACGCTCGTAGGAAAAATGTTGTACTTAACGCGTGTGGAAACTATTTTCCGCACTTACGGCTTGCTCAAACTCCGCTGGCGCGTCATTCGTGCAAATGCTGGTGCTTGCGGAAAAGTATAACTTTTCGTACTTGTTAGGTAAATAATTATTACAGTTATTGGATAAAATAGTAAAATATTACTTTGGCCATTTTTTCTTTAGTTAGATAATAACAAACAATATGTCAGAAGAAACGTTAGAACATATTTCACTACTTTGTATGATCTGCACTGGGTAGCATGAGATGCCTTCTTCGAATTATTCTCTCCCTAAAAACGAAAAAAAAATTAGCTCTAACTCCTCTAAAGAATTCACAAAAATCAAACTATTAATAGGGCGCTTTTAATCAGCGTTCGTTCTTCTATTATCTTTATCTAAATGTGATACCCAGCATTTATTTTATGCTGCCGCACCTTTAATTAGGATAACCTCGACCATCCTATTACCTATCAAGAAGTTTTTGAACCCACTAAGATATTATAACTTTTTGTTTTAAATTACGTTGAAATTTATCCAAGCTTTTGTGAGGTGTGAGTCCCGTTGATTTTTTCTTTTTATTTATTATAGTTTTAGTAAATACGTTAATGTAGTATAAACACGAAATTATATTTAGCTAATAGAAAATTGTGAAAAATATACTTCAACGTTTCGACGCGAACAGAATGAAAAATCAAGCAATTATGTTTTACAAAATGAAGTGAAAATTTAGTGCCCTAATAAATTTACAGAAAAAATTTGTGGCGTAGAGGGCAAAGGGTGAGTGAATAAATCGGAAAAAAGTTTTTCCTCGACCAGGATTTGAACCCGAGACCTCTAGAATTCCAGTCTAATGCTCTACCAACTGAGTTACCGAAAAATTGGGGTTTTAACTGGCTATTCGGAAATCCTTTCCTCCGATTCATTTGTTAGTAGTGGGGAGATCTTTGAAGCCTACTAACAAAAACCGGCCAGAGTGATTTTTACACTGAACAACGTTCTTCGAGATAATGACTTCTGGGAGAGGGTGGTATTCACTGACGAAAAAATTTTTCAATCTTCAAGCAGCAGGAGAATTTTAGTTTATCGTCCACCAAATTCTAGATTTGAACCCGAATATACAAACCAAATTAAAAAAGCTGAATATTTTTCTGTAAACATGTGGAGCTGGTTTAGTGCTAAAGGTTTGGGTTTTTTTTGGAGAATCGACGGAAGATTCAATAGTGAACGATAAATTTAAATCCTTGAAAATGTTATGCTGCCATCTGCACAGGTTTTACATGAAAATAATGACTTCGTTTATTAGCAGGACAACTGTCCAGTAAACACGGCTAATGTTGTTCTCCAATGGTTTCAGAATAATAATATAGAAACACTTCCTTGGCCAGCCAACAGCCCTGACCTTAACCCAATGTTGTTTGCAGCTTGTAATAGAGAAAAATGGTGATCCTATTAAATACTAAATTATTTATTTTAGTTATTTTTTAAGTTACAATAATTAGTGTTAAGTTTATCATCGTTTTTGTCCTAATTCGAAAACAATTCGACGAATAGGAAACCAAGTTTTCTATTCGTCGAATTGTTTTCAATCCAGCGCTGTTTCCATCGTATTATTGTTATTTTATCAACTCCAAAATGGGTTACCGCCCTCTTTATAGAACAGCCTTCGTCCGTTACTCGAGTGATAATATGATTTTGTCCAAAACATTATTTTTTCTGATTTTTTAGTATTATGCAAAATTTAGACCTTTTTTAAACAAAAAAAAAATTGTCGTATATTATACACTTTTAGAAAGTTCAATTTTGTGACTGCATGTATGCGTTTTCTTTTTAAATCAAGTGTACATCTGAATTGAATAGCGTTCTTACTCAGATATATGCATTTCAGCACCCTATAATCGATTCTTTTCTACACGTCCACTAACTTTAAACGCGCCTAAAATCGGTTTTAAATAAAATCGCTTCCTCGGAGGGTTTATACGTCTTTCATTAAATGTTATTAAGTGTCAGCTTTAAAAGAGAAACAAATAAAACAACTTAGTCCGCTGAAATTAGCGTTTTACCTTGAACAAATTGCAACACGAGCGGTTTTAACGTTATTCAGCTTAGATTTGACTAATTTTCAACATACCCAAAATCGGACAAAATCGGATATTCGGAGCATTTTCATTTTTGATTTTTTTTTTAAATGGAGGCCAAACAACTCACAAAAACCATCTTCATTAACTAACTTTTGGGATTTAGTGTTTACTTATCATACTGATATTAATGTGTCTATCTGTGATAAACCGTTGTCAAAGTTGGATGCACCACATCCAGCTTTTGAATGTAATTTTAACCTAAATTGTAACCTACCAAAGAATATGTTATGTGATTATTTTTATTGTAATTTTAAGCTTGCTGGCTTTCATAAACTAAACGTTTTTTTGTCTCGTGTTAATTGATCTTTTTTGTGTGAGTGTACTGATGTAGATTTAGTAGTCTCTATGTTTTATGACATGCTGTACTATGCAATTGATTTATTTACAACTCAGTCCCAGTATAAAACCCCAAAATTTTTTAAATGGATGGGTAATGAGCTAAAAACTTTAATTTTTCAAAAGTTCACAAATTCTCTAAATCTTGTTTTTAAACACTGTTTTTTTTTAAATCTAAGACAGCAGGGAAGAAATGTGTCATGCACATCATACCAGAACTATATAAAATCTCTTGGAAGTTTGTAAATTTAAAAAATGTGGAAATTTCTGAGATGTTTAATAAGAATTTCTCTTCAGTATACTCAGAGTATGACGACTCAAATATGTCATTTGCTTGTGATAATGTGATGTTTTTAATAAAATTTGTACTTTAAGGCGTTATATTTTTTGTAAGAGTGCTTAGCAGAGATCTTGTGTAAAATATTTCAATTAATGTCAATTAACAAAACAAAAACCTTTTAAATAAATTATTTTCTTGACAAAAATTATAGAAAACTAAAGTTTTTTTAACGTGTATTTTAATTGTATTTGAGAATTCTGAAAATTCCTTTAGATATTTTTGTTAAGCATTTAAAAATGATCACCCCTGCAAAATTTCAAACAAGGCGTTGCCAGTTGTACTTTTTTTAACTTAAAATCTGGGGAGAAACTGTAGCCTTCAATCGCTTTAAAATAAAATCAATTTAGTGCTTAAAACGGTTTTAGTAGAGTTTATATGACAACATTTTTAAACCCTCCTTATAAAAAACGCTAAAAAAAATTGTCTTTTTTTTTAAATAGAAATACATGCTCCTAACAGATTATTTTAATCAATCGGAAGTTCCCCTTTCCAAAATTATAGCGGATGCGTATGCGTATATCTGCAAATAAAATGCAATGAATATTTATTTTTTTAAAAGTACCCACGACTATAAAAACAATTGAGGCACCCATCAGTTCGTAAGTTTTAACAAGGCAGTTGATAACATAAAAATGACAAAATATCGAAATGTCAAGCTTCTGTCGCAGTTGCTTACTGCAAATTAAAGGTTTGAGTATAGTGGTCAAAAGCCTCGATTTTTTGTATACTTTTTATTTCGTTTTTTTGTATACATTTTATTTTTTTTTAATTCTTTCTGCCGTGGGTTTACGTAATCCGGTTTTGAAAAATAATGGTTCAACAAATTCGGGTTTTATTAAAAATGTGTTTTACAAATTACGGGTTTGATTTTGAATGAGTTTCATGAACAATGGTTCGCTTAAAAACGGGTCTTATAAATTTCGAATTTGGTATGAATAGGTTTGAATGCTTCATCTTTGGAAACTCATAAAATCTCAAAATATTATATTAATATTTATGTTTGATCCTAATCATGTTTTGAGACTTTATGACTTTGAGTTTCCCAAATTGAAGCATTTGAAATTCAGGTCTCTGAGAAAATGGACGACCATTTTTAAAATGAATATGTTTGAATATACAGGGTTCCTAAGATTTTCCTTAGGGATAGGATTTCAATAAATCAAACAGAAATGGCATAGAAAATTCTGCGCGCACAAAAGAAACAGATATATTGAGCAATGGTGCCAGTTTGTTATTATCTCCGGACTGCTTTCATGAGAAAAAATTGTTGCCACTCTTTCATTGTGAGCATAAATCATAGTTGCAATAATAACCGTTGACAAGATGTCTGCAAATTCCGCTAGATGGGGGCCACACCATGAAATTAAAAATTAGATGTTTTCAGTTCCAAACCACAGCTTTTTCTTGCTTAAAGGAGGCGGCAGGGTCCATTATTTACGATACTGAGCGATAAACTCGTGAGGTTGTTAACATTAGAAAGAAATATCTTCGCTTTTAATTGAATTTCTGTCCATTCTGTTCTACTAGTGACATCTATCCGGAAACGGCGAAACCATGCAGCTAGCACTAGCAGCCAAAGAAATCAATAAACGCTGTTTTTCCTGCAGAGCTTTTTGCTTGCGATATTATTGATTTTAAATTTAGCTGGCCCTACACTACATTTGATATTTTCGAGGTGTTTTATGACATGATCTCGAAACATGTAGCGAACCAATTCTTCAAAACTAGCGGGAGGGTAAAAGCAAAAAATAAGGGGCTGCCAATATTTGTAACACCCAAAAAGGGATGAAAAGATTTATTTTGCTCTGTTTCTTTACAAAAAAACGTTTTTTTACGAAAAGCTTGAGCTCTGCCATTTTTTTCTCCAACTTTCTCTAAATTTTCGTCATACCGTAGAAAAAAGTTATTTCCCTCATGGTCATACTCTACTTTTATTCGAAAAAATTTAGAAACAGAGACGGGATCAGTTTTCCTAAATCTAAGGATTTGCTTAGGAACCCTGTACAAGGTTCCAATAAAAAATGGGTTAAGAATTGCAGTTTCTATACTGAATGATTTTTATGATTGAACTTTCATTTACTTAACGGGTTTGATTTTCCAAATTCTGCAGATCCAAAAACTCTTCAGAGGGGTTATTCTTGAATCGAGAGAAAATTTGCTCCCAGGAAGTCGAATTCTCTCGCTACTATGCATCTCGTTGGTCCAAATCTTCGGTTAAAATCGAGTTCTCTCACTTTTGCCCGATATTGATGGAAAATAATTCTCTTAATCAAGACCAATAGAACTACTTTCGATCAATATCGGGCAAAAGTGAGACAAACCGATTTAAACCGAAGATTTAAACCAATGAGATATATAGTATCGAGAGAATTTAACTCCCTGGAAGCAAATTTTCTCTCGATTCAAGAATAATCCCCCTGGGCGCGAGTGGACTGAGTCAAACATGCGCAGTAGATTTTTCGCATTTGGCTTTACTTAGAGTTCCTGTATACGATTTTTGACAGTTATTGATTTACCAGAGGTGAGCAACTGGATTGGACAGTTGTTAGGAAAATGTTTAAAAATGGTGTGTGGAAAATGATAGTTGGTAACCCCTGACAATAAATAACTTTGTCACTGTTAGATTTTTGATTAAGGAACGTCATTTTGCTGTTTTAAAAACTGTAAAAATACATGCTTCGACGAATTTTTATTGTTCCTTTGTTCAACGGAGAAAGAAACTAAGGAAAAGTGAAAAGAAAACATGTATTTACCAAGCTGGAAAGTTAATAAAAATAGCCGAATTTGCGAGGTAAGTGAGCTACAAGCAGTAGGTGGAAACATACGCATTTAGCATGTACTTCGTTAATAAATAACACATTATGTTTCCATGTTTTATTTTAAGAAAAAGAGTAACAAAAATATAGAATATAAAAGTCTTTATATTTTACCTATTATTTAGATTTTTAATATCTACTAACCAAAAAAATCAATCTTTCAAAAACTGTCTAAGGAAATTATAAAAAAAGACAACAAAACATCGTCCTTTTCATAAAATTCGTAGCAACACTTGGGCCATTATAGTCTTTCATAGTCATATGGGTTTACCCAACATATTCTTTCTTTGCAGGGAATTATTGCTATTGTCACATTTTCTACTTTACTCTTGCCATTTCTGACGTCACAACCACAATATATTTTAGTTTAATTGGCCGCGTACAGTGAAATAAATGTGTCCGTGGTAGGCATGTAAATTATTTAGTTGGCCTATATTTCGTTGAATAAAATAAATGTTAACTTAAAACAAGTAAAATTTACTACCTTCAAGAACACTAGTGTATTTCTATTTCCGATTCTATTTCTATTTCTATTTCTATTTCTATTTCTATTTCTATTTCTATTTCTATTTCTATTTCTATTTCTATTTCTATTTCTATTTCTATTTCTATTTCTATTTCTATTTCTATTTCTATTTCTATTTCTATTTCTATTTCTATTTCTATTTCTATTTCTATTTCTATTTCTATTTCTATTTCTATTTCTATTTCTATTTCTATTTCTATTTCTATTTCTATTTCTATTTCTATTTCTATTTCTATTTCTATTTCTATTTCTATTTCTATTTCTATTTCTATTTCTATTTCTATTTCTATTTCTATTTCTATTTCTATTTCTATTTCTATTTCTATTTCTATTTCTATTTCTATTTCTATTTCTATTTCTATTTCTATTTCTATTTCTATTTCTATTTCTATTTCTATTTCTATTTCTATTTCTATTTCTATTTCTATTTCTATTTCTATTTCTATTTCTATTTCTATTTCTATTTCTATTTCTATTTCTATTTCTATTTCTATTTCTATTTCTATTTCTATTTCTATTTCTATTTCTATTTCTATTTCTATTTCTATTTCTATTTCTATTTCTATTTCTATTTCTATTTCTATTTCTATTTCTATTTCTATTTCTATTTCTATTTCTATTTCTATTTCTATTTCTATTTCTATTTCTATTTCTATTTCTATTTCTATTTCTATTTCTATTTCTATTTCTATTTCTATTTCTATTTCTATTTCTATTTCTATTTCTATTTCTATTTCTATTTCTATTTCTATTTCTATTTCTATTTCTATTTCTATTTCTATTTCTATTTCTATTTCTATTTCTATTTCTATTTCTATTTCTATTTCTATTTCTATTTCTATTTCTATTTCTATTTCTATTTCTATTTCTATTTCTATTTCTATTTCTATTTCTATTTCTATTTCTATTTCTATTTCTATTTCTATTTCTATTTCTATTTCTATTTCTATTTCTATTTCTATTTCTATTTCTATTTCTATTTCTATTTCTATTTCTATTTCTATTTCTATTTCTATTTCTATTTCTATTTCTATTTCTATTTCTATTTCTATTTCTATTTCTATTTCTATTTCTATTTCTATTTCTATTTCTATTTCTATTTCTATTTCTATTTCTATTTCTATTTCTATTTCTATTTCTATTTCTATTTCTATTTCTATTTCTATTTCTATTTCTATTTCTATTTCTATTTCTATTTCTATTTCTATTTCTATTTCTATTTCTATTTCTATTTCTATTTCTATTTCTATTTCTATTTCCCTCTGATATTTTCATATTTTGTCAATTTTTACTATCAAGGAATTGTCGAGAAAATACATATAACTATAAAATAATATAACTGCCCATATGAAAATATATTCCTAAACGAAGTAAATGATTTACCTGTGTGGTCAATGGTAGCTTGAATCTTGGTGTCGTCTTCTTGGTCTTCGTCTTCTTCAGATGCGTCATCTTGGAAGTGGTAGCCGTCTGGTTTCCGAAAAAAACGTCCCGGTTTGGTAAAGGCTTGTTTGGCCCTGTTTCTTTTGGGAAATTTTAGACGAATCCATTTGATATATTGGTCAGTTCTACAACAAAATATAATAAAGGATCGTTGTGGCCCTTTTACATGAAGTAAACTATATCGTGCAGTTATATTAAATTTATAAGAAGTCACCCACATATTTTTTGTTGGCCTAATAAAATAATTGCTTAAAAAAATATACAATTGTTTCCTTCGAAAGTTTTAGCAAAATTTTCTTCAAATGTTTAAACTAGTTCTTTGAACTTTGTAAGTTTTGTTAAATTTTGCTCGTTTTTTTTTTCACTTGTTTAATACAATATGTACCTATTTTTTATCTTTGATATTTTTTCGATATTTTTTCAAATTTATTTATTGATTAGGTAATAAATGTTATTCCTGCTATTTTTTTAAATTTATTTAACTTTTTTCCTTTTTTTAAACAATTTATAATAATAAATCTCATTTTTATATTTAACTCAAGTTACAATTATTCTTAAAAACAAAGAAAAAATGTATTTTTAAAATATTAGGCAAAATTATTTTGTTAGAACAAAAATGGTCCTAAAATCGGGTTCCCAAGATATCTTGAGTAAGTTAAAAGCAAAAATTGAATTTGGGCTGATGATGGTCAATTAACTCGAAACGCTGACTGACAGAATAACTTTGCAAAATATTACCTGTCATCCTTCATGAACTGCAGGAGAAAAAAAGCACGTGTTCAATAGAAAAATGAACTTGACAGCGCTTCTGCTACACTAAAAGTGCCTGTAGAAAGTTTAAAGCGTTTTTGATAGATTTAAAAGTAAAGTCGCAAGAAAATAAAAACTAAAAATGAAAAGTGTGTTTTTTCGCCTATCCGAAACTACCCGGATTTTTTAAACTTTATTTTTTGGTTTTGAGAAAAGCATTAAATTGGGCAACTTTGCCCTAATTGAAACCCTTTCGGATCTCCTACCGTTCGAATCGAATCGCATCGAATTTGGAACAGGCTGTATATGGCGGAAGTCACCATAACTATCTTCTGCGTCACTAGTTGCGATAAAGGCGAAATAATGAGTAGTCTACCTTCTCGTGGTTCCCGCTGGCCCTCCGTACGTACAGGGTGGCTAACGGATAAGGCTTATGGCGTAAGGAAGTGGTGACCCTATCGCCCAGAGGAAATTATCTACAGTCATCCAACCGAGCATAGGCGGTCAAATAACCAACAGTAAATGCCATCACCCGAGCTGGTTTCTCAGTTACCCTTGCATGAGAGTCCTCTGGTGCAGATTAGATTTAGATTGTTACCCCTTAAGTTGGAGGTTGAAGGAACAGTATTATTAGACCATTTTTATTAGTCTTGACTGAAGCGCGAGTCCTCATCATCAGGTATACAAAGTGTAGATTTGTCTGGGGTCATTCTTATTAGGTGAAACGTTAAGTAGCTGTCACCTACAACTTGGACCAGGGAACAAGTTGCTTCAAATGGGGACAATAATGGACGGAAGTATTCCAGGCTGGTATATTGGACCAAATTTTCTGAGTTTTTTAATGTTGAAAAACTCTGAATAAACGGACGAAACGTCCGTCGTCCCCAAGAAATGTTATGTAGTTGTAGAAGCCTTATCTTACAACCATCTAAAGTCATAATAATAGTAATAATCAATAATAATAAGCAATAATTTACTAAAAATATTTCGGAAGTTAGAAAGCACTGCACATAATTAATATTGAAAAAACAGACTTTTTTTGTACTAGTACAAATGTAGCATCCAGATCTTCGTCTTTTCCCTTAGACTTCTACACAAACTTGCATACAGATGGCATTGTAATATGTCTCTCGCAGGATCAATGCTGCAACATGCACCTTCTGCTTATACAGCGGGTATTATTATTGGTTGTCGGAGGTTCACACAGAGGGCGCCATGGTCAGTACTCAACAGAAGTTTTCTCTGCTTTGCCGAATTTTTAATAAATAACTTTGTCACTGTAAGCGCGAGCGAATTGTCTGTCGTTCTGGTCAACACCGTTCTCAACTAAAAAGCCAGTTAACTTTTATCTCTTCAGTGCCCTTTAGCCATAGATTGCCGCTATTTTTATAACCAAATTGATAGGTAAAATATGGATTTTCTGTCAGTTGGGTGTCAATATGTCCGCTAGAGTAGCCTAAAGGATACTAAATCGAAAAAGAGTTTGGATTTTTAGTTAAGCAGGTGTTGTTCTGGTACGCCTAGCTATTACTTTCTCTATGGTACGCCTAGCTGATAAGTTCCTAATAAAAATAAAACGCCGTCATCCTAGATTCTACCCTCTACGTGACAAGTCGAAGATCAGGATGTTTACTTTGGACTGGTACAAAAAACTCTTGTTTTTTCGTTAGATGTATATTGCATGCAACCACTATCAATTCATAATTTATTTTGATCTAAAAATACGTTTTGAATATCAAAAGGTTTACCACAAACCATTCTGGTTGGGCAGAAATTTACGTACCTCGTAAAAACATTTGGTAGTGGCACTTTGTATCTGATAGAGAAAGAGGCAACGCCAACTTGAATTGAACCACATATCAAGGGGGATCCAGCATCACCCTAAAAAAATTAGAGTAACTAAGTTGATAAAAAATTAAAAAGTGTATGTTTTTCTATCAATGAAATTAATTTAATAGAGTCCTAAAGTTAAAAAAGATGGTCATTTAGTACAAATTAGATCAAAAACAGCTTATCAGTTTATAAAAAATAGTACTAATACATGCTCTGCTTTAATTTTAATAAAAAATTAAATTGAATGCACCGCTTTCAAGTTAAGAGGGTCTTGATATATTAGAAGTTGATCTTTAGAACAAAAACCTTTTTGGATATATTGTAGATGTATGGTAGTACTCCAGACTGTGATTATTTACTTTCACTTTAGTGAGACTCCTTCTGGCTCGTCCCCCTATTGCTGGTTCGGTTTAAATAATTGTTGAGTTTTAGAAACTATTTTTTTTAACTTTTAATAAATAATCCAATAATAAGCCAAATTTGGAAAAAAAAGAAAAAGCTAAAATTAGAGCAAAGCTTAACTAGATTTTTTTTTAAATCCGGCTATTTCCGGAGGTTGGGACAAAAGACCAAATTTTTATTTTTTTGCTCTTTTATTTTAAAGCTGTCAAAAACACTTATAACTTTCTACAGACACTTTTAGGATGTAATGACGAATCTTTTTTTGAGATTTGATATTTTACTTTGAAAGAAACACTTAATATTTTCATGATATGTGTTTTTACTCAGGCCTCTTAGTTCATAAAGAATATTACTAGTATTAAAAAAAGTTTATGCAGAAAGTTTTAAGAATCTCTCAACAATACTGTCTATAGAAGATCTGAATGTAGTAAATGACTTACTCTATAAATTCCTAAGGAATTGTTTGCGTTGTAAGTGCATACCAGTTGTGACATAAGTAATGATGTGTATGCTTGCTGACAATCCTTTTCATCAATAGTCTAAAATATACAAATTAATATTTTGGCTGTTAGTTCCGACAAAGTATTTCGCTCCAAAAAAACTCACTCTGTGCTAACCCAATAAATAATTTTAAGTGGTATATATTTTTTTTTAATTTTGTACAAATATTCTTAGAATTTATTCTTTATAGTCTTTTATCCGGAAGTATTTAGAATACAATTACGGGTTTTCTGACTTTTAACGGGTCCTTTCATTAAATAAACTAGTAGGCTCCAAATATCGCCGAATTTATTGTACATCATTTTTACAACAAGTATTTAACTTCCTAGAGATTCTTACTGCTCGATAACTAAATCAAGACTTATCGGTGGGCGCGACGGACTTATATAGACCACTCGAAAATACACGCGCCTAGACCATTCGTGAACGAACGTGGACCCTTTACGACGCGCCGCTCACCCTGATATATAACTTAGACTAAAACCTAGATATATAGACACAACCATAGAATACGTAACGCTAAATACCCTAGTACCGAAATAAATGAATAATTTGTAACAGTAAAACTCTTAACCCTCAGTAACCTAGTACCTAATTAATGAATCACTGCTCTCCTTTTTACGATTGATCATGCCGATCGATATTTCTTTGGAAGGATTTAAGTCTGTCTAGGTGTACTTATTATCTTCGGTTTCGGACTTCCCTGGAAGCTGCAAGCTACATCGTTAATCCTCTTAATAATGGCAATCTACCCTTTTTTCATTGAGAGTTACATAGCCAGTTTTTTATCATCTTTGTGGAATCCTGCAGAATTTGCTTTTAATTCCTACCTCGCCTTAAATCCTTTCTCTGACTTACTCATGAATATCCAACAGCTTTTCTTAAAGCTGATCCACATAATTTCATACTTCTTGGTTTAGCTTTTTAAGTGAACCAAACATAATGTCTCACGTTAACCTTAGTTCTCTGGCAAATAACACATTGGCTTTTGAAACTCCCGTTGTAATGTGGACAGTCGACTTATTTAATGGAACACTAGAATGTACTTTTTGGTGTTGGTCGACGACCTTGGAATTTTTTTTTCTTCGGTTTTGTTAAATCTTTCAACAATACCGTCTGACTGTGGATGCAATGGATTTGTTCCAAGCAGATCACAAACTTTTTGGAAAAGTTTCGACACATACCAAAGTAATCCATGGCGAAAAGAATCTATCAATATAAATAATTATACATTCAAATAGTAGCAGCTTTAGGTTTTTGAGTGGCTGTACCTGTAGAACATGGATGGTACCAAATTTTGACTTTAGTTAACACCGTAGAATCAGCTTATTTTATCCATTGCCTTGTTCACTCCAAGATACGCTCTCGTTGATCCGCCATGTACTCCGTTCAGTAATTTGGAGATTCTAGCTCTGGTTAATACTAACAGTTTGGTTAATGAAGTTCCCTCCGCACTTGTTCATACACGTTTTCCATTCATTGTGCTCAAAGCACCTTAGAAGTCAGTCCTTTGTGAGATATATCTTACCATGATGATCGTGGCTCATCGTTTTTCTCATCGCAGTAATATCCTTATCTTTAAGTTGGGTGGATCAAAATTGTCCTATAGTGCTTTTTTTATTGATATCCAAAGTACTCTCCGTACGTACGTTTTCAGATCTGTGCTTTATGGTAAAGTTGTATTGTTATAGCTTTTGTATCCACCTTACTACTGGCCCTTAGGTTACTTCATTCTTAGAAGCCATTTACATGCTGCACGATCAGTTCTTATTAGGAATTCTTTTCAACGGACTTCACTTATTCATTTCAGTTTCCGAAATATTCGGTGATTTGTTTTTTTCGAATGAACTCTGAATTTAATATCAGACTAGAGCGTGGAAATCTTGATCACATTCGGAATCCAGTGATAGGCCGCCTTGTCCTCAGTGACGTCCTTCAGGTACACCAAACATATTTCCCACGTCAGCCTTAACACACATTGAACTGTTATAACTCATTACCAGTTGAGAAGGTTGTTTTTCTTAGTCTCTTTGTGGAGTCCAACTTGCCAATAGCCACTTTTTAGATTCAGCGTAAAAACTAACATGATCCTGCCAGTCAAAGTGTCGTCGATTTTCGGTAATGGGTAGCTGTTCTTCTTTGTTACGTCATTAGGTTTCGTATAATCAACAGAGAATCTGGCTCTTTCATCCTTCTTAGTGACCAAAACCACAGGAGATGACCAACAGTTTGTGGATCCTTCAATTACGTCGTCGCTAAGCATCTTGTCGGATAGATTTTGTTATTCTCTGTGTTTGGTCAGATCCATTCATCTTGGTGTTTGTCTGAGAGCTTGAGCATTGCTAGTATTAATTAAACGTTGAATAATGTTTGTGCGACCCTGGTTTTCTTTCGAAAACTGCTTTGCCTCCTTAAATTCTTTTTTATTAATACGTTTTCACGTTGACTAAAACTGCTCTAAGACATCTCTTGCTATGACCTCCTTATTGACTGAACTTGATTAGCCACAGTTGGTCCCTTT
Source organism: Oxystoma pomonae (assembly GCA_963921995.1). Lineage (NCBI taxonomy): Eukaryota > Metazoa > Arthropoda > Insecta > Coleoptera > Brentidae > Oxystoma > Oxystoma pomonae. The sequence continues at coordinate 98,574,242 of OY998165.1, forward strand.
CTTTACTATCTCAAATATAGCTAAAACGTCTCCTCTGTTAATCTTGACGCAGTTCGGGAAAATATATGGTACTGTAGTTGGGATTCCCTTATGATAAAACCGGATAAAACTTAACAAACAGAGGATAGTTTCTACAAGAGTTTGAGGCTGACATAAGATGCCTTGCAAACCTATCCAACCCAGAACAAATAGAATATGTAAGAGATCAAATTGCACCAATTTCAATTCAAATTCAAAAGTCTGCATGAGAACAGCAGCGAAGCGCTTATAAAGGCTCTAGAGATTAAGGCAGCTTGTAGTATTTTAACACCAAAAATAAGAGCTGTTATCGAGAGCTCGACAAAATGATTGTACTATTAGAAAAAAGGGAGACGCGACTGGCATTGCTAAGCGACCTCTGCCAAAGTGTTTTAGATGTGGACGCATTGAACATATCAAAAGGGACTGTCGTGTTCAAATAAAGTCTCGCTATCCCAATAGCGAGCATACCGAAAAAGATACCCGGAAAACCAAAACTATAAGACGACGGGACATGTGTTGGCTCACGACGACATAGCGTTCATCACGTGAGCTTCGATCATTAGTTACATAGTAGACGCACATGACCAGATCACCCCAGAGCAGCCGGATGTAATTACTGACACACGGCGTATTCGTTTCACATCAGAATCTAACCAAATTTCACACACCCATCTCCCAAAAGAGAGGGAAGTATATGACACCACCCGGCCAGTAACAAAATGTTAAAGAGGCAATGAAAGATCACCTTTGACAGCCATCTGATGTTGGGATTCAAAACTATTCCCAACCAGCAAACCATGAAAAATATGCTGAGCTATGCAGGTAACTACAAAAAGCATTCCTAATCGATATTCGTCCACTATGTTTGTTCAAAAAATTAGGAAATGTGTGACTTGAAATTGCATTTTTTTTTAGGAGTCAAAAACAGAGAGAACGAAAGAGAATAAACCACCCAGTGTTTCTTAAAGCCACTGGAGGTCACAGAATCACTCAGCTACTCGGATTGATCCAGAATATGGTGCTCTCCAACCTAATATGGACATGTAATATTTGGCCCCGTCGAACCCAGGAAACAATCTTCAAAGCTGCAGTAACAGCGCCCAAGGGACAAAGAAAACAGACATAGACAGAGATAGAGTTTTGTTTATCTTTTCTTTTGTAGGAGCTGCACACAGACCTATCATTAAAGTGAGAAACCGTAGTCAACTTTCCAACTCCCAAATGACAGAGGGTTGTTTATGAGTGCGAATAATAACTTTACCTGGAAATATTAAGCTTATTTGTCATGAAACAACTGACAGTAAATTATTATTAATTCTTTGTCAGTAAATGGTATGTTGTTCCTTACGAAAAGATATGTTAGGTTTTTGAGTTATGGGGAACAATGAAATTTATTATATCTATTAACCTTAGAAGAAGGTCTGTTTGGTTACACTGCTTGTTTAAGTGCAACATCTACAGTGGGGAAAGGAGAAAAACAAATCTGTGTTGCCAATTTTAATAACAAAATTATGCAACAAAAAAGTCATTAAATTTGGATTAAGTTTTGACGCTTATTTATTAATTAATAATATATATATATATATAAACATATGTTTTCCTTAAACATCTTCTTTTGTAGTAAACGTGGCAATATTGATTGTTTGTTGCGGTTTCTTGATTTTTCCTGGAATGTCATTATTGTTTTGAAAGTGAAAGTTTCAGCACTTGTCAATAGTGTTTTTTTCATATTTTTGTGAAAAGTTTGTGGCGAAAAATGGTTCCGAAGTGTATTATTATATGCAAGTTGAAACAGCAGCCGGGGGACCGCAGTATTTCGTTTCACAGGTACGTTAGAATTAGAATTCGTCATATTTGGCCATTCTTGGTAAACAAAGACAGGAAATCTGTGTTGTCGGCTCGTCATTAATTTCAGTGTGAATAGGGATTTCCATAGCACCTTTTTCTTATTTTTATAGTTTTACATCCTACTTGAATACATTTTTAGGTTTTTTGTTTTTATAGAAACATAGATTTTTGTTACTATATCTAGAGCATTTAATTAAACGGAACTAAAAATTATTGAAGGTATTTTAAATAATATTAAAAACAGGGGAAAACGTATTAGGTTAACATGACAACAATGGGATGAAGATGTTGAACTCAAACACCCTGCCCTAGGTCTGAAAAAAAGCTTCTTCTAGTAGTTCAATGTTCTAAGTTATTAAGTGTATTCGTCAAATAAAATAATGGATAGTGAATTAATTAAATTAATTAAAGACGAAAATACATGATATGTTCTTACGTACAATTCTTAATAAAGCAGACAGTAAACTTTATGGAATTATTTAATTATGATTCAGCTCAATTATTGTTTTCCTTTTTAAATATAAATCAACTTTTAAGTTGTGTAGAAAGAAGCCTTAGTAATATTTTATAAATTGTAGTCGTGAAGTAAGAAAATTAGAAAGTGTCATCGTACCCACAAAACTTGCGAGCCCAGTCGGATTAGTTTCAAAAATTTAATTTATCCTTTTATCAAGTGGGCTTACTTTAATTTCGATAGAGGGCGTTAGTGTTAAGGAAAGGATAGCAAAATAGAACTTCACGAGCATGTTTAAGATTTTTCTTCAATAACTGTCGCATGTCGTGATGATTTTTGGAACCATCACAATCTTGATTCGAAAAAAACTTATATTGGTTTGTTTAATTTTTGCATAGGTCTACGGCCTAAACCAATATGTAATGGCAAAAGTATAGACTTACATCCCATTTTGTTACAATGAAGAATAACATTAATCCATGGACTTACACGAAACGTTCCACAGTTAAAACCTTCCTTATAAGGATTGCCTTTTTTACTTGGTTCGTATTCTCCTGCACTAACTATCAAGGTCGACTGACATAAAGGGCGCAATTCGCCATGAAATGCTCGTTTTGGTAGTCGAAGCAATTCCACGCCATGGACCTCGTCTTCGAGCTAAAAAAGTCAACTGTTTTGCTTGGTGTAATTCTAGTGTCAATTTCACATGTATAAGAGCGCAGAAAAATGCGCGCATCATGGATAAAAGAGCACACACTAAAAAAGGGTTATGTTGCTTAAAGACATGGGAATTTTCTTATAACCAGATAAAAACACTTCCTGTAAGAAGCAATCTGTTTTAAGAACCCAGGCAGTTTGACCCTAATTAAAATCATAAGGTCCTTGATTCAAGATATCCTTTTCTTCAGGTAGTACCATATTCAGAAGTTTTTCTCGGAGGGGGGGAGTCCTTTAGGTGACATTCTGTGTTGGTAAAAAGGCAGTGGTCTAATAAAAAATGTACCAGAAGTGAAATTAAAATATCCTGTAACTTATATAATTTGAGGAGACCCGAAAAGACATAAGGTTTCATATTTTGGCAATAAAAAATTACAGGAAGATCAAAAAAAAAGTTTTAACTCCTTTCTTTCAGACTAAATTTTTGACTGTCTGCCATCTTGAATTTTTAACATTTTACTTTTTTTTACAAAAATAGTAAACTTTGTTCCCTTGACTTTCTAAAATGCCAAACTTTATAAAAATCGGCCAAAGAACGAAAAAGTAATTAAAAAATCAGTCCAAGATCTTTTGGCCCACCCTATATATGTGTAGGATTTATTATATCCTTAAAAAAATTAAGGCACATCCTTAAGAACTAAAAAATACCCAAAAAACTTAAAAAATAATTAAAACTTACTTCGAATTTTGGAAAAATTAAGGTTGAGTTGAAAAATCTAAGTACATTTTACAAAGCCTTTTGTATTTCTAATTTCTTAAAATCACAATAAAAAAATCTCAAAGATTTAGGTAACAGTGCTGATCTCTAGAAATATCACACATACAGGGCGACAATTTTAAAACTTCCTACCTGCGATATTTTGAGAACCAAAAGATGTATCGGGGGATTCTATGGGTAGGGCCAATAATGAATTCAAAGATTTGCCCCTGCGTACCCATGTTGTTAAAAAAAGTTTTGCATGAGCTTCACAACAGTGTATTTAAATTTCAGCCATTAGGTTAAGACACTTTAAGTTGGTCATGACACGTACTAGGTGCCCAGCGGTATATGTGAAATTTTTCGGCTCGGATGTTTCTCTCTTTTACATTTTATTACCATATCTTTCTTTCTTTCGTTCGGCCGCTCATCTATTGATTTTTCGCTCCCATCGGCAAAACTCGCTGACTATTTGATGACATCTTCACGTTAGCAACGTAGCAAACGCTATGCTACGTAGGTTAGCGTCATGTATGAACGTTATACATGGAAATGACATGACCTTGATGAAAAATATCAACGATAGATCGCAGAGATTGGACTTTGATATCTGTATTCGAGCGGAAATCTTTACTTTTGTACAGAGTTTGCGTGTACGTCCTATGACCAACTTAAAGTGTCTATTAGCAGTTAAAATTTAATAAAATGAAATTTTGGACTAAAATGATTCAAACACTACATGAGATACTTTCAGAATAGCAGAAAGATAAATAAGTAAGAACGCTAGTACTGCATTTAGAGACTTAATTCTCAACGAAAGCCGTACACACACTTTTTAATTTCCGTTGGGTAGTTCCAATTTTTTCCCGAAATTTATGTGCCTGTGAATACCCGAAAAACAAATATTTGCTAAAAGCTTTTATGCTGGGTTGAATTAAATATTAAAGATTTTCCCAATCTGCCAATAATAAATTATTGATACATTACTTTCGAGATCAGAAAATGCAAATTGACATTTACTTATTTCAGAGCTTTTCTACAAGCTTTGAAATACCTATATTTAATATATACATTAATACGCAGTACTATCCATCCTAGAAGCATTAAATATGGCAGTATCTGGAATTACCTGCTGTCCAGAGCTAACCGCTTCCCCTCTCGCTTCCCCTACACCTTTCTATCTAATTTTTTTAGTTAGTACTTTCTGTTACAAAACGGGGTGAAGCTTCGGATAACATCATTTCGTCCTTAATAAGGACTTATCAGCTAAGTTTACTTACAATAACAACACCAATATTACATTCAATTCTCTTTGGTTTGATCTCGTCGCCACTTCTAGACCATTCAGGATGTAATCGAATTCTTGACGGCTTTATTATAGCTGGCTGAGATAGCCATAGGCCCAGAGCAACTTGCAGACCTATAATTAAAAAATAATTGCTTTCAAACCGCATAATTATTATTCATTAAATAATGGGTAATATATGATCAGCAAGCAGGTGACCCGCGGCGTCATTTGATAGGTCTCATTAAGCGAAGTGTCAAATATAGAGTAGCATATATTTCATTCAAATCGGTTAAGAAGAACGAAAACACACACACACACACACACACACACACACACACACCCTTTCTCTACTTAATAAAACTAAACTGGTGACAATCAAAGGTTGAAATATTGCCCAGTAAAGTTATTCTTGAGATCAGGGAAAAGAAAATAATTCCCCACCAATGCGCGGTTCCCATTGATCGATGTCGCTGATTTCTTTCAAAAAAGACACTAATGACAGTATTAAAATAGAATTTTGTGTCATATTTTTCACGCTAAAGACCATTAAAAATAAATTTCAAAAACTGCATTAGTGTCATTTTTGGAGTGTAGCTAGTCTTGAAATTAGAGAAAAGTAAATAATTTCCCTCAAATGCATGGTTCATATTGATCGATGTCGTTGATTCGTGTGACAAATGATACTAATGACAGTATTTTAAATGGAAATTGTTGTCTTTTATTTCTCTTGCTAAATAATTTCATTAAAAGTCATCTGATTAGTGTCATTTTCAGGAAAATTGGCAGCGTCGACCAATAAGATCTGTGCATTTCAGAGAAATAATTGTAGTCTCTATGAGAGAATAGCTACACAGAAAAATAATCGTTTTCTCCCTGATTTTAAGAATAGCTACACTAACGTTCCTTAACGTGAGATAGCAAGTTTTAAAAATAAGGGTGCGGAAGGGGCTGGGTGTGTGGAGAGGGGAGGAGAGGAAAAGAAGATGAGTCACGGGTAACAGCTCTAAAATAGTATAGAATATCTACGGTACAGGTATAAACATCGTACCTTGTCTATTACGAACTAATAGCAATTTTTGTGCAACCATTAAAGATTAAGTTCGCACTTAAAAATAGGAGTTTTTACTGTACCGCTTGTACGGTAGAGGTCTCTTCGGGCCTTCCTGTTCTCTTCAAGAAGTCCAGTACTTTAGCCCACTTCGTTCGTAGGTCCTCTGCATCCAGGTTCGGTTGTCCGAGTACCTGATGCCTCATCCTTAGGTATGTTTCGCACTATCACAATGACAGACAATTTCGGTCGCACTTGTGAGCCAAAGATTACGGTTCAAGTAGAAGAAATCCTGTCGACGGCGCCCTCTGTGTGAACGATCGAAACCAAGAAAATATCTGCCAGAGACACACAGCTATGCCATCTACATGCAGATTTCGTATACAAACAAGCGACTAGGTGTCGTACTGCACGCTTAAGTCGTAATCTTTGGCACATTCGAGGACGAAACGGCGTCTTTCTAGGTGTGAGCAAACGCATGTTTATTTTGCACTGAAGTTTCAATATATAATTTATTTGACTGCAATTAATATATTGGAGCCAAAAGAATATAACTTTTAAATTACCCTTTTTGCAGTAAATTAACTATTAGTTAGTTTTGGTCAACCCTATATTTTTCGATAAAAGTATTGCTTGCCTTCGGTGTCTTCAATACAACTAGCTGCTGACAAAACTACTCGTGTATGGACCAATGTACCACCGCACGTTATGTTAAGGTGATCAGTTTGAGGGCCCTTTACAATTCCGACCTATAAAATAATCATTATATTACAGAAAATAAATAAGAAAACATTTTTAAATTGGGAATTTCTGTAAAACTATGCTTGCTTGTGCGACTGCGCGCTATAGCCAAAAAAGAAGAGGTACATTTCAATCGTACCAATTTTTTGACACTGACAATGACATGACTTTTTAATTTGTTTGTTTAAATGTCAGCCGCCATACTAATATTTGACCAGAGAATTTGGAATAGACAGTATATAAAATTGGCATAATGTGTTTATCAATGTTTAAAAAATAGTTGAATTATGTCAACCAAATTTTTGTAAAAATAATACTTGTGTGCCATAATATTTTTATGTTCTAAATCTAACCTGAAATTTTAATGTTTTATTTTTGTTTCTTAAAAATTTTTCAGGAAGAACAAAAAAACAAAAAAAATATAATGATCAAATAAATATAAGTAAGAAAAAGTTGCTAGTGTTATTTTTCTCCTTAACGAAAATATGCAGAACCACTGTCAAATTTGACAAAGTATAACAAACCACATGTTACACTCGGATGTTACCCTATACACAAGGTGTCACAGATTTCTGATGGTTCTTCATTGGTTGCTTGACTGAGTGACTGTGACTGAAATTATTTAGTGGACACCTGACTAACACTAACAAAGTTTTTTCGCCAATTCGATGTTGAATCCACAGCGAATATTCTTCATCTTAAATACAACGGGCTTTGTTGTTGAGCAATTGAAGAAAAAACTACATCTCTCCGATACTAGAGCATACGTTATTGGCTCACTGACTATCTTCAGTTGGTGTGCCAGCACGGTTCTTTCGCTAACAATGATACGATGTTAAATCAAGGAAGAAGAATGTTCATCTTAAATACACCAGACTTTATTGGTGGGCCATTGATGAAAAAACTACGTTTTCTTTATACTAAACCATACACTATTGGCTCATTGATAATCTTCAGTTGTTGTGACAACACAGTTGTTTCTCCAACTCTAATACTCTAATATGATGTTGAATTGACGAAGAAGGATCTAGACCTTTTGCTGAGCCATTGAAGAAAAAATTGCATTTCTCCGATACTGGAGCATACATTATTGGCTCACTGACTATCTTCAATTGGTGTGCCAACACAGTTGTTTCGGCATCACTAATACGATGTTGAATCAACGAAGAAGGATGATCATCTTAAATACATCGGACTTTGATGTTGGGCCATTGAAGAATAAACTATGTCTTTCCGAAACTAGACATTATTAGACATTATTGGCTTATTTTTACTTACTATTATTTACTATCTTTAGCCAAAACGTTAATATACCCAAAAAATGTAAATTTTCCTATAGCCACAATGCTCCAGTAATTACAGCATTGGTTTGGTAATCTAAAAGTTAATGGTTCGAACCATATTATTGTCTCCACTTTTCTTTAAATTTTTGGTTAATTTATTTATTTTTCTGGGAGCACAAAAATATATTTTTTATTTTATTTAAATTACCGTTACATATAAAAGTTGCTGGTTTCTTGCTGGTTTGTAACCAAAATCATTCATCATGCCAATATTTTTTTAGTATTGATATACCCACAATTTACCATTGGACCAATCTTGTGGTGTATAAGTGATTGATGGGCAGGTATTTCCAAGTTAGACAAAATGTTACTAGCTAGACATCTGCTATCTTCAGTGGTCCAATGAACGAATAACTGAAAATTTATATTGCACCAATATTTAAATGTCACAAATTGTTTATATGGAAAATATTCACCTAAATTGTGATGAGACGGATGATGAGAACGACGCTTCTGTCCCCTTTCTACACTTTCAAGAATACGGAGACATAAGTTATCCATGATGCCGATCTCCGAGGAAAAAATTTGTATATTTACCACTACGACAACATTCATATTAGACAGTTTCAGTTGGTTATAGGACGTACGCATACACGTGGAATATAGCGCAATATTCTGTCTTCATTTTATCTGTAAAAACCAAAGACTTCCGCTATCAGAGTCCAATCTCTGCAGTCTAGCGTTGAGCTTCTTCATTATGGTCACTTTTTTATCATGTATAAAGTTCCATAACGTCTGCTCTATGTTGCTAAAATAGAGATTTGAGAAAAAAAGCTTTGCCGAAGGGAGTAAAAAAATCAATGGATTGGTAATTCGAATGGCTGAACCAAAGAAAGATGGCAATAAAAAAAACGTTCGATACTTGTCACGACCAACTTAAAATGTCTATTTAAAAAGATCGGTTGGAGTGATATAAAATTAAATAAAAGCCCCTGCAAAATTAGCTGCAATTTTACACAATTCAATTTTTTTTCAAATCTCATCTTCCAAAATCAGGACAATAAAAATTTGCCTGGACAATCCATGCCGAGTTGTATTTCGAGCGGAAGTCACGGAAAACAATTAGTTAATGCAGGTCGCTTAGCCCCCATACTTCAAGCCTATACCAATTTTTAAAATGTATCACTTTAATTACATACCATAAAAGGATATTCTTTGGCAGGACAAAACTGTGCGCCCCATAATTTGGCCGTTCCTTCATTTAGTCGCTTAAAACTTAAATTTTCTGGTGGAGGAGATAGATAAATCATTTTACCGTAAACTATTACATTTAATAAAACCAGAAAGAGTAGGCGCATTTGAAACATTGGTAAATTGTTCTGAAATTTGGATAAAAAAAATAAATATGTTAGAAATTGACAGAAAACTAATGGAATTTCTGTCACCTTTGAGTGAAAATGGTGGCAAAGATGGACAAAAGGACACTAAATGGGTAGGAGTTGATCGGCCGATCGGCCTGGAGATATTAGTCTCGAAAAATGTTTTCCAAAAAAGACACTATTTACTATCTTTCAAATGGTAACAAACACAAAACAAACTTTAAAAAATTACACCGAACGTCATTTTTTAGTTAAACTCCAGGTTAAACGGGCGAAATTAGGAGTTTAAGTTTAACATTGGTTAAGAGTGCTTAAACTCTTGTTAAAAAATGGTGCAAAGGACATTTTAAAGTTAAACTCCGGTTAAAACAGAATGGTGCGACCGTCGGAAAATCGGCGTAAGCATTTTATGTGTGGCCAAATCTATTCAAAGATATCCTTTACTAGTACGTCCAAATAACACAAATGACGTCTTATAAACTGGTTCTAACCAAGATAACGGCTTTTCTTAACAAACGTTGTTTGAGGTAACTCAGCGCATGCCCTTCATAGTTTGGCGACGCTTCGATCGTTACATCAATGTTTTGCGCTCATTGGTTGAATCCACTTCACAATTTTATATTTTTTAGTTAGGCATACTTATAATTTGATATTTTTATTTTTTTAGGACATGCACTGACACTTGCGTGAATGATGTTGGAAAATCTAAACAAAGATATCTAATGCCTAACACACATATGGGACTTTTTGATTCATTACTGTGGGAATAAAAGACTTGCTGCCATGGATCCAAATTTGTTGTATAGCGGTCAAAGAGGGTGGTTGGGGTCAAAATGAAAGATTGCTACCTGCAGATTTCCCTAATGTTAATTTACCAGGTCATCCTGAACCTATAAATTTACCTGTTCTACTGGTAGAGGCTTCAAACATGGTAGAGGCACCAAATGAAATACATGGTTGTCCTGAATAATTAATTAAATATTTTTTTTTCTATTTCTGGTGTGATTTACCAGCAAGAAGTATCCAAGATATCACCATTCTGAGAAAACTCCCAAGAGTAAGTTTTAAAAGTTTATAGTCTAAAAACAACAAAAATAGTGAAAAAGCCGAGGAAAAAATCTTTGAAAAAACAGTATTACTTGCTGTATTCTAAATAATTTTTTATATTTTTAGAAGAATCTTTACTGTACGAAGTTAATGTATTTTTTTATTTTATGTTTTTTACATTTATTTACAAGGATTTTTATTCACCATAAGCACATTAAAACAATACCTTATATTTAAGTAATTTTTTCTATTATTTCTGGGTTTACCTGAAGATGCCAATGAAGATAATGGACACCGAACTTTACCACATTACCAGAAACCATAAAATATCCCATAGAAAATATTGAGCAAGAGGCTCTTAGGTATGTTTCTGGTTACATTCTTTAAAAAATTGGTAAAGGCAAATGTGACTGCAAAAAGATGTTTTTGCAACAGAAAGACAGTTAGTAATACCCAGTAGTAGAGGCCGATCCCCGGGTATTCTAACCTAATTTTTATATTGATTTTATCTGTTTTTGTTTTTTCTAAGTAAAAGCGTAATCATACAAGGCTAAAATGAATGTTGAAGACTTCAACAACATAATTTTAAATGGAAGATGCTCGGAAAGTCGTGGAAGATGCAGTGGAACAACTAGGGGTTCCAAGGTATGTTTTGGACAAAAGAAACCTCTTTGATTTAACGGAATATAAATATGTCCAATTATTCGGATATTTCTTTCCATAAAATAACGCTTGCCGCACACGTGAAGGTAGCACAGAAAGTTCCCCTGTACATATTCGGTCTAGCGTAGATAAATTCTATAAGCAGATATTTTTGTTGGCTCGATAAAGGCCTGTATTTGTCCACATTTTCTTTTGCAACTTGTTTCTCAATTTTGTACAAAATAACAACAAACGAAAAACAGCGTTATGTACATTGAGAAAAATTTAGGTTGGTTTGGTAGATAAAAATGTGTTGCGTTTTGATTGGTTGCACAAACTGGCAACAGTGTTCCCAGGGACTATATATTGCCCACTTCCCATATCTCAGAATGCGGATATTTGCTCCCGGGGACCGTGAGATAGGGATCTATCCTCGGGAGCTCCCCGGGAATTCTCCCATCTCTCACTTTCAAGAATAAGCACCCAGGCTTCATTACGTTAATAATGGTGCCTTTAATAAAATGAAAAAAGCTTTAAACATCATAAAATTTATATTTAATAATGATTTTCATAAAAAAAATGTTTTAAGAAAATTTAATAATTTAAGAAAATAAAAATGACCGATTGTTTTCATATTGAGAAAATTTCTAGGAAAATATTTCATTATTTTATCAAAGTAAACGCATTTAATTATGTTAATTAAGGGTAAAGACTTAAGACTCTTATCTACAGAGGCACAAAAAATGTTTTGTGTGTGCGTAATTTAGCTAGAATTGATGAATTGATCAGCAGTATTCTATTTATTTTTGTTAATAAAATAAATGTTAATATATATCACTTTTTTAGTTTTATTTCTTCAATTAATAGAAAGTTAAAAATAAATGAATTATTTTTATTAGGTATTACAAATTTAATGCTCACCCCTTAAATCAGTCTCTAAACTTCGAGTAATTTAATATGGCTTCTTTTTTTAGGGGACTGATTCAATTGGTGAGCATTAAATTTGTAATACCTATTAAAAAATATAATTAAATTTAAATTTACCACCATTCTAAAGGAGTGCGTTCAAGTAGTTGGGGATAAAAGTAAAAGTGTCCGTTAGCGGCGCTGGTGACCCTGGTAAAACGGTAACACAGGAGAGCGCATTCTACTTTGTCGAGAGGTTATTGAAGTGTTGAATGTATCGAGCATCGATTCGCGGTCGCGTGCTTTAGGTGGCTGTGAAAGCTATCATTGGAGTAGGTTATTTACAAGTTTAAACGGCTATCGGTGTGTACAGTGTACAGGCTGATTCACTATATTTTTAACCCCTGGTTAGCGCCTTTATTATTGATGATAAAAAAAAAAGTTGAAATAGAAAAGTTTTATAGTTTTTTAAAAGCCTTCAAGCCCATATGACAGATGTTGTCAAAAGTCATTCCATATGTCAAAATTTGACATCAACTTTCTTATAATAAATGTAACACCCTGTATATTTTTTAAACTTCGATGGATCTTTCCTTCCTGATTTTAAAAATATACTACATGTTGATTTTGTTTTGAATGATCATGGAACAAATTTAAAAAAAATCTTGACATAAAAGTGTTATTACGCCCCATAAACTACTTCAAAACGATAGGCCAAAACCCACCAGTTACCATAGAGAAACCCTTGGGTTGTTTACTTGAGAAATCTGATAGATGAGATAATTTCATACCTTTGAACCTGTTTACATGACCGCTGGAACCTTAACTGTCTTTGGCCACTTAGATCCTGCCTCAGAATGGGCCGGCCCTTTTAAAAACAGGTACAGTTTATGAATTCCACTGGCCCGATTACTGGATGGTGTCCCGGATTCACCTAACACTATTCAGCACACGTCACTGGGAATTTCAGTAAAACAGACAAAAATATTGTTGAAAGCAAAACTCGTGGCATATCGGACAAAGCGTTTTTGTTTCTCACTTCATTACGACCAGGCCTCCAATATCTCATGGAGAATCCAGACACCTACAGACCTGTTTCCTCCTTATTAGGAATCATCAGGGAGTCATAGGATTATACCTGGCAGTTGAAGCTACACAGTGACCATGCACACCTCTAGAATTTAAAACAAAAAGTTTGTAATCCTTGGGGACGTAGTAACTGTGTGCGCCACCTGTCGAATAAACCGAGAAACAAAAACATCAAAATTGAAAAGTGCAAGACACCCTAAATACAGAATCCTATACCGTTCAGCAGGCTATGAAGTAGAAACCTTGCACTTTTCAATTTTGATGCTTTTGTTTCTCGGTTTATTCGACAGGTGGCGCACACAGTTACTACGTCCCCAAGGATTACAAACTTTTTGTTTTAAATTCTAGAGGTGTGCATGGTCACTGTGTAGCTTCAACTGCCAGGTATAATCCTATGACTCCCTGATGATTCCTAATAAGGAGGAAACAGGTTTGTAGGTGTCTGGATTCTCCATTAGACATTGGAGGCCTGGTCGTAATGAAGTGAGAAACAAAAACGCTTTTTCCGATATGCCACGAGTTTTAGTTTCATTTTTATTTGCGGACACGAGATTCATTTTGTTGTTTTTTAAAAATATTGTTATTGATAGCACAGATTGAACAGATACTGCCCACTAATTAGTGTAAAATTAATTAAATTTCATTAAAAAGTTTGTTATTGTTCAACAAAACCCCTATTCAGGAACTGTCAAGGAATACCACTGACTTACCTGTCTTTGATGTGTTGGAGAAACCTTCGGCTGTGGTAGCTGCCTGTCTGGCATTTTGCCTTTTTTTAATAGAAATTTCCTAGAAAAACTAGTATTTTTTGGTAGCAATCTAAGCTATGATTGTACAACCTCTCCTGTGATTTTACTTAACTTTTAGTCATGATTTTTTTTAAACTAGTTGTAGTTTACGAGATTATTCCATATATTTACTATCGGTCACACACCATACCGAGACTGTTCCCTACCTATTAGACCCATGGAACTACGCCCCAACCGAGGTCGCAGGCACTGAAGGCAACTAAAGAACACCTGCGAGCAATAACGGCTTATTGTTTTTACTATAAATGCGCGATTAACTGTGATATTAAGAAGAGTTGTTAAGGGTCCACGGTTAGCTTGTGCACAGGTTACCACGGTCCCCCTCCTTGGAACCATTAGGATTGCTCTTACGCGGTTTAAGACCACTAATCTAGTCAACTTTAGTTAATAATTAAAAATAGGCATTTTTAACTTATTAAAAAAATAGATATGTTTATCAGCTGATGTATGTCAACCTAGGGTTAAGAGAGTTTTCTAGCTCGAGGGTCGCAGAATACGTTCAAAGCTCACTCAAGGGGTTTCTCGAAAATAAATGTGAAATTCAGGTCTTGTTTGATAGACCTTTTTATATGTCTTTGTGAAAGTTATTTATATTATTGTCCCTGAGCCGTGTGTAATTACAGACATTTAAGTTTAGGTTTTACATTTCGCCTGTTGTCCTGGCATTTGTTGAGTTGAGCCTATGTTACGGTAATACATTTTACAGTATTCCGTGTTTTGCGATTTAATTATTCCTATAGTATTTTTAAATTAATAATCATGTACCTAAATCGATCAAATATGTTAAACTAAATTATTTTTGTAATACAATTGCGTATATTTGAACTCACAGTTTAATTTCTCTCAATCCTTATTATCGGGAATAAGGCCATGTAGGTAAGGCTACAGTCAGCATCAGGTTTCCCGTTTTATAGTAAGATTTTGGGTTACTATAACTACTAGGCATCTTTAGCAGAAAAAGCGGGTGGCGCTGCTTTTTAGAAATTACCCTCACCCCTCTAGCCAGGCAAAGCCTAAAGTAGTAACCCGTTTTGTAAACTGAAGTGGTCGTCATTCTATTCCCTTTTTTTTCTGTTTTCAGTCCCCCCTTTGAACACCCAAGTTTATTGGTTTTTGTTACACGAATATAACAAATATTCTATTTAACAAATATTCTGTCTAATAAATAAACCCATAACAACACAAGTTATTGGTTTTTGTTACACGAATATAACAAATATTCCGTCTAACAATTAAACCCATAACAAAAGCAATGTGTTAAACAAGTCACCACCTAAACTATTTTGCCTTGGCACACATATTGCGCTTATGGCAACTTTTTCTAAATTTGTTTAATAACCGTTCAACCGTTCAAGACAAAAGTGATATATGGTATATTTTTAGAATTAGGAACAACAGATCTATCGAAGTTTTAAAAAATATACAGGCAGACCATTTAATATAAGAAAGTTGATGGCAAATTTTGACATTTTAGAAGGCTTTTAAAAAACTAGAAAACTTTTTTATTTAAACTTTTTTTCTATTATTAATAATAAAGGCGCTAACCAGGGGTTCAAAATATAGTGAAATATATAAATTTGAAAAGGCATTTTTTTATTTTTAAAATAGACCCCGCTGCATATGGCCATCCAATACCTTCTCCACATAGGCCAATCAACTCATACCGTTGTAGTGTCCTTTTCTCGACCTTCGTTGCCATATTTACAGAAAACTAATTGTCACTTTTGAGTCAAAATGGCGGCGAAGGTGAATTATAGGACACTAAATTAGTAGGAGTTGATCGGCCTGTATGGAGAGGGTACTGGGCCATCCAACATCCCGCGTTGTTTGACGCCAAAAGTTGTTTAAGTTCGCTGGGTATGGTTGCTTATATTATGCTTCATGAGCCAGGTACAGTCCTATGTTACCCTGAGGATTCCTAAAAAGGATGAAACATGCCTGTAGGTTTCTGAAGTATCCATTAGATCTTGGAGGCCTGGTCGTAATGAATTGAAAAGCAAAATGTGTGTCCGATATGCCACGAACCTTTCTTTTTATAGACCAAGTTATTACAATAAAAAGTGGTGTGTACCACTTTTATGATGCCGGAAGTGTAAAAATTCCGTCAAATTCGGCTGAAGGGAATAATCCTAAAAATACTTGACAGTTAAATAAGAAGATTTTGTGTGAACGTGTTTTAAGAATAAAGGGTTTTTCAACTCTTAAACCTATAAAAAATTTCGTGAAAAATTTAACAGGTCACGAGAACCTTTCTCAAATATCGCTTTGGTCCATTAAAAATAAACTTCTCCAGAACTTGTCAGAGCATTCACGTTTTTATGATGACGTCATTGACGAGTTTTCCAAAAGTGATTGAAGATTCGAATTACATTACAAATAGAGTAAGTACGACCTCCAAAATAATCACAAAGTAAAATGGTATCAAAACTAAAGTTACTCAAAGTCTCTATTAGACGGTATATTTTTCCCTGCCATTCAGTCATAATAAAGCATTCAATCAACAATAAAATGCTTTAATAATAAGAGCAATAAGTACAAGGATTTACCAATTTAAAATTTTATTTACTTTGAAAACCGACCGATCAGAAATAAAACAAAATGAGTATTGCGTTGCTTAGAAAAATAAGGGATTAAGGATCAGAAAAAAAGCACTTGTTAATATAGTTGGCGGTTCAATACCCGGGGCAGTCGGTAGTCTACTTGGATTTTTCTTATAAAATTACATAATTTTGCGGACTATGCCGTGTTAGCTAGAAGGTAGTCTAACACGATTCCATACCGTCTCTCGGAGAGGACGTTAAGAGAACGGTCCCGTGTTATCCATATATTGATAGTGGAGCACATTAAAGATCCCTTCTTCTTCTTCAAGTGCCATGCTCTCTTCGAACGTTGGCTATCATCAGCGTAATCTGCACCCTGTCCACTGCTTTTCGGAAAAGTGTCGTAGTACTAACACCATACCATTGTCTAAGATTTTTAAGCCATGATATCCGTCTACGACCCGGACCTCTTCTGCCTTCAATTTTGCCTTCTCTTATCAATTTTAAGAGTTAATATTTGTCATTTCTCAAAATATGGCCAAAATATTCAAGTTTTCGTTTTTTGATGGTAAATAAACCTTCAAGCTCTTTATTTATTTTAAGCAGAACATCCACATTAGTTACTCGGTCCATCCAAGATATCCTTAATATTCTACGATAACACCACATCTCGAATGCCTTCAACTTTTTGCACATGGCCTCAGTCATATAAGATGATAAAAACATAACACTGAAGCACACGAATTCGGAGAATGGTATTAAGATCGCGACTACACAAAACTGGTTTCATTTTGATAAAAGATGATCTGGCCTGTTCAATTCTTGCACGAACTTCTTGCATGTTGTCCCAGTTCTCATTAAGAAGACAACCTAAGTATTTGTATGAATCCACGCGTTCGACTTGCTGCCAATTTACTTCTAACATGCCCCGGATGTTCTTCTCCTTGGATATGACCATCCATTTAGTTTTTTCAACATTTAAGTTAGGCCCGAATTGAGAACTTTTGGCAGCAATTTGATTCAACAACTCTTGTAGGCCTTCCAGCGTGTCTGCTATTATGACAGTGTCATCGGCATATCGTATGTTGTTGATTTTTATGGTCAAAGCCTCTTCGAAGTTATGAAGTGCATTCTCTATTATTTTGTTACTATAGATATTAAACAACAGCGGAGACAATATACAACCTTGGCGTACTCCTCTTCTTATTTGGACCTCTTCGGACAGTTGGCCATCAACCTTTATTTGAGCAGACTGATTCCAGTATAGATTAGCGATTATCTTTAGATCTCGGTTATCTAAAACAACTTCTTTTAGCGATTCTATGAGCTTTTCGTATTGGACTCGATCAAATGCCTTCTCATAATCTATGAAACAGGCGTTTACTGGCATCTCTAGACCGCTGAACTAAGACTTGACTGCCAAACAAGGCCTCTCTTGTCTCGAACCCACCACGAAATCCAAACTGCGTGTCACCCATAAAAGATTCGCATTTCTCATAAATTCTTTTGTGGATAATCTTTAGAAATATTTTTAACATATGGCTCATTAGGTTGATTAAGCGATAATCACTGCACTTCTTTGCTGAATGTTTTTTAGGCAGCGTAACAAAGGTTGACTTTAGCCAGCCAGCAGGGATTTTACCGCTACGATAAATCAAGTTAAAAAGTTTGACCAGCGTATTTAGCGAATGTTCGTTTTTTATTAGCTTTAAAACCTCAATGTATACTTCGTCTTGCCCTACCGCTTTTCTGTTTTTAGCTAAATATATTGCGTGTTTTACTTCCTCTGGTGCCTTGGTTTGAGAATTCTTCTGGCTGTTCGGATCGGTTATCGGTAAAGAGATGTTCTATGAAGCTACCTCATTCTTTTAATTTTTCTTTGGTATCCGGTATAATTTTGCCTTGATTGTGAACCAGGATTCCAGATTGTCTTTTATTAAATAATCCGGCCGCTTCTTTTATGTGTTGGTGTAAATTGAAAGTGTCATATTTAGCATCTAGATCTTCTATTTCTTGACATTGCTGTGTTATCCAGTCTTGTTTTTTATTGTTCTATTGATTTCTTGATACTGATCGCTGCCTTTTTTACTGCGTCTTTTATCCATCAACTCCAGGATTTTATCGGTCATCCAAACTTTCTTTTTATTTCTTGTTTCATCCTTGCCTAAGAGTGTTGCGCTTTCGACTATGGCATTTTTAACCTTTGTCCAGACCATTTCTGGATCTCGTTCGGTAGACTCATTAATATCTTAAAGCTTTTTGTTAAGTTTGACTTTAAGTTTAGTTGCTATCATGTTATCTTGAAGTTTGTCCAACCTGGGTCTGGGTTTGTTATTTGGGGGATGATTTTTCTTGAGGGTAAATTTAATTTTCGCCACAACTGGATTGTGATCCGAGCCTACGTCTGCACCAGGATAAGTTTTGGAAGTCCAAGTATAAAGGCGTCTAGCTGGAAGTTTAAAGAAAGTATTTGACACGATAAAATCCCTTTTCTGACAGAACTGGAAAAGGCGATCTCCACGTTCTTTTGATGTTCCAAGACTGTATCTCCCAACAATGTCTTCTCTTGGGGCGTTTCCAAGTTTTGCGGTGAAGTCTCCCATAACAAAGGTGATTTCTGTCTTTTTTGTAAAATTAAGGGCAGTCTGAACTTGGTCGTAGAATACCTCTACGTCATTATCTGAATATTTACTGGTTGGAGCGTGTACTTGGATAATATTGACATTGAAATGCTTAGAGTTTATCTGAAGAAATATGACTCGATCCAGGGACAAAAGAGATAACGGATTTTTGAAGTTCTTTATTCAAAATGATTGCGACGCCGTTATAGTGGTTTTGTCCGTCATTGCCTGCGTAGTAGACATGGTAGTCGTCTATCTGGCATTTACCTGACTTTTCCAGCCTGAAACATACTTTGTAAGTTCCATGTAGCAATCTTCTTTATGACTGGTCCGGAGATTCTTAGCACCCTCTGGTCACTTAAGACCTGCCGGGGACTGGAGGCCTGTGCTTTTGGTTTTCCAGTCATGATGATCATATTTCCTCATGACAGCATTAAAGCCGTTAAAAAAATCCTTGTCACGCCTTTAACTATGTAATTTGTTGCCGTTTTTCTTTCCATATCTAGAAGTATGCCGAACAATTACTTTTAGTGTTACTGCTTCCCAACACTAATTTTCTCACCATATGTGGCTACCCTCACATAGTTTGGCCTGCAGGTTGATGTAGTTACCGGGGTGTGGCACGTGGAGCCATATGTGAGAGCTGACCGCCCTGTGAGAACCAATTGCTCAAAACCATCTCCAGTCTATGACTCTCGATGCAACCATTTTAAACAAGAGGTACTACCTCTACAGCGCAGCCCATACAACCCCTAGCCTCGACAAAGGGGTTTAGGTCTAAATTAAATCTTTCTAGGAAAAAGAAAAGTGCCTTCCTAAAAGGTGCTCATCAGATTGGTCTGGTAACAGATATATATTTCGGGACCCAGCTGACTTAGAGTCAGAAAATGCTGGGTTCTACCACTTTACCTGGCATATTATCTCATTAAGAGATAGCGCCAATAAAAAAGAGAAAGACAATACAGAGAGAAGGATCAAAAAGGCATAACAAAAATATAATATATAAAATATATAAATTTATCTTTTTTTTTACAAAAATAATAACTGAAATTTATTAAAAAAAGGAAAAGAAGTTTCTAGAATTATTTTGTGAAAAAATCTAGTTTACATACATTAAATTTGGATTAAAACTCCTAAGTGAACAAGTTTTGCACGGCATTGGGAGAACAAATCTGTAAAATAGTGAAATTTCTCTAGAAACCTTTCGTTGTTCTAAAAAGTTAGCACTTCGATTTAAAATAAAAAGTTCATTCCGAGCGGAAGGCATCAAGCCACAAAATAATATAGTTTTTGCAGGAGCAACAAAATCTTATTTAAATCTTTTACAGCTTTACCCCTTATAGTGGACATATCTATACATACCGTGAATGTGGACACTCCGACAAAAACGTCCCAATTATTATTATGTATCTTAACCCCCCTAAAGTGGAAACCCTAAAATTACTGCTGAAACAACTTTTTTGGGTTTTTCGATAGAAAAACTTTTGTTCGGGGTTCTTATCTGACATTTTATTTAAAAACCGCCAACAAACAAATAAAAATGTTTCTTTAGGAACTTACGCAGTTGTTTTTAGCATATTTTGGAAAAAAAATTGTGGCCAAAAAGCCAAAAAACAAGGTTCAGAATTATAAATTAGCCGCAAACATATAGATTTTAATTAAAATTACTATTATTAATGGAGCTAAACAAAAGCAAAACAAGATTTTTTTAAAAGTAAAAGAACATCTTTTTTGTCTGTCAATAAAATGAGCATTTCATTTCAAATCGTTCTGAGAATGACCTTTTGGTTTGTCCAGTGATTATTAAGCTCCTAAGGAATTAGACAAAGAACCACGTACAATTTAAATGGAAATTGGATCTCAGTGGGATTTCAACGCCGGTTAAGTATGTTACTGGGACAGAGTGAGCCAATAATAGCTACTTGAAGTTTTTAAGAAAGCGAATAGCTTCTTTTTACTCTGTTTGAGATATTAAATTGGCAACCGTAAAAAAAGTAACAGTTGTCTTAACTGTCATTTACTGTCATGGGAAAACCCACTGGTGCTAAGATACATATTTATGAGTGGGGACTCATAGAGAAAGTAATAGCTACGCGAGAGTGACCGATACTGTGTTATACTTGGGGAACATTGTTTGACGGCGACACAAGCGCAGCCGGTGGCTACAGGAAGGAACTACTTGTACAGCCAGATGCGTTATAAATAAGTATATTCTTTTAGTTAAATTTTACAGACACTTATTTATTTAATAATAAAAAGATATGAAAAAACTTAACAGGCGCCATTTTTCCATACTTTTTAGTGTTAAAAAAGCAATGCATTCGCGAAAGGTTTTAGCCCTATACAAACCTTAACCAACTTTGTACTGTTCCATGCAGCTAAAACGCTTTCTTTGGCTTCATTTTATTATGTTATTTTCTTTTATTAATTGGGAAAAAATGTCAGTTTAAGAGTCTTACAGATTTTATAATTTTTTTAACCTATATCATCATATATTTTTTTTTGTTGTATTTTAACTTCTTGCTTAAATCTATATAAATCATCGCAATATTTTCTTCAATAATTGGTTCGCAAAAATCTGAATCTTAATTTTTGGCACTCTTTATATAGTCCCATGCTCTTTAGCTTTAATGGTAGTAATCCAGCCTGATTTGAATGGCATTTTAGACTTTACAATAAGTTGATAATCCACTATATAGCTAATCCCATAAACTCGCGCGATTTTCAACCAAAACTGATTAAAATAACTAACTTTTGAAAATTTAAAAAAACCGCTTGCCAGGCTTGACAGACTTTGACAAGCGGTGGCAAAAACCGGCAGGTACAATATTAAATTGTGTAAAATATATTTCGACATTGAAAAATGTTCTGTCGTCTTTTTATGATCATATAGAAAGAGATGGTCGGAGCAAGGTATGTGTTTACTTAATAAAAGCATTACTTCTACTCTACGCCCCAATGCGCTACAGTAACGTAGTTCCTGCACGGCCCTATCTTTCTGTTAGTCTCCGTAAGTTATTATGTTGCCTCTGTGAGGACTCTAACTAAACTAAGTTAAGGTCGATGAACTCAAAAATGTTATTTTTATATATATTTGTATATTTTTATTATATATTTGTGATTTTGTGCTTTTAAATAGAGCATATGTACTTTATTCCCATTCTAAAAAATAACAAAACGAAAACTCTAAAATTGTAAGTGATAATTGTCTTGAGTGTCATAGACAAAAAAACGACCAGTGAAGTAAAAAAAAACTTCAGTATTCCGCCTTATATTCCTTTTGAAAAATTGCGAGAAACATTACGTCGACAAGGTCGTACACCGAGTATTTAAAAAGTTGTCGCCATGTTGACATGGTTTGGCAGGTGCTAAAATCAAGTACATTTTTAAATTTAATGACCTTCGCTTGGTGAAGTTTGAGTCATCGCTTTTATCGTTGTCACTGCACTAGTGGCTTTCTTTATTACGATAAATTGCAGTTGGAAAAACTGTCAATTTTTTATCTTTAAAAGAATTATAAGAAATTGTTTGCTTTTACAAAAATTCATTTATAAATTATTTATTCGATATGTGTCAAAATTAATCACTTTTTTTTTGAGTCCCCACTGGTAAATATTTGTCATCTCACCAGTGGTTTTTCCCAATGCCAGTATTGCCAGTAAATGACACTTAAGACAACTGTTACTTTTTATTACGGTTTTCGACTCAATATCTTCAACAAGCTAAAAGGAAGGCATTTTTTTTTCAAAAAAATTTAGTGGAAATTAAATTGACGCATTTTTTGCTCATGTGGGTCATCATAAGTATGACTCATCCCAAACTTCGACAGCTATTATTGGCTCACCATGTAGATATCGAAATCTGTGCTCATGACACAATATGCCCTTAGGTACTGCTCCAATAACCTACTTAAACGGTGTTAAAATCCCACCGAGATCCAGTTTCCATTTAAATTGTGCGTAAAATTATATGATAATTGCAGATTTTTCCAAAATATCAAAAAACCACTTTGCACTAAAGAACTAAAGTTTTTTGGATTTATCAATTTGGTTTCGGTTTAAATCTTGAGAGAAGAGAAATCGTCTTTTTTAAATTTTGTTGATATTATCGAGGAAAGTGAAAAATTCCGGACTATTTTTTGAAAAGTATATTAAATAAATTTAGGGATATACGTATTTCATACATTTCTTTTTATCGCTTACCTCTCTATGAGGACAATTTTTATAAAAAGTTTGGTGTCCACTTTAAAGAGGTTTTAGTGTATAATAAATCTAGGTACACTTCTCTCCACATAAAACTGGTACAGCAGAAGTTAGCAGTTTTTTAATTTTTAAAATTTTTATAGTACGGCATTGTCTTCCTATGACAACATCATGTTTTAAATGTCAGTGTCATCTAAATTTTAAAAAATGCCGCCGCATCTTTCCGAATTTGATAAAGCTCAAATCTTAGCAAAAGTAGACGGTGGTTGGTCTGTTCGGCAAATAACTGTTCATTTTGGAAGAAGCAAATCTGCGATAGTAAACATAAAAAACCGATTTCAAGAGGAGAAAACTATCCACTGGAAAGAAGTTACTAGCCCACAGGAAGACGAAGAAGCAATCAATTTTTTGGAAAATCAATTCCTTTGCCAAAGCGAAAGAAGTAAAAAATTGAATCAAATTTTCCAAGATCCAAAACAACATTAGGCAGGAGGATTAAACGTTCGAGGCTAAGGCGTCGTATTGCGGCAAAAAAAATTAAACCAAGTTAGAAAAAGAAGCAGTCTCGATTCATTTGGAAACGAAGATCGGGCGGGAAGATTTTCGGTAAATGTTTGGAGCTGGATATCGGCTAGAGGACATGGCGCTCTATTTAGAATTAATGGGCGATTTACAGCGGAACCTTACATTAATATGCTAGAAAATATAATGCTTTCAGAGGTAGGAGTCCCTTATCCAGATCATTTCATATTCCAACGCGATAACTGTCCAGTTCATATGGCCAGAATTACGCAGCGATTGTTGCAGGATAATAATATCGAAGTTTTGCCTTGACCTGCAAAAGCTTCTGATGCTAATCCAATAGAGAATGTCTGGGGACTTATAGCAAAGAAATTAGCAATTTTAGGGCATATAAGGAAGTTATTGCTGAAAATCCAAACTTATTTGAAAATTTAGCCAATTCATTGCCCAGAAGACTTGAAAACATCTTAGCAGCCAACGATGCAATGACGTGCTGTTAAAACTAAGTATTTTTTTTATTTTGTTATTTTTTTTTTAATTTTATTTATTTCTTGATCTTGAATTGTTTTAGGCTAGTAACTTTTGTCAAACCGGTGCCTTCCTTTCGAGGGACAGTTCCTTCTTCTTGAAATGGATTTATTATTTTTACTATCGTAGAATTCCTTCTTTTATAATCAGCTAGTCGAACCATTTATTGTGTAGATTTTGTTCAGTTAATAAAACGTTTTTGCCTTTTTGAAATGTGTTTTCTATTTTTAGTGGCCTTATGTTTTGAATTAGTTAAAAATAAACAAGCCGTCTCCTTATAAAAAGTTGATATATGCCAAAAATATAATCTAAAATAACAAAGTCAAAAAGTCAGTGTTGCACATAGGAAAATATAAAACCTTCTGCTGTACCAGTTTCATGTGTAGAGAAGTGTAGTTTTCTATCTCTATTTTGGTATCTGTCTGTTTGTTTGTTCCACAAAGAGATTCTCCGTTACTAATTTTCCGTGTATGAATTATGACTGTTTTGCCAAATTTATCATTTTTTTTTTGTGAATTAGACCTTTTTGCCCTTAACACATCGAATTTCGAAATAACTCGTTTTTCTCGACATGTTTGCAGGTTTATTTCTGATGAAAGATGATAGCTTTCACAACAAATTGCAAGGATTTGCGCCGAACAGACAATGATATAAGCTACTGAGCTTTTAAAAATAGAATATGTTCATTTCAGAAAATAAAAATTTAAGGAAATATAAATAAGATTTGACGGCTTCTAAATTAATTAACCCAAACCGGCGAAAAACAACGAATGTGGTATAGATTTCATTGCTTTTAGAATTGAAGAGTGTTGACATGTGCTCGATACCTTATGCTATGTTGCCAAGTTAAATATGGTATATAATAATATTCCAAGTAACTTTTGAATTCTATTTTATCAAATATTTATTATTTAATAAACACTTTAGAACCACGAAAAAAATTAATAAGTTTTCTAATTCGGATGCAAAAAGCGTTTAAATGTGGAAAAGTTGCTCCTCTAAAATCACGAAGTTTTGTGAAGGTTGGAGGAACTTCAAAGATAGATAAAAAAAACCACCTTCCCCTCGCCTGGCCGGATTTTCAAGAGAGGGCAAAATGAAAAAAAGGAACTTAATGTAAAAGCTATAAGAGATTTTTTAAAAGTTTGCATTTTAGTGTATAAAGAAAAACGATTATGGAAGAGGCTTTAGAACTAAACTTTCTTACTTGTGAAAATTAGTCCTATGTTTAAAAAGTTCTAAGGTAAAAAAATTATAAATTTTTGATTGCTAAAAACTTTTAGCCTACTCTTTTTTATATTTTAAATTAACTTAGTCCTTTAGCCCAGTAAATATAAAAAAAACATTAATATTTTAGAAATATTTCTGAATTAAAAAGTAACATTTTAAATTAAAATTATAGAAAAATGCAAGAAACGGGAGACAGATTTGGTCAATCCCATTCTAAGGTTTAATAAAAAGTTCAAAACGTTATCGATCGACAAGAGACTGATTTCGTTACTCTTCTGTTTACTGTTGCTAAAAATGATGTTAATAAGCTGCTTCAACCGACGTTGAAAAAGGATTTTATCTGAGATGGTCAATAAGTGTCTCATAAGTGATTCATCTTTCCCCTCCGTAGAATTATTTTCAATCCAGCGCTTTTTCCATCGCATTATCGTCATTTTATCAACTCCAAAATGAGTGGCCGCTCTTCTTATAGACCAGCCGTCTTCTGTAACTCGAGTGATAATTTGAACTTTTGTAAAAGTTGATGTCTGTGGCTTTTTTAAGGATGTCACACTGAATTTTAAGCTGTCAGACATACTAAGATGGTGGTGCCTTATAATAGTATACACTAATGGAAAGCTAAATTTTGTGGCATAGGAAAAAATTCATGTATGAGTTTTGTTTGAAATCAAGTGTACTTGCCGAGATCCGATCCTGCGATATCTGTTCTGCAAGCTAAGATGCTGTTCACTAGTCTACGGCGGCCCCTGTGTACCAGCAAGTCTTTTACTTATTTGACGGTTGTACTTTTGGGCACTCTGAGGTCTGATTCAAGGTCATTGTAAGCTGCGTTTGCAATCCATTTCCTGCTATCTGTTAGCGTCTTCATTCAAAGTCTGCGTTGAGGTTCTGGCATCCATAATAAACTTACCCTTTTACTTCAAGCCAGTACTTATCTCTTAATAGGGACTTATCGGTACATAAAGTCGGCATAGCCTGACTCGGAACTATTTCTGACAGTTCCGCACGATGTTTGAAATGTTTCTGACATTTTTGTCGTATAAACATGTCATCTAAACATATTATATATATATATTGTGCCATTTTTAAAGTTGACAAATCAAAGTTAATGTCGTTCTTTATTAAAGGCAGACACCAACATGTCAGAGTCCCTTTAAACTTTGTGCGTAATTGTCAAAAATAGTGGCGTCTTTATTAAAGACAGGATATGCCGACTTTATGTACCGATAAGTCCCTACTTTCTTTTAACGGTAGCGATTTACTACACTTGTTATTTTGGAAATAATTATCACATTTCTTTGCATTCGACCCATATAACTATGAGATACTATAATCGCAAAATGTGTAACAATATTAACTTTGAAAAACAAAGAAAATCATTTAAAAATCAGGGTTGACCATGGGCAAGACCAAAGGCAAACATCTACTACGCATGCCCAGCCCAGAGGATTTTTTGTCTCTTTTTTCCAGGTTAACTTGACTGAGAGAATTATTATCGCTACGGCTTTTTTGTTCGGAAAATGCCAGGCCCCCATAGTTATTATAATGCACTGAACCAAAAAAGGCACCGTTTCCTAAAACAAAATACAATGAGCCAATGTATTTTGTATATGATTTTTTTGCTCAGATGTAAAGTTTTATCAATATCATAATCAAGTTTACATAAATTTTATAGCCAAAACGAGTTATGGATTTTACTGCTGCAAGACACAGTTTCAAAAAAAAGTTGTTACAATATAGAGAGTCTTTAAGAATGATTTTTGTGAAGGGTGTTATGAAATCAAGGATTAAGAGACATGTTTTCATAGCTTTTAGTTACACCTAAGAATGAATGTAGTAAAAGACTGTTACGTACAAAAATTTCATAGCCATGTTTATGTGTTTTGTATGCCCGTTTCATAATTTTTATAAACTTGTACATACATTCCATAACAACTTTTAAACGACAGTCAATGATCGCCATTTATTAAATTTATTTAAGGCATTGATTAAAATCGTCAACATGTTTTGTTTATTTCATATGCTCTTTTATTATCTCCATAACCTGTACATACTATTAATAACAACTCTCTATAAAATGTCAAGAAACATTTTTCATTGATTTCGTAACTTCCGTTTATTAATTTCATTACTTTATATGCCAATTTTTATAACTTTTCTCCGATTTTTGTAACAGTTACGTATCATTGATGTACAGTTATCTATAAAAAATTAATAAACGCCTGTTATTGATACTATGTACGATATGCTAAAAACTCGAGTCACATTCTATGAAACGGATTTACAGCCCGGGTCATTTTATAGTCTTCCAGGGATGGCTGAAAAGGGATTTTTTTATACGCGCTTTTGGGATGTCAACAACTTTTACAATATGTTGTGAGGTTTTCACTCTAAACTTTTACGATTAGTTTAGGCGAAGGGTTTTACGTTATATATGCCGAACTTTTCTCATGTAATAAAGGTAAAGTTGATGACAAGAGGCTTTTCGTCTCGTCATATTTGATACTTTTATGTAGGATTTTGGAATTTTAAGAAAATTGCGGAGAAACCAGAAACAATGTCTAAACATCACCAATAATATTTAAAGTTAATGATAAAAATGGTATCGAGAAAAAATAACTCTTTTATTTCCACAAAACCTGAGTTAGGTATTTGGGTCAAATAAACCTTAAATACAAAATTTGGTAATGGTAAAAGTGGTTAAAAATTAAAAATTCGATTTTTATAATAATACTAGTAGTGGTAAAACAGGCAAATGGCCTTCATAGACCCTTTTTGTCAAACTCCCATTCATTTCCGACTGATGCACGTGCCCCTTAAGATGCCAGTTTTCTATCTCTAAGAGAGATTAATTTTTGCCTGACACCTCTTTGTCGAAAAGGTAGGGGTCTTTAGACTGCGTAGCAAGTAAATAAAGTAAACCGCAGGCTTTACATCCTCTCCAAGGGATGATCCTGCTAAATGTTAGAATTGCATCTTTCTAACATCACTATAGTCCCAGGGGTGCGTTCACACGGAAAAAAATCTATTCTATATTTAAGAATAGCTCTATTCTTGAAAAATTACATTTGCTTTAAGTATATTATTGTTAGTATAAGAATAGGGATTATTAGAATTAAGCAATTACCTATTCTTGAACTACGAAGGCTCTTATACTTAAATAGAATACCATTAAATACTTTAAATAAGAAGAGGCAGTAATTTAAATCAAAACCGAAGCTATTAGTAAATCAAATAACTCCTAGAGGTAAACCGGTAAGAGTTTATTATTCTTTCAAAAAACAGGTAGTTTACTTGGACTAAAACCAGAAATTCTTGTTTTAAAGCGAAAACATATTAAAACCGAGTCAAAAAAAACTTTTCACGAGAAAAAGATAAATTTTGACCTAAAATATGGTACGAATTGATAGAATCATACTTTTAACTTAGTTTAACTACAAAGGTTTAATATGGATTAAGTCCTTTTGTTATTGCTATAAAGCCTTAGTTGTTTTTAAAATAAGAAGAGCTGTACTAAAAACAAGAAAAATCTCAATATCGAATCGCACCGTAAGACCGCTTGGCTAATCCATTCTCCCTCTTTGTTGTTTGGTATGGGGGCAACAAAGACTTAATGGCCTTCAGTTTCAGGTTTTTATCTCAACATCTATTATTTAATATAGGTAAAACTATGATCTTATATCTTTAGTTTAAAGGTTCGGATTATTATAAACACCTAAAAAGTTAAATACTTCCCTTATATTAATAGGAGAAACCGAGTATCATTATGTATACCCACGGTTGTTAAGAAGTGTGGATAAAGTGCCGAAAGCACCTATTGTTTGGTACGGTCGTGACGGCCCCTTTTGCAAGAGCGCTTCAGAGCTGTCGCGTCGAAATTGTGGTCATCATCGCTTGCAGCTTGCGGAAGTTTTCTGATATATGCGTGAGCCGCAGAAACTCGGCACTGAAAGTACACCACATAATCCGCATATGGAAATGTGAGTCTTTTCAATTTGTATCCAATAATCGTGTTGATTTGATTCTGCTACGGGACTAAATCAGCATGGTTATAGGAGGACGGTTATTTTGCAAGTGACGGGCTTACGCTACGTTATAGTAAAATAACGTTATTATATTAGCGTTATATTATATATATGCTACTTTTGTTTTAATTACAGTTGCTGTTTAGTGAAATATAAGGTCGGTTTCAGTCAAGTATAAGAACTATTTAAGGTAAGTATAATTTTTTCTTAATAGTAACTTTGGCGTTAAAAACATGTTATTTTCGTTCGAATAGCATTTGACATCAATACAACCTAAAGCAGTGTTCGAAATAAGCAACGGACTCTTCAATCTGAATACACCCCAGCAGAACTTGGTTAAGATGGTAGACTATTTCTTCTCAGCAGCCCGCGATGTTTTTATTAGTTTTTTTTTGGGGGGGAGGAATTGGAAAAGGGGTGCCAAGGGGGGTTAAACGTTTTTTGATCCTTGTACATGAATGATGAATAGTTACTTTTTTAACAAATTCTGTAATATCATCAAAGTTTCTCAGGGCCTAAGTTTTTGAGATTACAAAAAAGTAATATGTTACTTGGGAACCAGAACAATTAGGTATCATATCATCAGCATTCAAGTGTTTTCGAACAATTTAAACTCTCCTTCCAATGCGAATCAAAGCGCCAATAACATCACATGCAAAGTAGCAAACTGAGAGATTGTACTGTTCGTAACGTCGTGTATAAATATAATATAGACAATGGAAGTCCAAAACACTGAATTAATGCTATAGGCTATATTCAATTTTTTTTAAAATCAACATGGGGAATATTAGGCGACATATTGTCAATGTTGATATGCTTGTGGGGGCATAGTTTCCTCAAATTTACAGCGATTTTGATCACATTTTTGCTTTATTTCCGCGCGCTCTCTGGAACCCCAAGGAGTACGGGTTGGGGTTAAAGCATTATATCATTAGACACACCAATGAAAATAGTTTTTAATTAAAAAAACTAGTTAACTGATTGCTAGTTTAAATCTAGTTTAGCATATAGAATAGAGAAATATTTTGCATCAGTCGCATGCCTATTGTCACACTAACGAACTCAATTGGAGGCATGCGACTGTAAAATATTTTACCTACGATTAATCTATAATAATGATTTAACGAGCATCCCAACCCGACTGTAATGGACCATTTACGCTCCTAGGATAATAATGAAGCTTAGACGTACACCACAAGATGGCGTGACAAGCGATGAAACTTTATTTTATAAGAGCACTAACTGACGTAAAAATTTGAATCATTTTTCTATATTTTTAAGACAATAAATATTTATTAAACAGAAAAAAATCCAATATAATTATAGTACCTAACCAGAAATAAGTCCTGTTAAATTGACATATTACGCATTTTTAAGAAAAAAAACGTTGTTTTTAAGATATATGAGAAGTCCCTTAGTAACCTTATTTTTTTTTGACATTTTAAATAGAACGGCATTAAAACTTCAGGTTATGAAGGTTGTTAACTTAAGAGCGTTCGCGTTTGATATTTTTAATAATTTTTGATATTTATGATGACATTTTCATTGGTCCTAGGTAAAGTATAGTACACTCACTCGCATGTTATAGTCATTAACGGTGGGATTTACTAAAAGAATTGTCTATTTTGACGAAATGTCAGTTTAAAAATATTAGCGCTGCGTTCAATCACAAACAGCGAGTTCGGATCTTTTACCTCTTCTTGCAGCCAACCTCTACTGATGAAAGCTACAGCTTTAAAATGAGTGGGCTTTGAGTAACGAAAATTATTTTGACTGAGTTTTTAGATAACCTCAATGTTTTACTTTCAGTTTGTAAATAAATTAATATAGTTGTTTTGGGTTTTTTGTTTGGTATTTGTTTCGTGCATAATCAGTGACCTTTACTTATGTTTGTTTTTCCTTATAGTGCCGTCATTAATATATTTTTTGTGCTGAAAACGGGTTGAAAATATGGCGTTTTTCTGGACAAAATTGTGTTTTATTGATTAATAAACAACTTGGGATATTAAATAAGATAAATTACTTTTTGTAAAAGCGGTTACTTAAAGAAATTTTAAACAAACTTATTACCAATTGCCACAAAACAATTCTTTTTGGGTGCTATAAATTTAAACTAAAAAATAAACAACTTTATAACCTCAAACACAGATGATGAAGCTATTATGTGCCAAATTTTTGGCATATTCACCATATGCCATTTTGAAGCATGTCAAAAAAAATTAGTTTTAGGACATTTTCTTCTAAAATATGGTATATTTTTAGAAAAGAAGCTGTTTTTCAATGGCATTTTGCAATAATAATACAAAATAATGAATAACTTTGTGTCTTTTCCGTATGGGTAAGTGTTTTTTTTTTAAATTTTGTTTTAAAATTTAGTACCCCCCACAGGTGTAAATATTTAGATCTGTGGGGGGTACTATTTTAGATCTTAGTAAATCCCACTGTTTATATTCATATAAATTAAAACACTCACCTGCGGCTCGCGTTTCAAACTTAATCTTCGCGTTTAAAAAACTACTATATCTATCCTGTATACTAAACTCCATTATGAAGAACATTTTTTAAGTTTAGTTATTAGATATTTTAAGCTAATATTAGACGTATCCATATTATACGTATACCCAACGCGTTCAAAAAAACGCCAAAATTCAATACATTTTTGACCCGTTTCTGCCATGTGTTGAACACAACCTGCTTCTATGATGAATGCGATAACACACCAGCTGACTGCACTCGTTACGTACATAAAAATAAACATAACGTTGCGGGAATATGAAGAGTAAAAAATAGTGAAAATGTAAAATAATTGAAAAATCTCAAAAGTGGTGCCTTGGCAAAGCCAAAAATATCTACCACCTTTATACAAAACCAACACATATAACATTTATATAATATAGCAGTGGTGTTTATTTTATAGTGAAAGTGATCCCAATACTAGCGGATATTGTATTTTTGATATCACTTAAAACAACCATGTTAAATTAAATCCGGTCACGATTTCAACATCATGCCTATAGACATAATAATCTGTTTATCCTTTTTGGATCTATGATACGACTTGTTTTTAAAGGTTAAGTCCGGTTTTACCCAAGGACGGTTTTAAATAAAAGCGGTCCGAGGGTCGTCCCTCATTAAATAAATGTCATTAACAAAAAAAACTCCTAAAGAATAAGCTTTTATTAAATGCACTTAAACGTAGAAAATAATTTTTTATCATTCTGATACCATAATGAAAGCGATGGGCGCAAATTAAAAATTTTAACTTTAGATATCGTCAGTGGCTGGGTATCGTACGTCGATCACATCGACGATTCACCTAAGAAACAGTTGTATTACTCTATAATCTAACGACATTTCCGAAGGTTTGGCAAGCACAACAATTTTAAAAACCCCTGTATTCCAATTTTCCAAATATGATCAAAAATTCGTACTCCTTATCCCCAAAGGCCCCCGTATACCAGTTTTGGTTCAAATCAGACAAACTTAGGTGTTTTCTCTCTCCACTCACCTCGTAGTGGGGAAGGATGACTAATAATGACATATTATTGTATTGTCACTAGAACTATAAATGCATGCCAAATTTGAAGGTAATCGGATGTCTATAAGTTAGTGAAAATTGGTTAGCAAAAGATGACCAAAAATCGTCCATCTTGAATCCGACATATTGATTTTTTTAAATCTGATTAGAAATTCGATATCTCCATCCCTAAGTGCACCAACACACCAAATTTCAAAATTGTAAAAAAAAACAAATAAAACAACTAAGTTAACGACAGAAGCGCTAAAGCGTCTTCAAAGTATTAGGAGTTAAAGAGATAAACCGCTTTAAAATAAAATCGATTTAGTGCTTAAGGGGTGTTTATACCACAAAATTTTTAAACCGCCCTAATATAAAAGCGCTTGAAGTAGCCCGTATAAACAAATTAAATGACATATTGCATTTAAGCCGGCTTCCACAGCGCAATGGCAAATGGGAAAGTTCCAGTATAAAAAAATATATAATTTATTTGTCAGTATCGCAACATTGATGACAAAATAATTTTTGAAAAATCTCGGTTATTTAAAGTGATGTCGAATAGCCACAGTAAGCTAATTTAGCATTAACTTAAAGTAAACAATCCAATGGGTCTGGAAATACAAAAAACAAAAGCTAAATATTGTTTTTTTTTTTCAAACGACCGGAAAATAGCCACTTTTCGTAAAGTTCTACATTAAAAGGCATGTTCCTTCAAAATATTTCCTCTCTCAAGAAAGGACCTTTTTGTTTAATTTTCCGTTCCCTTGATCCTTTTCCGGTCCCATTTTTGGCCAAGTTGACCATGACTTCTTGTTGACAGCTTTTAGATTTTGTTTTTTTTTTGGCAGCTTTGACACTTTCAAAAAAGCTCTTTCAAATTTTTTTTAAAGTTTTGGTTATAAAAATGGACTCAGATCTATAAAATGATTTAAATCCAGAGGAAACAATAGAAGCTGCTTCAAGAGTCACTTTCGATTTGCTGCCTAAAAAATCTAAGGAGCGCTATCAGCGGAACTGTATTGGTCACATATTTTTCAAAAAAATTGAAAGATTGTAGGGATTTCCTAAACCTTTTTATTCCCTACTACTCTATAGCAGCCTCACTATAGACTAACGGCAAGGTGGCTTGGCCGTAGTAGGTTTGGTGAGTAAAACAACGTTAGTAGTTGGATACTAAGTGAATACTGGTTTTATTACTTTTCTAGCTACATTTATATATGAAATTTAATATAAACTAGCAATGAGCAAGTTTACTATTTTATAAAAAATCCCAAAACACATTCGTAAAACACCACACTCTTAAATATTTGTATAACTTACTGTTGTAAAAACAAAACCTTGGTTCTAAGGTTCTAAGTAAATTTATAAATATCTGAGTATTACTTAAAAATTTAAAGAACTTGAATTATCTTCAAAATTTGTAAAATTAATAAACTGTTGGCTAAACATCCTCCCCGTCTTCACCTCTATCTGCTTTGAGATAAAGTCTGTCTGCGGTTGTAGATAAAGGCTCTAGTTCCAAGCCCTCTGCTTCTTGCTTTGGCGGTGTCAATCGCTTCCGCCTGCAGCAGTGACAATATAGAAGCCCTCCAAGAATCATGCCGCATGCGGTTATGCCCACTGTCGTGCTACTAGTTACGTATGAGTGGTGTTTTACCTTTTTCCATATTTCGTCGATTAGGCAGTTTGGACTGGTCTCAATATTTTTGACCGTGACTGGTTTTTGTCTAATACAAGAGTGCATTTCCTCGTGGGTTAGCTGGAAATATTGTTGGCTGTTGTAGTCGACTGCAACTTTGTCGCTTGTGACGTCTAATGCCCAGTAAGATTCATTCTTCATGTGAAGTGGGGTTGGGATTGCTTTTATCAGCGCGTATTCTGATATATCTTCAATGGTGCAATACGCATGTATTCTAAACCATTGCCCTTCCGGCTCTCCTGTGGTCGTCCGTGTAGGTATTCGCCAAATCTTCAAGTGTGACGGAAGTTTTTCGTTTGCCTCTTTCACTATTTTAGCTGTATGGCTAGATGACAATAGTTTGTAGACTGACCCCTTCTCGTAGATAACTTCGAACCGCTTGGCATAATAGTTGCTGAGTTCTGATATATAATTCGATGCTAGTTGGCATGAACTCAAAACATGGATTTTAAGCGTGCTGCTTTATACCATGATCTCATGTCGTTGATGGCGTTTATTAATAGTAGATATAGCTTGTCGGCGGCATCTTGTTGTCGCCAAACTATTTGGTCTCCTTCATCCATTTTTTTTCTGTTGGTGTTTATGTTATTGAGCGGCGTCTGCGCCTTGTGGGCGGCGACTTGGGGCCTTGTTGTTTGGGGTAGAGACACGGCTTTGTGGTTGCTGGGCACTGTTTCCTTGAGTGGCAAATTTGGGCCTTGTTAATCGTTGGGGAGGCGACTTGGGTCTTCTTAACGCTGACTAATGCTGTAGCTGTGGCGGCGCTGAGTAGTCTTGTGGCTGTGGCGGCGGGGCCTTGTGGATGCTGAGTGGTCCTGGATCTATGGCGGCGTTTAGTAGTCTTGTAACTGTAAACGCTAAGTGGTCCTGGATCTGCGGCGGCGCTGAGTCGTCTTGTAGCTGTAGCGGCGGGGCCTTGTGGACGCTGAGTAGTCCTGTAGCGGTGGCGGCGAGACCTTGTGGACGCTGAGTGGTCCTGTAGATGTGGCGGCAAGCCTTCTGGACGCTGAGTGGTCCTGTAGCTGTGGCGGCGCGGAGTAGTCCTGTTGGAGGCAGCTCTTTTGACGGTGGGCTCCTGGATTTATGGACGCTAAGTGGTTCTGTAGCTGCGGCGACTGGGCTTTCTTGATTGAGGGACGCTGAGTGGTCCTGTAGTTGTGGCGACTGAGCCTTCTTGATTGAGGGACGCTGAGTGGTCCTGTAGTTGCGGCGACTGGGCCTTCTTGATTGAGAGACGCTGAGTGGTCCTGTAGTTGCGGCAACTGGGCCTTCTTGACTGAGGGACGCTGAGTGGTCCTGTAGTTGCGGCGACTGAGCCTTCTTGATTGAGGGATGCTGAGTGGTCCTGTGGTTGCGGCGACTGGGCCTTCTTGATTGAGGGACGCTGAGTTGTTCTGTAGTTGCAGCGACTCGTCCTCCTTGATTGAGGGACGCTGGCTCGAAGGACCATGAAAGATTGTAGGGATTTCCTAAACCTTTTTATTCCCTACTACTCTATAGCAGCCTCACTATAGACTAACGACAAGGTGCCTTGGCCGTAGTAGGTTTGGTGAGTAGAACAACGTTAGTAGTTGGATACTAAGTAAATACTGGTTTTTTTACTTTTCTAGCTACAATCTATATGTGAAATTTAATATAGACTATCTGAGCTCATCCTGGATAATCACGTCAGTTTTTTATTAACCAAGGCAAGTTTACTATTTTATAAAAAATCCCAAAACACACTCGTAAAACATCACACTCTTAAATATTTGTATAACTTGCTGTTGTAAATTAAAACCTTGATTCTCAGGTTAATTATTGTTTAAGTAAATTTATAAATATCTGACTATTACTTAAAAATTTAAAGAACTTGAATTATCTTAAAAATATGTAAAATTAATAAACTGTTGGCTAAACAAAAATCGACCACATTAAAGGCATCAAGCCTGTGGAGCCTATACTCTACACTTAAATCTTGCTTGTCCGTCAAAAGAAATATAGATATCAGTCGCTTCTTTAAACTGATTGCTTTTTTGAAGAAAAAATCTGATGAATACAAGCCTAAAAGGGCAAGAGTTTTTAGTGGGGAAGAAATTACTAAGTTTATTCAAGAAGCGAAGAAGCGAAAGACGAAGAGATTTTAATGCTCAAAGTAAGTATTCTATAAATATAGATAAATAAAGGACAAACCTAAAAATCCGCCTTTCATAAGTTGTTTTATCACTATTTTGCTTGATAAGTTGGCCATGATCGGTCATAAATGGTTGTCAGCCATCACTGAATTAGCTATATGAAGCTAATAGGCACTGCACTATAATTTTTCGAATGTTTTTTACAATTTTGCACAAGTTAAAAATACAAAAATCATTTCTAACCACAAAAGTTTACTTGTTTTTCTTTAGTTTTGATCGGTTTTGATCTTTTTTCTAATTTTCTCAAAAAGTACAAATTATAGCTTCGCAGGCTACGTAGGAGAGTGTTCATAAATTACGTAACGCGAATAGGCGTTGACGAAAGTGATAAGTACTAAAATGTTTTCTCAAGACCGATATTTCTTTACTTTCAGGCTTTCGCAATAATGGGCATTTTGGGAGCAGTGAGGCGGGAGGAATTAACGAAGATGACCCTGAAAGACTTACAGGAAAATCAAGATATGATAATGGTCAATATTCTAAATTCTAAAACACATGTTTCAAGAACTTTCGTCGTTTTAGGAGAAAAAAACTTGGAACTGTTTAAAAAATACAAAAATCTAAGACCCCAGAATGTCACCCATGATAAATTTTTCATTTATTACGCTAAAGGTAAATGCACAAAGCAGCCAGTGGATCTTTCTGGTGTGGGAGGGGCACCTGCCAAAATACCGAGGTATTTAAATCTTGAACATCCTGAAGAATACACAGGTCACACATTCAGGCGAACCGCAGCCACCCTATTAATTGAAGGCGAGGGAAATATATTTAACCTTAAGAATTTGGAAGGATGGCGTTCAAATTCGGTGGCAGAAGGCTACATTGAACAATCCTAGAGACAAAAAGTTGATAATGCAGAAGCTTCCCAGCAGCAACCGACGATGCAAACAGTTCAAGATATACGCTGAATGTATCTCAGGCTGCATCTAGTTCATCTGCAGAAATACTTCGAATCCATTCACATCAACATCGGAAACTATGAATACCCAGCAAAGAAATTCGCCCAAAATTCTCAATGCTTCGGCTACCACTATACAAATTCACAATGTGCATAATTGCATTTTCAATATTTATTTAGATATAATACCTATATAGTTAGTTATTAGGTGGTAGAGGTGTAACTTTATATCAATTTTAAATAAATAAATTATCTAATACATATTTACCTACTTACATAAACTTTTATTTCTATGCATATATAGTAATAAGTTACACCAACAAATTAAAGTTATTTATAAAAATAATAGAGATTGAAAGTATGAAAATTAACATCTTGTAACTTAAAAACTACCTTAATACGTCCGGCTAATACTTAAATATTCTGCGCCGACCTGTAAAGACAAATTTTCCGGTCTAGTGAATACCTATTTACGCGCTTCAGCGACGATTTGTGTTAATGTTCTGCAAAACGACCTACATAGAAGGCGTGGGATCGACCCGGAAATAAAAACAATATGGCGCCGTCTTACTTTTCTGGTTAACATTCAGTCTGTTTGTTTACATCGCGAAATCGCGTCTTCAAGAGAATTTTTTAAATTTAAGTTATTTATTGATTATTTTTACATTTAAATATTTCAAATCGCGGTTAGTAAACAGGTACGTTATCCCGACGTCCTGTTTACCACATAAAGAAGTATTTCTGACTTTATAAGGTTTTTATAGGTTTTCTCTTTCCCACAATATTAACTGAAAATGTGTTGATCTTTTTTTAAACTATATCAGAACACACACCATAAAATATGTGAAGACCACACATAGAGAAAACAAAAATATTATCTATATCATAACCTGTATCTAATAATTACCATT
The DNA here is from genome assembly GCA_963921995.1 of Oxystoma pomonae. Taxonomy (NCBI): domain Eukaryota; kingdom Metazoa; phylum Arthropoda; class Insecta; order Coleoptera; family Brentidae; genus Oxystoma; species Oxystoma pomonae. Next base: position 98,613,078 of record OY998165.1, read on the forward strand.
TTTCTAACCGCTTTTCTGAAATCACAACATCTTAAATTTATAAACTTTACTGATCCAGTTTTTTTGATAAATAAAACGCGCGCCTCCCAGTTTTGACCTAGTTTTATCTAAAATGTTAATAAAAAATCGGAATTATTTGAGGTTAGGATTTCCAAATTAAATTTTTTTCGAGTTTGAATATGTTTTATTAACTAAATATTAATATTTTTAGTGTTATTTGTACATGCAAATACTAGTGACTCTGGGCGGCGGACGAAAGATCGAAAAACAAAAGGTCAAAAGACAAAAAGGTCGAAAGACAAAAAAAAGTAGAAAATACCAAAGGTTGAAATTACATAAGGTCGAAACTACAAAAGGTCGGAATTACAAAAGAACGAATTAAAAAAAGATCTAATATCAAAAGGTCGAAAATACAAAAGGTCGAATGCAAAAAGGTCGACATTACAGAAGGTCGAAATTACAAAAGGTCGAAATAACAGAAGATCAAAATAACAAAAGGTCGAACCTCAAAAGGCTGAAAATAAAAAAGGGCGAGGTTCTCATACGTTATATTCCCCTCCTCATTTTTTGCTTAGAATATGTATAAATTTGTTCGGATTAGAGTTGGATTAAGGCGGGATAGGGTGTATTAGAGTTGGTTTAAGTTTAATTTAGTATGTTTTAATATTTCGACCTTCGTAAATTTCGACCTTTTGTAGTTTCGACCATTTGATATTCGAGCTTTTGTAATTTCGAATTTTTTTAATTTCGACCTTTTGTTTTTCGATCTTTCAACCACCGCCCAGTCACACTGGTGCACCCAAAAATTGACTTGGGGGGAGGTTGTAAGGAGGTGGCGGTTAACCCCAAAACTCGCCCCCCCCCTCGGTGCGTCAGTGCTAATCAGTTATTTAATAAGGAATTTTTAAATATTGATTTGAATTTCATGTTTAATTAGTGTTTAATTTAAGTAAATAACATGGCGACGTGGGGTCGCGCATCCAGTTGGCAGTGCATTGATTTGCAATGTCAGTAAAGTAGCCATAACTCGTGGGCAACGTCTTTTCACTATATTTACATTTATTTCTTACTGCGTGGTAGATAGGCGACCGAGTAGACGCCATAACTTTGTAGTTTCGTATTGAGTAAGAGCTACTGAATTGCAACCAAATTAATATCGGCAGAGTCGTTACCTGGTAAAAATAATACTAAATAAATTAAATGTGACAACTATGAAGTAAGCCTCGGACTGTAAAGATGTTTTGTGTTTCTAGTAATGGTATATAAATTTATATTTTTGCGTCATTGTGGTCAGTTTTTAACTGTAATAGGGACCACACTAAGTGACAATAATGACATTTTTCCTATAAAGAGTTTTTTTGTAGGAAATATTACTACGCTTTAACCCATTTTTGGTGGCAATGACAATCGCACCAGTGAAATTGATTGCTTAGGAACATGCGACTGTACTTAGTTTAGTTGTCCTCCACTACGAAATTGAATCATGTAAATTTAATATGCGGCCTATCTGCGTCTCAGAATTGCCGTGACATTGTGCCGCTGCAACTAGGGAGTTGTGGAGTTTCCCGGATTTCCCAAGGCTAGTGTTCGTAAATTAGATTCCTGAAACCATAGCCTAGTAAACTATGCAATTAGCCATTCATGTTTCTCTACTGTTTTGCTTCGTCACGTAACTATATAGTGGAGAGCCGATACAAATGCCTAATGCACAAAGTCTCAATCCTAATATGTTCGGAAATAAATGAAACATATTTCGGCTGGAACAAAACTAGCTCAAAACTACTTTATGAAAGTTAAGAATTCAATAACGGTAAATTTAATATAAGCCCTAAAATGGCGAACGCCTATGGTTTGTCAAACCAGGAACTTACCAGACCGTATTACGATTCACCATAAAAATTGCATTTTGTTAAACCAATTTTTTATCCGAACCTTATTTCTTCAAACCCACTCAAAATTTTTCAAACCTTTATTTTTCAAAACCTTGTTTATCAAACTTATTCAAAGTCAAACTGTTAATTTGTAAAACCGATTTTTAATAAAAACCTAGAATTTGTCAAACCATTATTTTTCAAAACCGGAATTCGTAAGACCAGTTGTTTTTCAGAAATTTGTTCTTAACTGGAATGCAAGTGACATCTATACACAAACTATTGAACGTAGTAGCCACAAATGCATCGAAACGCCGCACCACTTGCTTGTACGCCTCCCGGTCGTGTATTATTGGCGAATGCGCAATCAATTTGGCAGAAATTTCTGACAAACAACGGGTCTTACGAATTCCGGTTTTAAAAAATAATGGTTTGACAAAATCCGAAGTTTGATGATGAGTTTGATGAAAAATGGTTCGATTAAATACGGGTCTTATAAATTTCGAATTTGTTATTGAATGGGTTTGAAGAAATAAGGTTTGGACAAAAAATTAGGTTTAACGTATTACAGTTTCAATAGTAAATGATTTTACGATCGAACTTTTTTTATTTAACAGGTTTGATTTTGAACATTCTGATAAATCGTGGGTGTCCAAAATGGCCATAAATAATACCAAAACGATATACTCAAAAGTCAAACCATATAGGTACCTTAAAATAATTTAGTTTATAAGACCGAAAGCCTAAACATTTGTTAGATGGGCAAAATTCCTTGAAGTTTTGGTTGATAGGGTATATGGTTAACCTGGGGGAAAATATTTTTGATGCTAAATTTTGTAGCCTTAGCTATTTTGTTACGGTTAAATTAATTGTGTAGCTGTTGCCGTTTTCGAGAAAACGCGACCCTCCTAGCTTAGCCGTTAAGCTGAGGGACCACCCCATAACTCTAGTTCTCCTCAAGGTAGAAAGTACAAATAAGCACCACATTTTGTAGCTCGGCTTGTTCGAGGGAATAGCATATTAAAAGTTTTCAAAATATTCCTAGATTTTTTTTTATTAAAAAATAAACGTGTTTTTTTTTTCTTTAAATATATAGGCCAAATATACTATGTGATATAATTTTCTTATTTACCAGGGGGCCACCACGCTTTAACAGTTGTTGCGTAGAGCACAGTTTTGACTTTCATCCGACCTAGTAAAGTATTTTGTAGCTGTTGCCGTTTACGAGATAATTTTATTTATTTTAATGGGCAAAATATATGAGCCAACTGTACTATGTGATATATTTTTCCCGACCTAACCCTAGGCATATTTTAAAAACTTTTAATATGTGATCCCCTCGAACAAGCTGAGCTACAAAATTTGGTATTTATTTGAACTTTCTAGCTTTGGTAGAATTGAAGTTATGGGGTGGCCACTAAGCTTAACGATTAAGCTAGGTGGGTTGCGTTTTCTTGAAAACGGCTACAATTGCAAAATTAATTTAATCGTTAAAAAAGCCTACAAAATGTAGCATTGAAAATATTTGGGCCCCTTGTCCACGGTCCCCTCAGGTTAACGTTTCAAAACAGATCATATGTTATCCGTATTTTTTGAAGTCATATAAACATCAGAATTGGCTGAGCTTTGAATAGAAGGTACATTTTATAAAAACTATGACAGTCTTGTAGCACTTTTCTGATTTTTGGCAAAACAAATTAAAATTTCGTTCTAAGACCATTGATTCAATTGTTCGAATATTTCGAATTGGTGGCCTTAGACAGTTCTTTGATTCATCAGATTCCTGGTCTAATAGACAATATGGTTTTAGGCGCAATTCAAGCACATTTTCAGCTGCTACCGACCTGATTACAGATATATATGGTAAAATGTATAATGGGTTAAGCTGTGTATTTGTGTCATTGGACTTGTAGGAAACCTTTGACACAGTTGACCATGATATACTCATTGCAGTGCTAGAGCAAAATGGAATAACTGGGATGGCTTTGGTATGGTTAAAAGACTATCTGAGTGGCCGAATATAAAAAGTACTATGTAACAATGTGTTAAGTACTACAACAGAAGATATAGAATGTGGAGTTCCCCAAGGGTCTATCCTGGGACCCACTTTGTTTTTGGTTTATATAAACTCTATTTCCAGTCTGCCTTTAAGATGTGTTCTATACATTATATGAAGATGACACAGGATTGCTATATGCAGAAAAAGATCCCAAAACACAAATATAACAAATGGCTGAGATACCTCAAACTCTCACTCAATATGAATAAATGCAGTTATATGATAATCTCAAATATAGATGTAAACAGAGATCAGCAATTAAATTTAGGGAAATTTAAATTTATCAAGCAAAATCTCATTAAGTATCTTGGATTGTACTTGGATAATCATCTTACATGGGAACAACATATATTAAAAATATCTCACAAAATCGCTCCAGCTGTAGGAATGCTTGGAAGAATTGCTAAATATATAAATATACAACAGCGTAAAATGATGTACTAGGCCCTGATAAACTCACATTTATCATATTTAACCATTATATGGGGCAATACAAACCAGAAGCAACTGCATCCTCTTATGGTGTTGCAGAATGGCGGCCTTAAATGTGTATTCCAGTTGCCACATCTTTACCCAACGGAAAATCTTTATGGTCCAAAAGGAATGATTAACATAAAATCTCTATACATTCTTCAAGTATGTACATTCATTCACAAATATCAACTATCTCAAACACATACAAACATTACTCTAATTCGGACAGAAAATGTGCATGATTACCATACTAGACAACGGGGGAATTTCCGCACAGAAAAAATGCGAACTACAGGTGCAGAAAGAAGCATTTACTCAATAGGATCCTAAAAGATTTAAAATTGTAATAAAAAAACTACTTTTGACTAATTACTTTGATACCTGAGATGTAATCTAATATGTTAATCTAATTTAACTTACTTTAAACCTTTATATAAAACATTCTAGACTACATTATCTCACTTTCTTAAAAATAGTATCAAAACTGTGTTATTATAAAACCAACATAGATAAGGCGCTTGGTTTATGAACATATATTGTAAAAATTCTACTGTTAAAAAAAATTATTTGAAAAATAATTCTCTCTTAATCCCTTTATTTGTCACAATAAAAAAAATAAAGCGTCCGACTCGATCAAAGATGTTGAAGAAATTAGAATAAATGCATGCTGGGACCACTGAATATCCAAATCTGGTGGGACGCAGTAATCGCAACCCTTTTGATACAACTTACTTATCTCTTTTTTGTGTTTGCATAAATCATTTCTTTTTACCAAAAATGTTTGTTGACGTTTAACTTTGTGTTGAAAAATACATTCAATGTTGTTGAAGTCAGATGTTAATTCGTAGATTGGTGTTACAGCTTTTTAACATAACTTCTTCTTGCAAATGAACTTTAAACAGCAGTTTGAAAAATTTCCAGTGGATCAATGTTCTAATTTAAAAAAACTGAACCAAATTGAACAAAAAAATAATTTATATTATTTTTAAGATGATAGGTATGTCTCTTCATGTCGGTTGAAGCATTTGCTGCCGTCCGGTATTAGATAGGTAAAATAAATTTTATAATATCTGCGATGTTCCCTAACTTTAATTTATTTTTAATCTGTCTGTCTGTTAACTCATCATATATCAGAAGTTCATTGGTATACTGGGAAACATATTTTTTTACAAGTTGTACACGAAAAAATTTTTTATAATATTTTTACAATTTTAACTTGATGTGCCGTGGTCACAAAACTGTATACAAAAAATTACATTTTATTGTATATTTTACAAAGAATTGTGTATATTTTAAACTCAATTGTGTAGACGCGTACCCAATTTCGAGATACACAACTCTAGTAAAACAATTACACAGTTATATTTTTCTGTTGTATGTATGCATTGTATGTCTATAAGATTTTACTTGACTTTGGAAAAATGCCCCTGAAAATCACTTTTATTCTATGTCTACAATTTGCAATAATATTTTTACGGCAAGACATTTCCATTTCAAAAGTTGCATATTCTTGCATTTTTCAGCAAAACTCCGCCATCTCAAAAGCATCTAAAGACAATAAATGTACGGAGATAAAAATGATTGGTCAAAGGGGAGAGATCCTAAATGCATCAGTATGTCACGATAATTCTTATGTCTAAGCATTCTTGCAATTCAGGCAGGATTCTAAGTTATATAGAGGGTTTTTTAAAAGTCTTATAATTGCTCTCGCTCTCTCTTTTTTATTGGCGCTATAATAGATAATATGCGCTCAACTGGTAGACCCCAGGATTTTCTAACTCTAAGTCACCTGGGTCTCAAATATATATATACATATAAAACCTTGGTTAGAGGGTCTGATAAGCACCCACTAGGAAGGCAGTTTTCTTTTCCTAAAAGGATTAAATTTAGATCTAAACCTCTTTGTAATTTTATAAAAAATTAGTCAATGTTTTGGAGTGTTTCTGTTAGACTATGTCTATTACGTATTTATCTCACCACTGCTTTTGTGACAACGGAGAAGCGAATTAATGATGCTCTTATGATGATTTTAAATAAATCGAAATATTCGAAAATTTAGAAAAAGATTTTCTTATTTTTTATTTGACCTCTTCCCAACCAAATCAACGTTTTATAAAAAAAAGTTCAAGTAGATTACCGACTGACTGATAGACCAAGTATGTACCCACTATACCAACCAGTGCGGTGTCTTATAATTGCGAAAACCTCCCTCGTGAAGTAACATATTAAGTACTCAGGGGTGGGGGCGTTCACAACTGTTGTGGATAATAACGGTTCCTTAAACTTACCTTAAAAAGAATTGACAATAAACTTTCTTTTTCAATTTATAGAAAGCCCACACAAACTGACCATCCTTATTTCTGTTAATTCTTTGCATTGTTTGAAACTCAACAAATCAAGCGCTTAGAAATGGATTCTCGTTTTGTTAAGAGCATCTTTTTTTACAAATCTCGAAGAATGTTAAAGAACTCTCTTAATTCCCTTAATCAACCTCCACACAGACACTCTGTATCAGTTTATAACGGTTATATCTCCATTACGAAAATTATGGATTAGATTAGAAAACGTTAAATTTCACCCGTGTGCAGAAATTTTTGCGCACATGTGTGGAAAAGTGTACGGTGACGTTAACTGTCACCATAATTTTCTGCACATATATTGCACTAGTTATTTACCTAATAAGTTCAGAAAGTGACACTTTTCCGCACGCGACGGCAGTTGCACAAACGACGCGGAGCGGAGTCCGGAAAGTCATAAAGTGCGGAAGAGACACTTTTCGCACGTGTCAGGTACAAAATTTTTCCTACTTGCGTAAAAACCATCTAGACAAATTTATATTTCCATTTTTAGCTATTAAAATAAGAAAAAACTGGGTTTTTTTCGTTTTTTTTAACATTTGAATTAAAAAATATTTCTAAAAAATTGGAATTGGACCTTAAAAGTCGGTAAAAAGAAGCGTGCGTAAAAGTACGGGGCGGCGTTTTTTTTAACGATTTTTTTTGGTTCAATTCGACTTTTTAGATATATTTCTTAACTCAAATGTAAAGAAAATTAAAAAAAATACGGTTTTATGCTATTTTATAAAAATCCAAATATAATGTTAACTTGACAGTACCTGACAAGTACGAAAATTGTCATTTCCGCCCTTGACGGCTTGCCCGAGCTCCGCTCCGCGTCGTTATACTTTTCCCAGCGCGTCGTGCAACTGCCGTCGCGCTGGGAAAAGTATAACTTTCCGCACTTGTTAGATAGATAACTCTTACCCAACTAGTGCGCAAAGTGCCACTTTTCCACACGCAATTTCAGATGGCCAAACGACGCGTAAGCGGAGTTTGACCAGAAATCAAGGGCGGAACAGTCACTTTACGCACGTGTTGGGTACATTTTTTTTTCTGCGATCACTTTAGTGTGACGTCAAACAGATGTCACAGAGAGTCAGGTGAACTTAAAGAAAAAAAGCCAATATATAAAAATCCTAGTGCGGAAAATTATGGAAGTAAATCTATTTCCGCACTCAGTGCGGAAAAATGCAACTTTTCGCACACAAATGAGACTTTTCCATATATGTGCGGAAAAGCAGTTTCATTTGATTTGTGCAAAATTAAAGACCAATGTGTACAAAAATTAGTGCAATTTATCAGTGTTCGTAGAAAAAATACCGTACACAGCTCGGTAGAAAGTAACTTTCTTATACTTGCGTGTAGATCGATTTAAGAAAGTGTTTTATCACTTTCAAACCACATTAAGGATCGGTATAAATACTTAAAAAATGCTTTAGATTATTGATTTTAACTTAAGAAATAGTCAACCCTGGTTTTACCTAAAAGTCAGTTTTCTTTAATTAGTTGTTTAATTTGTTTTTATTTAAAATTACATATTTAATGACATTTAACGAAAGACGTATAAACCCTAGAAAAAAGCGATTTTATTTAAAACCGTTCTTATATGAATCGCTGATTGTAAAATTTTTAAAAATTTTTAAAAGGACAAGCTTTTAATAAATGCACTCAAAAGTAGAAAATAATTTTTTATCTTGTTATACCATAATTAAGGATTAAACGACTTACCTGTAAGGAAGTTCAATTCGTAGCACATCATACGCAAGTTTTAGAGATAAGAAAAATATACCGCCATGGAAGGTGGCTTGATCTTTGCTAGGTACTTCAGTATACTTCTAAAGCTTTCCTGAAATACTAAGATCGCCAAGGGCGGGTTGACACAACAAGGTACTTAAGCCAAGGCTGAATTCTTCTGGGTCTAGATATTTTAAAAATATCTTTAAGAATTATTTATATGACCTCTTCGTTAGCCTTGATGTTATTTAACTTATGGAAAATGTCTGAACTCTTTGAACAGAACAAAAAGATAAAAGAAGTACCATTTTTATAGTTAATAACCCGAATGTTAAATTTACTAAAGGGTACAAGTTACCTATGTAAGGTAAAAGTGGTTCCGGATACCAAGTTTATATTTCGGAAACTGAGGGCGCAGCTTAAAAATGCGTCTCATAAACCTATCTACCCTTTCTGATTTTTCTGCTCGGAAATTAAATCTAAGGCAGACCTATATGTGTTAAGAGTTCAATATTATCCTGTATTTTGAGATTCTGTTTCTAAAACGGATACGGATATAGGCCACCTTGGTAAGATTGCTACCCCCAGGGGAAAGATTCTTTCATATTGGGTGGGGTTACCTAAACTAGGATAAAAGTAAATCACCTTTCGGATTTAAAACGATAACTTTTAAGCGAATCATGGATTCTAAATTTGGATACCATGCTTGAGTTCTCCAGATAGAATAAACCACCAGACATATCGCATTATCGTTTTCAATTTTTTCTCTTTTTTTTACACTTTTGGAAACAGTGAGGAATCCATCCACTGGAAGCCACGACACAAACCGGTGGCATTTTTTGTTCAGGTAGCAAATAAGTATACCATTTTTATACCCGATTTCTTGTCCACTATATGATTATCCAACGTATTTATGTGCGTGAAAAATATAAAAAAATATACCTAACCTCACTGCCACATCATTCTCCCAATAGCAATCAATTCTTAGTAAAGTATGACAATTTTTTAAAGTCTTTTACAAAGCTTGTTAAGCCATAAAAAGCTGCCTTCATTTCAAGAATGTTTATGTGTTTCTCCTATTCACCTTGTTGCCAAAAAACCCCCTTTTGCTTCCTTTCCATTGCAACATGCCCCCATCCCGATTTGTATGCATTGGAGAAAATTTTAATGTTATAATTAGGCTGTAAAATAGTATGTGCTTTAATCACCACTCAAGTTCATTTTTAACTAAGAACCTAACAAGCATCTTTTTGTTATAGTTGTGCCTGTTAGCCTTTAAGGCACGATATTTTTCACGCTCAAGGGTTTTTACGTACAACAAGCCGTACTCTATACAAACCGAGGCTAGCCTTCCTATAATTTGCGAAACCTCTTTAATTGTTATTTTATTTTTTTTCTTTGGATAATCTTAATGGCTGTTTTAATTTTTGTTATTCGTTTTTGTGCGATATATATCCACATCTTTTTTGCATTAAGGATAAATGCTAAAAATTGTATCTTTTAAGTCGGTTGTGTATGGTTTTTTAATTATTAATAAAAAACCTAATCTTTTATATAACAGAAACAGGCCTGAAAGGGTGGAACAAAAAAGTGCGGTGGCTAGACCGAATGGTAAACATTGGAATTCAACTTTTGCTTTGAAAAGAAAATCTTTTATATTCATCAAACATTGGAACTAAAAAATATGTATCTTTAAGATCTAATGTCGAAAGAAAGCAGTTTTTAGTAATTAAGTTCTCTTATATCTTCCAGTTGAAAATGAGGTTGGCGAAAGAACTTTATGTAGGTTTCTAGGATTGAAAAAAAAACCCTGTTATCATACTGTCTTAAAAAATAGCTTAACAAAAACTGATCTTGAGAGTTATTAACATTTTTAACTGCTCCTACTTATAAATGCATGCTTTTCGAATAAATTTTTAACTCAATTTTGGTAAATTTTGAGGTTTTGGGGGTGAAAACTTGAAAAGGTTTGTCCACAAAGGGAATTTTGTAACCTTTTGTCCAAGTCAAAGCTAATTTATTTTGAGTTATTTGATTCCACTTTTCTGAAAAAAAAATTCCGACAGGAATACGTTCTTTCACTGTTTAGCTCTAATATTTCCTCTCGGCGCGTTTTTTATATTTTTGCAATTTTCGGCAAAACCTTCGCTAAAAAAGAAAGGATCTGGATTTTGCGCAGTAGCAATTTATTATATTTTTGTATAAAACAATATTGTGGACAATGCAAAACAACTGCGCCGATTCGGCAAGACCCAAAAGATCTTCATGAAGTGCTTCGTCTCTCCCTTTTTTGTTTAGGCCAAATTAGAGAAAACTCGCTCTAAGGCTGTCAAACCTTTTCCTAAAATCGTTTACAATTTCAAGAGTTACGCGTCTCTTTTTTGTTCTGTGGATGCTAGCATCCTGGATTTAATTTGGGTCCTTGAAGAATTTGGCAATTTTTCTGGGAATTTTGTATTTTTCGAGATTTAGTTTCCTTATCTATATATTCCCATAGAAAGATTCTTCTTCCATCTGCAAGCTAGTCTGCTGATATATCTGGACTCAATGTACTATCATCTGTCCCCCCTAATATACTTTCTAAGGGGTGCCTCTCTATCCTAGAGTTCGAGGAACTACTAGTGTCTGACCAGTTGAGGAACTGTCAGATTCGTCGTCACATATAATAATATGAAAAACTATGTGCTAATAATAGTTTTTTAAGTAAACATATTATAATCTTCTTAGAGAATTGGACACCCGGTAGAGTAAACCATGCATCGGGAGCATGGGTGAGATGTGATAGTATTTGTTTTTTTGTGCAGCATATAGGATACAGCGTGCTAGGCAAAAAAATTTTGAGTCATGCTCCGTCTACATGGAAAATTCGGTTGAGAATTTTTGTTAGAATACGACGGGTGAAGGGTTTTTGTTATAATAATTATTCTGAAAATTAAAATGTGATATTTTGGAAACGGATTTTATTAACATTGATACATGACAACATACTGAGACTAATATGGCGCGCATAAGTCAAAAACTATGCAGGGTTTAAGTTTCTATGAATCAAAAACAAATGTGTGTTTACAGAATAAACAAACCCAGACCAAAAAATATTAGCCAATAGCCTAATATTTGTCTCACTCCACTGTTTAAAACTGACAATGCGCCTTACTTACTTGAATCACGACGCTTCCTTTGCCCTGCCTTTCCCAGTTTCCTCATTTTCTTCTTTGGGTAATCCATTTACTTTTCACGTTTTCTTTTGTAAAGTTTTTTCGGCATTTTATTCATTCTGTCAGATTCGTCGTCACATATATATAATATATGAACAACGACGTGGTAGTAAGTAGACATTTGGAGTTTTTTATTGAGACTAATTTAGCGGGAATAAGTCAGAAACTATGCAGGGTTTAAGTTTTTATGCGTAACAAAAACAAATGTGTGTTTACAGAATAAACAAATCCATGCTAAAAATTATAGCCAGAAGCATAATATTTGTCTCACTCTTGTTTAAAAACTGACAGTCTCCTGCCCTTTTCGTTTCCTTTTCCAGGTTCCTCCTTTTCTTCTTTAGGTAATCCATTTGCTTTTCACGTTTTCTTTTGTCAGGTTCTTTAAAAGCGTATTTTCACAATTCGCGCGCGCGATACCATAACTAGTCGGATGACAGCTCAAGAAGTATACTGAAGTACCTAGCAGAGATCAGGCCGGCTGCCATAGCGATATGTTTTTCTTATCTCTAAAACTTGCGTATGACGTGCTACGAAGTATCACTACCTGGTGTATCTAATAGGATGTGCCCAATCGAAGTATAATAAAAGCGATGGGCGCAAATTAAAAATTTTATCTTTAGTTATCGTATATCGGTCACGTCAATGATTCACCTAAGAAACACTTGTATTACTCTTTAACCTAAGGACATATTGAAAGGCTTGAAAAGCACGGCAATCTCACCCGTTCTCAGCTTTTTTAGATGAAAACATTATGTTTATCATTCGAATAAAAGAAGAATTTAGTTATTTTTTTGTAGTTCTCTCTTTGTCACCCTAAAGTTAAAATTTTTAATTTGCGTCTATCGCTTTTATTATGGTATAAGAAAGATAAAAAATTATTTTCTAATAAAAGTTTCTAATAAAGTTTATTTAAAAGTTTTTTTTTATTTATTTTTTAATAAATCGTTCATTTTGAATCCGCCATATTGAACTTTTCCAATCTGATCAAAAATTCATATCCCCTTCCCGAAAAATCCCTATTTTCCAATTTTGATTTAAATCGAACAAACTAAATCTTTTCACCCCTGCACCTCCCTCGTTAGAGGGAATTGTGTACCTAATAATACCGTATTATTGTATTGTCGCCGGAAATATAAACGCATACCAAATTTGAACAAACACCTTTAATTTTTAGGTTTGTACCCTTAATCGTCCATTTTGAATTTGCCATATTGAAATTTTCAAATCTGATCAAAAATTCATAATCCCCCTCCTTAAAAACCCCTATGTGCCAATTTCGATTGAAATCGGACAAACTAAATCTTTTTCCCCTCCACTGTCCTTGTTAGAGGATGGTGGGTAACTGAGAATACCATATTATGGTATTTTCACCGGAACTATAAACGTATACCAAATTTGAACACAATCAGATGTGGATAAGTCAGTTAAAATTGGTTAGCAAAACATAACCAAAAATCATCCATCTTGAATCCGCCATATTGAATTTTCCTTATCCCCAAAAGCCCTCGTATCAAAAAAAAAATAGGTGTTTTCTTCCCTCCACTCCCCTCGTAGGAGGAAGGTGTGCCTAATAATGACATATTATTGTATTGTCACCGGAACTATAAATGCATGCCAAATTTTAAGACAATCGGATGTGTATAAGTTAGTTAAAACTGGTTAGCAATAGATGATCAAAAATCGTCCATTTTGAATCTGCCATATTAAATTTTCAAAATCTGATTAGAAATTCCCACACGAAATTTCAACGAAATCGGGCGTACTTCAACTGTATCCCCTTCCACCCCCTTCGAGTAGGGAAGAGCTGTCAATTTCATCACACTATAGTTTTGTGTTCTCACCGCAACTATATAAGCATGCCAAATTTAAAGTCGATCGGATATCGGGAAGTTAATCAAAATTAAGTTGTAAGGTTCCACTGGCACAAACATACATAGATACATTCCAAGTTAAATAAGAGTTTGTAAAAAAAGGTTGCTGTTTGGTTTAGGCGTTACTTAACGCGACACAAAACACCCCCCGCCTCTTTGTAACACCTAACAATGCTAACACTGACCCCCTTCCTAGTCCATAACGCAATACGTAATTTATGAACGACCTTTAACTTAACAATAACTATCACCTTCACTTTAGGCGCGTTTCTGCGAGCTTAACATAGTTACTATTATTTTCTCTTTCTAAATGCATTCGTCTAAGAGAGATTCAGCATACTACACCATCACAAAAAATACCCGCCTCTACACTCTTCGACCCCGCATATCTGTCAGGGAATCTCAAAAAGGTAGTTAGACAGCGGGGTCGAAGGGTGTACAGGCGGTATGTTCTTGGTATGCTGGGTCTCCCTCAGATAAATGCATTTAGAAAAAGAGAATATTAGTAACTATGTTAAGCTCACAGAAACGCGCCTTTTGCAAGTTACCGAAAAAAGATAACGTTATGAGTTAGGCACATAGGTAATAGGAGTTATAAGCCACAGCACGTAACTCGACGTAGCTTAAGTTTTGATCAAGTGCGCATGTGTAGCAAACTCCAAACGTACGATACGCTTTAGGCGCGGAATGCGTAACCCCAAATTAAAAAAAATGTTTACTATAAGCATGTCTGGTATTCCCAGACATCTATATAGCGAGGCGCTGATGTACGTGGTGTTTTTCAAACCTAAATAGTGTCAGACACTCAGGTTTTGCCACCTCGTAAAAGTTGAAACTTCCATAACAGTCTGCTCTATTTCCGAGAGCGCCCTCTGTTCAACTACTTTAACAATTTACAAGATACTCAAGAAGCGTTGCTTTAAGCTTTTTTTAGATCGTCGTAACTAGGCGACGTATCCTCTCTGCGTAACGTACGTTGCGTTTACGCCTTGCCGTTGCTTATAACCCCTATTTTCTTTCCTTAACCTTACTGGTTTTGTTTTTATGGTTATATACTGGTATTTTTAAAGAAGGTTATCGTCGTTTGCAGAGACGAGAACAAATTGCAGGGTGTTTGCCATACGAAAAACAATAAGACTAAAAAACACATATCTACTTCTGTTTGAAAGGGAATTTTTAACAGTAGGCTAAACAAGCCTGCCATAAAAATTGCAGGACAGCTATTATTTAGTTAAGACCTAATATCACTTAAATAGAGGTTTTAACTATTGTGTATAGTTTATAAGATTTAAATAGTGGGCCTTATATAAATACCCCAATTTTAGCCTTCCCATTATTAAAAAAATAATTTATCAAAATATTTTCTAGTAATATTTTAATTTTAATTTAACAATAATTGATAAACAAGTTTTCAATAAACAGGATGCAACACTAAGTTCTAACTTTAACTATCACAAAATCATGTCCAAATTTGTCAAGTTTTTAGCTAACTTTTTCCATCGAAGATAAATCAAAATGTTACCAGTAGTTCAGAAAAAATTACAATAGGCCATATTATCAAACAAAAAGCCACTTATAACTCTTGTCATTTTGGTAGCCCTTGGCTTGTCGTTACAACTACATTGACCGCCAAATGGACTTAACAGCATAAAAGGGTATTAAGAGTAGAGATAAGATAGAATAAAGCTAAAATAAAAAAAGTACTCCGAGCCGTGTATTAAATTTTAGAAAATACTCTACTTTTAAGTGTGGAGATTTTTTTTCTCAGTGAACTTAGCTCAGGAAATGTCGAAGTGACTTTTTGGAGTCAATTAAACATTAGAAATGACTGAATTTTGAATGGAAGACACGTTTTATAAAAACTAAAACCTGGTTTCCATCTAAGACTTTTTCGTGCGTGCCTGCGCACGCGTCACATTGACATCATCTGACGCCTGAGTAGTTACTCACGAGAAACTCGTAGATGGAAACCGGGTGTAAAACTCTGAGCCCTTTTTTGATTTTTGCCTAATAAGGTAAAATTTATTTCTAAACGTGTTCCGAGCTATGCCTAAGTTCTTACAAAATGTGCCTTCCATTAAAACTTCTGATGTTGATTTCCGTCCAAAATGTATGGATATAACATGACCCGTTTTGAACGTCACTTCGACATTTCCTGAGCTAAGGTCACTGACAGAAAACCAAGACTTTCTACTTTTAACAGAAGAGAACCCCACTATATAGCACAACCACAATATGACAACGTTTGTTTAAAAAATTAATATTTTATCCATCACTGACAAAGACGCACTGAAAATATCTGCCACATTTGTGATACCTTCAGAAATAGGGATACTTTATTCACCAAGCTTCCAGCCACTATCTTGTTAAGTAAACTGATTAATCTGGGTTTTATTTATTTTCTGTTTGTGGTTGAAATAAAAGTGTAGACAAACCAAGTGAATTTGAAATAACAAATTCGATTAAAAATTGAATTTTTACATCTAGAAAATAAAATTAAAATTTAGTGTTTCAGATACCTTAAATAGTGGGTGCCATATTGTGCAAAATAGGAATATTTGTTTTATGGAAATCATAGCCAAATGAAGAATACTAGAGAAATGAGATTGCTTTTTTAGAAAAGAACTTTATTTAAAAAAAGATAAATTCTAAAATTAAGATTTGGCACATTGGGCTCTGTAGCGCAATTGGGAGTCACATAATTAGTATTTGTGCTTCAGCTCTCTAGCACATTTTGTTTGGCCAGGATTTCCAGAATACGATTTTCCCTGGGGGTCCTGGCTTTTAAGGGGCGTGAAAGTAATATATATATATATATCACACTTTATTAGCTACAAGAAAGTAAGCTCTTACAAATTGCAATTTACAATAAGTAATAGATTAACAAACAACATTAATTTTAACTTATGCATAACTTAACTAAAAAAAATGTAGTTACTAACCAAAATATAAAAGAAACTAAATAATAGAAGAATAGAATAAAAAGAAAAAAAAAGAAAGAAAAAAGAAAAAAAAAGAAAGAAAAAAGAAAAAAAACAATTATAATTTAATTTACTTGCTCAATAAATCATCTTAGGTAAAATGTTATAATTATTACTTGTTCCCTTTTTAACAAATATATTAATTATGAGCAAATAATACTTTAATTAGAAGCTAGGTATTATATAAAATGTTAATTAAATTTCAAAACAATGATAATTAAATTTCAATGTTCCGAAATACATAAGTTCTACATTTCTGCTTAAAAATGTGTAATGATTTAATTTTTTTTATCTCTACAGGTAGAGTGTTAAATAATATAAGCCCTTTACTAAAAATTGTGTCTAGTCTGTTTTCAGAATTACTTATATTAAAATCATTGTTATTTTTTGCCCTAGTGTTATATGAATGAATATCTTTGGTAAACTTTAATTTCTCACTTGGATATCCTGGAAGAATTCTGTTTTTTAAGTAAGCCAATCTCTGATTAATACCCATTAAGGTAAGCTTTTCCAGCATATTTTTAATTAGCGTTCTTTTTTTTGCAAAGTAAAATAGCTCTTAAAGCTCTGTTTTGAATCTTTTGCAATGCCTTTTTCTCTTCAATGTTTAAAAAGTACAATAGTGTCGAACGGTAATCAAAATGTGAGGCCTTCTTATATAGTATTAGTTTTAAAAATCTGGATACCTTATTATTCAATCTATACAAAAAATAAACTTTCTTGGCAACTTTCTTTTTAATATAATTACAGTGCTCTTTTAAATTTAGTTGTTTATTAATAAACACACCAAGATATTTATGTTTATTTACTTCTTCAATAATTTCACCATTAACTTTTATATATATTTTACGTTTTTTATGTTTATTTAAAGTTGCTTTTGAATCAATGACCATAAATTTTGTTTTTTGAATATTAAGTAATAATCCATTGTCACAAAGCCAGCTATAAATATTATTTAAATCAATATTTAAAAAATTTTCAATTTCTTTAGGGTCACCACAAAAGCAAAGTAGGCCATCATCAGCAAAAAGTTTAATTTTACAATGTTTAGTATGGTGTTTTATGTTATTAATAAACAAAACAAAAACAAATATCCAATATATAGGGTTAGTAAGCAGGATTTTTATTTGAAGCGGAAAAGATTAAACACCGATGAACTTCACAAATAAACCTGGTAGGATCATACATAATCCCTGGTCTACCTTTGCCTCTAGGTTAAGATTATTATAGGCTTAAATAAGTTTTTTGTTCGTGAGGTAATCTAAATTGATGTTAGTAATTAGATATAAATTTGAAAAAGCAAAAGAAAATATGCAAAAGCTTTGCATTCCCGCTAGAATATCTGTCTATAATAAAGATACCAAAGTTGGTAATGAGGACAAACTTTTTGACATGGCGTATCAAAATCTTCCTGACCACTGATCAAAACCGAGCCTTTTTTATCTTTGTAAATTATATAACGTATTTCACAAACAGCCTACAAACAATAGTGGCATCTAAAGAAACTGATCTGACCTGACTCTAGTCAAACTTAGCCGAAAAGCAAAAACTAATTTGGTTAATTTTAGCTTTTTATTGGTTCTAGGGTCTTTCTTAAAGCAAAGCTACAACTAAATGGAAGCCAACTGATTTTTAAACTGGATTGGAGCTCTTTGGGGTGGGTGAGCCGGAGATCGGGAGCGCTTAAGTAAACCCAACTCTGGCTCGCTCTCGTCTTCTGTGAGTGGTGGATCAAGGACGGGTGTGGGGGCCTTGGCTTAAACGCCTGGGATGAATGGATGAGGCACCGCACCTTAGGGAATCAGGCGCACCCTGTTGTATATAGCTCCTTCCCCGAAGTGATCCGGAGGTGATTTTAACCGGTTTTCTAGTGTGTGATGGAACTCCAGAAAGACCCTCCGACAATCAGGAGATAACACATTGAACCGAGCAGGTACCCAGGGGAACCTATAAAGATAAGGATTAACAAGGAACTGTTTAAGGACCCAGTAGATCTTCTTCAATACAAGAGGACCGACAGGAAACTGCATAAGTACCCATTGTACACTCTAAAAACGCTTCAGGGGCACCTGCGGACGCCGCTGATGTAAACAAATTGGCAAAGGAACTCAGAAAGCTTCAAGCCAAAATCGTGGTCAGCATGGACGGTCCAACCGAAACAGAGCTGAGTGAATAGTACCTGCTCCAAGTTCTTGCTCCACCTAGGTAGAAAGGATGTGAGACTAGTAACAGGGCTCATAAAAGGACACTGTTGCCTCAACAAGCACTTAGAGACGCTGCAAATCGGAGGAGACTCAGAAAGTCAATGGCGCATGGAGGACGAAGCATTGCATTGCATATTCTGCTGGAGTGTCCGGCACTAGCCAGGTCAAGAGAGTTGCACCTTGGGAACTTTTTGTTGTCCCAGAAAAATCTGTTCTTTTACGAAAGAGGTAGGCTTTCTGGGCTAAACCATCGATAGTGGTTGTGCAACGGGTCCAGCAAGGTGGCCTACGTAAATGGGAATTGTCCCGCCCGCACTTCTACATTCATTCGTGCATTCAAACCGGATTTTTAAAATGTTTTAAACACCATTTTTTAAATTTCAGTTTGGAAAACGTTTTTACCAACGCCATTTTGGCTTCATTAACAAGGCAGTTATCCGGACTTGCGATATTGAACAGGGAGCAGCATAGGTCTACGGCGAATGATCTTACGGATATAAAAATCGTAGGTTTCGGATCGCATGGTCCATAGCCGGGGAAGAGCGTCGCATCTAGTGACGCTTGCACAATAAAGAGGTTTTTTCTTGAACGTATTTTTTTCTAAACTGCTTTTCGATCATAAGAAATGATAGATCCGATGCGATAGATCCCATTGCGCGAGAGAAAAACCGGATCGATCAAGTTCGCATGGTTTTTGGTGATTGTGATCGGTGAACGCTGGTTTAAGAATGTTACAATTATAATCCATGTGCGCATTAATAGGCGCTCACAGATCAAGAATCCGGCCCCAGATGGAGGCTGAAAATGTTACCAGGACTATATACATCGGCTCAGCTGCAGCTTAAGGAATGCGGGGATTGTGATGTGAGGATGTGATGCCGAAAAACCACGAATGAACAGTGATTTAACATTACTTGACGGAAGGGAAGAAAGTTTGAACTAAAGCATAAGATTGAAGTACTAAAAAAATGTTTATTTAGAATATAGTATTCGTTGACAGCATTCCTGGTCTTCAAATTTATCTTCTAAATCTCCTACGTGGAACATTTTTCAATTACAGGAAAAAGGAGGCGTCCTTGTTCCACACAAAAATTCATAAATAATTCAAGTCTTTTGTAAAAAAAAAATGACTTTATTTACATAAAATCCCAACGCGTTTCGACCTCAGTTGAAAGCCATTTTCAAGGGTTTTAAAACACAAGACATGCTTATTAAAATTAAGGAAAATCTTAGCGAATTTTTTACGCAGAAGACATTTTTCACGTTCCTGCAGGAGTGTGAATGTGTTAATTTTAATGAGCATGTCTTGTATTTTAAAACCCTTGAAAATGGCTTTCAACTGAGGCCGAAACGCGTTGGGATTTTATGTAAATAAAGTCAACATTTTTTACAAAAAACTTGACTTATTTATGAATTTTTTGTGGAACAAGGACTCCTCTTTTCCTGTAACCTGACCTCTCTTTTTCCTGTAATTTTCTTGTCTTGTAAAATTTCGCTTGCAAGAATATATTTGGCCCCACATTTTTCTATCCAAATACAAAAATTTTTCTGAAAGTTTAGCCTTATTTTAAAGATAATGCCTAAATATAGTGTTCTCTAGTAATAGTTTATGAATTTTGATATTTATTTTTTGGAAATATGGATAGAAATATGGCGTATTTTGGCTGCTCATATCTACAAGGCAAGTCAAAAATTGCAAAAGGTACTGCTGGAGAACCCTCGATCCAACCCTTGTTTTTAAAATGGAAATAAAATATTTCAAAAATTTGTGTATGAAAACAGGTGGTGCTAAAATATCCTTGACAGTGAAGTTTTGCATAAGTCTGAAAAATTTCTTAGTAAATTTTGAGACTTGAAAATTAGGAAACCTTCGAAGTAATAACGTCTTTATGACAAAATAGACAAATTTTTTCAGGTATTTTTTTATAGAGCAAGAGTTCAAGGTATAAATTATAATGGATAGGTAATTGCCCACCTTCGGAATGGTGTGCCTAGCCCTTATACACAATTTTAAGGTACAGGTACAAACAAGAAAATGCACATCTTATCAAAAAATGGCGGGGGTTACCTATCCAACATAATTTTTACTGCGCACGCTTGTACTATTGGGATATTATACCTACTAAGAGGGATAAGAGGTGTACAAATTGATTTGTTTCCAAAAATGCCTTGAATTTCAGTGGTCAGTCAAACAGCAACACGAAAACTTTTTGTTTAGCTTTTGTAGCAATTGAAACCCGACTTTCCCGACAGCAGAAGTTACGAGAAAACTTTCAGCAGGCTAAAAAGTTTCGGCCGTGTTGATGGCAAAATATAAGTAGTTTTTCGTTACTTGTAACACCGTGCAACCACAATTAATAAGCAGCATAACATTTATTAATTTATCAGGGTGCCGATTCTGGGTTTCGTAGAGGATTGCTTCGTTAAGAGAGGAGTTGTTTCAACAACAAATGAGCTTAAAAGCAGTGCTACAGCGAACAACGTTTTTTAAATGGAGCCATAACATTTTCATTAGTCGACTCAAGCTTACATGAATATGAGGTTATAGATATATCTTGATTTTATTAACTTTCTCTCCCTACTAATTAAAAAAAAACAAATAATAACCAACCCGCAACTAAAACCAATCAAAACCAACCCTATCCAAAGAACCAACACGGCCAAACTCAGAGCCTAACCTTTTTTGCAATCTAAGCAAATAAATCCTGCTGGGGTGCGTTTGGAAATAAAAGTTGATGATGAGAAAGATTTAAACACAAAAGCCCTAACTTCACAAACATGTAACTTTGAGTCGGCCAATGCAATCGTAGAACACAAAGTGGGTTTTAGTCGCTTCTCTTAGTAAGAACTAGTATTTTTGACCGTCCTTGCCCGAGCGTTGAATATCGGGATGACCGATGAAAGAGACTTTTACGGGGCAAATTTGTTTTCGGACAATGAGCGTGACAGCTTCGGAAAAGCACAGAGGAGGGTCGTGAGGTGTTGTCTTTCAGGTGTAAAATAAACATTTATAAATAGGTCCCAAAAACATGCAACAATATCAGTAGGAAACGATCTCTAATAACATGTGTTGTTTTTAAGCCAGGTAGGGCTTCTTTCATTTCATTAATTTAATTTTTTTAAATATTTTTACTACTACTTAGTGTTTTCAGTATGAAGTATTTGTTTTATTGAAAAATGAAAATGATGGTATTTGGAGAACAATTACAACTCCAATATTTAGGTTATATAGTAGAACTAATCCTTAATTCACCCATTTCACCTTTTGTAGGAATAGGCCTCATATTAAGTCTAAACGGACCGGATAGACTGCAAACATAAAAAATGGAATATTATATGACACAAGCTCTAACGGGACATGGATCTTTTAGGACATACACAAAGCGAATAGGGAAAACGGACGACATAGGTCGGTACTGTCAACGAATAGATGATTTAATTTACTGTCCAAGATTTGAGAGCTACCGCGAAACAACAAGACACGATGTACAGATAAAAAACATGACTATAGAGAACCTTTTCAAGGAAATTATAAAACACGTAGATAAATGAAACCAGGGACATCATATGATAAGAACGATTCTAAAAATCAAACACGAAGACGAACGCACCTAAGAGACCAAAATATTGAACGGCAAAATAGTGACGTTATATTCCAAATCTACAGTGGAAGGGTTTAGTCCGTAGGCGTCCTCAAGAGAGGACGAATCCTGAACATTCGGCAGACTACCAGAGCGTCTATGAGAATTTCTCAATATCTCGTCGCTATAAAAAAAAAGAAGGCTGCAAGAACTAAGTGCAGTTTGTTTAGAGGGGGGAGGGGGGAATGTAACAATTGACCGAATGAAAGGAATAAAGTCGTTATTGAAAATCTAGTATTATTTTTTTATTATTGAAATAAACAATAACGCGAAGGTTTGTTTAACGTTGAGCAGGCCAAAGTTAGTCGGCAGTTTGAGGTATCGTCACGTAGTAAAACTCGATCTACGAGAAGTTGAAAAAAAGTGGATTTTTCGGTTTTAAGAATAACTGTCTTTATTATTGTTTCTTAAGCCAAAATGTAATTTGCTTTTTAATTTTGTTCGCAGGCCCTGATGAAGTTTAACCATATTAAACCAAATGTTGACCAAAAATTAGATATTTGATGTATTGTCCTAAAAAGTCGACAAATTAAACGAAAGAAAATTATCAATTGCGGGACACAATTACAATTTTAAGTGGACGATGTTTCGCCCGGGCAACCATCGTAGACTTATCAGTGGTTTCATTGGTTACCCTCCTCAAACACCCATAGACAATTGTTGATAGATTGAGTTGATTATTCAAATATTTTGATCTCTTTTATGTCTATAAAAAATTGGGCTGCCCTAGCTGTCAAGGGGGCGTGGTTGTGAAGAAGGCATTTAGCCAGTTGTAGAAGTTTATTTGTCTGTAATAGCATAATATATGATCCTAAGGCAAAATTATATAACTTGGCTGATTTTTAAACTCGTTTTGTCTCTTAAAATAACAAACGGATAATAACCAGTTACCCCTCACTCAAGCTCATCGTTTGTTTTCGAGATACAGAACATGCTCAAGTCCTTGACTAAATGTATCTTGTTTAGTTTTTGAGATTTCGAAAAGTTGGCAAGGTCACTATTTTGCTGCTTGGAATTTTCTAAACAAACTTAATAAAATAATTGCTTTGTTATATTGCATACGAAAGAGTTATAAAATTTAATACTTAATAGTAAGTAAGGGAGATGATCGAAGAAAATATGAAGATTTAAATGAAGAGGATCACATGTGATATTGTATTAGACCTTTTTAAAAAGCTAAGAAGAAAATGCATATTGTTTGGCAAAATATTTTTTTTTTTAATTTTAACTTGGTTTTTATAATAATAAAAAAAATTAAAGCAAAACCCTATTAAGGTCTTTAGTTTAAGATATCCCGATTAGTTTTTGAGATATCGCAAAAACTTGCAAAAAATATTTTATCCTGTTTGACGGTCTTTCTTTTTGTTTCTATTTTATTCCGATCCTGAGATATAGAGGATTAAAATGAGGGGA
The DNA here is from genome assembly GCA_963921995.1 of Oxystoma pomonae. Taxonomy (NCBI): domain Eukaryota; kingdom Metazoa; phylum Arthropoda; class Insecta; order Coleoptera; family Brentidae; genus Oxystoma; species Oxystoma pomonae. The sequence goes on from OY998165.1 coordinate 98,636,880, forward strand.
TCACGCGGGTGTGGGGGTGGCAAGAGAGATGTTCGTAAACAGGAAGTCACCATATGAGTGCATCCTGCTATTATGGACATTATTGCCATAAAAAAACTTTTAGATGTGTTTTTTTTTTGTTGAACATTCTCTTTTTTTAAACACGTTTTATTTTACAAGGATGCATGGTAAAGTTACATGAGAGTCAACCTCAATTCTCGAAGATTGTGTACTGCTACTTGTTTTAAGTGTTACCACGATGCTTAATACTCGAGTTCTTTTGTTATAGAACGATGGTTTTACGTTTTGATAGAAACAATAGAGATATTACTTATCATAAAAGCGGGAATATTTTTATAAAAGGCAGTGTTTTATGGTTTAATATATCAGGCACTAAGTTTTATAAGGGCCGGTGACGTTTTTCATAGGTAGTATAGCTAAAACAAGCAGGCAATTACCTTAATAGGTAATAAAAAAGGTAGGTAATTACATTGATGTCCTATTGCATTTTAATAAAATTATACACGCTTATATTTTTGTTGCTCATCCTTAATGAGTCCAATTACTAAAAAACAATGTTTATTTCTGACCTATTTGTTTAGCTGAAACACAAATAAGCCATTTATTACGAATAACTGAAAATCTCCTATTTTATTAGTGAAAAATTAATAATTTTCGCCCAAATATTACATGCGTTAGGTACTTGTTTATTTATTATTTTAATTTATTTTACTAATTTAATATTTATTTTAACGAAACAAGTTGAGAACTGAATATATATATATATATATTTATTATTATGGTTTTTGATTATCTTTCTATAATTGACTTATCCTTTTACCCAGATTCGCGTTCGAGCTTCTATAGAATTTAGTGACGCTTTTGGACGAGTAGCTCCAGCGAACTGGATAGGTTTCCTACCTTTCGGTTTACGCCGTTGTTAAATTTTCCTCCAATATAGAACTTAGGATTTTTCCGAACAAGATTCCTAATATCTCGGTTTTGATTTATCTGTCAAGAAGAGTATGCTCAAAACTTGTTACAAATTTAAAAGAAATTATTTCAGTCCATGATAGAAGTTCTTTTCCCAAGAGACACTTTCAATCCGTTCGGCTAGTTACCGAGCACACCCGATCGGCGGCTACCTTGCCAGTCGTCAATCGATAGTCACTAGTGCCGGCCATGATCAGATCAAACGTGTGGTCTGTGCAGTTGGTTGTAAAAATAGGTAATGTGGGAACCTCAAAAATGCCGTGGTAGAGGTAAGCATGTAGTATTTTTTTTTTAATTTAAAAACGATATTGCTAGAAAACATGCAGAGTACGCCTTCCTGATTTCTACTATTTATAGTTTAAAATATGTATTTCTGGTCTTTTGCAAGGTACAGCAATCAGCCTGAACCCTTGTTTGTAGTAAATTTCACAAATTTTTGATTGTGTAGCTATATAATTTATTTTTTATATCCTGTTTGACCATTAGCTTTAGTAAAGGCAATCCAAAATGGACGGTCCGCACCGCCGGTTCTTGTACAACATGCTGTGTGGACTTGAGATTAGAGCTCCTGTTGTCTTCTTTAAGAGCTTAAAAGCATTATTCGTTAAATTTACAACAGGGTACCTATCTATAAGTTAGGAATGGACTATATTATTTTTTGTTTTTTTTTAAAGAGTTTTGTGAATTACTTTGAAGTATTTTTTAAAAACATTTTGATCTTACTCAATTAAAAACATTGGTTACATTATAGTATCCGGTTTTCTTTTATTTTTAATTTTTTATAATTTTTTACAGGTTTTAACCCCTCCCCCTTCCAACTGTCTGCTGTTAGGAGAATTGGCTGACTGGAGGTACGCTTGATGATGTATAACACACCCCCATAAACTAGGAAGTCAACCTTTTTTGCAGTTTTTGTTGACGAGCTTTCAGATTTTAATGTAGGGAGATAAAATTTAAGTCCCACTTTTACTGTAACTATTTTTTATATTTTAGTTTAAGAATTATGCTGTGTGTTTTTTGTTTAAATTTATTGTCAGACAAAAAAGCTACCTCATTTTAATTTTTAAGCAAGTTCTGTAAAGCAGAGCTTGTAAACTTGTAAACTGTTTATAAACTGTTTAGTCAATCTAGATTTCTTTTTAGAATTAGCTAAAATTAAGTTACTGCTCTTTTGATGGTGCGATGTAAACCATTTGCTATAATTAGGAACAAAAATTCTATGCGAAAAATGTTCACGTTCATGTGAAAATACACAGTTTACTATTTTTGACAATATTAGATGCAGCGAATTTATATTCACGTTTATGTAAAGTTTTAATATTTTAGTAATAAACAGTTTTTGTTATTTTTTTACATATTTATTAATTTCCAGTACCTACAGTTTTTTTTGCTTACAGATGTGATGTTTCTACACAGTGCAACACATAAAAGGACAATAGCATAATTCGCATAAGATTCCCTCTTTTTTCTTTTGCTATATTAGGAGTGGGGGCAGCCAAAATAAAAAGAGGTTATTATGTGAATTGTGAAATGATCCCTTTACGTGTTGCCATACTGTATAATGACGTCATTTTTTTTAAAGTTTTCGTAAGAGAATTGTGTGCTTCTTTTAAGGCCAATTTTCAAGGAAATATTCTCTTAAAAGCAAACTATTTATTATACTATGATACAAATAGTTTAAAAAAATATGCTTTTGGTATAAGATTTTATGTTCTTTGCATAGGACTTTGAATTTTAAATTGGTTTAAGGGAATGGAGAGCTCGTGAGAAGAGACTGAAGACATCCTTTTTTTCAGTGTACATAGAAAAAAAAAGAGATAGTTACATGAGCGGCACGACATTGAGTATGGCGGGGGTCTTAGCTTCATAGAAAAGGCCGTATGGAAGGCAACGATTATTCGCGATCTTGAAGCCATAGTTTAATAACTGGTTGGAAACCGATGTTATAAAACTCCAAAAATTAGGTAGGAGCAGTTGCGAGAAATAGACAAACAGAAAAGGAAGTCGCCGAAGTCAAGTTTTGGACCAGTGGCCCCTGTGAAATGGCTAGGTTTCCCACCTTTCGGTTTACGCCGTTGTTAAATGCCTTGTAGTATTCATTCTTACTTCATTTACAAATCAAATGAGTCATTCCCAGCTGCCCCTTTACAATATTCCCTGTTTGATCACAGCTTTGTCGGCTACTTTGCATTTTGTCACTATGACATATCTACCGTCTTCGATTCGCGAATCTTTTTTACTTTATATCTCTATGTCTCCTTCTCCGCCTTCAATACCCTCGGTTACCTTCGTCGTTTTAGACTCTCATAATGGCTCTGATTTTGATTGCACTCAACTGTGTTTTGATACTGCTGTTTGTGCCCCTTTTAGAACCCCTAGGTACAGTGACAACTGTAGAGAAGCCATTATCAGGATTCTGACTGTGCCTAGCGAGTTTATCCTATAAAACCTGCTTTATGTGAGGGACAAGTTCTTTTTTCATTACAAAAGTAACGTGTAAAGTGATATTCACAGCCATAATACCAGAAATAAAAACAACTTCTGTCAGAATAGCCCGAGATACCATGCCGCAAAATTATTCAATAAGCTTCCAAAACAGGTAATAAACCTTAATAAATCTCTTAAAAAAAAAGATGAAAGAATATCTGATAAAAAAAAGCTTTTTACAATTTCACACTTATTTGGTCAAAAAAATAATGACATCGAATAGGGTTTCTTGCTAAATTTTGTTATTTCTTGTATGTCCAAAATTTTTATTATTTGTTTCTTTCTATATGTCATTTTTAAACAGTATGTTTGTGTCTTTTAGTATATTTTGAGTAGCAATTTAACTGTGCAGAAAGTTTTATTGACAATTCCTAATTTTAGTTAGTATTTTCTATTTCCTTACTAAACTTTTAGATAAATTTTATAAAGTCTATAAAAATGACCTATGTAAACATTATGTGTATCTAGCACCAATAAACGATTTGATTTGATTTGATTTTACCCCACATTTCACTCTCATATTAAACTATCTCTATAAACTCCTCATTGTCAATCCATTCTATTTTAATTTATGCCAACAATTTTGCTCACATACTTTCCGCCTTTGTTCTGATTTCCTTCACTTGAATACTAACGTTAGTATTTATCTGATGACGATTGCAGATACATAAGCATTCGACACGTTGCCAAAAAGTAAAAATAAAGACAATGGAAGTGGGAAACTCTACTTTACTTTTAGGCTTACTTTTTACTGTACGCAAATTTAACAGCTGCAGCTTTACTTTTAGATTTGGTTATTTTCAGTTCCATCCATATTCGAGCCTTTAAAAAATACTTAGCTGATTCCAAATAAATTTGAGTAAAAATACTTATCTGAAGAAATAATCTATATTTATTACTAATTTATAATTGATGTTAAAATACATCAAAAAAACAATTTTTGTAGTTTTTATTAAAATATATATATTCTCCCAAAGGGACCTTTTAAAAAGCCTATGGAAGAACACGCGTGAATTAACTGCAGAGACTAGGAATTTCAACAAAAACTGCAGAAGAGAACAATAAAAAAGCAGACCTTTCTGATTCTGAATTCAAAGCAACCCTTTCAGAAAACATCAGAGCAATAAAAAGCTAATTCAACTTAACTTAACATTAACATTAGTTGCTAAAATTTTAACTTTGAAATCCAAAAATAATGAAAAAAAATCATATTTCTTCTTCATCGTCCAAAAGATCATCATCCGACTAGCTGCCATCGTCTGATATTACCAAAGGATCGATTTCAGATGCATCAATAGCTTTTTCGTTTTTCCAATATTTAAAAATTAAATCGTCACAATGCTTCATGTAATTCTTCCAATGGGTTTTCTTCACTTTTTGTAGCGATCCATTCCATGTGTGAATGACTGCCTTTGAAGATCTATCAGTTTTAACCACTTCTTTATGATACTCCCTTTTGCTTACTGATCAAGCCAATTCGATGCGGCTGTACTGGCCGTGATAAGGAGGTAAACGCAAGACTTTGTGTCCCTGTTCTTCTGCATGCCGATCCAAGTAGTACGCTCTTTTAGGTAGTCTGAAACGACTTCCCATACCCAGGTAGCAAGGACACGTCACAGGACGTCTTAATCACGTCATAATTAAGTCAAATTCGTTGACGTCAAATTTTAGTCATATTATGACGTTCTTAAAGCTTCATGTTGAGACGAATTTGACACGTCTTATGATCTACCTAATTTGTCGAATAGAACTTTAAGTTTTGAATTTATATTTACTACAAAGGTTGATCAAAAAGGATATAATTTTGTTTTTTTTGAACTAATTAAAGGTAATAAAACAAAAAATGCGGCAGAAATTGCACAGAATAAATATGTAAGATATTCTTATTTATTTTGAAAAGCGGTAATTCCCCGGCTAGTGAAGAAACTCAAATTTCAGTCCTTTACAGCTTTATGCGAAAAGCAGAGAGAGAGAGAGAGAGAGAGATGTATGAGTTGCATACGAATCCGCGGGATGACACCCGATAAAGCTCGAAGGCGTTGTCGTACAGTCGGTCGTAGGTTGTAGCTAGGTGTGAATGTGTGTAAAAGGTGTGGTGCAGTCGTCACACAGAAGTTGCTGAATGCGTGAATTTAATCGTGTCTCGTGTCTGCGGCAAGTTCTGTCTTCTGTCAAAAATAATTCCGTTTTAATGATTTTTTTGTATAGTATATTTTAGTGCTATTATTATAAACATTTTAGTAGTAGTATCCGAGGTTGGTGTTATACTCGAGTTTTATCGTATTTTCGTGTATTACCAACATGTATTATAGGTTTTAAAGTTATATATAATTGGGTATTAGCGTATTTTTGTGTATACCAATATTTTTTATTGGGTTTATGTATTTTAGTAGTAGGTATTATTACGTAGTCACTAGAAACTTGAGGTCAAATATCAGTGGTATCGGTATCCCCCTCCCTATCTTGTTGACATCTGATCAAAGTGACAAAGTTTGAATAAACGAGCAATGCGTTACGGGCAAACCTACGTAGCGTTATGTGGCTCTTAACGCATCTATCTCAGGACTTATCCGCCATGAGTTTGAAAGTGTACCTGCTTGATTGGGATGCGGATACCGATAATACTGATAATTGACTTTAGTATCTTATTTTCACTCTATTATCTAAAGGTTGGTATGTTTTAATAGTATTATCCGCCAAAGATCAGTTTGTTATACTCTCATATTTTCGTGTATTATCAATATTTTTTTTTAATAAATGCCTTTTTTGGATTGTATTCAATAAACAATGTACTTTTTTTCATCTGTACCTTTAACGTAAAATATGACGTCATCTTAAGTCATATAATGACGTCAAAAAGATGATACATATTGCCGTCTTAAAGACGTCAATTTTACGTCATAAATTTGGTGGTTTTGACGTAATAGATGACGATTCATCCACGTCATTGTTACGTGTCCTTGCTGCCTGGGTAACTGATATTTGATAAGAACCTCGTGAACATTGATGTTTTTTAGCCTTGGCCCGCTCCTATAGTCCTCACCATTTTGCTTTACATTTTTTGACCACTTGTCAAAATATGCTCTTTTTTGACACTTTTTTGTCAATTTGATATGCAGGCATGTAACTGAAATCTGGGGATAACAATCATTTTTGCTGCCATTTTTTTGTTTTCTTCAAAATCATGAAATAAAAAAGATGCAAAAAGGACTTTGGGTATTTTCACAACTATATTTGCGTAGAACATGCAGAAGCAACTATAGCACATATTATCGCGCATGTAATCAATCAATTGATCAAAGAAGGACATCTACTGCATGACTTAGATAACACGATAAAACATGTATTATTTGTCGTAAATTTTGTTTATAGAATAGATAAAAAGAATTATAGTTGCATTGCAGATTATAAGAGAATGAAAGATATCCTTTATTTTCTATTTAAATTACATTAATTTATATGTAAATGTTATGTTTTTGCCCAAAAAGAGCATTACTCTCCCAGCCCGAACGCAGCTCAGATGATCCTTTACGCCAGATTCTTCTTTATACAAACTTAAACACTTGGTAAATAGTATCTAAATAAATTTATCTCTTTTTTTTAATTGCGTAGGCACCCAAACAATTAACTTCAAATGTAAAAAAAAACACAATTTGTGTTGCTGTTAAGGAGCTTAACATTGTGTGACCATTTTAAAAACAACCACTTTCGCCTCATGGCGCTGCACTTTAAAACAATAAAAATTTGCATTTAACGACCGACTTTAATGACACAAACTTTCATATTAAAATCACTCTTTTCGTCCATAATCGTAAAAACATAAACATTTTGGACTAAATCTTTTTTAGCGGCCATACAGAGAGTACTTTTGGCCGAAGCTATAAAGTGAAAAAGCATGTCCAGTTTTTGAACATGTTATTCATTGCCAGTTGCACCGGAGTGTTAAACCTGGTTTAAATTTAATTAGTGTTTGGAATATACTTCTACAATGAAATTAAAATATAAAGGCGTCACATTCTAAACATCAATTCAAATTTAAGACAGGTTTAACAGTGCGTTGCAATTGGAAATCACTCATATTACTTACCCAATTAGCATATAGACGTTGATTAGATGTTGGTGTAGACAACCTGACGTCAGGAAGCTACGACAGATCGACCGCGTACCGACTTAAATTTATACAAAAAAAAACTTAGTTACTATTTTTGATCAAATTTAGGAAAACTCTACGCTTTGATTCGATATAACAACCAAAGTTCAAAAAAATACTCCTAGATGCCGTCAGCGTTTCATGTCAAAATTATTACATACCCCATGAGACAAAAAAAAAAAAATATGATTGTTTTCCACAAAACCAAAACTACACTTTTTTGCACTCGACACGCGTTTCGCTAACAACATTAGCATCATCAGGAGACGATAAACAATGAACTAAATTAATCTACGCTCTATCTTATAAACAATCCTTTAGTGGGCGGAGATAAGACTAATAATTTGTGATTGATCACGATTTATCTCCCCTCAACCAAAGAATAAAGTGTACTAAACGGGATGGGTCCTCTATCTTTATTTAAACTATTTCTGGATTTAATGATTTCCATACTTTCATATGCATTCAAGTCTTTTGTTTGGCACACTAATGTGAATCTATGATTGTTTTCAAAAGCATGCTCGGCCACACTTGACTTTTCTGTTCTTACGTATTTTAAGTGTGCTAAGTGTTCTTTAAAACGTGTTTGAATAGAGCGTCTCGTTTGGCCAACATATTTTTTGTCACAATCCATGCAACTAATTTCGTAAATTCCACTTTTTTCTAGAACTGTAGTTTTATCCTTGGGATTTCCTAGTGAGCTTCTTATTGTGTTACCGGATTGACATACTAATTTAAGACCGATGTTATTAAATACTTTGTGTAATCCTTTCGTATAATTAGGATTATAAGGAATTGATACAAATTTTGAGTCGCAGGTATCTTTTTGTCTGAAAAAGGTCGAATTCCGAAAGGTCTTTTGAAAAGAATGTCTATTTATCAGCCTATTTATTAAGCCTTCGTCGTAACCGTATTCGCCAGCTATATTCCAAATCCTATTCTTTTTTGCTTCAAATCTTTTTTTGTTTAAGGGGAAATTTACTAATCTATATGTTAAAAAGTGCAAACTTGCAAGCTTATGTTGTAAGCAATGAAAAGAGTCATTTGGAATATACCTGTTGGTGGCCGTGCCTTTTCTGTATAGGTCAAAGTCTAATTTATTTTTATTTTTTATAACTAAAGTGTCTAGAAATGGCAGTGTACCGTTGTTCTCTGTTTCATAAGTAAATTTAATAGTGGGAAATTTGTTATTTCTTTTTTCCATAAAATTTTCAACACTAGTTACTCTAGTGTTGAATACTGCAAACACATCATCTACATACCTGAACCATACTCTGGGGAAATACTCAAATTCTTTACTTATATCTGATTCAAATTTGCTCATAAATAGGTTTGCGATAAAAGGTGATAAACTATTACCCATTGTGGTTTCTTCTAATTGCTGGTAGTAGTTATTTTTATATTGAAAGTAATTTTGATTCATGCAGAGTTTTGTTAAAGATAGATTCTAAAGTCTGTTTGTCTTCTAGATTGTTTTTTCTTAGTAGTTCCTCCAGGTATTGGGGATCGGCACACTAGGGAACAACGAACTAACATCAAACGAGATTAAAACTTCACCTTCTTGGAGTGAACATGAGAACATTGTGTCTTGTAACTTGTGCGAGCTTGAATACCAGGCTGAACACCAAAAATTACCAACGCACTTCAATTTACTGACACATATGACAAATTCAAGGCCGAAAATATACGATCGCCACGAATATTCTCACTTTCTCCATAAAAAATAAGATTTTCTTGAAAAAAAAACTTTTCCATTCTTTTTAGAATATGCCTAAATAGTGTATTTACACAATTTCAACAATATTTTATTGCAAAGTTCATGGAATTTAATGATATTTCACACAAAAATACAAAATCTCCGATCGGCTTTATAATTTATCCACAACCACCGCAAGAAAAGATGGCTACGTCAGAGAATTTCAGTAAACTTGCCCGATTTCTACTGAAACTCCAGTTTTATTTTTCAAATCTGGCTGGTTCTGACCCCTTCTGTTTCATCTACAGTGACGCCACTGCCTAGAGGTCGTCGGCCGTGTAAGTTTGACTCGATCTAGTGGGTCTGACCTCTGGTGGTGTTTGGCCAATTAGGAAACTTGGCTTCCAAAAAAGATTCCTCCACTACGTCTGTCCGACATCGGAACAAGATTCAGAAAGGTGGCAGCAGTGAGTTTTAACGGAATACCAAAAATTCTAACCTGCATAATTTTGTGACAATTTTTGCGCCTTTTCCAATTGCCTTTTATTTTTTCTTCCGTTTAATGTTTTGCAACGACGTTTATATACGACGCTCAGTGATAAGTGATACACAACACACAACGGTTTGTGCTGAACTGTTTTAAGGGCCAGTGAAGGTAGGTTTAAATTTGAGCTTCTACCCAAATTATTCATAAAACTTAATCTCTACCTTCTGTTAGCTCCTGAGCCAGCTATTCATAATTATTTTTTGAATTAAATATTTGAATTAGTTTTTCTATGACATTATTAGTTATTAACACAAAAATGTACCGCACGAACGAAAGTACAAAGAAGAAGGTCTAATTTTCACTAGTTTGGGTTGGATTCCAAACCCTAACGTTGAAAAACCATCAGGTGTAGGTCAAATATCATCACCACATACATTGGGTACATTTGTCGCATCCCGGATGTGGGACGGACGTAGTAGTTTTTACTGATGCAACGTTGGCAGCACAGACGGTGGACCGTCATTACAAAACTTTGGTAACACAATTACTACAAGTTCAGACGTCGGGCTAAGGTCTTACTCTGTACTTCATGCCAACCTTTTCCTTAACGACGTCGAAGCGTTGTCGGCAATCTGGACTAGACTACACACAACGGCTCCAAACGTTATCCCGACGACTTACAACAAAAGATAAAGTATAATCCTTGACTTAAACCATTAAAGTCGGCAATTTTTTATACTTTCTCTGACATTAGATGCAGTGGCGGCTCGTGATCTACAAATTTGAAAAATTGACAGTGAATTTCTTCTGTAGGTTGCACGATTAAAAGTCATGTCGGTTTTTAAATTTTCTGTTGAAGTTCCTAGATTTGCCCTTAGTGGTTTGCGCCAAGTCAATTTCGGATTCAGGTCACCGACATTTTCTATTTCAACTTTTTGCTCCATACTCAAAAAGCTAAAATAATTTTTTAAGTACTCTATCGTGAAAATTTTCATTATAACAACTGTTAAAATAATAAAACAGAAAAAGTATAAATAAAAGCCATTATAAAATCGCTAAACGGGCGAATCCATCATGAACCACAGCAACAAGACAAAGTAAGCGGACTGATACACACCAATACGAAATTATTCGCATGCGACTAATTCCGTCTCTTCCTATACCTTATAGAATAGAAGGCAAAAGAAATGCCGATAAGCTGATTCATGGGTAGTACGTGAAAGAATAACCGGTTTTTCATGCGAAACAACACGAATTCCCTCCACCGACTCGTGCAATATTGCGTTAAACCAGTCGAATTCGAACACGGTCCACACATACCGGCTTATCTTTCGCCTCTCATTTCACGCGGTATAGAAAGAGACTGACATAAAAATTATCGATTATTTCGTACACGTAGGATATGCTAGGCTCCACCTACTACTACTTTATCGCATGTGCGACTGTTTTGCGTCATCAAGCAGAGGTTCATTTCATTCGGCGAGAGATCGAGCAGCGGGTATCAGGAACTGTGGTTAAAAGACGGACGCGGCAATTAGAGCGTGCGAGATGGAAAGAGACCTGTCTGTATTAAATATTCATCTAATTTTGACGTGATGCCTAATAATCAGCGTTGATAAATAATAGGAAGTTTTGGAAATACTACAAAGAATAAAATAAATCAGACATTTTATTATCACTTTCTTATTCTGGTTAGATGCCCTACAAAACTAGTCGGAAGACGGAAAAATGCTATTTAGGTAGTGTTAGAATCTGGAATAGGTCCGTTTGTGCGAGCTTAACATAGTTACTATTATTCTCTTTTTCTAAACGGACCTAATGTTAATAAGAAAAATGTTTCACGGAGCGACCATTTTACTTTAAATAAAAGACTACTTTTTAGTCTATGCGCTTCAACTTTTTTCAACGCTTATGGTTTCTTAAACCAGGAAATTATCTATAAAAATTGTAATTTGTTTAACCTCTAGGGTTTCATTTGGGTCCTATCTTGTTTAGTATATTTCTGTTTGACTTTGGTGAGTGTTTTCTGGCTTCAGAGTATGCTTCATATGCAGATGATATAAAAATTAAAAAAAAATTATCATAGCAACGCGATTTAGAAGAATTGCAGGCTGACTTAGATAGATTTTCCGCGTTTTTTAGTGCTAATAACTTTATTATTTTTACAAGAAAAATTAACCAAACAGTTATTAAAAAATTTCACATTAAATAATTCAGACCTAAAACAAGTCTATAAAGTTAAAGATTTTGGAATTTTGCTAGATTCCAAGTTGTCTTTTGAGAATCATGTTGAGTTAATTGTACAAAGAGCCCAACGTAATTTGGGGTTTTTGTTGCGGGTTTCTAAAGGCTTTAAAAATACTTCTTCATTAATAATCTTGTTTAACAGCATAGTAAGATCTATTCTAGAGTACTCATCGACAATTTGAAATCCCTGTTATGATAAGTATTAATCACAAATTGAAAGAGTTCAAAAAACATTTATAAATAACTTTAACTACCGTTTTAATAGACATAGGCATTATTTTTCGTACGAGCTTAATTTAAAATTTTATAAGGTGGAGTCACTTGAAAATCGTAGAAAATATTTTGATATAATTTTTATTTATAAGTGTCTTAACGGGATTTTTGACTGTACCTTTTTTACAAATTTTTTATTTATTAATGCTAATCCATATACTATAAGGCATCGACAATTACTTTTTGTGGAGAGATTCTCCTCAAACCACTATGGAAGTTCACGTCTTATAAGATGCGCTCGCGAATATAATAAATTGGATTTAAATCATAATATTGATATTTTTTAAAACATAAGTTTAATGACATTTTAAAAAAAAGTAAAAAAGGCTTTGTTTTCTTATATTCTTTTTTGCTTTTCTGTGTTGGTTTCTCACTTTTTTTTGCTTAATATTAAATTTATTTTTTATCTTAGTATTTTTCCGTTAAATTTTAGTTCTTATTTTAAGAATTATAGTGTATTGCCCTACTACCTAGGTTAAGATATTAAAGTGTAATATGTGTTAACTCGTTATTGGGCAGCTTCGTCTGTCTGTGAGTTGACCTTTTTTGTAAAATAAAATAAATAAATCTTATTTCCTCAAATCCATTCAATACCAAATTCCAAATTTATAATACCCGTTTTTAGTTAAACCATTATTTATCAAACCCATTCAAAATCAAACTCCGAATTCATAAAATCAATTTTTTTCCAAAGCCTTAGTTTGTCAGATCTATTCAAAATCAAACACGAAATTTATAAAATCATTTGTCAAACCGTATTTTGCAAAGCTAGATAGAAAAAAGAGATATAACAGTAAACAATACGATCCCGATCAACTATCCATACCCTATAAACAGAACGGATAAATATTGGCCCAATAAAATTTTCATTTATTCAGTCAATGGACCACTGAAAGTATAAATGTCTAGCCGGTAACTTTTTGTTTAACTTGGGAATACTTGCCCTTTAGTCATTTAATGAATCAGTAACAAGAAAATATTGGCAAAATGAAGAATATTTGTCACTGGGCCATTGCAGCTGCGGGAAAATTTATATTTTTTTGTTATAATTATTAACGTTCTCTGAAGATAGTGAGCCAATAATGTATGGTCCAGTATCGGAGAGACGTAGTTTCTTCTTGAATGACCCAACAAAAAAGTCTGATGTATTCAAGATGAAGATCCTTCTTTTTCGATTCAACATCCTATTAGAGTTGGCGAAATAACTGAACTTAGTCAGTGAGCCAATATTGTATGCTCCACTATCGGAGCTATGTAGTTTTTTTTTCGATGTCCGTTGTATTTGAGACGAAGATTATTCTCCGTCGATTCAATATCTAATTAGTATTGGCGAAACAACTTTGTTGGAAAATTGACTAATGTAATGGTCAAGCCATGATGGTAATATAAGGCTTAAAATATTTTAGCATAATTTAATGGGTGACGTTTTTGATGAAGCAATTTTTTACTATGTTTTTAACATTTTTATGCCATGATTTTGCTCATATTTTAAAGCTTGATTTCCACACTTTGTATTTCTAGAATAAAACACTCAAATTTTTCTTAAGTTTTCAGTGTTATTTTAGCGTTAAAAAAAGTACTGCCAAAAAACATTTTTTTTCTGTTAAAATAAAAAATATTTAGAGAGAGAGGGCAGAATTTTAGAGATAAATGGAGAGATATTTTAGTCACGTGCAAAAATATTTAAGATTGTTAAAGAGAGACAACAGGCTAAAAAAAGTATTTTAGAGGAAGATGAAAATAATTTAAGGCAATTCTTTAATTAAAATTTCTGTTATGTCATCTGTCTGTCATCTTGAGTGGTGTCGTGCCTACGATTTTTATTTTGCAATTTTTATTCAAAAAACAGCAAAAATTGTAATTTTTTGAAGTGTAAAGTGTGTAAAACATAAGGCGGTATTAATTTCTTTCAATCAGTTTTTAAATTTATCAAAAAACGGGTCCAACTAAAGTGTATTTTAGCACATCTAAAAATAATTTAACAGGTATTTAAGAAAATTATTTTAAGGTTCATCTTGGCTTGACCATAGTCAGGGGCAAAAGTCATTCAGTCATCCAACCCATGAAGGACCATCAGAAATCTGTCAGCACTTGTTTGTAGGGTAAGATTCGTTTTCCCATAAAATGCATGGTTGCCAATTCATCGCCAAATTTTCTAAGAACAAAGCAATTTATAAAACACTTAAACTTCTTGATTCTCTTTTTATAATATATTGACTATTTTAAATGTATTTATACAAGATAATTACCCATACTATAAAACTTAATATTTAATCTTTTTTTAATTTTCAACGAGTGGAATTTCCAGATTAAAAAAAAAAGACCACAAGCCGTCAACTTAGTTTCGACAAGCCGCGAATAAATTCCCACATATTTGTTTATATATTTTTTGTTTTGAAAATAATACTTTTGCTAACTGTGGGCCCAACAACAAAGTCTGATGTATTTAAGATGAAGATCCCTCTTCTTCGATTCAACATCGTATTAGAGTTGGCGAAATAACTGAACTTAGCCAGTGAGCTTTCTTCAATGTCTCAACAACATAGTGTGTTGTATTTAAGATGAAGATTATTCGCCGTCAATTCAACAACATAGGGAGATACTCTGGCAGGTATATTTTGTATTCTAATGGGAAACTTTTAATTACCAAGAGAAATGAAAAGAGGTATTATGTAGGTACATTTTTTTTACTTCCACAAAATAATAAATTATAGCAATATAAGTAATCTGCAGCACTGGGCTGTAGTTTTGCTACCCCAAGTTTTATTTTTGTCGAAGATGGCGCATGATTTTTAAAATTTTCCATACCGCCCGCCAAAATTTTATGTGCACCACTGATATCTGAGCTTCAAAAGCATGCGCAATTACGGATTTTTATAAAATGTCAATTTTGACGAATAGCGTATATAGGTCAGAGCCTTGGCTTCCCGCCGAGCTCAAAATCTAAAGAATCGGACGACATTTAACAAATCCTTAGTAGAACAAAAACTAGAGGTTTTTTAGACCAATGTTTTACAAAGAGTAAAAAGACCACTTACTTCGTTGTCTCGATTTTTAGAAGTGATTCCTCCCTATGCACGACAAAGACGTGTCTTTATGGCAAATATTTGAAATCCAGTACAGTGACGCACATAAAATTTTAACGGGCGTTATTAAAAATGGGGAATTTTAAAAATCGTGCGCCATCTTGGATTTTAACGATATGTCAATTTTGATAAAAGTTTCGTATAGTCTCAAGCCTTAGCTTTTCGCAGAAGAAAAATATCACAAACTGTAAACCCACGATAGTAAACTACACCCGAAAAAAAAAATGTGCGTTTTTTATCGGCCACCTCATACTTAGATAAAGTCCTGTTTAGCCAGTTTTAAATGCTTAACGCGTAATTGATAAATGTAATGGATAATTCAAAAACAACAAAGTGAATCTCGTGTCCGCAAATAAAAATTAAAGTAACACTCGTGGCATATCGGATAAAGCGTTTTTGTTTCTGTTTCATCCTTTTTAGGAATTATCAGGGAGTCGAATTTAAAACAAAAAGTTTGTAATTCGCGGAGACGTAAATACAGAATCCTGTACCTTTTAGCAGGTTATAAGGAAGAAACCTGTAAAAGTAAAAGGTCACTGCAGCACCGCCCCCAATTGGAGCTTTACACTACGTGGCCCTAATTTGTTTAATTACGGTCTTCTGCACTTTTCAATTTTAATGTTTTTGTTTCTCAGTTTATTCGACAGGTGGCGCACACAGGTATTACGTCTCCGCGGATTACAAACTTTTTGTTTTAAATTCGAGAGGTGTGCAAGGTGCCTGTGTAGCTTCAACTGCCAGGTACAAGTCTATGACTACCTGATGATTCCTAATAATAATGAAACAGGTGTGTAGCTCTGTGGATTCTCCATTAGACATTGGAGTCCTGGTTGTAATGAAGTGAGAAACAAAAACGTTTTGTCCGATATGCCACGAGTGTTACTTTAAGTAATGGATAATGTTTGATGGATAATTTGTAACGCTTAATTAATACGGGATGAACTCGAATATTTATACAAAATAGTTCACCTCTTGTTTAAAACATAGTTGTGTTTTGTTGGCCTTGAAGTTTTTGTAATTAAACAAAATAAAGACTTTTTTAGCAAATGATCAGTATTGCCGTTTTCTTGCGTTTCTTGCACATATAATTGTGCAAAAGGGTGGTGGGTTGTAAACATTAGAGTATATATAAAATATATATATAAAAAATTTTTGGTCTCTTTTTAGTTATTAGTCTGAGGTAAAGTCCGTTTCTATCATGCTGTAGAAGTGTTGCCACAGACAACAGTAAAAGCTATAATGCTACAGAACTAGCAGAGACATTTTATGCAGAAAGGAAGAATAAAAAAATCTTTAAAAATCTTAAACAAAAACTTGGCCTCTAAACAATATTAAGTAGTTTGGGTCTTTAGATAAGAAATTACTGCACGTAATAGGGTGATTTTGGTCAGGTTTTTGCCGGTCAGTTACCCCTCGGTTTATTGTGCGCATGCTCAGTTACATTCTCTCACGCTGTTACCTATATTAAAGATAACCACTGGCGCTAATTAGGGCTGAAGAGCGACTACCTTTACCGTTAAAAAACGAACGAACCATACTTGGTGTGATTCTGTGGTGGAAGGTCTTTAGGTTGAAATATTTGTCAACAAATTTATAATTGAAACTTTATCTCACCCTTTTTCCGTAGTTAAGTCAACTAAATTTCTCAAAAGCGTTGCACAAAAACGTGAAAGAGATCAAAATTGTTAAAGAAATTTCGTTACAATCTGGAGAATTGTTTTTAGCAACACTGTACGGGAAATCAATTTAACTATGTCGACCTGATTTTTTGCGAAATTTTACCTCATTGAATTTGTTTTCCATGGCAACGCGTAGACTTTATTTATGTTTATCCGCAGTGGGACACCAGAGATTTTTTTGCCACTGGGTCAAATTTTGGGGATAGGTTACTTATTTTGACTTTTCGCGTTCTACGCCACTAAAAAACCAATACTAAAATAAAAGAAAACCATTTATTGCAGAATTACCTGCTAAAAAATGCTATCCAACTACGTATTAAAGTACTGGGTGTAATGTTCAAGGTGGCATTTACAGGTGGATTTATAATTGAATTGGAAACACTCCCGCTAGCTGATACCGACAACAGGTTAACTTAAAAGCATGCAGATTTAAAAATCGGCTACTGGCACTAGACGAAATAATCTTATTCTAATTTAAACAGTAGCGTTACGACTAGCAACAGTCTTCCCAACCTCTAAATGGAGCTTTACTGTCCTGTTTTGTTAGTACTCAAGTATCCGTGTGTTTTTGAAACTGAGGTTCTAAAATCTATCCTTTACACTCCAATATTTCACTAGTACACTTGCTCATAACTATGCCGCAATAATTTAAATTAAAAAAAAATGGTTGAATACAAATAAAAACAAAATTATTGGGGGTTATGGGCGCCGAATGTTTCTATGCGAATTCCTAGTAATCCCAGCGAGCCAGTAGAGTTCTGTTAGTTCTTTGATAGACTCGTTGTAATGCCCGCGCAGTGCTAAGCCTTTTTCGGAGGGCGACCGCACATGCGAAGTCGTTTCAAATTTGTTTTAGAACAATGTTTTTGAAAGATAAACATAACCTCGAATGGTTTTCTGTAAACATACTCTTCTGTCCCACTGCGGCCCGATTTAAAGTTTGTTGACAAAACACCTGTAGTTACCATGGAATCGTATAAATTCTGCGATCTATCGGCTAACACTTGAAATGCGTGTGTCTCCCAAATTCAATGAAGTGTGATTAATTGATCGGTTCTCTTTTCAGGAATACACAGACTTTTAGAAAAAAGGAAACTTAGTTTTTATTTTCGCTAAAGCAAGGAAATATAGAAGGGAAAAATTTAATCCAGAGGAAATTGTGAGTATTTCTCTATTTTTTTTGTAAATCGGATTTGTTCTAAACCGAAATTATTTTGAGACTTTTGGGAGAGATGACAGCACCAGAGCTTTTATTTTGAAGAAAAATTAATTGAAAATTTTGGAAAATCTTTCAGATATTTTTGTTATGCATTTAAAAATGATCACGCCTGCAAAATTTCAGCTAATTCTGATGTTTAGTTTTCCCTGTGCACAAGGCGTTCCAGCTGTCCTTTATTTACTTAAAATCTGGGGAGAAACTATAGCCTTCAATTGCAAAAAATTTTCACCTATAATATCGCGATAACATCAAGGCCATACTAAATTTAAAAAAATATGCACATATTCGAAATAAAGAAGTTGATGTCAAAAAATTTTTATGGACGCCATTTAAATTTTACAGAAAATTATGCAAGTTCTATATATAAAACTTTTTTCCAGCTTAGGGATAATAATAAAACTTAGACGTAAACCACAAGATGGCGTAACAAGCGATGAAACTTTATTTTATTTTTATAAGAGCACTAATTGATGCAAAAATGTGAATTATTTTTCTGTATTTAAGTATTTATTAAACGTAAATAAATCGAATATAATTTTAGTACCTAACCCAAAATAAATCCCGTTAAATTGAATTTTTATGAAAAAAAAACCTGGTTTTTAAAAAGATATGAAAAGTACCTTAGTATCCTTATTTGTTTTGACATTTTAAATAGAACGTCATTGAAACTTCAGGTTATGAAGGCTTTTGACTTAAGAGTGTTCGCGTTTGATATTTTTAATAAATTCTGATATTTATGATGACATTTTCATTGGTCGTAGGTAAAGTATACTACACTAACTCGCATGATATGGTCATTACACGCTCAGATAAATTAAGACACTCGCCTGCGGCTCGCGTCTCAAACTTCATCTTCGCGATTAGCGTATTTATTCTAGTTAAAGTTACCAATCTCAATTCTTGTTTTTTGGGGTTTAACAAAGTAGATTAAATACATTAATTGTAGACATTCATTTATTAATAATCTGTTAATAAACTATATACAACTAAATAATTATTAAGGTTAATATAAACAAGTTATCTAAAATTAAAATAAAGTAACAAAGTTATTTAAATTTTTATACTTTATAAGCAAGATTTACTAAGTCTTAAGATTTTACTCTAAGCTTAAAATCTTGTTTGAAAATCAAAGTATGTCCGAAATCAAGGAAAAAATTATTTGACTAATAATTTTTTAAGTCCTTAGTAAACTTTATTTCCTATTTTTTAATTCTGGATACGCCTGTGTTAGTAGGTACCTAATATATTACACTTTACAAATAAATTAACATTTACTACTAGGTTATAGAAATTATAAAATTTTATATAAGTAATGAGTAAATATTTTAATACTACGAAAGATCACTGTTCGAAAATATTCTTAGTTAGTGAGACTTTAGAGGCAAATATTAAGATAAAATTAATTTAAAAAAAATATATTATTTTTTTTTTATCGCTGGAGTTTGAATTGTTAAAGTGGGTAGTTAAATCAGATATGCAACTAAACCGCACATAAAAGGATAACAAAATGTTAGAAAGCAACCATCTTTAGCATTCTTATTTTTCTTGTTTATATTTACTTTTAACTTTTAGTTGAAAAGGAATTTCTAAAATAAACCAAAATGGTGTAAAAAATATCTAAATAAACCATAAAAAACAAATATTTTTTTTTCTTTTAATGGAACTTCTTGGCCCTGACTTTAATTTTCCTTTTTTCCTGTTTCAAAGCGAGAAATATAAGTCAGCAGCAAGAAGTTAGAGTGTGACCTAGGCGTAAATACATATAATATCTAATTAGCAGCACCAAAATATACTGGAAAATTGCTAACTAAAATTTAAATTTTAATGAAAAACGTTTTACAAGTAACCTAAAACTACATTCCACTATAAAGTCATTTAGGTTATGGCGCATTCACCCAATAATAGAGTATTTGACAGTTACGCAGTTATAGTTAATTTCTACATGTAAACTTCTACGTAAAAAATAAGTTCGATCGAACACTTTATCACTAAAACATTATTTACTTCTTATCTCTATTTATAAAAAACATCTATCTACATTTTTTAGTTTAAAATTGACGTATTCGTCATATTGGTAATAAAGTTCGGATGTTCCGCTCGGTCGGCGCATTCACCACTTTGTATTGAGAAATGTCGGTACGACATGTATTCTGGTGGAGGCGCGGTCTGCGGCTGTTGCTCTCCTTCACGCTTTATGGTCTGTTGCTGCTTTTTGGTCTGCGACAAAAAAGAAAAAACATTTTAATATCTGATCATCATCAGCATAAGTGGTGTAGAGGAGGATCCCCTCTGTCAAGTCTGCGTAAAAAGAAATTATCGCGGAACCTGACAGATGAGTTTGATTACGAGAGTATACTAGAGTTTCGAAGTTCCATTGGCTTTATTTTTACTTTTTCACAACGTTTCGAATGCTTATGTATCTGCAACCGTGATCAGGTGAATACTAACAAAAACCTAAGACTACCTAAGCTTATACACTAGCATGTGTTCAGTGAACCATAAAACTACTGCTTGGCTCCGCCCTTTCACAGTTGAAATCTGTTACCTTCGAAAGGTGTGGGTTTCCAAATATCCTTGATGGTGACGCTTGTTTGAGAAAATACATTCTGGTTTCTCAGAACGAATGCTGTTTCTTTGAATTTTCGCTTGAATAGGTTTTCCTCCTTGGCGACGATCTTGGCCACTTTCCATTCCATATGATGTTGATTTTCCCAGCAATGTTGAGCTAGTTTCGATCCAGTTGTGTCCCTTTGTCGGGTTTTGCGTTTATGTTCGGTAAGTCGAACTTCCATAGGTCGGCTGGTTTCTCCGATGTAGATATCTCCACATTCGCATGGTACCTGGTAGATGCAGTTCTTGGTTCGTGGTGCAACACCGTTCTTAACTAAAAAGCCTGTTAACTCCTACCGCCTCAGTGCCCTTTAGCCTAATGTGGCTGTCATTTTTATAACCAAATTTACAAATAAAACATGGATTTTCTGTCAGTTTGGTGTCAAGGCACCGATCATAAATGAGTTAACTGGCTTTTTAGTTGAGAACGGTGTTGCATGGTGTTATGGTTTAGTTTTTGTCAATTGACTTCTTATTGTTGTGGTCGTTTTGGTGACAGTTCGAAGATGATATTGGTTGCCTATTCTTCTTATCTTTTCTGAGATGCCTTTGGCATATGGAATTGTAAGTGTCGCCTTTCTTTCAGTATTTACGTCTAACAAAGCCTGGTGTGGTCTGAACAGTTTTATTGATCGTATAGTTGGAAAAACTATTCCTTCACAGATCTGGTCAAATTTTTGACTTTTCTTTATTCAAAGCTTCTTCTGTATTGCAGATGTAGGTGGCTCGATCTATGAGAGATTTTGCAATTCCCAGTTTGGTTGATATTGAGTGATTTAATTTGAAATTAAGATATTGTCCAGTGTGAATTGATTTGCGATATACGGAAGTGATTATGGTTGAGATAGTTTTCATGACTATAACATCGAGGAAAGGGAGCTGACAACTTTCTTCTTATTGTGTAGACATGATTCAAGAATTGTTCTAGTGTGTTGTGGTTCTTTTTCCCAATGAGGAATATGTCGTCCATGTATCTTGGCCATAGTTTGGGTTTCTGACATTATGTTCGCAGGATTCCATAAAGATATTGGCCACTACCTGCGAAAGTGGAGATCCCATGGGTAGACCATCTTCCCGTCGAAAATATACGTACTTTTCCTTGAAATAAGAATTCTGCAGACCGCGTTTCAACAAATTCATAATGGCATTGATTGGTAGATTGGATCTATCAGAGAGGTAGCTCTAACTGAGTAGCTTTTGCTCAATGATTTGGAGTGATTCTTCCAGTGGTACGTTAGTGTAAAAACTTTCGACATCAAACCTAGCAAATTGGTCGTCAGGTAGTAGGTTGATGTCTCTAAGGACCTCCACGAAGTGCTTTGAATTTTTGACGAATTATGGGGACTTTCCTTAAAGAGGCTGAATGATTAGTAAAATATATGTTACAAGATTATAAGTCGCAGAATTGCGAGAACTATTTATCGGTCGAAGAGGTATGTTTTTCTTATGAATTTTCGGCAGTCTATACATTTGCGGTGCTTTGATGTACTAATGAACCAATTCTCCAAAAACTTAAGAAATGTTATCAAAAGTCCTTGGAAGAACATCAAAAGTCCACGACAAGAAATGGAAAAACCTAGTCCAAAGGAAATAATAACAAATCACCAACACCAATACTGTTATCAGCGTTTCTTCCCGACCGTCGAAAGTTTGTACACTAACGTACCACTGGAAGAATCACTCCAAATCATTGAACGGAAGCTACTCAATGGCAGCCACCTGTTTGACAGAACCAATCTACCAATTAATGTTATTATGGATTTGTTAAAGTGCTATCTGCAGAATTCTTATTTTCAGGAAAAGGACAGATATTTTCGACAAGAAGATGGTCTACTCATGGGATCTCCACTTTCGCCGGTAGTGGCCAATCACTTTATGGAATCCATTGAAGAATAAGCTCTGCGAACATCATGTCAGAAACCCAAACTATGGCTAAGATACATGGACAATATATTCATCATCGGTGATAAGAACCACAACACAGTAGGATAATTCTTCAATCATGTCAACAGCATAAAAAACTGTATCAAATTCACTTTGGAAAAAGAAGAAAGTTATCAGCTGCCTTTTCTCGATGTTCTAGTCACCAAAAATAACTCAACCATAATTACTTCCATATATCGCTCACCAACTCATACCGGACGATATCTTGATTTCAAATCAAACCACTTAATATCAACCAAACTAGGAATTGCAAAATCTCTCATAGATCAAGAAGAAGTCTTAAATAAAGAAAAGTCAAAAATTCGATCCGATCTACGAAGAAATGGTTTCTTCAACTACGCGATCAATAAAACTTTTCAGACCACACCCACACCAGGCTTTGGTGGACGTAAATACTGAAAGAAAGGCGACACTGAAAATTCCATACGTCAAAGGCATCTCAGAAAAGATAAGAAGAATAGGCAACCAATACCATCTTCGGACTGTCTTTAAAACGTCCACAACAATAAGAAGTCAATTGACAAAAACTAAACCACAACGATACGACACCAAAAACTGCATCTACCAAGTACCATGCGAATGTGGAGATATCTACATCGGAGAAACCAGCCGACCTATGGAAGTTCGACTTACCGAACACAAACACAAAACTCGACGAGGCGACACAACTGGATCGAAAATAGCTCAACATTGCTGGGAAAATCAACATCATATGGAATGGAAAGAGGCAAAGATCATCGCCAAGGGGGAAAACCTATTCAAGCGAAAATTCAAAGAACGAGCATTCATTCTGAGGAACCAGAATATATTTTCTCAAAAAAGCATCATCATCAAGGATTAATGGAAACCCACACTTTTCGAAGGTAAAATATTTCAATTGTGAAACATGAAAGTAGAGTCTGATTACCTCTGAAAGAAGTAGAGCTACACTGACTAAGATGGGCTGACATACTATAGTCCGTAAGGAAGAGAATATTAACCGCTCTCCCTCGGATTTTTTTGTCTTACGATTATTTTTTTTTTGTTTGAAATTCCCTTCGAGGAGCATACTAAATTACAGGGGGAAGTGGGAACATCCTATACTCTACAGGTAATGGATTTTTTTAAACAATAACACACTTTTCTCCAAGGAGATTAATTTATTGATATCAAGTTCACGGCTGGTTTCGAGCCTATTAGCTCATTCTCGAGAGTAATATTTTTTTAATTTTTATTTCATCTAAAAGTAAGGCAAAGAGGTAGATGAACAAAATTTAATAAAAAAATTACCCTTGAGAATGAACTAATGGACTCATGGATCGATTTTGGTTACTCCGTGAATGAAAAAATTTGTAAAAGCTTACTTTAAAGTTGTTTTTCTTTTATAAAAATGAGTAGAAACATTTTGCATTTAATAAACTTATTTCTTTCTCTACTTGATCAGAAGTCCTCGCAAATTACACTAGGCAACAAATTGCACAAAAACTATTTTTTTTAGTTCACAAAAGTAAGCAAAAAATACCAATTAAAGATTTAAATCCGCAAACAAAACTATATTATTAGTTACAAAATTTATAGGCGGCATATGAATGATTATACAAAATACATAAGGTGGGCAAAAAAAAACCGTACATTATTTTAAAACTGATTTTTGTGATTTTAGCCAACGCCAACGAAGTAAGTGATTTTTTATCCCTTTGTAAAACATAGGTCTAAAATACTCTAGTTTTTGTTCTACTAGGGATTTGTTAAATCTCGTCCGATTCTTTAGTTTTTGAGCTCTGCGGAAAGCTAAGGTTCTGGCCTACAGACACCATCTGTCAAATATGACATTTAATGAAAATCCGTAATGGCGCATGCTTTAGATATTTAGATATATTTCACTCCTTCCTGTCAAACTGAAAAAAACTGATTTTAATTATTCGGAAAGCCACGTCTTTTCGTTGGGCAAAAAGGTATCATTGGTAAAAATCGGACAACTAAAAAAGCTTTGCTTTACGAAAGAAGTGCAGTTTTTAATCCTGTGTGAAATAGATAAAATGCAGAATTTGTTTATTTTGCTGATTTGTTCACTTATCCGAATTTGTTATTTTATACAGAGTGTCCAGAAAACTAAAATAACATGGCAACAAAATTTTGACAAAACAGATATGGCGTAATTTTGTTAAGCAAAGCTTTTTCAGTTCTTGTCCAATTTTCACGAATGATACCTCTTTGTACAGGGTGGTCCAAATTCGAGGGGCCTCTATAGCTTTGGGCTTTTGCAGCATAGTTAGCTCAAAACTAATATACATGTTACGGGCTCGATTTTCAAGAGAAGTAGAAAACTAAAAACCGCATTGCGATATGTCAACGTGCTTTTGAGCTACAGGGTGATTCTCAAAAATATGCGTTTCTACAACTTTTTCTATTTTTAAAGATAGAGATTTTCATTAAAAACATTATTTGAAGATTTTTTAAAGACAAATCTACCTGTTTCACCGATTTTCTCTTAAAGCCTTTAGTTCCCGAGATATCCCACAAAGTTATATTTCTTTAAATGGGCCATCTTGGATTTTAACGAAATGACAAAAGTTTCATATAGTCTGAAGCTTTACCTTTTCGCAGAAATTATGAAAATCAAACTTATGGTGGTAAAACTACAGCCGAAAAAATATGCACGCTTTTTTGGGCCCACAACAAAAGCAACTAAATCTCACACTTTTATTATTGAACCAAGAGTTTAGACACTCATGTTGCGATTCTATTAAATGTAGCCTCTGGGGAATCACACATAATAGTCCAGCAGAGGTCGGTTAACATCTTACAGTTACGATTTCCCTGATTCCTGATACCCTGAAAGCTCTCACCATGCTCGTGACCAAAATTCTCCAAAAAATAATTCAAATGAGAATCCAAGAAATCAATTTTTAACGACATGTTACATCCTAGGTTTATAATAACACAAAAGAAGTTGGACAATTAGGTCTTCTTCCTTGCCTTGAAGTATGGAATCGAATTGCACATCTGTGAAAATTTTCCCAATCTTGGGACCCACAAATATTCGCTCTTTAATTTCAGCGTCACTGATTCAAAGGAATTTTTCTTTTAAATAATCAAAAGCATGCCATTAAAAAAAATTATAAGTTCTAATTTTACATGAAGTGGTTGTAGCAAAATCTTTTCTAGTGAAGCTAATGCCGCGCTGGTTACATTTTTTTCACTGGCTCTCTGGGTGGCCAAATTCTGTTTTTATAGTGATCCTATCATGCTCGATTCCAAGCAAAATGGCCACAACTTTTAAATCTTCACAAATTTGCCATTTATACTTTTCATATTTTACGGTCTCCAGTAACAATAATTTCGAATTGCTACACGTTTCTTTTAAATAGAAAATGTAACTAACAATTTAGGATTTATGTTATAAGTATTTAAACACCTTATAAAGTTCAATTTAATGGTCGAATTTTTTCATTTATTAAGGACAGATTGGTAATTATCATAATTAGCATGGATCTATAAAACAGGAGCCAACTGAGAATTTTGCAAGACAAATTGTTAATTAGTATTATAAACTAAGTAAGATTTAGTTATTTTATCTAGAATTTTTTTTTTCTTTTTCCCAGTGTTATTATGGGAACACCATACAAATATTCATAAAAAACTGGGTAAAATATATGGTAGCAGTATTTTAACATGATATTTACTTCTAAACTATACCGAGATCGATCTAGCAGTGGAATTATCGAAAACGCTATTGGATAAAAACCATTTGCAACCAAATGAATTAAATTTATTTCAACTCACCTTTAGGTATCCAAGAACTGTCACCAATACGACAAAAACGATGAATCCCATACAGCAGCCAATTATTAAACCCAGCCGTCTAGTAAGTATTGATTGCATTCCCATAGAATGATCAGGCAACATGGTTAGATCTGGTGCTCCCAACGTGCTGACCTATAGCAAAATTTTATTTAGCACCATATTCATGAAGGTACAAGAAATTTTTAATTTTTTCTTTCAAAGTGTTTTTTTCTATCTAATCTTTATGTAACATGAATAGTACATTATACATCTAGGGACTAAAGTGGTGTTTTAAATCACGAGACAAAAAGTTTATAGCCCCACCAACGGGAGGTAGTTTATTTTTCTTGAAGTCTTGAAGTGACGACTTTTAAGCTTTTTTAATGTTTTTTTTTTCAAATTCTGTCGTAGAAGTAGTAAAAGATGTATATTTTTTAGTCTTCCATACCAATATGGTATGGGGGACTATTAAAATCTTGAAATTTTGACTTTTCTTAATTTTATTAAAAATTAGTTACTAAGGTTCCAAAACACCTTAATCGACGAAGAAAAAATGGTGCTAATAAGCACGGATAGTCCACTATACAATCAATTTTCTGTTAAAAGGAAATGAAAATATCTCGAAAACTCTAGCTTTGAAAGATTTGAAACTTATCACAAAATTTTTTGGTAATATTTACGAAAACCAAAATCTGAAAACCGCATATCAATAGGTGCTTTACTTCTAAAGTTATGATTTTTTTAATATATTTTAAGGTTTTTTTTAAATTACTCGGAAACTAAAGGTTCCACGAACTTGAACTTTATAATAAAATTTGTAGTCCATATTCATAGAAACCTAAATCTGAGAACCCTATACTTGCTTTTGTTCCAAAGTTAGATTTTTTTTTTAAATTATTTATCCCCCGTTTCTCCCCCTCAACCCCTCTCCAGCCTACCCAAAAACTAATTGGTTCATTGTCAGCCGATAAGATTTTTGCAACAAATTTAGTTAAAATCGATTAAGGTGTTCTTCAGTTATCGTGTCAGACAGACCAATACACAACTTTTTTTTTTTCATCGATTAGTCGATAGGTGTTTTGGAAACTTGTTAACTCATTTTTAGTAAATCAGATTTAAGTTTCCGTGAATATGGACTACAAATTTTTTATAAAGTTCAAATTCGTGGGAGTTTTAGTCTCAGAGTTATTTGAAAAAACCCTAAAATATATAAAAAAAAAATCATAACTTAAAAGTAAATCAGCAAAACATTTTGTTATAATGTTCAAACTTTTCAAAGCTACAGTTTTCAAGATATTTTCATTTCATTTCAACATAAAATAATTGATTTTATGGTGGACTATTCGTGCTTTCTAGCACCAATTTTTTCTATACAGTGTCACTCCTCAGGATGCTCTTGAATCGAATAATTGAGTAATAAATAAATTGTGCTAAAACGAACATCTGAAAAAATAGGTTTCGACCTTATAACCTCGTCTTTCTCTAAAATAGGTTAAAAATCTCTTTGAATTCTGAATATTGGGGCAATTTAATGTTAATGGCGCATTACATAAAAAAATATTGTTTTCTTTTGTATGATGCTTTTAGAGTTATGAAGTTATTAAAAAGTCTCCTTAAAACATTTTTTTTTCGGTAGTAAATCTCGACCATCCTCTTTATTGAACATTTTCCTTAAATTGTTACAAAACAGTAGAATGAACAGATAGAGAGGTGGTGGCAGTAAAAAATTAATAATTTCATTCCATTTGAGGTTTATATAGTTTTGATAAAGACACACCAAAGATAACAAAAAAAATATGTTCAGACGTCTAGGTACGGGCTTTTCTACCGGGAGCCCCGAAACTTGAAAAAAATAATAGCTATATAAACTTATTTCGTCTCATCTGTAATTTATAACAAAACAATCTACTTGCCTCAAGACTTAAAAAAAATCTAATGGTAACCGCCGGTAATGGCCGGGCGTTTACGAGTAGTTAATATTTTGCCTAATATTTACTATATGTCAAAAAGTTATTCATTTAATTCCTTTTATAATTGGGGCTATTATTTTAAGGTCCTCACCGAGATAACAACAAAAAAGTATGACACACCTCGAGGTGGGGACTTTTTTTACAGGGAGGTCTCAGAACTTGCAAAAAATAATAGCTCTATGAACTCATATCATTTTTTTTCTGTTTAGTGCTATTAGCTTAACGGCTACTCCAAGATAGGAAAAAAAATATTGGACCCCTCAGGGCGGAGTCGTTTTCTACAGGGAGGCTTCAAAACTTGCAAAAAATAATTGCTATATAAAGTAATTTTATCCTTTTTCTGATTTATGCTATTATGTTAAGGACCACAACAAGATACCAAAAAAAAAATATTACACACCTCTGGTTGGGGGCGTTTTTTACTGGAAGTCTTCCAAACTTGTATAAAATAATAGTTTTGGGGCCTCTCTGTAAAAAAGTTCTTCCACCCAGAGGTGTCCAATATTTTTTTTGTTATCTTGTTGTACCCCTTTATATAATAGCACTAATCAGAAAAGAGATGAAATGAGTTCACATAGCAATTATTTTTTGTAACTTTTTAGGCGTTCCTGTAATAAAGCCTCCATTCAGTGGTATGTCTTGGTGTACCCCTTTACATAATAGCACTAATCAGAAAAGAGATGAAATAACTTCATATACCAATTATTTATTGCAAGTATTGAGGCCTCCCTGTAAAAAAAGCCACCAGCTAGAAAGGGGCAATATTTTTTTTTGTTATCTTGATGTGTCCCTTAACATATTAGCCCTAATCAGAAAATAGATGAAATGACTTCATATAGCTATTATTTTTTACAAGGTTTGAGGCCTCCCTGTAAGAAAAGCGCCTACTTAGGGGTGTGCAATATATTTTTTTGGTATATTGGTGTGGCCCTTAACACAACAGCACTATCAAAAAAGAAGTTAAAAAACTTCCAAATCAGTTTCATCACCCGAAAAGACTCTAAAAACAAAAGATCAAAAGATCCTGGGTGGAAATAACGAAAATTCAAACCTGGATGAGCATCCTACAAGGAACACCCAAAGCACCAAAGCGAAAAGGGAAATACATCTCCCCCATACATCATTAAACACCATCATACACTTTGATTTCCAACTTTGAATCACTCACAAATAGGCACCGTTCCGCTCTGGTACTTATCCAAGTTACCTGATACGGATTCGTCCTGGCGTGTTAATATTTCCAATAGGGTTATGCTCCTAAGGCAATTAAAAATCAAAAACTTCCAAATTAGTTACATCAACCGAAAAGAATTTAAAAAGAGAAGATAAAAAGATCCTGGGTGGAAATAACGAAAATTCAAACCTGGATGAGCATCCCACAAAAAACACACAAAGCACCAAAGTGAAAAGGGAAATGATTAAACGATGTTTTGCTCTGGGTAACCAGCGTGAGCTCGTTAGTGGTTCCACTGGTCACCCTTCCCATACATCATTAAACACCATCATACACTTTGATTTCCAACTTTGAATCACTCACAAATAGGCACCATTTTGCACTGGTACTTATCCAAGTTACCTGATACGGATTCGGCCTGGCGTGTTATTATTTCCAATAGGATTATGCTCCTAAGGCAATTAAAAATCAAAAAATAAATTAAAATACTTCCAAATCAGTTACATCAACAGAAAAGAATATAAAAACAAAAGATCAAAAGATCCTGGGTGGATGGGGGATGCTCATCCAGGTTTGAATTTTCGTTATTTCCACCCAACAACAGCACTAATCAGAAAAGAGATGAAACGACCTCATAGAGCTACTATTTTTTGCAAGTTTTAGGACCTCCATGTAGAAAATCCTCACCACCTGAGCATCATAATATTTTTACTTAATTCGTATCGATGTAAGCTACAGTTTTATGCTAGTTATAATGTTCATACACCTCAATTGCCACCACCCTTCTATCTATAAAATGTGTATAGAAATACTGCCCATGCAGTGTGTTGATCGCACACAAAAAAGTAGGTACCTACTTAATTTAAAACGAATATATATTTCGCTAAAGTAGATAAAATTGATACAGAGCAAAAACACATTTATTATAGCATGTACTTAATACAAATTCTTGAGCCAAATACTTGGTAATATTTGGTAACAAAATTATTTACTTCGTTTAAGAATATTCTTGGTTATATAGTATTTGTAATTTAAGACAATGGATTTTTATTACAAGTGGTGGCCTTAGAAAGAAACTAGATTAGTTGTTTGTTTGGACTCCAAAAAATATGGATATCTATTTCATGATCCGTTTTGAACGTGACAACATTTACAAAGCGGTCTGCAAAAATTAAATTTACCTCTTAAGTATTATAGGTAGGTATAATAACATATTCACTTTCCGTACGTGTTAGGTAAATAACTATAATCTATGGTTTAAAAGCAGATATAATATTACTTACTTCAGTGCATCTACTTGTATCTGAATCCACCAAATAAGAAACAATGCCCTGACCGAAAACCTCAAAATCTTCTTTGTGTTCGGAAAAAGTATCGTTGTCGGTTACCAGCTCTGGTTTTTTTATGGCAAGTCGGGCATCAGCTGTGGCCCTTCTTCGGGCAGAGGCCCAATTTCCTAGGGCCCACACGCATACCACGTATCTGGTGCCAGGGTAGAGGGGGTAGATTTTTAGGGATCGAGCGGTGGGATCTAGAAGTTTTCCTTTGACCTGAAATTTAAATGAAAACGGACATTAGGCTAGTGGCAGAAAAAAGTACGTAAGTAATATCACAGGAGGCTAAATTATTTGCGAATATTTTTAAGAGTTCATGAATATTTTCAAAATCATACTGAATGGAAAACGAGGGATAATTGTCTAAAAATATTCATGAGCGAGAAAAAATTTAAGGATTTAATTTAACTTCATGCGGTATTCGGTAAGAAAATTCTGCCGTGCTAAGGAAGACCCCTAGTAATTGATATTTATGTACAACGGAAAAAAACGCCATTGAATTTTAAATTATTGCACTGCTCTCCTGGAACAAAAATTTAGAAAAAAACTTTGGAATTAGTTTTATTATGTGATTACCAATTATTCCATATAATTTTTTTTTATTATAACTTTGAATTTTGTCGTATACTTCGAATATATTTAACAAAAAAAAATAATATGCTAAGGAAAAACACCGTATGTGGCTAAAACGAGTATTCGTTTTAAGGAAAATGATTTTTTTTATACCTTCATCAAAAACGTGATTTTAGTAATTGTCTGTAGATAACTAAACCATGGCTTTTTTTGGTTACCTATGCAAAAAAACTTTTCTTTTGATCGCGGGTGCAAAAAAAGATTTCTTTCGGTTTTATACCCAAAATTAAAGAGAAATAGCGGAAAACATTTATACTAAAAAAATCTAATTATTCTTGCCTAAAAATTAAAAATATCGTCAAAATATCAAACTGTCAAAGAATAAAATGTCGCAACAATGAACGTCACCGAGTAAAAAGGCATATTGCTATGAAAACCAATGTTATTTCATTTACCAGCCGCCTTGATTTATAGTGTAAAGATGGTGTGTTGCGAGAAGTGCTCTTCGTTCGAGATTTTTAAAAGTATTTTCCTGTTTTTTTTTGGATTTTTTGTTAAAGGTAATAAAAAAAATAATGTTCACAACTTGCGGCTAAACTGTGCTTTTCTTAATCGCTTTTTTAAACACCTCGCTGCGCTCGTTATTTAAACCAACAATTGTAAAAAAAGCACTATTTTAGCAACTAGTTCTGAAAACTACTATTTTCAAGGCGGTAAATGTGTACTAGAACAAAACTTTTATTAAACTTGCTTTAAATTTTAAGTAGGAACTTATACCTTAAGAAGAGAAAACAAAACATTATACTAATAAATAAAACAAGAACAAAATAACTTTTACTAAAACTTGCTTACTTAACTTACACCGGAAGAGAAGAAAAAAAACATTATACTACTTATAAACTAAATAAACAAGAAGAAACATAAAATTATTATAAGGTACTCAATTTTTCAAAATATTTTTTTATTTTCTGTCATAATGTCGCCAAATTTCTCAAAAGATTTTCAATTTTTCCTTCTCAAATCCATTGTTTTGACTTTTCACAAGAGCCGCAGGTACATGCATGGGATTGAGCACCCGATAAAATTCACCTCTTTTGACCTAAACTTCAACAATTTTTGACAAAAGCACTTTATTTTTATGTTTCTTAACTTTTGCAACAGAAGATAGGCTCTTCCATCTTGCAAAATCAGTTAGATTCATTGATATTACATCTACCATGCCTTTATTCGCCTTTCTGACAATTTCCTCAGAATTCTCAGTCATTAGACACTTAAAGTAAATATTTCAACGCATCCGTATCGGTATACGTAACGCGTTCGAAGCAAAGTCAAAATACGCTTCATTTTTGACTTTTTTATGCGATGTTTCGAACGATGCCCGCTTTTTTGAAGAGTGCGATGACAGGACTGCTGATTGAAATCGTTGCGTACGTTCGTGGGTCCCTAACGATATGTACATCCTTCCGTACGCAACGAGATTCTGTCATCACATCTGTCAAAGAAGCAGGCATCGTTTGAAATATGGCGTGAGCAAGTCAAAATTGTAGCGTATGACTTTGTTTCGAACGCGTTACGTATACCGTATAAGTAAATATTTCAATGTAGTGTATTTTGACTTTACTTCGAACACGATACGTGTACCGATACGGATGCGTTGAAATATTTACTTTAAGTAGACACTTAAAGTAAATATTTCAACGCATCGGTATCGGTATACGTAACGCGTTCGAAACAAAGTCAAAATACGCTACAATTTTGACTTGCTCATGCCATGTTTCGAACGATGCCCGCTTTTTTATGGGTGCGATTACACAAAAGCTGACAGCAATCGATGCGTACGAAGTGACGAACGTATCGCTACGTCCATCCCAACGCACGCATAGATTGCTGTTAGCAGTTCTGTCATCGCACCTTTCAAAAAAGCGGGCATTGCTCGAAACATCGCATAAACAAGTCAAAAATGTAGTGTATTTTGGCTTTACTTCGAACGCGTTACGTATACCGATACCATTGAATTATAAACCAGACTGAGAAGGCGCAACGACGAGTGCGCATCCTATTTTGGTGCGACGAGATGCTCGCCGCCATGAGCGGACACCATTGATCAAAATTTGGTTGAACTCAACCAACCAGATCTCGAAAAGTCGAAATTTCTGTGGTTGACTTTCGACATAACCTCACTTTTTCGCTGTTTTTTTTGGAGACGATCGTGATTTTTGCACTCGTTTTTTCCACAGAATTTTTTGTCCGTCGAATTAATAGGGTGAGATTAAAGTGAACTTAATCCAGTGTGTTTTCTTTTAAAGTTATAGACGATACCAACATTTTAGTTATTTTTGTGTTTTTCTTGCTGCTAGAAGCTAGAAAGGCAACAATAATGGCTTGTCAAGCCATAGGCTGCTATTCAAGCAAGCGGAAAGATGCAAATACTGGTGTAACATTTCACATGTAAGTCTAATGTAAACCATTTAGCTTGATTTATAGCCATATAGCTGTTGCTGTGCTCGCCATTTGACATTAGTTTTTGTATATTTTTGATTCTGCCTAGCTGTTTTAGTGCGCTTTGAACATTTCAAATTATTTAATTAGGCAGTTTCAGTGATGCTAAGCACACAAAACTTAACTACATAATAATTTGAAAAACATTGTAAAAAAGTCGAGAACTGATTGAAGGCTTAATTGGTTTCCAAAATAAAACATGTTTCACATGACCTAATGTTCTTTTGTTTGCTTTGTGACATTAATTGAAAGTATTAAGGCGGATTCAGAGTGCCTTAAGGTAAGCTGTAAGGAAAATAAACTATATATAGCAAACACATGCTGCTGTTCATAGTATACTTTAAGCTGCAAGTGGTAAGCATACTATTAACAGCATACATTTGCCATAGTTTATTTTCTTTATCTCTTACTGCATATGTCATACTGCATACCTCATACCAATTACCTTATTGCACTCTAAATTCCCCTTAAAGTACATATGTAATTGTGAAGGAGTTATTTCTGAGATGTGCCAATGGCAAACAGAAAAGATAGAAAAGTCACCTTAAACAGGAAGCGCAGACAGCAACTGCAAGTACTTATAAATCATATTAAAGATAGAGCGTTAATGAAGTGCTAATTTAAAAATTTGGTGCTTCTTTTAAACAAAAATAAGAGCATGTTCTTGTAGCTTCAGATAAACTGTAGTGCATAATCTGATCAAGAATTTGCTTTGCTTTGCTGTGCTATACTTGTATCATGGCCACTATTTTTTAAGTCTATGGTTTTTATTTAAAAAATGTTAAATAATCTTGTGCCTGCATATTTTAATGACTTGATTACTTTTAATTTGAATATTCATAACTACCAAACAAGAGCATGAAATAACCATTATATACAACAATCAAATCAAATACTTACTGTTCAAGTGAGTAATTCTCTATTTGTAAAAGTAAAAAAAAAAACAGTTTATCTATTGAATCTTTAAAAAAAATTGGCAAATTATATCAATAACATGTAAGACAGTAATTTTTGGTCTTAACAGTTGAAAGTCATATGTGGCTTTAAATATTTTCATAACTGAATATTTGCTGCTTAGCTATTAATTTATAAATTTATATTACGTTTATTTTATTTTATGTGGATTTTCTTTTTATTTTGTGTTTAGTTTTCTTTCTGTTGACTTATTATTATTTATCTATCTCCCCATGTATTAGGATATCCAACTTGAAAATAAATTTTTGTTATTATTATTTAGTGCTCTATTATCTTGCTCTATTTAAAACTTCTTTAAAAAAAACAGAATATATCGCAAGTGTTCCAAAGTGAGTGACATATTAGAATATTTTGAACACTAATAGAACCTTGAATTGAACAAATAAATTTAAACTTTGTACAATTTTTTAAATATTTTCACACACACAAGTTTCAATATTTTAAATAGAACACCCCAGTAGGCTATAACATGTCATTTTTGATATCTTTGGTGTCAAAAGACTTTTTAAAACCTTTAAAGTTATACATTACAGTTTTTAAGTTACTGGATGTCAAAAATACTGAAATTAAATATCAAAAACTAAAGAAGATGATTAAATTCATCTCATATTCTTAACAATATTTCTATAAAGAATATTAGAAAAGTTATTGAGTTATGTTTTATGGTAAGAGGTCACCTTGGAGGTCACTTATCTAGGAATAAAATATCTAGGATTTCAAATTGACAACACTTTATGTTTTGTTTTCAAAGAAAAAAATTAGAAAAAAGTTTTTGTTTGCAGGTCAGCAAAAAATCAAACTTTATTTGCTTGCATAACTTTATTTAAAGCACTAGTTCAACCACATTTTGATTATTGTTCCACCATGTTATATTTAATTTCTTTCTTTCTTCTAAAAAGCAAATTGGCTTTTTAGAGGTTTTATTTAACAGGGGAATGAGATTAGTGCTTAAATATGGTTTAAAGTATGACTCTATTTTCTTACTATGATTTTTATTTACAAACTAAAAAACGACCCAGAATCCTTTAGTGAGTTTTTAACATAATTATTTTAAAAGATACAGAATTCAATACCATAAAAATAAATAAAACAAAATTTAGCTCTACTAAGTATATATGTGAATGTCTGTAGTAAATGTGTGAAAGTATTTACAAGTTGTGTTATTTTATTTTGTTACTATATTTTAGCAACAATGTATTAGGATTTCCTATTTGATGGAATTAAATTTAAAAAAATAATTATGGATTACATCAAACGACGTTTTTTGAATTAATGATTTTGCACACCAAGCCAATGATTTATACAAATTTTGTCTTTATTTGTAGATTTCCTAAAGAAGTTCCAAGGCGTAGATTATAGTTGCTTACATGTCTGGGTATGTTTTGAAAATGATTAACAACAGAAATTTGTGCGGCCACTATTTAGAAGGAATACACTCTGAATCTATAGATGAACAACATCAAAACTTCAAGTTTATACATAGAAGAAATAGAGGTTTGTACTTGACAATTATGCTTTTGGGGCTGTATAGTAGAAATTTTGATTTTTAGACCATCACACTCATAAAATTTGAACTTTTTTATTTTCTTCAAAAATATAATTTTTCAGTAACAAAGACCTGTCCACAAGTGGGGATGTGTCTATTTTAAGGTGTAATCGAAGCTTGACATAAAAAGTGTTGGTCTGCCTGATGTATATATATATATATATACTTGCATCAACAAACCCATTACATTTTAGATAGGTTGGCTAAAGGAGAGGGCGAGTTGGAATATCATTGGGTACTTTTAATTGAGGGCAACTTACAAGATGTGGTTATTAAAGCAATGTTCTACACTACATTTTTGACTAAACATTTAGTCAACAATACATGATTGTTAAGACAAGCAATTGGTTAAATTTTAACTAATTTTGTATTATTTTAGGAGGATTGCAGCGTCCTTCACAGGCCATCATAAAAATATGTTCAGAAGTTGAAAAAGTTATAAGAAAACTGATGGCAATAACTGAAAATAAAATTCCTGCAGAATCTGGGTTTCAGAAGATATTTGTGTTGAGCATTAGCCAGAAGTTTTACCCTGAAGGAAATCATTTATTTCCAAAATTAGAAGACCTTTTTTCTGGAAACACACCCCTTTGAGGAAAATCATTGTTTCATTCTTATAAAAAATATCAGGAGGAAACTCACAAAACTTATTTTATTTAGCCATCTATAAATATTTAGAAAAACTAAATATGACTAAAACTTTTGTCGTATCTTTTTCGAATCTGACAATGACTGACACTGAAAGTTTAAACAAAATGTAAAAATCTCTTAGAGACGTTTTCCATATTTGCTAGTATTTTGATTGATGTAAATGTTATAGTGTGAATAGTAATTGGAAATTATGTATTGAAAATGCCTATGTTGTGGAAGTAAATGCAACAGACGGTATGTTATTAATATTGAGTATCAAGCATCCGGATTTTGATGTATATGTATGTATAATATATCTTGTATGTATTTAATGTTAAATAATAAAAAATAGTTTTTTTATATACCTATATATATGCCGATTGTTTTCTTATATACCTATATATAAGCCGATTGTTTTTTTAGGGTGGTTACCTATAGCTTTATATTCTGGAACCCTATCAAATTTTACTCTTCAAGCAAAGTTTAATACAGTGGAATCGCTAATACCTAAGTTTTGGAATAAATTATAATTTCTTAAATTAAAACGCATTTTTAAAAAGAAATTCTGTAAAAACAATATAGCAAATATTTTTACGCTGGGTGGGCAAAGTTACTCCCCAATGGGAAAGTTAAAGGAACAATAAAAGTAAACTTTTATTGGGAACCACTCCTCGGACCACTCAAAAAAGAAGAGGAATTTAAAGAGGTTTTACTGTATTAACTATTTGAGCAAAGAATTTTCAATTCGAATGTAAAAGAAAGAAAAAATCTGATTTGCTTTATTTTCTGTTGTGGTTAAATTAAAAAAATGCTTGTCCTAAAAAGAGCTCAAGCATGCATAGGGAAGATAAGTTGGCACTTTACATATCTAGGTATATCCAAAGGCAGATTCAGAGTTTATTAAGGTAAGCGCTAAGGCACTGTAGCATATGCATGCTGCTGTTTATAGTATGCTCGAGTATGCTGTAAGTATAAGTGGTAAGTATACTATAAGCAGCAGCATGCATTTGATATAGTTTATTTTCCTTGCATCTTACCGCTTACCTTATGGAACTCTGAATCCGTTTTTAGGCTTCCCCGTTTTTATTCTCCCTATGTAAGAAAGAAAGAAGCCTGAATAACAATACACCCGAGGGCCAACAATTTTTTTCTGACTTCCGCACATATTTACGGATTTCTATAAAGTTACCCTAATATCTGTTTAATATCCTAATTTTCAAAGTTCTTATTTTTATCAATATTTCCAGCAATTTTCTCCATCCAAAAAAAAATCATAAATGTTTTAATTAGTAGCCTATTTAATCCAAAAATAAAAATGTTTTTAATACATTTTCTACCAAATGTAAACAACAACGATTCATTTACAATTTTAAAACGAATTCAAAATATTTCAATAAACATTTTGGGTGGTATGTTGATTAAATCTGCCAAACCTTACATTTTTTTTAATTACTTGACTATACCATAAAAATTTTATTTCTAAATTTCAGTTAATTTGCGCGAAATGTCATGATTTCCTTGTTTAAATTTGATTTAAACTTGAAAAGCAAACGGCACCACAATGACAAATTCAGTCAACCAATTTCTTAACTCTGCTGTGGTCTAATATGGCCGCGCTCACGGTTGGCCCGTTCGCGCAGGTTGTCGCCCCTTCTCAGTCTGGTTTATAATTCAATGACCGATACCGATGCGTTGAAATATTTACTTTAAGTGTCTATTGTCTATTGTTTCTGTCGCTTTGTTATTATCGTTGTTGATCATAAATATTAAAAAAGAAAATCAACGTAGTTGAAGTTTAGTTAGTAAGAACTCGTTTTTGAAATTAAATACGGGGTTCTTCTTAAGCACATCTTCAATACGGGGTTCTTTCTAAGCAAAAGCAAAAAAAAAACGATAGCGTAGCTAACTTTAAACTCAAAATTATATTGGCTGCTCAAAAGGCCATAAATTTGTTATTTATAAAACGAGACATGATGAAAGTACATAGACAAAATATATATTTTTATATTTGAAAATCAGTAAAAAGTACACTTTGTGTTATAACTTTCGAACGCAAGGGGAAACTTTTCGTTTTTGCAGCGTAAATAAGAAAGCATCGAAATGTATTTGTTTCTTTGGCCTATGTAAGTTGGCAAGGATCAAGCATAAATATAAAAGTAAGAATAACAAGTAAAACGATAACATATGCCAAAAATTTTGAATTTACTAAAAAAATATTTAAACAGCATAGTTTGCCGTAATTCTTAGTGATCTTTTCTTTCACATCAGCTATTCAGGGCTCCGGAATGAAATAGCGATACACAAAATAGCGACATACTAAAAGGTGAGTAATGAAATAGCGATGTAATAAAAGAGCGACTATCAAAATAGCGACATATCAAAATAGCGGTGTACTAAAACAGCGATGATTAAGCTGGCCGAGTTACTAAGTGTTGGATCGGTTTTTTGGTAAAGTGAGTTAGGTTTAATAAAATAATATTTTCGGTGAAATAAAAGTCAAAAAGTATTAATTAATTAAACCTAACCCACTCCAACAAAAAAATTTAGTAAACCGTTGCTAACTACGCTAGTCGGGTTACGAAGGGTTCGCTCAATTTTCCTTGTGAAGTAAGTTGGGTTTTACAAAATAACATTTTACTGACTTAAATTCTACCAAAAGCGTTTTCGAAAAAAATGCATTTCAAAATATAAATCTGGCGCTATTTCGTAACATCGCGATTTTGATAGTCGATCATTTGACACATAGCTATTTTGTTACGTCGCTATATCATTACAGTCGCTGTTTTTTTACAATAGCTATTTTGATACATCGCTATTTTAATAGATAGATATTTTAAGAGTCGCTATTTCAATACCTCTATTTTATTACCCACTTTACGCACCTTAAACAATGCTTATTTATTTTTGATAGAGTTGCCAAGTTTGTTTTCTCATTGTAGTACCTTTCGTTCCCTTATATCTTTCTATAAATTTATGCAAAACACGCTTTGCTCCTTACGATAAATGATGTCACTTTAATCTCTTGACATTTTATACAGCATAATCATCAATACTTAAATTATATCCTAATAATATTATTTTTCTATAACCGAGCAAAAAGTACCATGTTTGCGCTTTAAAAAGAAAGCGAAAAGTTGCACTTTTTGTCGCTCGCTCCTCGGAAAAGTGCAACTTCTTTTCGCTCGGTTTCGCAAAAATTTTGCTCTTTCAAAACACTGCCGTGCTCCGTTTCGCGTCGCGCGTTAAAATTTTTTTTGTCTCTAACGGAAAAGTATTACTTTGCGCTTTTGATACACAAATAGCTATTTCATATTATATGCAATTATTATTTAAATTTATTATAGAAAAGAACGGATTTTGGTGTAAAAATAAATCTTAAATTACTAATGTGATTTAAAAAGTAAATTTTTATTTTAATTGTCTTGTGTATATTGTATGTCTATCTAGGGTTGTATGCATATATCACGTTATATATTTATTTTTTTTATTTTTTTTTATATAACAAATTTTGACACAGGTCACCAATATTTACATAACACTAATTAGATTTCATAATAAAAAATATTACAATCAAATAATAATAATAGTTTAACACGTCAAATTTTATTATTGTGTTATCCTACAAATAATTTAACTTTTCTGTTAGAGCCCTAAAGATAGCAAAATTTGGTGTAACAGTAACAGAATAAATCTAGTCAATATTATCTTTACAAAGTTCTGTTATTTATTTCGTCTGCAATATTTTTGACGTCCACAAGACACGAAATACTGCAATTTTGCAAATTTGCCTTCTATTCATTTATAGTATCATTTTTCATCGTTAATTTTACAAAAAACACTTTGCGTGCATGACTTTTTACGGTGGGTATTTGCATTAAAGATAATACAATAAAAGATAGTTCTTAATTTACGAAGTTTGTTACAAAGTTTTTTGTGTGGGTTTAAAAAAAATTAATTTAGGGTAATTCTACGCCATACAGGACGTAACGATCGTTACACTATTTTACAGGGAATCTGTGTAGGCGTAATGTTATACAGACCGCTTCAAGCTACTCCGAACATAGGCCGGAAGAAGTCCAATTTGCCAGTGTACGTACATGCAGGGACGCCGCACACTTATCAGTGAAGCAACCAATACTCAGGCTTGCGATCACCACTTGCGTGACTTTTGTTTGGTATTTAGTACGCCTCTAATCACGGTGCTACGTGGAGTGTAGTCAATGAAACCGGAATTTGGTCAATAAATACGCAAATTTTTATAACGAAATTTTCTTATTTTTTTTGTCACTGATAAATAAGAGCGTTTTATTGTCAACTGCTCAGATTTATCACTGACAACGTGTTACAATGAAAATAATAAGGAGAAACAAAATAAAAGCAAGTTCTTAAAATAAAATAATACATTCTAAAAACCAAAAAGATTCTCCCAGTCAAAAAAAAATTAGAGCAAATGTTCAAAAAGTCCTCCTTGCTCGGCTAGACAATATCCGAGCCTATTATAAAAACCCCTTCTAAAGTTTCCAGGCATGTTAGGGGTGATAGTTTGAAAAGCTTCTTCAATTTTAATCCGAAGTTATTCCAAATTATTAGCCCTTTCATGCCCGTAAACTATATTTTTGATATAACTCCACAGATAGAAGTCATTAAAAGCAAGATCGGGTGATCAAGTTGGCCATAAAATAGTTCCCCGTGTACTTATAACCCGATTAGGAAATACATTATCAAGATATTCTCTAACAAGGCCAACATTGCGAGCGGGATGACCATCTTGTTGAAACCATGTTTCACCAAATCTTACACCTAACAACTGCCTAGCAGTTGGAATAATATGCTGCTGCAGTAGATCCAAGTATCTAAGACCATTCAAATTGCCGTTAATAAAAAATGGCCCAATTACGTGTTCTCCTACAATACCCCTCCCAAACATTTAGTTTTTGGGGATACTGTGTTCTTACGTCAAAATACAAATGCAAATTTTCCCTCGACCAATATCGAACGTGTGTTGGGTTATGTCGATTCAATAATGGAAAAGTGTTTTCATCTGTGAAAAGAATAATTTTTATAAAATTTACTTATCGAATTCCTTTAGCTGTATGACATTTTTGAGTTGGACAAGACTGTGACAACAAAACACGACAATGAGTGAACTCTGACACTTTGTGACAGAACAGGTTGCTAAATTATAAAGGACAATTGCATATAAAATCGGCGTATGCGTTTTATGTGTCGCGAAGTGTACATGACTGTAATACGGCCAGAAGTTTTTTTTTAGGTAGTAATATACCTGGCCACTTCCCCAAAATATTACTATAATATTCCCAGAATGTTTTTTGGCAAAACGATGGTAATATCCCACACAGGGAACTTTAAATGGAATATTGGCCGTAGCGGGTTAAAAAATTGTTTTTCCAAAAATTCCAAGAACAAGCCAACTAAGATTTTTAGCAGCGAAAATTTTCGGCAAAAAATTTTTGTGAACGGGCTCTCAGAATGGGGTCTATTAACATACAACTTTTTTTTCAAATGAGAAAACCCCGCTTGGTGCACGTTGATCGAAAGATTATAGAAAGAGAAAAACGCTCGTGTAATTTATTTTGACATTTGTCAATCTATGTGTCAAAATCCTCAAAAAAATGATTGTTTTGGACTTCAAATTTCTGACGTCACAATCGTGCTTGTGACCTCACAAGTATGAAAGGTCTCAGTTACTAAGTTTTCCGATTGTAGATTTCATACGTGATTGGTGGGTTGCATAGAAAAATAAAAAAGTTGAGAATGAGCACATCGCCTATTTTTTCAGTTAGCCACGTCTCTAATCACGCCGAGTATAAGAAACCAATTTTTATACCCTAGTTGAAACTTGTTTCTAAAAAGCAATTGAACGCTTAAAGAAAATGCATTATTTTTGCCAAGAAAAGGGCACCTTTGGGCCCTAAAAGCCATCAAAAATATTCTAGTGAAGCGTGACCTTCGGTTAGTTACCGAAGGTCACAAGTGTAGCTAACGTACGCATTTTTGAGACATCTCTCGAAATTGATGTTTACCTATTTAAAGGAAATTTAAACCTCCCTTAATTCGTATCTCTTATGCTTTTAGGTCAGTTCGAAGTGATAAGAAGGCAGATGGATGCCTTACCCAGATAAAGAAAGTAAAGATCATTCAAAATGTTACCAAATTTAAAGTAAAAACAAGCATACAAAGACAGGCCAAACCATCCAAACTTGATCTAGCCCAGCTCTAAGTGAGTGGACAAGACTCCTGAAGGAAGTCGAGGACTGTTGACCTCTGAACTAATAGGTGGGTGTTTCGTCAACTGAGGAGAAAGGTAGAGCCATTTTGTATAATCAATATCATATAGTTTGTAGTAAACTTTTTTAGGAAATATAAGGAGCCGTTAAGCCTAACATAATTTTGCAGATTTGACCCAAACATCCCCAGATACCACAAAGCTTCAAAGATTAACGATGACTAACCCTTTTTATTTCTATGACAATGAGAGGAACTTAAAAACTTTAACAACTGAGCTATCAATAGTTTTTAGTAAGTACCTACACAAAAAAACTAGGTTTCCTTTTTTCACACGGTTTATAAAAGTGACTATGATGATCTACTTTATTTTTATGTTTTAAGTAGTAAAGCTAGAAGTTAATATAGTCTAAATTAAAAAAAAAACTTCTAAATTAATAAGTTTTGGAGTTTGAACTTTAAGTTAGGATACCCGATTGGGTCTTAAGTATATTGTTTTTCTTTGTTTCAGGCTACTGCGGAGGCCGGACCAACCTATTTGAGCTGTGATTGCTGTGAACAAGTTGACTATTAGATAAATTTTCACTTGACTTAGACTGAATAATTAGTTAATAAATATAAAAAAAATTGACTTGTATAGTTATTTTTTTATATTTTACATTTTGTTTAATACATAGGAAGGTTTCAAAGTTGTTTTATTTAAAACATTTAAGTTTATTTTAAAAGTTTACTAGAATAAAATGCATCCATTTAATAATTTAATCCCAATAAAAATTAGATATTTAACAGCGCCTTTACCATGATGCAACCACAAAATAAACATCATATTCTAGTCAAATGTGAAAAAATTATTTCTGGATAACAATGCCTTTTAAAGACGTATTTTTAAATTCTAAGTTCTATTGTTGAAGAAATTTGTTTGATTTAGTTTATTTAAATCTCTACAAACTGATTTCTTTTAAAGCACTGCAAAATAAGACACTTTGTGTTTAATTTGGAAAAAAAATTAAAATATAAG
The DNA here is from genome assembly GCA_963921995.1 of Oxystoma pomonae. Taxonomy (NCBI): domain Eukaryota; kingdom Metazoa; phylum Arthropoda; class Insecta; order Coleoptera; family Brentidae; genus Oxystoma; species Oxystoma pomonae. Next base: position 98,681,460 of record OY998165.1, read on the forward strand.
TTAGTGTTGTACATTTTCATTGATTTAAAAAAAACGCATACATGTAGTCACAAAATTGACCTTTCTAAAAATGTGTAATACATACGGACTACCAGCTAAAATGCCTAAAAACTTCAAGAGTACGACAATTTGTCATATTGTTTAAAGAAGTTCTCTAAAAGTGAAAATAGTTTTTACTTAAATTAAAGGCAAACTTATTTTTATATTAAATTTTGCATAATACTAAAAAAGTTATTGAACAATATCAAATTATCTCTCGAGTAACGGACGAAGGCTGTTCTATAAAGAGGGCGCTAACCCATTTTGAAGTTGATAAAATAACAATAATACGATGGAAACAGCGCTGGATTGAAAACAATTCGACGAATGGGAAACTTGGATTAGGACAAAAACGATGGTAAAGTTAATACTAATTATTTTAACTTAAAAAAGAACTAAAATAAATAATTTAGTATTTAATAGGATCACCATTTTTCTCTATTACAAGCTGCAAAATTCTGGGCAATGAAAAGGTTAAAATTTGAAAATACTGATGGTCTCCTGAGAGCTGATTCAATGCGTGATAAATAGCATCGCTTAACTCTTCAGCATTTCGTGGTCTCCAATTCCTTTGGTATATTATTTTAACGATTCGACCCCATATATTTTCCATTGGGTTAAGGTCAGGGCTGTCGGCTGGTCCAGGAAGTGTTTCTATATTATTATTCTGAAACCATTGTGTGTGCCGTGTGTACTGGACAGTTGTCCTGCTGATAATCGAAGTCATTATTTTCATTTAAAGTCTGTACAGATGGCAGCATAACGTTTTCAAGGATTTCAATATATCGTTCACTATTGAATCTTCCTTCGATTCTCCAAAAAAAACCAAAACCAAAAACATTTTTTCGTCACTGAAAACCAGCCTCTCCCAGAAGTCATTATCACGAATAACGTCGTTCAGTGCAAAAATCACTCTGACCTGTTTTTGTTCTTCTGTTAGAAAAGGCTTCTTTGCAACAACTCGACAAGAGACTTCTGATTTCGTTACTCTTCTATTTACTGTTGCTAAAGAACCCGGAAATAATGTTACATTAGCTGCTTTAACCGACGTTGAAAAAGGATTTTGTCTGAGGTGGTCAATAAGTCTCTCATCTTGCACTTCAGAACTTACTTTTGGTCGTCCTGATCCATCTTTTCTATCCGTAGAATTATTTTCAATCCAGCGCTTTTTGCATCGCATTATGGTCATTTTATCAACTCCAAAATGGGTGGCCGCTCTTCTTATAGACCAGCCGTCTTCTATAACTCGAGTGATAATTTGAACTTTTGTAAATGTTGATATCTCTGGCATTTTTAAGGATGTCACACTGAATTTAAAGCTGTCAGGCATAGTAAGCTGGTGGTGCCTTATAATAGTATACACTAATGGAAAGCTAAATTTTGTGGCATAGGAAAAAATGCATATATGATTTTTTTTTTGAAATCAAGTGTACCTGTAAAAAATCATTGCATACTTAAAATTCTTGCTTGTCAGTCAGGCCTACCGTTGTCTACAAAACGAAGTTCCAATAAAATTTAGCTTTTAATGGTGGGTTGAAACTACCAATACCTCAAAACATGAAAAAGTGTAACGAAAAACGCAACAACAAAAAAATTTCGTACTTGTGAGGTCACAAGCGCGATTGACAGAGGCATGTACTAACTGATAAATTTTCCGCTTGTGACGTCATAAGTTCGTTTCTGACGTCAGAAGTGCGCACCGAGAAGTGATAAGTGAGCTGGTGGATAGGGGCCACCGTATTATCGCGTTCTTTTGACAAGATCGTTATATGTTCGTTTTGAGAATATTAATAAAAGTAACTTACTTGATTTCATCATTTTATCACGGGAATATTATTATCAAAGAAATATAAGTATCACAAACTCAACAAAAAATAGGTCTATAAAATTCCTGTCACGTTCGCAATAGAATATTTACTTTGAGGGAATATTCCTACAAACTGAATATTCCTTCAATGTTATGTGGAATTAACTTTTAACAGTTTTTACCTATTTTACAATGCTATTTTACCTACTTTACATTATTAATAAATGACTTCTATATAAATTGCGTTATCTTGGGTTGCCGTATATCCATGTAAATAATAATATTTATTGTCTGTAAAAAGTTCGTGTCTGATTCCAATGAAAATATTTTTAATGAGAGTGCAGAAGTTGGATTATCGCATTGCAGTATACTATTGTATTGTAAGTATAATATATGCACAGTCTATAGCAAATATAGCTGTTGCTGTTGTTTTGTAAGTTCTTCTACTCTATAAATATGAAACATTAGCGTTAAAATATAAATACTTTATATAAATATGTTGTTCTTTGATTCCTTTTTAAATGTACACAGAAAAAAATGTCTTTGTAATAGGCAAGTAAATCATTTAGATGACCTAAATTTCGTTAATTGAAATATATGTTAATTTAAAACAAGTGAAACTTACTTCCACCTAGTAAAGTAGTGCTTTTAACTGAAATAGCTTATTTATTTGAGCAATCCTTTGTTAAACCACAGACTTATATTGTTGAGTTGATTTTTAAAATTTTTATCAGTCAAATATATAAATTTTCCGTCTTTAGGTATACATATAATTCACCCTCTATGCATTCCGTTGGTTGCGTTGGTAAGAAGTTTATTTTTTTAACATTTTCCTCATATCTAACCCAATCATTATATATATAAAAGGTAACACAAATTTTATTATGTTATTTTCTTAATTAGGAAAAAATCCCAGCATAAAAGACTTACAGATTTTATAAATGTGTTTTTTTAGCTTTAATGGTAGTGATTTAGCCTGACTTGAATGACATTTTAGACTTTCAAATAAGTTGTTAATCCACTATATAGCTAATCCCATAAACTCGCGCAATTTTCAACCAAAACTGATTAAATGAAGTCAAACATTTTTGATAAATAGTATAGAAAAATAGTATTGATCGTAAGTTATTATGTTGTCTCTGGTATTGATAAAACACCTAAACAATGAAAAATACGTATACCACACACTTAAGAAGACGTTCCCAAATGTCCAAATGCGGACATTCGGAGAATATCTCAAATACATCTAAAATATCCTATATAAGATATTCTGAAAATGTTTTGATCGGAAAGTTCTTAAAATTTTTTTATTTACATCTAAAAGAAACAATCTATGGATATCATGTGTTTTTTTTGTAGTGGCTTCTTAGAATAATAAGGACCAAATATAAGAAATAATGTTGTAATAATTTTACATATTTAGCATGTGCCAAGGAAGTACTCAAAAGAAAATACTATTAATGTTCTAGGCAGCATTGTGTTGCAAATTTAATAGATTATATTCTATTCACGGTATATTACCTATGTTCTTTGAATATTTAAAAGTTATACTAAAAATATTCTTAGGAGTTTTTTCCTGGCATGTCCTATGCTTGATAAGTACATCCTTAAATGGTATGGAGCCAGCATATGCCAAAGTTGTACTGTAAAGAACATTCTGTAAAGGAGGCCAGACGTATATTCTCATTGTGTAAATATTCTTTTAATTCTATATGGGATGTATACTTGAAGATGGAAAGTTTATGTATTGGACTAAACTATTCTGATAGAAAATTTCAAAATCAACTCAACCATATAAGTTTTTGGTTTAATAAAATACTACTCATAAAAATTAGCTGTCAGTTATAAACACTAGTTTACTTAAAGTTGGTAAGTTTTACATAGTTTTAAGTTAACAATTATTTTTCAATCAACCAAATATAGGTCAACTAAGAAACAGAAAAGGATATGGTGTAAGATGGTTATCTTTTACATGAATCCTGTGTCAGATCTTTTCATCGTCATTTTATCTTCTAATTCCTAGCACCGTACTGATGAGCACCACAAGTGCGAAACCTGGATCTATGGTTACCATTACGTTTTCTGATGGAAAGCTCGCAATTCATTGATTTTGTTATTTATTCACCCTCGCTAAATACCATTTTGAATATATCAACTCCAGGGCTTAGGATATCTTTAGAGATAATTATATGTCTCCGTAGAGACGCTAAGTTTTCCTTCAAACTGAAGTTATGTCTGCAGATTCTGCAATTTGACAGATGGGTGTAATTAGCATGAATCCTGTGTTAGATTTTTTCTTCATAATTTCATCTCCTAATTCTTAGCACCGTACAGATGAGCACCACAAGTGCGAAATCTGGATCTATGGTTACCATTACCTTTTCTGAGGGAAAGCTCGCTCATCTTTGCTAAATTTATTTTAAAGTTATTTAACGTGCTAACCGTACAGATATTTTTTTCTTTGTGTAGTCTTAATTAATTCGGGACATTAAATGGACCAAGTTATATCGTGGACAGGCGTTAAGTACCTGTGTAAGGTGATTTCGACGGAATGTGTATATTAAAGCGTTCGCCAAAATCATTATTGCTTTTGTGTAGTTATATGAGTATAACTGAGAAAAAAGAAAGTCATCTATTGCTCTTTCTTGAGCGTTTATTAACCATGGCCCAAAATATTAAGACATGAGCTAAAATGTATAAAATCTGTATTATAGTAAAATTTTAATGTGACCTCAGCATGGCGTTCGATTGCGTTGATTACGATATGATGAGCCGGAGAATGAAAGCCTATCGCCTAGACGGTGTCGCTTCTCAACTGTTTTCTTCATTTCTTGAAGAAAAGAAACAATACGTTCAAGTCTCTACGTTGGACCAAGTCATTCATTCCAAGAAGCTGGCTGTGAGCATTGGTGTGTCTCAGGGCTCAGTCTTGGGACCTATTTTATTTTCAATATTTTTAAATCCTCTTCTTACGGAAGCCTTCTACAACATCCTTACGGCTTACGTTGACGATAATGTTGCTGCTGTAAAAACTAACAGCTCACTACCTTTAGAATTAAACAAACAGAATCTTGTGTTCTCCCCCAATGAGCATTTTCAGAATCTTCTGGTGACAGATATTTATATAATTATTATAAAGAGGCTTTCATTGATACCTTAGGGTATTTAGAAGTTTCCTACAAGAATTGAGTTTGTATATTTGTTTTATTAAAGGCTCTAAATTGATGGTACCCTAAAGTAACATAAAACTGGCGTTAACAATATTTCCACGGACATCTTTATAAAAATTAAAGTCATCGGTTCAAATGTTATATAAATTGGTGTTAACAATGTTTCCACCAACATATTTATAAAAATATAAGTCATCAGTGACAAAAGTAAATTGGTGTTTGAAATCTTTCTGTCGACCCACCTATAAAACCGTAAGTAACTATTAATTAAAGATATATAATAGATTGGTTTTTAAAATGTTGCTATCAATCCACTTATGAAACTTAATTAACAAACAACAAATTTATATAAGATAAGATTGAAAATATTTCGAGAGACACTTATAAAAACTTGGGAACTCACACACAATAGTTATATAAATTGGTGTCTGTAATATTCTTATGAACTCATTCATAAACCTTTTTTGCCCATAAGGTTTTTTCTATAATGTTGTTATTAATTTCTTTATATAGTGATTATAATAAAACTGTTTTTAGAACAAAAAAAAAACAATTTTAATTTATTTTGGCAATTATAACAACAAAACAAACAAGATTTTTTAAGGTTAATTTTGTGACATCAAAAGGCGCGCTTTTGCGACATCAAAAGGAGCGTTTTTGCGACATCAAAAGGCGCGTTTTTGCGAGATACCGTACCATTATTATCTTGTTTTAATTACATCAATCTGAGAGAGATAAGAGATCCAAATCTTCTTGAGGTAGTTGCCGATGACAGATCGGGATCGAATGCATTTTACACCCGATTCCCATGCGCAGTCACCCTTACTCAAAAAACTCATCACGTGGTCCGACATGAACTTGTATAGGCAAATCTTGCTTAGACCACGTGATACGTGTTTTGATTCGGGGGACCCACGAATGAGAAACGCATAGATGGGAACTGTGTTTTAGAAAAAGAGAACAATAAAGTAAGCGTGTTAAGGTTGCAAAAACGCACCATGAAACGTCGAGCGCATACGCTGATACTGCTGGTCGGCGGCAAATGTGAACACCCCTTCGACCCCGCAATCTAAATATATTCTTGAGATAGTTACCTCTGACAGTTATGCGGGCTTGAAGTGTGTGGAGGCGGGTATTTTTCCTGGTATGTGTAGTATGCTGGATCTCTCGAGGAATGCATTTAGGAAAAGAGAACAATGGTAACTATGTTAAGCTCGCAGAAACGGACCATCAGCTTTGTTTCAAGTAGCATTATTTTTTAAAAGGGTCATAAAAAAGTATTTGTCGAGATAAACGGTGGTATAGTTGTATTGTTTTTTTTATAGAATTGTCGGACATTTTCGCCATTTTGGATTACAAAAATAGGTTTTCGGCCTAAATAAAAACGTTATTTATGGGGTTTTAACATGTGTTTCAATCGAAATATTGCTTGTTAGAGTTAAGAACAACATACAAAATTCAATATTTGTCCCAGAAAAAAAAAACGCGTATGAAAAACAAACTGATATTTAAATGAATATTTTTTTTCCCCGTTTTCTCAAGTATTTTTGGAGCCCATGAAATTTACGTGAGTGTATTCGAAAACTATACAGTACACACGGGACCTCAGCTGGTTTTCAGAGTAGGATGACTTGAAAAACAGCTTTTATTTGACTATAGTATATAAATATTCATATTCCTGCTTCAGCTTATCTCACTTTCATTTTTATTTATTTTAGAAGATTGCTAAACACCATTTTATACATTTTTTTATTGTGAAAAGAAAAAGAATAATACATAACAAGCAAAGGGAAGAAAGATGGAAAATCTATATTTATAAATCCATAAAAACCTTTAATTTGTTATGTAGTGTTGTTAGAACAATTGTAAAACCTTTTTATAATAATCTCTATACTCGAGGGCTCATAGGGAAGTTTTATAAAATCTATATGTTGTTTTTCTATACATTACTATGTACCATACATTTTTGTAACCTGATGTTGAACAGTTGTTTTTCAAGTCTTTTTTACTCATTTAAGAGATATATTAGAGTTATAAAATTATCACCAACATTAAATAATATAACTTTTGGTTATTTTATGAAGGTTTTATATTATTTGCTGTAACTTTTATATAGACAAAAATGCTCATTGGGCCATTTAAATTATTAAGTATGCCGTCTATTTTAATATATAAAATATGTGCTTATATATTTAAGTTTAAGGAATCATTTTCTAAAAATAATTTTAATTACGATTACAACACAAGAAATAAGGATAATTTTTTGATAAAAAAAAAACAGGCTTTACATGTCAAAGCTTTTTGTTTTAAACTTAGGACCAAAAATGTGCAAGAAATTAACAATAGATATTACAAACTGTACAACACTTAATTTGTTTAAAAAAAGGTTAAAAAATTTCTTGACTGAAAAGTGTTACTGTAGCTTTAATTCTTACCTAAAAGAATAATTATTTAAGGGAAATATTACCTGCCTTTATTCCCTAATTTAGTAGTAGTAGTAGTAAATTAGATTTAATTGCGTGGTTTAAAACAAAGATTACATACTACAAGAATTTGAATTTGAATTTATTATTCTCTTCTACACCTAAAACATGATGTGTAATGTGTACCTTGATCATTTTATTTATTTTTATTTATATAGTACAATAGAACAACAAACAGAAAGACTGGCCTCCCAATTACTTGGTATCACTTAATTACAATTTAAATTATAATGTGCTTAAACAAAAATTAAACTAAAACTAAAAACTAAGTTTGGAAAAAGAAAATAACTAGTTTACTTCAAATACTTTAAATAATAATTTTTTTAATTAGCATTTGACATACCGGCAAATTTAGGCAATAATTGGTGCTGTATCAGTTATTATAAAAGAGAATGTGGGATCTGGTGGCTGTTTGTTTAATATTAAAAGGTATTCTGCTTAAAAGTTCAGAACACTTAATTTGATTGTTTAACAGCTTATGTAAAAATATAACACATGCCACAAGTTTCCTGCTGCTCAATTCAGTTAGTTTATAAATACCTGGACTAATTTCGTATGACTCTCCAAGTATAATATAAGTAATATAGTAATATAAGAACTTTTTTTGAATTCTTTCTAGCCTTTGAACATATTTAATATAATTTGGATTCCAAACATTACTAACAAACTCCAAATTACTCCTAACATAAGCATTATATAATAAAATTAATGATTTATAATCTGTGAATTCTTTAGAATCTCTTAAAATAAATCCCAACATTTGATAAGATATCTTGGTAATATTTTCTATGTGCGTTTCAAAAGTTAATTTACTGTCCCAAGTCACACCAAGGTCTCTTATTGTATCTACTTTCTTTAGTACAGTTCCTCCAACATTATAATTGGTGCTCATTGTGTTAACTTGTCGGGTAAAAGTAATAGAATAACATTTGTCAACAATAAGAAATAGTTGATTTTAATAGCAATAATTATGGAGGCGCTGAAGATCAGATTGCAGACATAAACGGTTTCAATGGCTTTATGGCATTTTAAATCATCCGCATAATTGCCAAATTCACAGTGAATAAAACATTTTTGTATGTCATTAATAAACAGTGAGAACAATAATGGCCCTAAATGTGATCCTTGAGGAATAATAATTAATTAATAATTAAATAATTCTGAAACTACTTTTTTTCGCCAGTAAGTTAAGGAAATTTCTTAAAAAATAAATATCTTTATACACTCGCAAGTCCTAACTAGAATCTTAGTCTAGTGCTTCTAATTTCAGTTGGCATACCTCGTTTTAAAATGATCCTCAAAAATTATAGAACTACGCAAAAATTTTCATTAAAATAAACGTTTAAAATCACGTTCCCCGTATATTTTTATGGCTTTTTAGGGCACTCCAGATTCAAGTCGAAGAAAAAGACGTATTGGTCACCAAAAGGCTGTACGGGGCAACACTGTTCTCAACTAAAAAGCCAGTCAACTCTTATCTCTTCAGTGCCCTTTAGCCAAAGATTGTCGCCATTTTTATAACCAAATTGAAAGGTAAAACATGAATTTTCTGTCAGTTGGGTGTCACAGGGAAAACTAAACATCAGAATTAGCTGACATTTTGCAGGGGTGATCATTTTTAAATGCTTAATACAAATATCTGAAGAATTTTTCAAAATTTTCAATTATTTTTTCTTCAAAATAAAAGCTCTGGTGCTGCCATCTATCCCAAAAGCCTCAAAATAATTGGGGTTTGCAACAAACTCGATTTACAAAAAAATAGAGAAATACTCACAATTTCTTCTGGATTACATTTTTCCTTTTTATATTTTCTTGCTTTAGCGAAAATAAAAACTAAGTTTCCTTTTTTCTAAAAGCCTGTGCACTCCGGAAAAGAAACCCGATCAATCAATCACACTTCGTTGAATTTAGGAGACACACGCAGTTCAAGTTTTGGCCGATAGACCGCAGAATTTATACAGTTCGATGGTAACTGCAGGTGTTTTGTTAACAAACTTTGAATTGAGCCGCAGTGGGAGAGAAGAGTATTTTTACGTTTTCTGACAGAAAACCATTCGATGTTATGTTTATCTTTAAAAACATTGATCTAAACCAAATATGAAACCACTCCGCGCCTGCGGTCGCCCGCAGAAAAAGACCTAGTGCTGCGCGGACATTACCCCGAGTCTATCAAAGAACTAAGAGAACTTTACTGGCTCGCTGGGATTACTAGGAATTCGCATAGAAACATTCGGTGCCCATAACCCCACATTATTTTCTTTTTATTTTGATTCAAACATTTTTTTTAAATTTAAATTATTGCGGTATGCAAAGCATAGATTTTAAAACCTCAGTTTCAAAAACACACTAATACTTGAGTACTAACAAAACAGGTCAGTAAAGCTCCATTTAGAAGTTGGAAAGACTCTTGCTAGTCGTTGACGCTCCTGTTTAAAACAGAATGCGATTATTTCATCTAGCGCCAGTAGCCGATTTTGAAATCTGCATGCTTTTAAGTTAACCTGTTGTCGGTATCAGTTAGCGGGAGTGTTTCCAATTCACTTATAAATGCACCTGTAAATGCAACCTTAAACATTACACCCAGTTACTTTAATACGAAGTTGAGTAGCGTTTTTTTAGCAGGTAATTCTGCAATAAATTGTATTCTTTTATTTTAGTATTTTACTGGTTTCCTTAGCGGCGCAGAACGCCAAAAAGTCAAAATAAGTAACCTAACCCCAAATTTTTGAGCCGGTGCTAAAAAATCTCTAGCGTCCCACTGTGAATAAACATAAATAAAGTCTCCGCGTTGCCACGGAAAACAAATTCAATGACGAAAAATTTTGCAAAAAAATCAGGTCGACATAGTTAAATTGATTTCCCGTACAGTGTTGCTAAAAACAATTCCCCAGATTGTAACTACGACCTTAAGGAAAAACAGAATTACCAAACGTCAGATCGAAGATTTTGGCTGACAGTTAACTGACTTTTTAGTTAATCAGGTGTTGTACGGGTTTCTGATTGGATGGGCTATTGGCAGGTACTTAAAACCTATGCTACGTTAATTTATGTATATTCTTAGTCCGCGCCTTGACAAGTTTGTGGTGAATTTAAATAAATGTTATTTTACGAATAAAAATGACGATATAGAGACCTTGGAGGGATGACTTTCAGGTTGTTTAAAGAGCCCGCGGTAAGCTTTGTTGAAGAGTCTGTGGAATTGGAATTTCCCGAATTTGCAAATAAGAACATATAATACATGTACAAACTCAAAGACTTATTGTGAACATTTGCAAATGTTTAAAAGAACAAAACTATAATTCTTCGGGTAACCAAATTGTATATAAAAATTTTTGAACTGACAAACTTAGTTAACTTTTTTACAACTTGTTTACAACAGACAGATATTTAAAAAAAAATCGAGATAAATTTTGAAACCGACTTTAGGGTCGGTATAAACCCTGGTTTTACCGTAAAATCTGTTGTTAACTTAGTTGCTTTACTTGTTTTCTTTTTATTTGGTGCCGTTCAACGAGATCTAAATGTCGGCGCCTTTCCATAGAGTTTCTATTAGCTTATAATAACACATATACTCTCTAATATGTCCCTTCAAATTTATTATTTCAGAATCATCAAAATTTCGCAAGATCTAAACTTTTATACGTTGCTATAAAATTCCACTCCAATCGAATTGATTTTCAATTTTATTTCCGGTCAAAGTTTTCCTCAGGTCCAAGTGGATTAGAAGTTCCATTATTGTTTTATACGGATGGTTTTTGAATAAGCAATGCGATAAAGAATAAAACATGTTTGGGTTGATGTCATAATAAATTTTATACTGATGCACAGTAAATGTAAATTTTTTAAAAATATGAAAGTTTGTTATTAACGAAGAATGCCTAGCGAAAGTATATTTATACATAAAATTCTATGTCTTGCCACGTAATATGGTATCTGTTTATCTTAAAGCCAAACCAAACAAAAAAAATCGCTTTTTGAATTAAATTGACAATAAAAAAAAACACCGAATTTCTACGCTTCTGTAGGATTTTTTAAAGAGTACCAACTTAAGCCCGTAACTAAGAAAGTGCCTAAAACCACTTTTAAGATAAAATAAAATACTTTTTTATGATAGAAAAAAACAATTTTAATAATTATTAGGAAAAAATAACTCTCTAATTTAATATTTTTTAAAAAGATTTAACTGTCATATTTTTAGAAAAGACAGCAACATATGTGGTCTTACGCATTTAATTTAGTAGAAAAAATTAACTGGACTTATATCCTTTTCCACAAAAAATAAGAAACTAATAAAACATGCTCAGATTGTCTTATCTTATCAACTTTATTATTAAAAAGTATGTTTATATGGTTTAACTTTAGCTTATAATCATAGACAAGCAAACGAACAAATAGTTACTATGAACAACACTCGTCCTCAGTAATTGGGTCTATCAAATCTTTCTTAGTAAAAGCCTGGCAAACTGAGACCAGTATTACACTATAAAATTTATTTTCCTACGACCGTACACGAAAGTAACCAAATCTGCACTCTATAACGCCTCAGAAAGTTTTATATTTCACACGGATTTCAATTTTATTTTCGTCTCTAGAGGCGAAAATGTTTTCTTCTCTAGTGACGAAAATGAATGATAGCAAACCATCCAAACAATGTAGGTATCTAGTAGGCTATAATTTGCAGAAGCGTCGGAAATAGACCGAAACCATTTTCGTCCCTAGAGAAGAAAATACTTTCTTCTCTTGAGATGAAAATGAAAAAAAAAATAATAATAATAAAAAATACGAATTAAAGTGGTCGTAGGAAAAATAGCGTACACAACTCGATAGAGAGTAACTTTCTTACACTAGCGTGTTGTTTTACGCGGCTAGCGAGTGCCTCGTTCACAACATTCACGCTCGTGTGAAATATGTCACTTTTTTCTCTCGTTATGTAATATACTATTGTCAAAGATCTTTTGTAAAAGATGTTTGATGAAATATTTTGTAGTAAGATCGGTATTATCCTATAAAATTTATTTGTCAAAGATCTTTTATAACAGATATTTGATGATACATTTTACAGTGTAATATACCATATTTTATAAAATATTTCTTTATACTATAAACAGTGGTGGTCCTAGAGGGGGAGCGGGGTGCAATCGCCACCCCGCTCCTTTGCTCCAGAAAAAAGTAGCCAACAAAGATGCTGGTGGTAACCCTGAAGTCTTTGGAGAAAAAACGAGAAATTGCAGAACATTTCTCTAAAGACATTCTAGAATCCTTCCACAGTATTTTGGGACAGTTTTAAAACCACGATATTAGAAATACAAAACAGTATTATAGGGTTTGAATTTATAAACAAGTTTTAGATAAAATCATTTCGGACATAAAATTAAGGTTCAATAACGAGACTCTAAGTATTTTTTACCTGAACCTATTCACACCAAGTTTTATACAACGTGAGGCCAAAATCAGGGAAAAATTAACTAATGTCATTACCAAATACTATAAACTGTTAGATGAGTCCAAAACACAAATTTTTGAACTTTTATTGGGAGAAGTCAGTATTTGGAAACAATATAGGTCAGAAGTAGGCAAAAGCTTAAATCAAAACATATATGATAACGTTTTCGACGCAATGAACCAGTGTGGCGATATTTTTCCGTTGATAAAATCATTCTTGGATGTTTGTCAGTAAGTAATGCTTCGTTAGAAAGAAGCTTCTCCTGCCTCACAAGATTGAAAATATAAGTACTTAAAAACACTAATACGGAAAATTGTCTGACGTTGCTGCATATCAATAGACATATTGACAATATTGACATTGAGCAAGTTGCCCCAAAAAACAGGAAACGAATTTTTTTTGAGATAGGTATCTTATATTTGAGATATGCGATATAAAAGGTAGGTAATGTTTCAACTTAAAAAGCTTTTTAGATCTTAAAAAAGAGTATTTAGCTATTAGGTTTTGTTTGTGGTATGTTTGTTATCTACGTTTTTCATAAGTGAAAAAATTATACGTAGTTACTCAAGCGCGGATTTCAGGGGGGTAGGAGGTAATTAACCCCCCACCCTGGATTTAAATTTGTTACGAAAATATTTAGAAAAAAAAACAATGGCACTTGTAGTGTCACTTTCTTTTGCGTGCTGCCCTTTGAAACCATTAATATATTTACAATTTCAGTTGAATCTCAAACCAAAAAATACATTTTTCAGTGTTATTTTTTTTTATTTTCACCTGCGGCGCTATGATACGTTGATATTTATGCGATTTTAGGTTAATTGGCCTCAAAAATTAAATTTTAAATGTAATGTTTTTTCTAAAATTTTCGGCGCATCTTTAAAAATAAAAAATGTATGAAATAAACAACTTAAAATCTGAGTACCCCCTCTAGATGTGAGGCCAAATCCGCGCTTGTAGTTAGTGAGTTTTGTTGATATGATTATATGATCCTAATAAAAGCCATGCTTTTATTCTAGTTTTTTTTCCGCATCGAAACCACCCCCCCCCCTCTTTTCAAACGGCTGGGACCGCCAGTTATAAAATATAGTATATTATACTCTAAAATGTTTCATCATACATATTTTACAAAAGATCTTTGCCAAATAAATTTTATAATATAATACCGACCTAATATAGCATATTTTATAAAATAAAATCTACATGAACTTAAAATCGATCTATCAACATCGTTCTCACCTAAATAGACAAACAAAAACCATGCTACGTGAAAGTTTTGTTTTATCACAAGTTAATTATTGTGACACAATTTATGGTCCATGTTTAACCCAAATTGATTCTAGAAAAATTCAAAAGTTACAGAACTCTAATTTGAGGCTAATCCATGAAATACGAAAATAAATTCCAATAAGTCATACTTTAATAACTAGTAAGTGGCTGAACATGTTTAATAGAAGGCATCTACATGCAGCTACATTTTATTTTAACGTCATAAAAAAGAGCATTCCTAACTATTTGCACAAAAAAATTACATTTAGATCCGATGTTCACAACATGAATGTTCGGTTTCGGGAGAGGCTTATAGCCCCAAGACATTCGCTTCTGATTTTTAAAAAGTCCTTTTCGTATCCGATCGTATCAGTCATTAATCAAATCCCACAATCACTACTAAAGGTAAAAACCAAAGTTTTATTCAAGACAAAATGTTCGAAATTCTCTTTAAAAAGCAAGTTCAACAACCTACGTAATAAATTTATAATTTTATTCTTAACTTTCTTGTCTCTCTCTCTTCTTATTAAGAACGACATATTTATATTTCTGTGTTAGTTTTTTGTTTTTTTTTTTGTTTTTTTTCTTGTGATATATTAATATTCCTGCATTAAGTAAAGTACTTACAACTGCTCTCATATATATGAATGTAGCAAAAAAATAAGTTTGACTTTATTAGGTATTTGATATAATTTAATTTTTTTTTCTTTTCTTTAGAGCTAGGTGGAAGAACAGATACCGATCGGTAAAAGCGGTAAACTGAATCTCGCCGATATTCCTATTTTTTTTTGTAAAGTGTTGATATTTTGCTTTGCAAATAAAAGACCTTATTATTATTATTATTATTATTATTATTATTATTATTATTATTATTATTATTATTATTATTATTATTATTATTATTATTATTATTATTATTATTATTATTATTATTATTATTATTATTATTATTATTATTATTTTTATTATTATTAATATTATTATTATTATTATTATTATTATTATTATCATTATTATTATTATTAAAAGAAATATTTCCTAGAATATGGTATATTAAACTTTATAAAATTTATAAAACCTATAAAAAAGAGACAAATAAATTTTATAGTGTAATACGATGGCCTTAGAAAGAACAATGAAAACTTTTGCTCCAGCATGCTATTTGCTCCTGCAACACTCAAGAACTCTTCGACCGATTTTGATGGGAATTTTACTACTTTGCTTAAATTCCTTAGAAGTAGGCTTCATTTCATCTAAATCGGTCAACGGAAGCCAAAGTTATAAACATTTAAAGCAAAAAAACGAGAAATCTTCAGCGGCCTTCTTTAGTTTGTCTTTTTTTTTGTTAAATTAAAAAAAAAAAGATGATACGCTTTATCAATATACAGGGTTCCTAAGATTTTCCTTAGGAATAGGATTTCAATAAATCAAACAGAAATGGCATAGAAAGTTCGGCGCGCACAAAAGAAACAGATATATTGAGCAATGGTGCCAGTTTGTTATTATCTCCGGACTGCTTTCATGAGAAAAAATTGTCGCCACTCTTTCATTGTGAGCATAAATCATAGTTGCAATAATAACCGTTGACAAGATGTCTGCAAATTCCGCTAGATGGCGGCCACACCATGAGATGATCGAGGAAAAAATTAGATGTTTTCAGGTCCAAACCACAGCTTTTTCTTGATTAAAGGAGGCGGCAGGGTCCATTATTTACGATACTAAGCGATAAACTCGTGAGGTTGTTAACATTAGAAAGAAATATCTTCGCTTTTAATTAAATTTCTTTCCATTCTGTTCTGCTAGTGACATCTATCCGGAAACGGCCAAACCATGCAGCTAGCACTAGCAGCCAAAGAAATCAATAAACGGCGCTGTTTTTCCTGCAGAGCTTTTTGCTTGCGATATTATTGATTTTAAATAAAGCTGGCCCTACACTACATTTGATATTTTCGAGGTGTTTTATGACATGATCTCGAAACATGTAGCGAACCAATTCTTCAAAACTAGCGGGAGGGTAAAAGCGAAAAATAAGGGACTGCCAATATTTGTAACACCCAAAAAGTGGTGAAAAGATTTATTTTGCTCTGTTTCTTTACAAAAAACGTTTTTTTTTACGAAAAACTTGAGCTCTGCCACTTTTTTTTATTTTTTTCTTCAACTTTCTCGAAATTTTCGTCATACCGTAGAAAAAAATTATTTCCCCCATGGTCATACTCTACTTTTATTCGAAAAAATTTAGAAACAGAGACGGGATCAGTTTTCCTAAAACGGGGGATCTTGGTTTCGAGTGAGAAGATAAAGGGCGCCTCAGGCAAAAATTTTTCAATTAAATTAGCCGACCGCAAAAATGTTAGAAAAACAAAGCACGAAATAAAAATGGCGCCGCTTATAATTTTTTTTCAAAAATTACGTAATTTCGGGAGCGCAAAGAAATAGGTCTAAAGAGTATAATTTTTAAGAAAAAAATATCAATTTTCTCGCCCTCCTCCACTGGCTCTACAGGGGGCGTGCACAAATTACGTAATGGTCATAGGGGGGAGGGGGGTTACAAAACGTTACGTAGGGGGGAGGGGGGTTTTTGACAGCGTTTGCATTTGTGTGAAACTAAGAAAATTTGGAATGAAAATAAGTGAAAAGTTTTTTTTTTTGGGAGGTTTGATGGTCTTGAAATCGCTACGTAATATTAGGGGAGTGGCGTGCCAAACCGTTACAAAACATTACATAGGGAGGGGGTCAAAAATTGGTAAAATCACCGTTACGTAATTTGTGCACGGCCCAACATCTGACTGTTCCTCCTTTTTGATTTCGAATCAAAGCGCAAAACCCGGGTTGGACGTTCGAAGGCGTCAACACGTCCTATTTGCTTGATAAACTTTCTACGGAAATATCTCAGTCAATTTCTCCGGCCGTGTATGAACGCTTTAGGTTAACTAACACTGTAAACAAACGCTGTAAACAGTGCGTAAGGACAATGGTTACAAAATGAAAAGCCGAAAAATATTTTTTTTTACGATATCTTTCATCAGTTTGGTATTAAAGTCGAGCAAAAACAATTTTTATTCCAGTCCTAAAGGTATGAAAATGGAAAACATTAGAAAACAACAACCTGGAATAGATTTACTACGTGTAAGATGTAGTGACAACATCGCCCCATGCCCATCCTTTTTTGCCTAATGTGCTTTTCCGTTTGTCTGCGTCTTATACACGGCTGCTTGGCCCCCTAAGGATTTGCTTAGGAACCCTGTATATGGAAGAAGAGCTCCAACAATTTTGTTTTCTACTTTCTAGTTACTACAAAAAAGCCGTCATATGAGAAAGGAATATGATTTTTTTTATACCCTTATCAAAAACATGATTTTAGTAACTGTCTGCAGATAACTAAAACATGACTTTTTTCATTACGTGTGCAAAAAAAGATTTCGCCCCGTTTTTTATCCAAAATTAAAGAGAAATAGCGGAAAATAGTAATATTAAAAAAATCTAATTATTCTTGCCTAAGAATTAAGCCATTTCTGCCAGTTTTCACCAAGTATTTATATTTTAAACTGTCAACGATTAAAATGTCGCAACAATCAACATCACCGAATAAAAAGGCACATCGCTATGGAAACCATCATTGCTATTTCATTCACCAGCCGCCTTGATTTATAGTGTAAAAATGGTATGTTATGAGAAGTGATCTTCGTTCGAGATTTTTAAAAGTATTTTCTTGTTTTTCTTGGATTTTTTGATAAAGGTATTGAAAAAATAGTGTAAGCAACTCGCGGCTAAACAGTGCTTTTTTTTACTCGCGTTTTTAGCTACTTTAGCCACTAATTGTTAAAACTACTAGTTTTCACCAAGTATTTATTTATAAAAAAATTATTTAAAAGCATCGTCAAAACATTAAGCTGTTAAACTTGCGTAATTTTTTAAAGTAAGTTTTAGGATCAAAGGAAATTTAGTGGGAAAACGGGTATCGTAATTTTTTGAGGTTTCTTGCATTTACAGCTTCGCAAAGCACTTACTAAGTTTTCAAAGTAAATTTAATAAATAATGCCCCAAATTACGGAAACTAAAATTTTAGTGTGGTTTATTCTTTTGCTCTATAGTCCAAGACGAATATACGCTAAATCTGATTTGTAAAAATTAAAAAAAACTTTCTCGTATGGTGGTGTAAAACGTTGCTGTTTGTCTCAGTTTTTGCTGGAATTAGAAAAATATTATGGCCACTTCACCAACAGTTCACCTCCAGTTTTAATAAAATGCACATAAAAACTAGACTTGTTTATTATTATTGAACATAACAATGGTCCAACAGGAGATGCAGTCATTTCAAAGTTCAAAAACGGAGTAGCCGGTGACAGCGTAAATGCTTTTTTTATACCTTCATCACAAACATGATTTTAGTGACTGCCTGCAGATAACTAAAGCATGGCTTTTTTGATTACCGATGCAAAAAAAGTTTTTTTTTATCACGAGTGCAAAAAAAGATTTCCGTCCGTTTTTTACCCAAAATTAAAGAGAAATAGCGAAATATAGTAATAATAAAACAATCTGATTATTCTTGCCTAAAAATTAAATCATTTTCACCAGTTTTCACCAAGTAATCACGAAAAAACCATTTAAAAACATCGTCAAAATATCAAACTGTCAAAGAATAAAATGTCGCAACAATGAACGTCACCGAGTAAAAAGGCACATCGCTATGGAAACCATTGTTATTTCATTTATCAGCCGCCTTGATTTATAGTGTAAAGATGGTGTCTTTTGGCAGAAGTGCTCTTCGTTTGAGGTTTTTAAAGTATTTTCCTGTTTTCCTTGGATTTTTTGATAAAGTGATTTAAAAAAATAGCGTTCACAACTCGTGGCTAAACTGTGCATTTTTTTACTTGCCTTTTTAAATACCTCGCTGCGCTCGTTATTTAAACCAACGCTTGTAAAAATAGCACTATTTTAGCCACTAGTTGTTGAAAGTACTATTTTATATCACGGTTGCAAAAAAAGATTTCTGTTCGTGTTTTACCCAAAATTAAAGAGAAATAACAGAAAATAGTAATATTGAAAAAATCTAGTTATTCTTGTTTAAATATTAAGCCATTTCCACAATTTTTCACCAAGTTTAAAAAAAAATATATTTAAAAACATCGTCAAAACATTAAACTGTCAAAGAATAAAATGTCGCAACAATGATCGTCACCGAGTAAAAAGGCACATCGCCATGGAAACCATTGTTATTTCATTTACCAGCTGCATTGATTTATAGGGTAAAGATGGTGTGTTGCGAGAAGTTCTCGTCGTTTAAGATTTTTAAAAGTATTTTACTGTTTTTCTTAGATCTTTTAATAAAGGTTTCAAAAAATAGGGTTAACAACTCGCGGCGAAACTGTGCTTTTTTTTAATCGCATTTTTAAATACCTCGGTGCGCTCGTTATTTAAACCAATGTTTATAAAAAAAGCACTATTTTAGCCACTAGTTGTGAAAACTACTAACTAAACTACTACTAAATATAGAGCACTTGCGTAATTTTTTAATGTAAGTTTAAGGATCAAACGAAATTTAATAGGAAATAGGGTACCGTACTTTTCCCTAACAATGGTCCACTTTTTGGGGTTTCTTGCATTTACAGCTTTGCAAAGCGTTGTTGTACTTTAGACACACTTATTAAGTTTTTAAAGTAAATTTAATAAATAATGCTCCTAACTGTGGAAGCAAAAATTTTAGAGTGGTTTATTATACGCTAAAAATGATTTGAAAAATTAAAAAAAAAACTTTCTCGTATGGTGGTGTAAAACGTTGCTGTATGCCTAAGTTTTTACTGGAATTAGAAAAATATTATGGCTACTTCACCATCAGTTCACCCCAGTTTTAATAAAAGGCACATAAAAACTAGACTTGTTTATTATTACTGAACATAACAATGGTCCAACAGAAAATGCAGTAATTTCAAAGTTCAAAAACCTTCATCAAAAACGTGATTTTAGGAACTGCCTGCAGATAACTAAAGTATGTCCTTTTTGGTTACCGATGCAAAAAAAGTTTTTTTTTAACACGGGTGCAAAAAAAGATTTCTGTCCGTTTTTTACCCAAAATTAAAGAGAAATAGCGAAATATAGTAATAATAAAACAATCTGATTATTCTTGCCTAAAAATTAAATCATTTCCACCAATTTTCACCAAGTATTCACGAAAAAACCATTTAAAAACATCGTCAAAATATCAAACTGTCAAAGAATAAAATGTCGCAACAATGAACGTCACCGAGTAAAAAGGCACATCGCTATGGAAACCATTGTTATTTCATTTATCAGCCGCCTTGATTTATAGTGTAAAGATGGTGTCTTTTGCCAGAAGTGCTCTTCGTTTGAGGTTTTAAAGTATTTTCCTGTTTTCCTTGGATTTTTTGATAAAGTTATTTAAAAAAATAGCGTTCACAACTCGTGGCTAAACTGTGCATTTTTTTGTTCTGAAAAGTACTATTTTATATCACGGTTGCAAAAAAAGATTTCTGTCCGGGTTTGACCCAAAATTAAAGAGAAATAACGGAAAATAGTAATATTGAAAAAATCTAGTTATTCTTGTTTAAATATTAAGCCATTCCACCATTTTTCACCAAGTATTTAAAAACATCGTCAAAATATTAAACTGTCAAAGAATAAAATGTCGCAACAATGATCGTCACCGAGTAAAAAGGCACATCGCCATGGAAACCATTGTTATTTCATTTACCAGCTGCCTTGATTTATAGGGTAAAGATGGTGTGTTGCGAGAAGTGCTCGTCGTTTGAGATTTTTAAAAGTATTTTACTGTTTTTCTTAGATCTTTTAATAAAGGTTTCAAAAAATAGGCTTAACAACTCGCGGCGAAACTGTGCTTTTTTTAATCGTATTTTTAAATACCTCGCTGCGCTCGTTATTTAAACCAACTCTTGTAAAAAAAGCACTATTTTAGCCACTAGTTGTGAAAACTACTATAAATTGTTACGTGTGCTAAATATAGAGCACTTGCGTAATTTTTTAATGTAAGTTTGAGGATCAAACAAAATTTAATAGGAAATAGGGTACCGTACTTTTCCCTAACAATGGTCCACTTTTTGGGGTTTCTTGCATTTACAGCTTTGCAAAGCGTTGTTGTACTTTAGACACACTTATTAAGTTTTTAAAGTAAATTTAATAAATAATGCTCTTAACTATGGAAAGAAAAATTTTAGAGTGGTTTATTATACGCTAAAACTGATTTGTAAAAATTAAAAAAAAACTTTCTCGTATGGTGGTGTAAAACGTTGCTGCATGCCTCAGTTTTTACTGAAATTAGAAAATTATTATGGCCACTTCACCATCAGTTCACCCCAGTTTTAATAAAAGGCACATAAAAACTAGACTTGTTTATTATTATTGAACATAACAATGGTCCAACAGGAAATGCAGTAATTTCAAAGTTCAAAAACCTTCATCAAAAACGTGATTTTAGGAACTGCCTGCAGATAACTAAAGCATGACCTTTGTGGTTACCGATGCAAAAAAAGTTTTTTTTAACACGGGTGCAAAAAAAGATTATTGTCCGTTTTTTACCCAAAATTAAAGAGAAATAGGAATATAGTAATAATAAAAAAATCTGATTATTCTTGCCTAAAAATTAAATCATTTCCACCAGTTTTCACCAAGTATTCACGAAAAAATCATTTAAAAACATCGGCAAAATATCAAACTGTCAAAGATTTAAATGTCGCAACAATGAACGTCACCGAGTAAAAAGGCACATCGCTATGGCAACCATTGTTATTTCATTTACCAGCCGCCTTGATTTATAGTGTAAAGATGGTGTGTTTTGCGGGAAGTGCTCTTCGTTTGAGGTTTTTAATGTATTTTCCTCTTTTCCTTGGATTTTTTGATAAAGCTATTAAAAAAAATAGCGTTCATAACTCGTGGCTAAACTGTGCATTTTTTTATTTGCCTTTTTAAATACCTCGCTGCGTTCGTTACTTAAACCAATTGTAAAAATAGCACTATTTTAGACACTAGTTGTGAAAAGTACTATTTTATATCACGGGTGCAAAAAAAGATTTCTGTCCGTGTTTTACCCAAAATTAAAGAGAAATAACGGACAATAGTAATATTGAAAAAATCTAGTTATTCTTGATTAAATATTAAGCCATTCCACCATTTTTCACCAAGTATTTAAAAACATCGTCAAAATATTAAACTGTCAAAGAATAAAATGTCGCAACAATGATCGTCACCGAGTAAAAAGGCACATCGCCATGGAAACCATTGTTCTTTCACTTACCAGCTGCATTGATTTATAGGGTAAAGATGGTGTGTGCGAGAAGTGCTCGTCGTTTGAGATTTTTAAAAGCATTTTACTGTTTTTCTTAGATCTTTTAATAAAGGTTTCAAAAAATAGGCTTAACAACTCGCGGCGAAACTGTGCTTTTTTTAATCGTATTTTTAAATACTTCGCTGCGCTCGCTATTTAAACCAACGCTTGTAAAAAAAGCACTATTTTAGCCACTAGTTGTGAAAACTACTATAAATTGTTACGTGTGCTAAATATAGAGCACTTGCGTAATTTTTTAATGTAAGTTTGAGGATCAAACGAAATTTAATAGGAAATAGGGTACCGTACTTTTCCCTAACAATGGTCCACTTTTTGGGGTTTCTTGCATTTACAGCTTTGCAAAGCGTTGTTGTACTTTAGACACAGTTATTAAGTTTTTAAAGTAAATTTAATAAATAATGCTCTTAACTATCGAAACAAAAATTTTAGAGTGGTTTATTATACGCTAAAACTGATTTGTAAAAATAAAAAAAAAACTTTCTCGTTTGGTGGTGTAAAACGCTGCTGTTAGTCCCAGTTTTTACCGGAATTAGAAATATATTATAGCCAGTTCACCAACAGTTCACCTCCAGTATTAATAAAAGGTACCTGAAAGCTATACTTGTTTATTATTATTGAACATAACAATGGTTCAACATGAAATGCAGTCATTTCAAAGTTCAAAAACGGAGTAGCTGGTGACAGCGTGAATGCTTTTGTATTTTAGTTCTTTGTATATGTTTTTTAATTTTTTATTAAGTTACTTATTAAAAAAATACTAATACTCGCGACTTTACTGTACTTTTTTTAATAGCGTTTTTAACTCACTCGATGAGCTCGTTCTTTAGAAGAAGGTTTGTAAAAAAGGCACTATTTTATCCAATAATTATAAAAACTAATATTTACATAATTTTTTGCCTTTTTTATTTATTTTATATTGTCATTTCGTTGCGTGCAAACTATATGCGTATTTTTTGGTTGAAAGTTAGACTAAGAAGATATAACTTCCGATAGTTTTTTTTTTAATATTAAGTTACTTATTAAAAAAATACTAATACTCGTGACTTTACTGTACTTTTTTAATAGCGTTTTTAACTCACTCGATGAGCTCGTTCTTTAGAAGAAGGTTTGTAAAAAAGGCACTATTTTATCCAATAATTATAAAAACTACTATTTATATAATTTTTTGCCTTTTTTTTTTTAATATTAAGTTACTTATTAAAAAAATACTAATACTCGTGACTTTACTGTACTTTTTTAATAGCGTTTTTAACTCACTCGATGAGCTCGTTCTTTAGAAGAAGGTTTGTAAAAAAGGCACTATTTTATCCAATAATTATAAAAACTAATATTTACATAATTTTTTGCCTTTTTTATTTATTTTATATTGTCATTTCGTTGCGTGCAAACTATATGCGTATTTTTTGGTTGAAAGTTAGACTAAGAAGATATAACTTCTGATAGTTTTTTTTTTAATATTAAGTTACTTATTAAAAAAATACTAATACTCGTGACTTTACTGAACTTTTTTAATAGCGTTTTTAACTCACTCGATGAGCTCGTTCTTTAGAAGAAGGTTTGTAAAAAAGGCACTATTTTATCCAACAATTATAAAAACTAATATTTACATAATTTTTTGCCTTTTTATTTATTTTATATTGTCATTTCGTTGCGTGCAAACTATATGCGTATTTTTTGGTTGAAAGTTAGACTAAGAAGATACAACTTCTGATAGTTTTTTTTTTAATATTAAGTTACTTATTAAAAAAATACTAATACTCGTGACTTTACTGTACTTTTTTAATAGCGTTTTTAACTCACTCGATGAGCTCGTTCTTTAGAAGAAGGTTTGTAAAAAAGGCACTATTTTATCCAATAATTATAAAAACTTCTATTTACATAATTTTTTGCCTTTTTTATTTATTTTATATTGTCATTTCGTTGCGTGCAAACTATATGCGTATTTTTTGGTTGAAAGTTAGACTAAGAAGATATAACTTCTGATAGTTTTTTTTTTAATATTAAGTTACTTATTAAAAAAATACTAATACTCGTGACTTTACTGTACTTTTTTAATAGCGTTTTTAACTCACTCGATGAGCTCGTTCTTTAGAAGAAGGTTTGTAAAAAAGGCACTATTTTATCCAATAATTATAAAAACTACTATTTACATAATTTTTTGCCTTTTTTATTTATTTTATATTGTCATTTCGTTGCGTGCAAATTATATGCGTATTTTTTGGTTGAAAGTTAGACTAAGAAGATATAACTTCTGATAGTTTTTTTTTTAATATTAAGTTACTTATTAAAAAAATACTAATACTCGTGACTTTACTGTACTTTTTTAATAGCGTTTTTAACTCACTCGATGAGCTCGTTCTTTAGAAGAAGGTTTGTAAAAAAGGCACTATTTTATCCAATAATTATAAAAACTACTATTTACATAATTTTTTGCCTTTTTTATTTATTTTATATTGTCATTGCGTTGCGTGCAAACTATATGCGTATTTTTTGGTTGAAAGTTAGACTAAGAAGATATAACTTCTGATAGTTTTTTTTTAATATTAAGTTACTTATTAAAAAAATACTAATACTCGTGACTTTACTGTACTTTTTTAATAGCGTTTTTAACTCACTCGATGAGCTCGTTCTTTAGAAGAAGGTTTGTAAAAAAGGCACTATTTTATCCAATAATTATAAAAACTACTATTTACATAATTTTTTGCCTTTTTTATTTATTTTATATTGTCATTTCGTTGCGTGCAAACTATATGCGTATTTTTTGGTTGAAAGTTAGACTAAGAAGATATAACTTCTGATAGTTTTTTTTTTAATATTAAGTTACTTATTAAAAAAATACTAATACTCGCGACTTTACTGTACTTTTTTAATAGCGTTTTTAACTCACTCGATGAGCTCGTTCTTTAGAAGAAGGTTTGTAAAAAAGGCACTATTTTATCCAATAATTATAAAAACTACTATTTACATAATTTTTTGCCTTTTTTATTTATTTTATATTGTCATTTCGTTGCGTGCAAACTATATGCGTATTTTTTGGTTGAAAGTTAGACTAAGAAGATATAACTTCTGATAGTTTTTTTTTTGATATTAAGTTACTTATTAAAAAAATACTAATACTCGTGACTTTACTGTACTTTTTTAATAGCGTTTTTAACTCACTCGATGAGCTCGTTCTTTAGAAGAAGGTTTGTAAAAAAGGCACTATTTTATCCAATAATTATAAAAACTACTATTTACATAATTTTTTGCCTTTTTTATTTATTTTATATTGTCATTTCGTTGCGTGCAAACTATATGCGTATTTTTTGGTTGAAAGTTAGACTAAGAAGATATAACTTCTGATATTTTTTTTTTAATATTAAGTTACTTATTAAAAAAATACTAATACTCGCGAATTTACTGTACTTTTTTAATAGCGTTTTTAACTCACTCGATGAGCTCGTTCTTTAGAAGAAGGTTTGTAAAAAAGGCACTATTTTATCCAATAATTATAAAAACTACTATTTACATAATTTTTTGCCTTTTTTATTTATTTTATATTGTCATTTCGTTGCGTGCAAACTATATGCGTATTTTTTGGTTGAAAGTTAAACTAAAAAGATATAACTTCTGATAGTTTTTTTTTTAAATAATTGGCAAAGCCTTCTTAGTCTTCAATGACTCAACGTGTTTGCTTTAATTTAAAAGGAAAAAGCTCTGTTTCTTGTGGATATTTCCAATAGTTTAAATAACAAGAAAGCTTTTTCCTTAAAGTTATCACTACTCGCTTTCAGTTTTTTTTCATCGTCTTTCCCTAAACGTGACGTCGTGGCGTCGCGAGGAAGTGGAATATGTTACCAGCCCAGGGGATGTGGTTAAACGAGAAATTTGGGGTTTAAGAGGAGATTGTCAGTGCCCCAAGCAACAAAATCAGTCGCGACGTGGTGGGCTTCTCCACGCCCTATCTTTAATAGAGTTGTGGCGTCATATCGCGGCGACGGTTTTACTACTACTATACCGCGAGGTATTCACCGTTTTCGGGAATGCATTAGGACGGTTATATAACTACATTGCGACGGTATACGGTTGATTTAGAGGTTATGTCGTCACGGATACTAAACGGGCACGTTAGCCGGACGTCCTCTTTACCATATAAAGTAGTATTTCTGACTTTCTAGGGTTTCTATAGATTTTCTCTTTCCCATAATATTAATTGAAAATATGTTGATATTTTTCTAGACTATATCAGGAAACCCACCATAAAATATGTGAAAACATGAGAGAAAACCAAAATATGATCTATATCATAACCTATACCTAGGTAATAATTTTCATTTTATTAGTCAGTTTTATGAAGTCACAACATCTTAAATTGATAAGCACATAGAACTTTACTGATTAAAAATCCTGATTTTTTTTTATAAAAAAACGCGCGCCCCCCAAGTTTTGAACTAGTTTTATCTAAAATGTTGATAAAAATCGGAATTATTTGAGGTTAGGATTTCAAAATTAAATGTTTTTTCAGGTCTAATATGTTTTATTACCTAAATATTAATATTTTTACTTTTGTTGGCACATTATTAATTAGTGATTTAAGTAGGTATTTTTAACTTCCATGATTAATAGAAGTAAATAACATGGCGATATTGCGCACTCAGTGGATGGTGCATTGATTTACAACCTCAGTAAAGTAGCGATAACTCGAAAGCAACGCTTTTCTACTATATGCACATTTATTTCTTACTGCGTGGAAAATAGGCGACCGTAACTTTGTGGTTTTGTATTGAGTAGGGGCTACTGAAATGCAACCAAATTGTCGCTACATTATAAAAGTAATATTACAAAAATTAAATATGACAACTATGAAGTAAACCTCGGACTGTAAAGATTTTTCGTGCTTCTAGTAATGGTACATAGTTATATAGTGGATTTTATTACTTTCGCCTGTAACTTTATATTTTTACGGCACTGTGGTAATTTTTTAACAGTAATAGTTACCACACTAAGTGACAATAGATACTTAAAGTAAATATTTCAACGCATCCGTATCGGTATACGTAACGCGTTCGAAACAAAGTCAAAATACGCTACATTTTTGACTTGCTCATGCCGTATTTCGAAGGATGTCTGCTTCTTTGACGGGTGTGATGACAGAATCTCGTTGCGTACGGAAGGACGTACGTATCGTTAGGGACCCACGAACGTACGCAACGATTTCAATCAGCAGTCCTGTAATCGCACCCTTCAAAAAAGCGGGCATCGTTACATATACCGTACGGATGCGTTGAAATATTTACTTTAAGTGTCAAATAACATTTTTCTTATAAATAGTTTTTCGTAGGAAATATTAGTACGCTTTAACCCATTTTTCGTGGCAATGCCAATGGCACCAATGAAATTGACTATAATTGTTGCTTGGGTGTAAGCAGAAATTTCTTTCTTCTAATTGAAATATTCAAACATTTGAATCAGCGGCCTTAGAAAAAAAATTAACTTATTCGCCAAAGAAGAAAAATAGTGTTCAGAGTCGGGTGTTAGTTTTTACAAAATATGCCTTCCATTGAAAGTTCAACCAATTCTGTTGTTTATGAATATCATATCACTTGGACATTTCCGGAGCTAAGGACACTGACAGA
Organism: Oxystoma pomonae; assembly: GCA_963921995.1. Classification (NCBI taxonomy): domain Eukaryota; kingdom Metazoa; phylum Arthropoda; class Insecta; order Coleoptera; family Brentidae; genus Oxystoma; species Oxystoma pomonae. Next base: position 98,709,600 of record OY998165.1, read on the forward strand.
AAAAAAATGAATCTCTACTCTTAACAGGTACCATTAACATGGGGAAAAAAGTATCGCCCAATATGCTGAAATGATATGTTTTTGTACTTGGACTCATTAGAAAATATTGAAAGGATTAAACCTTTCTGTCGAGACGTTTTTAAGATACAGGGTGTTTAAAATGTCATGTTTCCTGTAGATTTTCCTCCTTTTAAGACAGTTTATGTAATAAATCCATTTCGTTTTTTAAATATTTTCTTTAAATTAATTTTCCTGATTCTTCATTAGAATTTTGGACAACACAAACTATTATTTATGAGACGGAGGGCGTCAAAAGTTATATGTAGGTAGAGTTTTTTTTTTTCATTTTGGGAAATTTTTTAAAACATAGAATAAATATTTTAAACATATTTCAATCGAAAATATTGACACAAGTCTTCATGATATCTTACAGAAATGATACATAAAGGGTGCCCAAATATTAATTTTTCTTCATTTTGTCCCATTTCAAGCCAGGTGAATATTTAATATAAAATTGATCCTACAATAGATTTTTTGTGTACATTGATAAGATCATTAGACAATATAAGTAATAATATCCAGGGTTTCAAGATACAGGATATGCCAAAAGTGATCTTTTTTTATTCTATTAACTATTTAATTTTAAAATATTTTTTTAATGTTTAATTTTCAACCCAAAAATTGCATAGTTTTTTCAATAAATCTCTGAAAAAGCTTTGATAATATAAACCTTGTATTTGGCCGCTCTGTATTAAAATATCATTTATAATATCAAAGCTTTTTAGAGGTTTATTGAAATACAAACCAAATTTTGTTGCTAAAAATAACATTGAAAAAATATTAATTATATATTATACAATCCGCCCCTTTACAATACAAGTGAAAATTATACCAGAGTTCAAAGTAATGTTTTTTGCATATGCCTCTAGTTTTTAACTATTTCAAAGCAAAAAAAAAATATTTTTACTAGACAAATGGCTTAGCACTAAAATCGTTTAAATATTAGATTTAGTAATAATTCTACAGACTTGTCATGGGATTATAGATATTAATTGTGGGGCAGAACTACTGTTGTGTGAAATGACGGTACCTGTTTTCAAGGTTTTTTAGCTACTCTTCTTGAATTTCGTTAATTTGTTGCATATGAAATAAAAAAGTTAGAAATGTGAACTTGTAATTATTTGTTTAGAAGGTAGGAATCTAATTTTCTTGTTTGTTTATTAGGTACATTATAATTGCTTCAACAATAACTAAGTGTACGTAACAACTCTAACTTAAACTATACACGCTAGAGCATTCCGCGCTTCAAAAATAACAAGATAATTTTACCTACTTACTTAACAACATTTACTAAAACCCTAGGTTCAGAATAACCTATCTATGTACGGCATCTACAACTATACCATTTAAAAGTGCATCGGATGGATATTTTACATTATCAAGGTGTCTAGCGTATCCAACATACCACATGGGCGCAAGTACCCAAAGTTCGGCCACCACTTTTACAAGTGCAATAGTAACCAATAATGGGTTCTTGATTGGGGTTAGCATTGTAATTGTAGGCAATCCAAAAAACTATGCAATGAATCAGGCCAGGTTCATTTGTCAGTTGGTCATAATCTTTTCGATTATAACGTCTTCTCCTTGGGGATTTTGTGGATTTTGAATATACGGCGGAGCCAGTTTTAGTTGATAAACACCAATTGCCAAATGTCTTAAATATTCCACGTCCAGCCTCGGGAACATATTAGCGTGTTCTGGTGATAAGTGGTCCCATACGGCGCTTGTTCTAATTCTATTTCCTGCCTCTACTCTAGTTTTTAAATGATTTATAGTATTTGCACAAATTAGAATTTGTTCTGCATATTCTCTTGTGGCACCTACCATTAAAATGGGTTCTCTATAATGATTCAAAATTGAGACCGCAACTCGCTAAAAATCTCTTAAGTCAGGAACGTGATGCATTTCGATAAATTCTTGAAAAAACTTAAACACTCATGGAATGTATCCATTCCATTCCTCAATAATCCACCGTTTCTTCGTAACTAGCCTGGAATCATTGGCTGCCTGAGTATCTAGTTGATGTTGCCCAGGTTGCATAGACGCAGGCATTTTACAACGAATTCCTAGATTCTCCAAGAATGGGATAGCATCATGGTACCCTCGATCAACTATCACAATATCCCCATTCTAAAGCCAATTGCGGAGCCTATTCTGATCGTCAGCGTCGGGTTGAATTTCGTTTACTAAACAAGAGGCATCGTTATTTCTACCATCGTCAAAATACGGCCCATATATATCTAGAATATGTGCATTTGGCGATACTAAAAGGAGGTAGTGTTCAAAAACATTATATATTTGACGCAAGACTCTAAAATTACTGGATTCGTGGATGAGAGAGTATATTGCGTGAATGTAAAAGATTACCTGCGGATCGTTTGGTTCCGGATTATTTAATCTGTCGCCAAACTCAGCCATATGCTGCTCTATATACTGTTCTCTGGGGATAGCATTTAAACCAACATTCTCGTTAGCAAAACGATTTCTTAGTGATTTGCGGACTGTAGAAATTAATAAGCTTACTGCTGCTCTGGACGAACATTGAAACAGAATTTTTAAAAAGTTATCGGACAATTTTTGGCGCAGCTTACACAAAAAATCATCAGATCTTTTTTTAATATATGGCGAACTGCATGTCCTTCTGGACGATTAACATCATCGCAAAACGTATAAAGGTAATTAAATTGTTGTTTAATTAAACCTGAAGTAATTTTAAAATCCATATTTGACAGGCGCTTAAAATTTTCATACACTGATGTTGGTACTTGGCATTTTTCTCTTAATAATTCCAAATAAATATGCAGCTGTGGACCTTGTAAACGGTAAGACCTATTAACCTCCCTCCAAAAATCCGTTTTCGTCTAAATGGTTTGTACAACACCGAGTTGATTCAGGAACGTATATGCCTCTCTCAATAAAAATCTGAATTCTACATTTGGCACTCACTCTTATAATATTAAGAAAAGAATTACAAACACAGCATGAACGACTCATAGTTTCTTTTAAAATATCTAATCTCAAACTTTGTGGATCTTCATCAGGTTGTAATAATGCATCATTTACTAACCCTAGACAATTAGGGCAGATTCTGGAATTGTCCAAAATAGGTATAGGCGGCCTATCCAATGCTTCTCTTTGACGTATAGCTACTTGGTGTTTCTCGTTTTCCAAGCGAAATAAATAAACCATTTGTTCGAGAGGCAGATTTATATAAAAAACGTAATAGTGGACTCTATCATTATTATTTAAATTCAGTTTTATAAAATGTGATTTAGACACAAATAATTAACTGCCAACAGCTTTGCAACGACGCTTATTTCACATAAATATTTGTCTTTGTTTTAGTGTGAAGTCCATACAAGGGTATTGCTTTACATGTTTTAAAAATAAGACAGAAATAAGAAAAACACAATCTTTTTAAGTTTGTAATGCAAACCGCAAATAAAAAAAACGAACGTTAAAAAAAAGGATAATTTTAAAATGGAACATCAGAATTTAACATTTAAGTCAGGACACACCCTGTATTTTAAAACCTTGTGTATTATTATTTGAAAAACAACAAAATGAATCTCGTGTCCGCAAATAAAAATTAAAGTAAAACTCGTGGCATATCGGATAAAGCGTTTTTGTTTCTCACTTCATACGACCAGGCCTCCAATGTCTAATGGAGAATCCAGACACCTACAGACCTGTTTCATCCTTATTAGGAATCATCAGGGAGTCATAGGATTATACCTGGCAGTTGAAGCTACACAGTGACCACGCACACCTCTCGAATTTAAAACAAAAAGTTTGTAATCCGTGGAGCGTAGTAACTGTGTGCGCCACCTGTCGAATAAACCGAGAAAAAAAAAACATCACAATTGAAAAGTGCAGAATACCGTAAATACAGAATCCTGTACCTTTCAGCAGGTTATAAAGTAGAAACCTGTAAAAGTATAAGGTCACTGTAACATGACTCTTAAAAAGAGGTAACGCTCGCAGCAGCACCGCCCCCAATTGGAGCTTCATACTATGTGGTCTTAATTTTAAGGCATCAGCAAGCAATCGCTTCGGAGGAAGCTTGTTGCGCAGAACTAAAAAGCCAAAATATTTAAAAAACAACAAAATGAATCTCGTATCCGCAAATATTTGCCTTAAAATTAAGGTCACGTAGTATGAAGCTCCAATTGGGGGCGGTGCTGCTGCGAACGTTACCTCTTTTTAAGAGTCATGTTACAGTGACCTTATACTTTTACAGGTTTCTACTTTATAACCTGCTGAAAGGTACAGGATTCTGTATTTACGGTATTCTACACTTTTCAATTTTGATGTTTTTGTTTCTCGGTTTATTCGACAGGTGGCGCACACATTTGCTACGTTCCACGGATTACAAACTTTTTGTTTTAAATTCGAGAGGTGTGCGTGGTCACTGTCTAGCTTCAACTGCCAGGTATAATCCTATGACTCCCTGATGATTTCTTATAAGGATGAAACAGGTCTGTAGGTGTTTGGATTCTCCATTAGACATTGGAGACCTGGTCGTAATGAAGTGAGAAACAAAAATGCTTTGTCCGATATGCCACGAGTTTTACTTTAATTATTATTTGTATTGTCGAAGATCTTAGCGAAGTAAAAGAATCCATTAGAAGGTGAGTTATATTATTTAATAAACGCTTAATAAGAATTTTTGGACACCCTGTATAATATAATTTACATTGTGAATTTAAGAATTTTTGATGTGACAATTTTTAAAGTATAAATACTAAACTTGGGTATAAAAATTGCCTAAATAAAAAAAAAATCTACCTAGGCATAACTTTTGACGCCCTCTGTATCTTCAATCCCAGTATAATTTTAATTATACTGGCTGAAATTCTAGAGAAGAATCAGGAAAATTAAAGAAAATATTTAAAAAAGGAATTGGATTTATTACATAAACTGGCTTAAAAGAGGAAAATGAACAGAAAACATGACATTTTAAACACCCGGTATCTTAAAAACGGCTCGATAGAAAAGTTTGTTTTTTTTAAATTTTTTCTTATGAGACAAAGTACAAAAACATACAAAAATTTCAGTGAATTTGGCTGAGATCTTTTTCCCCATGTTAATGGTACCTGGTTCTTTCAGGTTTGTGACTGATGATGTCATACGTAATTAAAGGGGGTAACTGTGACCTCAACAAGAGTAATCCATAGCTATGAGTTACTACTAACCTCGAGGAAAAAGCTTTAAATATCCTGTAGATTATGTAATCATTCAAAAGATTCACTTTCGAACAAATTTCGCTAGTAAACACGCTGACGTTTCGTCCAAATTATTTGTGACATTTAATATATTGCCGGGAGCTTGACTAGACGCTGAGTCTCGAGGTTTTCCCATTTTATTTTTGATTAAATTGAGGGTAGTTGAATGAATGAAAGGTTGGATGAGTCTAATCATGTAGGGCAATATAAAAAGCAACGTCGCGGCAGATCCTCTTAAAGCCTTACAAATATGACCCATTTTAAACGCTTAGCCTCACTGCTTATGAGGATATCGTTATTTTCCCTCGAAAGAAAAACAATTCAATTTCGAAAGGAAAGTAAATCCAGTGCGCGCTGGGCTTTTTTCACCAGATAAAATGTTTGACTATTGAACGTAGAGTCAACATAGACAAATCAGAACTAAAAATAATATAAGGGGCTAGACAATTTAAAAAAAAAGCGATATTTGAAAAGCTACACTCAAAACAGCGATCTCATTTGAGCGACATTCAAAAGAACGATATATGAGAAGACAGACATTCAATCAAGCGATATATGAAAAGAGCGTCAAATCGAATAAGCGACATACTATTTATTTTCTAAAAAAACGATTTTTTCATTGGTCCATGAAAGTGAATATCTCAAGAACTAATCGATATATTTTTGAAATTTTTGCACAGTTGTAAAGCCATTCAAAAGACTTTCAAAGGAAGCTATCACTCGACACACTTTTCCTATTCAAAATATAGGGGTAAAGTTTACCCTTGGAAGGGGGTGAGTGCTACAAAAAGATATCCAAAATATGTTCTCTTTGTGTATCCAAGGATTTCCCCAAAATCAGATTTTAAATACGTAAATCTTAGGTGGTAAGTTGTTTTAATTGCATACTGTTTTCTAAAAAGTCACTTTCGTTTTAGAATAAATGAACATTAACGGAAAACCGCGTGGGTGACCGTGAGGGGGGGGGGCTGATTCTTGAATTCCATAGGAAAGGTCGCATGGAACAGTCACCTTCCTGATATCCACCAACAACAGGCTTCTGAGACATCACGAGTTATCCGAAAGCTATCCGACCACTACCGAGCCTCACCCGATTGCCTATATCGAAGGAACCTTTCTACACTTTTATACACCTGCGTCTGAGCAAGTGTACGAGCACTCTTGAAAAACGATAATCCAGTCAGCTTTGCGCGTGTACCATACAAGCTTGGCAGCTTCTGAGCCCTCTTATTGGTCGCAATGAGGAATGTGAACGTTCCCAGTGCAGCCAGGCAGCCAGCCCATTGTTGCCCAAAAGGGTTCAAGATATATACAAAATAAATTATTTAAAAAGATTCGTATTCATTGTCACATAGGTAGGTATATAGGCATATGCGTTTATTATAAAAAATCAAAACTCTTAAAAGAATTTTTGGGTAAAATTTCAATAAATTTTACCTGCGGTACTCACATAATTTATTTTGACATTTTAGTGAAATTTTAAGCAAGATAATTTAAAACGTATTAAAACGTGTTAAAAATGGCATAGAATCGATATAAATTGAGTCCATAGATTCCACGGCAAATTAAATCATTGATTGTCACAATTTTAGTTTAATTTTAAGCCATTTTTAATTTGTTTTTTTGTCTGCGGCGCGGAGCATTAAAGACAAGACTTGGGCAACAAATCTAGAATTGAGGCTTGAATGATTCGCTTAAAGATTCTCACCATATACACTAGTCGAACCCAACATCGAATAACTGCCCCCCCCTCCCACTTCAAAAATCTGCGACCGCCCCTGGTAAATGAAGGAGACCATTAAGCAACTGGCCTGGGGTGGCCAAAAGTCTGATCTACTTAGCTGTTCTGTCATTGCGTCCACCAAAAAAGTGAACTTTGTTTAAAACAGGTCATAAATAAGTCAAAAATTTAGTTTTTCTTGGTTTTGTTTTAAACGCGTTAGGCCGGTATTACACTACAAAATTTTTGTCAAAGATCTCTTATAAAAGATATTTGATGAGACATTTTACAGTGTAATATACCATATTTTGTAAAATATTTCTTTTATTTTATAAAATAATATACCATACCATATACCATAAATGTTCCATCAAATATCTTTTACAAAAGATCTTTGACAAATAAATTTTATAGTGTAATATCGGCATTAGGTATAGCGATACGTGATACATAACTTTAAGGATTTAATTTAGAATTAAATTTAAATTAACGAAGCAAAACCTTTCTAATACATTTTATCTGTTAACATTTTTTTGCTTGACTTTAACTTTATTAACCGTGTAGCGCGTTAAATTGAATTTGACTAAAAATGTGAAACTTTCGTGCGGATCCAATATCCAATTCTATTTTTTACTGACACAATTTCGTTCGAATCGCAAAGAAAAAACTTTAAAAAAAAATTAAGTCGCCTTTAAAAAGTACACGCGACACGATCCAACAGAAACAAATATTTTTGTATAAATATATATACGTAACCGGACTTCAACAAGGTTGGATTTTACACAAAAATATGTATTATTTTTGTTTATATTTTTTAATGTACCTACATTTTTAAAGTCGGTACAATTTTTTGTAAAAAATTTTTTTTTGTGTTGAAAGCTTAGATTAAAAAAAGAAAAGATAGCTGATCCAACGAAAACCCCTTGTAGTTTAGAAGCCTATGTCTTCCCTTGGCCATTTTTGAGTTAATGTTCCGTTTTCTACAGTTTCTTGTAGGGTTGACTCAGAGATCAATATTTTCGATGGTGAGGTAATAATGACACATGGCGATAAGTAGATCATCAAAGATGGCGGGCAAATTGGTCCAGGAATTTGTTGGCCTCGGTAGATTTTTTTTAACTAACCGCTAACCTGCTTTACCTATAGACACCAAAATTTATATGGTTTTTACACCGATTACCAAAATTAATCTTCAGAAAATTTTAACCCAATTGGTCCGGTACTTTGGCTACCAGTGATGTTGAAAAAGTAAAAAAAAAAAATATTAATAATTTTCAGTAACAAAATATATGACACTCTCTCACCGGTAGCGGTTGAGACATATGTCATCAAGATGAAAATTTTTATTTTAAGATTGCCTTCAAATTTAACATTTCTGATTGTGGAGTGGCGAGACATTATTCGTAAAGCGTCTTTAGCGTCATTAAATGTGGAGATCATAATTTAACCATGTTATATATCCAACACATATATTGATTTTGATAACCCTTTACCAGCTTTACCTACGAACACCAAACTGGGCACAGAACTACAAGACGTACCATATTTATTTACCAAGAAATATTATTTAAATACATGTGTAAACTTCTATACCAGTGACGTTCAAAAAATTAAAATAATTAATTAAAATTTTAAAGTGCCAAATATGTAAAACTACCTCACCAGTAGTATTTGCCACATATGTCATCAAAATAAACATATTTGTAGTGAGATCGAATTCGAATTTAATATTTTTTATGGTGGAGTTGCAAAAGGATATTCATAAGGAATATCTTATGTCATTAAAAATCGCATTCATGTTTTGACTGTTCAATTTTCCTGAGATATATATTAATTTGACTAGTCCTTTACCCGCTTTACCTACGAACACCAATTTTGGTACCGGATTATAAGTTGTTTGGACCAAATACGTGGGTTAGTTTCTATACCAGGCTCGTTCACAACATTTAAAAACTATATTTAAAATTTTTATTTACCATATATTTAACACGCCCATATTAATTAATTAATTGCCTTTAAATTTTTAATGGTGGAGTCGCAATATCTTGTTAATAAGGCGTCTTTGGTGTCATTGAAAATTAGACAAAAATTTAAAGTAGATACCCAATCCACAGTTAACTAAAATATAGAGAAATATTTGTCCATTTATGTCTATAAATAGTGCTTTTAGAATTTTAATAATAATTTGTAGAGTTTCTTTTAATAAATACTTACTTACTTACTTACTTACTTACTTACTTACTTACTTACTTACTTACTTACTTACTTACTTACTTACTTACTTACTTACTTACTTACTTACTTACTTACTTACTTACTTACTTACTTACTTACTTACTTACTTACTTACTTACTTACTTACTTACTTACTTACTTACTTACTTACTTACTTACTTACTTACTTACTTACTTACTTACTTACTTACTTACTTACTTACTTACTTACTTACTTACTTACTTACTTACTTACTTACTTACTTACTTACTTATTTATTTACTTAGGCATGACTCGGAAAAGCACCAGTTGATACTTAGTAGGTATATAGTTTGGACATGTTTTATGTATACATACAGAGTGGATTTTAAATGAAACGGTGCTTTTAGAGGCTTTAGGGAAAAGGTTTTAAAAAAAGCTAAAAGCAAATATTTATTGATTTTTAAAAAATTTTGACCATGGGTTGACAGATGTCAAAAAAATTTATTTAATCGAATTTTTCTTTTAACAAGCTTTCCAAAAAGGTGCCACAAATGGTACCTCCTCATGAAAATGTTGGTAGGCCCCGGGTTTTCAGTGAGGGCCCCCAAATGGGTCGCTAATAATGTTTTTGTGTGGTGTTTCCTTTAATAAATAAATATGTAGTAGTAGTTTATACAACGATTGACGACGAGAAATGATTTTTTTTAAATTTCTGACACATTGGTTGACAGAGGTCAAAAAGAACTAATGTGTTAAATTTCTTTTTTAACAAGCTCTCCAAAAAAGTGCCACAAGTGGTACTTTCTTAATTAAAAACAAAATTGGTAGGTCCTTTTTTTATCATGGGCGCAAAGTCCGTAAAAATTCATGAAAGATGCATTTTTTAGCTCTTTTTAAAACCTCTTCCTTAAAGTCGATAAAAGCACCGTTCCATTTAAAGAATCTGCCCTGTATATATAAATATATATATACTATTTTATGCACTTTAGGATAGCAAAAAATCTGCCATTAGCGGTATATCCTTTATTTACACAAAAATAGCACTCAATATAACATATCTATTAAATGCGTTCCAGCCGCTCCAACTTTTCAATTCTATCCATTTTCCCAGTCGCTCCATATTTCCATTTTATCCATTTTTATCGACCGCTACATTTCCCAAGCTGTTCCATTGTTCTATTTTCTCCATTTTTCTAGCCACTCCACCTTTTTTCGGCAGAAATTCAAGTTAAATAAATGACATAAAATTCTTGCCTATTTCCCATAAAATCCAGTAGGCAAACTGGCTCAATATGGACCAGAGAAGAATGCTCCATTTTCTTACATTTTCTCACAAATTTATTATTACGAAACCACCAGAATACCTCTTGAACAGAATTGAATACAAAACTGACATTCACACATTCACATTAAATTTAAGATTTGAGAGGTTGATAATTCTGCCACAACATCTCGCCGCAAAGTACCAGATATGCTTTTCATATAACGTCTATTATAGCCTGTACAACAGCCTTGAAATAAATAGTTTAAAAAAACATTAAACAACTATTGTTGAACCAAAAGTAAAGACTGCATTTATTTTTTCTTTTTCTTTCTAAGATTGTGTATCTAACTTGTTTTTTTTTGCTATCTTAGAATAGTTTTGTTATAAATTTTTGCTTCTTTTAAAACTTTTATAGTTGCATGGACCAATTCAAAAATAGTTTTTTTTAATGAAATTTTTATTTTTTAACACGTCGACTTTGTTTTTATTTAAAGATACATTTTATAATTAGGTACTTTCAATTGACATCACACGCGAAACAATTGAACATCGGAACTATGGTTTGTTTTGACACATTTTGGCACCTGAAAATATTTTGACATTTTGAGGTTAAGAATGTTTGTTCATGCTGTTTTGTTGTTATTCTTTTAAAAAGTTGTGCTTTTCTTGAAAACTTTGTGACTTGGTGTAGCTGCTATTTTAAATGTGATTTGTGGAATAATCTTATTATAGAGAGTTAGTAGTGAGGGCGTTCTAGTGTTTAACAGCTTACAGAATTTAACATTACAATATCGTTATTTTGATTAATAATGGAGTGGGAGGGAAATGATTATTATGTAATATTATTTGCCAAAAATATTGATTTTCACCAACTTTTTTTCAGAATAGGGGTCATAATTTGTTTTTTTTTTGTGCCTATTTTTTATTAACATTCATATAATTTTTAATAAAAAGTTCAATTGTTGTATTTGTAAAAATAAACATAGAGATGGATTGAGATTTTCCAAATCATCGTCAAAATTTAAAAAAGGCTGAAGAGAAGATAAGACAAAACTTAAGAGGAGGGCTCAGTAGTTTCAGGCTGTTGGAAAAGTGGACTACATAATCCACTGGTCAGCATTTGTTTATCTGCCTCGATATCTGCATAAAACATTTTCTAAAAGGTACAATAGTAGATTAACAACAATATTTTTGTTTCTAAGAAATAGAAACATGGTTCATACCTAATGTTAAAATAATTATTATATTAAAATAAAGAGCACATTGCAATGTAAAGGTAAGCCTTAAATTAAAAAAGTAGTTTTAATTTTTTTTAAATCTGTAAAATATTTTTTTTAACAAGGGGGTTTAACCACTAGTTTAAAAAATGTGACATGCCAATTTTTTCGAATGGTCAGTGATTGCCAGGTACTGCCGAGGGATTTCCAGAGAGTCAGGGTCTCTTAGGGTCTGCAAGCCAGAGTTTGGTGAGGTTTGGACCCCAAGGGACTGCAAACAGGTAAGATTTGTGGTTAAGAAGGGTTTGCATGAAAACCAATGTTTACATTAAAACCGATATTTTACACATTTAAAGAAAAAGTAACTATTTATTTTGGTGGCTCTCTCTGTTTTCTTTGCAAAGTTTATGTCCAAATCCAACAACATGAAAATTATCTGATTAAAATGATTAACACAAATCAGTAATTTGGTGGAGTCTTGGCAAATAAAGTTTCAATATAAAACACCACATTCTAAACACCGATTAGTATCTAGTGATGATTAAAGTCTAGTTGTGGAATTTTTGCATTGGTGGATATGAGCGTTAGTATGCCAGCCCCATCTTATGAAAGCTCTTTGCCCTCCCTCCCAGAGTAGACGAAGTTATCTGTCCTGGACAAGGTAGTGGCGGTTTGCTGTATTTTGCTGTATTTATTACATTACATCTTAAGGGTTTTTGAAATTTATTTTATTTATTAATAATCTTATTATGCCTTTTTTAGATATCTATATTACTAGTAAAAAATATAATTTTATACTATCTTTGTCTTTGAAATTTTATTTTTTATAAAACATTTAGTTATAAATCAGAAGCAAATTCTTATGCAATATTATTTCAACAAAATACAATTAAAATTTTATAATCATTTATTTTTATTATTCGTTTTTCTAGACGATTCCTGAAAAGACAGGCAGTTACATCCGTTGAATCAAAGAGCATATTTGTCCATGTTTGTTTTGGAATTGTCACTGTAAAAATAAATTGATCAACAGCCATCAATCAGTAACCATCAAAGATATTTATGAATACATACATAATTACATATCGGCACCTAAAACAAAAAATTATATTTGTAATATTATGGTTTTATATATTGATACTTTGTAAAATTCTGTAGCCTCGACAGAAAATATTTCAGCAACTGTAACTGCAAGTTTTTTTACCAAATTTCATGAAATTAAAATTAAAAAACATATTTTTTTCTCATCAAATCTGACTGAACTCTAATTTCTGAAAAAGTATCCTCACTTTGGATCGAACAAAATTGGATTAACGTGTTTTAGTTATCAGGGTTGCTTACAGATAGACCGTTTTAAAAAAACATTTAGTTTTGTAAACTTACAATTTCCATAGGATCTGCTTCCGGTATTGCCTCAGGTTTCTAAAAAATTAAAAAGAAGTTAATATATCTATACTGATGGAGTGACGTAGATAGTAAATAAGTAAATTAATTAATTTATTTACCGATTTTAATACTTTATAAAGCTCATAATCTGAATAGGAGACTTTTTCTATGTACTTACAAAAATTCATATTTAAATGGTTTTTAAATTTTAAATAGATTAATGTGAGCAGAGCAAGGTGAGCAGAGCTATATTTTTATAGTGCATAATTAGGTGCTAATTAAGTTCTCCATTTAAAAATGTAGTGCTCCTTTTTTTTAAAAAAAAAAAAGCATGCTCTGCTAGCTTCAGATGAACCCAGCGGAGCCATGCATTAAAAATCATCGGAATCAAAATTATTATAGTACATAATAAAGTGCTAATTAAGTACCCCATTTAAAAATTTAAAACTTTTTGGTAAAATAGCATGTTGTGTTAGCTTGAGGTGAGCTCATCAGGGCAGGCAGAATATGCTATATTTTCTTTTCAAAAGGAGCACTAAATTTTTAAATGGGGCACCTAATTAGCTTTTTATTATGCACAATATACATTTTCTATTCCGACGGTTTTAAATGCATTGCTCTGCTGAGTTCATCTCAAGTTAGCACCTCATGCTATTTTACAAAAAAAGTTTCAAATTTTTAAATGGGGCTCCTAATCAGCACTTTACTATGCACTATAATAATTTTGATTCCGATGATTTTTAATGCATGGCTCTGCTGGGTTCATCTGTATTTCTTTTAAAAAAAAGGAGCACTAAATTTTGTAATGGGGCACTTAATTAGCAACTTACTTATGCACTATAAAAAAATTTGTTCTACTCACTTTGCCCTGCTAGCTTCAGGGACGTTTATATTTTACCTTATTCATAAAAAATTTTCCAAGTAGTTCTGGCAAAATGGCTCTGAAGACAAATTTTTCAGCTCTCGCACTTTCGCGTGCCCAGAACTCATTATTCCTGGTAACTCTTTGATAGAAGAAGTTTTTCTTGGTCCTAAAAATATAAATTATTGATTGAGTGTATTATAAACGAGTCAAAGGGTGTACAGCTGGCCTAACATGTACAGTATTTTTCCACAACTTTTTAGAAATAATAGTAAAATTGCAATATTGACATAAAAGTTTAGATAGAAGTAACAGTTTACATAACAGTTACCGCACGCGTCGTTTCTGCGCAAGTTTAATCTAAAAGCCTTAAAAAAAATATTTTTACAATAGACCCTGGCTATGTATAGCCTAACAATCTATGCAAAGGTTTGTGTTTGGGTGCTGATAAAGGGTTGATTTTTAAATATCAACTTTAGAAAGCCGAGATTTTCAATTTTTAAAATTAGAGGACGGTCACTATTTCGTCATCAACTTTGGGGCTTTGAGCACACCTTTTGGGTGATTAATGCATGCTAGTTTTGTCGAGTGATCGACCCACCTTAATTTTTTAAATTAAAAATCTTGATGGTTATACTTAAAGTGATATCAAAAAATCAATTACTTCGTTAGTCTTAAAGAATCATTTCTTTTACAAGATAAAGGTAACTTGCAATTTTGCTGCAAAACTCTTTAAGATTTTTCTTACCATACAACAAATTCACAAAAATGAGTGTTAGTCATCCTCATCTGCATTTGATTCTGCTAGTAGTATGCAGGGTCCTCTTTGATGGTGATTCCTGTTGTATCTTCCTGTAAGCAAGAATTTTTGAAGGAGATTAGTGCAGTGATACTGTTGTAAAAGCTTTTAACACATCAATTTCATGTTCACAGCCAAGAACGCCAGCTTTGAACATTTTTTTTTCTGGAATAGGGTAACAGATTTTTTTTATTAACTAAATTGACGATTTGCAGGGTTGGTTTTAAACGCGGCTTTGAAATTGGATGCTGTTACCCTTCCAGCCCGAAACTTAAACCAAGCATTGGTTTTGCTTTGACTTTCGATGTTGGACTGAACTATTTTTGCTTGTTCCTCTGTAAAGTCAATATTTAACTTCTTGCCAATATCCTGTAATGCAGGTAAGGTTAATATAGTATAATCCTCATTAAAAAGTGACAACAATAATTTTGGTACACTTTCATCAGGTTTTTTACTAAATTCACCAAACGGCTGCATTAAAGTTACAAACACGTCAGATTTATACAAATTTCCAAAAAACTCTTGTACCTGAATTGTAAGTTCAGGAATTTGAGCAGATTTTTTTTTTAATTCGTGCGCTATAAACATGCATACCTAGTCCAGCACGACAGTCACAGTGTGAAGCCAATATCTCTGAGGATGCTGCAACTATAATCCAGGGCGTCAAAAGAGGTTGTGTTAGATTGTGAATATAGAACCTAAAAATTTTGAAAGATTTTAAAATCAATTTTGTGTTGTAGGATATCAAACTACAAAGGGACTAATTTAGCTAACAGGTTTGAATTTAGTTTTAAAAAAACTGCAAAAAGATCTTAACTGATATTTTTTATTATCTTTAATCCTGCTCTCAAAAAATGCTTCTATTATTTTGGGACACTCTGTATATCCTTACATTTTTAAAATTTTTGTGTAAACAAAAGATATAGAAAAGTTTAAACTAGGCGTTGTGTGATCAGCTATTGCATGATTAAATTAAGGTAATTAAAAAAAAAGCAAATTTTAGTGAGTGGCGAAAAGGGCTTGCGTAGAGCTTAGTCGCCGGGCCGAGAGCCCCACCATTTTACTACTACTACTTAAAAACTACGCATCACACTATTTTTTTGATTTTGGATAAAAATTTAAAACAAAAGAAACAAGATTCTACTTCTTCAAAATATACATCATTTTGAAAGTAGTATATAGGTGGCTTACCTTTCCCATAATTACAAAGTTGTTATCCATTTTCGTTATTTTTTCACTATTAATCCATTTACATACTATTTGAGCAAATGTATCAAGCCCTTTAAATGCCTTGATTTCCTGATAAGTGTCAGGAATTGTCCTAGAATAGACATAATATTAGCTTAAATTTAATTTTCAGTGTGTAATATTTTAAATTAATATTTGGATGTTTTTTATTTAGGGCTTTGCTGACCTTAAAACTTAACAAACCTTAAGACTAGCCACAGGTACGTGTTTTGACTTGATTTGTTACAAGTATAGTGCTTTATAATATAAATACGCACTAAAGTGGCACTTTTTGTCCCAAAGCAAAAAATGTGTAGTCTGAGCAAAGCCTACATTATAATTTGAAATTTCCAAAGCTACGTATTTTATTATAACTAGATTTATAAAAAAAACTCATAGAGAGAATCTGTAATAGTAATGGAGATTTTTTTAACCAGGCAGTGGATGCTAATTTTGTGTACTTTTTTTTCTGTATTACTCCACATAAAAATTAATGATTAAATATTTACATTGTTTTAACACATTTACATTGTATTGTTAGTGGAAAATTTTTAAATTTGCTTCTATAACTGATACTTCACAAGCAATAGTCATACCAATTTATTGACACCATATCCCCAGCATAAAACTTTGGTAGATTTGTAATTCTGAATACATCATATCTTGCTATGTTTCTTGTATATATAAAAAAAACTTGCTATGTTTCTTAAGAATTACTGGGCCCAAGAGGATGACCGTTTTTTGCTTAGTAGTGATTGTGTTAAAGGATTTAACAAGATTTTACAAGCCAGACTTTTTTTAATACTAGTAAAAAAATATTTTTTTTTACATCTGTTTTAATAACTGCTTGGAAACTATATAAAACATGATAAAAATTGTAAAATCTCGTAAAACTTTTTACAAGATTTTATGCAGCATGTTTGATAGACTGGTGACTGAGGTGGTGACCTAACTTTTAACGGTTTTCTTTGAAGAATATCTTTTTTGGATTAAACCTGATACACATGAAAGTTACATTTTTTTCATACAAAAATAAAAACAATCAATAAACCTTCCTCAGGATACCTTTTACTTAAATTACACATTAAAAGAATAAACACAGTTTTAACTGTTATAATAACTACTTTTTCACGTAGAACTTAATACAATTTGAATACCATTTACTTTTTGGTTTTGATGAAGTGATTTGAATGCGTTTTGAACGCGATTTATGTTTTAGACATTACCTGATGCATTTTGACGGATTTTGAGGTTAGTTTTTGTCAATTTTACGTATTTGTTTGTTGTGTCACAAATATTATCCGTTAGCTCCCTTGCAGCTCCTGCAACTACTTAACCCTTACCAAACCCTGGCTTGCAGACCCCAAGAGTCCCTGGAAGTCTCTATAAATCTCCCGACAGTCCCCTACAATCACTAAAAATTCAACAAAATTGGCAATAATGTCACATTTTCTGAACTGGTGTTGGTTACCCCCTCGATATATACCTACTTGTTACAGAAATATTGGAAGTGCTAACAAATTTTTTTATATTATAGTTTATAATCTTTGGTGCTAACAGAGCTTATTATTTATGTTATCAGTCAGTTAAATATGATACCCATTTTTATGCAGTTCGATCCGGGTATGATACCAAAAAAAAGCTGTATTGAACTTCAGGGCTAACGAAAAGAAAGTTTGATTTGCCTTGTTTTGATGCAAGGTTTGAAAGTAAATCATATTGAAAATTTTTTCAGTTCTACATGAAAACATAGTAAATATGTTGGGTAATTATGCAGTATACGGTTTTCTGCCATTTTTGACTTTTTTTGAAAAATTTTTTAATGAGGGCATCTACTAGGATCCATAGGACCCCTAATCCGCCTGCGCCCAAATTTTTTTTAAGAGAAAAAAGGGTGCCCGGGGAAGGGGGTTGTAATGTGTTTTTTTATTGTTTTGGGTTGGGTTGGATTAGGTTGGGTTGGACTGTGTTTGATTGGGTGGTTTTAGTGAAAAGAAAATTTAAAAAAAAACTAAAAAAAATAAAAAAAAAACCAACGGGCGCAGGCGGATTTGAGGTCCTAGGGACCCTAGTAGATGCCCCCATAAAGAATTTTTCAAAAAAAAAAACAAAAATGGCAGAAAACCGTATACTGCATAATTACCATATGTTGTTATATTATTTTGATATTTGCTATATACCTATAAACCAAGCCACCCTAACAACACACTTTTTTCACTGAATGCTCCCTGGCATACCCCCATAGAGGGCCTTTACGAGAATGTGTTGCAAGTATTTATAAAGGGAAACGCCTTACTTTTATTATTGCACTAGTTTATTACTTACCATTATCTTGTGAACTAAAAGTTTACCTCTTGCAGCGCTGAAAGGACTATAAATATTTCCTGAATACACTCACTAGTAGCACAAGATCATGTAACTCGTATTGGACCGTTGTTTATAAACAACGGAGCACAAATACCGTCGAAGAATCGCAATAAAATTTGGAGTAAAAAGTAAAAATTGCGCGAAATTTGTAGAAACATTTTGTTTCACAAATTTCGCGCAATTTTTAAACCCTTAAAACCTTTTAAAACCTTAATTGTCAAAACAAAAATTTTAGATGTCAAAACAGGTCACAGTTCATTTTTGGTTGGTTGGCCCAAAAAACTTTCGATGTACCACGTAACTATTTTACGTCAAGTAGGCCATGGACAGCGTCACCGAAACTGGCTAACTGCATATTTTCTTCTATGGTACACTTGATTTCAAAAAAAACTCATACATGCATTTTTTCCTATGGCACAAAATTTAATAAGGCACCACCAGCTTAGTATGCCTGACAGCTTAAAATTCGGTGTAAAATCCTTAAAAATGCCACAGATATCAACATTTACAAAAGTTTAAATCGACTCGAGTCTCGAGTTATAGAAGACGGCTGGTCTATAAGAAGAGCGGCCACCCATTTTGGAGTTGATAAAATGAGGATGATGCGATTCTACGGATAGGAAAGATGGATCAGTACGACCAAAAGTAAGTTCTGAAGTGCAAGATGGGAGACTTATTGCCCCTCTCAGACAAAATTCTTTTTCAACGTTCGTTAAAGCAGCTAATGTAACATTATTTCTGGGTTCTTTAGCAACAGTAAATAGAAGAGTAACGAAATGAGAAGTCTCTTGTCGAGTTTCTGCAAAGAAGCCTTTTCTAACAGAAGAACAAAAACAGGCCAGAGTGATTTTTGCACTGAAAAACGTTCTTTGTGATAATGACTTCTGGGAGAGGGTGGTTTTCACGGACGAAAAAACTTTTCAATCATCTTCAAGCAGCAGGAGAATTTTAGTTTATCGCCCACCAAATTCTAGATTTGAACCCGAATATACAAACCAAATTCAAAAAGCTGGACATTTTTCTGTAAACATGTAGGGCTGGTTTAGTGCTAGAGGTTTGGGTTTTTTTTGGAGAATCGAAGGAAGATTCAATAGTGAACGATATATTGAAATCCTTGAAAATCCAGCAGGACAACTGTCCAGTACACATGGCTAATGCTGTTCGACAATGGTTTCAGAATAATAATATAGAAGAGCGGCCACCTTTAACCTTTTCAATGCCCAGACGTATGCAGCTTGTAATAGAGAAAAATGGTGATCCTATTAAATACTAAATTATTTATTTTAGTTCTTTTTTATGTTAAAATAATTAGTGTTAAGTTTACCATCGTTTTTGTCCTAATCCAAAGCTACGTTCGGTATATACATCCGATCAATCAGACTGCTCCAAATCGTTCGGCAATTCATAGCGGAGGTAGGGGAGGTAAATCTGGCGCGTTTGTTTAATGAATCCAGATCAATCGGAGCTAGATCGATCTGCTCCAAATTTTAGACGGATTTTCCAGATTAATCTAAACTTTTAGGGTTATGTTTTTGTTTATTTTTATTTTTTCGTTTGAACTTTTTTGGATTTTAAGAAAAAGTAGTGAAAAATCAAAACCATTTAAGTAAGTTTACGTACGTAAGAAAACGCTCGCGCCATCGACAACGACTGGCGCGATTGAATCGAAAGCTGAGGGGTGATTTATAAACGAGTTAAGTTGAGTGGCATATTCTGAAATGTTCTTTAAATTGCCTCTGTCTCTTTTTTTCTTCAGCAACGCCAAATAGCTTATTGCAGTCTTCTGAACAGTTAACCTCATTATCATTGATATACAAACAGAAAAAATAAGTCAACAGGAGGAGAATGAAAATATGTAAGTAGTGTTTATCATTTTTTGGTTTCAATTTTTGTGTTGTTTTACTTTGACAGCTTTGCAGTCTAGAGTTGCTGCATCGTAATTTAATGCATAATGCCTAATGCTTTTTTTATTTCTATTTCTGTCAAATTTTTTTCAAAGAAGACAAAATTGTGCATTATCCATTAAAACTTGAGTCAATTTTTTGCTTACTTCTGTGAACTATAAACATCAACATTGATAACCCATAGTTCATTTTCCTTGCGTCTTATGGCTTACTTTTTATAGTGCAGCAACTCTAGACTGCAGCTTAACCTAAAAAGTCAGACAAGAAGAAAGTTCTAATTTTCTCTTGCTAAAATATAATTCTTTGGGGTAAATTGTTGTTTTCCTAACACCCAACCAAACAAAGTACTATTGTTTTGTTACTATATTGCATTATTGTTTTTTTTTACAGTTTCAAACAAAAAACTCCCCAAAAAGTATTAAGAAAAATGATAGGTAAGGTATTCAAGGAACAACCTGCATATTGCCACCAAAGTATAGCTACAGGGGACCAAAGAATAGCTTGAGAACACATTAGGATTTCTATAAGTTGGTTTATTAATTGGAGGTAAATAATATATTGGTCATTACTCAAAGAGGGTCTCCAGTAAAAATACAAGTTGTGTTTATTTTGTAGTAGAAATGATCCTAAAACTAGTGGCTTAATTGATTTTTTTATATTACTTTTAATAACTGAGAACTTTAATTCTAAAAATTAAAGGTGGTCAGTATTTGATCGTTATAACCTTAGATTATAACCATCTGTTTATCTTTTTTAAATCTATTGTAGGCTGATTTTTGAAGGTTAAGTGCCATATAGAAATGACAATAATAATATATTGTATTTATTAACTTATGTCAGTATTGCAGCATGACATATTTTGTAAAGGCTTGTATAACCCAAAAGATTAGATTAGACTCTTTATTTGATTGAAGTTATACTTTTACCCATAGGGTGTCGATTGAGTCAAGTACATTAAATAAATAAATATAATTAATATTAGGTTTAATCAATAAAACAGATATTACATAACTCAGTAAAATTTGATATTATACAATACATACACTTTTTTTTTTTTTAATACAATACAACTTACAATTTAAATTGCAAAAGCTAGCCTATAACATTAAAAATCAAATTGCAAAAGATAGCCTACAGCATTAAAAAAGTTAAGTCTAAACATATCTGGACACTAGAGCTAAAGCTTAATTAAATGAAAGTTAATAAAAAAAAACGTACCAAAGTCACACAAAGATTTCTGCTCCACAGACCTACTAACAACGTTTTCTGAAAAGATGACTATGCAGTAAACGTAAAGTTTGTATCTTTAACTATCTATACTTATTAACCTAGTAGTAAAAAAAGGGAGGGGGGCTGGTAATGATAGAAAAAATTGTCTGACCCTCTCCTATATCATATTAAAATTTGAAAAAATTTAATGGATGCCCACGCTCCATAATAAATTGGAAGGAGTTCTTTCCAGGCCTTTTTATGTAAAATAACTTCTTGAGTCTCTATGGTTTTATCAGAATAATGTTCGTCATAACTAAGAACAATAAAAAATAAGTACCGTATTTTGTGAAACTCAATATTTGTCAAAAATGTAATTTGTAAAATCCTTTTTTTTTGCAATGTTTCAGATATAGCTTGATCAGGATTCAGCCTGCAGTAGGGTGATGAGTTCTGGAAAACTGCAATGTACTTTTTTAGTGTGTTTGTTAAATGATATTTTATATATAATAAAAAAAATATATAAATCTGTGTTCCTTATTGCTGCAAATTGGACCGCAGCGTTAAACCTGGTTTGACTTGTAAAAGCACTTGTGTAATACTTACTAATAAAGAAACTAAACTAAACTTTGAATTTAATTGTGGTTTAGAATGTGCTCTCATAATAAGCTAAGGTATCACATTCTAAACATCAATTAAATTTAAACTAGGTTTAACATTGCGGTGCAATATGCAACGAATATTTGTATAAATCACTACATTTAATCCACATGCCTATGATACAAAAGTGGTAAAATCTGGATGGCCAAAAGTGGTAATCTCCTGTGGCTGATGTTCGGAATGAAGGCGGCACGCCCCAGGAAGCACCATACTTCAAGTGGGTATCCGACTCGTGGTCGCCTGGAGGAAGCGCGCCGCTTCGGAGGGTACTTTCGGCCCGAATCCGTCACTTCGGAAAGCCTTCAGTTTGACGATTTCGGTCCATGGGGATTTGGTTTATTGGGTATCTTCAAACATTATTTGTTGTCCGTACACTACAGCACAAATAGCCTTTAAAACCATGTTATTCATGGTACCTTTGAGACTCAAAAGCCCATCAGCCGAAAAAAAAAAACAAAAATTTTTAAACAAAAAAAAACTTAGGTTAGAAAGTTTAAATCTGAACCCGTTCGGTAATGCGACTTGCTCGGATTAATCGACGATCAGCTGATCAAAAATCCGTCTGATCTGCGATCTATATACCGAACTTAGCTCAAGTTTCCTATTCGTCGAATTGTGTTCAATCCAGCGCTGTTTCCATCGTATTATTGTTATTTTATAAACTCCAAAATCGGTTACCGCCCTCTTTATAGAACAGGCTTCGTCCGCTATTTGAGTGATAATTTGATATTGTTCAATAAAGACTTTACTAAAACATTATTTTGCTG
This sequence comes from Oxystoma pomonae, assembly GCA_963921995.1. Taxonomy (NCBI): domain Eukaryota; kingdom Metazoa; phylum Arthropoda; class Insecta; order Coleoptera; family Brentidae; genus Oxystoma; species Oxystoma pomonae. The sequence goes on from OY998165.1 coordinate 98,732,464, forward strand.
ATTTTTTAGTATTATGCAAAAAATAAAAAAGTATTTTTAGTTTTAGAGACCTTTTTTAAACAATATGACAAATTGTCGTACTTTTGAAGTTTTTGGGCATTTTAGCTGGTAGTCCGTATATATTATAGTCCAATTTTTTGATGAGCGGACTGACGTCATTATTTCCTCTGAAAACGTATTTCTTTGTTGTCAACAGTTCGCATGTCAAATAATTTGTTGTTGTCAATTTGAAGTAACAGTTGAAACAATCAACGACTTGACTTTTTCGTACATATTTATTCTCGCTGTCTAAAATAATGTATCAAATAGAGATCCAAAAAAATGATGTAAGTACGCTTATCGGAAAATTGGACTATATACACTTTTAGAAAGGTCAATTTTGTGACTGCATGTATGCGTTTATTTTTAAATCAAGTGTACATTCCTAAGAGGAGTGAAATTTACCTGTACAACTTGAGTTTGTTTTGAAAATTAAAATCTCAAAAACGAATCGATAGATTTTTAAAATTTTTATAGGGTTGTAAATACATTTTAGAGGCCTTTAAACCAGAGTATCACTCGACTCACTTTCCTTGTTTACCCCTCAAAATCAGACCCCAAATTCGTAAATCTTGGGTGTACCTGTTTACCAAAGCATGTAAATTTTAGATTATCAGTTGTACATTATAAGGTATTAAGTAGTATTTCTAAAGCAGTTAAAAAATTGTGATACAAAATATTGGGTTTTGGAACCGAACAACTAACTAATTAAACCAATACAGTTTTTGAATTTAGTGCATATATTTCCAATTGGGTAAGCGTTTTCGACTATACAATAGTCATCATTAGACCCTCTAAACTAAAATATAGGTAAGTATAAATATAGTTGTTTTATGCTAGAATACAGCGCTGTCGTTTGGGGTCCAAAAGCACAACAAACAACAGTAATCCGAAAATTAGAACAAATCCAAAGAATAGCATGTCTCTATACAACGGGAGCTATGAAAACCACGCCAACCAGAGCTATGGAGGTGATTTTTGGTCTCACTCCTGTTGACATTCACACCAAGGAAGTTGTTTTGATAACTATGTACCGTTTTCGCATGGTTGGCATAGAACCAGAAGTAGAAGCCGGTGAAACGAGACGACATTTGTGGGGGTGGGGCTTAACTCGCTCCCAATGCTACAGGCGAATACGGACTCCGTTGCACTTCGCTTTGTTTTTCACAAGACCTACAAAATAAGCATATCCAACACAGCAGAAGAACCGGTCATGGAAGGTACTATCTGTATCTACACGGACGGTTAAAAAACTGAACACGGTTCTGGATGTGGAATATACTTAACATCACTAAAACTCAAAATTAAATGGGCTATGGGCAAACACGCCATTATAGACCAAACAGAATTTAATGGCATCCACATAGCAGCAAAAGAAATATCGGGAAAAAACATCTGCATTTACATAGATAGAAGACAAGCACTACTAGCTCTACAACGATCACGTATTACAATGGGCTGAGTACTCGAATGCCATAAAACCTTGGTCAAAGTATCAGAAAACAACAACATGGTCACACTAAAATGGATCAAAGGTCCTGGCAAATATAAAAAAAACCACACTGCAGGTATGCTGGCCAAGAAGGCAGTAGGACAAACACTCTTTGAACCTGCACTTTCTGTCAGTATAACAGCATTAACAGTGGCGAACCAAATACGAGAACATTCCCAAAAAGACTTTAGAAAATGATGGGATGAAACTAGAAACTGCAAAATTGCCAGGGAATTACTACGTTACCCCGACCAAGCATCAGCAAAAAGTTGGTTCTTTAATTGTACGGGAGAAATTTGAGTTCCGTTCATGATGCCTGAAATGACAGAAACCCTTTAAACAAGGTGTGACAGATTTCTGATGGTTTTAAGTGACTGTGGCGCTGAGGAACATCAGTTAATTTGCGAACAAAGTTGTTTGGCCAATACTAATTCGATGTTGAATCAACGGAGAAGAATACAACGAATTTTGTTGTTGAGCCATTGATGAAGAAAGTAGATCTCTCCGATACTGGAGCATACATTTCACTTCTTTCTCATTCTCACTGAATAACTTTAGTTGGTGTGCCATCATAGTTGTTTTGCCGATACTAATTCGATGTTTAATTAACGGAGAAGAATGTTCATGTTAAATACAACGGACTTTGTTTTTGAACCATTGAAGGAAAAACTACCTCTCACTGAATAACTTCAGTTGGTGTATGTTCACACAGTTATTTTGCCAATACTAATGCGATGCAGTGGTGGATCCAGGGGGGGGGGCGGGGGCGCGCGTCTTCCCCTGAACATTATTAAAGTTTTAAAAACATTAAATAACCACGCACTGGACACTCCTATAAAACATATCTCGGTCGATTTCAACTAATTTTAAATTTGTTATATAACTAGTACTAGTTAAGAAAATGGGTAATTTTTATTTCGTTTCTATAATCAGTTTTTGAGATATTCGCTATCAAAGTGTACGAGTCCCTCTAGAATAAATGAAAAAAAAGTGGCTTAAATTGCTAAACAGAACACAAGCTGTACGCAAGAGTCTATTTGTTATTGTTGGCAGGTGCCTAGTTTTTCTACGAGGGACAGTCAAAAATTAGTCATTTTTGCTAAGTTTCGAATTAATATTTCAAGCTTTTTTGACGATTTTTTTCAGCGATAATGTTTAATTATTTTTAGGTAAAAAAATAGGTTTGGCTTGGGTAACTTAAAGGAGTTCATAAGAAAATTTGGTTTTTGAGATTAGGGCAGTCCTCTTGCTTAAAGAAATTACATATTAACTAGCTTAATCGGGTTCACAATATTTTGTGAGCAGCAGAGTGCAACTGTCTGCCAAATTTCATAATTAAATTGCATACAGGGGGTGATCCAAGATATCTCTCTATCAAATTTATGCATTCCAACGACCCTTCAATGATGTGACGCACAAAAAATATTAGATATGGTAACAAAAATTATCCAAAAATTTGGCGCAGTTTTAAATAACCTTCTCACACAGTGTGAATGGCAAAGTTAGCATTGTTTAAAAACGAAACTTTAAATAGTAAATGCGATAATGCCTTAACAGCGTTGACACTGTGTAGTAAACATGATTACCCAATATCTACAACATATTAAAAATTGGTTCTTCTTTTCCTGTTTCGGTTGCTACCGCCTATAAAAAAAAACTACGTCTCTACGATATTAGTTCACTTTGTTGGGCCATTAAAGAAAAAACTACGTCTTTCCGATATCGGTTTACTAACTTTCTTCAGCCAAAACGTTAATAAACCGGCGCAAGGGTCCAGTGGTTATAGCGTTGGCTTGGTAGAGTAGAGTAACGAAAATATATTTTTGATTTTATTTAAGTCCAAATTTTAGGATTTGAGTAACTAGTTACTGTTACATCTTAAAGCTTCTAAATTGGACCAATGACTATATGACAGAAATCCTTCGTTATACCAATATATTTTTGTTATTAATCCAACAACGGTTTACCATTGAACCAATGATATGGTATATCGTTTAAGTATCGGCTAGTATTCCCCAGTTAGACAAAAATTTACCGGATAAACATCTGTTACCTTCCGTTACAAACTGTTTATAGGGAAGGTAAGCAAATATTTATTAACTATTAAACAACACAAGGTGCACATATATTTTGCTATCCGCTCTTTATTGTACCTTTCAGTCAATAGTATTAGGCCATTTTTCAATGTGACACCGACAAGCAACCGAAAATGCCGATCCCGTAAAAATAACCCTTAGCTTTTTCATCCCCTTTGATTTCGCATCAATTCTATTTTATCACACGATCCCGAAAAAATCGAGATAATATATTTTATATCTGCCATTGCAGGTAGATATAGCAAATAGTGATCTGATACGTTGGCTGTCGGCAACGAATATTCTATAACGGTGTAAGCTCATAGCTTGGATATTAGATAAAGCTTGATTAAATAGCTATTTTGTTACGTCTATTGTGCAGAAAACTATAATAGAGGGGTAAGTTTACAAAGTAAAACTTCGAAAGTAATATCATGAGCGCTTCTTATTTTGTAGTTAGCTCTTACCAGACGATTGGAAGAGTCTGTCTGATTATAGTTATTTCTTAATAATAATAGAATTATTTGCTCGAAAAAAACCGACAGCTAGTACTGTTGAAAGGGTATCAGTTGACCCACTTTTCCTGTTTAAGATCTGGTGATGAAATTCACCCCTCGAAAGGGGCACAATAATTTCAATATTGCCAAAAAGTGTCCTTCAAATCCAAACGGTTTTTTTAGGTATAGTTCAAATATACTCGAAAATGCCTTTATTTGGTTTTCCCCTTTTACAAAAGGTATGGCTATTTATTTATACACGACGTTTCGATCAGTACAATCTCTGATCGTCTTCAGGTGCAAACTACAATCAATTCCTAAGGCTACGTATTTATATACTGGGAGAAATCACTCAACCTTGAAGTTTAAGAAGTTGGCTCCGCCCAAGGAGGGGCTTCCAAATATTTGGGATTTCAACACTTGGTTTACTGAAAATACCCTGATTCTGCCCAATAAAGGCAGATTCAAGGAATTTTCGTTTCTTCCAGTGTGACTCCTTGTGACCTTTGCTTCTGCCCACTTTATTCGGTGTTGTTTTGACCATGCATGTTCGGCAATTCCTGATTTCGTGGTTTCACCTTTTTGGGTATTCGCCTGATGTTCCTTCAGCCTAACAGATAGTGGTCTTTTAGTTTCGCCTATGTATGATTCACCACATTCACAAGGAACTTGGTAAATGCATTCTTTATTTTGTTTGTTCTCCGGTTTTGTTTTACTAAGAAGGCTTCGAATTGTATTACTAGATTTAAAAGCTGTTTTAATATTAAAGTTTTTCGCTACTCTTCGAATTTTTTCTGATACTCCTTTAACTTATGGGATTGTAAGGAATGCATTGGTTTTGGCCTTGTAATCTCTGTCCTGTTTGATGAAATTTAGAAATAGTATCTGTTATAAGTTTCAGGCTGTAACCATTCTGCTGCAGATCCTTCTTAATGTTTCTTATTTCGATTTCCAAGTCACGAGAATTGTTACAAATTTGAACGGCTCTGTTATACAAAGTTTTGATTATGCCTCGTTTGGTTGTAGCAGAATGATTTGAACCTTGATTTAAATATTGTCCTGTGTGAGTGGGTTTACGATAGACTGTTGTTCTGATGTCGCTTTCTACTCGGGTGATAAGTACATCAAGAAAAGGAATTTGACAATTTTGCTCCAATTTCATTGTGAATTTAATGGTGGGTCTTATGTTATGTAGGTGGTGAAGAAATTTTGAAAGTTGTTGGTCATTCCCGGTCCAGACAATAAAAGTATCATCAACATATCTCAGCCAGAGCTTAGGTTTATATGTTGCGGTATCAACCGCGTGTGATTCGAACCACTCTATGTAAATACTGGCCACCACTGGCGAAAGCGATGAACCCATTGGCAGACCGTCATCCTGAGCATAAAACCCATCTTTCACTTGAAAATAAGAGTTATGTAGGCAGCACTCCAACAACTTCATCACTCCCTCCAGCGGTAGGCTGGTACGTTCATAAAGGGATTCGTCATCAACCAGTCTCTTTCCAATAATATCTAGCGATTCCTTTATTGGGACATTGGTGTATAGACTTTCGACATCAAAACTGACAAGTCTATCCTAGGTTCCTAAAACAAAAGATTTAAGAATATTAACAAAATGGTTGGAATTTTCTACAAATGAAGCGGTCTTGCCTGCAAGAGGTTGAATAATTTTCAAAAGGAATTTAGACAGATTGCTTGTTGGAGAATTTCTGGAATTTGTAATTGGGCGTAAGGGCATTGCATCTTTGTGAATTTTGGGAAGTCCCTATAGATGAGGAGGCTTGCTATAATGTGGTGTAAGTTGAGATCTTGTATTGTCCGGAATATATCTGGAATACATTTTCAAAATTCTATAAACCTTACTTTCGATTGATTGCGTCGGATCTTTTGGGAGAAGTTTATAGTTTCTTTTAGCAAGTATCTCTTCAACTTTGTGGTCATAGGTTTCCGTGTCCAAAATTACTGCTGCATTGCCCTTGTCTGCCGGTAAGATTTTAATTGATTTGTCCTTTTGAAGATTCTTCAACGCGATTGCCTCTGTTTTGCTTATATTAGAGGTATGCTTAAAAGGTTTGTCAATAATGGTCCTTACCTGATGTCTGAACTCGGCGGCGTCTTGTCGTGGAAGAGGATGACCTTATATGGCGGTGATGATATCGATGGTAGGTATCTTCTTAGGAGCGATGGAAAAGTCCTTTGGCAAGTAAGTTTTCTTCTATGGGTGTAAAAGGTTCAAATCATTCTACTACAACCAAACGAGGCATAATTAAAACTTTGTATAACGGAGCCGTTCAAATTTGTAACAATTCTCATGACTTGGAAATCGAAATAAGAAACATTAAGAAGGATCTGCAGCAGAATGGTTACAGCCTGAAACTTATAACATGTACTATTTCTAAATTTCAACAAACAGGACAGAGATTACAAGACCAAAACCAGGGAAATGCATTCCTTACAATCCCATACGTTAAAGGAGTATCAGAGAAAATTCAAAGAGTAGCGAAAAACTTTAATATTAAAACAGCTTTTAAATCTAGTAATACAATTCGAAGACTTCTTAGTAAAACAAAACCGGAGAACAAACAAAATAAGGAATGCTTTTACCAAGTTCCTCGTGAGTGTGGTGAATCATACATATGCGAAACTAAAAGACCACTATCTGTTAGGCTTAAGGAACATCAGACGAATACCCAAAAAGGTGAAACCACGAAGTCAGGAATTGCCGAACATGCATGGTCAAACCAACAACGAATAAAGTGGGCAGAAGCAAAGGTTCTGCACAAGGAGTCACACTGGAAGAAACGAAAATTCCTTGAAGCTGCCTTTATTGGGCAGAATCAGGGTATTTTCAGTAAACCAAGTGTTGAAATCCCAAATATTTGGAAGCCCTTCTTTGGGCGGAGCCAACTTCTTAAACTTCAAGTTTGAGTGATTTCTCCCAGTATATAAGTACGTAGCCTTAGTAATTGATTGTAGTTTGCACCTGAAGACGATCAGAGATTGTACTGATCGAAACGTCGTGTATAAATAAAATATAGACAATGGAAGTCCGAAACACAGATTTAATTTCAAACACATCATTGTCTCAAACTTTCAAACAAGTTTACTTTTTGTTCATTCTATACAGTACTGGTTTGGTATGTTTGTACTTCTGTATTTTATTAACTTTTTCAGTACTAACCTTCAGCAAAAAATGTATATCTACTCTTGCAGTACTTCTGTCCCTTCTCTGCAACAAATCTTGCCTTCTAGCATTAAATACTAAATGTGTAAGTTAAAAAAAAAATCTTTTTTTGGTATTTAAAATTTTTGAACTCCAATGACTTTTATTAACATGACCTAACAAACTGACATAAATCAGCTGTTTCAGTTGAAGTTAGTTATAGTTAGTTTATGAAAGTTTTTTTTTAAAGTGTGTGTTTTCGAGTCAGTAGGTTAGCAAAAGGGTTACTTTTACCATTTTTAATATTTTTTCTTTGTTTATTTCATCCTTTAAAAAATCCAGCGGCGGTTATTTTTAATGTCTCTCAGCAGGGACAATGGCTCTGTGATTCTGAAAAAATGGGCATCTACTCATTTGATCTCACGTGTGTTTTTTCAATATATACTTAGGGGAAAAAACGTATTCTGTAGGATTTTTGATGAAGATTTTAAAACCTGTTTTAATCAATTACTAATGGGCCCACCAACATTGTCTAACCTGTTAACAGCACAAAAAATGCTGCAGTCAAAAAGTAGGGTTAGAGCAATGAAATTTGACACATGTGTTGGCCTTTCGGAACGTTACTTACTGTGTCATAAAAAAATTAAATATGTGGCCCCAGGGGGTGACAGGGACTAAAATGTGTGCACCTGCACATCTGAATCTCAGTCAGTTAATAGCTCATACCATTAGCTACAAGCCTATTATACCGACAAAATTTCGTGGCTGTTAACAAGGCTCCTAGGTTAGAGGCTAAAAATTTTACCGATTTCAATATAAAAAATTATATTTCACTTTAAGCCAACTTCAACAAAAATGCACCACCAGGGAGCAGTGAACAATTTCTTAATTTTAAATACCCCCAAAGTTGCCCCAGCCCTAGGGGCTGTAAGGGGGCGATATCAAATTTTCATCATTTTCGTATTCCAGAAAATACTCCATATGCATATTTAAAACTGGATAATTTGGTGTAAAAAATATTATGAAATATAAAAATCTCAAACCCCACTAAATAAAGACTAAAAATTTTAAATCTGTACCAAATTCAAAAAGTGCAAAATTTTTTCGCAATTACAAATTCAAGTCAAAAGACTTACATTTTAAGAGCCTACATTTTTTACATCCAACTTTGCCCCAGTCCCTAGGGGCAGTATGAGGGTAAAATTTTTACCATTTATATATTCCAAAAGTGTGCATACGGAGTGGTTTCTGGAATATGAAAATGGTGAAAATTAGATCCCGCCCCCTTACAGGCCCTAGGGGCTTTGACAAAGTTAGGGGTGCACTTTGTTGACATAGGGTGACTTGTAGGTAATAGTAGAAACTACCAAATCACTGAGATTAAGATGTGTAGGTGCATTTTATGACACGGTAGGATACGTTGCCGGAAGGCCTACATATGTGCCAAACTTCATTGCTCTAGCTCAAACCGTCTGAATTAAAAAAAAATTGACACCCTAACCCTGTTAATAGGTTAGGCAGGGTGGGTTTATTAGTAATCGATTAACACAAGTTTCGTAAAATCTTCATCAAGAGGCCCATTGAAGCTAAATTGTCTACGTATGGCCCCTAAGTAAAGGCTACATTTTGGTTTTCTGAAAAATTTACCATGAGTCTATTGCCTATTTTATAAAATTTCAAAGTACAAAAAGATGACGCAAAATTACTATGCTTTCTGAAAAACGATGATGACTCAGACATTGCGTTATTGGATGATTATGAAGACGATAATAACATCATTCGGCTGAAGGTAGAAGAGACGGTGGGGAAAATAAGGGAATATTTGCTGACTAAGGAAAATGAGTCAAAAGACTTACATTTTAAGAGCCTATATTTTTTACATCCAACTTTGCCTCAGCCCCTAGGGGAAGTACGGGGGCAAAATTTTTACCATTTATATATTCCAGAAAAGAGTGCATATGGAGTGGTTTCTGGAATATAAAAATAGTACAAACTACCAACTCACTGAGATTCAGATGTGTAGGTGCATTTTATTGCAACTTTTTATGACACAGTAGGATACGTTGCCGGAAGGCCAACATATGTGCCAAATTTCATTGCTTTAGCTCAAACCGTCTGAATTAAAGAAAAATTGACACCCTAACCCTGTTAACAGATTAGGCAGGGTGGGTCCATTAGTAATCAATTAACACAAGATTCGTAAAATCTTCATCAAAAGACCCATTGAAGCTCTACGTATGCCCCCTAAGTGAAAGGAGTCTATTGTCTATTTTAGAAAATTTCAAAGTACAAAAAGCTGACGAAAAATTATTATGCTTTCTGATAAACGATGATGACTCAGACATTGCGTTGTTGGAAGATTATGAAGACGATAATAACATCATTCGGCTGAAGGTAGAAGAGACCGTGGGAAAAATAAGGGAATATTTGCTGGCTGAGGAAAATTAGGATGTAGAAAATAATGATTTTGAGATGCTTGAGGAGGTAATTGAAGATGAAATTGGGACGCTTATGGAGGCGATTGAAGATGAAATTATTTTAGAAAAAATCGAGGATGTTTCACAAGAAGAAACGCAGAATCCCATTACTGCGTTGCCAATATCAACTAAATTGTTCTTGCGGTATGATCCGGAAAAATAATGCAACAGATGGTCGATATGACTAACTTTTCCTATTTAAGATGTGGTGGTGAAATGCACCACTCGAAAGAGGTGTGTCATACAAAAATTTCAATATTGCAAAAAAGTGTCCAAAGCGTTTCATTTTTTTTTTAAATTGTAGTTCGAATACTCGAAAACGCCTTTATTTCGTTTCTGTTTAAAAATTCTTTTATAGGAGGTACGGCTTGTAGTAAGTTCACTTTTTGTTGATTCTATACTGGTATAGTATGTCTGTACTTTTGTGTTTTATTACATCCAAAATTATGCTTCATTAAGCGAAAAATATTTTGATATAAGTCTGTTATATAGGGTTGCCCAAAAAATGAGACTTGTCCTTTGCGTTTGCGATTTTAAAATTTTTAACTATTTTGGAAAGCCAAATTGACAATTTATAAAAATCCAAGATGGCAGGCATTTTTAGAAAGTATTTTTGAAATTCCTACAAATTTTTCATGTGCGCCCCTAATGAAAAATTTAAATTTTACGCGTAATTTTTGAATTTTTGGAAAATTCAAAAATTATATATTCAATATAATGCATAATTTTGAAACCTTGGCTGTTCAGAATGGTCGGGTTTATTAAAATTGGAGAGATACGTCCGCAAACATATGGCCAAGCAAAATGGATATTTATTTTCTAATTTTGGTTCATTAAACGTACACATTTAAACAATCCATTACATTTTTATTTCTTTTTTTCTGATTTTAACAATAAATATATTACTAAACTCGGGAAAGATAATTCCACCAGAGGTGTACATAAAAAAATTGTAGGGCGAGTCAAAAATACCTTTTTTTTTAAACGCAACTAACAATTGTTATGTACTTCAGAGCAGTTCTGGTATGGAAGCTATAATGTCACCAGATTATCAGTTTGCTATGTTACGGTTTCGAAAAACTCATGTAGGTGTTGAAAATAATTTAGCGATGATTATATTGTTGTCAGAATGTTCTTACAGTAACAGTTTACTGCTTCTTTCTGTAAGAACATTTGTACGATGTTATTATAGAGCAGACTTGCTGCAAAGGACTTTAGGCTCTTAAAGTATTCTGTATTCTAAGTTTTTCAAGCCCAATAATAGAACAATTTAAAATCAAATGAGTTTTATGACTTTGCACCTGTAATTTTGATTTCTCTAGGAATGTTCCTACAGCCACAATTAAAGGAATGTCCTATAAAAACTCTGCTTCTTTCTGTAAGAACACTTATACGATTCTCTTAAAGTACTGTAAAGAGTAAACTTGAAATCAACAAGGTTCTATAATTAGTAATTTTGCTTTATGAAGATACATTAAAAAAGCAAAAATGTGATAACCAACATATCCGATCTTTTCAATAAAACAAAAATGCTCTTAAGTAGTTGATGGTGGCTAAAAATAGCTACTTCTCTAATTTTTTCTTGCTTTTATGTTATCCTCCTAATAGGCCAACTGCCCAATTGAAATTAAACGTCATTTCTCACATAACCTTAAACAACAAACAGAAAATATTTAGTGAGGGTAAATTAGGATGAGCACCGCAAATGCGAAACCCGCGTCTACGGTTACCATTACTTTTTTGAGGGAAAGCTCTCTATTCTTTGTTTTTTACTAAATAGAAAGTTTAAGTTTATAAATCCGCCTTAAAGAAAGGACTTGAAAATATAAATATGACCTACTCAAATTGGAAAAGATGCAGATAATGGAAAACCAGGGCAGACGGGAATACCTACAATAGGTACTTGCTATTTATGTTATAAATATTTACAACAATACGTTCATCTTAGAAATGGTCTGTCTTTCTATGAATTTAACAATCTATCCCAAAAGCAACAAAAACCACAATAACATGAAGGTATAATTAAGGATTAAACGACTTAACTGTAAGGAAGTTTAATCCAAATTATACGAGATTGGTCACATCCTATTAGATACACCAGCTTCGTAGCACGTCATACGCAACTTTTAGAGATAAGAAAAACATACCGCCATGGCAGCCGGCCTGATCTCTGCTAGGTACTTCAGTATACTTCTAAAGCTTTCCTGAAATACTAAGATCGCCAAGACCGGGTTGACTAGTACTTTGCATGAAAAATACATGAATATCTAAATGGGAAGGCGTCTAATAGGATGTGACCAATCTCGTATAATTTGGATTGAACTTCCTTGCAGGTAAGTCGTTTAATACTTAATTATACTTCGATTGGGCACATCCTATTAGATACACCAGATAGTTGTTTAGAGAATATGGTAATATTAGTTAAAAAGTTAAATAATAATAAAAAAACCACAAGGTTTAAAATTTAAATATGTTTAAAATATATTTCTTAATATATTTAGCTACTACTATCTTTTGAAATTAAAGGTTTATTATAAAATCGATTGAACGTTTTCCTTTTTTCGGAACAACCCGCTTTTTCATTGATGCACCAACCCTTAATGCTGCGGAAGACAACCCATGTCCTGTGCTATGCCCTTTAAAAATTGATTCTATTTCTGCGTTTTTCTAGAACTTTTTAAAACCACCTGCTAATGTTTTGGGATGTAGCGGGCTTATGAAGCTTTTTAATTGTTAAAATAAGTGTATCCTCTGTTCGTCGAAATAATTTTGTTTTCTGTATGCAATATATAATGGTAAAACACAAATAGAACTGTAAATTTTCTTTGAAACAGGGTTCTTAAGCCAAGGCTGAATTCTTCTGGGTCCAGATTTTTTAAAAATATCTTTAAGAATTATTTCTATGCCCTCTTCGTTAGCCTTAATGTTACTTAACTTATAGAAAATGTCTGAACTCTTTGAGCAGAACAAAGAGTTAAAAGAAGTACCATTTTTATAGTTAATAACCCGAATGTTAAATTTACCAAAGGGTACAAGTTACCTATGTAAGGTAACACTGGTCCGGATACCAAGTTTATATTTCGGAAACTGAGGGCGCAGCTTAAAAATGCAACTCATCCATTTCTGATTTTTCTGCTCGCATATTAAATCCAAGGCAGACCTATATGTGTTAAGAGTTCAATATTTCCTATTATTTTAAGATTCTGTTTCTAAAACGGATACAACTTGATTTACATTAGGCTGCAAGATGGTCTCAATATTATTGTCGCAAAACTTTCATCATTTGGAAAAAATAAATTGCATCCTCCCAAACGCCCCATTTGATATAGGCCACCGTGATAAGATTGCTACCCCCAGGAGAAAGATTCTTTCATAGTGGGTGGGGTTACCTAAACGAGGATGAGAGTAAATCACCTTTCGTATTTAAAACGATAACTTTTAAGCGAATCACGGATTCTAATTTTGAATACCATGCTTGAGTTCTCCAGATAGAATAAACCACCAGACATATTACATTATCGTTTTCAATTTTTTCTCTTTTTTTTACATTTTAGGAAACAGTGAGGAAGGAGAAAATATATAAGAATTAAGGTTTTTCTAATTCATTGTGAATGCATCCACTGGAAGCCACGACACAGACCGGTGTCATTTTTTGTTCAGGTAGCTTGCAAATAAATATGCAATTTTGATACCAGATTTCTTGTCCGCTATTTGATTATCCAACGTATTTATGTACGTGGCAAATACAAAAAAATATACCTAAGCTCACTGCCACATCATTCTCCCAATAGCAATCAATTCTTAGTAAAATATGACAATTTTTTAAAATCTTGTACAAAGCTTGTTAAGCCATAAAAAGCTGCCTTCATTTCAAGAATGTTTATGTGTTTCTCCTGTTCACCTTGTTGCCACCACACCACCACTCAAGTTCATTTTTAACTAAGAACCTAACAAGCATCTTTTTGTTATAGTTGTTCCTGTTAGCCTTTAAGGCACGATATTTTTCTCGCTCAAGGGTTTTTATGTACAACAAGCCGTACTCTATACAAACCGAGGCTAGCCTTCCTATAATTTGCGAAACCTCTTCAATTGTATTTTATTTATTTTTTTAATAATCTTAATGGCTGTTTTTATTTCTGTTATTCTTTTTTGTGCGATATATATCCACATTTTTTTTTGCGTTAAGGATAAATGCTAAAAATTGTATCTCTTGAATTGGTTGTGTATGGTTTTTTAATTTTTAATAAAAAACCTAATCTTTTAGATAAGAGAAACAGGCCTGAAAGAGTGGAACAAAAAAGTGCAGTGGCTGGACCGAATGGTAAACATTGGAATTCAACTTTTGTTTTGAAAAGAAAATCTTAAATATTTTTTATATTCGTCGAACATTGGAACTAAAAAATATGCATATTTAAGATCTAATGTCGCAAGGAAGCAGTTTTCAGTAATTAAGTTCTCTAATATCTTCCAGTTGAAAATGAGGTAGGCGAAAGAACAATATGTAGGTTTCTAGGATTAAAGATAAACCTAAAATCCCCTGTTATCGTTCTGTCTTAAAAAATAGCTTAAAAAAAACTGATCTTGACAGTTATTAACAGTTTTAACTGCTCCTACTTATAAATGTTGTATGCTTTTTGAATAAATTTTTAACTCATTTTTGGTAAATTTTGAGGTTTTGGGGGTGGAAACTTGAAAAGTTTTGTCCACAAAAGGAATTTTGTAACCTTTTGTCCAACTCAGAGCTAATTTATTTTGAGTTATTTGATTCCATTCTTCTGAAAACAAATTTTCCGACAGGAATACGTTCTTTCACTGTTTAGCTCTAATATTTCCTCTCGGCGCGTTTTTTATATTTTTGCAATTTCCGCCAAAACCTTCGCTAGAAAAGAAAAGATCTGGATTTTGCGCAGTAGCAATTTATTATATTTTTGGATAAAACAATATTGTGGCCAATGCAAAACAACTGCGCCGATTCGGCAAGACCCGAAAGATCTTCATCAAGTGCTTCATCTCTCCCTTTTTTGTTTAGGCCAAATTAGAGAAAACCCGCTCTAAGGCTGTCAAACCTTTTCCCAAAATGGTTTACAATTTCAAGAGTTATTATCTCTTTTTTGCTTTGTGGATGCTAGCATCCTGGATTTAATTTGGGTCCTTGAATAATTTGGCAATTTTTCCCGGAATTTTGTATTTTTCGAGAGGATTTAGATTCCTTATCTATATATTCTCATAAAAAGATGCTTCTTCCATCTGCAAGCTAGCTCTGCTGATATATCTGATATATTCGTACTATCATCTGTCCTCTCTATTATACTTTCTAAGGAGTGTCTCTCTATGCTAGAGTTCGAGGAACTACTAGTGTCTGACCAGTTGTCAGATTCGTCGTCACATATAATAATATGAAAAACTATGTGCTAATAATACATTTTTAGGTAAACATATTATAATATTCTTAGAGAATTGGTGAGATATTATAGTATTTGTTTTTACGTGCAGCATATAGGATATAGCGTACTAGGCAAAAAAATTCTGAGTCATGCTCCGTCTACATGGAAAATTCGGTTGAGAATTTTTGTTAGATTACGACGGGTAAAGGGTTTTTGTTATAATAATTAATCTGGAAATTAAAATAAAAATTTTGGAAACGGATTTTATTAACATTATGGAGTTTTTTATTGAGACTAATATGGCGCGCATAAGTCAAAAAATATGCAGGGTTTAAGTTTCTATGAGTCGTAAAAACAAATGTGTGTTTACAGAATAAACAAACCCATGCCAAAAAATATTATCCAACAGCCTAATATTTGTCTCACTCCACTGTTTAAAACTAACAATGCGCCTTACTTACTTGAATCACGACGCTTCCTTTTCCTTTCCTTTTCCAGTTTCCTCATTTTCTTCTTTGGGTAATCCATATGCTTTTCACGTTTTCTTTTGTTAAGTTTTTTCGGCATTTTATTCGTTCTGTCAGATTCGTCGTTACATATAATATATGAAAAATGACGTGCTAGTAAGTAAACATTTGGGGTTTTTTATTGAGACTAATTTAGCGCGCATAAGTCAGAAACTAGGCAGGGTTTAAGCTTTATGCGTAATAAAAACAAATATGTGTTTACAGAATAAACAAACGCATGCCAAAAAATATTAGCCAGAAGCATAATATTTGTCTCACTCCATTGTTTAAAAACTGACAGTTTGCTGCCGTTTTCATTTCCTTTTCCAGGATCCTCGTTTTCTTCTTTAGGTAATCCATTTGCTTTTCACGTTGTTTTTTGTAAGATTTCTTTAAAAGCGTATTTTCACAATCCGCGCGCGCGATACCGTAACTAGTCGCATGACAGCGCAAGAAGTATACTGAAGTACCTAGCAGAAATCAGGCCAGCTGCCATGGCGGTATGTTTTTCTTATCTCTAAAACTTGATGTATCTAATAGGATGTGCAAAATCGAAGAATAATTCATAAAAATACATAGAAATGATAAACCATGCGCAAATATTGCATAATTTGCTTAAAAAAACGTCTTCTGTGTATATTTTGTCACTTTTTATTTTTAGTCAGGCAGTATTTTAAACTCCAAACAAATATATTTCAATGGCGCATGAAAATTTTCTTAAATAAATGATAGAGACATTAGCAGTAAAATAGTGATCGTCGACAAAATTGTGGTTTATGTGCGTGTCTTAAAATAGGTAAAGTTTTCGCGTTATATTTATTTATTGTCAAGAAAGTTTTGGTGTCGCCTTTAATATGTACTGTGAAAGAAAAATCAGTCATAGTTAAACACCCATTTTTTTATTTAAAAATTTATTTAAACCTCATTAAAAAAATATTTCTTCTCTTACTTTAGGAGTGCAGGTTCTATCAATAGAATAAAATACTGTATAATTGTTTCGAAAAGAACCGCCTTATATAATATGGATAGGTGTTGAAACTATTCTATAAATACTACATAAGAGTTACGCAGATCTTTCATACAGTTCTTATTAGTTTATCAATAGAAGTAATTTGCCTCTATATGGTGGTGCTCATTTTGCTGTAAGAATGTTTTGTCGGCTCTTACAGAGAAAAAAATGCTGGTTGGGAATGTCCGCCATCTTGAATATTCATAAATTGTCAATTTAAATTGTGTTGGCTTTTTAGAATAGTTAATGAAATCGGACCAAATATTTACTATTCTAGCAAAAACGGACCTTAATACAGTCCTTAGGGGTAATTTATTTATTTGATTTATACCCTATTTTTGATAAAACTTACGTTACATTTAATGAGATAAAAATGTCTCTACTTTTTACAAACACGTAAAATATATTTTTTATTCTATTTAGAGTAACTTCAACAGATGACCCCAAACTCAGCTCTAACACTGTCGTGGGACTGCCGCCGCTCCCCCTCTGGATCAGAGGGGAAGCGATGGCAACGCACCTAAGAATCAAGGATGCGGGGCTGTGTAAAAGGGGAAGCGAAAAGGTCGGGCACCTGGCTATCGCCGGGATGGCGGAAAAAAAAATACCCCTTTCAGCATACAGGATCGAAAACCCAGACTAAAAAATCAGGGAAAGAGGAAGTACAGGCTAACCATACCACCTAGAGAGGCATGGACTAGGAACGAAGTCGGCGTTTCAAGCAATGTCATGATCTTCTTCACAGATGGACCGAGGCTAGCAGAAAAGGAATCAACAGGAGCAGGTCTATTCATAGGAAATGCCGCACAAGAGGAAGAATTAAGGACCGGAGCAGAAGATAAGGTCTACATATGCACGGACAGCCAGGCTGCCATAAAAGCGCTTTGTAAATCTACAATGCCAAAAGGACTGGTCCAGGACGCCGCCCAGGATCTAGCAGGGGAAAAAGAGGTTAAACTTGTCTGGGTTCCAGGACACATTGGGATCCCAGGTAACGAGGTGGTGGACGAGCTTGCAAGGAAAAAGTCAGCTCAAGCATACGTCGGACCGGAACCGTGTCTGGGATTTACCAGAGGTCGGATGAAATCTGTCACCAAGGAATGGACTCACACCAAACTAAATCAGGAGTGGCAACACACAGGGGACGCCAGGCAAGCCAAGGAGCTCATCCAGTGCTTCAGCAAAACAAGAAGAGACTGGTTACTGCGCAGGAAACGAACAGAGATAGGACCCCTAATAGGAGTCCTCACTGGACACTACG
Source organism: Oxystoma pomonae (assembly GCA_963921995.1). Classification (NCBI taxonomy): domain Eukaryota; kingdom Metazoa; phylum Arthropoda; class Insecta; order Coleoptera; family Brentidae; genus Oxystoma; species Oxystoma pomonae. The sequence continues at coordinate 98,750,370 of OY998165.1, forward strand.
CGCTCCAAAAGCACCTGACAAGGATGAAGGTAGGACTTAGACTTAACTTGCGGAGAGTGCTGGGAAGAGGATGAGTCCTCTCACGACTATCTTGCAAGGTTGCAAGGTGTCCGGCCTACAAAGGAATCAGAGAGGGAATCTTCGGAGAGGAAGTGTTCGAGCCGGAACACCTTCCGACGCTGAAATGGTCAGATATCCTGACCTTTATCCAAAGGACGGGAAGGCTCGACCGTGGTGGAGTGGGAGCGTGAGGGGGAAGGTCTGGGGGATGGCGAAAAGAACTCGCGTAGAGTCTAGTCGCCGGGCCGGGAGCCTCCCCTTATTCTACTACTACTACTACTACTACTACTACTACTACTACAACTTCAGCATTATTCAGTTCAAATTTTACTGCAATATATTTTTTTTTAATTTATCAATTTTATTTTTCCTTTTTCAGAATAATTTTTATCAGAATTTGTACAAAAGCTTTTTTACTGCATAGGTACATACCTCTTTTGGACCATCCGCCGCATAGAATGCCACCTGGTACCCATTCAGCCCCGAGTGATTCCTGCTTTGCCAGGAAACGAGCACGGAAAATGGCTGAATATCCTGGATGCCCAATTTGACAACTATTGGCTGGTTGCAGAACTGCTCTGGGTCTAATTCTAGGAAAATCCTCTCTTGTAAATCGAAGGGTTGTTCGCATTTCAGCTGTTTGTTTGATTTGCGATCTATGAGTTTTTGATGGTCCCTTAGCCATTCCCACAGTTCCTGAGATTCGCAGGTACAGAGTAAAGGATTTTCTGTAACAATTTAATCAAGTAAACTATTTTACTTACGATCAACCCATAATACAAGCTTCATAAGCATCCTAACACGAGTGTAATGTATATATTTTTGACAAAATAAATATTTATTAAACGTAAATATATTGAATACACAAAGTTTTCGAAAATTCATAAATTTAAAAAAAAATCACAAAATTTTTAAAAAGTTTAAAAATAAAAAAAAAATCTTAAAATTTTAAAAAATTTAAACATTTTCGAAATTCCAAAAAAGTTTCAAAAATTTTAAAATTTTGTGAAATTTTCAAAAACTCGAATGGCACAATTTTGTCTTAATTCTCTTAGAAACAGTAATATTGCATAAATAATACAAATTATATAATTAGATATGGTTTTTTTTCATCATTTTTGATATTTATAATAACATTTTTATTCGTCGAAGGTAAAGTATTACACGCTCAGATGAATTAAGAAACTCGTCTTCGGCTCGCATCTCAAACTTCATCTTCGCGTGTAATGACCATCATAACATGCTTGTTAATGTAAACTACTATTATTTAACTTCACAGAGCCTGGCTGTCTGTCTATCAAATATTGCGATTCATTTTTGACACACTTCCCGTGAACCGATTTCAATAAAGTTTGGCACAGTAATTTAGGTCCGACGACAATACAATATTACGGAAAAATTTGGGGGGAAGGGGGCGGATCAGGGATCTAAAGGGGGTATATTCAGAACTTTGTAATGAAAACAGATACAAAAACATGCGGTTTTCAGATTTATGATTTGTTACAATTTTATGAAAAAAAAATCGTTCACAAAAAATGACGGCTGAACTCTAGCATTGGTCGTAGTAGTAGAAGTAATATAATGTCGATTAATACAGGCATAACCTACGACGCAAAAGCTTGAGATATCTAATAGAAATCTGTTCTCGTACAAGTACTTATTTGTCTGTGGGAGCGATGTAACATTGATAAGATTGTTTGAGATTTCATAAGCAAAAAAAATTTTTGTTTTTACAAGTATTAACGACATATGATGTAATTATAACTTTTTTATAAGATTTTATCAATTTTTGGGTTGGCGAAAAAATATTTACGACCTAATATCTGTTTCGGAGGGCATATGAGTTAGGGCAGGTAATATTTTATTACTTTGGGAAGGTTCTATCAGAATTTGTCAGGCTTTGTTTATAGTATTTTATAAGATTTTAGGAGTTAAAAAATTTACGACAGATGTTGTTGATAAGTATATCTTTTTCAATTAGATTTTATAAGTTTTTAGCTGGTCAAATAGAAAAACGGAGTGTTACGTGTTAATGTTTGCTTCAAAGGTCATAGCTTAGAGCAAGTAAGATTATAAAGAACCAGTAAATTTATTATAGAAATCTATAAAATATTATAAGCCTGTCATATTGTAAAATGCCTTAAAAAAATTGTGTTTTTAATAACTTATAGCAAATTATTAATAAAACGAGATTTTCAAGTCCATAAAATTTAATGAGTCTGTTTGTTTATAAAATCTTTTAGAAAACGATACTTTCAAAAACCATATTTGGAAAGAAGAAGAAGAAATTGTATACATATTTATAAGTTTATCAGATTATAAAGTCAGGTAAAAAAAGATTTATAAAACCTCATGCAATTTTACCAAAACCAAAGACATAACTCATAAATTATTGAAACCTTTAATAAAACTAAAATTTTACCTCACAAAAGCTTATAGACCTTATCAAAATTGATAAAAATCAGGCGTGTTTTTTTATGAGATTTTACTTTGTGTTAATTTAAATTGTAGAACTGGTTTCTACAAAGTCTAAAATGTTTTTAAAAAGCTGATGCCAAAAAAATCATTTTCTCAACAGCAAAGAGAGGTAGGCCATATTTCGTATCTATTATTTTTTCCACTCTTTTACAAAATGCTCTGATAAACGAGAGATCTAAAGAATTTCGAATTCATTTATTTTATTTCCTTCTTTGTCTTTGTTAAGCCAAGAGAAATGGCCCTTTTTAAAGCAAAAGATTAGTTTTTACCAACGTTTGTTTTTATACCAGACTTTAAGTTATTTGTTTTCCTTGAAAGTTTAGAAACAAAAGAATACAGGATATCCTTTTAGACTCACAGACCCTTCCGCTGTTTTACAGACAGACATTTTTATAAGGGGAATGTTAGGTACTTAAAAAGGAACAATTTTAATAAATAAAGCAATATATTTTAAATATTTACGTTATACAAGATTTTTGACCTGTATTTTTATTTTATTTGTTCCGTTTTATAGGTTTGTTTTAATCACCCGACTGCCTACCAACTGTTTTTTAGATAGATAGATAGATAGATAGATAGATAGATATATAGATAGATAGATAGATAGATAGATAGATAGATAGATAGATAGATAGATAGATAGATAGATAGATAGATAGATAGATAGATAGATAGATAGATAGATAGATAGATAGATAGATAGATAGATAGATAGATAGATAGATAGATAGATAGATAGATAGATAGATAGATAGATAGATAGATAGATAGATAGATAGATAGATAGATAGATAGATAGATAGATAGATAGATAGATAGATAGATAGATAGATAGATAGATAGATAGATAGATAGATAGATAGATAGATAGATAGATAGATAGATAGATAGATAGATAGATAGATAGATAGATAGATAGATAGATAGATAGATAGATAGATAGATAGATAGATAGATAGATAGATAGATAGATAGATAGATAGATAGATAGATAGATAGATAGATAGATAGATAGATAGATAGATAGATAGATAGATAGATAGATAGATAGATAGATAGATAGATAGATAGATAGATAGATAGATAGATAGATAGATAGATAGATAGATAGATAGATAGATAGATAGATAGATAGATAGATAGATAGATAGATAGATAGATAGATAGATAGATAGATAGATAGATAGATAGATAGATAGATAGATAGATAGATAGATAGATAGATAGATAGATAGATAGATAGATAGATAGATAGATAGATAGATAGATAGATAGATAGATAGATAGATAGATAGATAGATAGATAGATAGATAGATAGATAGATAGATAGATAGATAGATAGATAGATAGATAGATAGATAGATAGATAGATAGATAGATAGATAGATAGATATATAGATAGATAGATAGATAGATAGATATCTGTAAAATCAAAAAAGCTTTAGAAATGTACAACTTTTTAATGCCGCTATAAGGGCTTCCGCTTATGTATTGGACAAAATCAATATAGTTTTTTTGAGATTACATTGTTGTTAATGGAGTAGTGTAGGGGTACTTTTTTTTTATAGACTTATCGGATATTATAGGCTGACCTTAATAATATAAGGGCTCCCGCTTATGTATTGGACAAAATTAATATAGTTTTTTTAAGATTACGTTGTGGTTAATGGAGTAGGGTAGAAGCACTTTTTGTTATTACAGACTTATCGGACATTATAGCCTAACCTTAATAAAGTGGGCACTAATTTTGAGAGCACACAAAGGTAAACAATTACTACATATTTTTAGGCACTTACACATCTGTTATGGTTGGTGCAGCGCTCTTCCTGGTTGCTGGGGATATCCAAAACCTACATTTGGGTTATCCAGCCAGAGCTTTTTTGATCGCGGCGCTGTCAAAATAATATTGATTTAACATAATGTCTGTGCCTACCTTTAATAAAAGGACAGTATTAACTTTAAATTCTCGTATTTTTGGATGACAAGATATGAGCACGTTTAGATAACATGTTGATATGACAAAAATGTCAGAAACCTTTTAAACTTCGTGCGGAACTGTCAAAAATAGTGCCGAGTCAGGCTATGCTAGCTTTATTTACCGATAAGTACCTATCAATTATTATTTTCAGATTAATCAGAGTCAAGAATTTTTGCAACTACTTAGTTGCGAATAATATGAATATTTAAAAATATAAGAAAATATAAATATAAACTTTAAACTTAAATTGGTAGAAGCCTTCTACAAAATGAAAAATGTAGTAGGACATGATATATTTGACATGACCTTATAAGTTCATGTCTTTGGTGCATAGCCGACTCAATTTTTATTGTCATATCCATATCCGGCCAAGGCCACCTTGTTGTGGAAAGAAAATCTTGAATATCTCAAGAACTACTTAACCAAAGTATCATATACGATAATCCATTTTAATTAAAATTTAATTCTAAACACAAAAATAAAATAAAAAATATGGTGTTCCATAAGAAAAATGGTACCTTTGCGTATCTTGAAAACTAAAAGTGGCGGATCAAATCCAGTTTAAGATCTGGAATGTGCTTTAAAAGATGGACAAAAAAGCAATTCATACCAAAAATTAATTTTGATAAATAACAAAGTTACAGGCTCTATCCCAAAATGCAGCCTTTTCAAAAAGCCCCCGTAAAAGTGCCATATTTGAATCACCCTGTATAAGAGAGGAGCAAGCACTGAGCCTTGTGGAACGCCTTTTTTTAATGTTTTAAAATTTTACCTTTTTTTTATTATCACTAGTTACTCCTTCTCCACTTTGGTCAAACAAAAAAGTTTGTTTTCAACATTTCTTATATGTCCAGTACTTTAAGCAGAGTTGAGTGATCGACGCTATCAAAAGCTTTTGATAGGTCAATCCTTAATATTGCTGTTACCATTTTGTTGTTAAGAGATATAATACTTTCAAGAATTTGATAGATCGCTCTAAGCAATTTTGATAATTTAGTTTTGCATTCCATATCATATCCCTCCTCACCGACTGATTCTACCACCTTTCCTACATCTTCAATATTCCCAAGGAATATGGGGTCGGTTAAAGCTTTATTTTTAAAAAACCTACCCACCGGACTCGACTGCTAGTTAAAAAACTATTTTAGTATACAGAATGCATGGCATGCCTACAAACTACGCGACTGCTTATGACACGAGGGTAACATGTTTTTTAAGTTGGAGTATGTGTGTCTATACGTGCCACTTTATAGACTAAACGGGTGCACCGATTTTGATGAAATGCTGATTATCCCGAGAGTGCGAAAGGCTATATTGCCAATTTTCTTAAGGCATAACTTCCTCAAATATAGGGATAAGTGTGGCAAGTGCAATTTCAGGGCGAGTTTGCTCATCCCTCTGAATTGATATCCGTACAGGAAAATACATTTCTTGGAAAAACGGAATAGTTTGATGCGTTTTTATTGTGGGAAAATACATAAAATATTTGATAATTTCTGACTTTCTTTGTAAAGGTTTTTTCAAAAAACATTTTTTTAAACTGCTGCTCCATCAAATCTGTGTGCGGGGTAATATTACAATATATACACATGGAAAAAATTTAAAAAAAAAATGTTGGAATTTGTAACTGGTCACAAAATCGTGTAAAAAAATTACATTTTATTGTATATTTTACACACAGTTGTGTATATGTTATACACAATTATGCAATAAATCTGCACAATTTTTACCTAAATTAAAAAAAATACCCAAGTATTGTTTTGCAAGCGGTGTGCTTTCAGGAAATTGAAACAAGGGCTTTTCACGTATTTTGGTTCTTATTTTGGAAAAATCTTCAAATATTTTTTATTCGAAGGGGACACTTTTTGTAGCACGCACCCTCATCGAGGGGGTAAATATATAACACATATGTTATATGTGCAATTTATAAAATTAGCATTTTTAAAACCTTAATTGTTTTTGATTTGATAAATTAGTGCTCAATTTGAATTATTATTATTACTTAAGTTAACTATTTTTTTTAAATCAGTTAGGTACTTTTTTCTGTGTACACTTTCTACACACAGATGTCTTGGAATTTGAGATTTGATGAGAAATAAAATCGGACGAAGCTTGTAAACCGTTTATCCAATCAAAAAAAAAATTGTTTCATAGATGAACATTACGCACTATGTCAGTTCCATTAAGTTAAAAAAGCCACTTTAGGAACAGAGCAAATGGAAGTAACTTTTAGAAGACATGGCACACGGTGTGCTTGAGTGATCTGTAGGACTTGTGATAATTGTTAGGGACCATTTCGTAAGCTAAAAACTGTATGTAAACCGTTTATCCAATCAAAAACAAATTTGGTTCATAGATGAACATGACGCACTATGTCAGTTCCATTAAGTTAAAAAAGCCACTTTAGGAGTAAAGCAAATGGAAGTTACTTTTAGAAGACATGGCACACGGTGTGCTTGAGTGTGCTGTAGGACTTGTGATAATTATTAGGGACCATTTCGTAAGCTAAAAACTGTATTCCATGAAATCTTAGCTGCCCCCTTTTTTGAAATTTTGAGCAATTATTGCATGTTAAAGGATTAATTTGGTCAAGGAAGTAATAGGGCAATAAGAAAACTTTTCTTGTTGCAAGAAAAGGATATCTGTGTCTTAGAACAAAGATCATTTCTTTAGTCTAGGACACAGATATCCTTTTTTTTAGTGAATTATATGTATAGTTAAAGATGGAAAGTTTATTTATTTGCCTAAACTAATCTAATAAAAATTCTCAAAATCTTAACTGTTTTTGATTTAATAAATTAGTGCTCAACTAAATGAGACATTTTAGTTAAAAACACTAGTTTTTCGCATTTAAAAAAGAACAAGTAAAAAACGTTAATTTCATACCGTTTATTTTATGTGTGGGTATAAATCTTTATTCTTATGACCACTTTAAAAACAACATCAAGAACGTGATAAAAAAGTAGCTTAAACTTTTTAACACCACTAGAATGTGACAGAACTGCTTCTTTCACGCTTTTGCAAATTTTATTTTAAATTCACCGTACGGTTAAATGTCGTTTATTCATTTAATTTAAAAGAAGCTTTTATTTATTTTGCCTTGTTTGTTCCGTGAAATTACTAGAGTTTTATTTCATCGACTACTCTTATCCGGTTTAGTTTTAAATGCGACTAGGTAGTTTCGCTGACAATGTAGTAATAAAAGCAAGTTTATTACCGCCCACCGTAGCGCATTGGGCAGCGTATCTGCCTACCGAAGGGAAGATCCCGGGTTCAAATCCCAGCTAGGTGCATGGATATTTTGTGTTTGTCATTAACTTTGCAAAAAAACTTCTCTAACACTGGGCATTGATCCTGTAATGGATTACCACCCCGCCAAATGAGCTAAAATTGCATCTTGCTCATAAAAGTTACGATTTTTTTTAAATTTAGGACTTTTGGAATCACGGAAAGTTAACTTCTATAGCAATATTTTTTTTTTTTTTAAGTTTCGTTTGGCATTGTGTCTTTTTGTTGCTCACACTCTGATTTACTTTTGTCTTATTGGTCGAAATCGGAAACAGTGGGCATGTCTTATCGTTTTGTTTGGTGTTACCGGAAAGTTTGTGTATTGTAAGGTGCGGTTAATTTTTTCTTAGCGTTTCTTCTGATCTATTGAAATTTTCTTTGTGTTTATGGATTCCTGTGCCTTCAAGATAAAGTCTAGTTTGGTAATATGCCGTTTGCGCCAAAACTTGAGTTTCCTAAAACTTGATTTGGTGATTTTTATTCTTGAGAGTATGTTCTGCTACCGCTGATTTTTCTGTATGTCCTAGTCTACAGTGTGCCTTGTTTTCCTTTAGTCTAGTCTCTTAGTCTGTCTTATGTAAACTTTCCCACAAGAGCAAGGTATTCCCTATATTTCTGATGAGGATAGCTAACCCTTATTGTTCTTTGCTGATCGAAAGTAATCTTTTAGTTTTCTAGTTGGTTTAAAAATGGTGATAACTTTGTGTTTATTTAAGATTTTACTAATTCTATCAGTGATGCTAGGTAAGTAGGGTCAAAATACCTTGGATCTTATTTCCTCCTTGTCCCGTTTTCCATTATGACTTGTGTTAAGACATTTATCGAATTGCTTTCTTAAATAGCCGAAGTACGTTTTTTAGGTGGGTTACTTCCGTTTAAAGTTTTCTGTTTTGCATATTCTTTTTGCACGATCTAAGATTGTTTTTAGTATTCCTCGTTTTTGCCTTAGGTGATGGTTGGAATTGTTGTTATGTATCTGTCTGTATGCGTCAGTATTTTGTATACAATGTGGCACAGTTTTTTCCCCTTTTGTGAGCTCCAAACTTCCAAAAATGAGATTTTCTATCCATCTCTATTTTCATGGTGAATCGAATGTTGGGATTGGGAACGCCTTGTTCTTTAATTTTTTAATCTTTTGCCAGTGCACAGGGAAACCTAAACATTAAAATTAGCTCAATTATTTTTTCTTCAAAATAATAGCTCTGGTGCTATCATCTATCCCAAAAGTCTCAAAATATTTGCGGTTTAGAACAAAAACAAAAAAAATTAGAGAAATACTCACAATTTCCTGTGGATTACATTTTTCCTTTTTATATTTCCTTGCTTTAGCGAAAAGCCTGTGCACTCCGGAAAAGAAAACCGATCAATCAATCACAAATCATTGAATTTGGGAGACACACGCAGTGCAAGTGTTCACCGATAGATCGCAGAATTTAAACGATTCCATGGTAACTGCAGGTGTTTTGTCAACAAACTTCAAATCGGGCCGCCGTGGGACTGAAGAGTATTTTTACGTTTTCTGACAAAAAAACCATTCGAGGTTATGTTTATCTATAAAAAATGTGTTTTCAAAAACATTTTTCTAAAACTAAACTAAACTAAAAAAATATGAAACCACTCCGCGCGTGCGGTCGCCCGCCGAAAAAGGCCTAACGCTGCACGGGAATTACCCCGAGTCTATCAAAGAACCAAGAGAAATTTACTGGCTCGCCGGGATTACTAGGAATTCGCATAGAAACATTCCGCTCCCATAACCCAACATAATTTTGTTTTTATTTGGTTCATCCATTTTTTTTTTTTATTTAAATTATGTGCAAGTGTACTAGTGAAATACTGGACTGCAAAGGATAGATTTTAGAAGACCTTAGTTTCAAAAACACACGGATACTTGAATACTAACAAAACAGGTCAGTGAAGCTCCATTTAGAGGTTTGAAAGACTCTTGCTAGTCGTTGACGCTCCTGTTTAAAATAGAATATGATTATTTCATCTAGCGCCAGTAGCCGATTTTTAAATCTGCATGCTTTTAAGTTAACCTGTCGGTATCAGCTAGCGGGAGTGTTTCCAATTCAATTATAAATGCACCTGTAAATGCAACCTTAAACATTACACCCAGTTATTTTAATAAGTAGTTGCGTAACGTTTCTTTAGCAGGTAATTCTGCAATAAATGGTTTTCTTTTATTTTACTTACTTTTTTATCACTTGGTTTTTTAGCGGCGCAGAACACGAAAAGTCAAAACAAGTAACCTAACTCCAAATTTTTGACCCGGTGCTAAAAAATCTCTGGTGTTTCACTGTGGATAAACATAAATAAAGTCTCCGCGTTGCCATGGAAAACAAATTCAATGCCGTAAAATTTTGCAAAAAAATCATGTCGACATAGTTAAATTGATTTCCCGTACAGTGGTGGTAAAAACAATTCCCCAGATTGTAACTGCGACCTTAAATATTTTAATTGGGTTCTTTTTTTCACTCGGTATAATAATTTTACCGTTCTAAATCCTATTTCTAGTTTTTTAGCTCTATTTTATTTCATTTTACAAATTTAACGGCGATATGTGAAATGTCCGATAGGACCGGAGTCTCTCATAATCTACCGTCTAGAAATAACATACGTATAATATAATAAAAGAGCGAGCACTGCGGACAATTTAATTTAATTAATTTTAACATATAGAAGTCCAAAAGTGCATTTTAATTAAAATATTTACTAAAGTCCATTGGTGTGTTTATAACGCAGGTATAGAATTAGCGTAATAACACGGAACAGGAAGTGAATTGTAATATTACATATTTTGTTAGGTGTACATTAAAAGGCATTTAAATTATTAAACAATGTTCCATATTGGATCGGATTGAGGTTAAGAGAGCAAAAAAGAAGTACCAATTACCAAACAAAAATATTTAGAAAGTTTGAGACAATGATGTGTTTGAAATTAACTCTGTGTTTCGGACTTCCATTGTCTATATTTTATTTATACACGACGTTTCGATCAGAGATTGTACTGATCGAAACGTCGTGTATAAATAAAATATAGACAATGGAAGTCCGAAACACAGAGTTAATTTCAAACACGTCATTGTCTCAAACTTTCAAAAATATTTAGATTTAGTTAGACTTGTCTCAAAGGTGCGCGTTGAGTTTATATTATTTCAATTAAAAGTTATTCTGAAAGTCAGGCATTCCCTAAGGTTCTTAAATCCTGTAGGTGCTCAATGAGAACCCTTAGGTGCTCCTAGGGCACACTGGCATTTATCGAATATACGCTATGTCACTAGTATGGATTCGGGATATTCTGGCCATAAGGGAAATAAATCGACAGAAGTTTGTTTGCCAAATAGCATATAATATGGTAATCAATGCACTCTTAAACTGGTAAACTGGATGGACAATAAGTTCCACCAGTTTTTCCACAGATCGATGCAATAGATCTGTATGATGCTTCTCCTAAATAGGTTACAAACCACATAATGGGGCTAAAGGTAATTTAGTGAAGAACATTCTCAAAAGTGAGCCATAATTGACTCGCTTGTGATCGCAGTGGAAAGTATCCAAAACAGTTTAAAACGAATCCAAATAATTTTGCCAGTGATATAATAGACACTTACAGTGGGATTTACTAAGATCTAAAAGAGTACCCCCCCACAGTCTAAATATTTACACCTGTGGGGGGTACTACATTTTAAAACCAATTTTCAAAAAACACTTACCCATACAGAGAAGACACAAAGTTATTGATTATTTTGTATTCTTATTGCAACATACCACTGAAAAACTGCCTTTTATAAACTGAGCTTTTAGATAACTTCAATGTTTTACTTTCAGTTTGTAAATAAATTAATATAGTTGTTTTGGGTTTTTTTGTTTGGTATAATTTTCGTACATAATCAGTGACCTTCACTTATGTTTGTTTTGCCTCGTAGTGCCCTCATAAATATATTTTTTGTACTGAAAACGGGTTCAAAATATGGCGTTTTTCTGGACAAAATAGGAGGTGTTTTATTGGTTAATGAACAACTTGGGGTATTAAATAAGGTAAATTAACCCTTGTAAAAACGATAAATTAGGGAAATTATAAACGAACTTATTACCAAATGCCACAAAACAATCCTTCCTGGGGGCTATAAATTTAAACCACCTTCCTGAGGTGGTCTAAAAAGTCACCAACTTTATAACCTCAAACACAAATAATGAAGCTATTATGTGCCAAATTTTTGTCGTATTCGCCATTTGTCATTTTGAAACCTGTCAAAAAAAATTAGTTTTAGGGCATTTTCTTCTAAAATATGGTGTATTTTGAGAAAAACAAAGCAGTTTTTCAGTGTTATTTTGCAATAACAATACAAAATAATCAAAAACTTTGAGTCTTTTTCGTATGGATAAGTGTTTTTTGAAAATTGTTTTTAAAATTTAGTACCCACACAGGTGTAAATATTTAGACCCATATTTTAGATCTTAGTAAATCTCACTGTTAAGGTTTCAAAAAAAAACGTTTAATTTTCCACCATATTTAAATCCAGGTTGGCGAAAAAAACCAAATGTCTACCTTTTTTAAATATCTTTTTGTTATATGTTTCCATTTCTTTTCTAAACACTATGTTTTGCATGTTGAAAAGTAGCATTTATACTTAAATAAAAAATTGGTGCTAGAGAGCACGGATACAATCAATTATTTTATGTTGAAGGGAAATTTAAATATCTCGAAAACTGTAGCTTTGAAAGATTTGAACCTTATAAAAAATTTTTTGGGCAATATTTACTAAAACCAAAATCTGAAAACTGCATATCAATAGCTGCTTTACTTCTAAAGTTATTTTTATATATTTTAACGTTTTTCAAATAAATCGGACACTAGACCACGAATTTGGACTTCATAACAAAATTTGTAGTCCATGTTCATGGAAACTTAAATCTGAAAACCATATATCGCTGCTTTTGTTCCAAAATTACAATTTTTTTAAATATTTTATCCCTCTTTTCCCCCCTTCAACTTCGCACCACCCTACCTAAAAGTTAATCAGTTCATGGTCAGCCAATAGAGGACTTTAGTCCAAATTTCGTTAAAATTGATTAAGGCGTTCTTGAGTTATCTTGTATACAGACATACCATATTGGTATGGTGGACTAAAAAACAGGTGCGCATTTGATTTTATTTCGATTTAAATGTGGCGGCAAAGCGAATATTTTTTTTCAAAAGGTTTATTTGTATTATCAATATTTTTTTTTTAAACTTTCAATTCCATCGTTTTTAGATTCTTTTCGGTTGAAGTAACTGATTCGGAGGTTTTTTAACTTCTTTTTAAATAGTTTTTTTTTACATTGAAATTGGTAAAGTTATAGCAAAACACAATTTGTCCGGTTTTTTTGGGTTCACCCGGTATGTTCATATAATATATTTTGGTTATCCAGGTCTACTAAATAGTATAGTTAAATATAAATGATCTCAAAAAAAATAAGTTAAAATTGAACATGGCCGTTTTTACGGGTTCCAACCTTTCAATTAAAAAAAAAATATATTTTATTATCAAACTAACTTAAAAAGAAAATAAAATGTAAAGTAAAACATTTTGGTTCGTATTTTATTACAAAACGAAACGTCAAATTAAAATTCTGAAAAGACTATTGTGTTTTTATAAAAAGGTTGCCACAGACATGTTTTTACAGAACTTCATGATCTCTTAAATTAAGAGTAATAACGACCATTTTTCAACATTCTCCTGTAGATCAAAAACTTAAGAGACAGAATAAATCTGTTAATACCATTTTTTAAAGCTCAAAAAAAATGCGAAAACTGCATGTCTCCATCCTTAATAACAACGGAGTTTCCCATTGATTCCCATCGAAAATGGGACACCCTGTACACCAAAGTACATTACCGAGCCACCCCTCGCACATTCCTAAAACACTTTTTCCAAAGTGTTCGGTGTTCGGCCATGGATAATACTTGATAGCCTAACAAAAAACTAGGGAACTAGGGAAGAGTGTAAGAGGTAACTTGGTCCTACCCTTTCATTCAGGCCGGATGGGGTCGGAATCCCGTGGAGGAGGCCCCAGCCGGTCTGGTTACCGGCGGTGTGTGAGTAACTCACACTCCCTAAATCGGTGGACTACTGAAGGACAAACAGACGAGATAAATAAAAGTACCTGGTCTGGGGTTCGAACGTAGTTGATGACCCGTCCACTTAAGTAAATAGTGCCCACGGGACTCAAAACAGTAACGGTAAATAAGGAGGAACGACAACAACACTTTAGTCGACTAAAATTCTCACCTAATTTTCAGCCAAAATCATTTAAATGAAGTCAAAAAGCGCAGTCAATTATTTCTTACATTTTTCTTACACAACCCAAAATCTGATACTACTCCTTAGAATTAAAGCCAAATTCTCCCATTGTTAACTAGTTTTTTTCTTTATTTTTCTCATCACAGTCTATATACAAAGTTTATAAAATTTAAACAACATATAATGTCTCAGTTTTAAATTGACTATATTACTGATTGCTTGGGTGTCTAAAACTTAACTGATGATATACCAAACTTTTAAAACTGTAAAAAGTAATACAAAAAGAACACACGTAAGGAAAACGTATGAAGTAAGTATCAAATAGCATATTATGAATAATTTATCATTTTCGTATATGGTTGTAGAAAAATATATATCAATAAATTTAAGCAAAAAACGTTTTTTAATAAGCAGATTTTATAAAAAGAACTAAAAAGTTAAAAACATAATTTTTTAGCTTTCTGGAACCATAAAAAAAGCGTGATTTTTGATTTCAGTAAGTATCAAACTCATTTATAATAATTTACTCCTGGTTAAACTTCAAAATCTAGTTTGCGCCCAACACTTTTTTTATAATATCAGAAAGCTAAAAAATAATTTGACTTACGACCAACCCATAATACCAGGTTAAATTTACGCTCCTAAAGTCTGTTCATAAAGAAGAGAGAGTAATAAAAATGCAAATTTGGATAAAATTTGTACTAAGTGATCAATCACTTTTTCTTCTCTTTTAAAAATTTTCTGATGTACCTCATGTTAAAATCCTTTATTTTTATATACCTCACCCTCTATTAGAAAAAAATTATAAATTAAATAATAAAAATTCATTTTAGGAATAAAAATAATATTATAATATATATACAAAAACGGATTGGCGTTTGAACTATAATCAAAGGGCACACCTAAAAATTAAATTAAGGCTAAACAAATGGTTGATACCTAAAAAAAAATGTTACGGTTGTAAATTATTATAACTACAAAAATAATAAAAATGAAATGGAGGTAGATACATTTCTTTAAAACCAGTCAAAAATAAAATAGAATAGGAGAACAGTAAATGCTCTCATCATCACTCTCATTTTCTTCCAAAGAAATAATTAACGGTTTCTCAGTTTCTTCGATTAAACAATCAAGTTTCCACATTTTTTCTTCTACTTTAGAAACATGTTGTACACATTTATGCCAATTATCTGGACTTACTTTTTTAACTGATTCTTGAAAAAGCACCTCCACATCCTTTAATTTATAGGTAGTATTATTCCTTGCTATTAAGTTCACAATGGTAAGGCGGCTTAATACTGTTATTTTTCGTTTTTCCGCCATATCATCGACAATTTTCTTATTGAATTTTTCTTTGTAGCTATTTACCAATGATAGCAGTTCTTTTTTTACCATATCTGCCTCAAAAAGTATGTTTTTTTTTGTAAGCCACTTACAAATATCAGCTTTTCTCCATGCTGTGGTTGGTACTTTTTCAAGGTTTCTGGAATGGTAACTGGCGTTATCCATTACGATTACTGAACCAGGAGGTATTAAGTCTAACATGTGTTAAAAGTATTCTTCAAATGTATCGCCATTCATGTCCTTGTGATAATCGCCAGTATGCTTTGAACGAAAGACCAAAAGACCTCCTTTTACAAACCCTTTTTCATTGCCAATATGGACAATTATCAAACGTTTTCCGTTTCCTGACGGCGGCTTTATCCCTGTCAACCAATTTTCTATGAATGCCTGTCGGGCACTTTTCACATTTTTGTTATGCCAGTGTTTGCCAACAGTGTGACCTTCATTTACCCAAGTTTCATTAAGAAAATATATATTTTTGCCCTCCCTTCGAAACTGCCTAATTTGACTTAAATATTTTCTTCTCCAGAAAACTATCCCGTCACGTTCAAAAAAATGTTACGGTTGTAAATTATTTTAACTACAAAAATAATAAAAATGAAATGGAGGTAGATACATTTCTTTAAAACCAGTCAAAAATAAAATAGAATAGGAGAACAGTAAATGCTCTCATCATCACTCTCATTTTCTTCCAAAGAAATAATTAACGGTTCCTCAGTTTCTTCGATTAAACAATCAAGTTTCCACATTTTTTCTTCTACTTTAGAAACATGTTGTACACATTTATGCCAATTATCTGGACTTACTTTTTTAACTGATTCTTGAAAAAGCACCTCCACATCCTTTAATTTATAGGTAGTATTATTCCTTGCTATTAAGTTCACAATGGTAAGGCGGCTTAATACTGTTATTTTTCGTTTTTCCGCCATATCATCGACAATTTTCTTATTGAATTTTTCTTTGTAGCTATTTACCAATGATAGCAGTTCTTTTTTTACCATATCTGCCTCAAAAAGTATGTTTTTTTTTGTAAGCCACTTACAAATATCAGCTTTTCTCCATGCTGTGGTTGGTACTTTTTCAAGGTTTCTGGAATGGTAACTGGCGTTATCCATTACGATTACTGAACCAGGAGGTATTAAGTCTAACATGTGTTGAAAGTATTCTTCAAATGTATCGCCATTCATGTCCTTGTGATAATCGCCAGTATGCTTTGAACGAAAGACCAAAAGACCTCCTTTTACAAACCCTTTTTCATTGTCAATATGGACAATTATCAAACGTTTTCCGTTTCCTGACGGCGGCTTTATCCCTGTCAACCAATTTTCTATGAATGCCTGTCGGGCACTTTTCACATTTTTGTTATGCAGTGTTTGCCAACAGTGTGACCTTCATTTACCCAAGTTTCATTAAGAAAATATATATTTTTGCCCTCCCTTCGAAACTGCCTAATTTGACTTAAATATTTTCTTCTCCAGAAAACTATCTCGTCACGTTCTATTAAAACCGCCTTTCTGTTATGTTTTTCATAAGAAAAATTAATTTCTCTTAAAGTTTTCCACAATATCGTTCTTCCAATATTTGAAAACCCACCATCTTGTTTTATTGAAGCATAAACTTTATCATTTCCTTTCTAAAATAAAAGGAATGCCGCCTTAATGTATTTTTTTCATCCTCATTTTTATCCTTATCAAATTCTATTGATTTTCTCCCAGACTATTTTTTTTAAATTTAAATGTTAGCAAAACACCTACGCCAATGGTACGCTCGAGAAAATGGGTTTTAAATCGTTTTATTACTCTATATCATGTACCTATATATATCTGTACTGGGAAAGGATATTGGGGAGCCCTCTGAAAAATCATGTCATCACTGTAGGCCACCATTTTGAACTGGACCATAACCAAAATCATGTCTTTGATTGATTCGTAAGTACGATCTAACTAGGCGAATTTTTATGCTGTTTACTACGCCTGTTCGGTAAGCTATCTGTCTCTTTATAAAGCATGAAAACTAAGAGAGAGAAACATATGTGGTAAGCAGCGCCGAAATACCGTCGAAAATGTCAACAGCCATTTTGTCGGTCGTTTTTTTATTTTATTTGGTCGTTTCTTTGTGTTTTTATGCTTTTTGGATACTTATAGAGATTTTTACGTTATTAATTTGTTGTGGTGGGAAAGTGCTTTGTAGTGAGTTGCCGAAACCATAGTTCCAGAAAAGTATTCTTGGCTTGGCATGTGTAAGTATTAAGCTTGATTTATACTGCTCCAGTGTGCCCTAAAAAAGAAGTCGAGTGACTTCCGCACTGGCCGAGTAAAGGTGGATTCTAACAGCACTTAACTTAGTTTAGCGTAAGAGTTGCTCTTATGAGATGTAATGATCGCGTTCATACTGGCGTAATTTAACGTAATTTAGCACAATTTAACTTAACAGATGATCAACTTTTATCTTTTCTTAAATTTTCTTAAGTGAAATCAAAATTGCGCATGCCCCAACAAAGATGGATGAAGATTTTTCACAACTTGTAAACAAATACAAGAACAGGGAGAATTTGATTGGCCAGCTGAAAATTTTTTTGACAAAAAACAGCAAAAATTGGCAGCTACTTAAGGAAGCTGTATGAACACCCTAAATTTTCCTTAAGTTAGGTTAAATTAGGTTACGCTAAATTAAATTACGTTAGGTGCTGTTAGAATCCACCTTAACTATTTAAAATTTGCGTTACAGTAATTTTTAACGTAACTTTAAACCACTGTGGGTAACTTTGAGCAACTTGGAAAATTATTTTTTGAAAGTTTTCATTAGTTTAAACTGATTTTTCCAAATGGCTTAAAGTCACCTATAATGGTCCAAAGTTAGCCCGACTGACTATACCAAAATTTTTGTAGCTGCTGTAGCAGAAATTTAAAAAAAATGTATGGTAATTATGCAGTATACGGCTTTCTGCCATTTTTTATTTTTTATGAAAAATTCTTTATGGGGGCATCTACTAGGGTTCCTAGGACCCCAAATCCGTCTGCGCCCGTTGTTTTTTTTTGTTAAAAAAAAAAAAAAATCACTAAACAACCCATTCGAACACAGTCCAACCCAACCCAGTCCAACCCAACCCAAAACAATCAAAAAAACACAATACAACCCCTCCCAGACACCCTTTTTTTTCTTTAAAACAAAAAAAATCGGGCGCAGGCGGATTTGTGGTCCTAAGGACTCTAGTAGGTGCCCCCATAAAGAATTTTTCATAAAAAATCAAGAATGGCAGAAAACTGCATAATTACCAAATGTATTTTCAGTTGTTTGTAAAATATGACTAGGGTGGGTATGTTATTTCGCCGCGGTCGTTTCACCGCAAAAGATAAAAAAATCATAAAGTCGAACAAAAAACACCAATTAAAAACTAGTCCTAGCTGTACTGTAAGTAGTTGCCTTTTTTACCTTATATTTTTTTTTCGGCAAAACTGCCTCATTGAAACAGCTTATGGCGAAACGTCCCATCCCTCAAAATATATATTTATACTATGAATTACTCTGCCTTGAACTAGCCATATATGCCATTATGTACACTGGCCTTGTAATGCTATTATAGGTATAAACATCACATTTTTATCATAACCTAAAGTCAGTCAAGTAAAGTTTAATAGCCAGTTTTAGAATTGTAATTTTCTCTTGCTTAAATACAGTTCTTTGGAGTAAATTGTGGTTTTGCCAACTCTACACCCAACCAATCAAAGTAGCATTGTTTTCGTACTATTGTATTATCGGTTTTTTACAGTATCAAATGAAAGAAACTCCCCAAGAAGTCATAAGAAGAATGATGGGCAAGGTATTCAAGGAATAATCAGAACCTGCATATTGCCACCAAAGTGTAGCTACATGGGATAAAATAATACCTTGAGAGCACATCAGGATTTCTAAAAGTTGTTTGCATGGAGGTAAATATATTTTTCATACCTCAAAGAAATGAGTCTCCAGCAAAAACACAGGTTCTGTTTATTTTGGACTAGAAATGATTTTAAATTTTTTTTTATATCATTTTAAATAACCGAGAATTTAATTCTAAAAGTTAAAGGTGGTCACTATTTTGTCGTTGTAACCTTAGATTATAAGCATCTGTTCATCCTTTTTAAATCTATCATACACCTTGTCTTTCAAGGTTAAGCGCCATATAGACATGACCATAATTACATATTGTATTTTTTATCTTATGTCAGTATCATCTCAGCCATCAGGCTTATTTATATTACCCAAAAGGTTTTATAAAGTTCCACCATTGATGATGAAATAGTTAACCGCTTTAATTCTTGAAATAAAAAATATTGGCCGTCTAAAGTGGTATAAAAAATGAATAAAACTGCCGGTCTACAAAATACAAACACAACTTTAGCTGCTTTAAACAGTGTGCATTTATTGAACCAGTTGCAATCTTAGTAGCATCCTTTGTAAAAGAGAATTTCCTCCTCTTTTTTTTTTAGTGTTTGAAATGAATTTTAGTAAATATTTTTTAATTTATTATGGTGTTCCCATTATTTTTTTGTTTTTGTAAACTGCATAGGCACTGATGACAAAAAATATTCCTTACCCTTATGAAAAGTGCCTTTTTTGTACTTGTTAGGTAAATCACTATTAAAGTTTTGTACTGTATGTCAAAAGGCTTTTTAGGTTGTTTGTAAAATTTGTTCATTGTATTTTTTTTGAGCATCAAACAATTAACTGCCTAAAAGACCAAAAGCAGTATTCAATGGACATCTCTCCATGGAACAACACAATAACTTGAAAACACTTTAGGATTTGCCAGTTTTGCTATTAATCAAGAGGTAAATAGTTTTTAATACTAGGGTAGTGTAAAAAAACTTGCAAATAAACCAAATTATTATTTATTTATTAGCATCAACGGACAGGATCATTTATCAAATGAAATGGAGCTTGGGCATCTATTAAAATTTTTCATACTATAAGGGGAGGCTTACACAAATTTTTTTACCATTGCTACCCCCCTCCCAATGGGTACAGGGTGAGCCAGAAAATAAGGTTAAGAAAAATTGACTATTAGTACCTCACTCAATCCTTGCTTTTATAAAAACTACGAAATCAAGAAAAATAAGTTTCAAGTAGGTATGTTGTTTGGTAAAGCACAACTAACATTTTTTTGTATTTGCACTTCAACAATTTTACGGGGGACTAAAGAAATTGTTCAAAAATGGTAAAAAAATTGTTATTTTTGCAAAATATTTCTTCCTCAATTTTATGTGCATGTGAGTAGTGGAGTGGTAAAAAGATTTTCCTTGGGGGTGGGGGCTCTAACGACTCATATGCAAATATGAAATTTTCTTTTACCTACTGGGATAATAAGAAGGTATATATAGATACAAACTTTATGTTTACTGCATAGTCATCTTTTCAAAAAAACGTTAGTAAGCGTATAGCATAAAACAATTTAAGACGTATGTGATGTTACATTATGTCATAATTAAATATTATGATTGACTTAAAATATATTTAAGTCCCCCCTCCCTTACTAATGTTTTCTGAAAAGATGACTATGCAGAAAATGTAAAGTTATTATTAACTAACTACTTAATATTATCCCAGTACTAAAAGAAAAATTCATATTTTTGTATGAGTCAGTCGAACATCCCTCAAAATTTTTTTTTTATGCCACTGCTCACATACACATGAAATTGACAACAATTTATTGCTTTGTAGACCAGGAAAACTGTTTTGCAAAAATAAAGATTTTTGACAATTTTTGAAAAATTTTTTTTTAGCCTATCTGTATAAGTACATTTTCTGTATTTACACTTTGGCCTGTACTAAAGTGTAAATAAAGAAAATAGTTTTTGTAAAAACAAGGATTGTGTGAGGTACAAAATAGTCAATATGTTTGAACTTTAACATTATTTTCTAGCTCACCCTGTACTCATTAGGGGGGGGGGTGGCAATAATTAAAAAAAATTGTCTAACCCTCGCCTCTAAAATATTCAAATTTAAAAAAAATTAATGTGTGCCCATGCTCCATAAGTATTTGGAGGGGTTGTTTTGAACGAGAATATGAAAATCTAGTAGTGGCCTTTCTATGTAAATTAAATTCTTTAGTTGATAGTTTATCAAAATAATGTTCATCGTAACCAAGAATAATAAAAAATAAGTACCATAAACTCATTCTTTATCAAAAATTCAATTTGTAAAATCCTTTTTTTTTGTATTGTTTCAGACATAGCTTGATCACGAAAGAGCAGTAGGGTCATGACTTCTGGAAATTCAGAAAACTGCAATGGATATTTCTGATGTCAATTTTACCACCAAACAATACAGTTTAAAAGTAATATTGGCAAAAAAACAATTCTATGTGATGGAATATTGTATTACAACAACTTACCAGAATCAATTTAAAATATATCAACAATCCAAAGTTTTAAACAAATATAAAGAAATATTTTTTGAATGAATAATAAACTCCTATTTACTATTAGTATCCAAAACCCAACAAATTAATGCAAATACTTGTCAAATTTTTACTAGTATCCATTTTCAAAAAAATTCACAATAATATTTTTTCAAAATAATACTATTTGCTTTTTATTTATATAAATATTATATGATTCTTAACTGTTTTATGTATGTTTCTTTATAATTTTGATTTTTTTAAAATCTCTTTGAGTTAAATGGTTTCTCTCTAATAAACATGTAAGTTTGTTGGGAAATAAACGTTATACATAAAAAAAAAATTTCTAAACAAAAACAAACATACTAATTTTAAGAATAAAAAAAATTATATAAGCTTGTGTTTATTGTAAATTGGACCGCTGTGTTAAACCTGGTTTGAATTTAATTTTGTTTTAGAATGCCCTTTCATAATAAACTAAAAAAATAAGGTATCACATTCTAAACATCAATTAAACCTAAACCAGCTTTAACATTGCACTGTAATACTGCCGCCCTTAACTAAAAATTAGTAACTCCATAGGGAAATAATGTATTTTTACTGCTTTTTAGTTAAGGACTGCAGAATATACGACGAATATTTTTATAAATAATTTAATCCACATGGCAACCGGTTTTGCGTCACACATCTATTTGACATAGCACACACGGAGTTTGCGCCATGTGGATTTTATGAAAGTTTTATGTAACTACTATATTAAATTCATGTGTCTTTCCTGGATGTCGTGGAAAATCTGTTTATTTTGCCAACCACGTTGTTTGCTCTTTATTTTACTACATGACGTTTCTGCGACACGCGTGATTTTTACGTTTTAAGTTGTGGATTGTAATAGATGTTTACAAAAAATACTTTGTATATTTCACATCAATTTTGTCGCTATTCTTTAAAAAAAGAGATCATTTTTTTTCATTTATTAGTAACTAGTGACTATTTTTACCAAAGCTATTTTTTATTTTATTAAAATGTTAACCAGAATACACTTTTATTGATATAAAATGGTTCAGCTTATATTCTTTTAAATTATTATGTATTTTTTTTAATAACAAGCACATCAGGGGCGTGCATATCTTTTTATTTTAAAAAGTTTTTGTTTCAACATATTATGTTAGTTCTGTGTGATCCTAAAGTGAATTAAGAAAGCCAATCAAATATTGGTATCATTCAAAAGGTCCAATTTTGCAGAATCTTGCACACCTATTTTGAAATTTTGCACACTCTATAGGAACCCGCAATAGGGTTCTTGAGTAACGAGGCTGCCCCCCTCCTATTTTTAGAGATAGGTGTGCAAAATTGAAACTTCCGAATTTCCAAAAAATATCTGTGGGGAGCAGCCTCACTCGAGTGGGGTGTGCAAAATTTCAAAATAGGTGTGCAAAATTTCAAAATAGGTGTGCAAAATTTCAAAATCGAATGATACCAAAATTTTAAAAAAAACCTTATATTTTATATTGCTTTTCACTAATTCACTTTAGGATCACACAGAACTAACAAAATATTTTTAAATAAAAATTTTTGGAAATAAAAAATTATGCACGCTCCTGATTCGCTTGCTATAAAAAAAATTTTTACATAATAATTTAAAAAAATATAATCTGAACTTGCTATCTCTAATTTATGTAACCATCTTTTATCAATAAATGTGTATTTTTAAAAAAAATCTAGCTCCGCCCCTGGTTAAAATTTTAAAAAAATAAAAAAATGCTTTGGTAGCAATGGTCACTAGTTACTAATAACTGAAAAAAATATTTTTTTTAATTAATAGCGAGAAAATTGATTTAAACGTATAAATTATTTTTTGTAAACATCTGTTACAATTCACAACTTGGAAGCCACTGGTAATCAAGATTAATTTTCAAAATAACTTTGGGTAGGTTTTGTTTTTAATAGGCCTTCCAGAGATTGCGAAAATGCATATTTAAAATTATTTTCGAAATCTGGTCAAATCCAAGAGGCAAAAGAATGTAAAATAAGCATAAATTTTGGAAAAAAAATCATATCTTCAAAACAAAAAAAAATAAAAAATCTGAGAATTAATTCTGTTAAGAAAGATTTGATAACCAATTTATTAATATTAAATTTTTCCCAATTTTTTTTTAATTTTCGTGAACTTTAAACCTTGACAAAAAATAACAGTACTTTTTTATATATATTTAAGATTGCGACTTCAGAAAAGTTATATTAGTTATAGGTTATGATATAAATAATATTTTTGTTTTCTGTCATGTCCTCACATATTTTATGGTTTGGGTTCTGATATAGTTTGGAATAAGGTCAACTATTTTCAATGAATGATACTAAAATTTTCAAAAAATATCTGTGGGGAGCAGCCTCACTCGAGTGGGGTGTGCAAAATTTCAAAATAGGTGTGCAAAATTTCAAAGTAGGTGTGCAAAATTTCAAAATCGAATGATACCAAAATTTTAAAAAAACCTTATATTTTATATTGCTTTTCACTAATTCACTTTAGGATCACACAGAACTAACAAAATATTTTTAAATAAAAATTTTTGGAAATAAAAAATTATGCACGCTCCTGATTCGCTTGCTATAAAAAAAATTTTTACATAATAATTTAAAAAAATATAATCTGAACTTGCTATCTCTAATTTATGTAACCATCTTTTATCAATAAATGTGTATTCAAAAAAAAAATCTAGCTCCGCCCCTGGTTAAAATTTTAAAAAAATAAAAAAATGCTTTGGTAGCAATGGTCACTAGTTACTAATAACTGAAAAAAATATATTTTTTTTTAATTAATAGCGAGAAAATTGATTTAAACGTATAAATTATTTTTTGTAAACATCTGTTACAATTCACAACTTGGAAGCCACTGGTAATCAAGATTAATTTTCAAAATAACTTTGGGTAGGTTTTGTTTTTAATAGGCCTTCCAAAGATTGCGAAAATGCTTATTTAAAATTATTTTCGACATCTGGTCAAATCCAAGAGGCAAAAGAATGTAAAATAAGCATAAATTTTGGAAAAAAAATCATATCTTCAAAACAAAAAAAAATTAATTCTGTTAAGAAAGATTTGATAACCAATTTAATAATATTAAATTTTTCCCAATTTTTTTTTTAATTTTCGTGAACTTTAAACCTTGACAAAAAATAACAGTACTTTTTTATATATATTTAAGATTGCGACTTCAGAAAAGTTATATTAGTTATAGGTTATGATATAAATAATATTTTTGTTTTCTGTCATGTCCTCACATATTTTATGGTTTGGGTTCTGTTATAGTTTGGAATAAGGTCAACTATTTTCAATGAATGATACTAAAATTTTCAAAAAATATCTGTGGGGAGCAGCCTCACTCGAGTGGGGTGTGCAAAATTTCAAAATAGGTATGCAAAATTTCAAAGTAGGTGTGCAAAATTTCAAAATCGAATGATACCAAAATTTTCAAAAAACCTTATATTTTATGATTGCTTTTCACTAATTCACTTTAGGATCACACAGAACTAACAAAATATTTTTAAATAAAAATTTTTGGAAATAAAAAATTATGCACGCTCCTGATTCGCTTGCTATAAAAAAATTATTTACATAATAATTTAAAAAAATATAAGCTGAACTTGCTATCTCTAATTTATGTAACCATTTTTTATCAATAAATGTGTATTCTGAAAAAAAATCTATCTCCGCCCCTGGTTAAAATTTTAAAAAAATAAAAAAATGCTTTGATAGCAATGGTCACTAGTTACGAATATCTGAAAAAAATTATATTTTTTTTTAATTAATAGCGAGAAAATTGATGTTAAACGTATAAATTATTTTTTGTAAACATCTGTTACAATTCACAACTTGGAGGCCACTGGTAATCAAGATTAATTTTCAAAATAACTTTGGGTAGGTTTTGTTTTTAATAGGCCTTCCAGAGATTGCGAAAATGCATATTTAAAATTATTTTCGAAATCCGGTCAAATCCAAGAGGCAAAATAATGTAAAATAAGCATAAATTTTGGAAAAAAAATCATATCTTCAAAACAAAAAAAAATAAAAAATCTGAGAATTAATTCTGTTAAGAAAGACTTGATTACCAATTTAATAATTTTAAATTTTTCCCAATTTTTTTTTTTAATTTTCGTGAACTTTAAACCTTGACAAAAAATAACAGTACTTTTTTATATATATTTAAGATTGCTACTTCAGAAAAGTTATATTAGTTATAGGTTATGATATAAATAATATTTTTGTTTTCTGTCATGTCCTCACATATTTTATGGTGTGGGTTCTGATATAGTTTGTAATAAGGTAAACTATTTTCAATTACTAATTTCGGAAAGAGAAAACCTATTAAATCCCTATAAAGTCAGAAATACTACTTTATGTGGTAAACAAGACGTTGAGATAACGTGCCCATTTACTACTCGCGACGGGTAGTTATTACATCCAAAGTTACAAATGGAACATAAAAATGAAAAGTGCATAATCATAGCTGATTTCATTCAAGAGTTATGAATTTTTAAGTTTTTGGTATTTTTAAATATACAGAGTGTTTCCTATTTCGCAACTGCTTCATTACCAATCTACAGAGCGTTAATATTTTGTTTTATAACTTTTGAGATATTTATACCAAAATTAAAACATAGCTTATATTTTGTAATTCGCTGGATTCAATTATAATTTTTAGCTACAAGGTGGGAACTATTATAAAATTTTAGTCTTTGCGGACAGGTCATTTAACTATAATATCACAAAATGTGTAACAATAATAACTTTGAAAAACAAGGAAAATATAAAAATCAGAAGAGTTTTTGGCTCTGCATTTTTTCCAGGCTAATCGGGTGCCGATTCTTGAATTTCTAGAGAATGGTCACGTGGGAATGTTCATATCTTTCATGCCGATCAATAAGGAGGCTCAGAAGCTGCCAAGGTTGTACGGTGCACGCGCAAAGGTAACTCGATTATCGTTTTTTAAGACCGCCCGTTCTCCTGCTCAGAGGCAGGTGTATGAAAGTGTAGAAAGGTTCCTTCGATACACGGCAATCGGGTGAGGTTCGGCCGTGGCCGGATAGTTTTCGGATAACTCGTGATAGCTTTAAAGCTCGTTATTGGTTGATATCAAGGAGGTGACCGTTCCCGTGCGACCTTTCCTACAATATTCAAGAATCGGCACCTAGGAGAGTCATTATCGCTAAAGTTTTTTTTTTGGTAAATGCAAGGGCCAGACAGCTATAGTATCTCATAGTTTTATGGGACAGATGTTTAGAGGGAAAAAAAGTCTTACTTTGACCTAAAAAATACGCCCTGAAAATCTTGATAATGAATATGGGGATACCCTGCTTCTTGTCTTCTTTCGTGACCCGCCACCAACGCATAATATTGTATTGTCACCGGAACTTTAAACCCATACCAAATTTAAATGTAGAAGTTAGTGTAAATAAAAACTTATACAAATAAGAATTAACTCACCCTCGGTCCTTAAGATCTTAAGCTGAGTTTCTAAATGCTTGAGGGCATTTAAAGGTATGTTTTCCAAATAATTTTCGCTTATGTCCAAGATTCTTAACTTTCTTAAAGGTCGGAAGGACTCGGTTGCAATGGATGATATCCAGTTGCCATAGAGATATAGCTCCGCCAAATTTTCCAGATTTTGGAAAGTCGATTTTGTTAATCTAAAAAACAAAATTATTGCACATGGTGTCTCAAATAACTTTTTTTAAATAAGGTTTTCTACTGTATTTTTTAACTTTATCCGCTAACGTAATCTAGCAAATAAAATTGATCTTATAATTTTTAAAGAGCAAAGAAAAAATTGAAACAGTAATAGGGCGAGTTTATAAATTCATCAGATTTTTTTCACCGATCTCATCGGTTTTTTGACAAATGGAATATGACGTTAATCTGATATTCCATGTCGTTGAAATCGATGATCCATCGAAAATTAAAAAAATGCGGTAAAAATCAGTCAAAATTTAGCAATAGACTACATTTTTTTAATGTTTTTCCAATTGAGAAGTTTGTGCTTCTTCGACAAAATCCCTTGTATTCCAAAAAAGACGAACAAAAAATCCTCGTAGGACTTCAGGAGGATATGGCGAAGATAAAACTTATGTCCATCTTATATCAACTCAATTTGAAGATTTATTTATCTCCGTATGCTGTTTCTATATAGCAAATAAAATAAAACTAGAAATGATAATTAACCCTGCGATTGGTCAAATATAATCATGTGATCGTAAATATGTTTCTTTTTATACGTTCATCAAAAACATGAATTTAGTAACTGTCTGCAGATAACTAAAGCATGGACTTTTTGGTTACAGATGCAAAAAAACTTTTTAGCGGAAAATAGTAATATTGAAAAAATCGAATTATTCTTGCTTAAAAATGAAGCTATTTCCGCCAGTTTTCACCAAGTAATTACGAAAAAATTATTTAAAAATATCGTCAAAATATTAAACTGTCAAATATTAAAATGTCGCAGCATTGAAGGTCACCGAGTAAAAAGACACATCGCTATGGGAACCATTGTTATTTCATTTACCAGCCGCCTTGATTTATAGTGTAAAGATGGTCTGTTTTGCGAGAAGTGCTCTTCGTTCGACATTTTTAAAACTATTTTCCTGTTTTTCTTGGATTTTTTGATAAAGGTATTAAAAAGATAGTGTTCACAACTCATGGCTAAACTGTGATTTTTTTTATTCGCGTTTTTAAATACCTAGCTGCGCTCGTTATTAAAACCAACGCTTGTAAAAAGGCACTATTTTAGCACTAGTTTTGAAAACTACTATATTTATTTGATGTTCTTATCCGTATATTAATTTATTTTTCTATATAAACCCAAACTGTCTTTCAAATAGTTTTAACTCGACTTCTTATCAAGTCGGCAATCATGATTAAAAAGACATCGGGTAATTCAAAGACAAAATAATAACGACAAAATGCAGCTAATTAAAAGACGTTAGTGAGATTCATCGTGAATGCTCACCGGTCTCCAGGAATTGGTGGAGTCAATTAAGAGTAATTTAAGAACACGATGAATTTACAAACTCGATTGTTGATATTTCAGTCAGAATATGCGCATATTTAAGTTCTCAAGAGTAGGACTTACTTTCCAAGGTGATTTAAGGAAAGGTCCAGTATCTGCAGTGACTTCAAGTCCGGTGAGAAGTCTTCCAAGCTTTTAAGCCTATTGTGCGTTAGATTAAGTATTCTTAAGTGATGAAGACCCTGTAATCTTTCCTGTGGCAAAAGTTCTAATTCGTTCACTCCTAAATCTATGGTGAGTAGCTGGGGAAGGCTTAAAAATGCACCTATGAATAAAAGAAACCCATTTTAACTAATAGCTACAAGAAATCCCGTAAATTTGTATTGATCTTATAGTTAATTACTTACTTGGGGATATTCTCATTATCTGGTTATGTTCCAAATGGATATGTAACAGCGCCGGAAAGCTTTCAAAATCATTGCTGGCGATGATGTTTAGGTTGGTGTGGGTAATATAGACCTAAAAATTCAAAAATTAGTTTTGTTTAACTGGTAATTTTGGCAAAGATTTGGAAAGAGAATAGTTAGCTTAGCTCTCCTACTTTTGGAGGCCACGTGTCGTCGCCAAATAAGGGCTTAGGTGGTGGTCAAAAAATTTTAAAGTTAACCAAAAATCTTCTTTTATTATAATAAGTAGCAATCAGCTAGGTAAACAGAACTTGTAGATGAGTTAGTCATAGAACACTGCAGAAAAAGAGCTAGAAAACTCATAGAGCTCACCACGCAAGAAACTACAATGTTTTTTGTGGAGGAGACTGTGTCTGCTCCTGAAAATGTGGAATCCAAGAGGACACTGTATGCCAAAAATAGATTGTGCGTCTGTAGATTACAATATAAAGGGCCTTATTTGCTTCGTGTTGATAGTTTGTGTAAAAAGTTCTTGTAAACTTAAATATAATTTATCTTATATACAAAAGTAATTTTTTTGACATAATTTTCCAATATTCTAACTTTGTGTTATACGGTAACATTTTAAAATGCCCGTAAAAACTGGCCAAAAATTTTTAATTTGAGCATTAATTGGTTTATAGTCTATATCATTGACAACAAAATATAGAAAGATCATATCGTTTAGATCTAGTTTTTTTTCCTTTCAATTAATTAAGAATTGGAGACCCCAAACTGACATATGACATTTGCTATAAAGAATAAAAAATATACAAAAATAAAAAAAATTAAATGTTACCATAATATTTTTAAACATTGAACACATAAAGGAACAAAAAGAAAGAATATTCAATTTGCCAAAATAGGAAAAACCATGAAACATATATCTGACATAAATAAAACTAGTAAAAAAGGTAAAAAATAAAACTCACAAACGAAGTAGTCAGTATTTTTTGTTTAGTTTTGATGGCTGGAATAATTTTATTCTTTTAACCCAACATATATTTTCCATAATTTTGTTTTACTGCTATTCATTTAAACACACGTTATAGTAGTTTACCCAACTAGTAAGGAAGTGCCACTTTTCTGCATGCGATAGCAGATGCAGCAATTAAGTGCGGAAAAGTCACTTTACGCGCGAGTTAAGCACAATATTTTTTCTACTCGCTTGACTTAGGTATTCATTTAACCCAGTAAAAGAAATTTTAAAAATGTTACTCTTTATTTGTCGTGACTAAAATGTTTACCAAACACAATTTTTTTTTTATTTATTTTTTATTTTTGGTTGAGTGCGGAAAAGTACTATAAACTTAACTTTTTCGCACCAGCGCGGAAAAGTCTTAATTACGTCATCTTTAATAAGATGAACTGGGTTAAAGAAAAGGTAAAGTTTTTGAATCCTATTTACATATTACATTGCTTTTCTTGAGAAAATTTAAAACTTGATTTGACCAACGTCTCCCATATTTTGCAAAGTGTTTTTTGTTTATCTTACGTGTCCGCCATTTTAACTGAGGTATAAAAATTATTTTTTTTTTACAAAAATTTAAAACGAATTTAGCTCATCTTAACACTGATTTTGTTTGTGAAAAAATGTATACGAACAGAAAAATAATGTTGTTTTTCTATTTTAGTCGCCGCCATCTTGATTTGTGAATGACATATGTCACTTTTTTATTTCTGGAATGGCTATATCTTACTTAGCGCAACCCAATGTTTTGCCAAGTGCTTTGTGTTTAACTTGAGAGAGAAACAAAAAAAAACCCTTCTTTTAAGTAATCTTCCGCCATTTTAACTGAGGTATAAAAATTTATTTCTTTTTTACACAAAAATTTAAAACTAATTTAGTTTACCCTAAGAATGCTTTTGTTTGTGAAAAAATGTAAATGGACAGAAAAATAATGTTGTTTTTCTATTTTAGTCGCCGCCGTCTTGATTTGTGAATGACATATGTCACTTTTTTTATTTCTGGAATGGCTATATCTTACTTAGTGCAACCTAATATTTTGCCAACTGCTTTGTGTTTAGCTTAAGATAGAAACAAAAAAAAAACACTTTTTTGCTTGTTTTCTGACACAAAAATTTAAGACTAAAACTGCTTTGGTTTCTTAATTTTAGTAACGGCCATCTTAATTTGGGAATGATATGTGTATGTTTTTTACAATTTTTAAGACAAGCGTCCTCGATTTAGTGTAAATAGTTCATCAGAAGAGGAAAATTACTTTTTTCTCGATACTTTGGCCGCATTTTGAATTTAAAATGTAAAATTAAATGTTTTTTTAAATTGTAGCCTAGACGAACTCATCGCTAATAGTATCTACTAAAAAAAATATATTTTTTTAATGTTGTCTATAACTTAATAAGGTCTCTTATATTTTCGACATACCATTTTATGGTGAGATCAAGAAGCCGGTCAGTAACTTTAATTTTTTTTTTCTTAATCGTCCACCATATTAACTGCATCATTGAAATTTGATTTTTTTTACCCAAAAATTTAAAACTAATTCAACTCATTCTAAACTGTTTTGGTTTGTGCAACATTCCTAACGTGCAGAAAAATAATGACGTTTCTTAAATTTAGTCGCGGCCCTCTTGATTTGGAAATGACATGTGTAATTATCAAATCGAATGCTTTTTAAAATTATAGTAGAGGAGCTCATCGCTAATAGCATTCTACTAGAAAGAATTAAAAAAAAAAATGTTGTCTATAAATTAGTAAGGTCTATTATATTTTTTATAATCTTTTTTATTGTGAAATCAAAAAGCCGGTCAGTAGCTTTAATATGAGACATCAGAAAAGATCATCACTTAAATATTAAAAACAAAATAAAGGAAAAACCAAATTTTTGAAATCTTGCCGCCATTTTGTTTCGAAGTGACATATGTGAACTTTTTTTATGTTTTTGGATTAAGTGGGACCTCGTCACTATTACCCAAGTAATTTTAATGTGATATTTTTGGAAACGCAGAAAAGACATATTTTCCTAACTTTGACAGACGCCATCTTCGTATACAAAAAGCTTTAGAGTTATCAGTCCATTAGTACGAAGTTGGACAAAAAGTATTTTAGGTTTAAGGGGGCAGTTTAATGCAACTTTGGTAAATATAAACATTATGTTTTGTTTTAACGCTTCTTTATTAGTGTATTCAATGCCCGCTGATAGATTGATTCGTCCAATTTCGGAATTTGGACGCATTAATAAAAAATGATGCACCCAATGCGGAAAAGCCAAATTATAGACCTGGTCATTTATAATTCACTGGTATATTGATTGCAAATTATATGTGTGTATGTAGCGGTTTTTAATCGTTTTATGTGGGCGGACAAGTTTAGGTTGAGTTTATATTAGTAGGCCTCCAAGGAACATTTTTAGCCCACCCCGTGCGTTCTAGAGCCCAGTTTTTATTAAATTATGGGGACACCTAAAGTCGAATTGACATAGGATAAGTCGACATTATTTTTGCCACAAATGACAGGTACGCAACGCTGTATAAATAAGTAATCTCACCAGCTCCCCACGTGGTGTTTGATGGACACTGTTTGCGTGAGTGTAGACGCAGAAAAATGAAGCTAAGATATTAGTTTAAATTAGGGTTGCCAGACGTACTGCCTACGGCGGGACGGTCCCGCTTTTTGTTAATCGGTCCCGCTATTTTTTAATTCCCTTTAAGTCCCGCTTTCTATGGAAGTTGTCCCGATTTTCTCGCTTTTCCCATTCTTGCGTAATTTTTTAATCAAAGTTTAAGTTTTTACTTACTGCCAACTCTTTGCTGGCCTTCTCGAAGCATCGTAGGTTTTAATAAATGATCGGGTCGAACCATATAATTATAGTTTAACTATAGTTATATGGGTCGAAGCATGGTCAAACGGTGTTGATCGGATATTGTCGGATAATTTTCGCCGCATGCACGTTCGTTTCCAGATAAAGGTCACATGGATCGTACGAAATTATCGCGTGAAAATTTTTACTCTTATGTTAGACAGGGATAATAGGTGAATTTGAACTAAAATGTCGAGCCATAGTGATCACGCGAAGCAAATTATGCCTGCTTATGGTTATAGGCTAAAAAGGTGAAAGGTTTTTGGCAATCGAAGAGTTAATTTATTTTCTTTTTAATTGAAGTCAAATTTTTCAGTTTCCTCCGAGGAAATAGATTGGTTAGACATAGTGAGTGAATTGCCGGCGAAGTCTCTGGAAGACATTAAAAAAATACAGTAAGAATGTTTAGTTAGTTCTTTCTTAATTTTTCATTTCTATTTATGTCTACTTCCTTTCAAAAAGTATAGAGAGAAGTCACAATTATGCATTTTACATAAGGGTAGTTCTACGGTAACGGTCGTTACACTAAATCTATGGTTTTTTAACTTTTAGTGCCAGCTACTCACAGGTTGAAAATATTGTCCACCAAATAGTAACTAATAATGAAAGTTAAATTTTTCTTTAGTTTACCACGTGAACTTAAAGTTGTATGTAACATTACGCCTACACAAATTCACTGTATAATAGTGTGTATAATATTACCTAATATTATATATACGTAAGAAATGTTGTTTTGCGTAAAACTGCCCATCAAGTTTAAGCCGAGGAACATTGCAGAGTAAAAAACGTACCTATTTACTTATTTCTAATTACTAAATTTATTTTGAAATAAAAAATGATACACAGTGCTCTTGAACGAGGTATAGGTTATATAAAACTGAGTCCAAAAACTAGTTGTACTTCTTGAATAAGGACTCTTCCATAACCACAAAAGCATATTTATTAAAATACCAGCTCAAGCTGTTTATGAAGTTTTTCAGGCAGTTTAGTAAAAAAAATATTTTTAGCCGATTTTGATAAAATTTTCATATGTTATTGGCGTAGCAAAAATACACAATTTTTTGTTCATGGTAGACCTTTTGGCACACATAAGTAGCTAGAAATCGAGACCAAAGTTTGAAAATCGGTATTTTAAGAAACCCCAAGTAACAGTAACAGTGTGCTGTGCAACGTTTCTACAGCAAAACATATAAAATAATGCTTTAGCTGTTTTCTACAACGTTTTAAAAACGTCATTATAATTTTTCCACATCTATCTTGAGGAAATTTTTTGCCTGTGACAATGTCAACGGCAACTAAAAATACAGCATTTTTTAACTTCCCTGTCAAAAAATGTATTTGAGAGTACCAATTATAATAAAATTGTCTAAAAGATGTTTATCTAAACTAGTATTCTTAAATAATAATAAAGAAAAATACGCATTTTGAGAATTTACCGGTGGTCAAATCTTTGTGCAAAAGCCCGTTTACTGAATGCCTCATTAAACTACACGCCCCTCAAAAATTTGAAATCTTCGCTATTTTTGTTTATTTTTTTTTCTTTTGAGGTTATATTTACTTTTTCGAAAGATTATTTTCGATTTAATCGATCACCAATCAGTTTATGCATATTTCGTACTGTTTCTAAATGTTTTTTTATTAAATATATATAATATAATACTGTAATACCGTATTTAAACATTTCTGTTTACATAATAGATACTTACAATAGAGAGTGCTTAACCGTAATCGTATCTCAGTGCGCATACTTAGAATGGCTACGTCGTAAAACAGCGACTACGTCTCACCTATCTCTACATTCGTACTCGGCTAGCGTATCCTAATCATTTTTTATCTGTGGGTTTTCATAAATGCCTGATCTACAATTTTACCCTCGCCCTCTCAGTTTTTTCGAAAAGGAAGGAAATAGAAGTGAGCGGCATGATTGGTTTAGTTACGTTACGTCGTACGTTGTAAGCACAACTTTAACCCTTTAAGGACACCTTCACAAACGCATGAAAAATACTCTAACAACAACGAATCAAAAATAGCTGGTCAACTTTAAGTGTCTGATATAAACCAGCCCTGCCTCACAGTTTTTGACATGAATGTTTTCCGTTTTTGAGTAGGTTAACCCATTTCTTGCGTGAGTTGTTTCGAATATTTCAGGTGGACAACTAGAAACATGGATTTTGACAAACCGATAAAAAATACCAATAAACCGGAATTTTAGGGCGGCCGATCCAGGAATACCGAGATTTACGCAACAGCCTAACCGCGATCGTAACTATAGATGCAAAGGCTTTTTAATAGAGAGGTGTTTTATACGTGCGTTACATTTACAGCTGGTGTTTCGCATTGGTTTTAGCTGTATAAGTTAAATTTTTTCTTGTTTGGTCAGCTGAGATTTAACTTTTATTTTAACATAAAACAAGCTGTAATAGCGCGTTCTCATACAATTTTGCATTGGAAAAATTTTTTATGTTAAAAATACAGCTTAAATTAAGCTAGCTACTTCACAGAAAACACGTAGGTGTCACAACATATGTACAGCTATGCAATAGCTGTAAAATCTAAGGTTTCTAGACTGTTACTTGGGACGTATTTTGATGTTCCTGGTTCTTGGATTTTAATATTTTTTGAGTATATTATTAGGCAGGTGAAGTTTTACATTTTTCATTTTAGCAAGCAAAGAAAAGTATTAATAAAAAAGAGAGTTTTACCAACAGAAAACTGGTGGCATTTTCGCCTTCTCCACCAGTTCTACCACTGACTGGTTTCAGACACAGTCCATCCACCAGTCGGGCTTTCTACTATGACGAATCGATAGCAAAAAAACGAACTTTATAAAATACACCAGATGGACTGTGTCTGAAACCAGCCAGTGGCAGAACTGGTTGAGAAGGCGAAAAATCCAACAGTGTGCTGTTGGTAAAACTCTCTTCTTTATTTATATTTAACTCCATTATGGACATTAAGAATTTATCTCTCATTCTGTTAAAACAAATATTGGTTTTCAAACTTTGATCATGATTTCTAGCTGCCCTGTACATATTAAAACGTCTGACGTGGAGACAAAATTGTGCATTTTTGCCACGCCAATAACATATTAAAGCTTTGTCAAAATCGACTAAAATATTTTTTCTTACAAAACTGTGTGCAAAATTTTACAAACAGCTTCAGCTGAGATTTTAATAAATACGGTTTTGTGGTCATGAAAAAGTCCCTATTCAAAAAATACAATTAGTTTTTGGACTAAAAAAATCAAATCTCCGTGTAGGTACAATTTTGTAAATTTTTGATGCACAGTTTATCTGTTCATTGATTATGTTAGCGCCTAAATTCTCCTAACAAAAAGCGGATATCTCCTAAGAAAAAACAACTGCTTGAAAATTTTTTTTTTTTTACTTTTCGATAGCTGGGCAAAAATAGAATAAAGAGTACATTTTAATTATAGGGTGTCACAAATTTTCCCAGATAGGTCAAAATTAGTCTTAGCCTTTTAAAAATTATTATATTTTAATAGTAGGTATAAATAATAAGGACCATGAAAGCTCTTCGTTTTCTAGCACCCTCTAAATTACTAAGTTACCTATTATTATTTACCTTTTCTAATTTCAAAAATCTGGGAACCCTGGTTTAAATACACACCCTTGTAAGCAAGAGGTCCCTCTACTTCCACTCTTGTTTATCTCCCTTTCTCTCTCTATTACACGGTTTGGCTTAGTAACGCTTTACTGCACATACGCCGTGTCGCCAGAGTCATCAGCTAAGATCCGAAGTTTTGACAAAAGTTGAAAGTGACAAAAATAATTAAGATTTGTCATGTATTTGTTTACTTTTCTCTAAAATCTGGATTCTTGTATTTTGTTTGAAGAGAGAAAATTAAATGTGTGCCACTGAAGAAGAAAGATAATTCCGGCGATGGTTAAGTACAGATTTCCAATAACAAAATTGCTACGCACCCCTGGACCTTCTCCCCTCAATACCTTTAATGGTACTGCTCCTCTTTCATTGTCTGATGTTCTCCATAAACTCAGCATGTCTTTTTTACGCAGCGGCATCTTTTAACTTAATTTAAAAATCCGCGCAGTAAAAATTAAAACATGAAATGACAATAAATAAACAACCAAAATGGCGTCTCCTTGATTGACGTTAGGCCGAGAAGCCGGCGGAAAAATATCTTTTGTTTGGGTATTTCCATGGCTAATTAGATTATAAAGATTGCTTGCAAGTTTGCCCTGGGGTAAGCTAATAAGTACCCAAGTAGCATTTATCCGTATTCCAACCTAATCTGTCATAAAGCAACGTCATATTAGGTACAAAATAAAGTTGTCTACTCGTACGTCAAACGACAAACGTCTTTTGTAATAAAATGCGACGTTTGCGTAGTCAGATACGCATATGCAAACCTTAAACGACGTCAAAATAGGCAACGTAATTTTTACAAATATTTTCCCAGACGGATTCACGTCAGTTTACGTTTTAAAGCCGACTGTTTTAAGCCTAAATCGACCACGTCGGCCTTGTTACTTTAATCGACGTCGCATTTCAGGGCCCTTATTTGAATACCTACCAAAAAAGGAACGAAGAAAAAGGAGAGTACTTAACCTAAAATTTTGCATATAGGACATCAAATTGCACAATTTGTTGGTTTGCTGCCAACCAAAAATCAGATGGACCTTCAGCTCACATTTATATTTCTTCCATTCCACTTTATCTGGAATATTATTGGTGTCACACTGATATTGTTTAATGTCGCTTTTTTTGATGGGAAACCAAAAATTGTGATCCTCCTCCCATATCTGCACGACAGGGTCGAGCTCAATCAGTGCTTTAATAAATACTATTTTAAAATAATCCATGTTTTTAAAGAAAAAAACAAGGAAAAACGGAAAATATTTTTCTACGTTATGTTCAGCTGAACTGTCATTCTTCTTTTAAGTCAGTTTTGGTTACATAGCCAACGAATAATGGAGGCATATTCCGAACGTTTGCACATATTACGTATTTTAACGTTGGCTGATTAGATTCGGATAAAAATTGGTGAAAAATTGGTAAAAGTACTTCCAGCCCAAATTCGGCCATTTTGGAGTTGCAAGCTTGGGCAGCTATTATCGACAACAATTTTTTTCGCGTTTTTCTTTAAAAAAAAAAACAATAAAATAGACTTAATAATGCCTTAAAGATGCGTTTAGTATTATTCTTGAGTGATTTTAGTATTAATTACAGCCGAAATAGTGCTTTAAAAAAATATATTTTTTAAATATTTTTTTCTTTTTGCTATTTTTTGATCATTTAGAAGCAGGGGGAGGTCAGTTAAGTGGCCCATGTAGACATATTTCGCTCTAGATTACTCGGTAAAGTGTCCTTTTTAATAACATAACTTTTATTGTTAATGAAATAAAAAGGTTACTATTTACTTTTTGTGAGTTATAATTCGTTAATATATATTTCACCTAAAATTTACTAAGTAAGTACCATATTAGGTAATTAATTAAATAAAATAAAATTACGTAAGCTGGCGGACGTATTATCACGTCGTCATAGGTTAACTACTATACCGTTGAAGTACAATTAGCGACGTCGAACCGACCCGAATTTGTATTACCCATTTAGGTCGGATTGGGGTCGTATGGAATGAGATTTGTAGACCGCTTGCCAACGTTGAAGTTTTTAAGCCAACGAGTAGAGGACTCAGTTTAACGTCCAATTGCTACTTGGGTATTTGCTAATATACACAAAAATAGTGGCGTTATTTACCAAAAGATGGCGCTTCCAGTTTATGTCCAACCGAATTTTTGAATACTTGACATGAAGCAATAAAACGTGATTTTCTTGCAGGTAGTGTCCTCCCGTCTCATTTTACTGGGTACCACTAAAGCGAGATGGGAAAAAGCGACTTGCATGCATTTTTTAATAGGTAAGTATTACTTACCTCTTCAAGTGCCGGATATTTTCTTACTGGCGTGAGATCTCGTATGCTTGTCAATGGATTCCCTGTCAAGTTTAACCAGCCTAAACCACTAAGGGCGGTCTCGGCCAATGCCGCATTTGGTATTCTTGTAAACCTAGGCAAAAAGAAAATAAGGATTGGAATTTTTTATTTTCAGTAAAACGAGTAAGGGCTGGTTTCTCAATAGTGGGTTTTCAGTCAATATTTTTTTGGGTTAACCCTTCACTTTAAAGCCCTGGTTACCCTGGAGTTAATTTTAACACGTTTTTTTAAGATTCTTACAATTTTATGTTGCTCGAATTAACTCGCTTTTGAGAAACGGGCCCTAAAAGTCAAAAAAGTGCCCCTCACTGCCGAACATTTAGTGGTACCCGAGTATAACAAACCACAGAGGAGCGACAGCGCGGGTACACTTTCTGAGGGCGCATGCGTGAAATAAAGAGCAATAAAAGATCCTCTATTTGGTCGCAGAGTAGATGACTTTTTTATTTTGTAGTAGTCGGAAAGAAAACTAGCGTAGTAGACCGGGAGTTAGGCGTTAATTTACTAATAGGTTTAAATTAAATTTTGTTAACTGATTTATTTTGTGTGTGATTTTATAAAATTGGTTGTTACTTTCTTATTATTGATTTCTTTCTTTCTTGTTATAATCGTGGTACTACAAAATATTTAAGTCAATCACTATTCTTAACTATTTTTAATTATCCCAAAATTCCACGCATCTTTTTGTTTCTTAAACATACATACCTAAACCAATATCTGTTATAAAATCGCATAACTTTTTTAAAATTTGTTCAAATTATCTATTGAATTAAAACAAAATGGTAGATTAAATACTATAGCAAAAGTAATTTAAAATACAGATTTTTCTAATTTAAATATAGTTTTGGGATCAGGTTTGCAATTAGGCCTGTATACAGTTTTTGCATAAAAATATAATTTTTCAACGGAAAAATCTGTATTGGAATATCCTACGGGATTTTGTTTTGCATATTTTTAATTATTAAAATGAATTGCGAAATATTCAAAGCAAGTAATTTCTTTATTAGAAAATTACGTAAGGGTTTTGGCAAAATCTACTAATAAATAGATTCCAAAAAGATTTTTTTTTTAAATGGGGTATATTTTTATACCTTTATAATTTACACCATTATAAAATAAAAGGAGTTTTTTGTACTTACTGTAATATGAACATCCTGATCTTCGAACTTTCACACCGAGGATGAAACCTAGGACAACGTCGCACTGTGGAACGACCCCAAGTAAATCCCGGACATTTCGGAACAAACAATATATTGTAATCTTAAAACAAAACATTGAATAGTATTGAGTAAAGTCCACTCCATTTATTGGCATATAACTTTTATTTTATTTTTATTTTTTTTTAGTTAAAATAAATAACAAATGTGATTATGTAGAAATTGCAATTTTTTTACCGAAAAAAAAACACTTGGTTTAAAAATATATATTTCTTTGAGTATAACCAGTGCTAATTTTTTTCTCTCAATACCTAGACTGATTCTTGCTAAGTAAGCTTCTTTGAATTTTGGTCGATTTTTTTTTATCACAGTCTTTACAAATGACCTTATTCTTTCTAATAGCCATTTTATTTTAAATAAGCATAAAGTAAGTTGGGTATTCGAAGGGAAAAAAGTAATGTATTAACATATTGCTTAGTTCATAGTGATCATGTCTAATGTAAAGACCTGTCCCCCCCCCCGCCTCGAGACATAAAACGTCATGTATGTATATATGTACCCCTTTTTTATAGGGTGCAACCCACGGATAGTTGTGCAGATTATGCGACGTAGTCAAATCTTCTTATTACTTATAGTAGGGCAATAAAACTAGGCACGTTTATATCTTGTAACGCAACTTCAAAAGGTATTAAGTTTTGTCCCTGATTAGCATATAATGTTATGTGGGTAAGCAACTTTTTCAGAAATGAAGTGTTTATTGATTTTCTTAGAACTTTTTCGACCTTGGTTACATCCTACGCATGTAACGAAACCTCAGATCCCCCTCAAAAGTTACGTAATGCTAGCACCTTTGGTCGAGCAAAAAAATAAATAAATATAGTAATTAAAAAAAAAGATGCTACAGTTTATTTTTTAACGAAGGAATACTGAAAACTTTTATAAAAGAAGTCAAACGTACAGTTTCTTAAGACCGGTTTAACTCAAGAGTTAAATTACTGTAGATAGAAAATACTAGGGATTCTCTTTGTACGGTTTTACACATTAAATCTTTCTATCCTAACTTTTTAACGAATGGACCATTTTTTACGAAACAAACTTTGTTAGGTTTAAATCAACCAGGCTTATGATTTGTTTTTTTTTCAGCCATCTTTTGAGAAGGATTTTTTTGTATGTAAAAATTACTAAATTTAACTAAATCCTTGTTTATTAAACTCGGTATTTCTTAAAAACTACTAAACCGATTTTGGTGATTAATTACTTTTTTACAAAAATAACAAACTCGGTATATCTTCAAGACTACTAAACCGATTTTGGCGATTAATTACTTTTTTACCAAAAACGAACAAGGCTTTTTTCCAGTAATTATTTGATTGTGAAATTTTGTAAAATTAAAGGAACAAGCATGAAAGTTGGGTAGTTTTGGATTTTGTCCGCCATCTTGGATTTCATAATGGCCGGTCAAAAAATACATAAGGATAAAAACCTCATCGATTACCTACAAAACGCAGGTTATTTTACTAAAATTGGTTTAGAATTTCTAAAATTATTTAAAGAATTAATTTGCATAGTTTTTATGGACCATCGGGTATGCACGATTATCGTCATCTTAATTTTGTAAGATGAGAACATATTTAAGTACATTCGAATCAAAATACCGAGTTAAAAAATTGTAGTTAAGCTTTATAAATCTATCTGTTTTTCAATTAATTCTGGCCGGTAAGACATATTATTTAGCTCGCCATCTAATAATCCAAAATATTAAATTTTTGAATAAAATACAGTAAAGCCTGTTGCTTAAGCTTTCCAAAAAAGTATAAAACATTAAAATCGGATAAAAAATTTTGATTACTGGATTTTATTTTGAAATGTCCGGGTTTTCCTTATTAGGAAATCGTCAGCTACTCTCAGGAAATACGGTAACGCAAAGAGAATTCCTGTCAAGTACCGAAGCTCTCACAAGGACTAAACGGCGGCGTCATCCTAGGTTTTACTTTCTGTGTGAAGAGTTGAAGATCAGAAGATCAGGATGTTCATTTTGCACTAAGTACGAAAAACTCATGTTTTTGTCGTTAGAGAGTGCACGCATGTTTTTTGAGCAGGCTTATCGTAAGTACACGTACATCAAAGCTTGCACTGTATAGGTGTATGTATATTTTGTAGTACGAAATTGTAACATTTTTGGAAATTTAATAATTTTTTCTACTCGCGTGCGAAAAGTACACACTTTCTGCAGTCAGTTGCATGCGGAAAGTTGCACTTTTCCGCACTGAGTGTGGAAGTGAATTTACCCCCGTACTTTTTTGCATTAGGATTTTTAATTATTGGCTTTGTTTCTTTCACTCTGACTCTCTTTACGTCTGACGCTGACGCGTCGTTTGTCCATCTCAAGTCGCGTGCGGAAAAGTGGCACTTTTCGCACTAGTTAGGTAAACTACTATAAAGGTTTAAAAAGTTAAAAACCAGGTTATAATTGTGTTTTTGACTTGTTTCGTGTATAGGCCAGTCAAATTAAGATATTTTCAGGAATTAATTCCCAGCTAGCTGAATTTTATTTTAGTACCTTTATTCGGTCCCAAATGAGTATAATCTGAGCTTGCACCATCCCAGGTATCGAAAAAACTGCGAAATTTTTACACTTTTTTTTAGTTCTTTGCTTGTAGCTGGAAAACGGTTCGCAGCACGGAAAATGTTATTCCACTTAATAATATAGAAAACTAAATTCTACGCTAAATAGTGTCTCAAGCGTCAAATTCGGCTTAGTGGTATAGGTGTAATCAAATGTTGAAAATAGGGAAAATTTTTCATTTCGGTGCAAAATTTTTGTGATGTCGATGAAACTGGGAGACCATCATCAGGGGACTAAATATTTTCAATGCTTCGTTTTGTAGCCTTTTTGTAGCTATTTTGTTTTTGTTAAGGTTAAATTGATTTTGTAGCTGGAGCCAATTTCAAGAAAACGGGACCCCTTTAGCATAACTGTTAAGCTGAGGGACCATCCTATAACTTTAGTTGTGTCAAAGCTTGGACGATCAAATAAACACTAAATATTGTAGCTAGGCTTGCTTGACAGAATCTCATATAAAAAGTTTTCAAAATAATTCTAGATTTTTTTATTAATTAATATTTCAGCCGTTTTCCAGAAGATGGCTGCAGCTTCAATATTAAATTAATCGTAACAAAATAGCTACAGAAAGGCTACAAAATGTAGCGTTGTAAAACTGCTGCAACTGCATTATTAACTAATAAAAAGATTTAGAATATTTTGAAAACTTTTTGTATGCGATTCCCTCAAACAAGCCCAGCTACAATATGTGGTGTTTATTTGATCTTCGTAGCTTTGACAGAACTAAAGTTATAGGGTGGCCCCTCAGCTTAACGGTTAAGCTAGGGGAGTCGCGTTTTCTCGAAAACGGCTGCTGCTACAAAATTAGTTTTACCGAAACAAAATACCCAGCAAATATGGTTCCGTCGTTGTCGTAATCGGCACGACGTCGATTTACGACATCGGACCAGCAGTATTTTTTGTCCGCTTTGCAATGTAGGCCCAATGTATGTTTGCCGACGCAACGTTAGACTGTAGCCCGCCGTCGGACCAATGGTAAATTTTACTTTTTGCTGACATCGGCATACCGTCGCCGTACGATAAATGTCCGATATTGTTTAACCACATGGCACCGACCATCCGCCCATAACTACTTCATTCTAACGTAGGCAAGCTGGTCTCGGCCCGACATCTGTAAACTATTCAAGTCCGACATTGGTTTCCTAAAGCAGTCCAACGTCGGCGATTGAAGGAGGTCCGTCGGTGTTAACTTAAAGCGGCTCAAAATTGGCAAACTACAAAGTTTCGATAATGCGGGTACTTAACCAGTCGGACTGATTTAAGTGGCAGAAGAGGTGATTCTTGTAGAGAAGTACCACCATCTTGTCAAGTCCGCATTCTAGTTTTAAAATATCTTTGCTCTGTACAGAAACCATAGTGACATTAGCGCCATCTCTACATACTAGGAAGAAACTATTAAGCAGTTTAAACATTT
The DNA here is from genome assembly GCA_963921995.1 of Oxystoma pomonae. Taxonomy (NCBI): domain Eukaryota; kingdom Metazoa; phylum Arthropoda; class Insecta; order Coleoptera; family Brentidae; genus Oxystoma; species Oxystoma pomonae. The sequence goes on from OY998165.1 coordinate 98,794,617, forward strand.
TACGGTGACGTAATCCCACCATCGTCGGTTGCCGATTCTCGACCAATCAAAAAAAGTTCCAATCGGACCATTGTCGGCCCTAAAGCAGATAAAGTCCGATTAAACAAAGTTCCAATCCGACCGTCGTCGGCCCTAAAGCAGATAAAGTAGGCGTCGGTATAAAGTCAACTATAGTAAATCGGCCATCGTCAGTTGCCGATTCTCGACCGATTAAAGAAAGTTCTTATCGGACCGTCGTCGGCCCTAAAGCAAATAAAATGGGCTTCTGCATAAAGTCGACTATAGTAAATCAGGCCATCGTCATTTGCCGATTTTCGACCGACTAAACAAAGGTCCAATCGGACCATCGTCGGTCCTAAAGTGGTGTCGGTATAAAGTCGACTGTAGTAATGTGGACCTGCGCCAGTTGTCGATTATTGACCGAAAATAGAAAATCGCAATCTGACCAACATTGGGCCAGAGTGTAGTCGCCGATGCCGACACACTGCCGACGTTGTCGACATTGGCTCGATTCAATGCCGACGATTTGTGTTTGCTGGGTAGCTACAAAATGTAGCGTTGAAAATATTTGGGCCCCTTATGATAGTGCCCTAGGTTAACCGACGCGACGGTGACGTGGCAAAATTTAATTTTTTACCGAAATGAAAAATTATCCCTATTTTCAACATTAGATTTCGGTAATACAGTCCACTCCATTTTTATTTAGACACAACATAACCTCACTTTCCATAGAACAAAAACCAGATATTTAAGTTGCCAAAATCAAACGCCCTAGGGTTTGGTAATCGTCATTATAACTGCACTGCTAACTTTAAATCACTCCGAATAACCTCTTATATCACGCTTTCATATCAATCAAATGCACCAAAGTGAAACAGCAAGAGCCAGAGATACTTTATGGATGAAAAATATATTATTATGTAATATGCCTGATAGGGCGGCCATGATATTCGTTTTTATTTGTACACCGAACATAACAAACAAAACGCGATGCAGACCCAATATGCCTAAGAGAGACCCAGACTGGTGAGCGAAGTCACCTAAAAAATAATGAATTCAAATTCAACTTAGACGTTTAAAAATGCTGGACCGGCTTTAAATTTTGTGTATTTTTTTATTACAAGCTTTTATTTAACTTCACCTCCGTGCATGTATGTTTATATGTTTGAGTCAGATCTTACAACTCAATTTTGACTTGCCTCTAGATGTCCGATTGAATTGAAACTTGTTATTATTGGGCACCCCCTGGAGGGAAGAAAACGGACAAGTTTGTGCGATTTCAAGGAATACGAATTTTTGATTAGATTTAAAAAATTCAATATGGTGGATTCAAAATGGTATGCTTTTACAGTTTCAGTAACAATACAATTATATAGTATTATTATGCACCTCCCTCCCCCCTTGCGAGGGGAGTGGAGGAGAAAACGACCTAAGTTTGTCCGGTGTCAAACAAAATTGGTATACGGAGATTTTTGGGGATAAGGAGTATGAATGTTTGATCAGATTTTGAAAATTCAATATGGCGGATTCAAGATAAATATTTTTCCCCTCGACTTTTCTCATTAGGAGGAGGTGGGTACGTGATAATAAGATATTATTGTATTTTCACCGGAACTATAAACGCATACCAAATTTGAACACAATGGGATGTGTATAAGTCAGTAAAAATTGGTTAGCAACACATGAGCAAAAATCGTCCATCTTGAAGTTGCCATATTTAATTTTTTAAATCTGATGAAAAATTTGTATTCTTTATCACCAAAAATCTCCGTATACCAATTATGGTTAATATCGGACAAACTAAATCTTTTTCCCCCTCCACTTTCCTCGCTAGGGGGGGGTGAGTACCCATATTATTTTATTGTCACTGGAACTATAAATAAATCTTGAATTCGCTATATTGAATTTTCAAAATCTGATCCAAAATTCGTATACTTTATCCCCCAATATCCCCCGTATACCAATTTTATTAATATCAGTTTGGGCAAAAATCTAGGCAGAAAATAAATTTCGGGTGGAAAATACTGTACCACTGAACCGAATTTGACATTTTTCATATCATTCGACGCAGAATTTAGTCCTTTGTAAGATTGTATGGAATGGCATTTTCTGTCCGATGCACCGCTTTCCAGCTAAAAGTAACAAACTAAAAACATGCAAAAATTTGGCGGTTTTTTGGCTACCAAATTTAAGCTCACCACCTGAGATTACACACATTGAGGACCAAATAAAGGTATTAAAACGATATCCAGCTCGCTGGGAATTAATTCCTTAAAACGGTTTTTTTCGACCTAATTTGACTGGTCTACTAACCATATTCGTTGTTGTCGCTTAGCTATAAAATCTTTGTTTTTATGTGTGTGGGTGAGGGTAGACAATAAGAGGGCATCAAAGTGGGTGTGTTAGGAGGAGTCTAAAAGAGAAAGATATTTAATAATTTAGATTTTTATTTTATCTTAGTTTTATTGTTTTCATCTCATTCTACAACAGGTTTTTTTAGGGTGGTGTCTATTAGATGTTTATAAACACGTAAGGGCATAATTATGAAAAAACTTTTATATTTTCACAACACAATACAAGAGCAGGTTCGTTCTAGTATCTCATAGTTAAACAGATTATCTTTACTTTATCACTAACCTATTGCTTGCAAGATTTACTCGTCTTAACAGAGGTGAGTTGTGAAAAAAATTGGCCGGAAGGGCTGATAGTTCGTTGTTGCTTAGGTCCACTGATAACAGCTGGGTTAGGTTGGTAGCAGCAAAACCTAAAAAAATACGTTAAGATTGATTTGCAATGTTTAGTACAGCGGCGAATGTTGCCAAAAGCGAAATGAGAAGTAATTTATGCATTTAGCATCTGCTATTTTTATATGTCAAAATTGAAAAACAGTTTTCGTTGTTCGAATATTGGAACTTCTGGAAGTTGTTTAACTCGATTGGTAATATAAATCAACGGTTATTTATAATGGACGTTTTTCGAGTTGACACATCATAATATTGTTTTTAATAGTATAGGGTGGGTCACAAAAAAATTTGGATTGTCTGTAATTTTTAAATCATATCTGGAAAGAATATACAACATATTTTTCGGAATAGGAGTCAAAAATGAAGTTTTCTAAAAGTCCAAGATGGTGGACAATTTTATAAAGTTGCAATTTTTAACCCCCCTCCCCCCCGCATGAAACTCTTTTTTGTGCGCCATTGGCTCAAGCTATTTTTCCTTTGAAAAATATATCTTATAAAAATCGGTGATGAAATAAAAATGGTAAAAAAAATTACATTTGGCTTGTAACATAAAAACAGATAATAACAGAAAAAAATCTTTAAATCTAATATTGGCTTCTTTAAATGTTTAAGTTCATTAAAATCGGCTTGGTCTCTACCAATAATTAAAAATCAAAACCGTGTTAACTTTGTGTCAATTTTACCATATTATTGAAAATAAATACAGAATTTACTAGGTTGTAAATGGTCTTTGAGCATTATTAACAGGGGATTCCAGAGTTGTGACGTTCCTAATCAATGACGTAATTATTGAAAAAGTTTTTTAAAAAGGGTTCAATGTGAGAAAATGTCTCTGTGGGTCTATTCTTGAATCGAGAAAAAATTTACTCCCAGGGAGTCAAATTATCTCGCTGCTATGCATCTCATTGGTCCAAATCTTCGGAAATCTTCGGTTTAAATTGAGTTCTCTCACTTTTGCCCGATATTGAGAAAAATCAATTTAAGAGAGAGAATTTAACTATCTGGGAGCAAATGTTGTCTCGATTTAAAAATACACGCACTGGTCGCAGAGGTATCATGGCTTAAAAATGTTGGGCGATGTGCTATCAGTATTACGACACTTTTCAGAAAACTACTGGACAGGGAGCAGATTGCGCTGATGATAGCAGGCGATCACGGCAATTAAAAGGGATAAATAAGTACAAAAATTATGTTGGTTTCAATTAGTCTGAGTTTCACTTATATGCATCTTCTAAAAATAGTATGTTTTTAATTTAATGTTTACTTTAATTCTTAGTAGGGACATATCGGTACATTATAGACTGACTTTAAGGAAATTCTATGATTACTGAGCGAACAAATCTTAAGTAATTATTTTTTTTTTAAGATCCAAGATATAAAAAAAAAATTGACGGGACTTCAAAAACGGGAAGAGAAAAATCATGGTATTTAAAGTGCTTTTCCTCTTAAACTCAAAGTAGTTTTAAATTAGTTGTTTCAAAATATACTTTTATTCCCTAGATATAATAAAATGGAATGATATTGTTTTTCTTTGCTTGCCTCGATTTTAAGTTAAATGCAATTTTGTGATAACTGTCGGTACATTTCTTATAAAAGGCTAATATTTTGTTTGCCTATATTTTGGCTAGTGGCTGTTATTTTTAGTGAAGGGGCATGTGTAAGTCCGTGGTATTTTGAATGAAAGAGTTTTGTAACTATGTGGAATTGATAGCTCTTTAGCCACACAATCGAGTGTTAGCGGGAGTTTTGTTCACATCCGTGTAGAAGGGGTGGGTGGCCAAAAATCATTAAAAATACTACTTTCGCAACCGGGGCATGATTATACCCAGTTCTATATAACTCAAGAACGAGGATTTCAAGAAATTTATTTTCAAAGTAATCCGACCTTAAATGACCTTGAAAATCGCAAAAAACAAGATTTCTGCCATTTTCTCTTCACAAAATCTTAATAATTCGAGGTTTTGTCAGTCCAACTTCGAATCTACCTCAAACTATTAAGCATGTATGCCAAATTTGATTCTTAGAGTTTGATGCAGTTTTAAGCTAGAAGGTCAAGTCCAACAATATTGTTAACAAAAATTTGGTTTAGCTATGACGCGTTTAAATATGGCGGCAGATATATCAAAATGGCGACCTATAACCACATTTTATTTTATCCAATTTCGTAAAAATCCAAAAACGACAAGGTGGCCAATAATTTTTGTTGAATTATCGCCGATTACTATAAAAAAAAAGTTTAGTTGATGCATGACCTTGATTGACCTTTACGTTCTAGTCACTTTTGTAACCAACAAAGTTATTTAAATAACCTATAAGAGAGTTAGCAGAAGTTAAATATATATTACCATATACTGGACCAGTGGTTTTAGATGCCATTTTCCAAAATGGCGGTGGAAAAAGCATAAAAAATTTTACTTATGCCAGTAGGGCATGACTACACTTGTTTGTTAACATTCATAACAAAATTCGAGGATGAAGATTTAACAGCTATTTAGTCATACATTCATGTGCCACCGCATCCCTGTAGAAGTTCCGAAACTTAATAAAAACGACAGGCATATAGGTCACTTTTACCAAACTATAGCATAAACTTCTGGGACGCCATATCAAAAAAAATGGTAGGGAGGTTTAAAATAAAGTGTTTATTTATGATTAGATGTTAATTTCATCTCCGGCGCTTAAAGTTTTTGCGTAGTGGTAAATTGGAAACACAACACAAAAAGGTGGTTTTTGACTCGTACATGATATTTTCAAGTCATGCATCAACTAAACTTTTTTTTCGTAGTAAGCGACGACAATTTAACAAGAATTGATGACCGCCTTACCATTTGAACTTTTTTACGAAAATGTATAAAGTAAAATGTGGTTATAGGTCGCCATTTTGATATATCGCCCGCCATATTGAAACGTGTCACAGCTGAACAATTTTTTCTTAACAGTATTGTTGGACTTTTCCTTCTTTATTGTCCTACCAAATTTGGTCCTGTTCGCTTTAATAGTTGATGAATAGCGCCTTTTAGTTTGTAATTTTTGCAATGTGTTAATTTTACTGGGGTATTTTTCAAGGTCATGAAGCTCCAAACTGTAATGATCGAATTTGGCATATACGCCTCATAGTTTGAGGTACATTTGAAGTTGCACTGATAAAACCTCGAATTATTAAGATTTTTTGAAGAGAAAATGGCAAAAGTCTTGTTTTTTGCATTTTTCAAGGTTATTTAAAAAGTTGTATCTTTTATGATTTTTGACCGCCATCTTGAAATATGACTTCATATCAACTTCTTCTACACGAATGCAAACAAAACACAGGGTACCACTTGATTGTGTGACTAAAGAGCTATCAATCCCATATAATCACAAAACCCCTTTATTCAAAATCCCACGGGATAGAAATTACCGACATACGCCCCTACACTATTTGTGATTTGAAGATTATTACATTCTAATGAATGTAGACGTTTGCTAGACACTTCTCTGGTAGTTATAGTTATTTAAATAAAAAAATCGAAAAAAGTGCCAAAAACCTTTATCGCACGTGGAATTGCCCTTTAATAAAGTCGGCACTATTTTTGACAGTTCCGCACGACTACTACATATTTTAGGCACTTCACCTATCTGTTATGAGATGGCGCTCTCTTTGGTTGCCGAGGCTATCACAAACCTACGTTCGGGCAGAGCTTTCTTGTGCGCGGTGCTATCAAAATAATAGGGACTTAGGGAAAATAATGTCGACTTTCATAATGTTTGTGCACGGCACTATTTCTGACAGTTCCGTATGAAGATTGAAAGGTTTCTGACATTTTTGTCATCTAAACATGCTCATATTGTGCCATTCTTAAAGTTGACAAATTAAATGGGACTTATCGGAACATAAAGTCGGCATAGCCTGACTCGGCACTATTTCTGACAGTTCCGCACGAAGATTGAAAGGTTTCTGATATTTTTGTCATGTAAACATGTCATATAAACATGCTCATATTTTTCCATTCTTAAAGTTGACAAATTAAAGTTAATGCCGTCCTTTATTAAAGGCAAGCACAAACATTATGAAAGTCGACATTATTTTGATAGCAAAGATGACATATTTAGACAACTACAATGCCAGAATCTCTTTAAACTTCGTGCGGAATTGTCAAAAATAGTGCCGTCTTTATCAAAAACAGGCTATGCAGACTTTATGTACCGATAAGTCCCTACTTTCTTTTAACGGTAAGGATTTACTACACTTGTTATTTTGGAAATAATTATCACATTTCTTTGAATTCGACCCATATAACTTTAAAATAAATATTTCAACGCATCGGTCTGGGTATACATAACGCGTTCGAAACAAATTCAAAATACACTACATTTTTGACTTGTTCATGCATGTTTCGAACGATGCCGCTTCTTTGACGGGTGTGATGAATGAAACATAAAATGCGTACGCCGATTTTATATAGTGTATTGTGGGCCCCGCAACTCAGTAACTTTTTAGGTATTTCAAATTGACAAAAAATGTCACCGTCAGGTTTAGGTGTTGTCAAACGCTTATATTAAAAAATTCCTCAACTAAACGAATTCAAAAAAGCCCAAATTTTGGCAAAATTAGATGGTGGTTAGTCGGTTCGAAGAGTAGGGGCCCATTATGGACAAAACAAGGCTACAATTGTAAGAATAAGAAGAAAGTATCAAGAAGAAGAAACTGTAAAGCATAGTAAAGTGTGGCCAGTCTCCTTATTTTTGTGTTTACAATGTCGAAAGATCTAACCTGTAATTCGAAAACGTCAAAGTCAGTTGCAATAAGCAACGCAATTAGCAAAACCTAAATTAAACAGACCTGCAGATAACTTCTGCCGTACGCATTTTATGTAGCCGGAAGTGTACGTATCGTTAGGGACCCACGAACATACGCAACGATTTTAATCAGCAGTTCTGTCATCCAAGAAAGCGGGCTTCGAAACATCGCATAAAAAAGGCAAAAATGTAGTGTATTTTGACTTTGTTTCGAACGCGTTACGTATATCGATACTGATGCGTTGAAATATTTACTTTAAGTGTCTAATGTCGTCCTTCATTAAAGGCAGATACAAACATTATGAAAGTCGACATTATTTTGATAGCAAAGATGACATATTTACACAACAACAATGTCAGAATACTCTTAAATTTCGTGCGGAATTGTCAAAAATAGTGCCGTCTTTATTAAAGTCAGGTTATGTCGACTTTATGTACCGATTAGTCCCTACTGAAATGTAGAACAAGCCTTAAAAAAATATATTTTATTAACAAAATTATCAAAAAAATACTTACCCGACAACGAAGATATTAAATTACTCCTCATATCCAATTCCCTTAGATTTGGCAGTCCATTCAATTGGGACACTTCCAAAACCACAATTCTGTTATAGGCCAAAGTCAAACATTCCATCGTTGATATGTTCAAAAGAGCAGTAAAAGGGAAAGTTTGAAATGCATTAAAACTTAGTTTTAGGTCTTTTAGAACGTTCAAATTTGAAAACAACCCGTGTTTCAATTCACTGAGATAATTTTTACTTAAATCTATTTTTAACAGGTTTTTGTTTTTTGAGAAAATACCTACAGGTAGTTTTAAAATCTGGCACTCGTCTAACGAAATTTCTTGTAAAGATGGCAACCCACCTAAAGTTGCACTGGAAATAGCACTTAAATTATTATTAGTCAGTCTTAACACTCTTAAACCAGGAATATCTAGATACACTAAATCCGAAGTGGGTATTTCATTTGACTCTAAACTTAACTCGTTTAAATTGTTTAAACCTTTAAAGGCATGCGGTTCTATTTGAGTAATTGAGCAATTCATTAATTTTAATTTTCTTATGGGCAGTCTTTCTTGAAACATGAAGTCCTGAAGCACTTTGAGAGGGTTAAAGGATAGATCTAAAGTCCGTAGTTTTTTAAGGTTTGTGAGGGCTCTGGGCGCTATTTTGTTTACTAGGTTGCGCGAGAGGTAGAGTTCTTCCAGTTCTTGAAGTTCTGAAAGAAAATAAATAACTATTATTGGAACCGTAATAATGATTGAGCAGAAGAACTTCACTAAATAGACTACTGGATATTCAAATTTTATGTGTACATTATTATTTAATAATATTATTTCTTTTAAAAAACTGAACCAACTGTTTCTTGGCTTTCGCGCAAAAGGAGAGTACCAAACCTCAGATCATTTATTATTTGAAAGAATAGATCACCTTACGACAACTTTCTACTCTGAGGGGTATAGTTCAAAAGGTGTTAACAATTAATTAACTTGTGACGCAGGGAGGTTAAACTAATCTCCTCCGCTCAGATAGCTCAACTATGGGTACTAAAATTTCTTAATGACTAAATGAATAACAAAATTATGTTCAATGCAGCTATCGAGGAGATTAGTTGCCTACCAAGTTTAAGAATTATTTTTACTGCCACTATTGATTTGTTTCGCCAAAAGAAAATAACAACGTACAGCTTCAAAAAAAAACTAAATAGCCTAATCAGACTTTCGCTAATTAATCTGGTGATTGTAACAAAATGCATTATTATAAAATTCGAATTAAAAAAGTTTGAAATGTTTAAATAGTTTTATTGGGCCTTAATTTTTCAAAAATTTATCAACTTATATAAACTTAGACTTTTTAAGAAGCACCGGTTTCAAAATTTATAGAACCTGTTTTAAAATCTGCCTTTGAATTTTCAGAAAAAAGTCGTAGTAGTAGTAGAGAGGAGATTGGGAGGGGGGGGCGGGGGCGGGGAGTCAATTATGTTGTGCAGGTGTTTTAAAAGTTCTATGCTTCAGAAATGTTGAGCATAAATTAAATTACTAGGTCACTAAAAAAAACAATGCAAATTTGAGGTTAGTTTTTATAAAAATACAACTGTAATTAATATCGATAAAACGTGATTTTCATAAGCTTTCGAAGAAGGTATCACAAGTAGGCTAGTGCTTAAAAGATCAAAAAGATCTTGAGTGAAAAAAAAAACCTAGTGCTATTTAAAATTCTAAAGTGGGTGGGGCTAGCGCTGACAGCTTTAAGGTGGGGGCATATTCCCCCTCGATTTTATAGGAACGGTATTTTTTTGTTTCTTAAAATTTTGCGTATTTTCAAAATATGGCCATTGTAAGTTTTCAAATTGTCACCCTCTACAAAATGTTAATAAATAAACGATATACCACAAAACACAAAATAACCCTGACATTAAAAAAAAATCCCAAATAATAATTATTCCAAGAATGTCCAACAGTTACCTGTGAATGTCGTTTCCGTAATTTCGCATAAGAAATTGATGCTTATATCCAAGAATTTTAAGGCTTGCATCGATTGAAAAGCGCCGTTTTCAATAAATGCGATACTATTGTTGGTCAGGTATATCCTTTGGATGGCATGCAGGTCTCTAAATATCATCTTGGTCAGCCGAATAAGGCGATTGTGACCAAGCCACATGATTTGTACGCTTGACTGACCCTTAAAAGCATCTTCGTGCAATGTAGCTATGCTGTTAGAGTCTAGCTGGATGGACACCAGGGATTTAGAGTCATGCATAAAGACGTCGGTCAGATCGGCGATTGCGTTTCCCTGTAAATAAAATAAATAACTTTCGAAGGGTTTGTCCAGTTTGAATGTAAGCCTAAGCAGCAAAAAGCTAATTACGATTTACAGATATACCTAATGCCACAAAATTGGGCTTGCTCCTTATAGACGACTGGAAATTCTGGTTTGACCCAAGAAAAATTGGAACAAAAAATTTGGTATACTGTAAAACATACCAAAAGTTTATCAAAATTTGACCACTAGAAATGATTCTCTTAAATGGCAGCCAAAAAATTGTGTATGTAACAGCAGATACTCCAACACAAATTAACAAAACTTACAATTTTGTTTTTTACCTTTAATTCGTGAATAAGTAGAACTTTAAAATTAGTGACTGAACAAAATATTTTTGAAATTACATTACCAATGGGCCATTTGAAGCAAATGTAATTTTATTAAAAAAAAGAAAAACGCTTTAACAATCTACCGGTTTGTGTTAAAAATCTTGAAATAACTCCAGATCATAAAACCACTATAATACTTTTTCTTGGTATGTGAAAAAGTCAAAATATACAAATAGTTTCGGATCTAAAGCAAATAATATTTTTTCAATTTTTGTACTTTTTGTTTCGTCCAACCCAAAACAAAAGCTGGGTCACAATAATTTTTAACATAAATGTTAACAACATGCTTTCTTCTTTAATTTCAATGCCTTTTGTTTAGTTTGGAAAAGCCTTAATAACGCATTTTTCTAAAAAACTGAGATATATAATAGTAAGAATTTACTAAAATTAAGTTTTGATTTTTCTTGTCCCGTCCAACTCAAAGTTTAAAGGTTCGCCCTATAAGCTCTGGTTATAACTTATTATTTTAAACTTATTTTATTGCATAACATATGGTTTAAAGAAAATATTTATTACAAAATATAGTTACCATTTTATCATATAGAAGTCACAGCTGGTTTTTCTAGTAAAGGGTTACTTTTTTGTCCCGTCCGACCCCTTGAAATGACCGCAATATTATCCGGTAACTAATTATTATGTGTAATTTTTGTCAACTAAACGTGTTGGTAAAGAATGTGCTTGCTTTTAAGTGGCTCAGTTAAGTTTGCCCCCCCCAGATCGATTTTCTCAAAAATTTTTATGCCAAAATTTTGCACACATTTTGCACAATTTTGCACACCACAAATCAAATTTTGCACACCTTCCTACGAGAAACTACAGCCCATTTTCTGTGGGGGGGGCAAACTTGACGTTGCCCCCCCCCAGTCAATTTTTTTCAAAAATTATGATGTCATTTGAAAGGTCTTATTTTGCACAATTTTGCACACCCATTTTAAAATTTTGCACACCTCCCTGTAACCCACACGAGGGTTCTGAAAATATCAAGTTTGCCCCCCCCCAGTTAATATTTTTCAAAAAGTTTTGTGTCGTTAGAAAGGTCTTATTTTGCACAATTTTGCACACTCATTTTAAAATTTTGCACACCTCCCTGTAACCCACACGAGGGTTCTGAAAATATCAAGTTTGCCCCCCCCAGTCAATATTTTTCAAAAAGTTTGGTGTCGTTAGAAAGGTCTTATTTTGCACAATTTTGCACACCCATTTTAAAATTTTGCACACCCCCCTGTAACCCACACGAGGGTTCTGAAAATATCAAGTTTGCCCCCCCCAGTCAACATTTTTTAAAAATTTTGGTGTCGTTAGAAAGGTCTTATTTTGCACAATTTTGCACAACCATTTTAAAATTTTGCACACCTCCCCGTAACCCACACGAGGGTTCTGAAAATATCAAGTTTGCCCCCCCCAGTCAATATTTTTCAAAAAGTTTGGTCTCGTTAGAAAGGTCTTATTTTGCACAATTTTGCACACCCATTTTAAAATTTTGCACACCTCCCTGTAACCTACACGAGGGTTCTGAAAATATCAAGTTTGCCCCCCAGTCAATATTTTTTAAAAAGTTTGGTGTCGTTAGAAAGGTCTTATTTTGCACAATTTTGCACACCCATTTTAAAATTTTGCACACCCCCCTGTAACCCACACGAGGGTTCTGAAAATATCAAGTTTGCCCCCCAGTCAATATTTTTTAAAAAGTTTGGTGTCGTTAGAAAGGTCTTATTTTGCACAATTTTGCACACCCATTTTAAAATTTTGCACACCTCCCTGTAACCTACACGAGGGTTCTGAAAATATCAAGTTTGCCCCCCAGTCAATATTTTTTAAAAATTTTGGAGTCATTAGAAAGGTCTAATTTTGCATCATCTTGCACACCCATTTTAAAATTTTGTACACCTCCCTCTAACCCATACGAAGATTCTGAAAATATGAAGTTTGCCCCCCCCCACCGTCGATATTTTTCAAAAAATTTTGTGTCATTCGAAAAGTCTATTTTGCGCAATTTTGCACACCCTTCAGTACCCACAAGAGCGTTCTCAAAAAAGTTTGCCTCCCCCCCCCAGTTAATATTTTTCAAAAAATTTATGTCATTCGAGAAGCCTAATTTTGCACAACTATTTTTAAATTTTGCACACTTCCCATGCCGTTTTCTTTTTGTGGCGTTTACGGTTAAACTTGGTCCTAAAATTTCCCAGAAGTATAAGCAAACGAAGGAGACCTCGATTGTGTAATATCTTTGAATATTGTTTAAATTTACAGATAATTGTTTATGTTTACATTTGTATATAATCAAAAGTTTTTAATTTTTATGAATTTCCGGATTATACTTAAATTTTCATATCAAAAATGAACAGAAAAAATCGATGTAGACAGCGCATCCTGTCATGTTCGATGCCTTGAGAATCGGAACCAGCCTATTTTGCCGGTTCAGAATGGTTCCGGTTCTCAAGGTATGGATCTTCACAGAATGTGCTATCTACGTCCATTTGTTAGATGATGTCATAGCATGTGAAAAATTAAGTATAATCCGGAAATTCATAAAAATTAAAAACTTTTGATTATAGACACATACAGACCGCTTCAAGATACTGCGAACATAGGGGGAATCAAGTCCAATTTACTCTCTGTGCCGTACGACCGAGGTGGATTCGAAGCACGCTGCAGTGTTATCTTTTGGAAATTCATTTTGTTTTTATTATTTTGTTTTATTTCTGCCTTGCTCGAGAAACAGATTGGTAAGTTCTTAATTGAAATAATACATTTTTAAAACTAAAAATGGATGTCTACGAAGTTGCCGAAAAAGTGCAGATAGGGGTTTTTATAATAGGCTCGGATATTGTCTAGCCGAGCAAGGAGGACTTTTCAAACATTTGCTCTAATTTTTTTTTGACTGGGAGAATCTTTTTGGTTTTTAGAATGTATTATTTTATTTTGAGAACTTGCTTCTATTTTGTTTCTCCTTATTATTTTCATTGTAACACGTCGTCACTGATAAATTTGAGCAGTTGACAATAAAACGCTCTTATTTATCAGTGACAAAAAATAAGAAAATTACGTTATAAAAATTTGCGGTTTCATTGACTACGCTCCACACAGCACCGTGGTTAGAGGCGTACTAAATACCAAAGGAAAGTCATGCAAGTGGTGATCGCAAGCCTGAGTATTGGTTGCTTCACTGATAGGCGTGCGGTGTCTCTGCATGTACGTACACTGGCAAATTAGACTTCTTCCGCCCTATGTTCGCAGTAGCTTGAAGCGGTCTGTATATGTAAGCATAAGCAATTATATGTAAATTTAAACAATATTTGAAGATATTACACAATCGAGGTCTCCGTATTTTGCTTATACTTCTAGGAAATTTTAGGATCAAGGTTAACCGTAACCGCTACAAAAAGAAAACAGCTCCAGAAACTAGTAGGTAGGTATATGCAACTATATCTGAATTCGGGACAGGTATCCGCGGGAGGCGGGAGGTTGTACGTGCCGTAAAGAGGAATGCGTGCGTACCTACACCTACCACGCGCGAAGGCCTTTTATGTAATATATTGAAATATCGCTTAGCAATGCCTAGTTTTATTTGTGTTCATGATTCAGAATGACTTCGGGTGAAATTTCCGAAGTTTGCAACGTGTATTTTAAATGGTGGCGTTCTATTTCGGCAGGAAAGTCAATGTGAACGCCTCTATTTAAAATACATAACATTACGTAACGCCTGGTTCTCACCTATGCGTGCCCACCCTGACTCTAAAAATGCGTCACGTGATCAGCCATGCATTTGCCGATTTTTTAAAAGTGTTGCGTGATGCGTTTTTAATGTCAGGGTGAGCACGCATAGGTGGCAACTAGGCGTAACGCTTATAGAGGTTATGTAGGGGTGAGCGGGGTTTCGCGGTTCCGTTACGTAACGCAATTTTTAAATTATTATTGTGAAATAAAACAACTTTTTGGATTTTTCGAGTGAAAAAGAAAAAAAAGAGGGGGTCCCTGGCAGCAAAACGTTTTGTTATTTTAGACTGGAGTAGTCCCAAACGTTACAAAGCATTATATAGGGGGTCGCGGGTTGGGGTCAAAATTGGGCAAAATAAGGGTTACGTAATAAGTGCACTACCTCTCAGTTTACGCAATTACTTTGTGGTTATCGGTAAATATAACCTAACGTTCTTACTTACTTTTTACTTTTTTTAGTCGATGATACGTACCTCATCAATCAATTTTCCAAAAATATTACGAAAAAAATAAAATAACGATAACCATAAAGTAATTCCTCCGGAAATTCCGAACTCTGTTATGGAACTGCGCAGTCGCAGAAGTAACAATAATAATAAGGAAAGAGACAAAAACACTGACCAAAAAGACCTTAAGTGTGAATGGAACTTTAACTTTCTACCTATTGGTGTCATCCCATTTGCAGCAGGCGTTGTTTCCGTCTTTGGGTTGAGAATTGAGTCAAATTTACATGACATATATTTTGAATTCGATCTATAAAAGGAATAATAATTTTTTTCTTATTTGCCATTTTAAGTGCATGAAATACAAAAACAAAATGTCTAAAATGTTCATGTGTAGAAATAAATAAACGACTTCTTCTAATTATAATTATTGACGGACGGAATTTTTTGATGTAAACCTAGTTAATGACACACCAAGACGCCAAACGCGTGGTGTGAACTGCAAAATCAAGGCGGGCGGCATTACCGTAGCCGCTGTCCGCAAATAGCAAGGTGTGATCCCACCATTATCCAGATGAAAATTTTCGGACGCACCCATGAAATCGGAGGCGCGTTCGACCTCGGGTGAAACTTGCCCCAAAATGGGTAAGTGCAGCCCTCTAGAAATTTGATAAGCCTTTGGTATTCTTGACATGTAAAAGAGAAAGATAGAAATGCGGCGTTATAGGCGTTCTTAGTTATTTTCGGTAAGAGCTTCATAGAAAGTGACAGTTTCCTCGTCCTTCATTCCCCAAATGGACCTACCTAAATTTTTGGGTGTTCTGCACCAAATTTTGACGTTTCTTGGACCTTGGTCATCTTGTCTTTACACTTTGCAGTGTGTATTTGTGGAAGAAATGAATTTGATGGACAAGAAGAAATTCTGTTTTTTTTTATAAGTTAACTATACGTTAAAAAAGTGTAGGTTGTATAAAAACAAGCTTACGGAATCGTGGAGTGAATTAGGGCGTACTCCTATTAGCTCCACGGTCCCGTAAGTATTATATATATAACTTTTATTTTGGTTTATTATTGAAGTAAAATATGCGTGCGGGAAAGTAGAAAGATCTGAAAGAAAAGAAAGCGTCGTTTTTTTTTAAAAGAAAGTGTTTATTTTATCTATCAACGAAGTTTACTATTAGAAGTGCAACAACACGCAAATACGATTTACTTACTTTCCACTAACTTGCGTAACAAAGACTTTTATGGAACTTAAAATTAACGTTTTTATTTTATTAGACTCTTAAAGCCAATTATCAAAGTTAACACTATCCTAAGACGTATCTCTGTCGAGTGGACCAATCAACCATGTACAGTTTTAAATATATCGGGAATGCGAGACAGCTCCAGCTGATCAAAGTACCCCTGGATACCCATTCTTCAGTTTCGAGAGAAACTTTCGTGTAGGAACGATCACATCCTTTATTTCAACCATTAGGCAAGCCCCAATGCGGTTACGAAACGTTCGTTAAGCTGAAAAGCTCCACGGCGCCCGCTTTCTTCCCCATAACCAGCAGATGTAAGTTGTAGGAGAGTTCTCTTGATATGCGGTAGCCCGGTAATGTCCGGCGGTGCTCGACTGATATCGGATGGCTAGTGCAAGCAGTCAAACTATCCTATTGGTCCAAATCACTAATGTGAGCATTCCTATAGGAGTGTTCTCTCGAAACTGAAGAATAGGTACCCTGTCCTGCAATACGTGTCAGGATAACACGTAAGAAGACGTGACGTTACGTAGTTTTCACGCAAGACGTTGCTCTATCAACAAAAACGTGTCATTTCGATCAGCTGGAGATGGCATGCATTCGCCATAAATTTAAAAGTGTACTTGGTTAATTGACCGACAAGATAGAGATACGTCTTAAGATTTTTTTAGGGATGAGGTATTTTGGGGGTAGTTCCGAAGGGAGAAATGGAGGAGAGTTCAAAAACAATAGGGCTCCGCGCGTCAATACACGTAATCGTTGTGTAAAATTTCGTTATGATCGGTGCAGGAGTTTTTGAGTTACAGTGGCGCATATCGAGGCGACGGACAGACAGACAGACAACAAATCAGTAAAGAATTGGGTTTCATCCTGTGAAGATCCATACCTTGAGAACCGCAACCATTCTGACTGCAAAATTAGACCTTTATAATGACTCCAAAATTTTTAAAAAATATTGACTGGGGGGCAAACTTGATATTTTCAGAACCCTCGTGTAGGTTTCAGGGAGGTGTGCAAAATTTTTAAATGGGTGTGCAAAATTGTGCAAAATAAGACCTTTCTAACGACACCAAACTTTTTGAAAAATATTGACTGGGGGGGGCAAACTTGATATTTTCAGAACCCTCGTGTGGGTTACAGGGAGGTGTGCAAAATTTTAAAATGGTTGTGCAAAATTGAGCAAAATAAGACCTTTCTAACGCCACCAAATTTTTTTTAAAATGTTGACTGGGGGTGGCAAATTTGATATTTTCAGAACCTTCTTGTGGGTTACAGGGAGGTGTGCAAAATTTTAAAATGGGTGTGCAAAATTGTGCAAAATAAGACCTTTCTAACGGCACCAAACTTTTTGAAAAATATTGACTGGGGGGGGGCAAACTTGATATTTTCAGAACCCTCGTGTGGGTTACAGGGAGGTGTGCAAAATTTTAAAATGGGTGTGCAAAATTGTGCAAAATAAGACCTTTCTAACGACACCAAACTTTTTGAAAAATATTGACTGGGGGGGGGCAAACTTGATATTTTCAGAACCCTCGTGTGGGTTACAGGGAGGTGTGCAAAATTTTAAAATGGGTGTGCAAAATTGTGCAAAATAAGACCTTTTTAACGACACCAAACTTTTTGAAAAATATTGACTGGGGGGGGCAAACTTGATATTTTCAGAACCCTCGTGTGGGTTACAGGGAGGTGTGCAAAATTTTAAAATGGGTGTGCAAAATTGTGCAAAATAAGACCTTTCTAACGACACCAAACTTTTTGAAAAATATTGACTGGGGGGGGGGGCAAACTTGATATTTTCAGAACCCTCGTGTGGGTTACAGGGAGGTGTGCAAAATTTTAAAATGGGTGTGCAAAATTGTGCAAAATAAGACCTTTCTAACGACACCAAACTTTTTGAAAAATATTGACTGGGGGGGGCAAACTTGATATTTTCAGAACCCTCGTGTGGGTTACAGGAAGGTGTGCAAAATTTTAAAATGGGTGTGCAAAATTGTACAAAATAAGACCTTTCAAATGACATCACAATTTTTGAAAAATATTGACTGGGGGGGGCAACGTCAAGTTTGCCCCCCCCCACAGAAAATGGGCTGTAGTTTCTCGTAGGAAGGTGTGCAAAATTTGATTTGTGGTGTGCAAAATTGTGCAAAATGTGTGCAAAATTTTGGCATAAAAATTTTTGAGAAAATCGATCTGGGGGGGGCAAACTTAACTGAGCCCTTTTAAGTTACAAAATAATAAAAGTTAGAAACTCCAAGTAACATTAGCAAAAGCTGGGGTATCCAAAATTCGATGGATGGGATTTCGGATATTTTTAGAGGAGTTTGAAAAAAACTGACCGGCATATACGGCTAAATTTTTAAGAAAAGTTTTAAGGTGAAAACCGCGTCTTGATACTTCAAGCCATTTTCGGATTACTGGGGTCACACGAGTCGACACCGTTTTGATTAAAAATTGACCCTAAATAAAGCTTTCCAATTTTTATCAGTATTAATTGAACTCTAATTAATTTTGAGCAAAAATTTCATTTTGTTATAAGCTTAACCAACACTTTTTTTAATTAACTAAATTATACCTAATACTAATAAAAAAATTAACTTTGACACGATATATTACAAACGACAGTTGCATTTACAATGGTCCTTTGCCCAAAAAAAAACTGTTAGTACTCTTGTGTTATCATTATTTTAAGGGAATCGACTCACTCCGTATTTAATAAATTTCATTAATTATTTTCTAATCAAAATTGAGTAAAAAGGCTAACAAGCACCTGCCTGAAGATCGCTCTACGCTAGCTTTTTAGGTAAATTTACACCAATTTCTAGTTTATTAACAATTTAAATCGGTCTTGGTTGTCGCTTAGATTGCCTTTCGGTAATAATCTTCTGCCACCCCATGTTTATTTTTTAGGCAAATTTTTCCATAAAATCCGTGGATCGTCATTCAACGACCATCTTTGCATTATGAGCTAAGGCTGCTTCTTCAATCATAAAAAAAAATTAGAAAATCACTTGCCTAGGACAACTAAGCTATCGTAACCTTCACTACCATAACTAAACTAATTTTGTCCAAGTTTTTTGGCTACATTTTTATGAAATACAAAAAGCGCGTGGCTGTGACCGCGGGAACTTACTTTTGCACTTCTTGCCGACGGGACGATATGGGAAACAGACCAGAGCTGGGCACTAGCCAAGTCGATCAAAGAAGGGAGGGCTGGGTTAAATCAATTTTGAGAGACTTTTAAAACCAATTTGTGTAAGTCTTGCAGATGTTACTCATTATTGTAATAAAAAATGTGTAAATATTAATGAGTAACTCAATTTTAAGTAAATTTGAATCATTTGTAGGTAAATTCAATATAATAAAAAAACATTCAATTTAATCAGTCCAATTTTTGTGAATTTTTCTCCGTGTGCCAAGTCATGACTTTATTAAAATTAAAAAATTAAAGACAAGTTTAAAAATAAAAAATGCTGGATATTTTCATGCTTCCTAAATTTTGTTGCCTCTTTCGTTTCATTGTGAAGCCAATCCAAAGTCGATTTTACTCCCAAGCATCCCTACATAAAACGACAAAATTTTCTTTACAAACCCACTTACCTGTAAATTGATATGCTGCAAGCTTTGCAGGGTCCGAAACGCCCCGGAATCTATCGCGGCGATTTGATTATCGTGTAGATGCAACTCGAGCAGCACTGGCAAAGGGTCGAACACGCCTTCGTGCACTGATTGAATTTTGTTCTTGTGCAGTCTTATTTCCTTTAGGTTTATCTGAAACGATAGGGTGGCTTTGGAAAACTTTAAAATAAATTAATAAAGCAATCGCAATTTTTAAATGGAAAACTGGGACTGCGGAATCGATTTAATGTTATTGTGGCAAAGTTGTGAGCTACACTAAGTTTTGTAATTATCGGCTTTCCTCTCAGGTATCGGCGGTGGGACCAATAAAAATATTCCCTACAGCTATAAATATAACTTTGCCACAACAACATTAAAATCGATGCGACACCAAGTTTCCATTTTTTTTAAACTGCATTATCCTTTATCGAATTTTGCTTATCGGTGTCATCAGAATGCTGAAAAATTCCAAGTTATATTTGTTTGATATTTATTTATGGTGGGTGATATCAGTCATTAAATCTTATATCGATCTGTCTCTAATATTTTTGCGTGGGTTTCGTATTGGAGCAGCGCGTTGTAAATTTATCGGATTTTTTTCACCGATGTCATCAGCCTGTTGCAGGGTAAAAATACTTCCTAAAACTTGTTTTAGACAAGGAATAGTCTAACCGCGAATTATATTAAATAGGCAGTTGCTTTAGCAAGAAAGCCTCGTTTTTTAAAAGCGTTTGCTAATTTTATATGTTTTGTGGTAATTAAAAAAACGACCTTTTTGACTTTTTTTATAAATCCTCCAGACCCATGAGTACGTCATTATCTCCTCTTTGCACAGCAGGTATTTGATTATCGTGTAGATACAACTCGAGGTGCACTAGTAAAGAGCCATAACTACAACTGTGCCATTTTCCAATTAAAAATTGCGATTATCGAATTTTGTTCACCGATGTTATCACAAAATACATTGGAAATGGCTTTCGGCTAAATTTCATAACTTTTTTATGTTGTAGTACTTGATGACCGAAGCACAAAAATAAAAAAAAAACGAGATAGGGAGCAGGATTACTTTCTTAGATATGGAGCTTTAAAGTTGACGTGTTATAAGGCTATATAATCATCGTTTCTCTATCCTTTCCACCTATGTTTCTATATGGGTTCTTTAGGACCACCGGAAAAGTCACTAATTTGAAAGTTTTAAGAAAGAAAGAAAGAAAAAAAAACCGACCGTTTCAAAAAAAATTACAATTTTCATTTTCTTTAAAACAAACGGCCATATTTTCTTTGTCTGCCATTCGTTAACGGTGGGTCATATGAGTTATTAAAAATTAAAAGTGCCGCGATTAAATCAGACCTCTTATCGATTTTTTTACAATTTTTTTTCGTGGGTTTAGTTTTTACCTACCATTCATCAAGGATTTTTTGCCAAGTCGTTGATGAGCTTCGCTACGATCGAATAATGAATTGGAATTTTCATTCATACTGGAGGATTGCTCCGGATAAATAATATATTATAATGTTAAGGTGTAACAAAATTTGAGAACTCATTGTGGCTACATTTTTTAAACTAAATATAATACTAAAACAATAAAAATATCAGTTTTGGAAAAACTGAATTTTTGATCTGTTGTAAATTTCACTCTCTCGGAGGAGTAAAATTAGCGCCTAAAAGGTAGTTGGGGAATGTGGGTAGTGCAGAATATTATTTTAAAAATGTATAAGATACCTTTACAGAAGACGGTAAGTTTTTTTTAACTTCATCGATTTGTCGGTTTTAAGAGATTAAAATTTAGCATGCATGTAAAAGAAAAGAAAGCCATCTTTAGGGGTTTTCTGCAGTTTTTATTAATTTTACTGATCCGAAATTCAATTTTTAGTAGTCAAGCATCAATGGCTTTAGGGAGGGCTTCAGCCTCCTGGTCACGCCACTGTTTAAATTAACGAATCGTTTTTAAAATATTAGTGAAACTGGGTCTTAAAATCAAATAGTATAAGTAGAAGGATAAATTCGGCTTCCTTGCTCGGCGCAGGCTTTAAACTTTTCGCCTCGGTTTAACAAGTGCCACTTTTCTTCCTTAGTGAGAAAAAGACTATTTGATATAATCGTGCGTAAAGTCAAATTTTAGAACGCATATAGTAAAACCGATTTTACTTGTTTTTTTTCTTGTAATTTTAAAGATTTTACCATTTTTATTTAAATATAATTTTTTTGGCTTTGCTACTGTACCAATTATTAAAGTTATTTTTTATATTAGACACCTTTTGCACCTCTTACGAAAAATCTCCGTCACGTAACTTTATCGTCTATTAACGTGATTTGACGTAGATAATATCACGTTGTTTTTTAAGCAGCAATTTTAGTTTTTGCACGCCGACTTTGGTTTGTTTATAGATAACTTCTTACGCTATTTATTATTATCAAGATTTACGAAAATATTTTGTCCAAAGAGAGGTTATGCTGAATCACTTTACTATAGTTGCCAGTGTAAGTAAATGTTACTTTTCTTACAGAATTCTAGCCAAATATAATTTTTAAGAAAGAATTGATACTCAACTGTACAATCACCTATAATACAGAACATTTTGGCATTCAAAATTAAATTTAAATATTCCTAGCACTGTCTGATAAGCAACACAAGTGCGAATTTCGGATCTACGGTTAGCATTACCCTTTTTGAGGGAAAGCTGGCTATTTATTGATTTTATCATTTTTTACCCTCGTTATATCCCTTTTTAAAATATTTTTTTACGCGACTTTCTTGAAAAAGGGGATTTTGCGCACGGAGACTACGATCTAAAAACGGCATTTTGCGCACGATATGTGCAAAAGGTTTTGCACACGCTTACGTAATTTTTGCACGCGGGTCTCCCGTCATTGTGATTTTTGTTGTTATCACCCAACAATATAAGTTGGCTGAGTTCCATAGCAACCGTCACGGCTCCTTTGTTTTGTTTATTAGATACTTCTAATAGAATATTATGCATTTTATTAATAAAAACGAGTTAAATTGAAATTTGATTTTTGTGGTCTTTGTTCATTTGCAGTCGTATAAAAAGTATCGTAAAAAACTTGTTTGAAAACTTCTTTGCACACTCCCTCGACTTGTGGACCTCACCTTCGACTCGGTCCACCAAACTGTCGCGATCGTGTGCAAAGAATCGTTTTCAAAACTTGTTGTTTAAATAACTATTGTTTATTTACCTTAACCATATTAATTTTAAGGGATGCCGTATTCACCCGCAGTTAACGTAAAACTTTATCGGTTGGTAAGGTATTTCATTATTACCCAGTAACTGCGCATGCCATTACAACTTTTTGACCCAAATTTAAACAAACAGGACAGAAATTACAAGACCAAATCCAGGCAAAGGCATTCCTTACAATTCTATACGTTAAAGGATTATCAGAGAAAATTCGATGAGTACCGAAAAACTTTAATATTAAAACAGCTTTTAAATCTAGTAATACAATTCGAAGCCTTCTTAGTAAAACAAAACCGGAGAACAAACAAAATAAGGAATGCATTTACCAAGTTCCTTGTGAGTATGGTGAATCATACATAGGAGAAACTAAAAGACCACTATCTGTTAGGCTTAAGGAACATCAGATGAATTCCCAAAAAGGTGAAACAACGAAATCAAGAATCGCCGAACATGCATGGTCAAAACAACACCGAATGAAGTGGGCAGAAGCAAAGGTTTTGCACAAGGACTCACACTGGAAGAGACGAAAATATCTTGAAGCTGCCTTTATTGGGCAGAATCAGGGTATTTTCAGTAAACCAAGTGTTGAAATCCCAAATATTTGGAAGCCCCTCCTTGGGCGGAGCCAAATTCTTAAACTTCAAGGTTGAATGATTTCTCACAGTATATAAGTACGTAGCCTTAGAAATTGATTGTATTTTGCACCTGAAGACGATCAGAGATTGTACTGATCGAAACGTCGTGTATAAATAAAATATAGACAATGGAAGTCCGAAACACAGAGTTAATTTTAAACACATCATTGTCTCAAACTATCAAACAAAATTATTACTGTTTTAGCACCCATTTTAATGTTAAGGGGTAGTGTTTTGTTCAAACTTACTACAAGCATTCTCTTCTCTTCAGCATTTAGTTGGTATCTCTCGCGGTCGAGTAATCCGAGCTTATTTAGTGCTTAAAGTCCCTTATAGAATACCTTCATCTTGCAGAAAAGTAATAAACACCACAGTATTCGAGGAAGATTTAGAATTCCCGAACGAGTAGCAACAAGGAACTGTGCAACAAAACAATTTTAAATTTTGACCTAAAAGGCCCTAAGAATTTTCAGAAAATGCCGACTACAGCAATCGATTTTTTAACTTTGCTAGCAAGTTAGCAAGCAGTAAATACGATAGTATAGAGGATAGACTTTAATCTTTTTTGGACTCCTTAGGCTTACTTTGTAAGGACAAAAATTACAGGAAAGGTGCGTGACTTAATATCTGAGAATGACAGCTTACCTAGTTATATAAGCAAGCTGAAGAATGTTATTAAATCTGAGGGATCCCAGGTAGTTTCATCTCAGCTACTGACCCTTAAGCAACAAAGCAGAGATGCGACAAAGTACATATCTGATATAGATATCCTATCTTCGAGGCTTAAAAGGGAAGGGAAGGAGTTCCATCTGATGTTGCCGAGAACTATACCACCAACACAACTGTGCCTGCGCTAAAAAATAACTCTACCTGAGAGAGAGTGAAAATTATTATAGAGGCAGGAAACTTTACTATATGCAGAGAAGCAATTTCTAAATCTGTAAATATATCCTCAGACGTGACAAACACTTTTAATTCAGTTCAGGATATTTAAGAAAAAATTTTAGGTCAAGACCCCAACGAGCACGTTATTATCATAATAATTGAAATAATAGATACAGAGGTACAAACGACCAGAGTAGCCAATACTATTCAAATAATAATTACAGAGGTAGAAATGTATCAAATTACAGGGGCTCGAATAGTGGTCAAAATACAAGGGGAAGGTTCAAATTATGTAAGAAGCTATGACACCAACGAGCGTTCGGAAAACCAACAAGACCCCCAGTTAGGTCCAATAAAAGTTTTTCACCTGGACCTGTCACTTTTGAACTTTGTATTACTGAAAACTGAAATGACAGCATGTCAAAACATAACATTATTGATTGACATAGGAGCCGATATCTCACTAGTTAGAAAAGGAAAAATTGATCCAACTCAGCTACTTAATAGATCAAATGCTAGTCAACTTAGAGGCATAATAGAGGAAACAAACTCTTACGGAACAACAAGGAGAAACATTTTTTTAAAAAATTTTTCACTACCACATACATTTCACACAGCTGATGGAATTTTAGGAAGAGATTTTATCGTAAGACAACAATTTTTAACAGTCCTGAAGAAAATGAACTTACTATCTCGTCTAGATGCGAAATAATTAGGTACATGGAACGGTTCGAAAATCTTCGAGTCCATTTATAAAAATTCTAAATACAAATAGCAAAAATGTCACGATAAGGAATGTTAGTTTACAAACAAGTTATTTAAACAATTTCTACGTTTACAATTATATGTGTTATACACATAACAGAGAATCAATGCTTTTAAGTGAGCTAAATAATGATATACGAGAACGTTTAAGAAACAAGACAATAAGCTTATGCAAAGAATTTTCAGATATTTTTGGTTTGTCAGCACATAAATTGACAACAAACATTTTTTACGAACAAAAACTTAAGTTAGTCGACCCGACACATGTTAACATTAAAAATTATCGTACACCCCACCAGAAATAAATAAACAAGTCAGCAAGTTATTAGAAAATAAAATAATAGAACCTGCGTCTTATAATAGCCCAATACTGTTGGTACCGAAAAAATTAACCGATGAAAATAAAAAACGGAGACTAGTGATTGACTTTAAGCAGGTGAATAAAGCCCTTTTGGCAGATACATTTCCATTGCCACGTATTGACACGATTCTAGACCAGTTAGGGAAAGCAAAATGATTTTCAACTTTGGACTTAAAGGCAGGTTTTCATCAGATTTCATGGGAAAATTACTCTAGAGATATAAAAATATTCAGCACCAATTCAAACTCCTATAGGTTTACTAGGTTATCATTTGGACTTAAGGTCAGTTCAAATAGTTTTCCAAAAATGATGAACATAGCGTTTGCTAGAATAATTGCAGAAAAAGCCTTTATTTACATGGATGATTTGATCGTTATTGGGTGCTCTAAAAATCATCATTTGCAAAATTTAAGAAGCGTTTTTGTAACATGTCGGAAATACAACCTAAAACTTAAACCCGAAACTTATCAGTTTTTTCAAAAATCTCTAACTTTCTTAGGTCATCGTTGCACCAGTGAAGGCATTTTGCCCGACGAATCCAAATTTGAGATTATAAAATCATTCTTACCTCCAAAAGACCCCGCTGCAGTAAAAAGATTTGTATCTTTCTCATCTTATTGTAGAAGGTTTATGCCTAAATTTGCAGAAATTGCAAAACCTTTAAACAATCTTACGGGAAAAAATACAACATTTAATTGGTCACAAGAAAACAAAAAATCTTTTCAAAAATTAAAAAACGTTCTTTTACAATATACCTTTTTGCAATATTCTGATTTTAGCAAAACCTTTACTTTAACAGACGCACCCAAACAAGCTTGTTCCGCGATTTTATTACAATGTTACAACAATATAGATATGGAACAGGACCTGACCGCAATTAATTTCGGTATAAATTATTTTGGACCTTGTGGAAACAAATTTTTAGTAAAGTCTGATCACAAGCCCTTGTTGTACTTATTTTCAATGAAAGACCCATCTACTAAACTCACTCGCATAAGACTAGATTTAAAAAAATAATATTTTGAGGTCCAGTATATTAAAGAATGTGAAACCGTCGGAGCAGACTTTTTATCAAGATTAACCATAGAAGATTTCAAAAATATGACAAGCAATTGATCTCAGATATTAGCTATCACTCAATCTATAACTAGAAAGCAAGAAAGCAAAAAAAATACAGGAGAGAAAAATACAAGTGATAGGCCAATAAATATACCAAAAATTTACGAATCTTTGGATAATGCTAGCATAATTAAAGTGCCAATTTTACAATTTAATTTTCAGCCCAACCCTCTAAGGATATTTATTGGAATAAAAGGAAAATTCGGCGCAAATTTAAATATACCTATCATCAATGACTGTATTTCACTAGAGAATATAAAATACCATACATTGCGAGTTATCAAAATATGTTATTATCATTCCAATACCCAATGAAGAAGCCAAAACAGTAGCCAGGGCAATCATGAATAAATGTATATTAATATATGGTATCATAAAAGAGATAAGAACTGATATGGGTACAAATTATAAAATTGTAGTTTCGTGTGAACTTACAAAAATGATTAATATTAATTATTACTTTTCAACAACGTACCACAGTCCGACAATTGAAGGGTGCGAGAGAAATCGTAGACTGCTTAACGAAATTATTAGAATTTACATAAACGAAAATTTAACTTCTTGGGATACTTGTTTGCCATATTTTTGTTTTGGTTACAAAACTACACCAAGCGTTGACCATAACTACACTTCATTCCAGCTAGTATTTGGTAGAAAACCGGACATTTGAACAAGTTTTAAGTTCAATAATAGATCCTGTATATAATTTAGATGCCTATTACCAAGAGGTAAGATGTAGGTTACAGATAACAAGTAAACGTGCCCATGAATTCATCTCACAAACCAAACATAAACGTAAAGAAATTTACGATAAACAGACAAGGGAATTAATTTTAAATCCGGGTGACTTGGTCCCATTAACAAATGAAAACAGGTCAAAATTTGAGTCATGGCATATGGGTCCATTTTCTGTTATTTCATGTGATGGTGTAAATTGTCAAATTAAAAATCTTAACAACAGCAAAATCACAACAATACATAAAAATAGACTACAACCTTTTCAAAAAACTTAAACGTAACAAAATCTGATACTATTGGAAAGATTAACACGCCAGGACGAACCCGTATAAGGTGACTTATAATAAGTACCATGCGGAACGATGCCTATTTGTGAGTGATTCAGAGTTGGAAGTCAGAGTGTGCGATGGTGTTAAATGATGTCTGGATTGAAGGTGACTAGTGAATCCAGTGACGAGCCCACGCTGGTCACCCCGGGCGAAACATCGTTTAATTGTTTCTCCTTTCGCTTTGGTCTTTTGTGTGTTCCTTGTGGGACACTCATCCAATTTTGAATTGTCGTTCTTTCCTCCCAAGATCTTTTGATTTTCTCTTTTTTATTGTCATCAATAAAGTTTATAGTTTAGTTAAATATACTACAAAACAACCCGATATTTTTGGTTGTAATTAAGGCCAAAAAGAATGTTCTACCTTTTACATAAAATAAAATGAAGTTTAATCTTCCAGAGGGAAAGATGTAGTATAATATAATTAAATATCTATAACACAAAACAAACTCATTAAGGCCACCCTCATTTCAAGGTCATGTATGTAAACTTGTTATATATGCAATATATCAATTAATTAATCAACCTACTCCATTGCGAATATTTCAATCCTACATAGAAAATAAGTTTCGTATTAGTTTAAATGTTAACTCTTGCTCAAAGTGTCTTTCGTCTTATCTGAACTTCGTTTCGCGTCATTTGTCTAACTATGGATATATGTAACGAACGAACTAGATATGCAACATAATTTTGACCAACTACCCGATATCTGATCGGCTTCAAATTTGGATTGCTTATATATAGTAGAAGACCCAGCGGCCAAATCGACGAAGGTGTTTTCGCATGGGTAGAATTTTGTAAACATGTTTAAAGAGTCCTTAATAAAAATGGTACTGACCTGCCAAACCATATCGGGTTGCGTCCTTGAGAAATAAATTTTTCAAAATTCAAAAAAAAACTAAAAATTATTTTGCTTTAACAAAGCTATAATTTTTATAGTGTCTACGTCTAATATCAAAAAATAACTGGACAGGCGATTTCGATGGTTGCATCTCCGTAACAGACGGGCATATAGTCACTATATTTTATGAAGTTTTTATGTTACTGTAACAAAGCTGCAATCTATTGCAAGGCACTATGTGAAAGGACTAGCAATTCTGATGGTTACAAGGTGAGAATTTTTCTTTAAAAAAAGTTTTTTTTAATAAAACTTAGGTACCTATTAAGTTGTAAAAAATTGTACAGGCTTTAATTTTGTTATTTAATGCCGTTTTCGTGTCCATATCTAGAAATACGCCGAACAATAACTTTTAAAGTTACTGCTTCCAGCGTTAATAGGGAGATTTTGGTCAGGTTTTTTTGTCAGTCTGTTACCCTTACCTTTATTCTGGGTAGGCGCAGCTGTATCCTTTATTAAAGGTAACCATTTGCGCTAATTAGCGTCGAATAGTGACTACCTTTACCGTTAAAAAGTCAACCAACCAAACTTGATTTGAATCTGTGGTGAAAGATTTTTAGGTTATAAAAGTTGGTTTCGTTTTACAAAAATTTTGTGTATTTGGATTTTATTTTTTGTTAATCGTATTTATAGTAGCACTGGGGTGCGTTTTTTACCGGTTTTTTTTTTTTGAGGTGAGTAAATAAAAATAAGTTTGCAGAGGCTCGATTTCTTCTATTACTCCACCAAAGATATCTTGCAAAATCATTTGCGTCCCAGTCCGATTACCAAATTAATATTTTCCTCCATGATATGGCTAGCAAAGTAAAAAACGACTTGAGAAAGAAACAACAAAAGTCAATAAAAAAGTATGTTATGTTTACCGCCAAACGATTGACTAAGTTCAAAAGCTCTATTTTTAACATCTTGAAGTTACCTTTATTTACGGTAACGGTAACCATAAGTGTAACGAAATTTGCCGTTAAACTGCCTGACCAAAATCTCCCTAATTACTAGGGGTACTTAAGTTAAGTTAATTAATTTGAACATGTTTCCATAAATTTTGTATGGATAACTCCTTGGCAAAATTTGGTTTAGACTGGCTTGGTATCCTGGATATAAAAATGATGTACAATATTTTTTTTTATTCTTGCCACTGCCATCTTGTATTGATATGAGCCGGCGCTAAAAGAAAGTAGGTATTGTAACCGTGTATTTAACGAAATCCCAGCACTGGAAATATACAGAAACAAGTTTTAAGACAGACAACAAACCAGAGAAGATTAAAAAATGTTTTATAATTAATTTTTTTATTAAAAAAATGTTTCATAATTATTTTTTAAAGTATTTTGTTATTACCAACATGGAAAAATAATAATTTATCCGAATAATAACTACTTTAAAATGTAAATCAGTATTAAGGCGTACCCAGATGCTCAAACCCCTCAGAGCTCCTGAAATCTAGATCCTTTATTAAAAAAATTCGCCTACGACGTAATTTTTTGCAGAGTTTACAGTATTTTTTACAAAAATTTTTTCCTGTGCCTCAATTCTTATCTTAATTACAAAAAATTTCGCCTACGACATCATTTATTGCACATTGTACAGTATTTTTTTACAAATTTTTTGCCTGCGGCAGAATTCCTATCTTATTTTACATTATTTCCTCTAGCTCACGTTTACTTTAGGATTTTTTTTTTAAAAATTTCGTTATTTTTTAAAATTAATTTTAATTTATTGCATTTTTTGTAGCTTGGTTACAACAACATAAAAAATTCATAAAATATAGTGAGTATATGTCCACCTGTCACGGAGATGCAACCATCGAAATCGCCTATTCATTGTTTTTTAATATCAGACATAAAACATATTAAATTTATAGCTTTATTAAAGCAAAATAATTTTTATTTTTTTTTTGAATTTTGAAAAATTAATTTTTCAAGGACGCAACCCGGTATGCTTTGGCAGGATATTACCATTTTTATTAACGACTATTTAAACATATTTTACAAAATTCTAGCCTTGTTAAAACACCTTAGTCGATTCGGTCGCTGGCTCTTATACTAATAGTTGCGCGTGACAACACAAGAATATAGTGTGATGAAATTGATAGCTCTCCCCTACTCGAAGGGGGTGGAGGGCGGTACAGTTAAAGTACGCCCGATTTCGTTAAAATATGGCGGATTCAAGATGGACGATTTTGTCATATTTTGCTAACCAATTTTAACTAACATACTATTAATTATATTATTATTATTAATATAATAATATGTAATTTTTAGGCACTCCTCCACTCTACGAGGGGAGTGGAGGGTTTGTCCGATTTTAACCAAAATTGGTATACGGGGGCTCTTGGGGATAAGGAATACGAATTTTTGATCGAATTTTAAAAATTTAAGATAGCGGATTCAAGATGAACGATTTTCGGTCATGTTTTTCTGACCAATTTTAACGGACTTATCCACATTCGATTGTGTTAAAATTTGATATGCGTTTATAGTTCCGGTGAAAATACAATAATATAGTATTCTCAGGTACCCACCTCCCTCTAACGAGAGAAGTGCAGGGGGAAAAAGATTTGGTTTGTTCGATTTCAATCAAAATTGGCGTACAGTAGTCTTTAAGGAGGGGGAAAATGGACGATTGGGGTACAAATCTAAAAATTAAGGGTATGTGTTCAAATTTGATATGTGCGGCAATACAATAATATGGTATAATTAGGTACAGTGTGTTTCATTATAAATGGCCCCCCTATTTTATTTGTTAATAAGTCAGCTAGAAAAATGTTTTATATAAAAAAGTTTTTTTGATTAATAAAGATTTTCAAAAATATTAAATTAAAAAAAAACAAGTGTCATTCGGAGTATCAATTATTGATAGTAACTTTCTTATTTTAAATAAAACATGCTGTATTTTTATACACTTTTAAATTCTAGGTTTCTTCCTGATTTCAGAAATGTATAACTCATAAGCACTGGGTTTAATAGTTTTTGACATATTGGACTTTTTCGCTTAGGTTGCTCATAATTCAAGATGTTTACCATTTTTTAAAGACAGCTGAAAACATCATTGCCTAGTACAATTATGATGACATGTCTAATGGAAACACCACAAATTGTAATTCGCAGCGATCTAAGTGAAAAAACATTAAATTCCAATATCTCAAAAACTGTTGAATCCAGTTCATATAAGTTATACATTTCTGAAATCGAGAAGAAACCTAAAATTCAAAAATGCAAAAAGAATACAAAATGTGTATTTAAAATAAGAAAGACACTTGGTTTTTTTGACTTTAATATTTTTGAAGATATTTATAAATCAAATAACTTTTGTACTTAAAACTTTTTCTAGCTTACATATCAACAGATATAATAGGGGGGGGGCATTTATAATGAAACACCATGTACACACTTCCCTCTAACGAGGGAAGTGAAGGGGGGAAAAGATTTAGTTGTTCGATTTAAATCAAAATTTGCATACACGGGTTTTTGATTTGAAAATTTCAATATGGCGGATTCAAAATGGACGATTTCGGGTACAAATCTAAAAATTACAAAAAAATAAATTTTTTATGTTTATTATACCATAATAAAAGCGATGGGCGCCGATTAAAAATTTTAACTTTACGGTGACAAAGTGAGAACTACAAAAGGAGAACTAGTAGTAGTAGGGGCGGCCGTAGGCCTGGCAATTAAGCCGCATAATGGACCCTTTTTGCCATACCCCCCGTGTACCCCCGACTGATGCACGTGCCCCTTAGGATGCAAGTTTTATTTCTCTAAGAGGACTTAATTTTGCCTGGCACCTCTTTGTCGAGGGCAGGGATCTTTAGACTGCGTAGCAAGTATACACAGTGGACCGCCGGCTTTACACTCCCTCCGAAGGGTGGTCCTGCTACATGTTAGACTTGCATCTATCTAACATCGTAGACTTTTCTCCCCAGCAGCCCGCCGTCATATAGGTTGACCCGAAAATCGAAGACCCGGTTTCGCTGGTCGAGGTCGCCTTCGGAGTCTTCAGATGCATCTCTTTGGAGTGGTCCTGCTACCCGAAAGTGGTGCGCCTTTTCCAAGTCACCTTCTGTCTACTCCCGCTACCAAATCTGTCGGAGTCCAGCCGCGTTCCATGGAGTCCCGATCTCGGAGAAGTCCAGGTCGTCCTTTTTTGGGTCACCGGCTAGTCTCCTCTACCCAGTTTGGCGGGGTCCTCGGCCGTCCACCTTTGAGTCACGCAAAGTTTTTGGTGCAGTGTCAACCGTGCCGTCTACTTCTACCTCATTTGTTGTTACTCTATGCACAACGTTAACTGCGGAGCTGCTGAGAAGTGGGGCCGCCCGTCGTCGTCTCGAGTCGTTTTGTGAAGCAATGTGTACTTGCCGAGATCCGATCCTGCGATCTCTGTTCTGCAGGCTAAGACGTTGTTCACTGGTCTATGGCGGCCCCCAAAGGAGAACTAAATTTTTCTGCTGAGAACGGGTGAGATTGCCGTGCTTGCCAAGCCTTTGAAAATTTTCTTAGGTTATAGAGTAATACAACTGTTTCTTAGGTGAATTGTCGATGTGACCGATATACGATACCTAAAGTTAAATTTTTTAATTTGCGCTTCTCGCTTTTATTATGGTATAAGAAAGATAAACAATTATTTTCAACTTTTGAGTGCATTTAATAAAAGCTTGTTCTTTAAAAGTTTTTTTTAATAAAAATTTATTGATATCCAAATACAACGGTAAAGTAAGATAATTTTCTTTTCTATTAAAAACATTTTATTGTAAAATCGCGAAAAGAATTTAATACAATTAGTTTTATAAAAAACTCACCGTTTTCTCAAAAGTGCCAGGTTCCAAATCCATCAGCCAATTACTATCCAAACTAAGCGATGCTAAGTTCTGATTTTCCACGAAAATGTCTCTTGGCAAATGCGGAATAAAATTGGCACTTAAATGCAATTGTGTCAGATTACTGAGCGTCGCGAAGGCTTCAACGTCGATTCGCCTAATAGCGTTTTGTTGCAGATAAATTACTGTCAAATTACTACTTCCACTAAACGCGTCCGCGGGTATTTCCAAAATGTTGTTTTCCGATAAAAAGACCTCACTTAACTCAGGCAAGCCGCCAAACACACCACTAATATAGTGCACGTGATTGTGACTTATGTCAATCGATTTCATTTTTTTATTGTTCCGAAACGTCACTGGATCTAAAAACACGATTTTGTTGTGGCTCAGGTCGAGGGATTCCAAGTCTTTTAACGATGAGAACGCGTTGGCGTGGATGTTTTCTATGATGTTGTAGTAGAGAGATAGCGTGCGTAGGGCAGGGCATATCCTAGAAAGAAAACTCCTTTATTAAGTTGTATATTCAGAAGGTGTAATTTTGTGTAGATATTTTATTACAATAATATTACAGGTACAACATTAAAACCCTTTATTTGTCACAAACATGCCTATTACCAATGTGAGTTAACGTCAAAAAAAGGCATTTAGAAGCATAACGTTTCCAAAAGATATTAAAAGGATACCACGTCACACACTTTTCCTTATTTTACTGTAAATCTAACCCTTTATTCTATAAAAATTTAAATTTTTACCACACTTTTCTCCATAGATATGTCTCTAATTTTTCACACTCCCTCTTAATTTTAAGCTTTTCTTTTAAAAGAACAAGACACGTGTAAAGAAAACAAGAGCGCAAAGCATATATAACCGCATTCTTCATTTTCGTCAATAATTTAATGTTTTTCCAAATCGAAAATTACACGAAAAGAGGGCAAATTACTTTTTACTATGTGTCTTTTTAAAACAACCAAACTTGCTATACATATTATCTTTAATAAAGATTCGGCTATAATAAAAAAATTAACTGCTTGTTGCTCATAATTTTATTTTTTTGATCTTAAGATGCTTATTTTTCCAATAAATTCTAACTCCAACTTTGAGAAAGTTTTTAATTTTGTAATTTACTTTAAAAACAAGCTAATTGCCTGTCCTATATTTTGAATAATATGTAAGAAACACAGAATTATCAAAATAAGAAAGATTGTTTTTATAAGAACAATGCATTATCCTAGTTAATAAGTTAATATGACCTGAGAACTCTGGCATTTGGTTGCACTATTTGCTAACTAAATTTTTAAAAGACCACAAAAAAAAGGGGAACATCAAATTGTCACATAAAAACTGCAGCCTAACCAAGTAACTCCGCCCTAGTTTCATGCAAGCAAAGACTTGAATGAGTTGGGATGAATTTTTCTGTTAATATCCAGTTTTTGTTTCATTTTAATAAATAATAATTTTGGAAAAATTAACTGATTTTACAATTTTTTTTTAATTTTTAATTTTACGTTCTCTTAATGTTTGTTAGATTTTGTCAGGATATGTTCATGATTCCTCTTGTTATCTGGTACCATCCACCAAAGTAATTTAAATAGTGGTACGTGATACCTATAAAAATAAAAATATTTGGTGTAGCTATTTTCGGGGTGACATTAATCATGGTTTAAGAGATATGAAACTTTTATTAAGATTGTATGTCTAGTTTTTGAGATATTGGGGGTCAAATTTTGGAAAAACGCGTTGCAGTGGTAACTTTTCTGACAGAAAAGGACTATTTCTCAGCTGAAATAGTGACAGATATTAATTAATTTGTGTTGTTGAAGGAAGGTTCATATTTACCAAATAACCACTACTGCTAAATGATGGTTAATTCTTACACAGGGTATGTTCAAAAAAATTATATTTTTATATATAATGCAATTGACATTAGTTTAGAAGAAAAAACCAAACATGCACCAGGATTCGTCTATCTGCATCTATTTTAAATAATTGAAATAGCAAAACTTCATTTTTTGCCCATGCTTTTCACGGTACAATTTTTTGAAGTTTGTATGTATTAATTTTTAGCACAAAAACTTGACAAAAAAGTCTTTGTTTTACTACTGGGTCTATTCGAAAAAAAAATTTTGTTCAACGTTTTTTGAATATTTACACTTTTTTTCTGTAGTCAGTCAATTTTCACAATATTTTACTCAAATGATTCTCACTAACATTTTATGCTAAAAATTAATACGAAGATCGTGTTAACAACGGCAAATAGTAGATTTAGAATAGGGTTTGAAAGTCGGACAAAATTGCTCAAAGATCTGAACCATGTCGAGTTTTTGAAGCGATGAAAAACGACTTCAAAAAATTGTACCATGAAAAGCATGGGCAAAAAATGAAGGGATCCTATTTTAGAAAAGTTATCACTGAAACGCGTTTTTCTGAACTTCGAACCCCAATATCTCAAAAACTAGACATATAATCTCGATACCAGTTGCATATCTCTTAAATTGTATTGGTACTATCAAATGTCAAAGTTACATCAAATTCGGCTGAAATCCATTTTCCCATGTATTTCGTGCGGGGTTCTTTATAAGGATTTCAAATTTTGTATCAAAAAAAGGAGGTCACACAAAAAAAATTAAGCCCCTCAAAAAATAGCTACGTCAAACATTTTAATTTTTCTATTTAATCACAGCTAGGGGTATCTCTATCTCAAAAATATATACCTAGTTACCAATTTATACAGGGTTCCTAAGCAAATCCTTAGGGGGCCCAGCAGCCGTGTATAAGACGCAGTCAAACGGAAAATCACATTAGGCAGAAAAGGATGGGCATGGGGCGATGTTGTCACTACATCTTACACGTAGTAAATTCATTCCAGGTGAAACTGATGAAAGATATCGTAAAAAAAATATTTTTCGGCTTTTCATTTTGTAACCATTGTCCTTACGCACTGTTTACAGGCTGGGGACTGATATACGTACAAATGCCTAACCTAAAGCGTTCATGCACGGCCGGAGAAACCGACTGAAATATTTCAGTAGAAACTTTATCAAGCAAATAGGACGGGTTGACGCCTTCGAACGTCCAACCCGGGTTTTGCACTTTGATTAGAAATCAAAAAGGAGGAACAGTCAGATGTGGGGCCGTGCACAAATTACGTAACGGTGATTTTACCAATTTTTACCCCCTCCCTATGTAATGTTTTGTAACGGTTTGGCACGCCACTCCCCTAATATTACGTAACGATTTCAAGGCCAAAACCCCCCCAAAAAAAAAACTTTTCACTTAATTTCAATCCAAATTTTGTTAGTTTCATACAAATGCAAACGCTGTCGAAAACCTCCCTCGCCCCTGCGTAACGTTTTGTAACCCCCTCTCCCCCCTATGACCATTACGTAATTTGTGCACGGCCCCTGTAGTCCCAGTGGAGGAGGGCGAGAAAATTGATATTTTTTTCTTAAAAATTATACTCTTTAGACCTATTTCTTTGCGTTCCCGAAATTACGTAATTTTGGAAAAAAACTTGTAAGGGGCGCCATTTTTATTTCGTGCTTTGTTTTTCTAACATTTTTGCGTTCGGCTAATTTAATAGAAAAATTTTTGCCTGCGGCGCCCTTTATCTTCTCACTCGAAACCAAGATCCCCCGTTTTAGGAAAACTGATCCCGTCTCTGTTTCTAAATTTTTTTGAATAAAAGTAGAGTATGACCATGGAGGAAATAATTTTTTTGTACGGTATGACGAAAATTTCGAGAAAATTGAAGAAAAAAATAAAAAAAAGTGGCAGAGCTCAAGTTTTTCGTAAAAAAAAACGTTTTTTGTAAAGAAACAGAGCAAAATAAATCTTTTCACCCCTTTTTGGGTGTTACAAATATTGGCAGCCCCTTATTTTTCGCTTTTACCCTCCCGCTAGTTTTGAAGAATTGGTTCGCTACATGTTTCGAGATCATGTCATAAAACACCTCGAACATATCAAATGTAGTGTAGGGCCAGCTTTATTTAAAATCAATAATATCGCAAGCAAAAAGCTGTGCAGGAAAAACAGCGCCGTTTATTGATTTCTTTGGCTGCTAGTGCTAGCTGCATGGTTTGGTCGTTTCCAGATAGATGTCACTAGTTGAACAGAATGGAAAGAAATTTAATTAAAAGCGAAGATATTTTTTTCTAATGTTAACAACCTCACGAGTTTATCGCTCAGTATCGTAAATAATGGACCCTGCCACCTCCTTTAAGTAAGAAAAAGCTGTGGTTTGGACCTGGAAACATCTAATTTTTTCCTTGATCATCTCATGGTGTGGCCGCCATCTAGCGGAATTTGCAGACATCTTGTCAACGGTTATTATTGCAACTATGATTTATGCTCACAATGAAAGAGTGGCGACAATTTTTTCTCATGAAAGCAGCCCGGAGATAATAACAAACTGGAACCCTGTATATTTTTTTTTTTTGAATATGTAGCTTAAGCGAACTGTTGTTGCCTTAAGTGGGAAATGATAGATATAGGATTTTTTTTCTGATTTTGTTAGCTAAGATGCTCTATATTAAATATCCGATTGATATCACTCTGGTACCCTTGGGCGTTTTGACAAACCCAGGATGGCGGCCCCTTTTAAGTGAAAAAAACTGAAGAAAAAAATACCTGAACAAAATATAGGTGTACGGCACATCATTTTAATCAGTTTTTGGGCGCCGAAATCTAAATCCGGCATAATTTTTTTTTTTCTGGGGGGTACTACAACGTAAGGAGGCCTGATTTTATGAAAAAATCTTCCTATCAACAATCACCTGTGATTCATAAATTCTGGTGTTTTGGATCCGCTGAAATCAAATCTTTAGTTAAAATTTTTGGGGTTAATCTTGAGATGTGGAACAGGAAGAAAAACCAATTGATTACTTGTTGGCATCATCCACCATTTTGCAATATTCAAGACAGCATACATTAACTATGGGGTTCTTAGCTCCGCAAAAATCAAATCTATTGTTAAAAAAAATTGGCGTAAATTGTAGGAGCGGAAGGTAATTTGAGGGGTAAAAACTAATTTTAAATAAATATTTTAAGTTAGTTTTATAAGGAGGTTAAGCAAAGCTGTTGAAATCTGTAAAAAATCTTAAATAAAGTATGTTCGTTAAGTTTCTACATAAACAGTTTTCTAGTTTACTTTATAAATATCACTACTCCAAAAATAATCCCCAAAACTTTTTGTAACTCTAGATTTGAATTTAGCGAACCCAAAATCCCCAGAATTAATGTATCATATACCTCTGTTAGGGTAACCCGCAGAAATACAAAGCCAGATTTGGATTCTGGCGACCAAAAAACACCCAAGGATGCCAGACTGAAATAAATCGGGTTTTTAATATAGAGCATCTTGACTAGCAAAATCAGTAAAGAAATTTCTTATATAAATAATAAATTTTTCCACCATTTTTTGATTTGCTCCAAACTCCCTAGGAAGTGTGCATATTTTGTATTGTTAAATATTGTTACGTAATCAAGAATTAAGAAACTATTACTTTAATCAAACATTAATAATAATAATACTAATAACTAATAATAATAATAATAATAATAACAATATTAATAATAAAGAAGAAGTATTTCTTCATACTGTTCTTTATCAAATCTAACATATGGTAGATTTACCCACATTTTTAATATGTTAATTTATGATTTCAATTAATAGTGGATAAGCACAATTTTTTAACAGCACCTGTTCATCCAAGGGTTAATAAGCATAGTGCGCTAGGACAAATTTTGAGAATTGACCACTAAAATTGCTTTTCTTTACTTAACCTCAAATCAGCTGATATCAATCACTCCTATTTTGAGAATAACCATCCAAAATTTTTTACTTAATCAATAATACTGAATTGGCTATAGTTTCGTCGGGTAGGTGAAATTCAGCGTTGATACCCGAAGAAGGGAGATTACCTCTACGGTTTATCTTCTGTGCAAGTGTGACCCTTTTAGGGATTGAATAGGTACGTTTAATCCCACTTTTTAGGGACTAAAGTGGCACTTTTAATCCCTAAGGTATTAAAAAAAATAATTCCTAAGGGAATAAAAGTAAATTTTTTCCTCAGCCTAGGGATTTACAAAAAAAAATATTGACTAGAAAAGTCAAGCCAAACAGCTCTTTCTCTAGGCCAACATTTCATTCTTAGTCCCTTTCTTGTAGTCGACGAACCGTTTGGCGTAGAAATAACATGATCTTATCAATAATCTTTTCCTAAAGTGCATAAAATAGTACATAAAACTCGGGACTAAAGCGTCTTTTAATGCAAACCTTTCTCGCCGGGATTAAAAGTAGCAACTTCGTCCCGCGGTTTATAATGTACTATTAGTCATTCATCTCCATAACCTCCAATTGTTTCAAATATATGGATGAATTTTAAAACACAAATCAAGAGACATATTCAGTAAAGATCCAGTCATTCGTGAACATATTTTATTACTCTTACATTTTGTTTTGATAGATTCCTGATATACGCTAGTTATTTTAAGAGTTGGAAGCAAATGTGGCTTATACACCTTTTATGTAGAACATTTTAAAGGAATTGTGTATTTCATTACCTGAACGAATCCTGGTTCAAAGTCTCAAAGGCATTGAAACTCAAATCAAGGTAAAGCAAAGAGCCAAGTATTGAGTATAAATCATCCGCTATGGCGTTAATTTCATTCCAAGCGAGTCTTAGATGTCTCAGTTGCTGCAACCTTCGCAAAGCTTCGATTGGGAAACGCTGTAGCTTATTTTCAGCAATGTCTAATTCAGATAAAGTGGCTTCTAGTCCAGCAAAGGCGTATTCTGACACCTGCAAGGAGCAAAAGCAAAATTAGTATGTAAAAGACAGTCTTTATCTTTATATCTTTAAAAGGGTGGTCGATCTTAAGTCGTTGCTTGTTGCTTGGATATTTTAAGGTGTTTAAAAAAAACTGAAAATTATTATAAATTAATACAATTTTATTTTGTTTTTATCGACAGCATTCGAAACGTGTAAAAATTGCATTTTTAGGATAATGTTCTCCAAATTTATGCCTGCGGTGCATTTAACACCTGAATTTTGCAACAAAATTAGGGTGATATATACCTAAGGATTTGTGCTTTTATAGTTATTTATGTATTAGATCTTAAAAACAGCGTTTAACTCCCGCAGCGTCAAAATAAGCACTCGGGCCTATAGGCGAGGGTTTTTACATGGTGAGGTCGTTAAACGCAATTTCAGAACAAGATAAAACAGACTTCATGATTTATTCCACAAAAAAAAATTGTTGGTCTAAAGCTTTCTAATATTTTGACAATACACGAATCACTGTCCATAAGCGGACAGCCAGTGTATCCATATCACTTTTTAATCAAGCAATATGAGAAAAGAATTGAACAATGCTCCTAACAACACGTAACAACCAAATAAACAAAGTGAGCGTAACTTAAGAAGTTTCTTCTAAATTTTCATACAAACTGCATTGTTTTCGCAATTTCAATGGATATCGAGGAACAGAGTTGACCACGTCTTCCCAGGGAAATCCTGGATGCCGCCAAAATCTAGATATATAAAGAATATTTTTTATGGTGTTCAGAGAAGAATATTGCTGAAAGTGGATGCCTAAACCTAAAAGAAGATACTTTGCTGGCGTACTTCAGCGAAAAGGCGAAACGAAACACTTCTGTTTATTGTTGTTCTTTTTTTTTCATTGCTGTTACATCTATGAAACAACTGAAAAAAAAACATATCTAGGTAAAAAATCTCTTTGTATTGAACGAACAAGAAGCAAGCCAAACAGAAAAAGCAAAATTACTATCAAATTTCAGCAAAAATCACTCTAATGCCCACGAACGTTAAGTGAGCTCTAGGGCGTTAAAATGCCACTTATCGGTCTAAAACGCGGGCGGTAAAAGGCATTTTAACGCCCGGTTGCGCATAAAATATCTGTTTTTCGTACATACTTACCCAGCGCAATATTTACAAAATCGTTTCGTCTGTAGGAAAAATCTGCCAAAACAAAATGACTGTTTTTATGAGCAGTAAATCAAAATCGCCGTACCTCATCTTAATACTTTTACATAAAAGCGTTAACATTTTAAGGTTCATTTTAAACGAATGTTTTTAAAAACTTTCCCCATATTTTTCAGAAATTACATTTTGCCGAGTTAATGTGTTTAATTGCATTAATTCCCTGGTTCCTATCTCGTTTTCATTATTTATGTTTTTGGCGAAATACGCGAAAAAATAGAGTTTACTTTAATTTAAAATTACCCAATCCGCAAAAAGCTTCGCAGAAATGTTTAATAAATAACACCAATTTTTTTAATGCGCCAGTACTCATTGATGTGTATGAAAAACACCCTATTCGGGAAGTAATTAACACTGAAAAATTTCGGGTAAAATAGTAGTTAATTAGAACAACTAAACATTTATTCACCTTCACCAGCATTAACGTGCATTTATCATATATTTATAACTTTATCATCTTCATATGATTTATATAAGTTAAGCTTCTGTCATGATTTATTATTATCGAAATTTCATATGTTTGTTAAGTTACCACGTTTGCATTTTCTTATATATTATTTTTTTTGTCACGATTATTTTTAAAGAAACTAAATTAAAAAGAAATGTATGATTCGAAATAAATCAGTATTCAACCTCCTTTAATCAAAAAGTTTACTGTGCCCAGGCCTCCTTGGCAATAAACAATACACTTTGTCCCGCTACTCAATCAAGCCAAATTGAGCAAGCGTAATCTGCAAGCATAGCTTGCACAATGGTCCTTCGGGCCGGGCCGGATTTTTAGAATCAGCAGCAACTGCCGTCTATACAGCCAATCAAGAAGACCCGCCGTCCGTCCACACCGTCCACCCGTCCATTCAGTCAACGAAGATTCACCGTCCTTCCATACCGTTCAACCGTTAAGCCAGCCCACAGAGGCTCGCCGTCCATCTATACCGTCCAGCCAGTCAACGAAGACTCGACGTCCGTCCATATCGTCCAGCCAGTTCACGAAGACTCGCCGTTCATTTATACCGTCCATCCAGTCCAAAAACGCTCGCCATTCATTAACATCGTCCGCCCGTCCAGTCAGCAAAGCTTGCACATTGGTCCTTCGAGCTATTTTTAGAATCAGACGCAAGTCGACTGCCGTCCATACAGCCAGTCAAGAAGAGTTGCCGTCCGTCCACCCGTCTAGCCAGTCCACGAAAACTCACCGTCCATCCACATCGTTCACCTGTCCAGCCAGATCACTAAGATTCACCGTTGGTGCAGTCAAGAAGGCTTGCCGTCCATTTATACGTCCGCCCATTCAGCTAAATCCACAAAGGATCGCCAGTCTAAAAAACAAAACACTATACAACACACTCAGCCATCTTGCACGAGAACAAGAAAAATTGGGATTGCAAATCATTCAACTAGTAACTGCAAGAAAGACTTGGCCAATTTGGAAACGATTC
The DNA here is from genome assembly GCA_963921995.1 of Oxystoma pomonae. Classification (NCBI taxonomy): domain Eukaryota; kingdom Metazoa; phylum Arthropoda; class Insecta; order Coleoptera; family Brentidae; genus Oxystoma; species Oxystoma pomonae. The sequence continues at coordinate 98,837,484 of OY998165.1, forward strand.
TGCAAGTAATTCATAAGAAGGAAGGCGCAATGATAAAAATTCCCAGCAACTGCATTCCAAATATGACGAGTTCAAGACCTACTTACCAACATGCCCAAAGGCGGTACCAACACCAACTCAATTTGACCTTACCGCCGCCGCCGTGAGCATCCAAGAAAAACGCATAAAAACACAAAGATTCGAGAGAAAGCAATTAGGAGACACGCTCACCCAATTAAGTGCGAACTTGGGCAAGACAAATCAGAATTACCGTATAAGCATCTAATGAAAACATCCAAGAACAATCGAATGCAATTTTCCCACGTTAAATTAATTTAAAACAGTACACTGAAAAAAGGGTTACTTGGGTCAAGAGAAATTTGCTTGAATAGGGTCAACCCCCTTGTGTTCTTGACTCAACATCATCAAATGAAAATTACTTAAGACAAAAAGTGTTTTCTTTAAAGGGATAGGTTGGATGGGGTTAAAAAAACACCAGAATTCCTTGTTTCCAATGCTGACGTTTCGAATTTTTATAGAGTCATCATCAGTACACAACAGTTAAAATTTAACTATTTTTTGTATCTATTTTGTAGTGCCTGATGATGACTTTATAAAAACCAGTTAAATTTTAACTATTTTTTGTATCCATTATGTAGTGCCCTGATGATGACTCTATAAAAACCAGTTAAATTTTAACTATTTTTTGTATCCATTATGTAGTGCCCTGATGATGACTCTATAAAAATTCGAAACGTCGGCATTGGAAACAAGGAATTTCTGGTGTTTTTTTGACCCCATCCAACGCATCCCTCCAAAGAAAAAATTTTAACAATTTTTTGTATCCATTTTGTAGTGGCCTGATGATGACTCCATAAAAAGTCGAAAAGTCGGCATTGGAAACAAGGAATTTTTGGTGTTTTTTTTGACCCCATCCAACCTATCCCTCCAAATAAAAATTATTGGGTCGCTAACCAACTAAGAACACTTTTTCTTGTTCTAAGTGAAAAATGGTCTTGAATCAAGGATACTAGTGTAAGAATCAGATATTTTATTATATACAATTTTAAAAAATGTTAGCTTTAGTTTTACGTTAAAATATAAGAAAATATTAATCGACAGCCCGCAAATCACATAATTTACCTTCTGTACTTGGTTGCCTTTAACATTCAGTTTCATCAATCTCAATCCGTAAAAACTGTAACTGGGCAGTTCGCTTATCTCATTAGCCTCCAGGTCTAGGGCGATCAGTTTGCTAGCCCCCTTAAATGCTTTTTGAGGTATTTCTTTCAGTCTGCCCGACACGAGACTAAAGGATTCTAAATGAGGTTTAATGGCTGTCAGAGCGTCGTCATGTAGTTCTTGAATGTTTGATTGAGAGATCTGAATGTGTCTGACGACGGACTTTTCGGGAAAAAAGTCTTTAGGGAGTCGAGTCTGCAAAACAAAAAAATTTTTTAAGTATTCGAATAACTTTTGACTTGCTTAATAACAATCATCTCTTAAATCTATCATTGTTGATTCTAGGATCTATGGATAGGATAAGCTTCAAAAGAATGAACCATAGAGTACAAAATAACTTTAATTTTTTTATAACGCACAATCCCTTGATTATAACGGTTTGCTAAAAGTCACGCACGACTTGCTAATTGTGCTTTAAACCACTTGGCGTAATTTTTAACCTCATTTTTTTGTTTTTGTTCGAGAGAAACAGATTTTTGAAGGATTTTCTTTTCAATTAAATCAAACTCGACCCAATCCAATCCAAATAAACCCAATCAACTTCAACGAACCCAGCTAAATCCGGTAAACTAATAGCGAGAGGGAGCCGGGCTTGACTTTCAGCAAAAAATTGAAGAACTGTCGACGCATTCTGGACGTAAGTCACTGTGGCTAGCTGATTATTTTTTATGTAAACAAAACCAATTTAGAGGTTAAAATCAATTTCAATATTTTCTTTAATTTTTCGCAAAGGTTGTCAATCTTTAATTAAAAAACCTACCTATGCTGCTGATTTATCTAATTAGCTTTAAGCTAAATTGCTTTTATATTATAAGCTTCCATACAGGTTTTTAAGCATTTTTAGATATAAAAATATATGTTATATATATGCGAAAAAAATAAGTACCTATGTTTTCAAAAATTAATACTAAACATTATCTATATTTCTAGCTATGTGGAATACTCAACAAAAAAAAAAGAGTAGGTACCTACATTTGTTATTGTAATGTTGTTAAATTTAAAATCTTTAAACAATAACTTGTCTTAAACCTTTAAAATAAGGGGTCCGATACTGTTGCACTTCAAAGGTCAAGAAAGTAACGACGAAATATAATCTAAAAATAAACATTTTCAGGTCTGGAAAACCTGTCAAAGTATTAAATTATTAGGAAGCTAATAAACAACAAAAAGCGTTAGAATCTTCTCAGCAGTGTCAACATTTCTCCAAAAACGGTTTAAAACAGACAAAAGCGGCTGCCAAATAATAACATAGAAACATTGAATTGCTTAGTCGTTGGAAAAATTTAAATAATTTTGTCATACTTTGTTAATTATACAACAATTCACAAAGCTCTTTAGACACAATTATCTAGAACGTTGAAACTTACAAAATTATGGTTATGATATTTCTGCACTTCAAAAAACAAGAAAGTTATGAATAGATAAACTGTCACTCGAATATTTGAAGTTTGATTTGATTTTATTAAAAATATCATGGTGAAAATATAAACCATCATTTTTTCAAAAGACTTATTATATTATTAATACAATATTGATGCCTTCTTGAAAGAAAAATGCCGATATCTTTCAAAATCACTTTCTGCGTTCTGTTTTTCCTGCAAACTCCTGAGAGAAACCTGATAAATTGAGTCTCGAAGTTAAATAATAACTTCCTAAGAAAAGTTGAGGACATCATTCGACTGCTGCAACTTTTCCTGGCAACAGTTTTACCATCGAATGAGAGTATATAAAGATATAATGTGTTTTATGCATGAAGGGGCGTAAAAGTAGACTAAACTCGTCTAACGCATCGGGCTCTTATTACTTTCTGACCTAGGTGCATAATTAACTAGAAATCACTAGAGAGATTTTGAACCGTTTTTTTGGCAGTTCGTTGTTGTTACCGTTATGTTTAATAATGATAACAACGATGTGTTTATGAAACACGAAAGTTGTGTAATACTTTACTACAGATTTTCAACATCTATATGATAAAATTGAGAGAATCAGCATACCTTTTGACAAAATAATTTATAATTATTATAAATCCGGAGGTTACTTGTTTCGACTAAATTTTTGATTCGTTGCTTTAGTGTTTTTTTTATAGGATAGTAAAAACTTTAGCATTTATCGTTTATTTTTATCCTTAATTAACAAACGGTTTTGCAAAAGTCTCAATAGGCTTTGGATTTATAGATCCATGCTTATTATGATAATTACCTACATACCGTAAAAGTATCGAAAAATTCGACCATTAATTGGTGGTGTTTAAATACTTATTACATAAATTCTAAATTACAAGTTACATTTTTTTATAGTGTTGTTAGAAATTATTCTGCTTTTAAGAAAAACTAACGTGGGAAACAATTTGGTCGCCTGTATTAATATTGAGGGATTAAAGACAGCTTTAAATCTAGACTATAATTCAAAAGACTGGAAACTTTTCATTGATTCTTCAAAAGTAAGTCTTACTGTTACTGTGTGTTACTCCATAATGAAAACAAGTTGCCTTCAGTACCAGTTGGTCATGCAGTCCATATGAAAGAAACGTATAGCAATTTGAAATTGTTGTTGGAGATTATAGAATATGAAAGATATATATGGAAAATTTTGTGGCGATTTCAAAGTTGTGGTAATTTTGCCTGGAATGTAGTTAGGTTATATCAAATACTCTTGCTTTATCTTCCAATGGGTCAGTCGAGCACGATCAAATCACCAAGAGAGTCTTTTGAGCCAGGAAACAAAAACGTAACTAGCGCGCTATTAGTTCTCCCAGAAAATATTTTACTACCGTCACTTCATATAAAATTATTACTTATGAAAAATTTTGTGTAGGCCATGGACAAAGAAGGCCATCCTTTTATGTATTTACAAGAGAAGTTCCCTAGAATCAGTGGCGCTAAAATTAAACAGGGAATATTTGTGGGCCCCAGATTAGGAAACTTTTCGGAGATGCGCAATATCGATTCCATACTTCAAAGCTAAGACTTTTAAAATGTATTTAAAATAGTTGCAAAAAATTATTTGAGGACCACTAGAGAAGAAAACTGTAAAGACCTGGTTGCCCAAATTCTTTTCTGTTCAATCAAAACCTAGGATGTAACACGTCGATAAAAAATAATTTCTTGGATTCTCATCTGGATTACTTTCCAGAAAATTGTGGTGCTGTGAGTGACGACGGTGCGAAGTTCCACTAAGATATTTTAAACAAGGAAAGAAGGTATCAGGGAAAATGGAACTGTGCTATGTTAGCCGCCGATGCTCCAGAGGCTACTTTCAAAAGGCAGGCTAAGGCGCAAAATGAGGGTCTAAACTCTAGATTCAATTCAATTCAATAATAAAAGTGTGCTATTTAATTGCTTTTGTTAAATTAAAAATATATTCTTATATATAAAATGAGCTTCAGGCTACTGCGAACATAGGGTGAATCAAGTCCAATTTACTCTCCGTGCCGTACGACCGAGGTGGATTCGAAGCACGCTGCAGTGTTATCCTTTGGAAATTTATTTTGTTTTTCTTATTTTGTTTTATTTGTGACTTGCTCGAGAAACAGATTGGTAAATTCTTAATTGAAATAATACATTTTTAAAACTAAAAATGGATGTCTACGAAGTTGCCGAAAAAGTGAGACCACTGAGACTTATTCAAAAACTCTTTTTGGAGAATTTTTTATATCACCCAGAACCTAGTTTATCAACGATTTATAGGTTTGTGCAGAATTTTGAAAAGTCTGGTTGTGTAGCGCCAAGAAACCATAAAAAACCCACTGTTTTGAATAGCGAGCAGGAATTACGAGATGTGATGATTGGTACTGCAGTGGAGTAAAATCGAAAGATAAATAGTCACCAAATTGCCGAAGCAGTTGATACGTCTTCAGCCACTGTCTTACGTGTTCTAAAAAAGAATGGTTATCATTCTTACAAAGCGTCAAAAACGAATCAAATTTTTCCGGAGGACAACTATCGTCTTATGGAATTTTGCGAAACAATGATGGAAAGGGCTAATCATGATGAAAACTTTATAAGATCTATTCTTTTCACAGATAAAAGCACTTTTCCATTATTGTATTGTAAACGAACACGTAATTGGGCCATTTTTTATTGACGGCAATTTGAATGGTCCTAGATACTTGAATCTACTGCAGCAACATATTATTCCAACTGCTAGGCAGTTGTTAAGTGTGAGATTTGGTGAAACATGGTTTTAATAAGATGGTTGTCCCGCTAATAATGTTGGCCTTGTTAGAGAATATCTTGATAATGTGTTTCCTAATCGGGTTATAAGTATAGGGGGAACTATTTCATGGCCAGCTCGATCACCCAATCTTGCTCCTAATGACTTCTATCTGCGGAGTTATATCAAAAATAAAGTTTACGGGCATGAAAGGGCTAATAATTTGGAAGAACTTCGGATTAAAATTGAAGAAGCTTTTCAAACTATCACCCCTAACATGCTTGGCAACGTTAGAAAGGATTTTTATAATAGGCTCGGATATTGTCTAGCCGAGCAAGGAGGACTTTTCGAACATTTGCTCTAAATTTTTTTTCACTGGGAGAATCTTTTTGGTTTTTACAATGTATTATTTTATTTTCAGAACTTGCTTTTATTTTGTTTCTCCTTATTATTTTCATTGTAACAGGTTGTTAGTGATAAATCTGAGCAGTTGGAAATAAAACGCTCTAATTTATCAGTGACAAAAGCAAGAAAATTACGTTATAAAAATTTGCGTATTTATTGATCGAATTCCGGTTTCACTACTACGCTCCACATGGCACCGTAGTTAGAGGCATACTAAACGCAAGACGCGAACGATGATCGTAAGCCTGAGTATTGGTTGCTCCACTGATAGGTGTACGGTGTCCATGCGTGTACGTACACTGGCAAATTGGACTTCTTCCGGCCTATGTTCGCAGCAGCCTGAAGCGCTTTGTGTATGTACTTTGCATATTCACTGTAAGCCTATGAATTTTGTAAAAAATAGTATATTTTTTTTGCGACCCGAACTTAAACCTTAAATTGATATTTTTTCGTTACTTAAAAAAAAAGATTTTGTTCAGGAACTAAAAAAAAAGTTGTAATTTGTTCCCTAGAATTACAGCTGCTAAAATCCATGTTCAAAAACCCTCCATTATTTGCAAAAGAATCAGCAACTTTATTAATACCGCGTTTGTTTTTTTATTTTAAGCTAATAGATATTCTTCTTTGGGTTTTCCAGATTTTTGTTTTACAACAGGTTTATGCTTATCTCTTATACTATCAAATACGTGAGATATTTCTTTACAATTTTTTGTAAAATGATTCCAGATACAGAGTTAATACTAAAGAGTACGGGAAATCTGGGGGTCTTTTGGGAACTAAATAACATGCAACTAATACTAGGCGCAATCAATAGTGACTGTATAGTAAAACTTCCCACGAGTTTTTGTACACTATCCCATTTTCTTGTAATAATCCAACCCAACCCGACCCAACCTAAAAAAAAAGATTTTTGCAAAAAATATCTACTGCTAAATAACAAACCATGCATCTTTCATAATTTTTAGGATACATGCAACAAAACTAATTATTTTTTTTTATTTTTATTTATTTATTAAATGCACTCAAAAGTAGAAAATAATTATTATTCTTTCTTATACTATAATAAAAGCGAAATTTTAGCTTTAGGTATCGTATATCGGTCACATCGACGATTCACCTAAGAAACAGTTCTATTACTCTATAACCTAAGGACATTTTTAAAGGCTTGGCAAGCACGGCAATTTCACCTGTTCTTATCACTCGACTAGAGGAAGAATTTAGTTCTTCTTTTGTAGTTCTCTCTTTGTCAGCGTAAAGGTAATATTTTTAATTTGCGCCCATCGCTTTTATTATGTTATAAGAAAGATACAAAATTATTTTCTACTTTTAAGTGCATTTAATAAAACCTTGTTCTTTAAAAGATTTGTAACCTAAATCGTCCATTTTGAATCCGCCATACGGAAATTTGCAAATCTGATCAAAAATTTATATCCCCTTCCCGAAAAATCCCTGTATGCCAATTTTGATTTAAATCGAACAAACGAAATCGGGAAGTGTGTACCTAATAATACCATATTATTGTATTGTTGCCGGAACTATAAACGCATACCAAATTTGAACACACACCCTTAATTTTTAGATTTGCTCTTTTAATCATCCATTTTGAATCTGCCATATGGAAATTTTTAAATCTGATAAAAAATTCATAATCCCCCTCCTTAACAAACTAAATATTTTTCCCCCTCCACTTCCTCGTTAGAGGGAGGTGGGTACCCGAGAATACCATATTATTGTATTTTCAAAACAATCGGATGTAGATAAGTCAGTTAAAATTGGTTAGCAAAACAAGACCGAAAATCGTCCACCTTGAATCCGCCATATTGAATTTTCAAAATCCGATCAAAAATTGGTATTTCCTATCCCCAAAAGCTCCCGTATACCAACTTTCATTGAAATCTTCCAAACTTAGGTTTTTCCCCCCTCCTCGTAGGGGGAGGGGTGCCTAATAATTACATATTATTATATTGTCACCGGAACTATAAATGCATGCCAAATTTGAAAGCAATCGGATGTGTATAAGTTAGTTAAAATTGATTAGCAACCCGCCATATTGAATTACCAAAATCTGATTAAAAATTCGTTATCTCCATCCGCAAGTGGCCACAACACACACAACACATCAAATTTTAACAAAATCAGGCATACTTCAATTGTACCCCCCTCCACCTCCTTTGAGTATGGGGAAACTGTCAATTTCATCACACTATATACTTGTGTTATCACCGCTACTATATAAGCATGCCAAAATTAGTCAAAATTAAATTACAAGATTCCACCCGAACAAACATATCTAGTTCGTTATACATATACAGACCGTTTCAAGCTACTGCGAACAAGGCCGGAAGAAGTCCAATTTGCCAGTGTACGTACATGCAGGGACACCGCACACCTATCAGTGAAGCAACCAATACTCAGGCTTGCGATCACCCTTGCGTGACTTGCGTTTGGTATTCAGTACGCCTCTAACCACGGTGCTGTGTAGAGCGTAGTCAATGAAACCGGAATTTGGTCAATAAATACGCAAATTTTTATAACGTAATTTTCTTATTTTTTGTCACTGATAAATAAGAGCGTTTTATTGTCAACTGCTCAGATTTAACACTGACAATGTTTTACAATGAAAATAATAAGGAGAAACAAAATAAAAGCAAGTTCTGAAAATACACATTCTAAAAACCAAAAAGATTCTCCCAGTCAAAAAAAAATTAGAGCAAATGTTCGAAAAGTCCTCCTTGCTCGGCTAGACAATATCCGAGCCTATTATAAAAACCCCTTCTAACGTTTCCGAGCATATTAGGGGTGATAGTTTGAAAAGCTTCTTCAATTTTAATCCAAAGTTCTTCCAAATTATTAGCACTTTCATGCCCGTAAACTTTATTTTTAATATAACTCCACAGATAGAAGTTATTAAGAGCAACATCGGGTCATCGAGCTGGCCATAATATAGTTCCGCGTGTACTTATAACCCGATTAGGAAATACATTATCAAGATATTCCCTAACAAGGTCAACATTGTGAGCGGGACAACAATCTTGTTGAAATCATGTTTCACCAAATCTCACACCTAACAACTGCCTAGTAGTTGGAATAATATGCTGCTGCAGTAGATCCAAGTATCCAAGTATCTAGGACAATTCCGTGTTCCCCTACAATACCCTCTCCCAAACATTTAGTTTTTGGGGATACCGTGTTCTTATGTCAAAATACAAATGCAAATTTTCCCTCGACCAATATCGAACATTTGTTGGGTTATGACAATAATGGAAAAGTGCTTTCATCTGTGAAAAGAGTAGATCTCAGAAAGTTTTCATCATGATTAGCCCTTTCCATCATTGTTTCGCAAAATTCCATATGACGATAGTTGTCCTCCGGAAAAATTTGATGCATTTTTAACGCTTTGAAAGAATGATAACCATTCTTTTTTAGAACACGTAAGACAGTGGCTAAAGACGTATCAACTGCTTCGGCAATTTGGTGGCTAGTTAACTTTCGATTTTCCTCCACTGCAGCGCAAATCATCACATCTCGTACTTCTTGCTCGTCATTCAAAACAATGTGTTTTTTATAGTTTCTTGGCGCTACACAACCAGACTTTTCAAAATTCTGCACAAACCTATAAATCGTTGATAAACTAGGTTCTGGGCGATTTACAAAATTCTTTAAAATTTAGTTTTAAAAATGTATTATTTCAATTAAGAATTTACCAATCTGTTTCTCGAGCAAGTCACAAATAAAACAAAATAACAAAAACAAAATAAATTTTCAAAGCAGCGTGCTTCGAATCCCCCTCGGTCGTACGGCACGGAGAGTAAATTGGACTTAATTCCTCCTATGTTCGCAGTAGCCTGAAGCTCATTGTATACATTGCAAGTTAAATAAAAGCTTTTAAAAAATAAAACTGGACTTTTGTAATATGTTTTCCGATCTGTAACAGAGGAAATCTTAATAAATCGTTATTCAACGGTTTTGTTTTGCCTCGAAACGTGAATATTAAACTTTTCAGACTTAATAAACAAATGAAAAGACAAGAGTTTAAAATTACTGCTTAGCTTAGGAATATATAGAGAAATATGAACGTAAAATATGGGATAATTAAGTTTATCTTTTAGTGCCTTTTTCGCCAATTTGTCAATGCCTCAAATTTAGCTAATTTATTATAAATCCTTTTAAAAGGTTTATCCTTGTAAGCCCTAAAATTTAACTGAAGTCTTGTTATAGAGGGTGTTTCAAATTCGATGCTCACTATGGGGATCTCCTAAACGGTAGGAGATACGAAAAGGTTTAAATTAGGGCAAAGTTACGCAATTTGATGCTTTGTTCAAAACTAAAAAATAAGTTTACGAATTCTGGATAGTTTTAAAAATAGACGAAAAACGTCGCCGCACCGTGCGGGAAAATTGATCTTTCGCATTAAAAACAGTGCGGAAAATGCGATTTTCCGTACGCTGGTAGAAATAGTATGTTACATAATGAGAGAAGAAAGTGACATATTCACACAAGCCTGAATGTTGTAAAACGAGGCGCTAGCCGATTGAAACAACACGCGAGTGTAAGAAAGTTACTTTCTATCGAGTTGTGTACGCTATTTTTCCTACGACCACTTTAGGATTTCATTCGTATCTTTTATTATTTATATTTTTTTTTCAATTTCACCTCAAGAGAAGAAAGTATTTTCTTCTCTAGGGACGAAAATGGTTTCGGTCTATTTCCGACGCTTCTACAAATCAGAGCCTACTAAATACTTACATTGTTTGGATGGTTTGCTGTCATTCATTTTCATCACAAGAAAAGAAAAAAATTTTCGTCTCTAGAGACTGAAATTGATATGATAGATTTGGTTACTTTTGTGTGTGGTCGTAGGAAAACCAGTTTTCATTGCCATTTATCAATTATTAATATTATTATCTGAAAAATTTTTTTCAAGGTGGGACTGATTCTCTAAAGGCTGCTGATGTTCTTGCTACATTGGGTTACTACAAAAAAATCTAGCTTTGCGAAAGAATTGTAATTATCTTAGTCTAAAAAAATCTTAAAACAAGTAAAATGTAACTTTTTTACTTCTACAAAATAAAGTTTAATTAATCAGAAAAATGAAACAAATATCTTAATAATTTTTAAGAATCAACCAAACTAGAGTTTCCTCATTCTCATATTCACTTGATATCAGGCATCGTGAGAGCAACTAAACTGACTTTGTAGCTCCGCACTCCAAACGTATGAATAACCCCCGAAACTTTTAGCCCCGGCTTTTCCTATGTTTGTGTTACTGCATAAATTATGTCATGCCTACTATAATACTATTTTACTGTCAGTTGCACCGCACTGATTAATCTGGTTTAAATTTAATCTGCGTTAGAATGTGCTTCCACTAAGGTGTCAAAACTGGGTTTAACAGTACGGCGCCATTACGGACATTTTGAACCACTTAAAATCATTTTTTTTGTGGTTATCGTTATTTGTACGACTGTACAAAAGATGGGAGGCTAGTCAAATAAAGATAACGACGGACTTAACTTACGTCAAATCAGAATAACGACTTTTGTGTTTATCTTTCTCGCAAACTAAAAAATGGTTGGATAATTCGTATTTTTATTTTCGTGAAAACGCATATTTTTTCCCCATTGTCTAATTTCTAATTGTAATTTCAACATTTTATAACTAAATATATTAACTAAAAAAAACATAATTTTCACCACGCACTAACCTCACAAGTTGTCTTCTTTAGATTCCAAAAACTCTTTTGAAATTGACACTTATTATTCTTATCGTTAATTACAATATCCGCAAAAGGAATTCTTTTTGCTGACATTTTAGATGGTCCAAAATGTTCTTATTGATTCTTAGCCCAAATATTCAGGTTATATATATCTTTAGTACTGGGAAGTGCGAATTTCGCATTGTCCTGAAAATGCCCTTTAATGTCCAAAAAATATTTGTTCAAGGTAAAAATGTTCCTTATTAAGGAAGCAAAAACCTTAAACTGGAAATCAAATTATTCTTACTTATTTTTTATTACACATATGTTAAAAAGTATTAGGTTTAAGTTATAGAATAAAATACATGAAATGGTACCTATTTTTTTAAAATTACCGAATTATCTTGGATAAATTCTTCCACAGTATGAAAAGCTTCTTCTAACAAAAAACCATTTTTCGACAATGCCTTAAATTTTAAAATCTAATATAAGCTGAAAATTTATTATAAATTTTCAGTCCACTGTACATGAAGGAATGCTTTACTAAGGCGAAATGAGGATTTTTTTAAGAATGAAAAACAGGGAGGTGTAAGAATTTTATTTTGTATAAAAAATGGTTTACATTGTATTGTTGGTTGTACTGGCATAAAAACCTAATAGCCCTTTTTTGGAGTATAAAAACAGACTGAAACATATAGTTGCTACAGCTACCCCAAAACGAAAGACCATACCGCAAATGGGCTTCCGCAACAACAAAATAAACTGGTCGAGCTATATGTTTGCCTAATTCTCTTAGTAAGCCTTTAACTGTCTAATATCCCGATGAAAGTCTTTGGTTGTTAACTTTAAGGTGATTAGTAAGTGTGTTTTGGACTGATAAAAAGAAAATTTAGATCTTTTATTTTCCAGGAAATGTCCAATTTTAGCAGGTCGTTGAGGTAAAGGATAAAAAGATGGGGTCAGAACAGATCCTTGGAGTACGCCACAACTTACCTTTATCTTGTCAGACAAAACTTTATGTACATAAACTGATTGTACGCGTCTAGACAAATAAGACGTAAACCAATTTAAAGTAGTGCCACGCATTTTTATATTTATGGTAGAGCTTTTAAAGTATTACCCTGTGACTTACGCAGTCGAAAGATTTTGACAAATCACAAAATACTGTTGCAGAAACCTCCCTATTATTTAAATTTTGGAAGATATGGAACAAGAAGGAAAATAAAGCATCTGATGTATTTTTTCTGGGCTGAAAACCAAACTGATTGTGATTTAAAATTTTGTATTTATTTAAAAATAAGTTGCTTTTTTACTAAATCTTTAATTTCCAAGGGAAATTTTGGCGAAAGAAAAAACTAACCATTAATTTTTATTTCACAAGAAAGATACGACATGGAGTCTTTATCTGAATTAGTATTTAGTAAAATATCGTTTCCTAGCGAAACATAGCAAGAATTTATTAAATTTGGTTGAATTTTAATTTCAGAATATCTGCCTCAGTTACAATTGCACACGATTTGCGAATTCTATTTGATTATTGATTTATTAATTCGCTTAAAGTAGTATATTTTTTTAGATTTATCCGTAATATTTCTGTATTATTTGCGAGATTTAGAATAAAAAGTATAAAACCAATGGTTCTCTAAAAGATATTTTTTTATTTTTCCCAGTGATTTTAAGTTAGCCGCTAAAGGTGCATTTACACGGGTTGATTTCCGCCGTGCGGCTGGTTGCATCGATAACGCCTTGCCAAAGTCGCATCGCTATCCCATTTACACAGTTGACTGAAATCGCAAGCGCCAGTCATTCTTTTTGAAAATTTTGAGCAGAATAGTTGTGGTGCGTGCCTATGAGGTCGCCAGAGAATGAGGCATGACGTACAAATGCCTGTGGTAAGCCAGAGTTTTTTATTTCATTCAGTTTTAAAAGGTCGAGAATACAATACTCATTTTCAAAGCTTGGTACTCCCTACACTATTACATTAGAACTGTACTCTTTTTCCCTAAATCACTACAATAATTGACAAGAACTATCTCCTGCGGTGCGTCAAATCACTCCTATTTAAAATTTTACTTTACTTTTACACAATTTTTGTTAGTCAAAGCTTTAAAAATATGTCAAACCATCCCCATTTTTCTCTTTGCAGCTAAGCAAACGCACCTTTTTTTAAACATTCGAAAAGTAGAAAGAGATAAATTTTTGGAATAAATTTTAGTTTAAATTTAATAGTTATTTACCTGTAAAGTGCGGAAATTGAAGCTTTACCGCACGCGACGGCAATTGACCGAACGAAATGAAGCGAGTTCGGTCAAGCCGGCAAGTGCGGTAAAGACACTTTACGCAGGTGTTAGATACATGGTTTTACCTAAGCCTTGTAACGTCATTAATTGTTATAATTTTCGTTTAAACATGTAAACCATGGCAGGTTTAAAATAATCTTTTTTGCCAACAAATCTAAAACTGAGACTAGATCGATCCAAAAATTTGCACCCTTGACAATATTACAACACCTACTAAATCGTCCCCCACCCCACTCTTTGGAAAAAAATTGTAACCGTCCCTGTATGTACTCTTTTGCTCTTCAAAATTATGGTCACACTATGAAAAATTCTTCTCACCATTGTCTTATCCGGATCATACACAGACAACGACTGCACCGGTCCTTCCATGGCATTAAGTACCAAACGCAATGAGTGCGCAGTCGCTGCTGGACAATCCAAGAATACTCCGCCATTATCAAAGTCCAGACAATGACAGGAGGGATTGGCAGCGGGCGGGGGACACTGCTCTCGACCTGCAAATAAAAAACTTTTATATTAAAAAAAAAACAAGAGTCGTGAGTTCCAACGAAAATGAAACAGAAGCTCTCTCAAGTATTTTGGAAAAATCTTCGACCACGTCGAGTATTTATTTGACGGGGAAACTTTTTGTCCACCATGAAATTTTTATGCACGCACCCACTTCGAGTGGTGTACTTTACCTTTATATTTTAAATAGGGAAAGTGGGTCGACTGATACCTGGTTTTAAAGGTCGTTCAAATGCCTTTAATAGGGTTTAATTTTAGAAATCTAGTGATTTGTGGTGTGGTCGAGATATCGTTTTTTTTATACGAAACTAATATTTGAGTTTTGGGAAATCCTGTGACACGTCGATTTTGTTTTCGTTAATAGTACATTTTATCATTTCATTTTTTTTCCCAACCAGGAAGGAAATTTACCTGTACAATGTACGGTTTGCGAGCCTCACTCTTGCACTTGCGGCGAAGTAGTTGATAAATTAGGCCATCACGGCTTGAGCTGCCAAAAAAGTGCATGGATCGCCATAGGTTGATTAACGACATTATCAGACGGTCTTTGGTTTCAGCTGAATTTCCATCTCAACTGGAACCGTCTGGTATATGTAGAGTCGATGGGAAGAGAGTGGACGGGATCACTTTGGTGCCTTGGAAGGGGGGAGGGCGTTGGTTTAGGATGCCACATGTAAATACACCATTTGTAGCTCATGTCTTGTTAAATTTTCTAAGAAATCAGGGGAGGTGGGAAAGATGAGAGAAACGCAAAAACGACGAAAGTGCAAAGAACTAGAAGATCGGGGATTTATGTTTTGTCCTTTTGCGGTGGAGACACTGGGTCCGTGGGGTGATGAAGTAAAATCTTTAATTACAGAAATATCAAAAATAATAAACACCAACGACGCCAAAGGCTTCATCACCTAGCGGATTAGTGTGGCCATCCAAAGGAGAAATGCGGCTTCAGTGCTAGGGACTTTACCAGCCGAATCAGGTTTAGAAGAAGTGTTATATTATTATAGCTTTTATATATATATATATATATATATATATATATTTTTATAAGTTTAGGGTATATTTTTATATTTTTAATTTATTACTTATTTTAATAGAATATGTTATTAATTTGAGCCTACTTTGAAAGTGAAAAACTCACACATTAATCAATAGATTTTTGAAAAATTTATACGGTTGTAAAGACATTCAAGGGATGGCCAAAAAGTTTCCGCCAATCTCCTTCAAATAAAAAATCGACGTGTTAATGGCTTTTCCAAAATCAGACAAAAATGCGAAACACATACACATAACGTCTGCCTCAAAAGCAATCATTAACTGCGTTTGTAAATCTAGTTTATGATGTTAACCAAAAACTTATTTTTGTACATTAGTACAGCAACACCCTCTCAAATAAAAAACCAGTTAACTCATTTCGGTTTAGTACCCTTTCCTCTCGATTTGGTTATGAAAATGGAGGCAACCGCAGGCTAAAAAAGGCACTGAAGCGGTAGGAGTTACCTAGCTTTTTAGTTGAGATAGTGTTGATTACAGTTGTCACGAATAAATTCTGCCCTTCTTAAATGTCTTAAAAGTGAAAATTCAAGATCAAGAAATTTTGACGTTTTGAATATCTGCCTGTAAAAAGGGGCAAAATTTATTAGTGACAACTGTAAGATATCTGCCACAAAACGTCAAAAAACTACCCATAACAATGAACTGCCATTTATTAATAGTTTTTGAACTTATATTAGACACTTAAAGTTACTATTTCAACTCCTCGGTATCGGTATACCTAACACGTTCAAAAGAAAGCCAAAGTAAACTAGATTTTTGAATTGTTTATGCCATGTTTCGAACGAGGACGCGTTCATAGTAATGCGTGCGTTGGCGTTGGGATGATCGTAAAGATACGTTTATCACTCCGTACGCATCGATTGCTGTCAGATTTTCTGTCATTGCCTTCACTATGAAAGCAGGCCTCGTTCGAAACATGACATAAAAAAGTCACAAATGTAGTGTCTTTTGACTTTCTTTTAAACCTGTTAGGTATACCGATACCGATGCGTTGAATTATTTACTTTAAGTGTCTATTGATGGCCTTGACCGATACCACCGAGCGAACTGAAGTTTCCAGGTTGAGAGAAAAAGAGGAAGTGGTCGATGAGATGTGTCGTGCACCGGCTGATGTCATGTAACGTTGACGTTGCTCCATTCGAAAAGTGATGGTGTCACTTTTTTAAAGCATTTGTGATCGCCCCCACTTCCCCTCTCTCACTCGATTCCCGGCCTTCAGTTTTCTTTGTGGTATCGCCTGGACTCATATTTTTTTTCCTTACATTAAAATCTACGATGGTTTTAAAAATTTCAGCCAAATGACGAGCCCGACACGATCTCTTGAATACATTAAATGAGGTGCATGAGCTGCACAAAAACTTACAGCAAAACCTCAACCCATATTTTCTTACAAACCTCACTTAAAATGTCACTGATACGTAAGAATGCTCTGAAAATCACTGTGGCCGTCATTCTTGTTATTGAAAATCTATGTACCTACTTATTTTATTTTATTCGTGTTGTGCATGATACAATGAAAGAAAGGTATGATACGTAGGGGTTCAAAATTCGTCTAGATCCTGGTGAGATTTTTGTGGCGCGAACAGGGAACTACCTACGCACAGCTGACACCAGTTTAACTACAAACATGAAAATTTGAGGATAGTTTGGGTTGATAACGGAGGAGCTTACCAAGAAAAGATTTTTTATTATTTTTCCACTAAAGGGGTAAAAATGGGGGTTGAAATTTTAAAAAAAATTTCTGTATCTCGAAAACGAAAAACAACATAGGCTTGAAAATTGGTATGTAGACTCTACTAATAAAATAAGTAAACACGTGCTTAAGAATCTTTTAAAATTCAGACAGGGGTTGAGAAATAGGGGTGACTCTGTTTTGAAGGGGATACAAATAACTCACAATTACTTAGAGTTCTAAATCAATGTAGAGCTAAAAATTCACATTTAGGTTCTTCTTGAAAAGCTAAAAAATAGGTGTTTTTGGATTTTTACGTTACGTTACAAAAAATAAAAAAAAAGATAAAACACTTTTAAAACAAACTTTTTATTATAAATAAAGCAATTCAATCAAATTTTGGCAGAACTAGAACAAGGTTGGCTCCTTCGTCAAATAGCCGTTCAAAATGGACCAAAAAATTCCACTAGAGCGAGTCTAAAAAGAAAATACAAAGAAGAAAGAACTGGAAGGATTTGGATTAAGAAAGGTCAATACACATAAACAGGATCAGTTTTATAAACAACAATATATTAAAAAACAAATAGAAATAAAAAACCTATCGATAAAAAAAATCAAAAATATTAACTTGAGTATCTGGTCATTACTCCATTTGCTTGAATATTTTTTTCTAAAGACCTTGGCATAGAGTCTGCTGCTAACTTTTCAAATAAATTTGAATTTTCTTCAACGAGCTCCATTAAATGGTTAGCATTCCGTAAACGAATATTAAATTTTGATAACTTTTTTTCAACGTTCTCGATGGGATTAAAAATTTTTTCATCGGTAAAAGCTACCTGTCACCAAAACTGGTTTTTCTGTCTCGAAAAAGTAATCTGGCTTGCTTTTTTTCTTTACTTAGCCGTATTCTTTTAGCTGCAATACGACATTTTAGCCTCGACTTCTTTATTCGTCTTAGTGCAGTTCTTACCGTACCAGGAAAATATACTGTTAGTTTTGCTTCTCTGGCCGTGGAAAATGGGTGTTCTTCCAGGAAATTAGTGACTTGCTGATCCTGTTGGGGTGGGCTGACTTTGGTCAAGCCAGTTCCTTTCTTTCGTCGTGCAGTTCCTTCTTCTTTATTCTAGTCTTACTATAGTGGACCAACACCGTTCTCAACTAAAAAGCCAGTTAACTCATTTTCCTTTTAGTATCCTTTGACCTATGATCGGTGCCATATTGACACCAAACTGACAGAAAATCTATGGTTTACTTGTCAATTTGGTTATAAAAATGGCAGCCACAGTAGGATAAAGGGCACTGAGGCGGTAGGAGTTAACAGGCTTTTTAGTTGAGAACGGTTTTGAGTATACTTGTCTGGTCCATAATGATCGGCAACTCGACGAACAGACCAACCACCATCTAATTTTGAAAAAATTTTATTATCGAATTCCTATAGCTGTCTTGACATTTTTGAGTTGGACAAGACTGTGACAACAAAACATGACAATAAGTGGACTCTTATACTTTGTGACAGAACAAGTTGCTAAGTCGTAAAGAACATATTGCATATAAAATCGGCGTATGCGTTTTATGTGTCGCGAAGTGTACCTTCCATTTTCTTGTCTTTTGGAAATCTGAGAAACTTAATGTCACGCGAAAAACCTCATTCTGTTAATTTTTTCCACTGAAAAATTGTAAACGAACGACTCGTAATAAAAATGGTGACTGAATGCTGTCTCTCACGTCGCTCACCAGGTGACGTCTACTCCTGCATGATATCATATCTGTTTTACTTGTATCATGATTAGGCGCAGTAGCTTTTTCGCCTTTGATCTTGACCAGAGCCATCCTTGATGTTTATTTTATTATTGTTACACATTTTGCGATCCTTGGGCAATTATACTACTCATAGTTATATGGTCTGTAGATAGCCGTGGCCATATATAAATCAACTTACCCACTGTCGCTCCCCATAGGGCCAAAAACAAAACAAGGGCGGCTGTCAGCCGCCTCATGACGTCACCGGCGTCCCTCCGTCCGCATAAGGAGCTACCATGACTTAGTGGTGGTATTTTCTTTATAGAAATCCTTACTGGCTTATCTCTGAAACAAATAGAACACATTTGTTAGAAAGTCGATACACGGATTTTTTTTTCGGAGTTACACATTCTTTAGAATGCTTAAAGGTCAATTTTGCACACCTAAAGAAAAAAATACTTTTCATGCTTTTTTTTGTGGTGTGTGTGTGTGGGGGGGGGGCGGGTTGACATTTATATTTTTCGGCTTTATTAATGTATCATTTTTTGGCTTTGATAATGCAATTTTTTAAGTTTTTTATTTAGTTTAAATTTTTACCTCTTACAACATAAAAGCGTATATAAAAATATTAAAAAAATGGTTACCGACGCAGAAAAAAAAATTTTATGAATTTTTTCAGATAAAGACGGGTCCGGGTTCGAATCCCGGCTAGGTGCATGGATATTTTGTGTTTGTCCCAAGAAACTTTACACTTTGCTCCCACTTTAGCAACACTGGGCATTGATCCCAAAATCGATGGAAAAGTTCCAGTATAAAAAAAAGATGCAAAATTAAAAAATTTACATTATTAAAATTTCACAAAATATGACAAATAATAATCCACTCGCTAATTATTTTGTACTTTTTCGTTATCTTATCAAGTTTGCAAAAATGCCGCACAAGAGTTTTTTAGAAATGTTTGACGCTGTAAAGATGGCAAAAGCATACGGACCTACCAGTTGCATTTTTCATAGTGGTTTGGTAATTTCTCTCATTATAAAAAAGCACAGTTTAGCCACGAGTTGTTAACACTATTTTTTTTTATACCTTTATGAAACAATCCAAGAAAAACAGGAAAATGCTTTTATAAATCTCGAACGAAGAGCACATCTCGCAACACACCATCTTTACACTATAAATCAAGGCGGCTGGTAAATGAAATAAATGGTTGCCATAGCGATTTTTCTTTTTACTCGGTGACGTTCATTGTTACGATATTTTAATCTTTGACAGTTTGATATTTTAACGAAGTTTTTAAATAATTTTTTCATAAATACTTGGTGAAAACTGGCGAAAATTGCTTAATTTTTGGGTAAGAGTAATTAAATTTTTCCAATATAACTATTTTCCGCTATTTCTCTTTCATTTTGGGTAAAAAACGGACAGACATCTTTCTTTGCATCCGTGATCAAGAAAAAGGTTTTTTTTTGCATCGGTAACCAAATAAGCCATGCTTTAGTTATCGACAAACAGTTACTAAAATCATATTTTTGACGAAGGTATAAAAAAATTACTTTTTGAAATAGCACCGCAAGCAAATTGCATTGCATTGTAGAAAAGGAATAATGTGTGGTAAATTAAAAAATAGCAAAGCAAGCAACATTTGTTTATGTAAGTTTGGTTAAAACCATAATAAATTTGAATTTCAATAGTATATATTCACAAATAAATAATTTGTAATTTAAAAATATTTTGATTTTTAAAATCAAACTTTTTACAGCAAAATGAATCTCGTGTCTGCAAATAAATATTAAAGTAACACTCGTGGCATATCGGACAAAGCACTTCATTACGACCAGACCTCCAATGTCTAATGGAGAATCCAGACACCTACAGACCTGTTTCATCCTTATTAGGAATCATCAGGAAGTCATAGGATTATACCGCCAGTTGAAGCTACACAGTGACCATGCACACCTCTCGAATTTAAAACAAAAAGTTTGTAATCCTTGAGGACGTAGTAACTGTGTGCGCCACCTGTCGAATAAACCGAGAAACAAAAACATCAAAATTGAGAAGTGCAGGACACCGTAAATACAGAATCCTGTACCTTTCAGTAGGTTATAAAGTAGTAACCTGTAAAAGTATAAGGTCACTGTAACATGGCTCTTAAAAAGAGGTAACGTTCGCAGCAGCACCGCCCCCAATTGGAGCTTCATACTACGTGGCCCTAATTTTAGGGCATCAGCAAGCAATCGCTCTAAAGGAGGCTTGTTGCGCAGAACTAAAAAGTCAAAATATTTAAAAAACAACAAAATGAATCTCGTGTCCGCAAATAAAAATTAAAGTAACACTCGTGACATATCGGACAAATAAATAAAAAAATAAAAACAATTCCCCACTCCTTTTTACGTCAAGTTTCAATAGGGGACAATAAGCTTTGGCTCCCAAATACCCTTAAGGCTATAGTTTCTCCCCAGATTTTAAGTAATAAAAAGTACAACTGGCCATGCCTTGTTGTTTAGTTTTTTTAATCTTTTGCCAGAGTGCACAGCGAAAACTAAAAAAAAGCTGAAATTTTCCAATGCTTAACAAAATTATCTGAAAGATTTTTCACAATTCTCAATTATTTTCTATCTCAAAAGCCTCAAAATAATTGCGATTTGGAACTAACCCAATTTACAAAAAAAATGGAGAAATACTCACAATTTTCTCTGGATTATATTTTTTCTTTTTATATTTCCTTGATTTAGCGAAAATAAAAACTAAGTTTCCTTTCCTGTGCACTCCGGAAAAGAAAACCGATCAATCAATCACACTTCATTGAATTTGGGAGACACACGCAGTTCAAGTGTTGGCCGATAGACCCCAGAATTTATACGATTCTATGGTAACTGCAGGTGTTTTGTCAATAAACGTTAAATCGGGCCGCAGTGGGACAGAAGAGTATTTTTACGTTTTCTGACAGAAAACCACTCGAGGTTATGTTTATCTTTAAAAAATTTGTTTTTAAAAACATTGTTCTAAAACAAATATGAAAGCACTTCGCGTGTGCGGTCGCCCGCCGAAAAAGGCCTAGCAATGCGTGGGCATTACCCCGAGTTTATCAAAGAACTAAGAGAACTTTACTGGCTCGCTGGGATTACTAGAAATTCGCATGGAAACATTCGGCGCCCATAACCCCATATAATATTGTTTTTGTTTTGATTCAACCATTTCTTTTTAAATTTAAATTAGTGCGGCATAGTTATATGCAATTGTACTAGTGAAATCTTGGAGTGCAAAGGATAGATTTTAGAACCCCAGTTTCAAAAACACACGGATACTTGAGTACTAAGAAAACAGGTTAGTAAAGCTCCATTTAGGAGTTGGAAAGACTCTTGCTAGTCGTTGACGCTCCAGTTTAAAATAGAATACGATTATTTCGTCTAGCGCCAGTAGCCGATTTTTAAATCTGCATGCTTTTAAGTTAACCTGTTGTCGGTATCAGCTAGCGGGAGTGTTTACAATTCAATTATAAATGCACCTGTAAATGCAACCTTAAACATTACACCCAGTTACTTTAATACGTAGTTGGGTAGCGTTTTTTTTAGCAGGTAATTCTACAATGAACGGTTTTCTTTTATTTTAGTATTTTACTTGGTTTTTTAGCGGCGCAGAAACCGAAAAGTCAAAATAAATAACCGAATCATAAATTTTTGACCCGTTGCTAAAAAATCTCTGGTGTCCCACTGTGGATAAACATAAATAAAGTCTCCGCGTTGCCATGTAAAACAAATTCAATGACGTAAGATTTTGAAAAAAAAATAGGTCGACATAGTTAAAATGATTTCCCGTACAGTGTTGCTAAAACAATTTCCCAGATTGTAACTACGACCTTAAGGGTTTTGACCAATTAACTTTCCACAATACTACATTGAAAAAGTGTAGAACCATTTAATTCTATTTAAACAGAACTTATTGCATGTATAATGAAGCACTCCACCATCTTGTTGAATTAAATATGATGCAAAGCTAACACAGAGTAGTACCTACTAATGAAATCTAATTACTAACGTTTTGCTAACAAATTTGATCTTACAGTAAACCCAAGTGAAATTCCTTAACTCTATAATACGACTTTATGATATACGTATATTCGAATATACTAGAGGATTAAGCGAAGATCTGAGGGCCTCAAGGGCAGTGTAAAGGCATACTGTAGATATGTTTTAAGTAAAAATCATGTTATAAAAGGTGTATCATGTACGCTCTGCATACCGTTTAATAGGTCATGATAATGCGAAATTAAAAAATAAGATATGCCTATATTATGGGCATCGACGACTGCGAGAAAATGGACATTCTGAAGAATAAAATTGTTTATATGGCCACTTAATTTTTATAAGTAAAAATTTTTATAAAAAAATCTTTTAAAGAACAAGCTTTTATTAAATGCACTCAAAAGTAAAGAATAATTTTTTATCTTTCTTATACCATAATAAAAGCGATGGGCGCAAATTAAAAATTTAACTTTAGGTATCGTATATCGGTCACATCGACGATTCACCTAAGAAACAGTTGTATTACTCTATAACCTAAGGACATTTTCAAAGGCTTAGCAAGCACGGTAATCTCACCCATTCTCAGCTTCTTTAGATGAAAGCATTATGTTTATTTATTTATTTAGTTCTTATTTTGTAGTTCTCTCTTTGTCACTGTATAGTTAGAATTTTTAATTTGAGCTCATCGCTTTTACTATGGTATAAGAAAGATAAAAAAAATTATTTTCTACTTTTGAGTGCATTTAATAAAAGCTTGTTCTTTAAAAATTTTTTTAATGAAAAATTATTTTTAAATTTTTAGATTTTTACCCTAAATCGTCCATTGTGTATCCGCCATATTGAAATTTTCAAATCTGTTCAAAAATTCATATCCCCTTCCCGAAAAATCCCTGCATGACAATTTGGATTTAAATCGAACAAACTAAATCTTTTCCCCCTTCCACTTCCCTCGTTAAAGGGAAGTGTGTACCTAATAATACCATATTATTGCATTGTCCTCAGAACTATAAACGCATACCAAATTTGAACACACAACCTTAATTTTTAGATTTGTAACCTTGATCGTCCATTTTAAATCCGCCATATTGAAATTCACCCCCCTTAAAAACCCCTGTATACCAATTTTGATTGAAACCGAACAAACTACATCTTTTTCCTTGGGCCCGAAGTCCATTGTAGAGGGAGGTGGGTATCTGAGAATACCATATTATTGCATTTTCACGGGAACTATAAACGCATACCAAATTTAAACACAATCGGATGTAGATGGTCAAAATTGCTTAGCAATACATGACCGAAAATCGTCCATCTTGAATCCGCCTTGAATTTTCAAAATCTGATCAAAAATTCGTATGCCTTGTCCCCAAAAGCCCCTGTATACCAATTTTGGTTGCAATCGCACAAACTTAGGTGTTTTCTCCCTCCACTCCCGCCGTAGAGGGGAGGGCGCCTAATAATGACATATTATTGTATTGTCACCGGAATTATAAATGCGTGCTAAATATGAAGGCAATCGGATATGTATAAGTTAGTTAAAATTGGTTAGCAAAAGATGACCAAAAATCGTCCATCTTGAATCCGCCGTATTGAATTTTCAAAATCTGATTAGAAATTCTCCATTCCTAAGTGAACACACCAAATTTTAACGAAATCGGGCATCTTTCAACTGTACCTTCCTCCACCCCCTTCGAGTAAGGGGAGCTGTCAATTTCGTCACACTATATTCTTGTATTGTCACCGCAACTATATATGCATGACAAATTTGAAGCCGATCGGATGTCGGGAAGTTGATCAAAATTAAGTTGCAATATTCCACCCAAACAAACATAGTTCGTTATTTATATTGCAAGTTAAATAAAAGCTTGTGAAAAACAGAATTTTACCAACAGAAAAACTATTGAATCTTTGGCCGCCTCCACTAGTTCTCCCACTAACTGGTTTCAGACACAGTCCATCCACCTGTCGGGTTTTTTACTATGACGAATCGACAGCAAAATAACAAACTATACAGTACAGGTGTATTTTGTGTAGTTTGTTTCTTTGCTATCGAATCATCATAGTAAAAAGCCCGTCTGGTGGATGGACCGTATCTGAAACCAATCAGTGGTAGAAATAGTGAAGGAGGCCAACATTCCAATACCTAAGTAACACAGCGTGCTTTAAATAAGCTGAGATAACGTTTCCGCAGCAAAAAAGATAACAATATTGCTTTTGCTGTCTTCTGCCACAATGTTTTGAAAACATCATGAAAATGTGGTCGCAGCTATTTTGAGGAATATTTTTTGCCTGTGACAGCGTCTACGGCAGCTAAAAATACAGTGTTTTTGCACATGACAGCAATTTTGTTTTAAATTTAACTTCCCTGACAAAAAAATATATAAAAAAATAGCAATTAAATCAAAGTAGTCCGCGAAAATAAAAGACTGAAGATGGAAGACAACTAAAATAAATATTAGTGATGTTTGACAAATTCTCAATCAAAAATACGCATTTTGTGGACTTCCCAAAAGTCAAATCTTTGTGCGAAGGCCCGTTTGATGATGAAACCTGTCATTAAGGATTTTTTTAATCACAAAATTTTTATTTTTCTTTTAAATTTTAATCCAGAATTAAAAGAAAACCATCATATCTTGCATATTTATTTAATTTTGATGGATTTTCAGGCTTAGATTTGAGCATATTTATTTTTGAGATTTTTGAGAGGTTATGTTTCGCCATAATATTAAACAAAAGTAAATCTTGACGTTATTGCTATGGGCTCTTATTCTCAAATGCTAAATTTTTAGCAATGAGAGCAGCTGCATTTTAATAAAAATTGCACTAAGGTACAACAAATAACTGCCGTTGCCATCTTGGAATTTTTTTCAGTTGGATTTAGATAAAAAAAAAGATTGAAACTATTTTGTTAGTTAAGTTTTAGCATATTTTTAAGTATAAGTGTTACCTTTAAAAGTTGATTAGCTAGATGATATAACTATAGAAGTTATTTTAAATATAAATTTAGTTGTCAAATAATCTTAACAGCCAAAATTATAGATTAAATAAATAAGGCTAGCTATTTTAAAGCAAAAGGCGAGCTGTACTAACGTTTTTGCAGCATTGACTTGGCTTTAAAATCTATATTGTCGAAGCTGTGTTACTTGAGTAGTTTTTCTGTTCGTAAAATTCTCTTTTTTATTTATATTTAACTTCACTCTGGACATTGGGAATCTATTTCTCATTCTGTTAATTTTTATACAGTTGAAAAATAACATGTAACAAGCTACACTGATTAAAAAAGATTAGGGAATTTAACTAGTAATTTTTCAACTATTTGTTTATTTTTAATGGTTTTATTGTCGTATAGAAAAAATTAAAAACATAAATCCTAACCTTATAACTACGTAAATGTGAAAAAAAATACGACAAAAGCCAAAGTTCACACTCTCCTATTAAGAAATAGGGAGGAGTGTTCTTCCACTCAACTTTTTGTGAAATAAATTTAAAAAAAGGAAAAAATATAATCAAAATTAAAATATAGACTATATATACAAAATCTATTAATAATTATTATCTTTGTATTACTTAGTACCGCATAAAAACATTTGAAAGGTCATTGTGTAAGGTCTAACCCACACTTATTCTGGAATTTCTTTTAAGATGATTCTTTATTTGTTTTTTAAAGAGGTAGGATTTAAGTTTTTTTAATAAACGTAATAACTAAAAGTCCTACTGTCTTTGCAGTTTCCCATCGAATTTTTTCCCTATTGGTAAATAGAAATTATACGTATACATTTTAGTCATATATATTTACATTTTAAAGTCACATTTCGTACCTTTCCATTATGAAGTTAAATCCGTAGTAAGTGATTGGATACGTACTACGTTAGTTAGAAGTTTCCTGTAAAAGAAACACTAGATGTTGACAAAACTTTGTATCAAGTTTCCAACGGCTCGTTATTAATTAGCTCTGAAACAATAATTACAAAAACAATATTTTACTTTTTTTTTCAAGGGTATCAAGAGGAAATCTAGCATAAGACGCCCGAACTACTTTCCTGCCAGAGTCATATCTCCTCTACCAGGAGAGCCCGGGTAGTGTCGGCTTCCTACCGAATAAAACCCCTAAGCCACAGTAACTGCACTGCAGCCATTACTGGCTTATTGTGCACCCTCTTAGTTCCTAGGCTAACCACTCCATTAGCTTTATCCCCTGCACAAGTTTGTACAGGTCCTTAATGGAGTAGTCCCCAGTCAATATTGGGTCTAGTTTAACTACCCCAAATATTAGATGCCTTTTGCGATCCAGTGCCTCGCATTGGTATATTACATGTTCTACTGTTTCTGGTTTCTGATTGCATAGTCTGCAGCTCAGGTCTCCGTGATACAGGCCCATGTTGTTTAGGTGAACTTTAACCGCCATATGGCCGGTCATAATGCCTACTATAGTTCTCACTTGCATCCTACTACTACTACTTTAGCAGGTCTTTGGTAAGCTTAGCATTTAGGCCTTAGATAAAGGCTCTGCTGTGTCTTAGCCCCTGTCTTCCCAGCCAGTAGCTGTCATGTTTTTCCCTTATCCAGAGTTTGACCTGGGATCTTATTGTGCAAGTGGTACCCCCAGGGCTGGCTCTGGTCCGATGTATTTTTTTGACGATCCTTGTCTTGCAAGTTCGTCAGCTTTTTCATTGCCTTGGATAGCTCTATATCCCGGCACCCATACTCAATTTATTTTATTATGTTTCGCCAGTCTCATTAGTTCATCAAGGAATTCCTACACTAGCTTTGAGGTTACTTTCGGGCACATAAGCGCTCTAAGGGCTACCTGGCTATCCGAATATATAGATATGGTCTGATCGAAGTAACACATTCTATTATTTTCTCTTGCACATTCTAAGATGGCAAAGATTTCTGTTTGGAATACTGTCGGGTACGATCCCACTGAGAAATACAGGTCTCTCCTAGGTCCTTGCCCAAATATTCCTGCCCCACTGCCTTCGTCAGTTTTTGATCCATCTGTATACCAGATCAGTCCTTCCTGTGGCAGCGGGTTGTTTTGTCACACACATTTTACTTAAAAACATAAAAAAAATAAAAATAAACGCTAAAAGTTCTGGTACCTAAACAAAAGATAAATCTCCAATAAGTCAAGTTTTACACTCAAAAAGTAACTATTTAAGCACTAAAAACTACTAAATAATTTCTGCTGTTCAACTGCTCGAGCCAAACTCCAAGCCCCTTTCATGTATTTAAAACCAATATTTTTAAAATTAGTTTTCTCGTAAAGGGCAATAAGATTAATGCTAACTGCAGTTTTCTCCACGTTTTGGTAATAGTAAAAACCATGAATATAAGTTTTAAAATTTTGATATGTTTTAAATTGTATCCCGTAGTCTTGACGGTAACGATAAAACATATCAGAGGTACCATTTTTGTGAAAATTTACTTGTTTTTCATAATTTTTTACTAAAATAAAGAATTTTTCTTAACTAGACATTCTTATTTACCTACTTACTCCAGAATTTTTTTTAAACTCAATTATAATAAAGAAAGGTTGAAGTGAAACCGGAAATTTGCGTGGGTTGAGGAGGTGTAAAATTAAATAACTCAAGATGAATTCGGGGTTTTATTTTGCAAGTGGAGTGGATCTAAACAGACAAAAAAAAAGAACATTTTAAAAAATGACCGAAATTTAGCGCGCAAACAAAGCTATTATATATATCGCAACCTTATAAATGTTTCACACTAAGTAAATTAGATATAAAATATAAAAACCTACCTAAACAGACCAGGTCCTCTAGGGGTTGAAAAGGCGAGAAACCAAACCAGGTAAGCGAGTAAATTATAAAAATGAGAAATAAATTTCTTTTAAGATAAGAATAATAAGTTTGAATTTGTAAAGATTGTTTGTTAGATGGCAAATCTAGTCCATTGTAATTATTAAAATATTAAAACGAACACCCTATGTTCCGCTACAACTCGTCCCCCTACAAGTCTGTCAAAAACGTTTTTTACTTTTACTGCCTTTATTACGAAGGGGTAACTGCAAAAAAATTCTGTTTTTTTTTTCGTATTTTGTAAACAAGATATAACGAAAAATAAATGCGCACTTTGAGAACCTGTGTCTAGACAACAAAGGACTGCTGAGCTCTATATTATATGACTGTTTTTATTTTGATCTATTCTATCTTCCATTAAAAGGTTTGCACTGTCATTGTTTACACCTTCCATATTCAGGACAGTTATTTCAATTTGAAAAGCCACGACTAGACACCTTGTTGAGGGATAAAAAGACAGGTTATTCGTGCGAGTTATATTCTATTTTAAGCAAATTAAAAAAAAACGTCCAAAAATCTTCTTTATCTTCTTTATCTCTTACATCTATATATCTCCATTTTATCAAAAATTTTGACTTACCAATCCATTTTGTGGTTTTTAACATAAATAATGTTTTTCTCTTGTTTATGAAATACCTATTTATATTTATAAAAGACAAAGCATAAAAGTATCTTATTGTTATTATTAAGAAAGAATAGACCAAATTTCTAGAAACCCCAATATCCCTGCAACCTTGAGCTAAACTTGAGTTACTTTTTTTAAGGTAATTTTTATATCTTTATTACAAACGATTTTAGTCACTGACGGAAAATTACAAAAAAAGGTTTTAAAACTTTTTTTGTAATTTTAAACTTTTTTCCACACAAGGGCCCAATAATTGGACTAAAATTAGCCAGGCAGACGTCCTTGATAATTTTCGTATTCGCTACTTTGAAAAGGACAAGGGCATAAAAAAATACTTATTGTAAAACGTTAGAATAAAATGTTCTTTGTTTTTACCTGCTACTAGGGAGATCAAAACAAAACGAAAATATATTTATATAAAAAACTTTTCAAATACAAACATTTATAAAATACCAATTGCACTAAAAAGTAGAAAATAATTTTATAATATAATAATAAAAGCGATGGGCGTATTATAGGAAGTTTGGCCATGTTGACTCGAGAAATTTATGTTATTGTTTATATTATGATTGTTCGCAAGAACCTAAATTCACTATAAAGCAGATAAATCCAAGGGTAAGCAAATTCAACCCAACTCGATCCAAGCCACATTAACACTTCTCTGATATATGGATGGACATTTTTACTTTTAATTTGCACCTATTGGTTTTATTTTTATGATATCAGAATGCAAAAAATATATTTTTTACTTTTTAGTGCACTTTATATTTTATAAAAGCTTATATTTGAAAAGCTTTTTTTATATAAAATTGTTTTTTAATTTTTAGATTTGTACCCTAAATCGTCCATTTTCTATCCGCCATATTGAAATTTTTAAATGTGATCAAACATTCATAATCTCCATCCCTAAAAGCTCCTGCATGCCAACTTTGATTGAAATCGAACAAACTAAATCTTTTTCCCCCTCCACTTCCCTCGTTAGGGGAAGGTGGGTACCCGATAATACCATATTATTGTATTGTCATCGGCATTATAAACGCATACCAAATATGAAGACAATCGGATATGTATAAGTGAGTTAAAATTGGTTAGCAAAATGTGACTTAAAATTACCATCTTGAATCCACCATATTGAATTTTCAAAATCTAATCAAAAATTCTCCAAAAACCCCCGTATACCAATTTTGGTTGAAATCGGACAAACTTAGGTGTTTTCTCCCCCTCGACTCTCCTCGTAGGGTTGGAGGGGGTGCCTGATAATACCATATTATTGTATTGTCACCGGAACTATAATATCATACCAAATTTGAATTCAATCGGACATCTAGAAGTTAGTCAAAATTGAGTACCAATATTTGATCCGAACATACAAATATATAGAGGTGAAGTTAAATGAAAGCTTGTAATAAAAACCCAATCAAATTCAAAAAATAATACTTGTATATAAAAGGGATAGCTTTTTGTTTGTTCTCATAACACACAGGTTCACGTATATTTTTCAGGGCTTAAACTTTATGCATATTTAATGTTTAAACTCAGTAAATATTCTTTCAAGGTAAATAAAATTATTTTCTTTATCTACGTAGGTACTATATTATTTTAAAAAGTAAATTTTAATTTTTACAAAAAATTACACTACGGAACAAATTCCAACTTTTTTTTGTTTCCTGAACAAAAACTATTTTTTTTGGGTTTAATTACATCCAAATAAGGAAAAAATAAAAAATTACAGATCTAAGCTACCTCTAAAGAAAACCATATCATTTTTTACGAAATTTATAGGCATACAATGAATATACAAAATACATTTAACCATACAATGAGCTTCAGGCTACTGCGAACATAGGGGGAATCAAGTCCAATTTACTCTCAGTGCCGTACGACCGAGGGGGATTCGAAGCACGTTGCAGTGTTATCTTTTGGAAATTTATTTTGTTTTTATTACTTTGTTTTATTTCTGCCTTGCTCGAGAAACAGATTGGTAATACATTTTTAAAACTAAAAATGGATGTCTACGAAGTTGCTGAAAAAGTGCAGATGGTCAAATGGTACTATCAAGGCAGACCATTGAGACTTATTCAAGAACTTTTTTGTTGAATTTTGTAAATCGCCCAGAACCTAGTTTTTCAACGATTCATAGGTTTGTGCAGAATTTTGAAAAGTTTGGTTGTGTAGCGCCAAGAAACCGTAAAAAACCCACTGTTTTGAATGACGAGCAGGAAGTACGAGATGTCATACCACCAAATTGCCGAAGCAGTTGATACGTCTTCAGCCACTGTTTTACGTGTTCTCAATTATAATTCTTACAAAGCGTCAAAAACGCATCAAATTTTTTCGGAGGATAACTATCGTCATATGGAATTTTGCGAAACAATGATGGAAAGGGCTAATCGTGATGAAAACTTTCTGAGATCTATTCTTTTCACAGATGAAAGCACTTTTCCATTATTGAATTTCCATAACCCAACACACGTTCGATATAGATCGAGGGAAAATTTGCATTTGTATTTAGGCGTAAGAACACAGTATCCCCAAAAACTAAATTGTTTATGGGGTATTGTAGGGAAACTCGTAATTAGGCCATTTTTTATGGACGGCAATTTGAATGGTCCAACAAGATGGTTGTCCTGCTCACAATTGGCCTTGTTAGGGAATATTTTGTTAATGTATTTCATAATCGGGTTATAAGTACAACGGAAACTATTTTATGGCCAGCTCGATCACCCGATCTTGCTCCTAATGACTTCTATCTGTGGAGTTATATCAAAAATAAAGTTTACGGGCATGAAAAGGCTAATAATTTGGAAGAACTTCGGATTAAAATTTAAGAAGCTTTTCAAACTGTCACTCCTAACATGCTTGTAAACATAAGGGGTCGGATATAGTCTAGCCGAGCTAGGAGGACTTTACGCTTGCTCTAATTTTTTTTTGACTAGAAGAATGTTTTTGATTTTTAGAATATATCATTTTTTTTTGAGAACTTGCTTTTATTTTGTTATTAATCTGAGCAGTTAAAAATGAAACGCTTTAATTTATCAGTGACACAAAACAAGAAAATTACTTTATAAAAATTTGCGTATTTATTGACCAAATTCCGCTTTCATTCACTACGCTCCACATGGCATCGTGGTTAGAGGCGTACTAAACGCCAGCCGCGAACGGTGATCGCAAGCCTGAGTATTGGTTGCTCCACTGATAGGTGTGCGGTGTCCCTGCATGTACGTACACTGGCAAATTGGTCTTCTACCGGCCCATCTTCGCAGTAGCCTGAAGCGCTGTATATATTTTTAATTTAACGAAAGCAATTAAATAGCACAATAACGTTTATTATCGAATCTAGAGTTTAGACACTTATGCGCTTCTTAGCCTGCCTTTTGAACGTAGCCTATGGAGCATCTCTCGTAAACGTCTAGCAGTTTTCGGCTAACATCTCATAGTTTCATCTTCCCTGATACCTTCTTTCCATGTGTAAATTATCTTGGTGAAACCTCTCACTGTGCTCCTCACCTAGAGCGCCACAATTTTCCGGAAAGTAATCCAGATGTGAATCCAAGAAATTAATTTTTAACGACATGCTACATCCTAGGTTTTCGTAACACAAAAGAAGTTGGGCAACCCAACCAGGTCTTTGTAGTTTTCTACTCTAGTGTTTCCCAAAAAAATTGTTGCAAACCGTTTTTAATTTATTCCAAGCGTCTTTTTCCTTGCCTCGAAATATGAAATCAAATTGCGCATTTCCGAAAAGTTTCCTGATCTGGGGATCCACAAATAGTCCCTCTTTAATTTTAGCGTCATTTCCTGCGTTTCTACGCGCCTAAAACCGGTTTAATATAATGACGGTTTTAAATCAAATCGCTCTCTTTAACGTCCTTTAATAAATGTAATTAAATACGTCATTTTGAAAAAAAAAAACAAAAAAAAAACAACAAGGTTGAGTATTTCTTTAGATTGGGAATGCTAAAGCGTTTTTTAGAGTTTATACCGACCGTAAAATTGATTTCAAAGCGATACACCGATATCTTAAATCGCTTTAAAAACAAAATCGATTGGGTGCTGAAAACGGTTCTATAGGACAGAATTTTCAAACCGTCCTTATGTAAAAGCGCTGTAAGAGACCCGTATAAAAAAAGTAACTGATTCTAGGGAACTTTTCTTTTAAATAACTGAGAGCATGGCCTTTTTTGTCCAAGGCTTCCACAAAATTTTTCATAAGTCCTAATTTTCTATGAAGTGGCGATATTAAAATCTTTTCTGGGGCAACTAATGGCGCGCTGGTTACATTTTTTTTCCCTGGCTGAAAAGAATCGCTTGATGGCCAAATTTTCTTTGTATATTGATCCAATCGTGGTCGACTGTCCCATTCGCCGAGAAAGCAACAGTATTTGGTATAACCTAGCTGCATTCGAAGCAAAGTTGCCACAACTTTTAAATCCCCACAAGGAACCCTGCACAAATTACATTGGAAATTTCCCTAGTGTCAATTTAACTGGATATTTTACACGAAAATTTTCAAAAATTGATAGTAGAAGTTGCATCTATTTTGAAATTTGCATCTGGAAATATCCCGGGGATAATAATCATTTTTGACATTTATAGTTTCAAAACATAAAAAAATTTGACCTGTCAAAATTTTAAATTGTTATTAAACTATGGTATTATTTAAATAAATAAATATATCAAAATCAACTTTTTACTATCTAAATAAACTTTTATCAACTCGGGAAATTTCCGATCAAAACATAACACGTGCATAAAATATTTCCTAACAGAAATTTTTCAAAATTTCGACTTTAGCCATTTTTTTTTTAAAAGCATTCGTGCATTGCATGCACCAAGCAAAAATCCCTCACCCTGCGGGTTCGGGATTTTTTCAGGTGCAATGCACTTATGCTTTTGTTAAAAAATTGGTTTCAGACAAAATTTTCAAAAATTTCCGGAAATATTTCATGCACTAGTTATATCTCTACTGGAAATGGCTTTCGGCTAAATGTCATAATTTTTTTATGGTCCCAGTTTTTTTTCAACAACTTTATTGATTACCGAAACAATAAAATAAATACAATCAAGGTAAAATTACAAAACAATCCAGTTATTAAAATCAGAAAATTGATCAATCGGAAGAAGTATTTAGCCATTCTCAGAATTTTAAAGGTCAAGACTAGTAGACAAACTAAAAGACGAAAGAAAAGTGAAGTCTTTTAACGTATAAGTTTTGAACTCAATAATCGCTCTATATTTCTATACTTTTTTAATTTTAATGCAATTAAAGCAAATCTAGTATTTACTTTTCCGTCCCTTAAGATAAAGTCCTACAAGAGACAAAAAGCCAACCGTACCTACTTCAATTTTGTGATGTAGCAATTTTAATTGTAAGGGTTGGTTCCTCAATAGCGGGTTACCAGAGAGTTAAATTAACTCGGGCTACAAATCCCAGTTTTTTGCTGTTTTCAGCTAATTTTTTAGGTTAACCCTGGGATAAAATAACTTACCCTCGCCTTGAAGCCAGCGTTGCCCTGATGTTAACTTTAACTCGCGTTTTTAAGATTTTTATAAGGTTATGTTGCTCGAGTTAAAGCTAACTCGCTATTGAGAAACCGGCCCTAAGGGCTTCCATTAAACTAGCTTTTTTCCTTAAAAAAACAACAAAATTAAAAAAAAAATATATTAAAAAATTTAACAAATCCTGTTTCTTCTGACCTCTTTTTCATAAGGACCATTGACAATACCATTTTTAAAAAAGAAAATCTTAACAATGAAAACGTTAAGTGTAACACTTGTAGATCTAGTGGCTTGCGGAACTCTTGGCACATAATTGGACTTTTAATGGTATTTCCTAGAGCTACATAGGCGCATTGTTGAATTTATGTGCAAATATTTCATTTTAATTAGGCGAGTACCTAATGGGATTCATAAATACAAAAAATATATATATTTTTTTATATTATATTTTAAGAATACTGTAAAGTAACAAAACATACGCTACTATGAGCATAAAGAAAAAATAAAATCTTTCTTTGACCGAGTTTGATGTGTGGCACTATTTTAA
Source organism: Oxystoma pomonae (assembly GCA_963921995.1). NCBI lineage: Eukaryota > Metazoa > Arthropoda > Insecta > Coleoptera > Brentidae > Oxystoma > Oxystoma pomonae. The sequence goes on from OY998165.1 coordinate 98,872,738, forward strand.
AGGAAATTTCATGGCGATTTTTTTACTTTTTAAAAACTCCTCATCGCTTAAAAAATGCCTTATATGTCAAGATGCAATCTTCTTCTTTTACCTTCTATTAAAAATCAAGCCTAGCCAATGGGGGATGGTTTTTTTCTATCACTTTTGGAAGTACGCCAAACCTCTCGGCAGTGATCAACTTTAAGAGCGCAAATCAAAAATGAATGGGGCAACTTCAAACGCGATTTTCTCCACGAATTTTTGAGTGGTGACAAATAATTATGAGCTGTTATTGAAGAATCTGGGAGGGAAAGGGCAGGAGGTACGACGAAAAACAAAATCTAGTTAACAATCTATTTCTATTTTCAATTAGTTCCCAAAAAGTATTTTTTAACAGTACCATTTTTGACACATTTTGAATGCTGCGTACAGCATACTTTGTTTTCTGGTTAGGTGTACAGACCGCTTCAAGCTACTGCGAACATAGGGCGAAAGAAGTCTAATTTGCCAGTGTACGTACATGCAGAGACACCGCACGCCTATCAGTGAAGCAACCAACACTCAGGCTGCCGATCGCCATTCGCTGCCTTTCGCCGCCGTTCGCCTTGTATTTAGTACGCCTCTAACCACGGTGCTGTGTGGAGCGTAGTCAATGAAACCGGAATTTGGTCAATAAATACGCAAATTTTTATAACGTAATTTTCTTATTTTTTGTCACTGATAAATAAGAGCGTTTTATTGTCAACTGCTCAGATTTATCAGTGACGACGTTTTACAATGAAAATAATAAGGAGAAACAAAATAAAAGCAAGTTCTCAAAATAAAATAATACATTCTAAAAACCAAAAAGATTCTCCCAGTCAAAAAAAAATTTAAGCAAATGTTCGAAAAGTCCTCCTTTCTCGGCTAGACAATATCCGAGCCTACTATAAAAACCCCTTCTAACGTTTCCAAGCATGTTAGGGGTGATAATTTGAAAAGCTTCTTCAAAAACAGATAGAAGTCATTAGGAGCAAGATCGGGAGATCGAGCTGGCCATAAAATAGTTCCCCGTGTACTTATAACCCGATTAGGAAATACATTATCAAGATATTCCCTAACAAGGCCAACATTGTGAGCGGAACAACCATCTTGTTGAAACCATGTTTCACCAAATCTTACACCTAACAACTGCCTAGCAGTTGGAATAATGTGCTGCTGCAGTAGATCCAAGTATCTAGGACCATTCAAATTGCAATTGCCGTTAATAAAAAATGGCCCAATTACGTGTTCCCCTACAATACCCCCCCCCCCCCCAAACATTTAGTTTTTGGGGATACTGTGTTCTTACGTCAAAATACAAATGCAAATTTTCCCTCGACCAATATCGAACGTGTGTTGGGTTATGACGATTTGACCATTTGACCATCTGCACTTTTTCGGCAACTTCGTTGACATACATTTTTAGTTTTAAAAATGTATTATTTCAATTAAGAAATTACCCATCTGTTTCTCGAGCAAGGCAGAAATAAAACAAAATAATAAAAACAAAATGAATTTCCAAAAGATAACACTGCAGTGCTTCGAATCCACCTCGGTCGTACGGCACGGAGAGTAAATTGGACTTGATTCCCCCTATGTTCGCAGTAGCTTGAAGCGGTCTGTATATTACACTGCAACAGGCTAAACAAGAGATGAATTGAAAAGTTTTTGTCCTCTACGCCACAAATCTTTTCTGTAAACAAAATATGTTTTTGCACTACATATGCAGCCATCAAATTAAAAAAAACTAAACTTGCCACTGATTTGCACGCGATTTAGTTGGACTACTATACTTTTGGATGATATAAAAGCCCGACGAGCAATTTTATTAAAAGTTTTAGCAACCATAATTTTCGAGGAGTTGACTCTTAGCCAAACTCCTTAGAATTTGCAGTGTATGAAACACTGATAAATAAAGTTAGTTATTAGATAATATTTAGCAGTAGTATAATATACTGAGTGAAACATTTAATTTTATTTAAGAATATGCAGATTGGTAGTAAAGGAAAAAATTAATGCAGACAAAACTGTCATAACTACGGACAATCTAGCTCTGCAAGAATTGTTAAATCAAATTGCGGTCAAAAGAACACGAATTAAAAGTAGAAAGTAGTTTTAAAAAAAAGTAAATAAAAGTAAAAAACATAATCTCACACGCGAATAGCACAATTCATCCCAGGGACATCCCCAGAATGACCTACTTGGGATGTTTAGAATCATCCAGAAGTCCCATTTATTTCAAATCCCAACCCGCCTAATTTCAGTAGAGAATAGTGATTCTTACTTGTATCACCATCATATTCCCAAACCCCTTGATAATAATATTCAAGTTCACAGTTTTTAAAAACTCTTCGTTCTCTATATAAATATACAGCGTGGATTCGTTAAACAGAACGGTGCTTCTAGGGTCAACTAAGATTTTTAATTTCCTTTAGTCGTGCTATCTGGATTTTATTATGTCATTTTGTCTACGAGGTATGGCAAAAAATATATTTTTTTTTAAATAGGGCACCCTGTATATTTTACAATTTTTGAAATCTGCAAATACCTTTCAGCAATACCACAGTAGGATTTATCTTTCACGATAATCAAGATATTTTTATCTAAATCTGTATGGAAAATTTCAATATTCATTCAAATATCCCTCGTAAAACAGGGCATAGACAACAATTCCATGCGAGTTTAAATACCTCTATCTTGGAAATCATAAGAGATAGAGTATTAGTGTGTGGTATTGTCACAAAGATAATTTTTTTTAGAATTTGAAAATGTCAAACTATATATTTAAAAAAATATATATTTTTTGCCATACCTCGTAAAAAAAAATAAGAAAGCACCATTAAACAAAATTAAAAATCCCAGTTGACGTGTTTTTGGATATTTTTGTAAAAACAAATTCTAATCCGCTAGAAGCACCGTTCCGTTTAAAGAATCCACCCTGTATATAATAATAGTATCTTCTATCAATAAATAATATTGAAACTAGCGCCATCTACTAAGAATAGATGCAAACTAACTATTTTCTAAAAATATGCAATTGTTGTGTACAATACTTGCTGATTTTCACCTCTGTTGTACATGCTTGACACTGCTAATAATATGCTTGATTTTTTGTATTTTTTTTTACATATTTTTTATATACTATTTTTACATCTAAATGTTTATTTATTTTTTGCTTATACTAAAATAATTTTAAATCATTTGATTGGATATACTTAAAGAATGTCTTTTTGCCATTAACTCTGGCTGCACTTAGACATTTTTAAAAATAAACCACAAATTTTTATTGCTACATTGAGCACTTTTTTAGAATGTGCAAATTATACCATACAAAAATAATTAAAAAATGCACAATATTGCCAACAGTTAAAGTAAAATAATACCTCATTCTACTAATGCAAATTACAATAGTAGTAAAGTACCAGCAGATCAATGTTTGCTGGGTAAGGCAAAATACTGAAAAAACGTAATTTTTCAGGGCGAACGCTCAAACATTTTAAAGCGTTTATTTTTCCCGCTGCAAAAAAAAATTGTATTTGAAAATAGTAGTTTTAACAACTAGTGCATAAAATAGTGCGGTTTCTTACAAGCGTTGGTTTAAATATCGAGCGCAGCGAGGTATTTAAAGACGCGAGTAAAAAAAAGCACAGTTTAGCCGCGAGTTGTTAACACTATTTTTTTTAATACCTTTTTTAAAAAATTCAAGAAAAACAGGAACATACTTTTAAAAACCTCGAACGAAGAGAACTTCTCGCAACACACCATATTTACACTATAAATCAAGGCGGCTGGTAAATGAAATAACAATCGTTTCCATAGCGATGTGTCTTTTTTGTTGCGACATTTTAATCTTTGACAATTTGATATTTTTACAATATTTTTAATTGATTTTTTCGTAAATACTTAGTGAAAACTGGCAGAAATGGCTTAGTTCTTAGGCAAGAATAATTAGATTTTTTTCAATATTACCATTTTCCGCTATTTCTCTTTAACTTTGGGTAAAAAACAAACAGAAATCTTTTTTGCACCCGTGATCAAAAAAAAAGTTTTTTTGCATCGGTAACCAAAAAAGTCATGCTTTAGTTCTCTGCAGACAGTTACTTAAATCATGTTTTTGATGAAAGTATAAAAAAAATAGTTCTTGGTGTTAGGAAATAAAAAAATTAATGCTCTTTTATTTTCGGTAAGTAGATTTTGTGTAGATGTACTGTTTTATTTTGAAGGTGTTGATTTATGGGTTGAGGGATCTTATTAATAAAAAGTCCTTTTTTTTAACTGCCAACGTTTCATAAAATTTATTTGCTTCTTCAGGGCTATTCAAGACGGCCGTTTCATGTGTCATTTCTATTGTCAATAGACGTCACCGTTTGTTAAAAGCGCATTATTTTTACAAAAGTACTTTAATTTTGATTAAAAACCTTTAAAAATGACGTAAAGAAACACATTAAAATATTACCACCACGGCAAGTATTTCGTTCAAATTTAGACGACTCAACCCAACCCAACCTAACCCATAAACCTACACCTTCAAAAAATTTAAAAATAGGATTGTTAAGCCATTCTACAAATTACTGTTTTATTGTTACCAGTTGCCTCGGAATATTTTTTACTTTTCCAAATAGTTTCATAAAATTTATTTGCTTCTTCAGGGCTATTCAAGACGGCCGTTTCATGTGTCATTTCTATTGTCAATAGACGTCACCGTTTGTTAAAAGCGCATTATTTTTACAAAAGTACTTTAATTTTGATTAAAAACCTTTAAAAATGACGTTAAGAAACACATTAAAATATTACCACCACGGCAAGTATTTCGTTCAAATTTAGACGACTCAACCCAACCCAACCTAACCCATAAACTTACACCATCAGAAAATTTAAAAATAGGATCGTTAAACCATTCTACAAATTACTGTTTTATTGTTACCAGTTGCCTCGGAATATTTTTTACTTTTCCAAAATCGTGAAAAGGTACCTCTAATTTGTAGAAGAAATTTTGGTGTTTTTTGAAGAAAGTCGATATTTTGAGAACGAAACATTAAAACTTAACTCAAAATAGGTCCAAAAAATAAGACAGATTTATTAGAACTAAATTACAAACACCATCAAACACGTATTGAATATTATGGTCAAATCCTAGGAAGTGATAAATTTGCTCTTAACTTAATAATAAAACAAAATCTTGAAGCTCAGAGGCGCGGGCAGCAGACGTGTTTCATGGCGAAAAAATTTTGGGCAATAGCATTGTCACAGTGTAATATAATCTAATAATCTAATTAATTATTAGCAATAGTAGACTGTGGTATTATTGTGTTAGAACTGTGACACTTTTCATTAGACGAGGTACAAATACCGCTGATGAGCCAAGAGAATAAAATATTTGAAAAAAAAAGGAGAAGAATAATTAACACGTCGTTGTTAAGGTATTTGAAAAAGTCTGCAATCTTACTGACATAATTTTGTGTTTTTTGTTTTATACCGATAGAATAATAATTGACGATAAAGTCAAGAAGCCAAAACAAAATAAAACATATAGCTTTAAAATGTTTAGCAAAAAAGGATGCTACTAATTTTTAGCCTTACATGTCAAAAAGGCGTAAGCTAAAAAAGCGTTGCTAAATAGGAGCAAAATAGAAACATAGCTTTATGCAGTCAATCCCGCAAGTATTTTTGTCTGCATTCCTTTCAAACAAAGTGATAACTTTTACAAAAAGGGCTGATGTAGCGCGGTGGCCACCTCAGCAAAAGTCTCGCTTACAAGTACCTTTCTGGTTTGACGATTTATATTTTCAGAGAAAAACAGGAAAACCTTTTTTTTATACCTTCATCAAAAACATGGTTTTAGTAGCTGTCTGCAACTGAAGCATGACTTTTTTATCACGGGTACAAAAAAAGATATCTGGCTGCTTTTTACCCAAAAATAAAGAGAAATAGCGGAAAATAGTAATATTGAAAACATCTAATTATTCTTGCTTAAAAATGAAGCTATATCCGCCAGTTTATCAAAATATCAAACTAAAATGACTAAAATGTCGCAACAATGAACGTCACCGAGTAAAAAGGCACTTCGCTATGAAAACCATTGTTATTTCATTTACCAGTCACCTTGGTTTATAGTGTAAATATGGTGTGTTGCGAGAAGAGCTCTTCGTTCGAGATTTTTTTAAGTGTTTTCCTGTTTTTCTTGGATGTTTTGATAAAGGTAATAAAAAAAATAGTGTTGGCATATCGCAGCTAAACTGTGCTTCTTTTACCCGCATTTTTAAATACCTCGCTGCGCTCGTCATTTAAACCAACGCTTTTAAAAAAAGCACTATTACCACTAGTTGTGAAAACTACTATTTTAATATGTTTAAATTGTGAACGCTCTAGCACTCATCACTTTTTTGTTGGTTTTAATACCATTAGAAAATATTTTTGTCTAAGTATGGACAACGGTTAAAACCTTTATTTATAGCTTTATAGAAGGTGGATCTTATAAATATTCTAGTAGTCTATTGTCTTTGGGGATTCTTCTGGTTTTATAGTGCGAGTCGAAGTTTCCAATAATTTATTTAATTGTGGAATATTCGTCATGTAAGTGTGGAGACAAATATTAATCAAATAAATATCCCAAGCAACAATTATAGTCAATTTTACTGGTTCCTTTGTCATTGTTACCAGAAATGGGTTACTAGAAGCACAAAGAAACTTTACAGTCCAAGATTCACTTCTTAGTTGTCACATTTAATTTCTTTAATATTACTTTTATAAGGTAACGACTGAAAATAATTTGTGGAGTTATGGAGTCTACAGGGTCGCCTATCTACCACGCAGTAAAAAATAAATGTGAATATAGTGAAAAAGCGTTGTCTACGAGTTATAGCTACTTTACTGACATTATAAATCAATTTTTATCAAATCAAATCAAATTTAAAAATACCTCATTAAATCACTGACTACCAATAAAAGTAAAAATATACTGGAGAACAAAAAAAAAATGCAACAGCAGAAAGGACGAATATTTTTAAAGTAATTTATTTGTATATAAATTTTTTTCAAATTGTGCGCCGCGGCGCCCCGGGGCGCCGCGAGAAGAAACCAGGGGACCCGCCAGGCGCTCCTGATAAGGTAGAATTTGAGTCACGTTTCGAGCCTCGAGCCCGAGAGAGCAGAGCAAGTTTCTAGAATTTTTAGAAGCCCGTGTTCGACCTGCGCGTCGCTCGACGAGAATTTTCGCAAGCGCTGTTTGACAGTATTTAAGTCGCCAAAGTCCGTTTTGCTAGGTTAGTTTACCGTAAGAAGAATTGTAAGCGGTTGAACTGTTATGATAAATAGAAGTAGTAATAGAGAGTTTTAGTAGTGATACAAAGTGTTGTGATTTACGTACTCAGGACACATAAATGTTCCAATATCGGATCGGTTGCTTCATTTTTTCGTAAAAAGTTAGATAGATCGAGACAGAGTGATCAAGCATCGACAATTGACGGAGAAGTAAAAAGAAGGAAACATCGCAAACGATGATAACTTGTGCTCTGTTTGAAAATTCTAGCGGTCGAAAATATGCTCCCAAGTAAGCTAAAACGACATCTCGAAACCAACCGATGGTTGGAAAGTCACGAGAATTTTTCACAAGAAATTTGCAGAATGTACAAAAACAAAAGAACGCGTTTACTCAACAAACTTCAGTACCTAGCAATGCACTGCTGTCCTCTTTCAAAGTGGCATACAGGGTGGCGAAGTGCAAGAATCCTCACACCATCGCAAAAGAACTTATTTTACCGGCTGCTGTCGACATGGTTAACATTATGATGAGAGAATCGGCGGAAAAACTAATTTCAAAGGTACCTTTATCTAACAACACTATTAGTCGAAGAATCCATCGTATAGCTCAGGATCTTAATGATCAATTGATAGAGAAAATGAAGGGCAAGCAATTTGGTCTGCAACTTCATGAGGCTACTTACAGTAATAAAGATGCACACCTTATTTGTTACGTATGTTTCCTGGATGATAATATTATTGTTGAATACCTTCTTTTCTCCAAAAGTATCGATGAAACCGGAAAGGCTCAAGATTTGTTTCAAATTCTTGATAAGTTTATAACAGAGAATAATTTAAATTGGGAGAAGTGTATTGGAGTTTGTACTGATGGCGCTCGATCAATGTCTAGCCGTTATGGTGGGTTGCAAGCACTTATTCGCACTAAAGCACCGTATGCCATATGGACCCATTGCATCATTCATAAGGAAGCATTTGCATCGAAGTCCTTGGGCTGTGATTTGAAAACATAAAATCTAGACCGCTAAAAACCAGACTAATCAAAATTCTTTGTATGGACATGGGAGCTGAACACACTGCGCTGCTATATTATTTCAGCGCACGATGGCTTTCGCGTGAAAACATCTTATCCCGTACATTCGAGCTACATCAAGAAATCCGTATTTTCCTAGAAGAATAAAGTCATGCAGGCTCCAGATACTTTAAGGATCCCGACTTTTTGCTAAAACTGGCATATTTGTGCAATATATTTGACAAAATGAATGCCTTAAATCTGTCTCTCCAAGGCAATAACATGCATATCTTGAAACTATCAGAGAAAATTGCAGCATTTAGGAAAAAACTGCAGTTGTGGATAAGAAAAATTAATGAAGATGGCGATCAAGATTGTTTTCCAGAATTGCATAAATTCTCAGCATCTAATGAGCTCGTTATCTCTCAAGACTTGCTGTCCCTTTTCACCAAATAACTTTCGAAACTCTCGGAATGGTTCGCAAAATACTTTACAAAAGAAAGTGTCGAAAAATTTGCATGGATTCGAGATCCTTGCCATGTACAATCTCCACCCGAATTCACTTCACTAGAAGAAGAGAGTCTATTGAACTCTCTTGCGACAACAGCCTAAAATCCAAATTCGCTTCTTCTGATTTGGTGGAGATTTAGGTATCCGTCAAAAATGAATATGCAGCTCTAAGTTTAAAAGCTTTGAGGATTCTAATCCCCTTTGCAACATCCTATTTATGCGAAGCTGGATTTTCAGCTGTAGCTGTGATAAAGAGCAAATATCGTTCAAAGATCAACGTGGAGCAAGAAATGAGAGTGGCAGTGTCAAGCCTTATTCCCCGCTTTGAAAAAATGTGTGCATATCACCAAGGTCACCCATCACACTGATTTTTTTTCCTTCAATATTGCAATATGCAACACTTTGTTGGTCACAACTATATATGCATATTGCGAGTAGGGGCGCCCTGACAAAATACTAAACCTGTAAGTGCGCCGCAAACTGAAAAAATTTGGGAACCACTGCATTAGGACGCTCTTTTAATTGATTACATTTCCAAGAAGATTCCTCCATGATAATCATAAAAAAATTAGTAATAAGTGGCTCCGCCATGGTTATATATGATGGTCTATATCATATTGAGGAACACTCATCCAAATCCTCCTTACGGCACGCATCTAAGTTGTCAAGGGGACATGGTAATCGACTAAGATTGCGCCCTATCACATCCCCTACGTGTTCGATAAGCGACAAGTCAGGCGATCTTGCTGGCCATTCAAAAGTCTCTATGCCAAGTTCATGTAAGAAGTCCATTTTTTCACGAGCAATATGCGGTCTGGCAATATCTTGTTGAAAGATTGCATTTGGGATAGTTTGTAGGTAGGGATGTAAAACTGGCTACAGCACTTCATCGATATATCGCCGAGCAGTCAGATTGCCGTTGATGAGGACTAGAGGTGATCTGCTTCCTAAATATATAGCACACCATACTATGATAATTTGCTGTTTTGCTGTATCACGTTCAAAAGCAAAGTCTACATTTCGTCTCTCACCTCGAAATCGCCTAACCCTCATGCGTCCATCATGGCCGCCTCAAGAAAACCTGGATACGTCGCTGAAGCTTATGGTATTCCGTTCGTCATTTCAGTTATCTCGTCCTGCAGCTGCAACTAGAACATCTCTTAATTGGCGTATACTCTCCCGTCGATTTCTGAGAGCAAGAAGTCTGAGATGCCGTAAATCACAACCTTGTAATAATCGAGGGCGTCCAGAACCCGCACGACTATAAGTCTCATCATTCGACTACCTCCTCCAAACTCTTAACACAGTTGATTGATTGGCATTAACCGTTCTTGCAATTTCTCGTAAACCATCCTCTTTCATGCCCACGATGCGTCCTTTCTCGAAGTCGTTTAAATGATGAAATTGTTGGCGACCACAAACTCTTGGCAGTTTTATTTTTTAAGCAAACTATAAGCAATCCAAAAAGACCAAAAACTACGAGAAAAATTATTTAAAATTTTTAGAAAAGGTCTTGTTCGTTGTTTTTGAAAATGAATAGAAAAAATCTGTGAAAAAAGGAAAGATTAGAAGACAAAAAATTTATCAAATATTTCTTTTGAGATAAGGTATACACACAAATAATGTTCATTAAAATAATTATCCATATCAATAGTTATCCATATACATGGTGTTGCATTTTTTTTGTTCTCCAGTATATTAATATGTAGCTAGTTAAACATATTAAAACTGGAATAGGTATTTACGTCACTAGACCGGAAAATTGGTCTTTACAGGTCGACGCAGAAAATTTACAGGGCGAGCCGCAGGCGAGTCCTGTAAACCTGCGGAGATCTGTAAAGGCACTTTCCGGTCGTGTATCGTACGTACTTTTTTTTCCAAACGATCAGAAAAAACATTTTAGTATCTATCACTTTCGTCGACGCCTTGCCGTGTTGCGTAATTTATGAACAGTTCCCTGATATTTTCTGCTTCTTGTTGGCTAGATAGCCATTGCCGCTAAGGCCGGTAGTTTTTAAGATGAAAACTAAGAAAAACAAGTAAAGTTTTGTAGTTAGAAATGATTTTTGTATTTTTAACTTATGCAAAATTGTATAAAACATTAGAAAAATTATAGTGTAGTGCCTATTAGCTTCACACAGCTAAATCAGTGATGACTGACGACCAGTTATATAACCATGGCCCACTTATCAAGCAAAATAATGATAAAAGAGCTCATAAAAGGCAGATTTCTAGGTTTGTTCTTTATTTACCTATATTTATAGTATACTCTTAATTTGACATTAAAAATGTGTGGTCAATTTTTCGCTGTATGTGACTCTTGAAGCAGCTTTTATTATTTTCTCCGGATTCAACTCATTTTCTAGATCTGAGTCCATTTTTGTAAACAAAACTTTTGAAACAAATTTAAAACAGCTTTTTTAGAAGTGTCAAAACTGCCCAAAAAAACAAGCTAAAAGCTGTCAACAAGAAGTCATAGCCAACTTGGCCAAAAATGGGACCGGAAAAGGATCAAGGGACCGAAAAATTGAACAAAAAGGTCCTTTCTGGAGAGTGGAAATATTTCGAAAGAACATGCCTTGTAATGTAGAACTTTCCGTATGAAAAATCGTATGGAAAGTGGTTATTTTCCGGTCGTTTGAAAAAAATAAATTTACAGTGGGATTTACTAAAAAGGCTTAGCCTATTTTAGAACGGTCCTTAGTTTAAGTGAAATTTTTGGTTTTAAACATTTTAAACCAACCAACCAAAATTTTTTATTGAATAATAATCTTAACACAATCTTTTGTTCGATTTAAGAAGAAAGTTTCAATTTAGAAGAAAAGAAAATTTAAAAATTGAAACCCACGCGGGGTTTAAATAGTAAACACTCTGTAGAACAAATTAAAATTGAGGTTATATGTCACTCTAATTAAAACTTACCCTTGATAATTGATTTTTCCAATTAATACTTGATGTCACACAACGATTTATTTAAAAGGTGTTTTTATTTATGAAATGTATTAAAAAACTTAAATGCAAGTGTTTTTTACATTTATGTCACTGCCGAAATGTCAGTTTAAAAATATTAGCGCTGCGTTCAATCACAAAATCTTTTACCTCTGCTTGCACCTTGGCTTGCACCAACCTCTACTGATGAAAGCTACATCTTTAAAATGAGTGGGCTTTCAGTAATGAAAGTTACTTTGACTGAGCTTCTAGATAACCTCAATGTTTTACTTTCAGTTTGTAAATAAATTAATATAGTTGTCTTGGGTTTTTCTGCTTGCATAATCAGTGACATTCACTTATGTTTGTTTTGCCTCGTAGTGCCCTCATAAATATATTTTTTGTGCTGAAAACAGGTTGAAAATATGGCGTTTTTCTGGACAAAATTGGAGGTGTTTTATTGATTAATAAACAACTTGGGATATTAAATAAAGTAAATTAATTCTTGTAAAAACGGTTACTTAAGGAAATTTTAAACGAACTTATTACGAATTTCCACAAAACAATCCTTTCTGGGGGCTATAAATTTAAACCACCAAGGTAAATTAATTCTTGTAAAAACGGTTACTTAAGGAAATTTTAAACGAACTTGTTACGAATTTCCACAAAACAATCCTTTCTGGGGGCTATAAATTTAAACCACCATCCAGAGGAGCTCTAAAAACTCACCAACTTTATAACCTCAAACACAGATGATGAAGCTATTATGTGCCAAATTTTTGGCGTATTCACCGAATGCCATGTTGAAGCCTATCAAAAAAAAATTAATTTTAGGGCATTTTCGCCTAAAATATGGTATATTTTTATGCGGTAAACAGGATACCGGGATAATGTGCCCGTTTACTACCCGCGACGACATAACTCCTATATCAATAGTAATCACTGCCGTCGAGATATAGTTGTATAACCGTCCCAATGTATTCTCAAAAACGGTAAAAACCTCGAGGTATAGTAGTAGTAAATGTTAGGGCGTGGAGATGGCCACCATGTCGCTACTGACTTTGTTGCTTGAAATACCTATAGTCCCATAATTTACCAGACAGCCCATAAAGAAACTCGCAGACTAATACGAAAAATTAGCTAATAGTAACAAGAAAGACATGGATACGCAGGAAATGAAATGTGATCAAAAACAAAAATAAAGATAAAACACAAAATAATAACAACCCCGCTAGTAGTAAAGAGCAGAGTGCCGGACCCCGACAGCTCCAAAAATACTGTCGGAGATATCGTCGGGAAAAAATTTTATATAAAATTCGGTGTAAAATTCAAATCAAATCAAAATAAAAAAGGGTTATTTATAATAAAAAAGATACCTATTAGATAAAGTTGAATGTAACAAGTATAAATGTTGGGAAAAAATTACAGAAGCATGGATTTGCTTGCTTGTGCATGATTATAAGAGTTACATTACTAAAGTATAAAAAGTCTCAATGGGGTTCATGCGGAAACAAAAATTCCGATTTAATTTTTTAATATATTTCTGGGACCCTTAAATTACTGAAAAGTTTTCTCAAAACATTTTTTTTTTGCTTCTTCATCGTGTATTTTCGCTTCAAACTTGGGACCCTTGAAAAAACCTTCGTAAGTCCTCGTGACGTCACTAATGCTTAAGGTTGCAAACTTCAGATTAAATACGACCGGTTTTTTCACTGCTACTCGAGATTGCGGTTAATTAATAGTTTCCGGCTAGCGCAAATTCCTAACCTAAAATTTTACAACTTTTTTTTTGTTATCGAAAAAGTGACTTAAATTTTATTTCAAATACATAAATAATCTGTGGATTTAAAATGCAGTGTTTTGCTCCTGGCTGTTCAAATAACTTGTAGACATGTCCGAAAAATGTCTTTTTCATTGAATCATTGATTTGGTTAAAGGGGTGAATTAAAAAACAAGAAAAGCTTTTTCTAAATTTGCGTCATTCAAAATTCCGAAGCCTTTGTATAAACACTTGTATTGTATTTAGTGAACGGGCATGTGTAAGTCTGTGGGATTTTGAATGAAGGATGACTTGACCTTAAATGACCTTGAAATTAGCAAAAAACTAGATTTATGCTATTTTCTCTTCAAAAACTATTAATAATTCGACGTTTTGTCAGTCCAACTTCAAAATACCATCAACCATTGGGCATGTATGCAAAATTCGATCCTTAGGATTTAATGCAGTTGGAAGCTTCATGACCTTGAAAAATACTTCAGTAAAATTAACATATTGCAAAAATAACATTCATCAACTATTAAAGCGAAGAGGACCAAATTTGGTAAGAGAGATAAGAAGGTCAAGTCCAATAATATTGTTAAAAAAAAAATTAGTTCAGCAATGACGCATTTCAATATGGCAGCTGATATATCAAAATGGTGACCTATAACCACATTTGATTTTATCCAAATTCGCAAAAAAGCAAAAACGACAAGGTGGTCATTAATTCTTGTTGACTTATCGCCGCTTACTATGACAAAAAAAGTATAGTTGACTCATGACCTTGATTGACCGTGAAAATAACATGTACAAATGAAAAACCAGCTTTTTGTAATGTTTTTCCCAATTTACCACTACGCAAAAACTTTAAGTGCCGGACATAATATTAACATCTTAGCTATAACCAAACACTTCAATTGAAACCCCACTACTATTTGTTTTGATATGCCTTTCCAGATGTTTATGCTTTACCCCGGTAAAAATGACCTATATTGCTGTCGTTTTTATTAAGTTTCGGAACTGTGAATTTTATGTTATACTCACTAGTTTAGCCAACAGTCATTTAAATAACCTATAAGAGAGTTAGCAGAAGTTTGATATATATTACCATATACTGGACCAGTGGTTTTAGATGATATTTTCCAAATGGCGGTCGAAAAAGCATAAAAAATTCTAATTATACCAAAACATTCATATTAGAATTCAACGATGAGGATTTACCAGCTAATTAGTTTCATGTGCCACCGCATCCCTGTAGAAGTTCCAAAATGAAACGACAGGCATATAGGTCATTTTTACCGGGGTATAGCATAGACATCTGAGACGGCATATAAAAAAGAATGGTAGGGCGGTTTAAAATGAAGTATTTGTTTATGGCTAAGATGTTAATTTTATCTCCGGCGCTTAAAGTTTTTGCGTAGTGCAAAAAGCCAATCAAGGTCATTCATCAACTAAAATTTTTTTTCATAGTAGACGGCGACAATTTAACAAGAATTGATGGCCACCCTGTCATTTTTACTTTTTTATAAAATTGAATAAAATAAAATAAGGTTATAGGTTGACGTTTTGATATATCAGTCGACATATTGAAACTCGTCATAGCTGAACCAATTTTTTTTTAAACCAAATTGTTGGACTTGACCTCCTTATCTTTATTTTCAAATTTGTTCCTCGTCACTTTAATAGTTGATGAATAGTGCCCTTTAGTATTTTATATTTGCAATATGTTAATTTTACTAGAGTATTTTTTAAGGCCATGAAGCCTCAAACTGTATTAGACTCTAAGGATCGAATTTCGCATACATGCCTAATAGTTTAGGGTAGATTTGAAAATGGACTGACACAACCTCGAATTATTAAAATTTTTTTAAGAGAAAATGGCACAAATCTAGTGTTTTGCATTTTTCAAGGTCATTTAAGGTCGGATCACTTTAAAAGTGATTTTTTTAGAATCCCCGTTTTCAAGTTATATGGAATCGATTATAATCGTGCTCCGGCTGCGAAATTTGTATCTTTTATGATTTTTGACCGCCATCTTGAAAGATGACGTCATATCAACTTCTTCTACACAGATGCGAATAAAACACTCGGTAACACTTGATTGTGTGACTAAAGAGCTATCAATCCCACATAGTCACAAAACTTTTTTATTCAAAATCCCATGGGATAGAAAGTATCGACTTATGCCCCTCCACTATTTGGGACCAGCTGACTTTATTAATAAGATGTGTAAAATAAACCTTTCCAACAACAACCGAAAAAAAAGATCATAGTTTTTTTGAGTTTTAAGATCACTCTAAGAAAACAAAAACTTTTGATTCACCTACCTATTTTATCACTTGATCCAGCAGTTAACTTTTAGAGAAAACTAGAGTTTCAAACTTCCGTTGCTCTTATTTTTTAATTTTTAACCACGTTTCGATTGCTTATGTATCTGCATCGTCATCAGGTGAATGCTTACAAAAGCTAAGACTACCTAATCTTATATACTAGCCTGTGTTCAGTCAACCATGAAGTTGAAAAGAGAAGATCAAAAGGGAGGAAAGAACAAAAATTCAAAATTGAATGAATGTCCCACAAGGAACACACAAAAGACCAAAGCGAAAGGAGAAACAATTAAACGATATTTCGTTCGGTGTGACCAGCGTGGGCTCGTCAGTTATCCTCCACTTAACACCATCACACACTCTGACTTCCAACTCTGAATCACTCACAAATAGGCATCGTTCCGCATGGTACTTATTATAAGTCACCTGATACGGGTTCGTCCTGGCGTGTTAATCTGTCCAATAGGAATATGCTCCTAAGACAATTAAAACAAGAAGTTAAACTTCCAAATCAGTTACATCAACCGAAAATAATCTGAAAAAGAGAAGATCAAAAGATCTTGGGAGGAAAGAACGAAAATTTAAAATTGGATGAGTGTCCCACAAGGAACACACAAAAGAACAAAGCGAAAGGAGAAACAATTAAACGATGTTTCGCCCGGGGTGACAAGCGTGGGCTCGTCGGTGGATTCACTAGTCACCCTCAATCCAGACATCATTTAACACCATCGCATACTCTGACTTCCAACTCTGAATCCCTTACAAATAGGCATCGTGGAGTGATTCTTCTAGTGGTACGCTCGCGTACAAAATTTCGACGTCAAAACTAACAAACTGGTCATCAGGCTGTAGGGAAATGTCTCTAAGGAGGTCCACGAAGTGCTTTGTTGGTATTCACATGATGACGATTGCAGGTACACAAGTAATGGAAACGTTTTGAAAAGATAAAAAATAAAGATAATGGAAGTTCAAAATTCTAGTTTACTCTCAAGTTCAACATGGTCTACCACCTTCAAACAATTGTTAACTTTTAGACCGAATACATGTCAAACTCTAGTTTTTTAATAGGTATCGGAAAGATAAATAATCACAAAAATTAAACAATTTAAAAATCGATCACAACAATAAGCCCGCGCAAACGTCAAAATGGAAAACGTCAATAATAATTTAGCGACTAAGCGCAAACAAGGTCACCGGCGCGCTAACCTCAGAGCATGATGGCCGAATTAGCAGTTTTTTAAGATGACCAAATTTAAACGCGTTTTTCTCCACTTATAGTTAAATTTTTTCAAAAAAAAAGGAGAGATAGGGGTTTAACATTTTTTTCATAGTTTCTAAATATGCGGTAACTGAAAAACGTGCAACAACCCCATTCAGTAAGAATGACACACATAATATGCTGTTTTTGTTTTTAAATGTAGTTTTTAGTAATATTGTTACGGTAAAGGTCTCACGGCGCTGGAGGTTGCTAACGGTTCGCAAATTGTGACCCTTTAATACTTCCAACTATAAGAAAATACCCGTAGAACCGTCCAGCACGGTAGAAACCCCTTTCCATTTTTGTCGAATCTTTTATTTTAATGATCTGGTTTACAATAACAACGACTTTTACAAGTTAAAGAGTCAAAACAACAAAAAGGTAAAAAACAAGGGCGTAAGGATATGATTATGGTTCTTACCAGTCAACAGAGTTGGTCCAAACCGGAATATTTGCCTAGGGCAGGGGTCGGAAACCTGCGGCTCGCGAGTCACATGAGGCTCTTTGGATGTGAAACTGCGTCTCTTTAGTTCCATATTTCATGTTATCAAAACACTTTATTTTGTGGCTCCTTAAAAACTTTGAAATTTTGTAAATTGTTATTTTTGACCCTTCCGACTTAAAAGGTTGCTGACCCCTGGCCTAAGGGGTTGAGAAACCGAATCTTCGTTTATTTATTACGGCTTGCTCTGCAAACCACTTTGGATGGTACCGCAGTACCGCTTGCCTCGCTTTTTACCCCTTGCGGTATTGTAGACACGGTACTCTTGTAGGTCGCCTGATTGCCCGACGGTGACCCGCTTGTCTCGATGCCAAAAACTGTCTGCCCCAACCACTTTTCAAATCCCCCCAAGTAAACCCTTGCTTCCAAAAGTCACGCTGTGGCGATAGTGTCAAAACTTCCAGCGCGTTGGCCCCTGATTGGTTAATAATAATCGACCATGCTATAACTCGTTCGATGACCTACTTCTTGGTGCGCTTCGATAGAACGAATTATAGATTTGTAATAATTATTAAATATGCAATTTATTATTTACTGGTTAATTTAATACTTTGGTATAATTTGGCCTTTTTGACCATTCGATGCCATAATCATTGTTTTGCTCGAATATCATACGTTTCTAATTTTTGGAGAAGTGTGTTTTGAAGAAAAGTTTTTGAGAGATTCACAAACAAGCACTGTCGTCGAGAGCGCCATTCATTTATTTTGTTAGAAAATGTATTGCGTCTTGTGTGGATCTCCCGTCCCTTTACACAATTTACCCAATGTTACCGATGCCAGTTCTGGAGACACGCAAAAACAAATTGCTTTGCTAATACAAAAAAAAACAAAGCTATGATTGTTTTCCACAAACGAAAACTACACTTTTTTGCACTTGACGCGCGTTTCGCTAACAACGTTAGCATCATCAGGAGACGATAAACAATAAACCAAATTAACCTACCCTCTATCTCATATACAATCTTTTAGTGAGCGGAGATAAGACTAATAATTTGTGATTGATAACGATTTATAATCCTATCTCCCCTCAACTAAAGAATAAAGTGTACAAACGGGATGGTTCCTCTATCTTTATTTAAACTATTTCTGGATTTAATGATTTCCATACTTTTATATGCATTCAAAAGTCTTTTGTTTGGTACACTTTTTAGAAGTTTTAGGTTACCTAATGTGAATCTATGATTGTTTTCAAAAGCATCCTCGGCCACACTTGACTTTTCTGTTCTTCCGTATTTTAAGTGTGCCAAGTGTTCTTTAAAACGTGTTTGAATAGAGCGTCTTGTTTGGCCAACATATTTTTTGTTACAATAAAGTTGGTGGTAACAAAATTACTTTCAATATCAAAATAACTACTATGTAGTGTAGCCGAGCATGCTTTTAAGACGTATACCAAACAAAAGACTTTTGAATGCGTATGAAAGTATAAAAATCATTAAATCCAGAAATGGTTTAAATAGAGGTAGAGGACCCATCCCGTTTAGTACACTTTATTCTTTAGTTAGTTAGGATTATAAATCGTTATCAATCACAAATGATTAGTCTTATCTCCGCCCACTAAAAGATTGTATATAAGATAGAGCGTAGGTTAATTTAGTTTATTGTTTATCGTCTCCTGATGATGCTAACGTTGTTAGCGAAATGCGCGTCGAGTGCAAAAAAGTGTAGTTTTGGTTTGTGGAAAACAATCATAACATGTTTTAGTGCAATCAAAGGTTCCAAATTCCCGACATAGTCGCTAATACAAGATACAAAATCAAGCGAAAAGTTGACCTGACAGAATAAAAATATCTAGTTACGAGGTAACACAAATTGCAAATGCTATACCAAAAATTATGAACCTATATAGTACTCTAAGTAAACTAAACCTAGACTACTATTAACAAGGCTTATTACAGAAAGTATAAAGTAAGAAGTGAAAAATGAAAAGGGAACAAAAATGTTTTAATTGTGACTTTGATTCTAAATTAATGTTCTTAATTGTTTTTCAAAAGACCAAAAACTAAGATTAAAAATATCCAGATCAGCATACAAACTGTCAAACGAGTTGCAAAAACGAACAAATGGCGAATTTACCATATAGTTAGAACAATAAGTGTCTACAAAAAAAGTATTTCTCTGACGGCGTATTACAGGATTACAATTGAACAGAAATAATTATAGTATTTCCTTACTATCAACTGAATTATTACGTATCTTATATAAAAAACACACGTCAAAAAAGATTCTTCTATCAAGCAAAAGTTGCAGATTATAACATGACGTAAATTCAGTCGTTGTTCGACATACAAATCCTAACAATTTCAGAGCTTTTGTCACAATAATTGATATGTGCTCCTTGTACAACAGATATATTCCAAGATCTTTAACAGTATTCAGAGAACCTATTTTGATATTTGCAATAAACATATCTTACTTTAGTGATTCATCGAAGTGGGAAAACAAGATTGTGCTTTACAGTAAATATTAAGCCTTGTAAGATCAGACTATATAATCTGCAAGACTTTTATTATTTATAAAATATTTTAAATTATCAGCGTAGACCTAGTGTTTGGTATGATGAAACCAACCACCGATGTCATATAGAAAGATTGTGAACAGGGTCCGTATTCTTGACTACCTGTGAAGTGAGAGTCACCGGTGAGTATTTGCCTCTCTTACTTTTCACATGATGTAAAGTAGTTAAGAAGTAAGAAATTTGTTTACACTCACGGGCACGGGTGTCAAGAATACAGCCCCAGGTGTGACCCTTGAGGAACATCGGAGGTTACAGATACGCACTCAGAACGGTGACCATTCAGCGCAACAAACTGATTTCGTTCCTAAGAGTAAGATTTGCGCAGAGTCAGCAAAATTCCATGCACATCGAAAGATTCCAGCGTTTTAAACATGGTTGGATGATGAACTTGAAGAATTTGAGCCCCAGGTGTGGCCCTTGAGGAACACAGGAAATTACAGACAGGCACTCAGAACGGTGACCATTCAACGCAACAAACTGAGTTCGTTCTCAAGAGTAAGATTTGAGGAGAGTCAGCAGAACTCTGCACATCGAAAGATTCCAGCTTTTTAAACATGGTTGAATGATTAACTTTATCAAAGCCTTCAAAAAATCGGTGTACACGGAGCCCAGAGACTCCACTTCTCAATGCTTTCTAAGATAAATTGGGAATATGGCATTAAGTAGGCATTCGGAACGTTTTTTGAAAAAGCCGTTTTGATGAACAGGCAGAACATCCCTAACTTGAAAAAACATTTCGTGAGCCAAAATAGATTCAAAAACTTTACCAAAGTGGCCTAGAAGAGAAATTGGTCTATAGTTAAGCACAGAGCTTTTATTCCCAGATTTAAATATTGCATCGGGATAAACTCAAATTCGTAAAGATTTATTATATTAAATAAACAAAGGGTATGTTAAGCTTTCTGAAGCTTTATGTAGAAATACAGCAGGAATACCGTAAGGTCCTGGACTCTTTTTTGTGTCAAGATTATTTAGAGCATTCTTTATTTGATAAATAAATTGAGAAGAATAAGTATTATAGAAGGAGAAGTGTTATAGAAGGAGAAATGTTATATCAATATAAACACAACTGAAATAATCAGAAAACAAACTATATAATATTTTCTGTTTGACTGCCTTCTTCTTGGTTAAAAAACCTTTTACTGGGCAAATTTTAATTTTTTTTCTTACTAGAAACAAAAGACCAAAAATTATATATTTTTAATAGCTTTTGCACTGCTGTGCACTCAAGTCGAAGTTAACTCCTAGGAATCTTTGGCTTAAGGTCCACTTAACTTTCAAGCCATAGCGATGCAACATCTAGTAAGGTACTCTATAATCTCATTTACAAGCACCCTTAGAGTCACGTGTAGCACATTATCGCTCGTTAATCCGTTCGAGATCAGTGGTCCCGAAAGACGTATCCAGAAGTCGGAAGGAAATGTTATTTTAAAGCAAAGTTGTATTAACTTTGCTTTTCGAGTGGAAGCTTGACTTTCGAGTTTACGAAGTTCGTCGTGGCATCGTAAAACGACCCTATTTTTCTTCGGAACTAGGCGCGCGGTTAAGACAGGTGCGACTTTAAATCGTCGAGATAATTCGAAACTTCAATATTTTTTTAGGTGAAAATGCGCCTTTATTCTGAAGTATATTCAGAATTTCTCTGAAAAGGGACTGATTTTTATTTCGCTTAAATGAGTGGAATCGAAGTGCTGATTCAGGAAAGAAAGGAATACATTGACGTAGGCTCGGAAATTCTCTATTAAAGTACAAGTCTAGATATTTACAGACAAGGCGACGAAGGAGCCGAGTCCGAAATTTCTAGACGAGTACTTTAATGACATTTCACGGCTGTGTATCGTACAATGTTTTATTTCATACTGTAAATGGGAAATCCATTATTTTATTCTTATTTTTTTTAGTTACTTTACCGGACTGAAACCGATAACGTCATGGAGTATATTACAATACAGTCTGGTTATACATGAATACAAAAATAAATTGCCAAAACTTGTGTCTTTGAATGAATTGAAAACCAGTTAAAGTGGGATATTCATATTAAAAAAATTACAAAGAGAATAAGAGGCCTATTATTCAAATTTTACTATCTTTACGGCTTTCTGACAATACAACAATTGAAAATATTTTGTAAATCATTGATAGAGAGTCACCTAATATATGACGTAATAGGCTGGAGGAGCGTGTCCTATTTACACTTCAAAAATTTTATCACCCTTCAGAAATGGTTTCTAAAAATTATATGTGGTAAACATAAAGAATATCCTACTGAGAGTCTGTTTGGGATGAGTATATTGTTGGATTTGCATTTTGTTTGGAAATTCTTAAAAACATCAATCAATAAAAATTCAACTACTGACTATTACACATACGGTGAACACAAGAAATTTTACATAAAATCCATGGACAGCGATCAATAAGTTTCTATGTACTTAGATAGTATAAAATGGTAAAATTAAACACAATCGTGGACTTTTGTGAATGGTATATCTGTTTTTAACGATCTCATAGATCTAAAGTATTTGAAATGAGAACGGTTGGTATGCAGCATATTACATTTTAATTTGTGTTTTTTTCCCTATGCTGACTTGACAAAATAGCCCTTATTTAATATACGTGCGACCAGCATAGGAAGGTATCCGGGGTTGAGGGGGATACTCAGGCCAAGTTAAACGGCATATAATTTGTTTTTAGTGGCGTAAGAGATCGATAGAGACTGATTCCTTTTACAAATTCTTTCCGTACGCCCTCCTATGCCGTTTTCTTTTTGTCGCGGTTACGGTTAACCTTGGTCCTAAAATTTCCCAGCAGCATATAAAATCGATGTAGACAGCGCATCCTCTCATGTTTGATGTTTTGAGAATCGGAACCAACGTATTTTGTCGGTTCAGAATAGTTGCGGTTTTAAAGGTACGGATCTTCACAGGATGTGCTGTCTACGTCGATTTGTTCTTTTCATGTCAGCTAATAGATGACGTCATGTGAAAATTTAAATATAATCCGGAAATTCATAAAAATTAAAAACTTTGATTATGTATTTGACATGTAAACATAAACAATTATCTGCAAATTTAAACAATATTCAAAGATATTACACAATCGAGGTCTCCTTCTTTTGCTTATACTTCTGGGAAATTTTAGGACCAAGTTTAACCGTAACCGCGACAAAAAGCAAACGGCATTAGGCTGATCGCACTTGTAATAAAGATATTGTCACGTAGGGGTTTTCGTGACGGGGTTGTTCTTATTAATTGACTTAATAAACCAACCGTACCGGGTTTTAATGAATTTATTATAACAAAGTATAAAAACGTTACTTACTTGTAATTAATTAACATCCAACAGTCTTAATACAGCAGCGTCACAGTTCTATCTTAGGGGTAGGTCGTGGTTCAGCAGTTTATCTTATTCTTGAGAAATACATCACAACTTTCTGACTTAGTGAACTTACTAAACTTACTGACCCCTTCTTGCTGGTCTCGATTGGTTTTATAGGATGTATGTGATAACAAAACGTGAGTTTACAAAAACATCTATTCATTGAACTTAAAACATCACATACTTCCTAATGCTAACTGTTAGGTTCATAGCCTGAGTCGTTAACATTTACAAACCAAGCAAGGGCAAGATAGAATGCCTAAAGGGCATTCACGACATATCCCCGCGTTTTAAATAAAACTGGACCCACAGTTATATAAAATTAAAGTTTTACAAAATAAAGGAATTGTAGCTGAATTACAATTTTAAAAAAATACACAACATCAAATCAAAAACATAATTCGCTCGACCCACTTGCTCCCTGTTTTTCTTTCTTCACTGATGACCTTCTCTTCACCGGAAAGCATAGTACGTGATTTGTGCCGATTTGTGCCTTTAACTTTAAAACTGGACCCACAGTTATATAAAATTAAAGTTTTACAAAATAAAGGAATTGTAGCTGAATTACAATTTAAAAAAAATACACAACATCAAATCAAAAACATAATTCGCTCGACCCACTTGCTCCCTGTTCTTCTTTCTTCACTGATGACCTTCTCTTCACCGGAAAGCATAGTACGTGATTTGTGCCGATTTGTGCCTTTAACTTAGGTCTTGCTTTGTCAGTGGATTTGCGGTACTTGCTCATAATTTCATTCAACAGGTACTTCCAATATAGTCATTTTGAATACATCATTCCCATTACCATGTAGTAATAAATTTATATTTTCCAAATGGAGTGTGATGAATAATACTTGTCCCTTTTCTTCAAAGATGTGTGGATCTATATGAGACATCTCTCGCTGATACAGCCTGAATGGTAACCCTTGTATTTCTAAAGAATTTCCTTTGGATCTCCATACGTGATACTGGATTTTACCACTATAATTTTTATTATCATGTTGTGAGTTTTCCTGCGCTATGCCTCTGACTATGCAAGACCTTGGAGTTGTTGGTCATCATTGGTCTCTTCCTGTATTATCTTCTTGGGAAGCAAGCGGTGCCGGCGACTCTAAAAAAATTAAACAAACATACTCCTTAAAAAATCTAACATTATAGTAATATTTACTTGCGCATATTTAACCCCAAAAGGATTTTAAATCTGAATTTCTGGTAACCGAGAGAAAAAAAAAACTAAGTGAATATTTATTTTGATGCTCTGATTTTTATTAAAATGATTAACCCTCATTTAATAAGGTTTTACGGTATGTGAAGATTTTAACGTAAATACCAAAATACTATATTATTATTAATTAATTTTTGACTTAAATTCGCAAGAAAATAGTGATTTTGTGGAATACATTTTTTTTTCTAAATTATGCTGTAGCTATTAAAACTTATATGCTTAGGTAGAGCATACTTATATTACTATTTACTGTTTTTGTCTGCACACCCAAAAAATTTTAAAAATACTCAATGTTTTGAAATCTACTACCTAGATGAGCTAATAAGGTAACTATGATAATACTAAAGTGGAAAGATTTCAAAAACACCTCTTTTTAATACTGGCAAAATATAATAATAATAATACTAATTTCTACTACTTATATGCCACTAGATCGTAACCATATTCTCAAAATACTTATTATTGTTTATTTGATTTGCACTTACATTCTCTCACTATATCTCAATAATCAAAACTATACTTATTATTTTTCTTTACTTTTACCCTCTTTACTATACTTAGCTCAAAGTTATAACTAAAACCATAGGTATATATATATATATATATATATATATACTGTTTATTATTCCTTAAATTTATCAGGCTTCACAATTACTTACAATTTGACACTATTTTTCTTAGGTGAACCTAGCACCTTGCATGATCATGCCCTGTTCACTTTATAGCAGACGGATGTACCTTAATATTTATCCAAATGTCTTTTAGTGGGCCCAGACACTGGAGTAAATAAAAAGATAAAACCATGGGGTGCTTACGGGGAGAGTATTTCCTCAAATCTAAAGTATTCAAAAGTACTATATATTTTTGTTTTTACAAGTCTTCATAAAAACAATTTCTCTAGTTAGCACGTGCGGATGACGAACATTTAGACAACCCAAGTAATTTTTTTTTTTTTTTTTGACGCAATGCATTGCTCTCCTTTTGTAAATTGTCCTGTATTTACCGTTTTTATAGGAGGTCGATGGCAAAGGCGTTTAACGCCAAAATTTCTTTGCCTAAATTGGGTTTTTTTTTTTTTAACGTGAGAATTATACTATTCCGCCATGGAGTTACAAGTTTTGTTAAAATGTAACAATAATTAAAAACAAGTCACATTGAAATTAAAAATGAAAATATACCACCTGCTTAGATTGATCATAAGGCCCAAATTATGCTTTTTGGCATGTCCTATTTTTCATAGATAGGCCTTTTTAATTCTGTGACATGTGCTAAAATTACCTAAAACTCAGAATAGATGTCATTATTTAAATAATACAACATATTTAGTGCGTGATATAAACACTACACCAACCAATAAAATGGCAATAAAAAAATTAGTTGAGGTAAAGGCGGGGAGTTAAATATTGGGGACAGTCATTGATATCTCCTTTCGGTGGTTGTTCCTGATGATGTTTTACTTTTATATTCTTTAAAAATTGCAATGAAGAGTATTGGTCATAATAATTTTGTTCGCTCCTGTATTTATTTATGAAATTTAATTTACTATGTTGATAAACATTTTGATTCCGCTGCGAAATCGTAACACTACTAGGTCGAACGTTTACTTTTCGGTTTTGTTTTTGATTATTTTTAAGGCCAATGTCATATGGTTTCGTATGACTAAAAGTTTTAGTAGAATGTGATTGACTTTTGCTGTTATTTTTATTCTTTAAAATACATTTTTTGTTTTGAAAATTAGAATTAAAATTAGTACCTTTTACAAAAAAGCCTAAATTGGCACCTTTATAAATTTTGACAAGCTTATGATTTCTTGATAAAATTTGCATAGAAATACAATCTTGTGAGATTTGCGGCTCCGAGACGAGCTCCAAATTTTTTCTTCTAAGGCCTTTAGTGAGTTTAAAATGACATCTTCCAATTCGATTTGAAATTTTATTTTTTAATTTTATAGATAGTACTTGATTTGACCCTAAAGAATACATTTTTGGGGACTTTAAAAATACATTTTTAATGCAACGATCATTTTGTGAGACAGAAAGACATGATTCTAGATAATTAATTTCGTGGCAACTAAAAAAAGTTGAAAAATCGTCTTCAAACGATACTTTATTTTTGCTATAGTCAATAACCACTTTCTTTTCACTCAAAAATGATGTGCCTAGGATTAACGACACGGGTAGTTTATCAACAACAAGAGCAGCTATTCTATATTTTAAAAAACCAAATTTTATTTCAATGTTTGTTGTTCCAATAGGAGAAACAAAATGACCACCAGCAGTAGACAATTTTTTGTCGTATTCAATTTTATTAATTTTTTCCGCGAATGCTTTATGTATTATATTTTGACTTGACCCTGTATCAAGCAGAATATTGACATTATTATGCCCATTTATAGACCCCTTTATTTGAAGGATATTGGAGTCTGTTGTGAAAGAAGACAAATTTAAATCGTCCTCATATTCGCCATTAAGATTCTCCTCTTTAAACCTGAAATTTTGATCCAATTTTTCAGATGAATTTTTATTTTTACATTCGGAAATATGGTTCAGTCGTAAAACAATATCTTTTAAATTGTCTTGTGTTATGTTGGAATCAGATAAAATTCTAAAATTTTCGTAATACTCAGAGAGTAACCCATCTTCAAAAACTTCGAGAAAATCAGAAAAGGAGATTTTTGTTTCTAGTTCATATGCCAACGTTAAGAGATTGAAATAGTAACTTTTTATGCTTTCATGAACCAGCTGTTTTCTATTTTTAAAATTAGATTTCAATTTCTTGTAAGTATAATCACCTCCAAAATATTTAATAAAATCCTCTTTAATGTCTTTCCACGTTTTACTGACATTTTCAGACTTTTCCACATAGCTTAAATACCAAAAATTGGCTGGACTTTTTAGAAAAACGCTCAAGTGCCGCATTTTCAGACAATCTGACCAAAAATTTTTGTCACATATTTTGTCATAATTGTGAATAAATTTAACCGGACAATCACAAATTGGATCAAATGTAGGTGGTTGTGTAAATTGAGGACTAATAGCGTTTTAAGTTATTTTAAAAGCGTTGCTAAGTTGATCCATATTTAAATTTAAATTAAAAGTAATTTACACCACGTATATAAAAAATATAAATTAAACTGTAACTATTAAGAACCTACGAAAATGTTTTTAAAAACATATGCACTGTCCTTAAAAAAATTATTTACCGTGGATGATTTCAATAACGACCTACCAATTTTAACCCTTAGACAGTAACCTATCAATGCCAATCCTTAACTATTTATATTTATACCTTCTATGGTATATATAAAATAGAATTATAACAACATTACACTTGAAAAAAAAAATTAAAATAAACAATTGTTAAAAAATGGAATTACTGAAAAAAAACTTTATTAAATAAATCGTTTTTGAAAAAAAAAATTGATTTTCTAATTTGAGAAATAGCCTTACAAAAAAGACAACGACGCCTCCACCATATGTCACGTAGGGGTTTTCGTGACGGGGTTGTTCTTATTAATTGACTTAATAAACCAACCGTACCGGGTTTTAATGAATTTATTATAACAAAGTATAAAAACGTTACTTACTTGTAATTAATTAACATCCAACAGTCTTAATACAGCAGCGTCACAGTTCTATCTTAGGGGTAGGTCGTGGTTCAGCAGTTTATCTTATTCTTGAGAAATACATCACAACTTTCTGACTTAGTGAACTTACTAAACTTACTGACCCCTTCTTGCTGGTCTCGATGGGTTTTATAGGATGTATGTGATAACAAAACGTGAGTTTACAAAAATATCTATTCATTGAACTTAAAACATCACATACTTCCTAATGCTAACTGTTAGGTTCATAGCCTGAGTCGTTAACATTTACAAACCAAGCAAGGGCAAGATAGAATGCCTAAAGGGCATTCACGACAATATCTTACACAAAAGCATTGCTTCAGGGATAAATTTTATTTCTCTACGTTTATTTTTAATTATTCTTTGTTAGGATACGATTTTTTTTAATATTGTTTTATTCTAACAATGTTTATGTACACAGAACAAAATTATTGAAAGGGAGCCTAATAAATATTTGTTTGCTTTTTATTTAGTTCCTTTAAATACAATTTTTATTTGGCTTTTCTTTAGACATTTAGTTGCCGTAGTTTTCGTTAGATTATCTAAATATTAGTGTAAAGTAACCAAATTAATTCCTCAGTCTGTGGATCCTAAATTCAAGCACGTGTGTTCAACTCAACTAAATAAAGACCCCTATATAATAACTACATGATTTCCCCATTATGTGATTGATAGAGTTCGCCGTTTTTTGAAGATGCACTGTAATATGCATACAGTGTTCGTAAGATCCAAGCTAAAATGCTCAGTTAATAGAGTTAGTCCTTTGTTGCATTAATTTATGGTTGTGGTTCACAAAAATTTTGCGACTATGTGCCAAAAAGCTGGATACATGATCGCGATTCTTCAAAAACCGTCATAAAATCTCACCCGTATAAAAAAATCTAACGATTTTTAAACACAAGTTTACACTAACAGCTTTTTTGGCAGGACTTATTTGCTGATATTCCTTAAACTTTAGTTTCTTAATACTGTTCTAATAGTTCTAGTAAACAGTTTTTGTGAAAACCTCTTTTTTTATTCAGAAATTTATTTTATAAAGCTTATTTTTGTGTCTAAACAATTCTTTAAACTTTTAACATACAAAACTATAGATAGCCATGGAATATGTCCCTGTTACTATTCAGGAAAGCCACACAAATTCTGTCTAGTGTAGGGGCATACGTCGATAATTTCTATCCCGTGGGATTTTGAATGAAGGAGTTTTTTGACCATAATTGATAGCTCTTTAATCACACAATCAAGTGTTACCGGGTGTTTTGTTTGCATCCGTGTATAAGGGGTTGATATAACGTTATCTTTCAAGATGGCAGCCAAAAATTATAAAAAATACAACTTTCGCAACCGGGGCATGATTATACCCGATGCCATATAATTCGAGGACGATGATTCCAAAAAATTAACTTTTAAGGTCATCCGGCCTTAAATGACCTTGAAAATTGCAAAAAACAAGATTTTTGCTATTTTCTATTCAAAAAATCTTAATAACTCGAAGTTTTGTCACACTAACTTCAAATATACCTCAAACTATTAGGCATCTATACTTTATGCCCTTGAAAAATACCCCAGTAAAATTTACATATTGCAAAAATAACATACTAAAAGGCGCTATTAATCAACTGTTAAAGCGAAGAGGAAAAAATTTGGTAGGAGAGATAAGACGGTCAAGTCCAGTAACATTGTTAAAAAAATTTGGTTTAGCTATGAAGCGTTTCAATATGGCGGCTGATATATCAAATAGGCGACCTACAACCACATTTTATTTTATCCAATTTCGTGAAAAAAACAAAAATGACAAGGTGTCCATCAATTATTGTTGACTTATCGCCGCTTACTATGAAAAAAAGTTTAGTTGATGTATGACCTTGATTGACCTTAAAAATACCATGTAAAAGTAAAAAAACAGGTTTTTGTAGGGTTTTTTTCCAATTAACCACCACGTAAAAACTTTGTGCCGGAGATGAAATTAACATCTTAGCCATAACTAAACATATCATTTTAAACCTCCCTATCATTTTTTTTTAATCTGGCGTACAAGGTGTTTATGCTACACCCCGGTAAAAATGACCTATATGTCGTTTTGTCGTTTTTACTAAGTTTCGAAACTGTGAATTGTATGTCCTACTCACTTGTTTAACCAATAAAGTCGTTTAAATTACCTATAAAGAGAGTTAGCAGAAGTTAGATATACATTACCACATACTAAACCAGGTGTTATAAATACTATTTTCCAAAATGACGGTCAAAAAGCATAAAAAATTCTAATTATGCCAGAAAAGCATCACTATACTTGTTTATTAACATTCATATTAAAATTTAAGGATAAGGTTACAGCTATTTAGTCACACATTCATGTGCCACCAGGTGTTTTGTTCGCATCCGTGTAGAAAGTTCCTAAACTTAATAAAAACGACAAGCATATAGGTCATTTTTACCGGGATATAGATAAACATTTTGGACGCCAGATCAAAAAAAAAAATGGTGGAAAGTTTCAAAATAAAGTTTTTAGTTATGGGTAAGACGTTAATATCATTTCTACCACTTAAAGTTTTTGCGTATTGGTAAATTGAAAAAATTACAACAAAAAGCTGGTTTTCCACTTGTATATAGTATTTTCAAGGTCAATCAAAGTCATGCATTAACTAAACTTTTTTTTCATAGTAAGCGGCCATAAGTCAACAAGAATTAATGGCCAACTTGTCATTTTTCCTTTTTTACGAAATTGGATAAAATAAAGTGTGGTTATAGGTCTCCATTTTGATATATCAGCCGCCATATTGAAACGCGTCATAACTGAACCAATTTTTTTTAACAATATTGTTGTACTTGACCATTTTATCTTTGTTACCAAATTTGGTCCTCTTCTCTTTAATAGTTGGTGAATGGCGCCCTTTAGTATGTTATTTTTGCAATATGTTAATTTTACAGGGGTATTTTTCATGGTCATGAAGCTTCAAACTGCATCAAACTTCAAGGATTGAATTTGGCATATATGCCTAATAGTTTGAAGTACATTTTAAGTTAGTCTAACAAAACATCGAGTTATTAAGATTTTTTGAAGAAAAAATGGAAAAAATCTTGTTTTTTGCAATTTTATATCATCATCAATCATCATTGTCGAATAATATGGAGTCGGGTTAAGTCATGCTCCGGTTGCAAAAGTTGTATTTTTTATTATTTTTGGATGCCATCTTAAAAGATGACGTCATATCAACCCCCTCTACACGGATGCAAACAAAACACGCGGTAACACTTGATTATGTGACTAAAGAGCTATCAATCCCACAGAGTCACAAAACTCCTTCATTCAAAATCCCACGGACTTACACATGCCACTTCACTAGTCTTTCCTGTAAAATTAGTCCTGCACAATTTTAATTTAAAATATTAAATTTACAAGATGACAAGAGAAAAAAATTACGCAGTTTCTTTTAAAAATATGGAAAAATATTAAAGGCGCTGCGTTTTATTTTAAATGATGCAATAAGTAAAAATTGGCACTTTCCAGAAGTGTGACGGGTGAGATTTTCTGGCATTTCTGAAGAATTGCGACCATCATCTGCCAAATATCTATAGGTTGTTAAAATGGCTTCAGGGTATGTACCTACTTATTACTTGTTCTAAAAAATCATTGTTACAAATCGTAATGGCGGCGGAGGCATCGTAGGTAGGCTTGTAAAGCTGTCTTCTATCGCAAACTATTATAAATGATAAATTTAAATACATTTGCTTTATCTTAACGAAATATTTCGTAAGAAGAAACAAATTTTTATTTAGTTTAAATAACAAGTTTTTTAAATTAGCTAATTAAAGCCCCATGAAAAATAAAGTTAATTTTAAAAATACCTAAAGAAAATAAAATGCTGCAAATATGGACTCGGCCCTCTCGATAAAACATCTTTTGTTTTAGTATTGCGTCGCTTGTTCTGATTTGTTGGAGCTGTAAGTCAAAAAATACTTAGCCTCATACTTCATGGAGCTGGGAGGTTTGTCTTGTTTTTTTTTTTGTATTTTAAGTATTATATAACTCAAATAGTATTAAAACGTAATCAACAAAATTTTGCAACACATCCCGCCGAAATTTTATGTGCACCACTGTACTCGATTTTAGATGTTTGCCATAAAGACACGTCTTTGTCGTGCACAGACAGGTATCACTTCTAAATGCCAACAAAGTAAGTAAATTCAAAAGTTCCTACATTCTGAAGAATATTTAATCTGCCTCTGAAAATAGTTTGATTTTTATTTCGTATGAAAGAGTACAATCGAAGTGTTAAAACAAGGACGAAATGAATTAATTGACGTTCGATATTAAAAGCTTACTTTTCTCAATTTGCAGAATGTAATTCGAACAAATAAAGAGTAGTCCATCTCTTCGGTTTACCCTATATAAAAGTATATTATACAAAACGTTATCCTTGCGAAAGAATATGGAGCTCAACAATTAGTTCTACCTTAAAATTTTGAATAAAACGTTTATTATATTTTTTTTGCAATACTTTAACCAAGTTTTGCAGCGCTTTGTTAGTATGCTATTAAAACCGTTAACTGCAAGTGGTTGAGCCTTTAAAACAAGAATAATCAATCAATTTTACATTTGGATTTCCATTTACCCTGATGTCACACTACAATTCCTCCTATTTGATTTAATCAAATATCTCTAGATAAAATATTTTATAACATCGAAGGGTCCTCTATCCACAACAGCGCAATACATAAATACCTGCACCTTTTTAAATCATGCTGGAACACTGAAAAAAATGCATTTTATTTTAATGAATTTTGTTTTAAAGAAAATATATTTATTTTAAATATAATTTTATTAAGTTTAAAAACGTGGGAGTATTTCTTTTAAATACATTTTTATATTAGACTTAGAATACTTTCAGATATTAGAATCTAAAATTGAATTTATTACAATTTTATAGTAAATTACAAAATATTTTTAAAATATGAATGTGTTAAAATTTAATACCAGCTTTTACTAAATTTTAACAACAATATATTAAAAAGTTTTTTAAATAAAATATATTTTTAAAAATAAAACGCGAACTTGCTCAAACCTAAAATAACTTTATTACAATTTTTCCGTAAAATATAAAATATTAAAACAAAGTTATGATTGTTTTCCACAAACCAAAACTACACTTTTTTGCACTCGACGCGCGTTTCGCTAACAACGTTAGCATCATCAGGAGACGATAAACAATGAACTAAAATTAATCTACGCTCTATCTTATATACAATCCTTTAGTGGGCGGAGATAAGACTAATAATTTGTGATTGATCACGATTTTTAATCCTATCTCCCCTCAACCAAAGAATAAAGTGTACTAAACGGGATGGGACCTCTATCTTTATTTAAACTATTTCTGGATTTAATGATTTCCATACTTTCATATGCAAAAGTCTTTTGTTTGGTACACTTTTAGAAGTTTTAGGTTATCTAATGTGAATCTAGGATTGTTTTCAAAAGCATGCTCGGCCACACTTGACTTTTCTGTTCTTCCGTATTTTAAGTGTGTTAAGTTAAGTTAACATATTTTTTGTCACAATCCATGCAACTAATTTCGTAAATTCCACTTTTTTCTAGAACTGTAGTTTTATCCTTGGGATTTCCTAGTAAGCTTCTTATTGTGTACCGGATTGATATACTAATTTAAGACCGGTGT
Source organism: Oxystoma pomonae (assembly GCA_963921995.1). Lineage (NCBI taxonomy): Eukaryota > Metazoa > Arthropoda > Insecta > Coleoptera > Brentidae > Oxystoma > Oxystoma pomonae. The sequence goes on from OY998165.1 coordinate 98,906,700, forward strand.
TATTAAATACGTTTTGTAATCTTTTCGTATAATTAGGATTATAAGGAATTGATAAAAATTTTGAGTCGCATGTATCTTTTTGTCTGAAAAAAGTGGAATTCCGAAAGGTCTTTTGAAAAGAATGCCTATTTATCAGCTTATTTATTAAGCCTTCATCGTAACCGTTTTCGCCAGCTATATTCCTAATCCTATTCTTTTCTGCTTCAAATCATTCTTTGTTTAAGGGGAAATTTACTAATCTATATGTTAAAAAGTGCAAACTTGCAAGCTTATGTTTTAAGCAATGAAAAGAGTCATTTAGAATATACATGTTGGTGGCCGTTCCTTTTCTGTATAGGTCAAAGTCCAATTTATTTTTATTTCTTATAACTAAAGTGTCTATAAATGGCAGTGTACCGTTGTTCTCTGTTTCATAAGTAAATTTAATTGTGGGAAATTTGTTATTTATTTTTTCCATAAAATTTTCAACACTAGTTACTTTAGTGTTGAATGCTGCAAACACATCGTCTATATACCTGAACCATACTTTGGGGAAATACTCAAATTTTTTATTTATATCTGATTCAAATTTGCTCATAAAGAGATTTGCGATAAAAGGTGATAAACTATTACCCATTGTGGTTCCTTCTAATTGCTGGTAGTAGTTATTTTTATATTGAAAGTAATTTTGATTCATGCAGAGTTTTGTTAAAGATAGATATTCTAAAGTCTGTTTGTCTTCTAGATTGTTTTTTCTTAGTAGTTCGTCCAGGTATTGTAGGGTGTTGGAGATCGGCACACTAGGGAACAACGAACGAAAAAATATTACAAGTGAAAAAAAAATATATTTTAAAAATCAAGCTCAAGCAATTTAAAAAAGTGTCAGTTCATATTCAGTCGTGGGACGCGACGGATGTGTTTTTACCGACAAAGTTTGAAACTTGAAAAAAAAATGAAATGGTAGTTTAGAGTAAGTGCGTAAAAAAACAGGTTGAGAAGTTATGAATAATTTGCAAAAGCTCTTAGAAGATTGGCAAATGCCAGAACTTTTTGCGGAATTTCCAGGTAAGTTTCGAAACAGATCGAGGCACAATTAGATTTTTTTCTTATTTTTGCCTTTTACAAAAATTCTTTATGCTGTTTAAAATTTACCACAGTCGTAACGTTCGACGACATCGATAGTTGGAAACTTTAGAGGTTAAAATGTGTGGTTTAGCGTTTTTGTATTCCGAAAGTCAGGCCATATTTTTTTTCATAATGCATTCTTTTAAATAAAAAATTTAAAGACATTTCACATAGATAACACTAATTTTAAAAAAACAATTAAAATAACCTTTGATATAAGGCAGCTTTACTTTAAACAATTGGCAATAATCTGGTATCAAAAGCAATTATCAAATACTTTAGGATATCTAACTATATCAATTCGCGTCAAAGAAATTTACTAGAAGTACCTATAATGCTAAAGTCGATTGGTAAACGGTGCACTACTTCATACTTCATAGGTCCTAGGGTGTTTAATTCTCTACCTCTCGAGATTAAACAGAAAACTTCTTTAAAAATGTTCAAATATTCACTAAAGAAATGGCTATATGATACTTCAAGAGAATATATACATGAAATAATTAGTATCAGAAATCAATAATAAACCAAAAACTTAGTGTTTTTTAAATGTTATTTTATATGGTTTTGTTCAGAATTTTTTATTATTTAGATTTATGTCTTCTTTGATCTGATTTTCAAAACTAATAGCTTTTACTTTAACTCTACTTAAAATATAAAACCACAACTCTTTAGTAAGAATCTAATATAATACATATTCAATTTTACTCTTTATCTGTAGATTGTAGATTTACTTATTAGGTAGTAATATTTTAAACAGAAGCATGTTTGGTGAAGAGTTTTTTTTTCTCGCTGAGCGGATAAACCCACAGACAAGGTAAAACTTACGTGGAGATTTGTTTGTTTATTGTAGTGGCGAAGGTTTTTTGCCGAATGTGTTACGTTTTTACTGACATCATTGTTAAAATTTGTAAACCTTTGTACTATAATTGAACTAACTATTTATTATATTATATATATAATTCTATATAGAAAAATTATATTGTTCTGTCCAAGTATTGTTTTAGGGCAAAATCTAACCCTGACATGATTTTGTTTAATTTTATTTTTTTGTATTTTAAAAAAAAATAACGTTACTTTGTAAACTTATATGTACATAGGAACGGTGTTTTAACATTTAACTAATTTAATTTTGTTCACTTTTGTTATAAAAATTTGAAAGAATTACGTTTTTATGAATTACTCGCCAGATTTGATATGTATTTCTTGTACTAAATTTAGTAATATTTTCTAGGAAAGAAGAATAATGTTTGGCTAAAAAGAAAAAAAATACAGGGAAACGCGCAACCGCGAGGAAATTAAAACTTCAAATTGGGCAAAAACATCAAATCGGGCAAAAACTAAATCAAGAGATGTTGAAAAGGGATTGGACAGAATAAAGAAAAAGAGAAAAGCCCCCTTCGTAACAATTTAACTATTTAAAATATTGGATTTTTGTAACATATATCAATAAATTTTATATTAATATTAAATATATTTATTTTAATAAGAGATATAAAATTAAAAACATATTTTTTTTTATTAAATTATTTTTTTTTAATTAAATAAAATTTAATTAATTACAATTTTTTAGTTTTTAATGAAATACATTTTCAACTTTAAAATACGATGAATTTTTATATGTAATATGCTGAATTTTAGCGTTCAATATCTTATTGTAATATATTTTTATAACACTTTTTAAAATCTTGGATTTTTGTAACATATATTAATAAATATTTTATTATATTTTAATATATTTATACGTATTTTTAAAATACTTCTTTTTCCGTGAATGAAAGAAGAAATTACTTTATAAACAAACATTATTGTTTGTTAAAAAAGTAAAAAATAACGCATTACATTTTTTTACCATTTGGTTGAGAAAATTAAAATCGAACAAAAACACATGCGAACTGTGTAAAGTGACGTCATGCTAAATCAAAATCTAAAAGCGGCAAAATTGTCCGCCTCAGGTTTTATAAAACTTTGTCGCCTCGAACAACACCCGTGCACCTTCTGTCAGATTGCCCTTATCTCGCCAAGAATAACAGAAGCAGCACGGAAAGATAAAGTGCAAAGTAACGAGGTACCTTAAAATAACGTTTGTGTTTGTGCAACGGACGTTAAATTGCATCGCTATTGTTCATTTCGACGTGGTTTCGGTAACTCTAATTGAAGGAGGCATTGAGTAAATTCCCTTTTAGGAAGCTTGTCGTTAGGTTGAGATGCGATATAGCTTTCAAAGATCAATTAACGGTTTAAATTGTAGTTGGTTAGTGTTTACCCATTGAAAATAAGGTAGATTAATTTTATAAGGGAAAACAAAGTAGAATTTTGTCAAGGAAATATGGGTTTAGTCAATTTAAAATATACCCTGTACCAAAAAAAAGTTTATATTTAAAATGCAGTGCTTTACGGTGCCATTAAAAAATAAAGGAATATTTTGCTACTGTGGCTAAAGTACTTTATCCCAGTGCAAAATTACACATTGACATTTTTTTTGCATTCACAAGCAGCATTTTAGATTGAGGCCACGAACGCCTATGGTTTGCCGAACCAGAAATTTATCAGACCGTATTTAATAAAAATTTTAAAACGATTCACCATAAAAACTGCAATTTGTTAAACTAATTTTTTATCCGAACCTTATTTCTTCAAACCCACTCACTAACAAATTCGAAACTTATAAGACCCCTTTTTAATCGAACCATTGTTCATCAAACTCAATATCAAACTCGTAACTTGTAAAACCCATTTTTAATCAAACCCGGAATTTGTCAAACCATTATTTTTCGAAAACGGATTCGTAAGAACCGTTGTTTATCAGAAATTTGTTCTTAACTGGAATGCAAGTGACATCTATACACAAACTATTGAACGATACCTATACAAGTATGCGTGCGTAGAGCGACAAATGCATCGAGATGCCGCACCGCAGCGCCACCTGCGTGTACGCCTCCCGTTCATGTATTATTGGCAAATGAGCAATCAATTTAGCAGAAATTTCTGATAAACAACGGGTCTTACAAATTCCGGTTTCGAAAAATAATGGTTTGACTAATTCCGGATTTTATTAAAAATGGGTTTTACAAATTAGGAGTTTGAATGAGTTTGATAAACAATGGTTTGATTAAAAACGGATCTGATAAATTTCGAATTTGTTACTGAATAAGTTTGAAGAAGTAAGGTTCGGATAATCAATTGGTTTAACGAATTGCAGTTTCTATAGCGAATGATTTTATGATTGAACTTTCTTTTATTTAACGGGTTTGATTTTGTACATTCTGATAAACCGGGGGCGTCCCAGTAAACCAGTAGGTATTAAAGAACTCCCAACTTAATTAGGTATCATATTACTCTTTTTTCGCCGTTTAATTATCCTTCAGAACCAGTATTGCTCTGCTGAATCAAAAATTGGTTGAATATTGGCTAATTGGTAAAGAAAATTTGTACCGTTTTTACTTAGATTCAGGGATGAATTGGAACTGTTAGTTAGCAAGTAGTTTGCATTTATAGTTAGACACTTGTTAGATAACTGCGTTAGTCACAAATTACCTATTTATTACCTATTTTTTATGGTATGGTGGACTAAAGAAAATAATTATCAAAATCAAAAATGAGTTACTAAGGTTCTAAGGTTCCAAAACACCTTGATCGACGAAAAGGTTGTCTATCGGTCTGTTGTTTGTTGTCTGTCTCTATACACGATAACTCAAGAACGCCTATCCTCTATCCAAATCCTCTATCGGCTGACCATAAACTGATTAACTTTTGGGTAGGGAGGTGAGGGGTTAAAGGGGGGAAAGGGGTATAAAATATTTTAAAAAATTGTAACTTTGGAACAAACGCAAAAGTAGCGATATACGGTTTCCAGATTTAAGTAAAGTCGAAATTCGTGGGAGCTTTAGTTTCCGAGTTATTTGAAAAACCGTTAAAATATATTTAAAAAATCATAACTTTAGATGTAAAGCAGCTATTGATATGCGGTTTTCAGATTATGGTTTGCTTCAAGGTTCAAATCTTTCAAGGCTGCAGTTTTCGAGATATTTTCATTTCCTTTCAACATAAAATAATTGATTGTATGCTGTATTATAACAATTTTCAGTAATTTTGTAAATATAAAACCAAAACGAAAATATAATTGAATTTTAAAAAGTGTGTAAAAGTCTTTTAAATTGATTAAGTGACAAAAAACCGTTTTTTTGATTTTCTAGATATTAATTTTTGTTTTTAAAAATATTTAAAATGCCTACTACCTGTTTTTAAGGGTACCTGCAGTTTTTAATAACAACATTTTAAAGTTTATCAGAAAAAATTGTTTTCCAGGTAGACTTTGGCTGAATTTTAAAACTATTTAATGATTATGTGTTGTCAAATTATATTAGATAGCAATAATTCTTTAGAAGATTACTTAATTAAATCAGTGTTGCCCTATTTCTTATTTTTATATTGACAACTGGACAACTAACTATTGTGACCTATTTTGGAAAAAAAATTTACAGTTCCGTCCCGACTCTCTACCCCAAGTAAATTTGATTGTTCTAAACTAATATTTTAAGTTTCATTTTGTGAAGTGACCTTAAAATTAAAATATCATGTGACTTTAACTGTAACCAAAATTATTACGTGACTGGACACTTTTAAATAGTCACGTGACCATCAGTGCTATATTCAAACTGTATTTGACATCCCAACATTTTTGGCTAAATAAAACCCATTCAAGCTCCCATCGCCTTTCAATCTACATGTCCTTTATAGATCCCCCCTCGCACCACCTTCACAAATTTCGCTAATTAATAAATATATATATTTTACCTCTTAAAAATGTCTTAAGATAAATGTGAAAATTCACACGATCATTCTGTGTATCAGCTTAATAAGAATAAATTATCTTATTATTAAAACTAAATATTTTGTACGATTAACTACTGGGTCTAGTCGAGAGAACGGCTTCGCTCAAAAATTGTTGTTCGAGGCAGCTCTGCGCGTGCCCATAATAGTTTGGTGATTATTCGATCGTCTCGTCACTGCTTTAAGCGCGTTTATTGGTTGAAACTACTTTTCTTCTCTCAGGTGAACGATCACTTCCTATGACTTCCAGAATCGGTACCCTGATGTCAAAAATGGTTTGAATGCCGAATTTGTTAAAAACCACTGTGGCGGCTTTTGAGTTATTGTGGCGTGTTGAGTTAGTTATTTGTATTACGGACTTTTTGACGAAAATAACTCATTTTCGTTGGAAGAAAGGTTTTTTGACCCATCCCACATATTGGTATGAATTCTTAAAATATTTTCCAACAGGCATTTTCGAAGGGGATTAAAAAAATCCCCTTGATTCCATTTTTTATAATTGGTCCATTTTTTACTGCTAAAACTCGCTAAAAGCCCTGATGTTTGAAAACACACACAAAATCCAGAATAGCAGAAGTCTGGGACAGAAAAAATCCCAAATAATTTGAATACAAAGGAATGCTTCCGTTAAAGCTTTGGATATGATTCAGCTTTCATAGATCGATGTACGGTTCAATAAGTACTAATCCACTGCAAAGCTAAAAACTACACTCCTAATGAAGAGATTTTTCCTAACGAGAGACAACCGTGTATAGGTACTAAGAACGTTTATAATAATGCAGTGGCGTAGCCAGGGGAAGGGGGTTTCGAGGTTAGTCTAACCTAATCTGTAATAAATTAGTCATAGTCAAGGGACCCAGGGAGAGCTATAGCTCTCCCACTTTTTTGATCCTTTACTCCGGTTTGTGACTTGTGTTTGGTGTGATGTCTTAAATTAAAAAAAAAATCCTGCGGTGTTGTGACGTCATCAATTGTTACAATTTTAGTTTAATTTTAAGGAATTTTTATCACCAGTATTCAAAACTTGTAATAAATGGTATTCTTAGTATAATTTTTGGAAAGAAAGGATATCACGAGCTTGTGAACTAAAATCTTTATTGTTAGTTTTTTCTAATTTTTGCTGACGTTTCGGTGATTGGGTTTATCACCTTCTTCACAAGCCAAATCACCGAAACGTTAGCAAAAATTAGAAAGAACTAGCAATAAAGATTTTAGTCCACAAGCTAGCTTTATTGTTATTTGTTTCTAATTTTTGCTGACGTTTCGGTGATTTGGTTTGTCACCTTCTGCACAAACCAAATCACCGAAACGTCAGAAAAACTTAGAAACAACTAACAATAAAGGTTTTAGTCCACAAGCTCGTGATTTCCCTTCTTTCCTAACTTTTTCTGGACGTGAACGCTTAAGTAAAATTTTTCTTAAAATTTTCATCTGCGGCGCATTTATGATTTGGTAACAAATCTATATATACTACCGCAACACAGCTTTTCTTGGGATCTAACCCAATCTACTTTTTCAAAGATGTTTTACAAAAAATCTAAGAGATCAAAATGTTTAGAGAATTTTCACCTGCGGAGCTATACCAATATTAAACACATTGTTACAGTTTTGTTTAATTATAAGCAATTTTTTTGTAAACAACATTTGAAACGCGTAAAAAATAGAATTTTATTGTAGTTTTTATAAAAATTTTGCCTGCAGCGCTCTGGAAATGAGACTAGATGAGACTTGCTTTTAAAAATAAGTATTTTTGTTCCGCCTTTCTCCCCTCCCTTCAGTTCAAGAGCTCAAGCAATAAGCACCTACATAATTTTTAAAAATTTGCCAGTTGATTTTTACTAAATGATGAACCCCCCCCCCCAAAAGTCGATTTTTGGCTACGCTACTGAATAATGTAGTTAATATCTCTCGAGAGGTGGGGGTAAAGGATGTATTATTTGAGCTCAGGATCAACGTGTATGTATAGTGGTCAGCAAAACTTCTTGAAAATGCTTAGTCAGTAGAACTGGATCGAATCAGCAAACTAGGGACTTTCAACAAAACATACACTTAGGGTCCTGGAGTTAGAAAAGAGAGCAAAACGTTTGTTTGTTAGGTGGACACAACATTTATTTTCCTAGACTTCCCAATAAACAAAAACAAAAAATCAACAGTAAACTAAAGTATTGTTTTCCACTTTTAACTCAAGCAGTTATAAATTTTTTAAATTTTGGCAGCCAACGAAAAACCTTTCCTAAAAGTTGCGGTTCGATTTAGCACGTGTGCCGCATTACCCAACTTTATCCTACTCTAAATAAACGTCTTGTCAAAGACGATCGCTCTAAAAGAGTGCGTGGGGGAAATATAATCCAATAGAAGTATCAGGTTAATCAGGTTATCAATTTGATGCTTTGGGTTCGAAACTAGATGTGTTAAGTAGGAAAACAGTTCTCAAATTTCGAGAGCCAACAAAAGACCTTTGCTAAAAGTTAATTTCTAATTAAACACATATGCCGAAATTACCAACTTTACCCTACTCTTAATAAACGTCTTGTCGAAGACGATCGCTTTAAAGACCGGTAACGAAAAATCGGTATCAATAGGAGTAGCAGGTAATCAATTTGTTGCCTTCGGCTCCAAACTGGAAGTGTTAAAATAGGAAAGCAATCGCAGTCGTTAAAGGGAATTCTAAAAACAACTGAGTTTTTTTTAATTAGTTTCTAGAAAAGGGTTTTAGTAAACTTAGGTGGGTTAGTAAAACAAACTTTACTTTAACTCAAGTGGATATACTATTTATTTACACCTTCAAATATGTATTTTTCATTTTAAATAGGTAGACAATGTACAATGACCATGAAAAGAATAAGTGAAAATATTAGAGATATTTTGGGTTTATAGGGAATCGTTATTTAAGTCGAAAACCTAAAATGAACAACACATGAAAAACTAAAAAATTGACAAAATAAATTCCTTTATCTTTATCGTAACTTTTGCTATAACTTTACCCTTTTATTTTTCCGTAAAAAGTTGGTTCATGCTAAAATTCCTTTTCCTTAACTATAGTCATTAAGGTTGACAGTAACGACAGGTGTACTCACGATTTTGGCCTTTTGTTTACAAAATTTGGGGTTCTTTTTGTCCTACAACTCTTTTACCATATCTATTAAATGATTAATATCTGCTTCTATAATAACCACTGCTTCAAATAATTAAAAAAAACTACCAATTTTGAGGTTAAAAAAAACAAATATTTTGCTGCCCGCACTTGCTCAACGCGATTCTTCCGCTTGCTTTTCCGTAAAAGTTAAATATTAGCCAACTTTCAAAGTCATTCCTTAAGGCTTAAGGAAAAAGATACAGAAAAGAACAGAACACACAGAACACCCTAATCTGAATAATAAGTTTTAATAATTGCTATGGCATCTACATAGACAGGGAAAAATTTATCAAATGTATAGATGCTTAAAATGGTGCTTTAAAAATCTGTATCCATATAAAACTTGAAATGTAAATATTTTCCGGAATTCAACGTATCCAACGCAGATTTTCAATTCGCTGGTTTTGTATACTCCAAGGAATGCATTCAAAATATTTACGTTTGCACACAGCTCCTCCACACGAAAACGATTTCCATACAAGTAGCGTTTCCAGTATAAAGTCTTTATCAAAGTATCATCATTAATTGAGAGTTGTAGCAAAAAATTAAAGAAAGAAAAGAGTTAACGTGTCCACTATTTTACCTATAGGTTTAAAACGAAGTTCAAACATAGTATGTACCAGTCAAACCACCATTTGGAGACATTATCTCTTTGTTTAAGGGATTGAAATGGTTTTTCTTGAATTCTTGCACTTTTTTTTATTTTTTTGAATAAAACTTTAATAATAACGGAAAAATATGCATTTACATTCTCGACTAGGCGAAAGGGGAGTGATAGTTTATTTGCACTATTCTAGTTTCATGGTTAATAAACGAATGAATAAAAAAAAGGCATATGAATTTTATGAAAAATTTTAATATGGAAAATAATCTTATAAAGCTTTATGGACAAAACCAATTCATTATTATGCTTTTCTTCAATTGGCTTTATTTTCTTAATTGCAATGCGACATCTCATCCTAGAGAGATTCCGTCTGCAAATCGTTGTCAGAAAACCAGGAAAACTTACTTGTATTTTGGGTCAGTACCCTCTCCACCTAAACCGATCAAGTTCTACCATTTTAGTGTTTTTTCCTTGATCTCCACTGCCATATTGACAGAAAATGAATGGATTTTTTATAACTTTTGAGTAAAAATGACGGCGAAGATCGATTCCGTCTTCAAGTATACATATAATTTATTCTCCGGCATCCTTATAGTTTCGTTGAGTTGCTAAAGAAGCTTATTTTCCTATTATACCAGGTGAGCCATGAAAAATCGGACAAAATGTTTTCCGTTATAACTTGTAAACCATACAATCGATTTTAATGCAACAAACTGTTTTTTGCAGGGAATTGAGCAAGACTTTGACTAGAAATACTTTTTTCCGCCACCTTAAAATCTAAGATGGCGGACAGAAACAAACTTTACCCTTCAAGGAGCCTCGTTTATTCGTATGTTACAGAGATTTTTTGGATTTTTTTATAAAGTCGTAAAAAAGCTTTGTTTCTGCCACGGAAAACGAGATGCGAATCATTAAGATCGGTTAAGTGGTTCCCAAAAAAAATAAAAAAAATTCAATCAGTGTTTTCAATTCTGTCTGCATACATTTTCTCATCAAATCATTATTACTAAACCGATTGTTCTTTAACTACTGCTATTGAACTTTGTCACCATCTCGAAATCTAAGATGACGGACAAAATCAAACTTGTCCCTTTAAAGAGGCTCGTGCATTTATATATGTTTTGTTAACTTTTAAATATTTTTTTTAATTTGTACAAGTTCTGGTGGTTCTTCAAAAATTTATTGTTTTTCCGTCACTATTTTCCAAATTATTCGATTGCCTCCTCAAATTGATACTACCAATTTCAATAAAATAAAAAGCATTATGGCGAAGATCAAAAACTCTTAAAAGATCACTATCGAAATTTGTCGCCATTAAAACCCGGCGGACTCAATTAAATTTATCTCTTTAAAGAAGCTTTCTCACAAAATAAAAAGAAACGATTCTTATGGAGATCTTGGATTTTAAGCGGCATTTTCCTTTCGTGATTTTTGTGAGCGATCGGTTGTTACCACGATGCTTAGTTTAGTAATAATGATTTTATAAAGAAATCAATGTAGTGATCCAAAAGTCTAAAATGCAAACAATCGTTAAAGAAAACACTGATATCTTAAGAACTACTAAGGTGATTTTCGTTATGGCGCGGGGCGTGGCAAACCTGAAAAATTAATACAAATTCAAAAAAGCGTAAAAAAATTACTCGCAACAAAAAAAAGAGCGGCTTTTTTAAATAGTGGCAAATTTCAATGGCGATCTTTAAAGAGGAATCGATTTTTACCATGATGTTTTTTATTTTATCAAAATCAGTTCAGTAATAGTTTATGAGGAAAAAAAGGTTAAAACAAAAATTAATTTTTTGAGAACCACTAAACCGATTTTAATGATTCGTACCTAGCTAAACCTAAGAATAAACTAGCTCTTTTGAAAAGAAAAATTAATTGTGTCCGCCATCTTGGGTTTTAAAATGGCGACAAATTTCGATAGTGATCTTTTAAGGGTTTTTGATTTTCGTCAAGATGCCTTTTATTTTATTGAAATCGGTTGAGTATCAATTTGAGAATGCAATCTTATTATTTGGATAACAGTAACCGAAATAAGAATTAATTTTTGGAGAACCACCAAACCGATTTTGATGATTTAAACCTCGCTGCGCGTGGCGAAAGCAGAACAAAAAAAAAATAAAGTTCACAGAACATATAAATAAACGAGCATCTTTAAAGGGACAAGTTTGATTTTGTCCGTCATCTTGGATTTCAAGATGTCGACAAATTTTAATAGCAGGTTAAAGAACAATCGAGTTTCGCCATGAGGCTCTTTATCTCATCAGAATCGGTTTAGTAATAATGAATTTATGAGAAAATGTATGCAGACAGAATTGAGACGGCAATTGCATAATCCGTAAACCACTGATTGATTTATTTTTTTTGGGAACCACTTAACCGATTTTAATGATTTGACCTCGTTTTGCATGGCAGAAACAAAGCTTTTTTACTACTTCATAAAAAAATCAAAAAAAAATCCGTAACATAAGAATAAACGAGGCTCTTTAAAGGGTAAAGTTTTTTCTGTTCGCCATCTTAGATTTTAAGATGGCGGAAAAAATATTTCTAGTCAAAGTCTTGCTCAATTCCCTGCAAAGAACAGTTTGTTGCATTAAAATCGGTGGTATGTTTTAAAAGTTATAACGGAAAACATTTTGTCTGGTTTTTTATGGCCCACCCGTCTCACATCTAATTCAACAATTTGTATTATATTTTTAATTTTCTTTCATAGAATAATTAGTATTTTATAAATACACATCCTCGAGTTTTCGGGCTTTATAATAAAAGCCTCAATGCGCTAACAAGTAAACACATCAGATATTTGCCAATCCGAATATATACTTATTATCACAATACCTTTTCTTAAATGACAAACACAATTAGTTTACATTCTTTCTGCCGGCCTCTGTAATGCAGTAGGTAGCGTATCGGCCTACCGCACGGAAGGTCTCGGGTTGAAATCCCGGCTAGGTGCATGGATATCTTGTTTTTGTCTTTAACTTTGCAAAAAACTTGGCCAGAACTGGGTATTGATCCTATAATGGATGAAAATCCCAGTATAAAAAAAAATATAACAAAGTATATTATTAAACCATTACTAAGTACTTGGCTGAATCATTGTGTCTAGTACTTGGTTCAATGAAGGCAACAAATGACGTTTTTTTTTTTGTGTACAGGCTCTGGATTCAAATAAGTTACGAGAACAATTTTATATTAGTGTTTAGGTCGTCGTAGTTTAATTTAGGTTATATGTCATAGTTTAGGTTAGGTTATAGTATAGTTCGATTGTTGGTGTAAGAGTATAAGAATATAGAGATTTGAATTAACGATGGGATTTCTTTATTCAAGGAATCCTTATTCTTAGGTCGATCAAAAATAGCATGGTGGGTTAAGGATAACGATTATTCTATAATGAAAATTAAACAACTGTTTACTGAATTTTACTATATTGAAACAATTCAATAACAGTTATTGTTCCAAACGGATAATATGGTCGAACAAAGGAGCCTATTTCTTTAATTCGAGTAATTTTTTTTAAGGTTGTGGTATGAATTTCGTATTGGATTAAGTATAACAATGATTGGTGAAAATAGTCTCTTTACTCTTCCGTCAGTATTATTAGTAGGATTTGTTTTAAATAGCTTATGCTTGCCTTAAGAAGAGCCTAAATATCCATCCAATTTGTTCTGTTTACTTGTTTTAAAGACTTAATATTATTAAGTAAGGTAATGTTTGGATCGGGTCCTTATAAAAAACCTGAAATTAAATTTGGTAAAAACATAATATGTCAGAATTTAAAAGAAAAGAAAATAATTGGTGCGAAAAAAATTGTCTCGAAAATGAAATGACGAGAAAATCAAATCCCTAGAAAATATATGCATAGAATTAAATTTAAATGAAAATGTCAAAAAATATTTTTAACGAAAATGATTTCGTAGAAATATAATAATGCCGAACCATAAAATTCACGAACCCCAATCCCCAATGATTTGAACCGATAGCCACGAATTCAATTGCTACGTTGCCATGCTTATGGCAGGGAACAGGCGAAGTAAGTTGTAATATTGTATTAATTTACCCTCTTTACATCCCTCAACCACCCCCTACCACCAAATTTTATCATGATATTAAAATCGGTTCACGGGAAGTGTGTCAAAAATAATTCGAAGGATTTGATAGACAGTTAGACAGCCAGAAACTGTGAAGTTAAATAAAATCACTACAAATAGAGAAATTTGTCAACGCCGCAATCCAGGGCCTACGGACATATCACAAGTTCTTAGATGCTAAGCATACAACGAGTAAAAATATAAATAAAAGTTTTAAACAATGTTGTTTTTTGCATTCTTATTTTTTGAAAAAGGTAAAATTACATTAGACATGCTAGGATGATAAGAAGTAGTAAATAATTGATTGTCAAATTTTACCCTATTATAAATAAAGGAATGCTGAACCAATGCAGAATGTGGTGGCCTTAGATTGCTATTTTGACGAATAAGGAACGTATGAGGAACGTATAAGGAGCGAAGAGTTAATATGTGATTTTCAGTAAAGAGAAGTTTGCAGTTAGTTCTACGAGGAACCTGGCAAAGGAAGTGCAGTGCCCGTTTTTGCTGTCTGGTTGTAAACGAGCCCCAGGATGGTAGGGCATACCGAAGATGGCGCTCAACTAACGCAAATTACGTAGATCTGGCCATTTGCTTCCCCAATTCCAAGGACGTTATTCTGACACAGTAGGCCCCGGAAGATAATTTATTTTTCAGTGTGTCAATATGACAAGTCAATTTTAGTTCAGAGTCAGTTACCACACCTAAGAATTTTGAATTAAGGTTAATGTCAATGGTGTGATGAACAACAAAAATATCCTGCAGAGTAAAGTTTTTAAAAGTGACATCACGGGTTTTAGAGATATTAAAGATCAAATTGCTTTGCATCATTCCGCGATCTTTGATAGATCTGCATTAATACGCGAGTGAAGTCTCAAAATGCCGTTATCCCTCCAGAGGACTGTAGTGGTTATATTAAGCCGCATAAGTTAAATCGAGCCTTGAGGTACAACACAGGTTATCGGTCTTGCATCAGACATACGTCTCCATGAAGAGACAGTCTGGACACGGCCAGTGAGGTAAAATGAAAACCATTTTAATGCAACTCCTCCAAAGGCATAAACAGAAAACTGCCTCAGCAGTATCTCATGACTAACGCAGTCGAATGCTTTTGATAGGTCACAAAAGACTGCCGCGGAAGCCTGTTCACGGTTTAGGCCACCCAAAAATTCCTTTTAAAAAAGAAAATGGCGTCAGAGGTACTTTTGTTTTCTTGAAGTCCGAACTGTTTTGTATATAGGATTTGATTGGCATTTAAGAAAATAATCACTCGCTTTTTAATTAGTTGCTCAATTTTTTTAGAGAGTGTTGACAATGGTGATATTGGACGTTTGAGGGATTGTTGGTGTCGCCCCCCTTGTAAATAGGAATGATGTAATTGTGCTCATTTAAAGATCGGGCATATTAATTTCTATTAATTTGTGGTTCGGGTATTTTTTCGTTTCCAAAAAATTAAATTCAATGCTTTTCTAATTCTGATATTTTAAGTTTCGGGAAAATTATATCGACTAAATTATATTCGTGTCTTTTAAGGATTGAGTAAACTAAAATTCTATAAAATTATATTTGTATCCATTATTTTCTGCTCAATTTTGTTTCTGTTTTTGTAAATTCGGCTTTTTTGTGGATTCCCGTTTGGATCAACATGTTCAACAACAACATGATCAATTTGGTACTAGTATATCTTTTTTTCTGAAAGAAGTTATTATTTTTGACGTTTCTCGCCATTTTTGTAGTTGTTTTCGTTTGTTTGCGATCAAATGCAAAGGAGGTTTCATTTTAAAGTATTGTCGAGTTAGCTTATAGCTGTGAAGGTTTTAGGTACGCAAACATGTTGGTAAAACAGGATTAAAGTCGTAGTTATAATCTGGGGAATTGTTTTTAGCAACACTGTACGGGAAATTAATTTAACTATGTCGATCTGATTTTTTTGCAAAATTTTACGTGTTTAAATTTGTTTTCCATGGCAACGCAGAGTCTTTATTTATGTTTATTCACAGTGGGACACCAGAGATTTTTTAGCATCTGGTCAAAAATTTGGGGTTAGGTTACTTATTTTGACTTTACGTGTTCTGCGCCGCTAAAAAAACAAGTAAAATACTAAAATAAAAGAAAACCATTTATTGCAGAATTACCTGCTAAAATGTAACTGGGTATAATGCTTAAGGTTGCATTTACAGGTGCAGTTATAATTGAATTGGAAACACTCCTGCTAGCTGATACTGAAAACAGGTTAACTTAAAAGCATGCAGATGTAAAAATCGGCTACAGGCGCTAGACGAAATAATCGTATTCTATTTTAAACAGGAGCGTCAACGACTAGCTAGAGTCTTTTCAACCTTTAAATGGAGCTTTACTGACCTGTTTTGATAGTACTCAAGTATCCGTGTGTTTTTGAAACTGAGGTTCTAACATGTATCCTTTGAACTCCAAGATTTCACTAGTATAATCGCACATAACTATGCCGCAATAATTTAAATTAAAAAAAAAATGGTTGGGCGCCGAATGTTTCTATGCGAATTCCTAGTAATCCCAGCGAGCCAGTAAAGTTCTCTTGGTTCTTTGATAGACTCGGGGTAATGCCAGCGTAGCGCTAGGCCTTCTTCGGCGGGCGACCGCACACGCGGAGTGGTTTCATATTTGTTTTAGAACAATGTTTTTGAAAACACATTTTTGAAAGATAAACATAACCTCGAATGGTTTTCTGTCAGAAAACGTAAAAATCCTCTTCTGTCCCACTGCGGCCCGATTTTAAGTTTGTTGACAAAACACCTGCAGTTACCATGGATTCGTGTAAATTCTGCGGTCTATCGGCCAACACTTGAACTGCGTGTGTGTCCCAAATTCAATGAAGTGTAATTCATTGATCGGTTTTCTTTTCCGGAGTGCACAGGATTTTAGAAAAAAAGGAAACTTAGTTTTTATTTTCGCTAAAGTAAGGAAATATAAAAAGGAAAAATGTAATCCAGAGGAAATTGTGAGTATTTCTCTATTTTTTTTTGTAAATCGGCTTTTTTTCTAAACCGCAATTATTTTGAGGCTTTTGGGATAGATGACAGCACCAGAGCTTTTATTTTGAAGAAAAAAGAATTGAAAATGTTGAAAAATCCTTCAGATATTTTTGTTAAGTTTAAAATTGATCACCCCTGCAAAATTTCAGCTAATTCTGATGTTTAGTTTTCCCTGTGCACTCTGGCAAAAGATTAAAAAATTAAAGCACAAGGCGTTGCTAGTTGTACTTTTTTTTACTTAAAAGCTGGGGAGAAACTATAGCCTTAAGTAAAAATATTACCAACCGAATAGAGTGCGTCGAAACACCAAAAAAAATAAGGTAGTATAATGCTGCAGCCAAAAAAATTATGTTTTTGGTACTAATGCTGAAATTATGCAGCAAATAAAATACGAATTGACTGAATAACGGACCTTAATGCGTGAAGTCACCTTCTGATTTGGGGGGGGGGGGTGATGTAGAGGCCAAAACTTTTAGTGTATTATTGAGACCCAGACAATCGAATAGAAAGAAAAAATGGATCAGTTTTTTATGTAAACTTGAAGGTGGTTAGTGAGTCCATTTGAGAAATTTCAAATATTTTTTTTTTGCTTATAGATATTTATTTATTTATTTCTACGGCTGAGCCATTTTACAAAAAAAATATATAATAATAAAATTAGAAATAGCAACATGGCAAGACACTAACTTAGATAAAATATTCAACAAAAATCAATATAAAAAATACAAAACAATTACAAAAATAATTTTAAAAAAATATAAAAATACAGTATCTTTTAGTGAATAGGATTTAGGATTAAAAAACAAAGGGATCAAGACTATAGTTGTTAAATAATCTTAAAGTACGAGTTAATGGAGAAAAATAGCCATAGTTGGCGTGATGAAAGGGAATACGAAACATAGGAGAGTCCTGATGTCTTTGATTAATGTTAAAATTAATGGACTGAAGGATAGCTGGACAGCGATATAAACCATTCAAAATTTTAAAAAAAGTCAAAATATCAGTGTATGTTTTCCTAACCTCCAAGACATCTATCTGAAAAGGCTCACCTAGCAGATAATAATTTATGTGATAGTTGTTATAAATATTTATATTGGCTTTTTACGCTAGGGATCTTAGAAATGTCCTTTGAACTTTTTGTAATTTGTAATATGGAGACAACACTACTGATGCATACTTAAGTATAGATTTAACTAGAGAACAATAAAGGGTTTTAAAACAATAAAGTGAGAGCTGTGCACTTTTACAGGTAATAAAACCAAGGCTTCTCATGCCCTTATTAACAATTTCATTCAAATGATCTACAAAGGTCAGACAACATTTTTTAGTTCTTCTAAAAATATTTTTTTTTTAATACCTTCATCATAAACATGATTTTAGTCTGCACATAACTAAACCATGGCTTTTTTGGTTACCGATGCAAAAAAACTCGTGGCTAAACTGTGCTTTTTTTACTCGCGATTTTAAATACCACGCTGCGCTCGTTATTTAAACCAACGCCTGTAAAAAAGCACTATTTTAGCCACTAGTTGTGAAAACTACTATTATAATAAGTTTTAAAAACTTATTTTGTGAAAAATGTGAAAATAAACTTCCAGACACTAGTTAAACATAAGTTTTTAAAAGCATGTAAAAAAATAAATTTTCCTAATACCTTGTTTCCATTTTTTTTTCATTAAAAATCCAAAGATTCAGAATCTTGAAATATTATATTGTTGCGGTAAATTATGGATTTTATGACGAAGTGTGCCTAGGCTTTCTAGCGTGAAAGTAGTACATTATTTATCTGAAAGGATAAAATATTATTTTAAATAAGCAAAAAGAAGACCATAAAACTGTAAACGTAGGTGTGTGCCTATTTTAACACTGGCGTACTCGGGATGGGGGGCTTAAGCCCCTTCCCAGAGCCACCGGAAATTGACTTTTAAGGGTTTAATATTCCCCAAAAATTACAAAATGCCCCCCCTCACCAAGAGCAATTTCTTCATAAACCACTGATTCTAATGACAATATTCGCTGTACGGTGTATGCAGGATGTCACAAAAAATATTTAGCTTTATTTTAAACGCATATACAGTATATTTATATACGTATACGAAAAAAATCTACGTGTAATTATTAGCTATAAGTGGCTTATTTTTGATTGACGTTTTATCAGTTTTACTAATTTAATTTTTCTTAGCACTTTAATATTGTACATTTTAATCTATACATGGTGTTCCAACGCATACAAAATAGATGTTTTTAAGTCTTTGCATTAAAATTTGGAAAAAAAGCTTTGAAAACAACAACTGGTTATTTAAGAGGGACTTCTTTTTTATAGGATAAATTTTATCTATGTCTCTGCGTTCTCGAAACGTACTATAAGGCGTTTTTTCTGTTTTAATCTTATCCTTTAGGAAGTGCTTTTAGCTATGTTTGATAAAGTAATTCTAGAGATAATAGGGATTTATCGTACATAAAGTCCGCATAGCCTGACTTAAATAAATCGTCGTCGCCACTATTTTTTACAGTTCCGCTGGAATGTTTAATAGGTTTCTAATATTGATGTCATCCAAACATGTCATTTAGACCTGCTCATATTGGGTCACCCATAAAGTTGACATGATTAAATTTAATTCGGTTCTTTATTAAAGGTCGGACGTAGGTTTCGGATAGCCCCGGCAACCAAGAAGCACGCGGTCCCATAACAAATGAATAAAGTGCCTAAGTCGAAGAAAGCCTCAAGGCCTCCTTGACGAAGGTGTCCTTTAAGGCGTCGTTTCAGTTCTCATTTATAATCCCTTCCTTTGGGAAAGAATATTTCAAGGTAGGGTTGCATCGGCAACGTCGAAAAAATGATGATGGGATGGTTCAAAAAACTACTGATAACATCAATATTATTATTTTTGAGATTATGGTTTTGTTATCTTTAAAATATTTCAGTTTAAAAAAAAATAATGAAAATAAAATTTTTTTCCTGGCTAACCTAATTCAAAGATATACTTTTTTTTAATTAAAGCTATAATCGTTAATTTTCGGTTTCATCAGCATTCGTATACTTATCTCTATCGAGTCGACCTATCGAGCAGGTGTACCTTTAAACTAAAGTCGTAACGTTACGACTCCTTTATCGTACCTAACGAGGTTTTCGTGCATTTGATCAGCTGGGGCTGTCACGCATTCGTCATGATTTTAAAACTGCACCTGCTTGATTGGTCGACTCGATAGAGATAAGGATACGTATGCTGATAAAACTGAAAATTACCTTTAAGGGCCATTCTACACGAGCCACAAAAATGCGACCGTTTGCCTGCGGTGTCACAGAACCACAGAGTGAGCATGTTATACGGGCAACTTTGCGGTTGCGTGTGGACGCGTTCGTTGGCGTGCCGGCGTTTTGAACGCAAGTGGTTGCGTAAAAGTCGCGCGCCGGATGCCAGCGTATAATTCTACATGTAGCAACTTTCAAGCGTCTAGCAAGCCGAGCATTAGTGCAGATCAGGATATCTCCGATGTTCTGCGAAGCTAAGATGAAACACCCCTAAGGTCAGACGATTAGCACCAACCGGGTGTACCCAACGTCTTTTTTTATGTTTTTTGTCCAACAAACTTAATAAAGTTAATTGGTGAACAGCGATACACCCAACTTGTACGGGATCCATAGCACATATGAGGCGTTTTGTCGCTAGTCTAGAATTGGGTCGCGTTTCACTCGCCGGTTAGACGCGCTACAAAGGAGCGGCGTCTACACGCTCGTATAGAATGGGCAAAATTTTCAAGCGACTGGGCGACTAACCGGTCGCGTTTTTGTGGCTCGTGTAGAATGGCCCAAGTGTCTACTATAAAGGCCCTGCCCGTGTATTTCCTTATGATAAAAAGCGTAGCGGAAATCCTTGCGAAAATGGATTAGGGCCATTCTATACGAGCTACAAAAACGCGACCGTTTGTCTGCGAGCGACACGCGTGTGTCACAGAACCACAGAGTGTTTATTAGGCATACTATACGCGCAACTTTGCTGTCGCGTGTGGACGCGCTCGTTGGCGTAGCGGCGTGTTGAATACAAGAGGTTGCGTAAAAGTCGCGTGCCGGAGGCCGGCGTGTGTCATTTTACATTTAGCAACTTGCAAGCGTCTGGCCGGCCGAGCCGATTTGTCCGTCACCAATCCAGGATTAGCAGTGCAGATCATTGTGTTGTGTTGTCTCTGCAGACATCCGGTAGTACTGAAAAAACTTCTCGGGATATATCCGATGTTCATGCGAATCTAAGATGAAACACCCCTTTTTGGCCAAAAAACTTAATAAAGTTAACTGGTGAAAAGCGATACACCCAACTTGTACGGGATCCATAGCACATATGAGGCGTTTTGTCCCTAGTCTAGAATTGGTTCGCGTTTCACTCGCCGGTTAGACGCGCTATAAAGGAGCGGCGTCTACACGCTCGTATAGAATGGGCAAAATTTTCAAGCGACTGGGCGACTAACCGGTCGCGTTTTTGTGGCTCGTGTAGAATGGCCCAAGTGTCTACTATAAAGGCCCTGCCCGTGTATTTCCTTATGATAAAAAGCGTAGCGGAAATCCTTGCGAAAATGGATTAGTGCCATTCTATACGAGCCACAAAAACGCGACCGTTTGCCTTCGAGCGATACGCGTGTGTCACAGAACCACAGAGTGTTTATTGGGCATACTATACTCGCAACTTTGCTGTCGCGTGTGGACGCGTTCGTTGGCGTAGCGGCGTGTTGAATACAAGAGGTTGCGTAAAAGTCGCGCGCCGGAGGCCGGCGTGTGTCATTTTACATTTAGCAACTTGCAAGCTTCTGGCCGGCCGAGCCGATTTGTCCTTCACCAATCCAAGATTAGCAGTGCAGATCATTGTGTTGTGTTGTCTCTGCAGACATCCGGTAGTACTGAAAAAACTTCTCGGGATATCTCCGATGTTCATGCGAATCTAAGATGAAACACCCCTTTTTGGCCAAAAAACTTAATAAAGTTAACTGGTGAAAAGCGATACACCCAACTTGTACGGGATCCATAGCATATATAATGAGGCGTTTTGTCGCTAGTCTAGAATTGGGTCGCGTTTCCTCGCCGGTTATACGCGCAACAAAGGCGCGGCGTGTACACGCTCGTATAGAATGGGCAAAATTTTCAAGCGACTGAGCGACTAGTCGCGTTTTTGTGGCTAGTGTGTGCGTGAAAGTTGCAAAAAAAATTAAAAAAATTAAGTTATTACTTACTGCACTGCCCAAATAAATAAACTGACTCTTGTAATTTTGTACTTCTTCTTCCCCCGATCTATAAATTCTAAAAAATCATCTATTATTTTCAATATATCTTAAAAAGCAAATCACAAAATGACACAGAATCAATTATCAAAACAAACCTTCCCTCCAAGGGTGCCTTTCACCACTATAAATACCAAATTGGCCCGAAGGTCTCCTTAAAGGAACAAGGGTGCCTTGAAAGACAACTATAAATTTAGTCCTGGGGTCTGATTTTCGAATCCATACGAAAATATCCGCATACGTATACTGAATAATCAACAATTTTTATGTCAGTCTCCTTCTATACCGTGTGAAATGAGAGGCGAAAGATAAGCCGGTATGTGTGGACCGCGTTCGAATTCGACTGGTTTAACGCAATATTGCACGAGTGGGTGGAGGCATTCGTGTTGTTTCGCATGAAAAACCAGTTATTCTTGCACGTACTACCCATGAATCAGCATATCGGCATATCTTTTGCCTCCTTTTCTATACGGTATAGGAAGAGACGGAAGTAGTCGCATGCGAATAATTTCGTATGGTTTCGAAAATACGACCCCTGAAATATGTAGTAGTCGTGCGGAATTGTGAAAGATTGCCCAGACTTTATTAAAGTCAGCCTATAACGACCGATAAGTCCCTAATAAGGATTATGTTAGACGTTGTCGGGCTTTTAAGTTTTTTTAGTTTTACTTGTTTCTTTTATGATATGATAAACTTTGTAATTGCATTAATTTTAAATTCTGGTGGGTAACACTAAACCATCGAAATGGGCTGTAATCTACGAGAATTTCAATATAGCCAAAAAGGGTCTCCCTTGAAGAACAAATCGACCTGTTTAAGGTTCTTTTAGAAATTGTACTGTAAATACTCAAAACGCTTTTGTTTCGTTTTCGTTGAAGTACACCCTGTATATTATTTACTAAAATAATTATAATCTACAATGCTTTGCGAACACGTGGTATCTCAGTCTGTTAACATCTGTTGCAAAAACCAGGTCGTAGCAAGTTTGCATCGTATCGATTTCTTTTTTTTTCATAAATTACTTTCCTATGTAAGTACCTAATTTTTAAATTATAAAATTTATATTTATGCTAAAATTCTGTTATGAAATACTAAACAAAACTTATTATGATTTTAAACGTGATAGTAACTATACCGGGCGGGTAATCAAATATTTCATAGTAGTTGTTTAGCTAACAAGTGCAGTTCGAGCAAGCCGTAAGTTTAGATGCTTTCCGCACGCGTTAGGTATAAGATTTTTCCTACGAGCATGAGAGAAATTAAAAACATCTTGTTTTACATGATTTTGTAAAAAAATTGACACCAAAAAAGATTTTGCCTGAGTGAAAAAATGTTTGCGTATGTGACTTTTTTTTGCGTGCGGTAAAAATGTTTACCTACTGGGGTGCGGGAAGTAGTACTTTAAGGCACTCAGTGCGGTGAAGTTAATGTCATGGCACATTGTGCGGTAAAGTAACTACGTTCATTTCAGAAAATTAAAATACGGAAATTTATATTTCGTCTTAGGAAATTTTTGAGGCTTGTAGCTAAAATCGTGTACCTTACACATGCGTAAAGTGATTTTACCGTCTTTGCCAGCTTGACCGAACTCGCTTCGCTTCGTTCGGTGCGCCGTCGCGTGCGGTAAAGTATCACTTTTCGTACTTGTTAACTAAATAACTATTTCATGCACATAAGAAAAATAATTTTTGAAGACTTATCCGATTTTTATGAAAAAGATAATACTTTTTAGAAAATAAATTCGGCTTTAAAGTCGGAATTTTTTTTTTGCTTTTTTAAAACCTAAAATGGCGGCCAAGTTAAAATCAAAAGGTTTCTTTACCTTCGTTCTTTTTTTATGTCCTATGCGGACATTACTAGGTTTCTATGGTAAGTAATATACAAATATATTTGTGACGGGACAGTACCAAATAAAGAATCTATCCCAGATTGTAAATAATAGCGACGAATTATGTTATTGATGCTTGTCGAAAAATAACTTGTGGAGTTATTATTCAATGGCTGTGGAAAAGAGGGGGGACTTGAGCCTCTTAGCCCCTTACACCACTGGATTTTACTGTACATTATGATTTGGCCCATATTTTTGTAGTGTACTTGCTAGGCTTCTCCTCTACGTAATTTTTAAAAAAATGAAGTAGAAAATTATATAAAATATTAATAAGCAGTAACACATCATTTTTATTATTTTCCTACCTTTATCGCCTTATATATAAAAATATTTTTTTTTATTATTTAAAGTTAACTTGTTACTTGTCGCCACTTTAAGTGTGAGTTTTATAAATAAAGTTTCAATTTTAATGTTAAAGTAATTTTTAAGAAGCATAATTCAATCAAAAATTCGAAATTTAAAAGACTCGTTTTTAATCGAACCATTGTTCATCAAAGATTCAAACTCGTAATTCGTAAAACCCATTTTTAATAAAACCCGGAATTTGTCAAACCATTATTTATCAAAACCGGATTTCGTCAAACTCGTGGTTTAACAGAAAATATTTGCTAAATTGATAGCGCCCTCGCCAATAATACTTACATGAACTGGAGGCGTACACGAGGGTGGCGAGGCGTCACGGCGTTTCGATGCATTTGTCGCTCTATAAAAGTATTCACAGGTAGTGTTCAATACTTTGTGTATAGATGTCGCCACCTGCGTGTACGCCTGCGGTTCATGTAAATATTATTGGCGAATGCGCTATCTGACAAATATTTTCTGTTAAACAACGAGTTTGACGAAATCCGGTTTTGATAAATAATGGTTTGAAAAATTTCGGGTTTTATTAAAAATTGATTTTACAAATTACGAGTTTGATATTGAATGAGTTTGATAAACAATGGTTCGATTAAAAACGGGTCTGTTAAATTTTGAATTTGTTATTGAATGGGTTTGATGAAGTAAGGTTCGGATAAAAAATTGGTTTGACGAATTGCAGGTTCTATAGTGAATGATTTTATGATTGAAATTGCTTTTATTGGGTGTGATTTTGCACATTCTGATAAACCGTCTGGCCATCCTTATTCGATCATAGAAAAAGTAGTTAATTAATTTTGAGGCGAAGCGAGTACACACGACGGACGGTCAATACTCATGTTGACTTCCCTTAACAAGGGGGTTAAATCGGGGATAAAAGTTCTACTTATTTAAGATTTCTTTTCTCTCTTTTAAAATTATAGAGGGTGTCTCAAATTCGATGCTCACCATGGGGATCTCCTAAACGGTAGGAGATACGAAAAGGTTTAAATTAGGGCAAAGTTGCGCAATTTGATGCTTTCATCAAAACTAAAAAAAATGTTTACATGTTCCGGATAGTTCCGGAAAAAACCGAAATCTTAATTTTTAGTTTTTATTTTTCTGCGCCCTTATAAGCTGTCAAAAAACGCTTCAAACTTTCAACGGGCACTTTTTTAGGATCTACCTAGTAAGAGATCTATTTTTGAGACTTAACATTTTATTGTGACAAGAGCACTGTCATGGACACATCCTTTTTTTCTTCTGCCGTTTGTTTCATAAAGGACGACAGATAACATTTTACAAGCTTATTTTGGCAAGTCACCTGACGTTTTGGTTTTATTGACCATCTTCAGCCCAAATTTAATTTTTGCTTTAAACTTACTAAAGATATTTTGGAAATAAGAAATAACTTTACCTTTTTTTTTGTTTTTCAATCTTTGGGCTGATGATAGTCAAATAACTCAAAACGTCAGGTAATTATCAAAATAAGGTTATAAAATATCTGTTATCCTTTATGAACCAAACGGCAGGAGAAAAAAAGCATGTGTCAATAAGAAAAAATGAACTTGACAGTGCTCCTGTCAAACTGAAATGTCAAATCTTGAAAACGGACCTCTCATTAGGTAGATTTTAAAAAAGTGCCTGTAGAAAGTTTTAAGCGTTTTTTGACAGCTTTATGAATAAGGGCGCAGAAAAATAAAAACTTAAAATAAAGATTTCTGTTTTTTTCGCCTATCTCCGGAACTACCTGGAATTTGTAAACTTTTTCTTTTGGTTTTGAGCAAAGCGTCAAATTGTGCAACTTGGCTCTAATTTAAGCCTTTTCGTATCTCCTACCGTTCATTAGATCCCCATGGTGAGCATCGAATTTGGAACACCCTGTATATAAGGCTGGAGGGACTTGACGAAACCTATCTCTATAAAAAGTTTCAAAAGTTTTGTCACCTCGAAACTGAAAAATAACTGCATTGTATTAAATATACAGGGTTCCTAAGCAAATCCTTAGGGGGCCAAGCAGCCGTGTATAAGACGCAGACAAACGGAAAAGCACATTAGGCAGAAAAGGATGGGCATGGGGCGATGTTGTCACTACATCTTACATGTAGTAAATCCATTCCAAACTGATGAAAGATATCGTAAAAAAAAATATTTTTCGGCTTTTCATTTTGTAACCATTGTCCTTACGCATTCTTTCCAGGCTGGGGACTGAGATACATGCAAATGCCTAACCTAAAGCGTTCATACACGGCCGGAGAAATCGACTGAGATATTTCCGTAGAAACTTTATCAAGCAAATAGGACGGGTTGACGCCTTCGAACGTCCAACCCGGGTTTTGCACTTTGATTCGAAATCAAAAAGGAGGAACAGTCAGATGTGGGGCCGTGCACAAATTACGTAACGGTGATTTTACCAATTTTTGACCCCCTCCCTATGTAATGTTTTGTAACGGTTTGGCACGCCACTCCCCTAATATTACGTAACGATTTCAAGACCACTACCCCCCCCCCAAAAAAAAAAAAAAAACTTTTCACTTATTTTCATTCCAAATTTTCTTAGTTTCACACAAATGCAAACGGTGTCGAAAACCTCCCTCCCCCCTACGTAACGTTTTGTAACCCCCCCTCCCCCCTATGACCATTACGTAATTTGTGCACGGCCCCTGTAGTTCCAGTGGAGGCGGGCGAGAAAATTGATATTTTTTTCTTAAAAATTATACTTTTTAGACCTATTTCTTTGCGTTCCCAAAAATTTACCTTCTAACTTAAAACCAAGATCCCTCGTTTTAGGAAAATTGATCCCGTCTCTGTTTCTAAATTTTTTCGAATAAAAGTGGAGTATGACCATGGGGGAAATAATTTTTTTCTACGGTATGACGAAAATTTCGAGAAAGTTGAAGAAAGAAATAAAAAAAGTGGCAGAGCTCAAGTTTTTCGTAAAAAAAAAATCGTTTTTTGTAAAGAAACAGAGCAAAATAAATCTTTTCACCCCTTTTTGGGTGTTACAAACATTGGCAGCCCCTTATTTTTTGCTTTTACCCTCCCGCTAGTTTTGAAGAATTGGTTCGCTACATGTTTTGAGATCATGTCATAAAACACCTGTATGTAGTGTAGGGCCAGCTTTATTTAAAATCAATAATATCGCAAGCAAAAAGCTCTGCAGGAAAAACAGCGCCGTTTATTGATTTCTTTGGCTGCTAGTGCTAACTGCATGGTTTGGCCGTTTCCGGATAGATGTCACTAGTAGAACAGAATGGAAAGAAATTTAATTAAAAGCGAAGATATTTCTTTCTAATGTTAACAACCTCACGAGATTATCGCTCAGTATCGTAAATAATGGACCCTCCTCCTTTAAGCAAGAAAAAGCTGTGGTTTGGACCTGAAAACATCTAATTTTTAATTTCATGGTGTGGCCGCCATCTAGCGGAATTTGCAGACATCCTGTCAACGTTTATTATTGCAACTATGATTTATGCTCACAATGAAAGAGTGGCGACAATTTTTTTCTCATGAAAGCAGTCCGGAGATAATAACAAACTGGCACCATTGCTCAATATACCCGTTTCTTTTGTGGGCGCAGAACTTTCTATGCCATTTCTGTTTGATTTATTGAAATCATATCCCTAAGGAAAATCTTAGGAACCCTGTATATATTTTCAACGAATAAATTAACAATAATTTTTACAGTGTTACAAAATGGCACCAATAGTGGAAAAAGTGAGTGATGTTCACTCGATATTGGGGGAAGGTCCTCATTGGGATGAAACCAAACAAGTGTTGTACTTTGTCGACATCGAAGGAAAATTTGTTCAGAAGTTTGATCCTGGTACTAACAAAGTGAGCCGATTAGCCTTAAGTAAGTTAAAATAGATTTTTTTGTGAAGACCCAATTTACACACACACTGCGTTACAAATTATAAAAAAATAAGTACCCACTTTATTTTTTTAGCAATTTTTTGTGAGCTTATTATCGTTACTATTGTTCTCTTTTTCTAAATTCATTCGGCTGAGAGAGATCCAGCATACTACAACATACCAGGAAAATGGCCTATCAGACCCGCCTGTACATACCCTTCAACCCCGTATATCTGCCAACGATAACTATACCATGGAGATAGTTATGTTTTATGGGCAGAGAGCGGCAGACGGAGCATTTTTTGGTAAGCTAGATCTCTCTCAGACCGATGCATTTAAAAGAAGAGAACAACAGAAACTGTGTAAGCACACAAAAAATTGCTATTTATGATTATTCATTCATATTAGGGAGATTTTGATCAGGTTTCTTGTCAATCTGTTACCCTTACCTTTATTCTGGGTAGGCGTAGTAGCGCTCTGTTAGCCTGTTACCTTTATTAAAGGTAACCACTGGCGCTAATTAGCGCCGAATAGCCACTAACTCTGAGGTGGAAGATTTTTAGGTTATTAAAATTTTTGTGTATTTGGATTTTATTTTTTGTTAACCGTGTTTATAATAGTAGTGGGGTGCCTTTTCTACCGTTTTTTTTTGGTGAAGAGGTGAGTAAGTATGTAGAAATAAGTTTGCAGAGGCTCAATTTTTTCTATTACTCCACCAAAGATATCTTGCAAAATCATTTGTCTGACTAAATTTATGTTGGAGTGTCCGTCTCCCAGTCCTATCACTAAATTCATATTTTCCTCGATGATATGGTAAGAAAAGCATATAAAAAAGAACAAAAATCAATAAAAAAGTAAGGTTATGTTTACCGCCAAACGATTGACTACGTTCAAAAGCTCTATTTTTAAACTCTTGAAGTTACCTTTATTTACGGTAACGTTAACAATAAGAGTAACGAAATTTGCCGTTAAACTGCCTGACTAAAATCTCCCTACTGTTTGTTAGGTACAGGAGGTTAAAAAAAATAAAAATAAACATCCATCATACACATAGCTTTTTTTAATATCATTGTAATTCGAATGCCAACTAAACTTTTTAATAATATATTTGCCCACGTTAAAATATAAAAGATATGGTAAAAAGTGTACATTATATGAAAAAAATTAAATATATTCAAGTTTTTCTTTTGTGTTGAGAAGTATCTTCTCCTAATGCCAGCAGTAATATAAAATCGTTGCTCAAGCCTTTCATATCCTGATGATCGTCAGACACAGCTTCAAGATTTGAAGGAAAAAAAGAGAATCTTTTTATATGTATGTAAAAAATCACTCGCCATACTGCATAACGAATATTTAACTA
Source organism: Oxystoma pomonae (assembly GCA_963921995.1). Classification (NCBI taxonomy): domain Eukaryota; kingdom Metazoa; phylum Arthropoda; class Insecta; order Coleoptera; family Brentidae; genus Oxystoma; species Oxystoma pomonae. The sequence continues at coordinate 98,936,180 of OY998165.1, forward strand.
AAAAATAAAGAAACCACGAGAAATGAACCAATTTTCTCAATCAGGATTACATCTATACATATAATAAATCTCTAAATTTTTTGTCTTTCTATTTGTCTGTCTGTTTGATTGTTCAATACCACGCAAATGCTACTAAACTAAAACTTAAAACCGGCAAAAAATAGCGAATATACGCAGTGTAATTTGAACTCTATAGATAAATAGATAGATAGATTTATTTCGTTACGAGCACTAGTAATAGTAGAACGAAACAAGTCAAAAAGAAAAATAACTTGGAACATATACAAGTATTTTTTCCATCGAGCGTGCGGAAAAGTGACTTTTCCGCACGATTTTTCGTTTTGAAAGTTGTACTTTTCCGCACAATTTTACTTTTCCGCACGTTTTCTTAACTTTTCCGCACGATCTTTACTCTTCCGCGCGATTTTTAATCTAACGCACGATTTTCACTTCAAAGGACAATATCTTAATTTAAGATATACACTTCCCGACACATAAAACGCAGACAGCAGAAATTAGGCACATTTCTATATATTAAAAATTTTGCTTGCTTATTGTTAACGACTTTTGTAGGTTAACGCTTTTAGACAACATAATCAAAATTTCGTAAGGGGACTGACCGATATTTACTGGTTCTGCAGTTTCAAGGTTGCTTTTACGAAATACAAAAAAAGATAAAACACTTTAAAACAAAATTTTTATTATAAATAAAGCAATTTAATCAAATTTTGGCAGAACTAAAAGAAGGTTGGCCCCTTCGTCAAATATCCGGCCAAATTTTACGAAGCAAGTCTACTATCGTCTTTGGGTTAAGAAAGGTCAATACACATCAACAGGATCAGTTTTATAAACAACAAAATATTAAACAACAAATACAATTAAAAAACCTATCGATAAACAAAAATCAAAAATATTAACTTCAGTATATGGTTATTGCACCATATGCTTGAATATTTTTTTAAACGCCTTGGCATGGAGTTTGCTAAATTTTCAAATAAATTTAGATTTTCTTCAACGATCTCTTCATAAGCTCTAACTATTAGCTGAAAATCAAGTGGTCAGCATTTCGTGGAAGAATAGTAAATTTTGATAACTTTATTGCAATGAGCCCCCATACGTTCTCGGTGGGATTAAAATTTTTTTCATCGGTAATAGCTACCTGTCGCCAAAATTCGTTTTCTTGTCTCGATAAAGTAATCTGACTTGCTTTTTTCTTCACTTAGCCGTATCTTTTTAGCTCAGCCTCGACTTCTTTATCCGTGTTAGTGCAGTTCTTACTGTACCAGGAAAATGAATTGTTAATTTTGCTTTTCTGGCCGTGGAAAATGGGTGTTCTTCCAGGAAATTAGTGACTTGCTAATCCTGTTGGGGTGTACTGACTTTGGTCAAACCAGTTCCTTCCTTTTGTCGTACAGTTCCTTTTTCTTTGTATTTTCTTTTTAGTCCTACTATAGTGGACTTGTCTGGTCCATAATCATCGGCGACCTGACGAACAGACCAACTTCCATCCAATTTTGATAAAATTTAAGCTGGGTTCATATAGAAATAAGATAACATAAGATAAGATTAGTTAAAAATAACATAAGATAATATAAAATAAAAAAAGTTGTGTGTTCACATAGAGAAATAACATAAAATAAGAGATTAGTTCCAGCCAATCAAAACGCGAATTTTTGCGCATGCGATTTTGAATTTTACTATCACTTTATTGTCTCTTGTCATTCGTTCGTCGCGATGACGTCATTGTCATGCGCGGATCTCGATTTCAGATAAAATAACATAAGAAGATAAAAGTTTGCCATCTTTCTGTTATGTTATCTTATCTTATCTTATTTTTCTGTCTGTATGAAGGCCATCAAGCAGTCCCATAAGGTGAACTCTTATTTTGTATTTTATTTTGTATTTTCTCTTATCTTATGTTATCTTATGTTATTTTTATTTCTGTATGAACCCAGCTTTAGTTATCGAATTCCGATAGGTCTCGTGATATTTTTGATTTGGACAAGACTGTGACAACAAAACATGACAATGAGTGGACTCTGACACTTTGTGACAGAAAAGGTTGCTAAATCGTAAAGGAAATACTGCAACATATAAAATCGGCGTATGCGTTTTATATGTCGCGAAGTGTACTTTAAATTAAATTACTATCTATGGGTACTATTTTTCATTAGAAAATTCATAGACATTAACTTAGAAAGTCACATGCAGGCTCTTTACTAAAAAAACAAAGATATTTAGGGCTAATTAAATAATTTATGTAACTATTCAATCTAATGTATCATTTTGCAGCATTATTATAAAATATTTGCGTATTAGAACTGCTTTTTTCACCCTTGACGGCTTGCAACTGCCATCGCGTGCGGAAAAGTACCACTTTCCGCACTTGTAAATAACTATAAAGTAAGATAATTAAGATATGTTTTAAACTTCATTCTTGCCTTACATTAAAAAAACACATAAAAGGACACAAAAGGTACACTTGCCACTATAACCCAAATTCTTAAAAGATTTTTTTTTTATTTTAATTTAGTGAATAGTGTGTAAAAACTCAGAAATGGAGTAAAAAGCGTTTTGCCACAAAAAGTTCTTTAATTGCTTTTTAAATCTCTTCTCCGCTAAGCTTTTTAGTTCATCTTGAAGAGAGTTGTATAAGCGTATTCCCGCAAAAATTGGAAATTTTTTAAAATATTCATGATTATGCCCCTGAACAGAAAATTTGTTACGCTTTTTTGTGGAGTATTCATGAAAAGTTTCGCTAAACACAAAGTTTGACTTATTTCTATGAATGTAAGATAAAATATTAAGTAAGTAAATGGAAACTACAGTAAGACTCTTATACTTTTTGAAGGTATCCCTACAGCTAGAATTAAATGGTAGGTCAAACATTAGTCGGAAGTCGGAAGCTTATTTTGTAACCTTTTTTTTTTAATTTTGTCTTTAGTGGTCGTCTTAAGTACCAACACTCCTATCAGCGCCAATTTTTGGCCATGCTGCTACCAAATGGTAAACAAGAACACATAGTCGGAAATTGGCTCTTGGGGGGGGGCTTTTATCATTTAATACAAACTACCTATCTATGGAAAATTTTTAAAAATTAGGTAGGTGCCTATTGCTAGCGCTCTTGAACTGAAAGGAAGGGAGAGGGGCGGTTTACTAGGTGTTGAGTTAGGGTTTACGAAACAAAAATACTTATTTTTAAAAGCAAACGTCATCTAGTCTTATTTGCAATTTTTTTTTTTAATTAACCCTTAAATGTGCCGCAGGCAAAAATTTTGAAAAAAAATACACTAAACTGCTATTTTTTTGCGCGTTTCAAATGTTCTTGACTAAAACAAAAATGTCAAATTTCTTAGGTTTTTCGTAAAATATTTTTAAATATAGATGCGCCACAGATGAAAATGTTAAGACAAATTATACTAAAAATGCCATTTATTACACGTTTTGATTGCTGGTGATAAAAATTTCTCAGAAGTTAACTAAAATTGTAACAATTAATGGCGTCATAACACCGCACGCAAAATTTTTAAAATTTAAGATATCACACCAAACACACGTCACCAACCGGACTAAAGGGTCAAAAAAGTAGGGGACCTATAGCAGCCCGTGAAAAGGAAGAACATAATAAAGTCACTACTCCGCATCATATTTTTGGAAGATATTAACGTCCTCCATCGATTGGTATAAAAATTTCTGAAAAATTCCAACTACTAAGAAATTTATCGAGAATGGAAAAACCTAATAAGTCGCCAATTTTTATAAATTCAGTAGGAAAAACCTAGCAACCCACTATTCCGATGGATAAACCGAAAAAACATAATAATCACCTTTATATGAGATACGAAGTTTTTTACAGCTTTAAAGACTGCGTCACACAAAAAAAGAAGAACGAGAATGCATTCCCCAGTCTTAATTCAATTAAAGTTGTGCAGTTTCGAAAAACCTCATTCAATAATCTATGTTTTATTTAGGTATGTAATTTTATGCAAAGCTGATATAATTAACAAAATAAAAATATGGCATTTGAGTTTTTACATAATATTAACATATCTTGTTTTAGTTTAGGTATCTCGACTACATCACAAATTTTACGTATATTTTAGGTATGCAAATTTATGCTACCTTTATGTAATTTAACGAATAGTTTTACATAGTATTTATATAGTTTTGTTAATGTAAATTGTATAACATTACTTTTACAAAATTTTTTAAATGTAAATTTTGCATTCATTCAGCATTTTTGCTTTAAGTTTTCACCAAAATCTTTACGTAAAGAACCCCTCCTGCTAATTTCTTCACAATACGTGAAATTGGCACTTTTTTAAATTTTAGTCCAAAAACAAAAAACGTCAAATGAAAAAATGTTAATTTCTTTAATAAAAATTTTGACAAATGTACTCTTTCGAGTGCGTTTGAAAAGTATCTGGGTTTCCTGAATCGATCGTGCCGTTTGAAGGCCGAGCTTAAAGTCGCCACACACTACAAGACTTGTCTCGAGGCCAAAGGCTGTAACGAAGTGAAACAGGTGCGCAGGGGGTGAGGGCTATCTCCCTTTCTATTCAATCTTTATGCGAGTAACATTCCCAGATCAATAAGACAACCAAGGGCTCAGGAAAAACCAAAAATGTTCGTTTTTGCAGATGACATAGCGAGCAGTTAGCCGTAAAAAAGTTGAAGAAACAGCAAGATAACTCCAAAGCCATATTAATCAACATCAAATGTGTGCAGAGAGGTAGAAGTTCAAGATCAACCCGGAAAAAACAGAAACAATAGTTTTCACAAAGTGCTTTAATAATTTTTAACTAAAATAAAATCCCATGGAAAAACGGCATTAAGTACTTGAGAATACAATCTTATAAAAGACATACTTGAAGAGATCAGGAAGTGCAGATAAAGTCGAACATCGCAGCTACAAAAAATAAACTTTACATTTAAAAGAAACATGCTGTGAGCAGATTTTTTTTTATGCTATGGACAAAGCTTCCAACACAAAACATGTAGTGCCAAAAATTGAAGAGTCCTTTTAAACAATCAAATATAATTTTATGTTTTCTACTTTTTAGGATTAAAAGGTTTTATAAGTTTGCTTATTTTCATTTGAGTTTCAAGCAAGCAAAACGCGCCATTTTAAGTTGAATGGTAGAATATTTTTTGTTAGCTTACTGTGAATTAAATGAAATATCTCAAATATATGCATTTAGTTTTTTTTTGGTCCACAAGCAGAAGTAACTATTATTATTTAGGTGGTAGTTAGATTCTTTACTAGTAAAGTATAGTACATGTTACTACTACGTTTTTTCTCAGTAAAATATAGATCTACTAGGTTTTTCCGAAATATAATTGGAAGCTTGCTTAAAAAAAAAAAATTAAGTGACAAAACTGTAAGAAAAAAAATGTCAAAAGGAATCAAAAAGACAATTTTTCAAAATTAACTTTTATAAAAATACAGCAACCTTCTTAAAAATATTTTTTGTTGTAATGAGTTGGTAAGAGTTTTCACTTATTTTGCTTCTCCTGAGAAGTAGTCAAAAACCAGTTACTATGTTTTTCCTTTTTACGGGACTGACTCCCTGGGGCCCTTGATCATGATTAATTTATTGTAGATTGGGTTGGACCACCTGGGGGGGGGGGCGGGTTTGGAGGTTAAAACCCTCCCGAAAGGTCCACCCCAATCCACAATAAATTAATTTTTAACTTTCAAACCCCTCCTGGCTACGCCACTAAAGAACTCTAATAAAATAGTTTAAAAGGGATGGTTCTTGATTTTTACAAAAATCTTTTTGGTAAATTATAGTACTTACGTTTTATATGTATAAAACTTTGAGAGGTTTGTGCATGGAATACAACCAGCTTTATTTGTATTTAGAAGGTAAACCTTCTGTCATAATTCCTGTACAAAACGCTCCCGATCAACTTATCATCTCTGAAGACAAGAATCTAGAACTGGTTAAATGGGAAGAAGGGAAAGAAGAACTGACTTATTTGGAAACTTTACATACGAACATTGACGAAGGAAAAAATACGCGCTGGAACGATGGAAAGTGTGATCCTATTGGAAGGTTATGGATAGGTAGGTTGGATCGACGGTACCTAGAATATACAAGGTGGTCATTTTTTATAGTGACCTTATAACAACACAAAAATATAAGCTCGTTTCTTTTTCAATTTTTTGTTTTAAAAACTGTAATTCTTTTTTATTTCTTTTCTTTTTATTTAGAACGCTTATCAAGGAGCAGACGTATTGTGTTTGCACATTCGCATTTCGATACGGATGCCGATAAGTGATGATACTCTATGTCCTTAATACCTAAATGTTTTGCCTTAAGTCCTTATATAAGCTGTTTTTAAATGAAGGTAGTACAAACTGCTATCTGATGCGTGGAATAATTACGATAAATTAGCTTAGGTGCTTTTGTGTTTGCTGGGTTCTTGCGAAGATTTACGTATTTAGAGTCTGATTTTAAAGAAATCTTTGTAGCACGCACCCCCCTAGAGGAATGAACTTTACCCCTAAAGTTTGAATAGAGAAAGTGGGTCGAGTGGTACCTTGTTTTGAAGGTATCTTAATAGTTATCTATATACCAAGGAAGGAAAGTGCCACATTTCTTTCCGCGGTTTGTTTGATGCCCGATGTCAGGAAGGCATTAAAAAACGAAGGGAGCAAATGCACTTTACTCCAGAGGCATGTATCTGATTTTATCTACTACCTAATAATAGATGCACTAACAAAATAATACTTTCGGCCGATTTTTTCAATTCCCGCCTTCCGGCAAGGATCACTACGCGGTACGGTGAGGTAAAGTATTGTTGTTTGACAACAATTAAAAAACACCAAGCAAATATTAAATAAAAAAATACAATCTAGTAGGCTTGTGGCTAGGACGCTAATGGTTGTTATTTGAAACAGAAGAGCGTTGTTTATCCGTTTGTGTTAGTTCGCCGATCTCTAAAAAATTGAATTTTCTGAAGAAAACCAAGATATGGAAGAAAAAGCGAAGCTTATCGTGCTGAATTTGCTACCCCAAAAATCAAGAGAAAGGTCTGAAAAGGAATATGGCCTGTTTCAGAAATGGATGGGGGCAAATAAAGTGAAGAGTTCCGTTCTTATGTACTTCTCCATGCTGGCTGAAAAACTGAAGCTGTCATAATTATGGAGCAAATTCAGCATGCCGAGTTCCTGCAATAACTTAAAGGAAAATGTTGACATAAAATACTCCAAGCTTATTGCCCTTTTAAAGCGTTAATCTCATGGTTTTCATTCAAAGAAGGCCCCTCCTTTCAGATATTATCGGGAAACTAACTCAATGTTCTATTATTTTTAGGTGGCATTAATTTTTGAAATAGCGGGAGACTGCCATTGCGATGAGTTGATCAAAATGATAGTTAGTGACATTGATGATCGGCGTGACATGTTGGTCGTCAGAATACCGAATTCAAAAACTAAGACAAAAAGAACGTTCACGATTTCGGATGACACGTTGGAAGGGGTTCCTGTGCTGGATTTGTATACGAAATACCCATCACTAACCCTTAAATGCACCGTAGGCATTTAATCGCGATTGGCTATCTAATCCATTCTTTTTCTCTCTTGCTTCCCCATAAATGAACAAAGAGGAAGCATGGATTAGCTAAACTAATTTGAATATTTTTACGGTGCACCTAGTAAAATAGCCGAATTTTTTAAACTGTAGAACTTCTGCCACCCTATTAGTGAATGCAGGTGGAGATTTACTTACATTTAAGGAACACGGAAGCTGGAATTCTTCTACAGTGGCCAAAGGATACATGAGCGAGTCTCTATCGCATAATATCAGGGAATATTTCTACCAATGCCACCTGCAGTGAGACATGTAAAAACGATACCTCGGGCACATCACAGCAAATGAATAACAAAGTTTTAAATATTTATTCTCCTGCAGTCTTCAACAGTGGCAATAACAGTGCTGGCTCAGAATTATCTTTCACTAATTTAACAAAATGTGACATTAATAATAAATAATTGTTTGAGAAAAGACGACTATTTTTTGTTCTGGGAGGTACGGGGAGGTGAAGCTGCCACTTTACCTCCCTCTGGGAGGTAAAATATGTAAAACTCTCTAGAGAAGTAAAGTGGCATTTTCGCTTCTCATATGCGGGTCGAAAATGTCATTTTCTGACACGGTGTAGATAAATGTCTTTACAACCATGTAAAAATTTTGAAAATCTATTGATTCGTTTTTGAGATATTTATCTTCAAAATAAACCGAAAAAAAAACCGAATAAGTAAATTTCACTTCCCGTAGGAATGTAACAGGAAGGAAAATGCAATAATAAAATAAAATTAATTTTTAAGAAAAACAAAGTAGACATGTCCGGGGATTTTTGCATTGGTCCAGACAACTGTAAAAGTGAATATCTCAGAAAAAAATCGATGGATTATTTTTACGCGATTATGAAGACATTCGAAGGACCTTCAAAACAAAATATCACTCGACCCACTTTCCCTATTCAAAATATAGGGGTAAAGTTTATCCTATGAAGGGCGTGTAACAGAAATTTCAGGATAGACAAAATGTGTTCCCTTTAAATGAAAAATTGACGTGGCCGAGGATATTTTAAAATCAGACTCTACATACGTGAATCTTGGGTGGGAAGTTTTGAAATTAATACCCTGTATAAATCGTTTTTTAGGCACGATGGATTTGAACCGGGCACCAGGCGGAAATAGAATCGCAAAGGGAAAAAGACAAGGGACATTTAGTTCGTTTAGTAACAGAAAGTTAACCAAACATCTTGACAATATCGGAATTTCAAATGGTATAGCAGTCGATTTAAAACATAAAAAATTTTATTATACCGATTCTGATGACGGCGAAGTGGGCATTTTTGATTTCGATGTGGAAAAAGGAACCATTTGTAAGTTTGCAGTGTACCTAATAAGTGTGGAAAGTGCAGCTTTTCCGCACGTGATTGTCTATGGCCAAACCACGCGATTGTTCAGATAGCAATCAAGCGTGGAAAATGCACTTTACATACCTCTTACAATATGTTTTACCTTCGACCAACGAATAAAACTAATTTTACGACAATCTCAACACGATTTTAATGGCTCATTTTCGGTCCTAGAATAATAATAAAGCTTAGATGTAAACCACAAGATGGCGTGACAAGCGAAGAAACTTTATTTTATAAGGACACTTATTGACGCAGAAATGTGAATTATTTTTCTATATTTTTAAGACAATAAATATTTAATAAACGTAAAGAAATCCAATATAATTTTAGTACCTAACCAAAAATAAGTTCGCATTTTTAAGAAAAAAAACTTTGTTTTTAAAAAGATATATGAAAAGTCCCTTGGGAACCTTATTTGTTTTGACGTTTTAGATAGAACGTCATTGAAACTTTAGGTTATGAAGGTTGTTGGGTTGAGTGTGTTCGTGTTTGATATATTTAATAATTTTTTATATTAACGATGGTATTTTCATTGGTCGTAGGTAAAGTATAGTACACTAACTCCCATGTTACCAGGGACGTGTGAATATGAAAAAGCAGAGAGGAAAGAAAGGGCCATCTGGCAGTCGAGGGACTGGCGACAAAAGAGTTGCCCCTCCTAAGACTACCAGTGAAAGCACTGCTTAAACCATGGAGATTCGATAAAAAGTACAAGGTCACAATACCAGAATCGAGTGAAGGTTACGGATGGCTATAAACTGTCAGCCAGGCAGACAACAGGCGCATGAGTGTATGCGAAAAACCTAGAAGCCAGCCAGGCGGCCCTTAGGGCTCTAAGTGCATCCAAAATAGTCAGTAGTCTGGTGGAGGAGTGCGCTGAAGCACTGCAAACACTGGCTCAAGACAAGAGGGTAACACTGATGTGGGTCCCAGTTTATGAGGGAATACCAGGGAACGAGAAACCGGACGAACTTGCCAGACTAGTGGCCGAAACCCAATACGTTGGAACGGAACCTTTTCTGGGAGTAACAAGGAGACAGGTACAGAGTGAGCCAGAACTAAATGGCTCTTAGGCAAGACCCGAAAGGACATTGGACTGCTAACAGGGATGCTGACTGGGCACAATCGGCTGAACAAACATCTGAAGCAAATAAGAGTAGCAGGAGATCCCGTGTGTTCCGCTTGCGGGCTCGAAGAGAAATCGGCGCAGCACTTGATAGCAGAGTGCGATGCATATGCCAGATAAAGGCAGCTGAAGTGGGGATTTCCCACAATAGAGGAAGAAGAGCTGCACTCGCTCAAATGGGCTGACATACTGAACCTCCTAAAGAAGACAGGGAGTGTCGGAGGAAAAGTTGCAGCGGAAGTAGGGGCATAGGAGTAAGAAACGGGGTATGGCAGAAAGGGCACATGAAGAATCCTAATTGCTAGGCCTATGGGCCGCCCTTATACTACTATTGCTAACTCGTATATTATGGTCATTACACACTCAGATAAATTAAGACACTCACGTGGGACTGGACAAACTTGCACAGGGGACAAGCTTAATGGAGGGGTTCTTCTGGTAGAAGAGAAATGATTCTGACAGGAAAGTAGTAGTAGGCGTCTTGTGTACGATTTCCCCTTGAAAAACTCTAAAAAAAATCACAAAACAAGACATTATTTTGCGTGAAGCAATTCCTGCTAATGAACGTTTGGCAGCAACACTTCTTTGCGAATCTTTATTTTTTTTTTTAAATTGCTTCCAAGCGTATTAAACTGTTTTTTACGTGTTCAACTATAGTATTAGCCTTCAGTTTTATTAAGATCAATAAAAGTTTTTCGTAACCCCTTTGTTTTTGGTCTGGATCTGCATATTCTTTAATGATTCATTAAACATTTCATATTATCTTTTTTCTCCATGTTCTGGTTTCCTTTCACTTCACTTTCCATCTCCGAATCCATCTTTTAAATAAAAAAATACGTTAAAGCGCCCACGGTGCGTGGTGCCCTTGCTCTGGCTGAGACTGTCTAAATACTGACAAACTGAAAGTATCGCCTACGATGCATTATCATTATTTGCATCAGTATTTTCGCTCCGCCCAAGTACTTTCAACATCTCGAAAGTATCAACCGTATGTTGACAATCCATCAGTGTCTACGCGCGTCAGTATTACTGCCAGTATATCGTCAGTAATACAAATGGTGTGCGGGCTGCTTAATAAACACCTTTAGCATGAACCCCCTAGGGGAAAAGTTATAAAAAAAACAAACAAAATCTGGGGTTATATAATTTTAGAGCGTGAACGCGTCCGATTTACGATCGCCAGTCGAGTGCTCGTATTCAGATTCGGAATCGCCCTCAGATCGAAAACGCTAAAAGTGTCATCAGATTTGGAATTGCCATGTATTTTTCGACGATAGCTCTGGCGAATAAATTTTGCGCGAAAAATGCGTAACCACTTATTAGTGGAAACGGGATTTCACTGTTTTGTTTTATTGTTTTAGCAAACAGACAATCTCTTTTTAATCTTCCTAATAATAATATAAAGGGGACTCCAGATGGCATGACTATAGACGCAGATGGGAACATATGGGTACCAGCCATTTTTGGAGGCAAAATCCTAAAAATTGACCCCAGGAAACCCGGTACACTATTGGAGAGTTTTGATATTCCGGCACAAGAGGTAAGAGGCAATTTCTTTTCACAAGCATTTAAAAGAAGGTTACTATTTATTCATAATATTTGAACAACCATTAATCAAAGGCTTTTGAGCAGTAAACTTGGAATATTTTTTTTTAAATGACATATTTTAACAGTAATTTTCGTCTAATGTAACTCTTCACACCTAAATGCTATAAAAAAAGCCATGTATTTTGCAACATTTGTGAGACCACATCATATCTGTGGGCGGGATTTTCTAAAATTTTAGATTAGTTTTCTGTTTTAGGTAATAAGAAAGGTTGTACTCGCTTGCGGTAAAGTGTCAATGTTTATTTAAAAAAAAAATACAGATAGTTTATTTGGAGTATATTTACCTACTCGCGTGCGGTAAACCGCCGTACTCATTTGGATAAAGTGCGGTAAAGTTATTCTTATGGTATTTTACCGCACAGGTGCACTAAAGTGTATTTTAAAAAAAGTAAAATACAGATATTTAAGTTACCCTTTGGAAATTTTTATAGCGATTAGGTAAAATCTTGTACCTAATACATGCGCGCGTGCCTTAAAGTATCAGTTTTCGCACATCTTAGTTAAATAACTATTTTATATAAACCTACCAAAAGCTGTATAACGTAAATTTATAATTTTTTTTAAAAATAAATAATTTTGATTCTAATATTTTAGCCAACTTCTTTAGCATGGGGAGGTCCTAACTTGGATGAACTTTATATCACAACCGCTAGTTTTCCTGGACCTGATGGTCTCATGCCAGGCCCTCATGATGGATACCTTTATAGAGTTAGGGGCCTTGGTGCTAGGGGCGTACCCGCTTCCAAGTTTAAACTATAAAATATAATGTTATGAGGTGTATTTTGTTTTTCTATGTTGTGGTAAATAAATACAAAATTTGATGTTGTTTATGTTACAAGATCTATTACTACATTTGCACGAGGAACTGATCAAATGATCAAAATGATTCCTTTTTAAACCTTCCATGAAAACGCGGCGAGTCGAACTTTTTTGTCCAATTTCAATACTGCTTTTTTTGTGGTCGTATCGGGATCGAACTGCATGAAAACGGCTATCGCATCGAACTGACGAATGACACCAATAATAAGCTGTTGTAACCATACCATTTAGAGAGGTATGGATTAGGAACGATGTGGACCTTTCAGGCAATGTCATGATATGCTTCGCAGATGGATCGAGGCTATCAGAAAAGGAATCGACAGGAGCAGGTCTATTCATAGGAAATAGGGAGATAAAGAAGAGCTACTCACTAGATCGGTACGCAACGGTTTTCTAGGCGGAAGTATATGCCATATTGGCAGCCGCACGAGAGGAAGAAGATAAGGTCTATGCACGGACAGCCAGGCTGCCACAGAAGCACTGTATACAATGCCAAAAGGACTGGTCCAGGAGTGCGCGGACGCCCTCCAGGATCTAGCAGGGGAAAAAGGGGTTGAACTTGTCTGGGTTCCAGGAAACATGGGGACATGGGGATCATAGGTAACGAGCTTGCAAGGAAAAGGTCAGTTCAAGCATACGTCGGACCGGAACAGTCTTTGGGTTTTACCAGAGGTCAGATGAAATCTGCCACCAAGGAATGGATCCACACAAGACTAAATCAGGAGTGGAAACACACAGGGGACGCCAGGCAAGCCAAGGAGCTCATCCAGGGCTTCAGCAAGACAAGAAGGGACTGGTTGCTGCGCAGGAAATGTACAGAAATAGGACCCCTAATAGAAGGCCTCACTAGACACTGCGTGTTCCAAAAGCACCTGGCAAGGATGAAGGTAGTGCGGGACTCAATTTGCGGGGAGTGCTGGGAGGAAGATGAATCCTCACACCACTATCTTGCAAGGTGTCCGGCCTACAGAGGAATCAGAGAGGGAATCTTTTGGAAGGAAGTATCCGAGTCGGAACACCTTCCGTCGCTGAAATGGTCGGATATCTTGACCTTTATCCAAAGGACGGGAAGGTTCGACCGTGGTGGAGTGGGAGCGTAAGGGGGGATCTCTGGTCGATGGCAAAAAGGGCTTGCGTAAAGCCTGGTCGCCGGGCCGGGAGCCCTCGCCCTTAATTTACTACTACTACTAATAGTAAGCTGTTCACAAACCAAGCCACAATTATAGTCAATTTTTTTTTATACTGAGACTTTTCCATTCATTCTAGGATCAATGCCCAGTGTTGCCAAAGGGAGAGCCAAGTTTTTTTTTGGGACAAACACAAAATATCCATGCACCTAGCCGGGATTCGAACCCGGAACCTTCCGTACAGCAGGCAGATACGGTGCCCACTGCGCTAAGGTGCTCGGCTAACCATTATAGTCAATTTCATTGGTGCCACTGTCATTGCCACCAATAATGGGTTAAAGCGTAGTAATATTTCCTACAAAAAACCATTTGTAGAAGAAATGTCATTATTGTCACTTAGTGTGGTCATTATTACGGTTAAAAAGTTACCACAGTGTGTAAAAAATAAACTATACTCGAGATTAATATATTCCACTATATAACCATATACTATTACCAGAAGCCCGGATAAACTTTACAGTCCCAGGCTTACTTTATAGTTGTCACATTTAATATCTTTAACATTACTATATAAGTGATAAACGTTTATAAATTTAATATGTTGTAACTTCAGAAAAGTGGTTAATAAAATAGTAATTATTAGGTATAGATTATAATATAGATAATATTTTTGTTGTATGTCATGTCTTCATATATTTTATGGTGTGTGTCCCGATATAGTTTAGAAAAAGATCAACATATTTTCGATTAGTAATGTGGGAAAGAAAAAACCTACACAAACCCTATATAGTTAGCAATACTACTTTATGTGGTTAACAGAACGCGACGACATAACTCCTATATTAAGAGTAATCATTACCGTCGCGATATAGTTGTATAACTGACCCAATGCATTCCCAAAAATAGTAAATACCTCGAGGTATGGTGGTAGTAAACCCGTTGTCGTGATATGACCCTAGAACTCTATCAAGGATAGGGCATGGAAACGGTCATCACGTCGCGACTGATTTTGATGCTTGGGAATTCCAATATTCCTGCGAAAAGTAAACATATCTTTCTTTTAGTTATATTATTGCGTTGTAAACTTATTGGCTTTAAAAAAGCAAACAACAAAGTAAAATTGGCAATAACTAACCTCAAAAAACATCCGGGAGATGTTAAAAGCTCAAATCGTGTTCAAAACGCGTCCAAATTGCTCTATGAAAACAGAGAAGTGAATCGTATTGAGAACTTATTCAGTTCCTCGTGAAAACGTAGTATTTGTTTTTGATTTTAGATCAATTAACTTATTTTACCAGTAGAGTAAATTCGTAAACAGAAACTTCAAAAAGGGTATATTTTTTATATTTGGCGCAGTTATACCTAATACCAAAAGCTAAAATACCAGTCGGCGATCCTCCATTTTTCGGCCCCAGAAACCAAGATGGCGGCTGTCAAATTTAGGAAAAAATGTGTTTTCTACATTTTCAAAAAAATCAAATCTAAATCAAATAGGTAAGAGTGAGGAGATCCCACTTATTCCAAAAATATAAAAAAAAGTTAACATGTGTCACTTCAAAACAAAATGGCGGCCAGATTTTAAAATTTAGTGTTTCTTAGATTTCTCTTTTAATTTTTGAGTGATAATCTCTTCTGCGTCTCATATTAAAGCTACTGACCGGCTTCTTGATTGCAGAATAAAAAAAAATGATTTTATAAATGGGTACAAAGATGGTGCTTGATATGTCAAAAATATAAGAGACCTTATTAACCTATAGACAACATTTAAAAAAATATATTTTTTTAGTATATGCTATTAGCGATGAGTTTATGCTACGGTTTTAAAAAACTTTTCATTTGACATTTAATATTCAAAATGCCGACCAAACTATCCAGAAAAAATTAATTTTTCCCTCTGGTGCGTTATTTATACTAACGTCATATAATATATCAATTTGCACTAAATCGAGGACGCTGGTCTGAAAAATTGTAAAAAAATGACACATTTCATTCCAAAATCAAGATGGCCGTCATTAAAATCCTGAAAAGTCATTATTTTTCTGCATTTTAGCAATTTTACACAACCCAAAGCAGGTTTGGGATGAGCTAAATTAGTTTTAAATTTTCAGGTTAAGAAAAAATAAATATTAATGCGTTAGTTAAAATGGCGAACGATTAAGTAAAAAAAGGGTTTTTTTAGTAGTTTGCTTAAGTTAAATACAAAGCACTGGCAAAATAGTAAACTGATATATGTCATTCACAAATCAAGATGGCGGCGACTAAAATAGAAAAACAACTTTATTTTTTTGTTCTCCAACATTTCTTCATTAACTAAAGCAGTTATAGAATGAGCTAAATTTGTTTTAAATTTCTGTGTGAAAAAAAAATACATTTTTATACCTCAGTTATAACGGCTGACACTTAAGTTAAAAATAAAAATTAATTTGGTTGGCCAAATCACGCCTTAAATTCTCTCAAGAAAAGCCTTTGAATTGATTTTTCCCAACCAAATAATATTGTAATACGTATATCAGATTCAAAAATTTTGTACTTTTTTTTAACCCAGTTTATATTAGTTAGCTACAATTAGGGCTCTAGTTTTTTTTTAAAGAAAAACATATCAGATTTAAAAATTTTTAGCGAGTATCCAGTACCTAACATCTGAGTTTAAGATGACATGTCATTTTTTTAAATTATTTTGACAAGTTTTTTGTTTACTTACGAAAAAATCTAAAAAAAAAACAGTTTTGTCAGCCATTTTAATTGGGGTAAGTAGTATTTTTTTAAACAAAACAACAAAAAAAAATTAAAATTAATTTAGCTTATCCTAAAACTGCTTTTGTTTGTGAAATATGTAAACGGGCGGAAAAATAATTTTGTTTTTTAATTTTAATCGCCGCCATTTTGGCACACAAATGACCTTTGTGTTTTTTTTTAAATCTATACCTTTAATTAGATAAAAACTAATATTATATTATATTTCTTTTTAACTTGGGGAAAAAAACAAAAAAAAATTATTTTACTTAAATCGTCCGCCATTTTAACTGAGGTATTAAAATGTGATTTTTTTTTACACAAAAATTTAAGACTAATTTAGTTCATGCCAAAACTGCTTTTGCTTGTGAAAAAAATGTAAGCGGACAGAAAAATTAGGTTGTTTGTTTATTTTTATCGCCGTCATCTTAATTTGTGAATTACGTATGTCAATTTTTTCTTATTTTTGGAATTACTATGTCATACTTAGCGCAACCCAATATTTTGCCAAGTGCTTTGTGTTTAACTTAAGGAACAAATTAAAAAAACACACTTTATCTTGAAAACTGCCTAATTTAATCGCCCGTTATTTTAACTAAAGCATTAAAATTTGTGTTCCTCCTGACAAGAAAATTTAAAACTAATTTAACTCAAAAAAACAAAAGATCAAAAGATCTTGGGTGGAAAAAACAAAAGTTCAAACTTGGATGAGTATCCCACAAGGAACACACAAAGGACCAAAGCGAAAAGGGAAATGATTAAACGATGCTTCGCCCTGGTTGCCAGCGTGGGCTCATCAGCGGTTTTACTGGTCACCCTCCCCTCCATACACTTTGATTTCTAACTTTGAATTATTCACAAATAGGCATCGTTTTGCACTGGTACTTATCTAAAAGTCACTTGTGGTTTCACTAGTCACTCTCTTCAAACATCATTAAACATCATCATACACTTTGATTTCCAACTTTGAATCACTCACAAATAGGCATCGTTTCTCACTGGTACTTATCTAAGTCACAGTTTAATCATTTTGCTTCGTTTCTTTGTGTGTTCCTTGTGGGATACTCATCCAAGTTTGAATTTTGGTTTTTTCCACCCAAGATCTTTTGTTTTTAGATTCTTTTCAGTTGAAGTAACTGATTTGGAGGTTTCCTAACTTCTTTTTTGTTTTTAATTTAACTCATCCTAAAATTGCTTTTGGTTGTGCGAAACTGATAACGTACAGAAAAATAATGACGTTTCTTAATTTTAGTCGCGCCCATCTTGATTTGGGAATGACATGTAATTTTTTTTGCAATTTTTGAAACCAGCGTCCTCGATTTAGTGCAAATTGATATGTTGCCTGACGCTAGTATAAATACCACAACAGAAAGGGAAAATTACTTTTTTCTCGATAGTTTGGCCGCCATTTTGAATATCAAATGTCAAATCAATTGTTTTTTAAAATTGTAGCAGAGACGAACTCATTGCTAATAGCATCTACTAAAAAAATTTTTTTTTAATGTTGTTTATAGGTTAATACGGTTTCTTATATTTTTGACATATCAACACCATCTTTGTACCCGCTTATAAACTCTGATTTTTTTTATTGTGCGATCAAGAAGCCGGTCAGTAGCTTTAATAATAATATGGTCAATTAAAAATTAAAAGAGAAATCTAACAAAAACCAAATTTTTGAAATCTGACCGCCATTTTGTTTTGAAATGACACATGTCAACTTTTTTTACATTTTTGGATTAAATGGGATCTCCTCATTATTAACCAGTTGATTTCATTTTGATTTTTCTGAAAACGTAGAAATCACATTTTTTCCTAACTTTGACAGCCGCCATGTTGGTTTTTGGAGCCTGAAAATCGGGAATCCTCGACTGGAATTTTAGCTTTTGGTATGAGGTATAACTATGCCAAATATACAAAAATATACCCTTTTTGCAGCTTTCTCTTGGAAATCTCTACGAATTTACTCCACTATACTACATGTATCTCATAAAGCAACATTTGTGGTCAGTGTAGCTATTCGTGATATCAGCTAAAAGGAAATATTTACCCACAAATGCGCGTTTCCCATTGGTCGTTTTCCTTGATTTCTCTAAAAAATGACAGTACTTTAAATAGGCTTCATGTCTTATTTCTGTCGCCAACGTCCAGTAAAAATAAATTTCAGAAAAAGTCTTGTCATCAGTATCATTTTTGGAGGAATTGATAGCGTCGACCAATAGGATCTGTGCGTTTTAGGGAAATACTTGTTTTCTCCCTGATTTCAAAAATAGCTACACGGAACATGGTCAATGGACAACAAAATAAAATAAGGAAAACTTGAAATTAACTCTGTGTTTCGAACTTCCATTGTTTTTATTTTATATATACACGACGTTTCGATCAGTAAAATCTCTGATACTCTTCAGGTGTAAACAACAATCAATCAATTCCTAAGGCTACGTACTTATATACTATTGTAAATCACTCAACCGTGAAGTTTAAGAAGTTGGCTCCGCCCAAGGAGGGGCTTCCAAATATTTGAAATTTCAACACTACGTTTACTGAAAATACCATGATTCTGCCCAATAAAGGCAGCTTCAAGGAATTTTCTTTTCTTCCATTGTGACTCCTTGTGCAAAACCTTTATTTCTGTCCACTTCATTCGGTGTTGTTTTGACCATTCCTGATTTCATTGTTTTACATCTTTAGGTATTCGTCTGATGTTCCTTAAGCCTAACAGATAGTCGTCTCTTTGTTTCGCCTGATTCACCACACTCACAAGGAATTTGGTAAATTTATTCCTTATTTTGTTTGTTCTCCGGTTTTGTTTTACTTAGAAAGCTTTGAATTGTATTATTAGATGTAATAGCTGCTTTAATATTAAAGTTGTTTGATACTCTTCGAGTTTTCTCTGATACTCCTCTACTGTATGGAAATGTAAGGAATGCATTTGCTTGGTTTGGGTCTTGCAATCTCTGTCCTGTTTTCTGATATTAAGAAATAGTGTCTATTATAAGTTTAAGGCTGAAACCATTCTGCTGCAGATCCTTGTTAATGTTTCTTATTTCGATTTTCTAGTCATGAGAATTGTTACAAATTTGAACGTCTCTGTTATACAAAATTCTTGTTATGCGTGATTTGATTGTAGTAGAATGATTTGAACCTTAATTTAAATATTGTCCTGTGTGAGTGGGTCTACGATAGACTATTGTTCTGTTTGGTGGGGTTCTTGACTGGTACGAAACTTTTTTTGCCTGATAATTTTCGCGAATGAGATTTTAACAGTAATGCACAAGCGAAAAACTTGAATAAAACCAAAAGAACTTTTAGCGGTTACAAAATTTTCTCTCGCCTGATTGGACGGTTTAATGACGTTTGTTAGACTGACAATAAGAGCTGTTATGTACCGTCGCACAAAAACACTCTAGGTGAAATAGTTTCTTAAAAACGCAGGCACCTTTAAAAACCCAAAAACAGTTTTTTTGCATTAAAAGTTTTTAAAATGCTTTGGGACACTTTCTAGCAGAGGAAAATTAAAACAACATATTGATTAAATATTGATTTCTTTTTACGAAAGTACTGAAAATCAACATAATTTAAAAAAAAAGCTAACTAACTCGATCAAACAAAATTTAGGTCAAAAAATGTGTAACTATAAAGACAAACTACGTGGTAAGGAAGAGCTACACCAAAGCTTCAAATACGCCCATGAATCTGTGTAAAAAAAAGTACAAATTTTGTTACAAAATTAGCCAATATCTGACCTATTTTTGTTCCAACATACTACTACTGCTTAAGAAAGATTCCTAAAAGGGAAAAAAAGAGTAGCACCTTAGTAACGCTTTACTAAACCTAGAAGGCTGCTTGCAATATTTGTTTCAAGTATCCCAAAGATTAAAATTTGCAGTTTTGAAACATTTACATTACTTTTATATGTAGTTTCTAACTACGGTTTCGAAATAAATAAGATTATAGGGGTCTCAAAACCTAATGAGAACATTTTTAATATATACATACATACTATGTTGGGAAGTTTGCACTTTTTAACATATAGATTAGTAAATTTCCCCTTAAACAAAGAAAGATTTGAAGCAGAAAAGAATAGGATTAGGAATATAGCTGGCGAAAACGGTTACGACGAAGGCTTAATAAATAATAAGGCTGATAAATAGACATTCTTTTCAAAAGACCTTTCGGAATTCTACCTTTTTCAGACAAAAAGATACCTGCGACTCAAAATTTGTATCAATTCCTTATAATCCTAATTATACGAAAGGATTACACAAAGTATTTAATAACACCGGTCTTAAATTAGTATATCAATCCGGTAACACAATAAGAAGCTTACTAGGAAATCCCAAGGATAAAACTACAGTTCTAGAAAAAAGTGGAATTTACGAAATTAGTTGCATGGATTGTGACAAAAAATATGTTGGCCAAATGAGACGCTCTATTCAAACACGTTTTAAAGAACATTTAGCACACTTAAAATACGGAAGAACAGAAAAGTCAAGTGTGGCCGAGCATGCTTTTGAAAACAATCATAGATTCACATTAGATAACTTAAAACTTCTAAAAAGTGTACCAAACAAAAGACTTCTGAATGCATATGAAAGTATGGAAATCATTAAATCCAGAAATAGTTTAAATAAAGATAGAGGACCCATCCCGTTTAGTACACTTTATTCTTTGGTTGAGGGGAGATAGGATTAAAAATCGTCATCAAAAATCAATCACAAATTATTAGTCTTATCTCCGCCCACTAAAGGATTGTATATAAAATAGAGCCTAGATTAATTTAGTTCATTGTTTATCGTCTCCTGATGATGCTAACGTTGTTAGCGAAACGCGCGTCGAGTGCAAAAAAGTGTAGTTTTGGTTTGTGGAAAACAATCATAATTTTGTCATACATACATAAATAGGACCCTGTACCGAAAAGTATACAGTAATACTTAAACCAGCAAAATCATAAAACTTTACCTTTTAAAGCCGGATGGCTTCATAAATTACATAAATACCGCGCTCTAAAGCTGTAAGGGGCAAACTGATCAAGCATAAAATATAGCTGATTTAGTACTCTATGATAAACAGCTCAAGTTAAAGATGCAACTCCGTTTCAAAGTAATAAAGCTCTGCTGTCCCAATAAATAAGAAATTTCGTGCTCTTTTGCACCTGAACTGTGAATTGAGAATAATCGTGAGATTTAGTATAGAAGAATTAACCTTTTTGCTTTTGATGTAAAATGTAACCTCACCAGGTTCATAAACAATTATCTTTTCGTACTATTGCTCATTTCATAATTCTAGGTAGAATTTTTTTTTAGTATTAAGGTCGTACGTCATTGAATTTGTTTTCCATAAGAACGCGGAGACTTTATTTATATTTATTCACAGTGGGACACCATAGATTTTTTAGCACCGGGTCAAAAATGTCGGGTTAGGTTACTTATTTTGACTTTTCGCGTTCTGCGCCGCTTAAAAACCAAGTAAAATACTAAAATAAAAGAAAACCATTTATTGCAGAATTACCTGCTAAAAAAACGCTACCCAACTACGTATTAAAGTAACTGGGTGTAATGTTTAAGGTTGGGTTTACACAGGCATTTATAATTGAATTGGAAACACTCCAGAACAATTTTTGAAAACATATTTTTGAGAGATAAACATAACCTTGAATGGTTTTCTGTCAGAAAACGTAAAAATACTCTTCTGTCCCACTGCGGCTCAATTTAAAGTTTATTGACAAAACACATTCGGTTACCATGGAATCGTATAAATTCTGCGATCTATCGGCCAACACTTGAACTGCGTGTGTCTCCCAAATTCATGAAGTGTTTTATTTTAGCTGAAGCAAGGAAATATAAAAAGGAAAAATGTAATCCAGAGGAAATTGTGAGTATTTCTCTATTTTTTTTATAAATCGGGTTTGTTCTAAACCGCAATTATTTTGAGGCTTATTTTAAGCATTTAAAAATTATGACCCTGGCAAATTTCAGCTAATTCTGATGTTTTCCCTGTGCACACTGGCAAAATATTAAAAAATTAAAGAACAAAGCGTTGGCAGTTGTACTTTTTTAAAATTAAAATCTGGGGAGAAAATATAGCCTTAATCTGTATCAGTATTTGTAAAAATGTTTGCATATATTTTTTAATACTTTTACTGCGTCTGATGATTGATATAATACCCAAGATATTAGGTACTCATAGAGTACGCTACAATATAGAGTACCATCTCAAAATTGATATTTTGAGAACAACCGCAGGAAATATATTTTTTTAAATAATTGATCTGCTGTAAGTATTTTATTGTTAAAAATATCTTAAGCGACTTACATTAGAATAAGAATGGTTGTGATTTTTTTCTTCATTTTAGATGTATCCACGTAAACATTTTAATTTTCGGAAAAGCCCCCATAAAGGGCGAAAAGTTTGAAAATTAGAACCCTTGTAAAAATAAATATAACCTACCCTGCAACATTTTAACGTAAAATAAACGATGAAAATGTGCGCCCTGCAAAATGTAATTTAAAAACTTTTTTACAAAAAGCTCTTTGTACTCCACTACCATATACGCTTTTCTCAAAAGTCTTAAATTTAAGGAAACACTTCATTTCCCTTAATCACTTAAGTGCAGGACATAAAACTCAACTAAAAATAAAACAAAAAAAAATAGTACACATGGAGCTGTTAACTTGTTTTGTTTAGTCCAATTAGGTTTCACAAGGTGCTTTGTTGTAAAGCATGGAAAACAATTGTAAATGCAATGCAAACCTTCGCAAAGGCTTTGTTTCGATCAAGTAGTCGTTCACTAGACATGTTTGTTTGTAATATTTTGCTTTCATTTAGGTTATTTGTCTCTCTTAAGGCCGGGACGGTCTATCAGTTTTAATTTCTAGGTTTTGAACCTTTTGACAAAAAATTATTCAAAGTTAGACCTACACCTTTTTGCCAGCACTAATAAAAAGTTAATTTACACAATGAATCAGTCATTACCGTATGACCTTAGATACTGCAAAATTACTTGCTAAGTTACAATTTACATACCTGACAGTGTATGTTCAGATTATTTATGTAGTTTCACAATGTAGAGCGTATTGCTGCTTTGTATAAAATGTATTTTTACGTGGGTAAAACATAACTTGTAAGGGATTATACCCCTGACATTGTAAAATTGCCAGAGTACTATATTTAAAAAGAAAAAATACAATATCCGATATCATTTTGCTCTGACTTTATACAAATGTTGTAGAAAAAGTGAAGCTGACCTCTAAAAAGCTATCGTAAGTTTCCATACTTATTACTAGTGCATCAAGAGAAAAAAGTGGTTTTTGTGTTTTAGTTTTTGTATGACTTTCCAATATTTTTTTGCTGCACTCATTATTTAAAAATACTATTATAGCAAGTCAGCGTTAAATCGAGCAACGTTACTCTATAAAATTTCTAAAATGCGGGTATAAATTAACCTTGGGGTAATCCTGGCTTCAACGCAAGGGAAATTTATCTTACCACAGGGTTAACCTAAAAAAATATTGACATAAAACAAAAAAAATACTGAGATTTAGGACCCGAATTAATTTAGCTCACTGGTAATCTGCTTGAGAAACTGGCCTTCAATGACCTACCCTGTTTGAGTCTAAGTTAATAGCACAATCATGGTCTTCATCAAAAATAAATTTTGTTTAAAAACATCGGCCTGTGCACGTTTGGCCACGTTTTTAAAATTTTATCTGTGAATGCCAGGTTGGCCATCATATGCCAAATAAAAAAATGACCCATTTTTTTTGTAAGTGAGATTGGGATGAAAAAATAGGTAACCAAATAAACAGTAATAAAGCTCTCAAAAAGTTCTAGTGCTTATATTCTGATAGATAAATTATTTACAAGTTTACCAATCTTGATCGATAAACATAATTAAGTAAATAAGATCTGGTTTCTTATTAATTGACGTTTTAGTTACTGTCATAATCGTCAAATTTGTTTTTGTTCAAAAATGACTTTCTTACTATTTTTTTTTGGTTAGCAAAATCTATTTATAGCCTTTAGCTTTGTTCAATTATTTTTCAATTTTCTTTTTTATCCTACTGCCCACGGCGCGAAGTTAGATGAACTGCTGATCATCTTACCGTTCCCCTTTCCTCCTCACCGCCTGATCCCCCCCCCTGCCAACACCAAGGAGTACGAGGTGAGGTTAAAACTTTATATCATGTAATACATCAAAAAATTTTCTTTTAAATAAAAAAAAATACCCGATTGTCCATGGGCCAATTCTCGAATCACTCGACTTTTAATCGTATATGAATCACATTTTAGCAAAAAATTGTCGAAAAAAGCGTAAATTTTTACTAATTCAGATACCAACCCAAATAGCCTTTTTCCGTCTTCCGACTAGTTTTGTACGGTACCTAACGTCCGAAGGAGTATAAAATATAGACAGTTGACGACTTTAGTGGATTAAGTCAAGGATTGTACTTTATTTTTCGTTGTTACGACGTCTTAGTTTGTATACACAGACGTAAGTCGTCGAGATAACGTTTGAAGCCGTTGTGTGTAGTCTAGTGCAGATTCCCGATAACGCTTTAACGTCGTTAAGTAGAACGTTGGCATGGAGTACAGAGTATGACGTTAGCCCGATATCTGAACTTGTAGTATTTGTGTTTTCTGACGACGGTCCAACGTCTGTGCTGAAAATGTTGCAATCAGTAAAAACTGTGACGTCCGTCTCACGTCCGGGAACGACAAATGTACCCAATGTATGTGGTGATGATGTTTGACCTACACCTGACGGTTTTTCAACGTTAGGGTTTGAAATCCAACCCAAAGTAGTGGAAATAAGACTTCTTTTTTGTACGTGCGGTACATTTTTGTGTTATAACTAATAAGGCAAAAGAAAAACCAATTCAAATATTTTATAACGTTCTACAGGAAAAGAATCAAATTGCTTGCGTAAAAATCACGTTGATACAGTCAGCATGGGTAGAATTTCACATTTAAACTTACTTTAACTAGGCCTTAAACCAGTTTAACTCCAAACTGTTGTGTGTTGTGTATCACTTATGTTGATCACTTAGCGTCTTATATAAAACGTGGTTACAAAACATAAAACGGAAGAAAAAATGAAATGCAGTTCGAAAAGGCGCAAAAATTGTCACAAAACTTTGCAGGTTAGAATTTTTGACATTCCGTTAAAACTCACTGTTGCCACCTTTCTGGGTCTTGTTTTGACGTCGGACAGACGCAGTGGAGAAATTTTTTTTTGGAAGCAAAGTTCCCTAACCAGATTAAGTTAACCAAACACCACCAGAGGAGTATAGACGGTCAGACCAACCAGATCGAGTCAAACTTACACGGCTGGCGACCTCTAGGATCTTGCATTGGCGTCACTGTAGATGAAACCAACGTTTCATCAGAATGGGCGACCGATTAAATAAACAAAAACTCACTATGGGTCAGGACCAGTCAGATTTGAAAAATAAAACTGGAGTTTCAGTAGAAATCGAACAAGTTTTCTGGAATTCGCTGACGTAGCCCTCTTCTTCTTGCGGTAGTTTTGGGCAAATAATAAAGCCGATCGGAAATTTTGTATTTTTGTGTAAAATATCATGAAATCTTTGCAATAAAATATTATTGAAATGTCTAAATACATCGTTTAGGCATATTTTAAAAAGAATAATGAAGTAAAAATTGAGAATATTCGTGGCGATCTTGTATTTTCGGCCCTGCTTTGGTCATGTGTGTCAGTAAAGTGAAGTGCGTTGGTAATTTTTGGTGTTCAGCTTGGTTTTCAAGATTGCACAAATTACAAGTCTCAATATTCTCATGGGGTATGTAATAATTTTGATATGAAACACTGACGGCATCTTATTTATGTCTGCCAACGTTGAAAGTTAAGTTATTTCGTATCAAAGCGTAGGGGTTTTCTAAATTTGGACAAAACTATAAACTAAGTTCGTGGTACAGGCGTTGAGCTATTTGCACTAAGGGCGACTTAGTTTGTAGAACAAATTTCTGTATTCCTTTTATGGAATCCACGTATGGTGACGTCGGTACAACCCGTATTTATATTCCCCATTTTGGTATAAACTGGATTCGGTGCGCGGTCGATCTGACCTAGCTTCCTGACGTCAGGTTATCTACGCCAACATCGAAACGACGTCCAAATGCTAATTGAGAAATATGCCCGCAAATTCTAACTCGTAGGTACAATATTTAATTAAAATAGGCCCAAAATTTAAATATTACATTTTTAGCGGGAAAAATAAAACGGTTTTTGACGCTTAGATGTCGTTTTGCTCAAATATAAATCGAGTGGGTAGAAGCAATCGATGCAAATCCGAGCGACTATAACATCCCAAAGTCAAAACTTGCGAAAAAAGCGCATCACAAACGTAAAATTGTAATTTTACGGCGAATTTAATTTAATATTACAGAATTTTAGTATGAGTTCAATGTTGTGTGTGCGTTATTAAGTGCATAGGTCAAAAAAATTTATCCCTCTTTTTGTCAATTTTGTGTGTGATTCGAGAATTGGGCCACAGGGGTCTGATTTTCAAAAATATACGACTACACTGAAAAAAAAATATGAAAAGTACTAAAGATATTTTGTACAAATTACCTACCTAACTTATTTCATACGTTTATTCTTTTCTTGTAAAAACACCTTTGTTTCTTATTCTTACAAAATAAACTTGTATACAATCTTACATAAATTACAAATCTGATTACGTGTTACCACAAGACTTTACCTAATGTCAATAATATTTTACATACTAATTATACATTGGAATATTACATTGTAAAATGTAATATTCCACTATATTATGGCAAAAGTAAAATGACTGTAAACCGCCGGAACACGCCTGAGGCGGCCATTTTGCAGTCGTTTGTGGCAAAGTTGCACAGTAGTACGTTTGAAGAGCATTTCTCAGGTCAAAAATAGTAAATTTTTTATGTGTATGTGTAGTGAAAAGTAATTGTTTCTGTTTCTTAAGTTGAAAATTTTTAATTTTTTAAAGAAATTTACGATTGAAAACAATTTTTACTTTAGTAAGGCTGAAGCCGTTAAATCAATGCTGTAAGGCAAAATAAAAATACTAAAACCCCAGTAAACAATTTACTACGGCTCACTCTTGGCCTGTTGCAGAATCATGGACAGTCATAGTAATGGCCTTTTAACAATATGTTTGTGTGATCCCGGTTCAAAAAAAGTACGGAAAGGTAATCTTGGGCCAATAGAGATGCCGGTCCGGAACCCCGGTATTTTCTGCAGGCATGCCTGATATAGAATCAATATCCCAATCCGTGAGACCGTCAATGCCTCTACAATAGGCCGTCGTTATAAAAAAAAAGTGACAGCCTAATGCACGCCCAGCATTAGGATAGAAATGGCCTTTTGACAATATATAGAACCTCGGTCCAACAAAAGTACGGAAATGTCCCCTCAGGCCAATAAAGATGCCGGTGCGAGACCCCGGCATTTTCAGCCGTCATTCCTGATATAGACCAGCAGTATCCCAATCCGTGAGACCGTCCATTCATGCCAAACAATTGATGGTACACAGTACTAAGACGGGCAATTTGATGCCACACACACTCCATCTTGCATGATGACCTAACACCATACAAGTAAATCGTGCGCAAGCATGCGTGTGTATGTCCGGCATAAGTGTGGCAGCAAATCTGAACGTTTTAGTTATTTAATAAAAACTAAAAAAGTGGAAATGGTAACGATGCGAAATGGTACCTAGTCCTTTTAAAAACAGGTAATACAAAATACGAAGAAAATCCTGCCTTCTAAAAATAAAAGAACGGCAACGAAAAACTTTGATTTTTACCTCTTTTAAGAGCTCAACGGTTGTTACCTATACTTTTGGGTTGCGTTGTATAGTTTTTGATTGTCCAACAGCAATTTTAAATCAAAAGTAATAACAGCTAGGAAACTAAGGGCGGGACAGCATATGCCCTTGGTCTTTAAGTTGTTATATAAATATCTGTCAGAAAATGGTTACAGGCCTTTTGTTTACTACCCGGTCAAAAAAATGTTAAAATCTCAATCAGTGGGCCAAAAATAGGCTTTCTACAAACTTCGGGGGAGTGATTGCGGCTTATTATAGAGCCATTGCTTAAAAAATGAGCCGGGGTATCAGCGGGTGTCAACCAAAAGGCTTTTACTAGCAAAGTGTGGCCCAACCATCTCCCGGAGTGTCCTTCACTGGGACGGACTTTTCCCTTAGCAAGCACGTTAACTGCATGCTTTCTATCCGGCAATTTGTATCTTGTTAACGCAAAAAAGTGAGATTGGCAATCACTTTAATCTGCATTTAGTAGCTAATATTTTTAATTTTGCCCCCAGCTTAAATAATAAAATAACTTCTGTTAAATACTGCATACATGGTATAGATGCACTCTTATTAGCCTCTAATAAAGTAACATAATTTATCTTCGATATGTGTGCGGTAATAAACAAGTCACCCTTTGAGAGTTCGCCATTATAACTGCGAAAAACAATCATGCATGCGCTGCAACATTGTCTCACTTAAATACTGTGAATTTTTCTTGATATCTAGCACACTATTGTCGATTTTTATTTCCCAAAGTTTACAATAAATGGCGAAACAAAAAGACTCTAGACACGTAGGTTCGTATTGTATTGTTAAGCTATTTATATCTTTCCAGCACTCTATTGAGGGTATATGTTCGCTGGAACAAAAATCACCAAATAAAAACTTATGGATAAATAAGGTAGGTAAAGTCGCATTATTGTTTGCGCCCGAATTAAAATTTAGAGTATTTCTTTTGCATATTCTAAGCTAATGTATACAGTGTGTCCCAAAATCCTCGAATAATAGATTTTTTAAAAGAACTTAAGGTTTTACAAAAAAAATTATACAGGATCATTTTAGGTAATAAAAGTGGGAAAATTCCCACCCGTTAAAATAGGGTGTCTCACAAATAAGCTGGACAAGACAAACTCACATTTTTTTAAATTGGACACCCTGTATATTTGAAATTTTCTTAATCCTTACAAAATAGTCTTGTGAAAAATACCAAACACTATCTTTTATATCTTCCAATATATTGAAGTTTAAATTTGAGTGGAAGAGATTGGAAAATAAGATAAACGAAAAATAAAAACAATAGATTTCATAGGCGTTAGACACTTAAAGACAAACCACCGCGTAGACGTAACGCAGCTCTGAAATCTAGGGCTATCATTGGTGAAAACCGGCAGAGGTGGGCGTTTCCACCTCGATAAACGCGATTTCAGCTACCGCGTCAGGCAACGAGACGTAACGATACACCACCTAGCGCGCGTTGGCGCCCTTATCTCATGAAAAGCAGTCTCGCTCGACATGCGATTGACAACTTCTGTCGGATCTGACCAATAAGGTTGCTGGAAGTCGGCGTACGATACGTTCCAGTAGAGTAGCGTTACTTTAATTAAATGTCTATTAATAGTTGATAATTAACTTATTGAGTTACTCGTAGGCTTGTTGATAGTTGAGAAGAGTCTTGGTTGTCATTAGATATAAAAATGTATAAAGTAGGCTTGCAAATTCTTCATTTGTTTTTGAACTGCTGCACTACCCTCTCAACTTTCAACAAGCGTTAGTTAAAAATAAACACATTTATACTATTAAAATCGTGGAATTTTGACTTTTTTTAGTTTCATTAGAAATGATTTACTAAGGTTCCAAAACACGTTAATCGACGAAAAAAAAAGTTGTCTGCCGTTCTGTCGGTCTGTTGTCTGTCTGTATACACGAGAACTCAAGAACATCTTAATCGATTTTAACGAAATTTAGTACAAAAATCCCCTACCGGCTGACCATGAACTGATTTACTTTTTGGTAGGGCGATGAGGGGTTGAAGGGGGGAAAAAGGGGATAAAATAATTAAAAAAATTGTAACTCCGGAACAAAAGTATATAGCAATATACGGTTTTGAGATTTAAGTTTCCATGAATATGGACTACAAATAATGTTATAAAGTCCAAATTCGTGGGATCTTTAGTTTCCGAGTTATTTAAAAAAAACGTCAAAATATGTTAAAAAAATAATA
The DNA here is from genome assembly GCA_963921995.1 of Oxystoma pomonae. NCBI lineage: Eukaryota > Metazoa > Arthropoda > Insecta > Coleoptera > Brentidae > Oxystoma > Oxystoma pomonae. Next base: position 98,966,564 of record OY998165.1, read on the forward strand.
ACTTGAGAAGTAGAAAACATGACCCAAAAATTTTGTTATAAGTTCAAATCTTTCAAACCTACAGTTTTCGAGATATTTTTCCTTTCAACATAAAACTATTGATTCTATGGTAAACTATACGTACTTTCTAGCACCAATTTTTTAATAATAGTGGAACACCTATTATCTTATTTTAAAAAATGGGGTATTTTTATTTTAAAAGCTTAATAATACACAGGTTGTCTCTTTTGAAAATCTAAAGTTGAGGCTGTTTCCAGTGAAACCGGAAGTCACCGAAAGTCATATGACTCGTAACAAAAATGTTTTGCAGAATTGCAGAAAGAAGAGGTATTTTAAATCGCTTCATTTTTTCCAAACAGAACAAACAACCTTATTAAAGTTAAAAAATACTTGATCTTATATCATCTTATTTTGTTATTTGTGAGTTAAATAATTGTCTAAATTCCGGATTTTTGGATTTATATTTAGCATTAAAATACGTTTTCAAACTAGTATCTCTATCTTAATCCAGAGCACATTTTGATTTGTGAGCTCTGTGATGCTCTATTTACCCTGTTCTTACATTATTCAGTAGGTGTAGGCAACTCTGAGCACGTAAAATTGATTAAAGTGCTATAATAACTAGAGAGCGTTCTTAGACATATTTTAGGAAAATACGCGAGTGCTTGGAGCCAAAGGCAAAATAATCTTTTTATGTAAGTACGATTAGGAAGGTTATTATTTTCAGTTCAGGTAGCATTTTGATGTTTAGACATTTAGCGAAATAACGAAAATATATGTTTTTCCGGGCGACTGCATTCATTTTAAATGTGGCCACAGAACCATCTTAGGCGATTTTCAGCCTGGAATGATTTATCTTCCCAAATAGCATTTTTGCGTCTTCCAACTAGTTTTGTACGACATTTAACGTCAAGGCTTATACTTTATCTCTCGTTGCTACGACGTGTTATTAGCTTGTACACTTGATTTAAAAAAAAAACTCATACATGCATTTTTTCCTATGCCACAAAATTTAGCTTTCCATTAGTGTATACTATTATAAGGCACCACCAGCTTAGTATGTTTGACAGCTTAAAATTCAGTGTGACATCCTTAAAAATGCTACAGATATCAACATTTACAAAAGTTCAAATTATCACTCGAGTTCTAGAAGACGGCTGGTCTATAAGAAGAGCGGCGACCCATTTTGGAGTCGATAAAATGACGATAATACGATGGAAAAACTGCTGGATTGAAAATAATTCTACGGATAGGAAAGATGGATCAGGACGACCAAAAGTAAGTTCTGAAGTGCAAGATTAGAGACTTATTGATCATCTCAGACAAAATCCTTTTTCAACGTCGGTTGAAGCAGCTAATGTAACATTATTTCCGGGTTCTTTAGCTACAGTAAATAGAAGAGTAACGAAATCAGAAGTCTCTTGTCGAGTTACTGCAAAGAAGCCTTTTCTAACAGAAGAACAAAAACAGGCCAGAGTGATTTTTGCACTGAACAACGTTCTTTGTGATAACGACTTCTGGGAGAGGGTGGTTTTCAGTGACGAAAAAATTTTTCAATCATCTTCAAGCAGCAGGAGAATTTTTTGTTTACCGTCCACCAAATTCTAGATTTGAACCCGAATATACAAACCAAATTAAAAAAGCTGGACATTTTTCTGTAAACAGGTGGGGCTGGTTTAGTGCTAGAGGTTTGGTTTTTTTTTGGAGAATCGAAGGAAGATTCAATAGTGAACGATATACTGAAATCCTTGAAAACGTTATGCTGTCATCTGTACAGGCTTTACATGAAAATAATGACTTGGTTTATCAGCAGAACAACTGTCCAGTACACACGGCTAATGTAGTTCGCCAATGTTTTCAGAATAATAATATAGAAACACTTCTTTGGCCAGCCAGCCCTGACCTTAACCCAATGAAAAATATATGGGGTCGAATCGTTAAAATAATATACCAAAGGAATTGGAGACCACGAAATGCTGAAGAGTTAAGCGATGCTATTTATCGCGCATTAGATCAGCTCTCAGAAGACCATTAGTATTTTCAAAATTTAAGTTTTTCAATGCCCAGACGTTTGCAGCTTGTAATAATTAAATACTAAATTATTTATTTTAGTTCTTTTTTAAGTTAAAATAATTAGTATTAAGTTTACCATCGTTTTTGTCCTAATCCAAGTTTCCTATTCGTCGAATTGTTTTTAATCCAGCGCTGTTTCCATCCTGTTATTGTTATTTTATCAACTCCAAAATGGGTTCCCGCCCTCTTTATAGAACAGCCTTCGTTCGTTACTCGAGTGATAATTTTGATATTGTTCAATAAAGACTTTACTAAAACATTATTTTTTCTGATTTTTTAGTATTATGCAAAATTTAATATAAAAATAAGGTTTAATTTAAGTCAAAAAGTATTTTCAGTTTTAGAGCCCTTTTTTAAACAATATGACAAATTGTTGTTTTTTTGAAGTTTTTAGGCATTTTAGCTGGTAGTCCGTATATATTACACACTTTAAGAAAAGTTAATATTGTGACTGCATGTATCCGTTTTTTTTAAAAATCAAGTGTACATACAGACGGACGTAAGTCGTCGAGATAACGTTTGAAGCTTTTGTATATAGTCTAGTGCAGATTTCCGATAATGCTTCGAAGTCGTTAAGGAGGACGTTGGCATGTAGGGTAGAGTAGGACGTTAGCCCGACCTCCGAAATTGTAGTTCTTGTCTTAGTAAAGTTTTCTGACGACGGTCTAACGTCTGTGCTGCCAACGTTGCAATCAGTAAAAACTACGACGTTCCGGGATACGATAAATGCACCCATGTATGTATGTGGTGATGATATTTGACCTACCTGCCGCTTTTTCAACGTTAGGGTTTCGAATCCAACCCAAAGTAGTGAAAATTAAACCTAATTTTGATATTTTCGTACGTGCGGTATATTTTTGTGCTATAACTAATAATACTTATTATGAATAGCTCGCACAGGAGCTGACGGGAGGTATATATCAAGCTTTATGATTAATTTGAAACTGTCATGTTTGACACAAATTGGGATAGAACTTTGAAATTCTCAAAATAATTTTTATATTAAGAAACTGGTAGATAGAACTTTGGTACATTTAAAAATTTTAACTTCTCGTTAACCGAGTTTAATAGGGAGTAGTAGGGGGTTCATATATTTAAAAATCCATACATTTTGAACCAATAAATATGTCCTTATAATGGATAAAAAAGCTATGATGATGGGTGTGGGGTGATTGAAGGGTTGAGAGGGGTCATTGATATATTTAAAAATTCGTAACTTTTAAACCAAAGCTGCAGTTTATAGATTTAAATTTACTCAGTATTTCCCAAACAAAAAAAATACACTAAGAAGCGGAAAGTCATTAATTAAATAAAAAATAAGTTTTAATAAAGCTCTCCGTTTTTAAAACGGGCTAAAAAGTATAAAATAATTTGTGTTCGTGGAGATAAACGATAAAAAAACTTGAGTCGCATGTAATAGCGTAAGAACATAATTTAATTTAACTTTATTTTGTATAAAATCGGTTTTCAAACAAAATAATTGTATTGGCATTAATTTAAGAAAATTAAATAAATGAATACAAGTTTCATAAAAAAAATAAGTAAATTATTAGGGCTTTTAAATACACATTGCAAAAAAGAATACTTACTTAAAGTTACGGTTGCTATGATTCGCCGGACGCATGCGGCTGATGGACTGCGTCTGACTCATGCGGTTGAATATACGCACGAAACGCAGACGGGCCAAAGGAAACAATTACTTGCGTCAGACGCCCGATGCGTCCGCCGCATCATAGAAAACGTACCTTTAAAGGGGGGAGAAATTTTTATTTAAAAACGGCAAAAAGGAAAAAAGTATAATCAAAATCGCGACTAAAAATATTTTGGTCGATAGAACTTGGTAAATCTAAAATAATTTAAAATCATCCACTTGGAACTTTATAATTTTCTTAATAAATCTGAAACTACCCACCAGTTTTTTTCTATTCTATTTGACTATAATGTGAAAACGTTGTAGATCGAACCTTGTTATTCTGATGTGACGAAATGATTTTTATTTTGCCATATTTATCCAAAAAAACAGCAAAAATTGTAATTAATCAAAGCGTAAAAGGTGTGTGTCCTACTATAAGCGTATTTTAGCACATAATTTAACGGTTATTAAACTAAATTATTGGCTCTACCATTATACTGAATATCGTGTGCCTATTTGTGGGACGCTCTACACTGGCAGTTAAAGACGATCCGAAGTTTGACCTTCAATTTTCTTTGCTGAAAATTTAGAAAAATAGAGTTACAGTTCATTCCATTTTTATTTAGACAAAACATAACCTCGCTTTCCACAGAACAAAAAACCATATTTTTAAGTTGCCAAAATCATACGCCCTAGGTTTTGGTAATCGGGATTATAACTACACTGCTAACCTTAAATCACTCCGAATAGCCAGAGTGAAACTACATGATGCCAGAGATACTTTATGGATGAAATATGAATAAGCCTGTTAAAACGGCCATGATATGTGTTTTTATTTATACATCGAAAAGAAAACGCGATGTCACCCAAAAAATAATTAATTCAAATACAATTTAGACGTTTAAAAATACGGGACCGGCTTTAGATTTTGCGTATTTTTTATTACAAGCTTTTATTTAACTTCATCTCGATGTATGTTGTATACTTCCTGACAGATAAAACGCATACAATATAAGTTAAATTTTTTACTTTAGACTTTTGTAGGTTAACGCTTTTAGACAACATAAACAAATTTTGTTAAGGAGACTTAAAGCATTTTTACCGATATTTACTGCGACTATAGTTTTAAGGTTGCTGTTGTCAAATATAAAAAAAGATAAAACAATTTTAAAACTAAATTTTTATTATAAATAAAGAAATTCAATCAAATTTTGGCAGAATTAGAAGAAGGTTGGCTCCTTCGACAAATAGACTATAGTGCGACTAAAAGGAAAATACAAAGAAGAAAGAACTGGCAGGCTTTGGGTTAAGAAAGGTCAATACACATCCACAGGATCCACAGTTTTGTAAACAACAAAATATTGAAAAACAAATAGATATAAAAACACCAATCGATAAATAAAAATTAAAAATGTTAACTTCAATATCTGGTCATTGCATCATTTGCTTGACCCCTTGGCATGGGGTATGCTAAATTTTCAAATAAATTTGAATTTTCTTCAACGATTCCTTCATAAGCGCTAACTATTAGCCCCATCAAATGGTCAGCATTCAAGTATTTCAAGTTATTTTACAAAAACACAAAAGTAATCTTAACTAATAAAAGCTAAACATATATTATTTAATTTTAGCACAAAGAAATTAATCTTGTGTGTGCTGAAACCTGTTGCTATTATACATTATGTGTTTGTAACATCAGATTTAAATTTCACTAATGTAACTAACAGAAAAAAGAGAAAGTCAAAACTACAAATAATGTAGAACTATAGAAAGAGACTTATAGTAATATTTAGTCCCTACCTATTGTATGTAATAATACTATTGCAGGGCTTAATTAACTAATAAGAACTAAAGAAAAAATATATATAAAATAAAAAATATGTCAAAAATAAAAGTGAGTTATAAATGAAATATGAACCTGTTTACTCTATTCTTGTACAATAGGAACATAAAAAGGTCTTGCAAGTATTTGTGTAACATTAAAATCTAATAGTATATATTGTTTAAGGATTGAGCAAAATAATTTAAATGGTTTAGTTTTAATATTGTTTGGTAATTCATTGAATATTTTTGGCCCCAAAAAGTAAAATGTTTTTTGAGTGGCAGATTTATTAACTCTTGGAAGAAAAAGTTTTGTAGAATTGTGATTTAAAGTCATTTTTATATTTTTGCTGTGAAGTTTTATGAATTTACAGATATTAAGACAGTAAAGTTGGCATACACTTAAAATATTTAAATATTTAAAGATGTTATTCATATGGTCTCTGTACCCCACTCTTTGTACACATCTAATAAAGCTTTTTTGAAGTACTTCAACTGGATAAAGATTACTATGATATATTCCACCCCAGATCACAATCCCATGACTTAAAATTGACTGAACCATTGCAAAGTAAAATATAAGTTTGAGTGTTATTGCTAAGATTTTCTTAATAAAATAGAATTTACACAGGGTGTATTTTAGTCTCTTTGTGATTAGCTGGATATGTTGCTTAAAGGTCAAATTTTCATCAAAAATTCTACCCAGATATTTTGTTTCACTACTTTGATTAATAGTGAAAGAATAATAAATTTTTATAACCGTTTTGCGAAAAAGTAATCTGGCTTGCTTTTTTTCTTCACTTAGCCGTATCTTTTCAGCTGCAACACGACATCTTAGCCGCGACTTCTTTATCCATCTTAGTACAGTTCTTACCGTATCAGGAAAATGAACTTTTAATTTAGCTTCTCTGGTCGTGGAAAATAGGTGTTCTTCCAGGAAATTAGTGACTTGCTGATCCTCTTGGGGGGGAAGTGCTGATTTTGGTCAGGCCAGTTTCTTCCTTTCGTCGTACAGTTTCTTCTTCTTTGTATTTTCTTTTTAGTCTTAATATAGTGGACTTGTATGGTCCATAATGAACGGCGACTCGGCGAACAGACCAACCTCTATCTAATTTTGATAAAATTAGTTATCGAATTCCGATAGCTGTCGTGACATTTTTCAGTTGGACAAGAGTGTGACAACCAAACATGACAATGAGTGGACCCTGACACTTTGTGACAGAAAATTTTACTAAATCGTAAAGGACATATTTTATATAAAATCGGTGTATGCGTTTTATGTGTCGCGAAGTGTATGTTTATATGATCGGGTCAAATCTTGCAAGTCAATTTTGAGTAACCTCTAGATGTTCGATTAAATTCAAATTTGGTATGCAATTATAGTTCCGGTGACAATACAATAATATGGTATTATTAGGCACCCCCTGAAGGGGGAAAGCGCGTAAGTTTGTCCTATTTCAACCAAAATTGGTGAATTTGATGAGATGAGATGAGATTTTGAAAATTGAATATAATAGATTCAATGTGGACGATTTTTGGTCATGTTTTGCTAACCACTTTTAACTGACCTTATACACATCCAATTGTCTTTAAATTTGGTATGCGTTTATAGTTTCCGTAACAATACAATAATATAGTATAATTAGGTACCTTATTCCCCTCCTACGAGGGGAGTGGGAAGGAAAATACCTAAGTTTGTCCGATTTCAACCAAAATTGTTATACGGGGGTTTTTGGGGATAAGGAATACGAATTTTTGATCAGATTGAAAATTTAATATGGCGAATTTAAGGTAAACGATTTTTTTCATGTTTTTTCTTACACATCAGGTTGCCTCCAAGTTTGGTATGCGTTTATAGTTCCGGTGACAATACAATACTATGGTATTATCAGGTACCCGATTCCTCCTAACGAGGGTAGTGGAGGGGGAATAAGATTTAATAATTTGTTCGATTTGAAAATTTCAATATGCCGGATTCAAAATGGAAGATTTAGAGGATTATAGTAAGTTTGGCCAGGTTGACTCGATAAATTTATATTATTGATTAAATTATGATTTTTCGCAAGAATCTGAATTCACTATAAAGCAGAGAAATTAAAGGGTAAGTAAATTCAACCCAACCCGACCCAAGCTATCCTAACATTTCTCTGATAATAATATATGAATGGACATTGTCAGTTTTAATTTGCGGCCATCGCTTTCATTACTATGATATCAGAATGTTAAAAATTAATTTCTACAAGCAATCGCTTCGGAGGAGGCTTGTTGCGCAGAACTAAAAAGCCAAAATATTTAAAAAACAACAAAATGAATCTCGTGTCCGCAAATAAAAATGAAAGTAAAACTCGTGGCATATCGGACAAAGCGTTTTTGTTTCTCACTTCATTACGACCAGGCCTCAAATGTCTAATGTAGAAACCAGACACCTACAGACCTGTTTCATCCTTATTAGGAATCATCAGGGTGTCATAGGATTATACCTGGCAGTTGAAGCTACACAGTGACTATGCACACCTCAAGAATTTAAAACAAAAAGTTTTTAATCCTTGGGGACGTAGTAACTGTGTGCGCGACCTGTCGAATAAACCGAGAAACAAAAACATCAAAACTGAAAAGTGCAAGACATCGTAAATACAGAATCCTCTACCGTTCAGCAGGTTATAAAGTAGAAACCTGTAAAAGTATAAGGTCACTGTAACATGACTCTTAAAAAGAGGTAACGTTCGCAGCAGCACCGCCCCCAATTGGAGCTTCATACTACGTGGCCCTAATTTTAAGGCATCAGCAAGCAATCGCTTGTTGCGCAGAACTAAAAAGCCAAAATATTTAAAAAAACAACAAAATGAATCTCGTGTCCGCAAATAAAAATGAAAGTAAAACTCGTGACATATCGGACAAAGCGTTTTTTGTTTCTCACTTCATTACGACCAGGCCTCCAATGTCTAATCGAGAAGATGATTCCTAATAAGGATGAAACAGGTATGTAGGTGTCTGGATTCTCCATTAGACATTGGAGGCCTGGTCGTAATGAAGTGAGAAAGAAAAACGCTTTGTCCGATATGCCACGAGTTTTACTTTCGTTTTTATTTGCGGACACGAGATTCATTTTGTTGTTTTTTAGTTATTCTTAATGATAATAATAAAACATTTACCTTTATAAAATTTAAAAAACGTATTACACCATTTTATACTAGGTAGAGTAGGGTTGGAGTGGTTTTTTTCTGTTTTTTTTTTAAACTATTTTTAATATTATAACTATTTTTTCATTTAAAAATTTTCTACGTTTAACCTATTTAGGCTCATCAAGTCATAACTAAAATTGCTTAGAATTAGATGTCCCTAAGTAAGCATCCTCTGTAATGTTTTTTGGTAAAATAAAATGTGTTTTACTCTATTTCTATTTTACTTCTATTCTATTCTAAATTTTCAAATCATATTAAAAATTCATCATTTCCTTCTCTAAAAATCCCTGTATGCCAAAATCGTCCACTTTGAATCCGTCATATTGAATTTTAAAAATCTGATCAAAAATTCGTATTTCTTATCTCCAAAAGCCGCCTTATACCAATTTTGGAGGACATTTCATAAACTAAAGTGTTTTCCCCCTTCACTCAGAGAGCGGTGCTTAATAATACCATATTATTGTATTCTTACCGGAACTACAAATGCATACCAAATTTAGAGACAATCGGATGTGTATAAATCAGTTAAAATTGGTTAGGAACCACCACTACCATATTAAATTTTCAAAATCTGAATTTCTTATCCCCAAAAACCCCCGTGTACCAATTTTGGTTAAAATCGGACAAAATTAAGCGTTTTCTTCCCTCCAGGGATTGCCTAATAGTACCATATTATTGTATTGTGTAGAGGTTGTTCAAAATTGAGACGCAAGATTTGACCCGACCATACAAACATACACAATAGAGAAGAAGTTAGATAAAAGCTTTTAATAATAAACCTTCTAATTTTGAGAAAAAAATGATTTGGGGGGTGGTTAAGGGGGTTGATATATATGAAAATTCTTACGTTTTGAACCAAAGCTGCAGTTTTATAAATTTAAACTTGGCGAGGGTGTTGATACGAATATGCAGTTTTTAGATTTGAAATAAAAAAGTGACTTCCTAATATTCCAGGAAATTGTCACAATCTCCTGGCGCGCTGCATATAGCCATACAACATCCCACGTTGTTTGGCGACGAAAGTTTTTTAAATTCGCTGGGTGTGGTTGTTTAAGTTATAATTCATACGCCAGTTACAGTCCTATATTACCCTGATGATTCCTAACAAGGATGAAACAGGCATGTAGGTTTCTGGACTATCCATAAATAAATCTTGGAGGGAATTGAAAAGCAATTGTGTGTCCGATGTGCCACGAACCTTTCTTTTTATTTTTCAAAATTTTCAATATTGTTTTGGATTAAAATGTGACAACATCTTCCTCGCAGGCTTCAAACCCAATTTTTAAAAACATTGAAGAATTATCAATAATTTTCTCTAGATTACATTATTTCTTTTTAGAGGAGGGTTTGTGGTTGCGTGCACTTAAATTTTATTAATCAGGATTAATGAAACAAGATGGTTTTTTTGTATTTATGCAAGTTTTATTTTTGGTTGATAAGCCACTTTCGGCCTTTTGGTTAGATCATCATCAGATCAACTAGTTTCTCAAGGTTTTGGAAGTATATGGTTTCTATCCACGCTTGTTGACGACTGGTTATGTGCATGTTTTGTCCAAATTAATCTAATTTTTTCTGCTTTGTTTTTTTCTGTTCAATCTTAGAAACTATATCTTTCGGATCATTTATTGCGTGTTTCCGACTTGAAGAGCCTGGTCTGAATCTTATTTTTTATTTTTAAATTGTTAATTTGTCCATTTTCTTGGTTTAAAAAGTTTTTTAATTTTTTGCGCGTTAATGATTTTTTTGATGTTGGAGTGACACAATTCTGGAATTATAAGGTTTGGCAAACCTTATAATTCCAGAACTGCGTCACTCTAACCTCAAAAAAATTAATGACGCACAAAAAAAGTTAAGCAACAAAATTAACAAATTAAAACAATTCGTTAACTTAAACAGATAAACTGCACATCAAAAATTATCAAAATTTTGCACAGCGGAGGCTTCTGGTATCCCCCACAGACCATTTGAGTGGTTTTTCAAAAATATAGATTTATCTTGTTTTTATTTAGTTTTTTAAAATAATCATTACTTTTTACCGTGAATTAGACATTTTTAGGATACGTAAAATTATGTAAAATACTTAAAATTATGCAATATCCGTGAAACGATTTTGGGATAATGCTTGAAGCTTTTACCGTACAAAATTTAATACAAATTTGTTTAACAGTTTTTTAGTTTAAGTAATTCGAAGAAGCGCATTTTTTATTCAAATTCACCCTTAAAACTAAAAAATAAGATTCAGACAAAGCTCTTCAAGCACGCAATAAGTGATCCTAAAGGTACAATATGGGTTCTAAGATTGAACAGAAAAAAGTTAAAAACAGAACACAACCAATTAGATTCATTTGGTGAAAACGTGCACATAACCACTCCTAAACAAGCGTGGACAGAAACCATATACTTCCAAAGCCTTGAAAAACTAGTTGATCTGATGATGGCCTGACCAAGAGACTGAAAGCGGCTTATCATCCAAAAATAAAACTTGCACTAATACAAAGAAACACTCTTGTTTCATTATTCCTGATTAGCGAAAAAAAACTAGGTTTCTTTTTTCGCAAAAGCACTTCGGCTTTTTACGTTTTTATTTCATTGAATTTGAGACAGAAATGCGTAGTTCAAGGGTCTAGGTCATTTGGTGGATTTACTCGCGTGTCATAGTAATTACCGAGATGCATGTCGTGTTGCTTAAAACTATATCCCTAGATCGTAACTATGACCTTAAAAAAAAGTGTTTTTATTTATTTATTTTTTATATTTATACTATATATATATATATATATATATATATATATATATATATATATATACTTACTAACAGTCGGGGGTTCTTTTATATATTTTGTAAACACTTAGGTATGACTTCGGAAGACGACCAAATGAATATTAGTTTTTTCGGCGACGGCGTACGTTAGGCGTTGCGACGCCCTAAACTTTTTAAGGACAGGTTCATTTTGACAGCTGTATCTCGGTGTATCAACATTTTAAAATTTTGGTTAAACCTCTTAAAAGATAAAACATAACATTTAAAAAAAATGAGCAATTTTGAATTTAAAAAAAAATGGTATTTCTTTTTTCTAAAAATTTACAAAAAAATAATTCTATTCTCTATTTATGAACGGAATTGTGCAAATTCATTTTGAAGTGACTATAAGAAGGACCTATTCGTCGATATAGAAAAATTGGAAATTGAGGCATAATCAAAAAATTTACAATATCTTAATTTTTTGACCCCGGCTGCTTAACTTCAATTTTTTTAATCCACATTTACTTTACAGACCTGCCAAATATGTTTTTTAAAGGCTATGGGTGATGGGCCCCCAAGTTTTAATAAAATTAATAAAATTAAACACATACATAAAAAAGGCTTTTTCCTAAAAACTTCAAAAATAACAAAAATTATGTCACGCTTCATATTTTGTCGTGTATTTAGAAAAAAAATTTTACAGCTACTTGAAGGCGACGAATTGTCCTTTAAAAAACACTAAACTTGAATCTTGGATGCCTTCAGGATTTTTGTCTGTGAGTTGTCAAACATAGATGATTTTTACAAGTCGTCCAATTTCACTTAAAAAACCATTGCTTCTTTTGTTATTTTATTCAGTTTTGAGTAAGTATTTTTTATCGGTGTGGGTGCAACTAATCGGCAATACGTACATAAATCTTTTTTTCTAGACTAAATTTTTGACTAAGTCCGCCATCTTGAATTTTTGACAATTTACATCTTTTGTACAAAAATAGTAAACTTCTTTTCTTTTAACTTCCTAAAATGCCAAGCTTTATAAAAATCGGCTAAGGAACAATTAGAAAATTACATCAGTTCAAGATTTTCTGGCCCTTCCTATATATTATTATGGATTAAACGAGAGACGAGTGAAGAGGGGGCGGCCAAAAATGTTATTTCTATGTACGTATTGCCGATTAAGTGCATCTACACCGATAAAAAATACTTACCAGCTTAAAACTGAATAAAATCAAAAAAATGGTGTTTTAAGTTAAACTGGACGACTTCCAAAAATCTTTTATGTTTGACAGCTGATAGACAAAAATCCTAGAGAGGTTTTTAAAAGAATATTTCATTATCTTCAAGCAGCTGTAAAAATTTCAGGAATCCCTGAAAAAATTTCTAAACACACGACAAAAAGCGTTTTTTTAGGTATGTTGTTTAATTTTATTTAAAATTTTAATTAATACCCTTAAGTGCCTTGCTACATTTAATACTCTAGCGTGTTATATAGCTTTTTAAAGAACATATTTGGCAGATCTGTAAAGGCAATGTGGATTAAAAAATTTGAAGTTAAGCAGCCGGGGTCAAAAAATTGAGAGTTTTTAAATTTTCTGAATTTGTATTTTTTTAACATCGGCGAATAGCTAGGACCTTCTTACAGTCACTTCAAAATGAATTTTTACAATCCTGTTTGTAAATAGTGAATAAGATATTTTTTTGTAAATTTTTAGAAAAAAATAAAAATATTTTTTTAAATTTCAAATTTATTATTTTTTTATGCAGTCAACCGGAAGTCACAAATCATGCTTGCATACCATATTAAAGGCCATTTCGTTACTTTTTCAAAAGTTTAACCAAAATTTTAAAATATTTATACATGACGGAGATACAGCTGTCTAAATTACCCTATGTGCTAAGTGTGTGCCAAATTAGAACAAAATCACCAAAAATATTCCTATAGGTTTAAAAAAACCCCCGACTATAATAGGTATCTTACGAGCAATAAAAGTCAAGCATTTTTTAAAAGCAAAAAACACAATTAAAATACCACTACAACTTAGATAGATCTATGACCTAAATGTGTTCCCCAATATTTATCCTTACAATAATTGTTAATATACTACTAACTGTTAACAACTACAAACTAGATTGCAAATTTAGCCCAACTTTGGCCTTATAACTTCTTGCCTTTGTAAGGAACTAGCAAGAGCATATGCAAACTAGTTGCGCTAGCTACCAATTAATATACCTGATAATATATTGGGTATAGCACCCAAAATAAAACAGAGTGGTAGTAAACTAAATTTCTTGGAAAAACATGAAATATCATGAAGGTACAACTTAAATAGGGACATTATGTTTACCACAGTTGCGATCAGACATAAGGTAAACAATTAGGCGACAATGCCACATTGCGCTGAAAACTGTATCTCTACACGTAATGTTTTTACAAACATATTATTTTTATAACTTTTTTATCATTTACATGCAAATTCTCTGGTTTGTTTTTTAAAACATGGAGAATCACCTTATTTTTATTCAAATATATAATATATAAAATAAAGATATATTGTAAAATTGCATTTGAATTAATCTTTACAATTTTAAGTCAATAAAGAATTTATAATATGCAGGTACATGTTATGGTAGTTAAAATATACCTCATTTTTTCGACCGAAATATCAGATAAAATACCTGATATATTGGCCGAAAGAATAATTCTTTTTATTTCATTTGTACGCTGCTCCATTCATATATTGGCATTGTAGCTTTAGCATAATCGAGGTTTTGGTATATTTTACGAATTATTGAACAGTTTCTTTTTCCATAGATTTTTAAGTGAAATAAGTTTTTTTTTGGGACATTCTTGCAAATTTCTAATAAAAACAAGATGGGAAGCACTTATAATTAATTACACTATATTTTGCATAATGAACCAACCTCAGCTGCGACATTTTCAAATATCCTATATGAGTAGCAAAAAAATGTAAGAGGTGCGTATGATATTTATTTATAACTACATTTACAGTTTTAATACTATCTGTAATCAGCTCATTTTTTCTGCCGAAATTTGCTTATAAATAGTACAAGCTTTTCCGGTATAAATATAAATTTTTAAAACATTATATTAGATAGAGGATAAATAAGAAGGTATGTTTGTTTTAACTTTTGATTTATAATATTTGCATAGGTAGATACTCTACATAAGATTTTTTTTGTATTTAATAAAAATGTAAAGATACTTTTGTTCGTATATAATAAAAATTATAGTAGGATGTATAAATTCCATTTATTTTTACACAATAAAAACCATCAGATAATACCTATAATACCGGAAAAAGGCACTTTTGACATGTTTTTATTAAAACAGTTTTCTACTTGCATAAAAAGCTTTTTCCTAAAGTTATACATATTTGATAATTTTGAAATTAAAACCAACACATAAATTTGTTTCAATTTTTAATTTAATCTACTTTATAAATGCATCTAAAAATTCCAATTTGACTTAAAATTCCGCCGTGCTAAAAAAATACTTTTACATAAGTTAATTTTTTAATAAAGTTTTGCAGGTCATTTGACACTAAATAGGTAAAAACAGAACTTCGTAAATGCGTGTGAAGAAGTGTACTTTTACATACCAATTTTAATGTGGAAAGTTCAACTTCTCACACGCTGTGCGTAAAAAAAAATATTACGGCGTGCATAAAAAACTGTCCTAGCGTGTGTGAGAAAACTTTTAACGCACGCAACTTTTTTTTTAGATGGTACTTTTGAAATGTGTTTTCTCAAAACTAGTTTTTGATCAAGAGATCATAAACACTCGTAGAAAAAAAAATTGTACCTAACTCTTAAGGAAGTACCTTTTCCGCCTGAACTCCTTCCGTGTGTAAAAGTATCACTTACCGCACTACTTAACCAACTAGCTATCTGGAGAACATTTAAAAAATTAATATTTTCTATGTTATTTCTTTACATAAATATTTTCACAATGACAAATATAATACCTCTCGATACCCCGGTAACAATTATTGAGTATAAAAAAATTAAAAATTGTATTTCCAAAAATATTTGACAAGTCTGAAAATAAAGACCAAACCTTTTTACACTTACAAATAACGAGCCGCTTCTGGCCGCTGGTAAACGTGTGGTGGTATTGTCTGGGCCAGCGTTGCCAGTGGAAGATAAAATGGTTTTCCCTAAGTCTAACGACTGATCGCATTTCAAAGTGATTTACGAATGACTTGATGGGTCTATTTTAGTTGAATTTCTTTGTAGTTGAGACGTCCCATACTGGGGTCCCCTAGTTTCTGTAAATTTTCTTTAAATTTTTAAAAATATTAAAATTTATCAGTAATTCATGTAAAATATTGAAACCAAAAAGTGCTTTAAATCGAGCATCTCGTATCAAAGGTGATGACAGAGTTATTTTGGGAAAGAAATGTATTGCATACAGGCGTCGTTCATAAGGGTTATATTTTCACACGCCTCTGATGACTACAAAAAGCAAAGGCACGGCAAAGCGTCGATCACTTAAAAATCAAATTTCATCTAAGAACGAAGTGCTGCCAGTCATCCAGTTAATCATCAAATAAAATTTAATAAGATTATTATTCTGCACCAGAATATATCGATACAAAGTTTAAAGCTACAAAGAATAAAAATCCAGTATTCTAAGTGATTCAACAACAATCCAGTTTGCCAGGTGTGTAAAAGAAATTGGGGGAGGGAATTATTTTCTAAAAATTCAACGTTTTTATCAACTTCTATTCTCTTTTTTAAACACGTTAACCTATGACACGAGATGTTATCTGTCGAACTTGCAAATAAATCATAAGGGCATATTTCTAACACGTGGAACGTATTGTGGTTTAACAACGCTAAATAGGTATTAACGTATAGGCACGACTCTTTAAATAGATATTCAAACTGTTCTTCGAGCCTAATAGACAAATCTTAGACTGGGACCTACTTCATTAATTCTTTTGTTTTGTGTTCTATTTTCTGAGATATATTTTTTTTTAATTAAAAAAATCTACATTCCTTGAAATTAAGTGCCTATCCTATGGCACAAGTAGTGTGGACAGCATGTGCTCCCTTCAACGTGGGAGACCTCCAGGTTCGGGACTATCCAGGCATGTCATGACATGACCTGTGGGAGCGGGGAATACAACTTTAGCCTTTTCAGGGGAATTCGGGGGTTACTTACTTATCTGGGAATATGGTCCAAGAAGTTGTTTAAATCTATTTTGCTCGAAGATTTCGTGTATTTAAGTTATTTTCGAAAATATTTTCTTACAATATGTAGGAAAACAGACTTAGATACCGTATTGACAATATTAAATGTAGATTAATTAAACAAAGGTGTTGCTACAAAGTTGGTAGTGGATGTCAGGTACTACAAGGATGATATCAATACTAATTAATTAATTCTATTTTTTTCTACCATTAGTAGAACAACAGAACCGGGTACGGTATTGACAATAGTAAAATTGGTTGTGGGTGTCAGACACTACCAAGGATGATAGCAATACTAAGTAATTAATTCTATTTTTTAGTATTGCAATAACGCGATCTAGATAATACGAAGATAATTTCCAATTTCTTACAAGTAAAAAAATGACCCTGCTGGTGGGTTTCTTTTGTTCATTGTCATGTGCCAAAATTAAAACAAATTAATTATTTCTAAATAAAAATAAGTAAACAGCATAAAATCGAAATGTTGTTATTTATTTGTGCAGCTAGGTACAGCTAGATATTTTGATACGGTGTTTATTTGAGCAACCGGGGAATGCTAAGGGGGAGTATTTTTTCACAATTTTCTATAAGCACGAAATGGACAATTGTGTTAAGTATGTTTCTTAATGGTAGTTCCTTAGATTGCTTATTTAAACAACGATATCAAGATTGTTCAGCAGACCAAAATTTTATTCAAATAACAAAAAGACAGAACGACCTTTAAAAAAAAGAGAATAGATAAGGTCTAAATGGTAGTGGTTCCAGTTTGACAGATAGCAAGAAAATCGTATCAGTTAAGTATAAATAATTTCTTTTATTAGCTCTAAAGAATCTTGGGTTAAAATGACATAACTTACAGGGTCCATCAAAATAATTATTGCTATTATTTTTATTGTGGGTTCATTTCGAAAAAATTATAACAATAATATTATAGACGATCACAGCTTGGCCTCTAATTACGGATTCTAAATAAGGGATCCAGGTTAGAGGTGTTTTATAGTGTAAGGGCAAATAGAACTTTCTCAACCGAGGCATGATTATACTCTCAGATTAATAAAAAAAATGAGATATAACAGTAAACAATATTACCCCGATCAACCAGCCACAATGTTTATTTCCCAAAAAATACATGGTTGCCAATTTACCGCGGGGTTTCCCTAGAAACAAAACAATTCATAAACTTCTTGAAGCTCTTTTGATAATATTATTGATTATTTGACATATTTTTATATAGGATAATTTTTCTTATGCTAATAACTTAATTCTTAGTCCTAATTTTTAGTCTCAATAATTAACTTTTTTTAATTTTTAATAAGTAGAATTTCGAGATTTATAAAACAGAACACAAGCCGGCAACGTTTTTTCGACGAGCCGCGAATAAATGCCGAAATGTTTGGTTGCAGCTGACGGCGTTGTTGTTAACGGGGGTACCAAGCTATTTTGAGGACCAACAAAATGGTTTACCATTGCCTGGTACGCAATAAAAGCGGATATATCAGCCCAGAACTAATATTTCGGAGGTAAGAAAGATCCTGTCATTTTACGTTAGTCATGAGCGTAGTATCAGGTAAAAAACTGCGTAAAAAGCTTATGATTATACTATTAATACATCAAAAATCTATGACTAATACTAATCTTTTTTAAGAAACAAAAGTACCAGATAATTTTGCTCCTTTTGCAGCATGTAAAATATTTATTTATTATAATTTATACATAACAAGAGAAGACAATAAGACCAAGTGCTGATAGTCAGGTACTGGGGCAGGTATTTTTTGTATTTTAATGGGTACCTGGGTACTTTCTATAATGTGAATAAAACCGTTTTGGAGATATTTACTCTGAGCCAATCTTATTTTTATTTTCATTAATATTTATTATTTATTTTTTTGCCTTTTGACTCCTGTTTCCTGAAAAACTACAAGTAATTTTTTACCTCTTCCTTAAATTTTCCTTGTGTTCTGTATTCAGAAATGAACATGCAGCCAATGTGTAAAGAATAAAATTTGTTGGCCTTAAAATTTTCATAATTAACACACAAAAAGTTCTCTTAATTTGATAAATAAAGTTTATATTCCACTAAAGAAAACTAAAAGAGACATTATTATCATAGTGAAAAAAACGCTTAATAAGCCGTTTATTAGCGTGTTTTTTTTTGGACAAAAACGTTATAAAACGGGTTATTAACCGTTTTTTTTTTGCTATGAAAATATTTTTTTTTACTTTTGTTTTGTGGGATACTGCACAATTAAAAAAAATATATAACAGCCATCTTGAATAATTTACCTAAAAATCATTTCAAGTGCTCTTTGGTAAACTTTTGATCTGTTCGTAAATACCTACATTCCTCAAACTAAACTTTATCCTTGAATAAATCTATTTTTTGTGGTTATGCAAGTTCTGGCAGTTAATTCTTTTGAATAAGAAAATCCGACCAACCCTACCTTATATCTCGTTTTCACATTTATATATTTAAATTAAAATTAACGCCGCCACTGGTAATGGGAAAAGCAATTTTTGACAGTGTTGCCGTTTTATTGCTCTATCTCTTTTCTGTTCATATAATCGTCCAGAAGGGTGTTGGATTGTAAACATTAGAGGATTTCAATAGGGAATGTTTGGTCTCTCTTTAGTTATTAGTCTTATACTGGATTCCATATAACTCGAGGACTCGTGCCGGAGATGAAATTAACATCTTAGCCATAAACAAACGCTCAATTTTAAACCTTTCTACAATTTTTTTTTGATCTGGTAAAAATGAACTATATGCCTGTTGTTTTTAGTTTCGGAACTGTGAATGTTATGTTCTACTCACTTGTCTAGCCAACAAAGTCATTTAAATTACCTATAAAAGAGTTAGCAGAAGTTAGACATACATTACCATATGCTGGACCAGGTGTTTTAGATTCCATTTTCCAAAATGGCGGTCGAAAAATCATAAAAAATACAATTTTTGCAACCGGTGCGTGTATACTTGATTTTATTTAACTCGAGGACGGGAATTCCAAAAAAAATACACTCGAGGTCATCTGGAACGCCAGATCAAAAAAAATGGTAGATAGGTTTAAAATGAAGTCTTCGCTTATGTCTAAGATGTTTTTGCGTAGTGGTAAATTGGAAAAAACACTACAAAAAGCGGGTTTTTTAATTTTACATGGTATTTTCAAGGTCAATCGGTGTTATGCATCAACTAAACTTTTTTTTCCATAGTAAGCGGGGATAAGTCAGCAAGAATTGATGGCCATCTTGTAATTTCAACTTTTTTACGAAATTTGATAAAATAAAATGTGGTTATAGGTCGCCATTTTAATATTTCATCCGCCATATTGAAACACGTCATAGTTGAATAACATTTTTTTTAACAAAATGGTTGGATCTGACCTGACCTTTGTTGCCAAATTTGGTTCTCTTCGCTTGAATAGTTGATGAATAGCGCCCTTTAGTATATTATTTTCGCCATTTGTTAATTTTGATAGTGTAAGGACTGAATTTGGCATATATATGCTAATAGTTTGAGGTACATTTGAAGGTGGTCTGACAAAACGTCGAATTATAAAGATTTTTTGAAGAGAAAATGGCAATTTTTGGCCGCTATCTTGAAAGATGACGTCATGTCAATTCCTTCTGCATGTATGCGAACAAAACACCCGGTAACGCTTGATTGTGTGACTAAAGAGCTATCATTCCCATATAGTCACAAAACTCCTTCATTAAAAATCCCACGCACTTACACATGCCCCTCCACTATTGTAAAATAACTTAATTTGATTTTTGTAATTTTTTTAAAGTTAAATTACCCCTTCGCGACGGCTCTCGGTTTTTTGAGTTACCGGGTTTTTATTAGTTCTTTCCGCTTTATTGGAATTTGGTATGGAACAAAACTGTGAAATTTTTCAAAAAACATTCATAGTGGATGGAGGGGGCGTGGTATGAATATGTGCCAACCGAACTGAACAAAAATTTATTGGTACATGCATGAACCACTAGGGTATGATGGTTTAGATGTTGACGACTGATAAAGGTCCACTGAGTCATCGGATTCGCTAACTTCACTTCTTTCGCTCTGGGTTTCAATCTGTGTTGCTTTCCTTTTTTTTCTTCTGAGGTATCGGTCCTTCATCTGAATCGCTAGAGCCTGAATCACTGGGTTCGTAATTGTCACTGCTGCCACATGATTCCAAAAGCGATTCCACGCCAGAAAGATCCTCAGCTAGGGTCTCCAGTTCCGCTGTTTTTAATCATTTCTAGACATGACCCAATAAGCACATCTGCAACAAAATAGAGCTGATACACAAACATAAGAACCACACTAGATTACACTATGGAACTGCTGGTACACATATGTACCAGGAACATTTTTTATAAGTAAAATACTAATCTAACTATCAAACACCACCAATAACACCACCAATAACTCCTAAACACTAGCACCGTTTTTCATCTAATTTCACCATAAACCGTAGCAATCAATGTGCTTGGACTGCCTAAAAATAAAAACAAACGGACCCCGAAAACTTTTAAGTTACAAAAATAAGTGAAGCACTTTCTTGATACTGACATTAATACAAATTCAAACGAGAAAATTGGAGGGTAAAGCTTTAGGAATGTTCGCGATACATATACGCTCTATTAGCGTCAAGCCATGGCCGCAAAATAATTTGTGGATACTTTTTGTTAATTTAATATAAAAGTTTTATTACAGAGATTTGCCTATTATCAAATTTTATATCTCCGACTAAATTTTAACCGTTACATAGATGCTTTGCCTCCACTTTCCTGAGGTCAGACCTGGATCGTCTGCAAGTTTTGTTTGACCTAAAGCAATATGCATAACTTCGACCTCGACGATATTTAGCTCCAGGGTTTCCTTAGTGGTAAACTTCTTTGAAATATCTTTAAGTTTTCTGAGTAATTTTATTATTTGGAAAAAAATTGTACTGTTGAACAAACTTAATATAAAAAAAAATCAAGCTTTAAAGATTTGAGTACGACATTAACTCAGTGAAGAAATTTTTTTTTAAAATCATTATTAAATTTTAATTAAAAGTGTCATTTAGAAGATAAATTCCATTGGGTCTGTTGTTATTTTATTAAATACATTATAAACAATAAATTTTTTACCAAAATTCTTTATTGATTTCTTTAAATGTGGTTGTGGCTATTATTCAATTTTATTTCAATTTAAAGGAGCAAGAACAATCCAGGGAATTTGCTGGGTTGTCCAGAGATAATATAATTTTTTTTAATATGCCCTCTGCCACTCCTTATATCTCTGGTGTTTATGGTAATAATAGAGTTCATTTGCGCAGATAATCTAATTTTAATTTATTTAATGAATTTCTTTCCATTCGGCATTTTTGGAGAGTATTCTCTGATTGACTGATTTTAAAACCCGAACAAGGGTCGAGTCTGAAAGTCGCTGTGAAAAAAACTTCCGCTTGCCGACAGTTCGCTGATACTTGAGCCCATTTTTCGACTTTGACAGACTGCTTAGTCGACATAACCAACTTTTTTTGTGTTTAATTTACAAAACCAGATAAACGAGAATTTTCTAAAATTTACTAACTGAAGTAAAACATTTTTAATGCTCCCTAGTAGCGTTCGTGCTGGGGATGTTTTTCTTTGAATATGCATTTAATTAGTCGACTAAAACATTTTTATCCTTGTAGTTTCTTATAAAAATAAAATAAAAAATAAAAAACAGGTTTATCTTTTTTTCAACATACTAGTGCATTCATTTGGAGTAACTTTCGAACCAATGTGGGTAACTTTGAGCAACTTGAAAAATTATATATTGAAACTTTTCATGTGTTCTAACTGAATTTTCCAAGTGGCTCGAAATTACCCATAATGGTTTAAAGTTACCCCGACTGACTATACTACAACTCAGATGCTGAGTTCTGGTAACCCAAAGGTAGACCACGAGTTACCACAACCCAGGCGCTGGGTTTTGGTAGACCGACAGCAGGGTTCTCCTAGTCTAGATCATGAGTTACCACAACCTAGATGCTGAGTTCTGGTAGCCCAAAGGCAGGGGTTTACCAGCCTACATCAAGAGTTACCACAACCCAGGTGCTGAGTTCTGGTACCCCAAAAGCAGGGTTCTCCCAGCCCAGATCATGAGTCACCACAACCTAGATGTTGATTTCTGGCAGCCCAAATGACAAAAAAAATATATTCAGTGTTTATGCATATTTTGGGCTACCACAACACACGAACCATATTTCCCTGCAATCCCATGGACTTCTTCCTTACAGCCCAGAGGTCTGTCTGTGCTCTATTGGTAACACGGCTGGCTCTAGGAGAATTCATATTTGAGCTCTCGTAGCCCACCATTTTTCTCAGTGTAGGCATATAGTTAGTATTGATAGTTAACGAGTATAGACCATGTTTTTACATTTCCGCATGTTTTAGCTTTAGAGGAAAATAGTACTGAATTGTTTTTTTAGTAGAGGAAGAGGATTACAAAGCTTACTAATTCTATCTAGAGGGTTTTCGAAACTAGGTGTCCTTTATTTGGAAAGTTACAAATATTTTCAGCTTAGGTTTACAGGACTCTATCAAGGGTATTTCGACAGTTTCTGACGTAATATGGGCGCGCCAATTTTGTATCACCGCAAGAGCTAAAATATTCTTTTCCAAAAAATAAACAAAATTTTAAAAAAGTACTAAGATTCGATGGAACACCATAGTCCAATAAACAATTAGGCAAAATTTCGAGCTATTTGGAAACCAGTTTTCGAGAAACATGCGGAAAACAATTTCCTAATAAACGGACTCAACAGAATAGATACATAAAGAACCATCATAAACTTCAACACTATACGTATCAGAAGAAGATAAGGAACCTGTCAAAAGAGGTAAAAAGCACAGTCTACATGCACATACATTCCGCAGGAGAAGTAAAATTTACAAAGAAAACACGCATGAGTGATGAATTATTGGGTTAATTTTGACGACTAAGTGGTATTTAGGAGATGAAAGAAAATAGAAAAAAAAACTGAAGTAAATAATAAAATTTTCTAAGCGGTTTACCTTCTCTTTATTCCTTTCTCTGTAACAGCCCCAGAACGATTACATTTATGTATAATAATTTGTAAGTAACCAAGGAAAATATTATCTGTAGTAACTTATTAAGGGATGAGAAAATTATCTAAATCGATAATCATATCAAAGATTTTTTTGCTTTTGCTTGGCAAAAAATCTGATAATGATTTTCTGATTATTTCACCATCGCGAAATGAATTTTGAAGATTAATTACCGACTTAAATTTTATACATTAAAGTGTGCAAAATAAATCGCTATTTATGTTTCATCAAACAATACGTCGACAGTAAAAACCTGTTGGTACAGACGTGTGATTTTGAGTTTTGAAAAGGGCAATTATCAGTTTTGACAAGGGAGATTTTCACCTGAGCGGGAAATTTTCGCGGCATAATCAGGTGAAAATCGACGTGCTTTTGATAAAGTGATCATTAATGTATGAGGCAAATTTTCATTACTAATACCACTAGAGTTCAAATTATTTCCGGAAATTTTTTTGAGCTCATGAATATTTTGAAAATTATCCCGAGTCGAAGACCAGGAAAAATTTTCTAAAAATATTAATGAGCAAGAAAAAATTTGCGGATTTAATTTGACCTCGTGTGCTATTCGGGAAGGAAATTCCACACCAAATTGTATTTTAAAAAAATAATTGAAAAAAACCGTAACCTAAAAATTATTTCAGTTTTAAAGCTGTCAAGTGGCACGACAGATTACAAGCCTGCGATAATTCTTAATTTCTATTCTTTGTAGTTGCATGAAAATGGCAACCTAGAGCGTAACATAATATATTCTTCTATTTTATATCAATTTTAAGTTACTACAAGTGGTGGAAAGTTATAATCTTATTAATTTTAAGGTATGGCAACCTAGAGCGTAACGTAATATATTCTTCTATTTTATATCAATTTTAAGTTACTACAAGTGGTGGAAAGTTATAATCTTATTAAATTTAAGGTTCTTTGCAGATTCAGAAATGACTTCTCAGCCTGCTCTATCAGATATTAGAGACATAAAGCTATTTGTAACTCATCGCGGTATAAGTATCCGCATCTAGCGAGAACCAAGCAAATTAATTCGTCAGAAATTTGTACCACGTTCGAAAAGAGCAGATATATGCTAATGTAAGGTGTTTTTGAACGCGATAGGTGTTGAGATGTGTTAGGTATCACGTATCGTTACGGCATACGTATTGTATCTCAGCATCTATTGCGTTCAGAAACACCTTAAATTAGCATATATCTGCTCTTTACGAACGTGCTACAAGTTTCTGACCAATGTGCTTGGTTCTCGCTAGATGCGGATACATATACCACGATGAGTTATAAATAGCTTTATGTCTCTATTGATTTTTACTTGTTGTAGTTACACGGTAATGCTGTTTTTAAATGAAACCTATTACATTCTTTGATTTTTTATTTACTTTGGGCTACTAGCAGTGGTAGAAAATAAAAATGTTATTAGTTCAATAGACACATACATGAACAGATTCAGTTTGTCTACACTGAAAAAAGAGTTTAGTTATAATTACTAAATCTTATTAATCACAAAAAAAGAATTTTGTAATTTACGGCTTAATAGATATTTTTTTCTGAGAAACCAACCATAATTTTAGAATTTAAAAACAAATATTTGGTAAAAATTAAGTCAGTGATTATTATTGACTGTCGTATTTGTTAATAGTTAACTATTAACAGCGATTTATTAACAGTTAATAAATGCATGTTAACCCCAAACTCTTGATTTGTTAACAGTTAATAAATGTAATTTTAACATTAACCTTGATTTATTCTGTGTTTCTGGTAATTCTAGAGCAGCATATGAAAAAACCGACACCACATTATGAGACTTACACCCGGCGGTCACGCATGAAAGTCTTACACCCGGTTCCCACCTAAGACTTTTTCGTGAGTGTCGACTCACGCATCACATGATGTCAATATGAAATGTTAAGGCAGTTATCTGACGGGTGCTCGAGCACGCACGAAAAAGCCGAAGGAGGGAACCGGGTGTTATTGATGGGAACCGGGTGCAAGCCTTGTAACGTCGGTTTTTCCATATCCTCCGCTAGAGCTACCTAAAACACAAAATAAATCAAAGCAAAGATTTTCGTAAAAATATCATTCTTGGATATTATATTAATTTTAGATAAGCTTTGAGTAACTACGTGGTAGAAAATTGCTGCTTTGCGATTTATTAACTTTTCACACGCGCTTTATTGGTATGGAATTCATAACCAGCGCGCAGTTTTGTTCCTTCTTTGGGGCTAAAATTAAATAAAACACAGAAATAACATTTAGAACAACATTAAGAACATCCATAATAGTTTTGTTTTAAATAGTCAAATGGTACATACATACTTTATACCAGTTTAATTTAGTTTCTCTATTATTTTGTCTTCATATATTTATAATGATAATTGCAGAAATATATAAAATTATAGAATTTTAACGATTTTTCTTGGATCTGTTTTTTTCTACTTTTTTAAATTATGTGACAGAAGTATAAATTGCCCTGAATAAAGTTTAGGGGTACTGAATTTGATAATATTGCGAACCCACTAGTCAAATTTCTAAATTAGGTTTATAAAGTCAATAAGTATGATCAAATAATATAATACTTAAATCTTTGATGTCAGATCTAATGTTCATTGAATTTTCATGCTTTTGTATTTCTACCATTTCTAAAAATAATATTTTTTTAGGTCTCTTTCTTTCTGTAAAATTTTAAAGTTGTTGTAATTAGGATGATGGTGAGTTTCTATAAAATGTTTTGTAATGGCTGTGGTATCTTTTTGTAATCTTATATCACTTTTGTGCCCCGACATGCGATTTTTTGTTGTTTGAGATGTGTGTCCAATATAGGTTAGTGTACAGTTATCACAAGATAATTCATGCACAACATTAGATTGTAAATCTTGATTATTTTTATATTTAAGTTTTGGGTTTAAATTAGATATTTGATTTTTACCAAAAATTCATAAACCAACACTAGCTCTTAGGCCAACAGTATCATCCATCATACAAAACGCAAAATTATTTTTATATTAAAGACTCATTTGATTTCGCGACGTTTATTAAGAAATAACAAATACCAGAAAATTATACCTTAATTAGTTTGGATGCTATTTCTTTATTTAGCAATATCCCTTTAGATCTGGTTAATCAAAGCACAATAAAATTTAAGTATTATTTATGCATACTAAAACTAATTTAGATTTTACTTTATATTTGGAACGAAAATCCTGTTATTCTCATAAACTAAATTTAGATTCTTATCTCAAAAGTTTTATTAATTCTTTTATATTCACAAGTATTTTCTCTTATTTGGATATATTATTATTGCGTCGTGAAAAAACTTCAAACAAACACAAAAATAAATTCTTTTGCAAAACAAATTGATCCTTTTAAACCTTATTTTGCTCGAAAGCACTTAAAAAGGAATTCAGTTTTGTTGCAAAATTGCTTGCTTTTAAAGGTAAAGTAGAGCGCGGTAAGTCTAACCTTACTTCTTAGGAAAATCTGCTAAATCGCCAGGGCGATTGAAAATGCTTAACCAGCAAAAATACAGCGTGTTATACAAGTTGAAGCATTTATTTTTGAAAGCGGTGGAGATTTGAAAGATATACTTTTTGCTTGATAAAGTAAAAAGTGGGCTACCTAAAAACCTATTTCTTTTCTGATTTAAGTATATTGCAGAACCGCGGAGATGAACAGACGTTTTTATTTGAAGTATTAAGAAATTAAATGAAAAAAAAAACTTTATATTAATATGGCGCTTTAGTCAAAACTTTGACACCGCCTTGACCAAGATGGAGTCGTGAGAAGTATACCTTACCGCCCATTACCGCCAAATATGACAAAATGTAGGTACTTTGTGAAATTCGCAAAATTCTCCTGGACTTAGCGCCCCTATCGACCGACATCATTAAGTTTCTGTAAATGACTTCACAGATATTTTTAAATAATAAATTTAGACAAGTTCCTCATTTAAAATTGGAGAAAATGGCGGTTTTATTCAATAAAATACTGTAGATATTCATATTCAAATAAACAAAAAACCTTAAAAAAAATATATTTTTTAATATTTCGAAAGAATTGAGATATGAAGTAATAGACACTACATATTAGATATATAAATATTTATACCTGAAGAGGGTACTAAATTTTAAAACCAATTTTCAAAAAACACTTACCCATACAGAAAAGACACAAAGTTATTGATTATATTCTATTGTTATTGCAAAATACCACTGAAAATTGCTTTTTTTCTCAAAATACACCATATTTTAGAAGAAAATGCCCTAAAACTAATTTTTTTTTGACAGGTTTCAAAATGGCAAATGGTGAATACCCCAAAAATTTGGCACATAATAGCTTCATTATTTGTGTTTAAGGTTATAAAGTTGGTGATTTTTTAGACCACCTCAGGGGGGTGGTTTAAATTTATAGCACCCAAAAAGGAACAATTGTGTGGTGAGTGTGGCATTTGGTAATAAGTTTGTTTATAATTTCCGTAAAAGTTAAAACCGTTTTAACAAGGATTAATTTACCTTATTTAATATCCCAAGTTGTTCATTACCTAATAAAACACCTCCTATTGTAAACCCGTTTTCAGCACAGAATATATAATTATGAGTGCATTACGGGGCAAAACAAACATAAGTGAAGGTCGCTGATCATGCACGAAAAATATACCAAACAAAAAACCCAAAACAACTATATTAATTTATTTACAAACTAAAAGTAAAACATTGAGGTTATCTAAAAGCTTAGTCAAAAAAAATTTCCTTACGCAAAGCCCACTTATTTTTTGAAGCTGTAGCTTTCATCAGTTAATTGGTGCAAGCCAAGGTGCAAGCACACGTAAAAGATCCGAATTCACTGTTTGTGATTGAACGCAGCGCTAATATTTTTAAATGACATTTCATAAACAAAAACACCTTTTAAATAAATACAAAATTAATCTACTCCTTATTTTATTATTAATCATCTAAATCGTTGTGTGACATCAAGTATTAATTAAAAAAATTAATTACCAAGGGTAAGTTTTAATTAGAGTGACATATAGCCCCTAATGTTAATTTATTCTATAGAGTGTTTACTATTTAAACCCCGCGTGGGTATAATTTTTTAAATTTTGTTCTCTTCTAAATTGAAAATTTCTTCTTAAATCCAACAAAAGATTGTGTTAAGATGATTATTCAATAAACAAATTTATTAAAATTCTTCTTATAAATCAAACTATGTCCAAAACTCAAGGAGGGTTGGTTTAAAATGCTTAAAACCAAAAATTTCACTTAAACTTAGGACCGTTCTAAAATAGACTAAACCTTTTTAATAAATCCCACCGTAAGAGGCGAAAACAGAAAATATAGGTCTAATCCAAATCACCTCCTAATTACTTCCAGATCTGTGGATCCAAAATTTGGGTACCCATTTTACAACTTAAAATAAAATTCATATTTTACAATTTTGTCCCCTTTTAAAATTACTATCAGATTTTAAAATCAATAAGACAGAAAAAGTTTTATTTAATTTAATAACCCCGAATTCGCCAATGGATTACTCCATATTAAAAAAATCATTTGGGGTTCAATAAATAAAGTAAACAGGGATAAAGGCAAGGGTTTGGGGGAAATTTTTGGAAGGTTTTAATAAAATCACCACACAAACTTGAAAGTTATATCATCTATAGATGAGCGGAAGCGCCATACAATTCTCCTGGAAATGATTTACTATTCATCGAAATTGTATAAGTGGTTTTTGAGATATTGTATTAAATTTGTTGCAATGTCTAGGCTTTTCCATGTTTTCAAATATGGCCGCCTGGAACCTCCCTCCCCGCCACGTTCAGAGTTATTAGTATACTTACGCATACTCTGGTAGGGCTGTATACCTATACCATATTAAGTTCTTGCTGTTATCCCTTCACGCACCAAAAAGGGCAAATTTTACTGTACTAAACGGTTTTACAATCTAGGTAAACTCCTTACTGTAAAGAAAATGCACAGTTTTCGAGAAAACTTTAAAAAACTGTAGCACACAGGGGAAATCTGATACAAAAAAAATGTAACAGTTTTATGATCTAGACAAAAAAACGTGTTTAGTGAATGCTGTTTACACTTAAGGAGCTAATTTGTGAAAATAATCGACAAAACGTAGCGAAACTCTGATCAAAAAATATAAAACCATGATTTTTTGTAGGCAAAATTCTCTTGAACTATATCTAAATATGCCCATATTTTTTTTGATAAAAAAAATAAATTTAAAAAAAAAATAAAGAACAGGCTTTTATTAAATGCACTCAAAAGTAGAAAATAATTTTTTATCTTATAAAGTATTATGTTTATCATTCGAATAGATGAAGAATTTAGTTCTTATTTTGTAGTTCTCTCTTTGTCACCGTAAAGTTAAAATTTTTAATTTGCGCCAATCGCTTTTATTATGGTTTAAGAAAGATAAAAAATAATTTTCTACTTTTGAGTGCATTTAGTAAAAGCATTCGCCAATAATACTTACATGAACTGGAGGCGTACACGAGGGTAGCGCGGCGTCACGGAATTTCGATGCATTTGTCGTTCTATAAAATTATTCATAGGTAGTGTTCAATAATTTGTGTATAGATGTCGCCACCTGCGTGTACGCCTCC
Source organism: Oxystoma pomonae (assembly GCA_963921995.1). Taxonomy (NCBI): domain Eukaryota; kingdom Metazoa; phylum Arthropoda; class Insecta; order Coleoptera; family Brentidae; genus Oxystoma; species Oxystoma pomonae. The sequence continues at coordinate 98,996,926 of OY998165.1, forward strand.
GGTTCATGCATATAACTATGATATACTATAACGGTCCTACCCTTGCTTTTCCCGAGAAAAATGCGTACCGATAACAACTCAAGTTGGCCTGGAAAAAACCGATAAACGCAGAGTGTAAACGGGCAGGCGCGTCGATTGCGTCAGCAGTGAAGGTGTCATTAAATTATCGTAAGGTCACTACGACGCCAGGCATGGATTTGTAAGTGCATGCGCAGTAGATTTTTGGTTTATGGCCTAGTGACCCAAACAGTTTCAAAGCCAACCGCGACCTTGAATTTTTTCCTTTGTTTTTCAAAGTTATTTTCGTTATACATTTTAGAGCATTTGGGCCATTATAGTATCTCATAGTTATATGGGTTCATGTAAGTATTATTGGCGAATGCGCTATCAATAGCAAATATTTTCTGATAAACAAGGAGTTTGACGAAATCCGGTTTTGATAAATAATGGTCAAATTGTGGGTTCTATTAAAAATAGAGTTTACAAATTACAAGTTTGATATTGAATGAGTTTGACGAATAATGGTTCGATTAAAAACGGGACTGTTAAATTTAGAATTTGTTATTAAATGGTTTTGATGAAATAAGGTTCTGATAAATAATTGGTTTGACCAATTGCAGGGTCTATAGTGAACGATTTAACGATTGAACTTGCTTTTATTTAAAGGGTTTCATTTTGCACATTCTAATAAACCGTGAGCGTCCAATTTGAACACATACCCTTAACTTTTAGCTTTTTACCCTTAATCGTCCATTTTGAAGCCGCCATATTGAAATTTTCAAATCTGATACAAATTCATAATCCTCCTCCTCAAAAACCGCTGTACGCCAATTTTGATTGAAATCGAACAAATTAAATATTTTCCCCCTCCACTTCCCTTCTTAGAGGGAGGTGGGTACCCGAGAATACCATATTATTGTATTTTCACCGGAACTTTAAAATTGGTTAGCCAAACATGACCGAAAATCTTCAATCTTGAATCCGCCATATTTAATTTGCCAAATCTGATTAAGCATTCGTATTCCTTATCCCCCGAAAAGCCCCGCATACCAATTTTGGTTGAAATTGGACAAACTTAGGAACTCTAAATCATAGACAAACTACTTCTGCCAGCTAGACCGAACCCAATTTTTTTTCTATGCTATAAATGCATGCCAAATTTGAAGGCAACCGGATGTGTATAAGTAGTTAAAATTTATTAGCAAAAAATGACCAAAAATTGTCAATCTTGAATCCGCCATATATATTAATTTTCAAAATATGATTATAAACTCGTTATCTCCATCCCCAAGTGCCCCAACACACCAAATTTCAACGAAATCGAGTGTACTTTAACTGTACTCCCCTCCACCCCCTTTGAGTAGGGGGAGCTGTCAATTTCATCACATTATATTATATGTCATAAGCATGCCAAACTTGAAGCCGATCGGATGTCGGGAAGTTGGTCAAAATTAAGTTGCAAGATTCCACACGATCAAACATACATACATTGCAAATTAAATAAACTTAACATCACCCTGACAGTGAACAGCCTCAAAAGTGCTGCAGTCAAAAAGTGAGGTTAGGATGACAAAATATTTTTTTAAATCTTAATGGTTTGACCTACGATAATGAAATTTGGTACTCATATTGACCTTCTGGCCAGATTGTCATCATAAAATTTAAAAAATAACATTTAGTGCATCTAGGGGCCGGTAGAGGGCGAAATGTGTTTTTAGATTTTTTCCTGTTACTCCCGAACGACTTATCCTGCACAATTGAAACTATGTGGTTTTGTAGTACATACTATTATCAATGAAGCCGATATTACAAAAAAAAATTTTAGCCTGTGAGTAGAGGGCCCTGAACAGATACCATTTTTTTGACAATTTCGAAAAAAAAATCTTTTTACGCAAACTTAACTTAAGGGCATCGAAAATTTTTATAAATCGGTTACTTATAGATCACTAAATATTAACCCACCTGTGAACAGCCTCAAAAATGTCCGTCTGTGGAATATGATGTCCTTTGAAAAATGTTTTCGCCACATAGTCGAGGGGCCTAGAGTCGAAATTCGGCCTCCGTGAGCCTTTTGTTGATGATTTTACGGAAACTATTAATCGATAATAGACCACTTAACGTCACCTTGCCAGTGAACTGCCTCAAAAATGCTTCAGTCCAAAAGTGAGGTTAAGGTGACAAAATATATGTTTAAATCCAAACGGTTTTCCCTACAGCATATAGCAATATATAACATATGTAAGATGGGAAGTTATTTTACTACTACAATCTCAAGTTTGGCCTTTAAAAAGTTTATGTTTGTTAATGAAGTATTGTAAAATATTCTAAAACCTAAAATACTTTTGTAAAGCATACAATTAATTTTATCGCCGTAGCCAAACCGTCCAAATTTAGAGAAATGATTTGACTTTAAACATTTTGACGTCAGTATTTTTAAGGCTGTTTACAGGTAGGGCGGTATTGAGTGCTCTACAAATAACCGGTTTATATAGGTTAATATTTGTTAACCTAAGGTAAAGTTGATTTCGAAATTGTAAAAAAAAACCTGTTTAGAGCCCTCTGTTTACAGGCTGGAATTTTTTTGTGTTATTTCAGACTGATTGATAATAGTATATGTACTACAAAACGCTTATCTTTAGCCTTCAATTGTGTAGGATAAGTCATTCGGAAGATACAGGGAAAAATCTAAAAACACATTTTGCCCCCCACCGGCTCCCAGGGGCACTAAATGTTATCTTTATAATTTTATAATACAATTTGACCAGGAGGCAAATATACCGTTAGAATTTAAAAAAATATTCACCTTAACCTCACTTTTGGACTGCAACATTTTTGAGGCTATCACAGGTGGGGTAATATTTAGTAATCGGTAATCTATAAGTAACCGATTTATATAAATTTTCGATGCCCTTAAGTTAAGTTTGCGTAAATAATTTTTTTTTCGAAATTGTCAAAAAAATGGCGTTTGTTCAGGGCCCTCCGCTCACAGGCTAAAAATTTTTTTGTGATATCAGGCTGATTTTTAATGATATGTATTACAAAACCACATAGTTTGAAGTGTGCAGGATAAGTCGTTCAGAAGATACAGGGAAAAATCTAAAAACACATTTTGCCCTATACCGGCCCTTATATTATATTATTTAATCTGGCCAAAAGGTCAATATGTGTACCAAATTTCATCATCGTAGACCAAACCGTTAAGATTTAAAAAAATATTTTGTCGCCCTAACCTCACTTTTTAACTGATGCACTTTTGAGGCAGTTCACAGGCAAGGTGATGTTAAGTGGTCTATTATCGAGTAAAATAGTTTTCGTAAAATCATCGTCAAAAGGCCCACGGAGGCCGAATTTCGACTCTAGGCCCCTCGACTATGTGGCGAAAACATTTTTCAAAAGACATCATATTCCGCAGACGGACTTTGCAGAAAATGTATCTGAATATTTGTGGAGACGATATTGCAAAAAAAAGCAATCTTGACCCTAATTAAATATGTAGGATTAAAATATGAAGATTTTCGTGATTTATAAAAAATTTTTATTTACTGATTTAAATATTTCTTTTTGTTTCTTTTATTTTAGGGTTGGTATAAACACTTTAAAAACGCTTTAGCGAATTTCTTCCGACCCAAAGAAATACTCAGCCCTGTTTTTACCGAAAAATCTATTATTACCTTGGCTATTTTATTTGATTTTGTCTTAAATCCTCGAAAAGAGCGATTTTGCGACACTGGCCATTATAATATCTGATAATTATATGCTTCTAATCCTCTGCTTCTGCGGGAAAATATACTTGATATACGTTTTTACGAAAGCTAGGGCTTCCTTGAGTGGTCTGGAATGCCTAAGCTACACAGAAGGTCATCACTACAACTTGTTCTGCAACAAAAAGGGAAAACATAAAAGACTTTAAAGGTGGACGTGATCTTATCTAATCTAAATTTGGTGGCCCATGGTTCAGCCAGCCCGTGCTTACGATAGGTTCATAGCTGTTCACTTAAAATTTTAAATACCTAGAGGCTATAATTCAAATTTTTACATCGCGTTTAAAAAGCAGCTCTCTGTATGATGTATATACGAACTAAAAGTAACAGTCAGAATACATGGTAAAACGAAATTGTTACATTTATTTGAATGTTTCACGGGAAAAGAAATACGACTGCGTCATATATAAAATTCGCCGTTGAAAAACACCCGTTCTTTTCGGAATAATTTACGGAAGTTTTATACACTGCTTCGCACCGCAACCTTTTAAAAACCAGAGTGGCCTTTTTATGGAGAGTGAGGACTTTTACTAAAAGAAATCCGGTAGAAGCTAGAAAATTGTTTAGAAACGGATTTAGCGAGGGTAAATAAATGACAAAATCAATGAATATCGAGCTTTCCCTCAAAAATGAAATGAAATGAAATGATGATGAAAAAATCTGACACAGGATTCTTCCTGGTTATCTTTTCATCATCATTTCATCTCTTAATTCCTAGCACCGTACTGATGAGCACCACATGTGCAAAATCCGGATCTACGGTTACCGTCACTTTTTTTGAGGGAAAGAAAAAAATTGTTATTTGAAAGTAATAAAACACGTGAGTTATTAAATGGTTTTGGACCGATCAAGTTGTTATGTTTAAAAAGACGTTCTGATCGTTATTTTTCCAAGCTTTCATTTAACTTTCGGGTCAAATCTTGCAACTAAATTTTTACTAACTTCTAGATGTCCGATTGAATTCAAATTTGTAATGATGCGATTATAGTTCTGGTGACAAAACAATAATATGGTATTACTGGACATCCCCTCCCCCACGAGGGGAGTGAACGGAGGAAATCTCGGGGGAAATCCCCTAAGATTGTCTGATTTCAGCCAAACCCAAATTGGTATACTGGGCTTTTTCAGGATAAGAAATACCAATTTTTGATCAGATTTTGAAAGTCTAATATGGCGGATTCAAGATGGACAATTTTAAATGACTTATACACATCCTATAGTCTTCAAATTTGGTGCACGTTATTATATGATATTATCAGGTACCCACCCCCTAACGAGGGAAAAATAATTAGTTTTTTCGATTTTACATAAAAAAAGCTTTAGCATTCTGATATTATAATATTAAAGGCGATGGGCAAAAATTAAAACTAATAATGTCAATCCGTATATCAGCGAAATGTTAGGATAGATTGGGTCCAGTTGGGTTAGATTTACTTACCCTTGCATGTCTCTGTTTTATAGTGAATTCAGATTCTTGGGAACAACCATAATATAATCAATAACATAAAGTTATCGACTCAACAGGATCAAACGTCCTATACCTCTTTCAGGGACCGTGGTACATAAACTGTACCCATCGAAAAATGAGTTTCACGAGGCGGTGGTCTATAAAATGTACCATGTATTCCAATGCACTTTGCTAGCAGCGCGGCGGTGCATTTCATCGACCAACAACTTGATCCGTTTCCTGCATGTATTTAGAGCGGATTTTCAGCAGTCGCGCGCTTCATTTTCTTGATTTATAATTTTGAGGTTAGTTTTTGTCAGAGAAACCACTAAAGTCTTGTCCGTTTTTCTGTTTTGGTTTTGAAAAAGTGAAAAGGTAAATATAAATTAGTTTTTTTTCATTTAGCAATTATAATTTAGATTATTAAAGTTCTCTGACAATATTTTCATAAGAAAAATTGATAAATATTTTTTACTTTTTTGGAAATTTCGAAAATTGTTGTGGTACGTTTTTTGTACCACCGCGCGTTAACGCAAAAAAAAGAATACTTCACTTTTTTGTGTTTTATAGGAGCAATGGACGATTTTCCATTCAAGTTGGTCAATATGACCTATGAACAGCTTATGGACGAAATTGGTGGTATAGACAGCATCCCGTCCGACTCAGAATCGGTAGTTGACGGATATGGAGACGAAGATGAAGAACACGAAGACTCAAAAACATGCTACTTGTGGAATCAGAGACCGACAGTGACCCAGATGAAGATCTGCCTCTGTCAGCTTGGCGTTTGAAGTTTCTCGGACTGTCAGCTGTGTCCAATAATAGCCGTGATTGGTCGAATCGTTCCTATCCCAAGCAACCAGGTGACTTTGTTAGCGATTCTGGAATTACAGATCTTGTAAAAAAAATGGTGTCGTAGAATATTTTTTTTATTTGGTTCACGCTGAATGCCTTTGGTCTGCACAAATAACTGAATTGACAGATGCTTGTCGCATTTCAGTAAAAGGAAATAAACCTTTTCTTCCCCCTGAAATCCGCAAAAATCAGAGTACCCACCAGACCCAAAGGGATTCACGAAGACGCTGTGCCCTTTGCACTAGTTCAGAAAAGCAAGTTAGGACAGAATGGATATATTCAGTCTGCAACGTGCTTCTCTGCTTGGGAAAAAAAAAGACTTGTTTTCAAAAGTACCACTCATAAAAAAGTCAAGTAAAGTTCTAAGAACTTCTTCTTAGCGCGCGGTGGTACAAAAAATAAACCACCAGTTTTTGACAGGTTGTCAAAACTTTTTTTTAAATATGTTAATTTTTTTAGTATAAGGAGCCTATGTTAACTTTGTTTAGAATTATAAAAATAAAAAATTTGATTTTCATGTTTCTGCCCATCTAGGACATTTTTCACTTTAAATCTCCTGCCCCTGAAAGAGATAATGGGCCCATCGCTTTCATTATTATGATATCAGAATGCTAAAAATTATTTTGTCCTTTTTAGTGCACTTTATATTTTATAAAACCTGGTATTTGAAAAGCTTTTTTTGCATAAAATTATTTTTGGGTATATTTTACTACAGATTTGTAACATAATATATGATGCATGAAATTAAACGCAGCGGCATGTTTATGTGCAAATTATTGACTATTCTGTTTTGAAATAAGTTATATGAACCAACTAACCAAAATTACAATACCGCTTTCCGTTAACTCAGGGTTCAAAAACTTTGTTTTCAACACCAAGTTAACGACAGCAATATCTGCTGATGCGCTTATCCAAAAACCCCCTAATATTTTTGTTGATTTCACCTATATATACAACCCCCATTTTAACCTCAACTAAAAAAATGGCATCAGCAGGCACGTATAGCCATCCATAAAATCTTAAAAAAAAAGAAAAACTTAAAGTTCCATCCTCCCTTCTACCCTCTTGCCAACCTCCCTCAATCATCAGAAACTAATGAGCTCTGCGTGTGGTGACAAAGAATATTTTGCCAAATTTTTATAGGAATCGATTTAGCGGTTTTTAGTTATGGTGTTACAGACAGAGGGACACCATCCCAAAATTTTGTATTTAGGTTTTTCTTGACTCAAGTAATTAATTTTTAATGAAAATTTTTTGCTAATAAAGGCACAGTTTATTTTTTTAACAAAAGGCGGTTTCAACGTGGTATTACAAGAAGATAGGTAACAGTTTTGACGGTGGTCTTGTTTCTTGAAATGTACCGACAAAAAAATTTATTTGCATGTTTCGGTTTTTAGCGGTAATTAAAATTAAAAAACGGTGACGGTGTTATTATCCATAAAAAGAGAAAAAAAAAAGATTACGCAAAAAATGTTTTTAAAAAGTCAATATTAATTCTAATTTTTCCAGTACTTTGTCAGAAAATGACATTTTTGACCCGCTAAAGACGAAGAAAATAGTAGTTTTTATAACTAGTAGCTAAAATTGTGTTTTTCTTTACAAGCGTTGGTTTAAATAACGAGCGCAGCTAGGTATTTAAAAACGCGAATAAAAAAAACACAGTTTAGCCGCGAGTTGTTAAAACTATTTTTTTTAATACCTTTATGACAAAATCCAAGAAAAACTGGAAAATACTTTTAAAAATCTCGAACGAAGAGCACTTCTCGCAACACAACAACAACTTTTTACTCGATTACGTTCAATGTTGCGACATTTTAATCTTTGACAGTTTAATATTTTGACGATGTTTTTAAATTATTTTTTCGTAAATACTTGGTGAAAACTGGCCGAAATGACTTAATTTCTAGGCAAGAACAATTAGATTTTTTCAATATTACTATTTTCCGCTATTTCTTTTTAATTTTGGGTAAAAAACGGACAGATCTAAAAATAAAAAAAAAGGTATTTTACCACCCTTTGAAATTTCAGTTACTTTACCTGCCTATACCCTGCAGATCTGGTGATTTATAGAAATACTGTTCTTTTTGTTTATTAGATTTGTTTTTTTGAAAAAAATTATTGTTTTATAGGTATATAGAAGTAGTATAGAAAAAATACCAAATACATTCCTGCGGAGTGCTGGTTTTTAGAAAAATCTCAAAACACGTCAACTAAGATGTTAAGCAGCTAAAATTTTCGACAAAAATGTTTTAGAATAGTGGCCTTAAAAAGGGGTCTAGTCACATACAACTTTTGTTTTTCAAATGAGAAGAACCTACTTTGTACTTTTTTTATTATTTGTCAACTCATGTGGCAAAAATCATTGCCCCTAGCGAGTTAAAAATAAAAATGTTTGGCCCAAATTTATTGTGAACCAACCCTCAGAAAGGGATCTATTCACATACAACTTTTTTTCATAAAACAAATTTTCAACCCGCTAGGGTAAATGTTCCATTTGAAGTTGAAAAGTTTGACACGGATTGACCGAGGGGTTGACAAATGTCAAAAAAAAATACACGAGCATTTTTGTTTCGATAAGCTTGCCAACAAGGTTGCATGTAAATAGACCCCTTTCTAAGGGTTCGTTCACAAAAATTTTTTGTTGAGAATTTAAGCTGCTAAAAAGCTTAGTTGACGTTTTTTTTGGATTTTTGTGAAAAACAATTTTTTAACCCGCTACGGCCAATATTCCATTTAAAGTCTCTCCCTTGTATAATTTTAATAAATAGACTTGGTAAAGGATTTCTATTTGGGTTTATATCTCTAATTTATTAATTCCGTACGTCTTATTACATACTGAAAATCACCGCGAACGTAATACTATTTGAAGGAGACGCAAACGGCCTGTCGACTGATTTCCCTATGATTAAGCTAAATCGGATCGTCTTTGTCAATATTATTGCAATTGGCGTTCACATTGGAATAGATGGGGGTTCTTAGAGTTTGCAAATGTATCAGATAAGTACTTTTATTCTGATTTTTAAATTGGCAGTAGTCAACCGTCAAAATTTGGGCACTTTTGGGAGGTTGGAGAATCAATCACTTAACAGCCAACGCAAATCAAATGCAAGAACGATTGTTTGTATGAAATTTTAGATAATTACGGTTCAAGAACCAATCCTCAGGGGCTCGATTCTGGGCGTAATAGAACAATCATACCCTGAGAAGTGACCACTTCTATTAAAATCTAAAATTCCGCATTCTGTAATCGGCCCGTCGTACAACAATCATTCGAACGACGCACAGTGGATCGATGCAATGCTTTTTATATGGACATTAAAGAAAAAAATTAAAACTAACAATCTTGTTGCTATTTATACTTAGTTTATTGCTGATATACCACGGTTTAGTTAGATCATAAGCAAATTTATGTTGTATACTTTACAGCGTTCCTTAAAAATTATTTTGTTTTATTATACTTAAATAATTTTGTTATACCTTCATAAAAAAATTTCAAACACTTTAAAATTCATATTGATTTTTTAAAAAAAGCTCAAATATCCACAATTTTATTTTATTATTTTTGCGTTCCATAAAAACCATAAACCAATAAAACATTTTACTTGACTGCGATTTTCCTAGGTGCTGTCCCCTGTTGTTAAAAATTCTAATTGAATCTAGAGAGTTACAAATAATGATTTTAATAATTTAATTTCTCGATAACAGTCACAAATGCATGTATTAATTCAGAATCAATCAGCGGCGCACTACGTAAAAGTTTAGGGGGAAAAGAAGAACTTCACTTCTGAAAAAATATCTCCCTATAGATTCCCACGATCAGTCAATATGTTTGGATTACGTAAGCCCGAAGCTGCAGTTGCCTATGTCTCAAATTTGACGCAAATATGTCAAAAACTGCAAGAGCTATAAACAGTGGCGTAGCCAGAAATCGACTCTGGGGGGAGGTTTCATCATTTAATAAAATGTTTTTTAAAATTAGGTAGGTGCATGCCTATTGCTTGAGCTCTTGAATCGAAGAGAGGGGAGGGGGGCGGTTTAATAGATGTTGAGTTAGTTTTACGCGTTTCAAATGTTGTTGAGAAAAAATTGCTTAAAATTAAACAACATTGTAACAATATTTAATATTGCCCTATATAGCGCCGCAGGTGAAAATTTTGACAAAAAAAGAAACAAAAGATTCTTCAAAAATTTTTATCTTTTAGGTTTTTTGTAAAATATTTTTGAAAAAGCAGATTGGGTTAGATACCAAGAAGGGGTGGTTTGCGGTGGTATATACAGATTTGTGGCTTAATCATAAATGCGCCGCAGATGAAAATTTTAAGAAAAGTTATACTAAGAATGCCATCTATTAGATGTTTTGAATGCTGGTGTTAAAAATTCCTTAGAATCAAACTAAAATTGTAACAATTAAAGACGCCATAGCACCGCAGGCAAAATTTTTAAAATTTAAGACATCACACAAAAAGCACGTCAAAAACCGGAGTAAAGGGTCAAAAAAGTGGGGAGGCTATAGTCTCTCTGGGGCCCTTGATCATGATTAATTTATTGTAGATTGGGTTGGACCTCCTGGGGGGGGGGTTTTAACCTCCAAACCCCCCGCTACACCACTGCTATAAAGAAAAAAACTAAAGAAATTGTGAAAAGTCAACGCTCCATAGATCAGTAACAAAAAATGTTCTTATTTTGACCTGAAAAATTCGTGCCTAAAATCATTGCACTGAACTTTAAAACACCCCGTATATGAATTTTAAGTTAAGTTAAGGTAAATGTCCTAATACCTCGATCCACTGTGCGACGTCCTAGTCTGAAAGACGGTCAAGTTTGCCGTAGCATGCGCATTAGCGAGTAAAATATCAATGGGTTACGTGATGGTTTCGTCCAATAGCGTGCTCTGAAATATCTGACACTCGGACAAGCAGAGCCAAAAATCACCCGAGTGACGTTTTTCACACGAGCTTTCCTACATAGACAAACTACTTGCAGTTTTAGACCTTTTTCTCTTATGGAAAAGCTTAGGTATAATTATTTCGGGGTCTAGTAATTTTTTTTTAATAGATGGCGATAGTAGTACAAAAATTCTAAATTTGTCATAACTCTCCCTTGGCTGACGCCAGCGCGTAGAGGTGGATTTATTAATTTTTAGCCAACAACGACAATGGCGTTTGTTGAGGCTATTTTTGGTTTTTTTAAAAGAAAGAAATTATTACAAGCCACAGACTTTTATAGTGTACGATGAGTAAAATAAAGTGTAGTATGAGGTGTAGTACAATCGTGTATCAAATTTAAGCTATGTTTTATAAAATATTAGAGACGACACCATGATGGGCCAACCCAGAAAAAAGGCAGGTAAGTTTTTTTTTAATTAGTAGTTACCAAAACTGTTCACAAAAATATTATAGCCCTGGTCAAAAAGTATTGAGAAGTTTTCTTTTACTCTGTAAAATGGGACTACTTCTGTGTCTTTAGTGCTCCTGCCTATACAGGGTTCCTAAGATTTTCCTTAGGGATAGGATTTCAATAAATCAAACAAAAATGGCATAGAAAGTTCTGCGCGGACAAAAGAAACAAGTATATTGAGCAATGGTGCCAGTTTGTTATTATCTCCGGACTGCTTTCATGAGAAAAAATTGTCGCCACTCTTTCATTGTGAGCATAAATCATAGTTGCAATAATAACCGTTGACAGGATGTCTGCAAATTCCGCTAGATGTCGGCCACACCATGAGATTAAAAATTAGATGTTTTCAGGTCCAAACCACAGCTTTATCTTGCTTAAAGGAGGCGGCAGGGTCCATTATTTACGATACTGAGCGATAAACTCGTGAGGTTGTTAACATTAGAAAGAAATATCTTCGCTTTTAATTAAATTTCTTTCCATTCTGTTCTACTAGTGACTATCTATCCGGAAACGGCCAAACCATGCAGCTAGCACTAGCAGCCAAAGAAATCAATAAACGGCGCTGTTTTTCCTGCAGAGCTTTTTGCTTACGATATTATTGATTTTAAATAAAGCTGGAACTACACTACATTTGATATTTTCGAGGTGTTTTATGACACGATCTCGAAACATGTAGCGAACTAATTCTTCAAAACCAGCGGGAGGGTAAAAGCGAAAAATAAGGGGCTGCCAATATTTGTAACACCCAAAAAAAGGTGAAAAAAATTATTTTGCTCTGTTTCTTTACAAAAAACGTTTTTTTTACGAAAAGCTTGAGCTCTGCCACTTTTTTTATTTTTTTCTTCAACTTTCTCGAAATTTTCGTCATACCATAGAAAAAAATTATTTCGCCCTTGGTCATACTCTACTTTTATTCGAAAAAATTAAGAAACCGAGACTGGATCAGTTTTCCTAAAACGGGGATCTTGGTTTCGAGTGAGAAGATAAAGGGCGCCGCAGGCAAAAATTTTTCAATTAAATTAGGCGAACCCAACAATGTTAGAAAAACAAAGCACGAAATAAAAATGGCGCCGCTTACAATTTTTTTTCAAAAATTACGTAATTTCGGGAACGCAAAGAAATAGGTATAAAGAGTATAATTTTTAAGAAAAAAATATCAATTTTCTCGCCCTCCTCCACTGGGACTATAGGGGCCGTGCACAAATTACGTAATGGTCATAGGGGAGAGGCGGGTTACAAAACGTTACGTAGGTGGGAGGGGGGATTTCGACAGCGTTTGCATTTGTGTTAAACTAAGAAAATTTGGAATGAAAATAAGTGAAGTTTTTTTTTTTTTTGGGGGGGTTAGTGGTCTTGAAATCGTTACGTAATATTAGGGGAGTGGCGTGCCAAACCGTTACAAAACATTACATAGGGAGGGGGTCAAAAATTGGTCAAATCACCGTTACGTAATTTGTGCACGGCCCCACATGTGACTGTTCCTCCTTTTTGATTTCAAATCAAAGTGCAAAACCCGGGTTGGACGTTCGAAGGCGTCAACCCGTCCTTTTTGCTTGATAAAGTTTCTACGGAAATATCTCAGTCGATTTCTCCGGCCGTGTATGAACGCTTTAGGTTAGGCATTTGCATATATCTCAGTCCCCAACCTGTAAACAGTGCGTAAGGACAATGATTACAAAATGAAAAGCCGAAAAATATTTTTTTTTTACGATATCTTTCATCAGTTTGGTATTAAAGTCGAGCAAAAACAATTTTTATTCCAGTCCTAAAGGTATGAAAATGGAAAACATTAGAAAACAACAACCTGGAATGGATTTACTACGTGTAAGATGTAGTGACAACATCGCCCTATGCCCATCCTTTTCTACCTAATGTGCTTTTCCGTTTGTCTGCGTCTTATACACGGCTGCTTGGCCCCTAAAGATTTGCTTAGGAACCCTTTATATTAAAGCGTTGTACATATGACAAGCTGATCATAAAGTGAGCATATTTTGTCTTATAAAATTTAAAAAAAGGAGTGTCTGAAGAGCCGGAAATTCGGCTAAATAGACGTGAGGCTAAAGAGCCGGAAATAATTTATATGTTTTTCATATTTTTGTTTTTTTTTTAATTTTTTTAAACTAAATTAACCCAACCTAACCTAAACAGTCTCTAAATAACTTATTAAAAGCGAAAACAACCTAAAAAAACACACTTTAAACTAAATTAACCCAACCTAACCTAAACACACTCAAACCAACTGAATTAACCCAAACTAACCTAAAGAGACTCAAACCAACTTATTCAAAGCAAATACAAAGCAAAAAAAACACACTACAACCCCTACATATTTTTTTGGCTTATTTAATTAGGTTAAGGTTGGGTTAATTTAGTTTAAAGTGTGTTTTTTGTGTTGTTTTAACTTTTAATAAATTGGTTTGTGTCTGTTTAGGTTAGGTTAGGTTAATTTAATTTAAAAAATAAAAAAAATATATGAAAAACACATAATAAATAATTATTGCTAGCTCTTTAGCCTCACGGCTATTCAGCTGAATTGCCGGCTCTTTAGATACTCCCTAAAAAAAAACCTAACTATCCCAGTACTTAGAAGTCTTTACAGCACCTTAAACTGAGACTTAAACAGAAGTCATTGTTAGTTTTCTTAGTACCCCACAAAGTCTATCCATGGCATAATTAAATAACTATAATATATTGCATATTTATATGTTTATTTTGTTTTTTAAATTTTAAAGTTTTTCTCACAATGGGTTTTAGCCTCTCTTTCTTTTTCCAATATGGAAGACTGATCCATTAATTTGGCCTAGTCTCCCTTAATAAAACTTTGGTAGGGACTCCTGATGATGGCAGCCTGAGCTTCCAAAACATGACGGGTTTAAAATAAATTCAGTGGAGAAAGCACGGTGACTACCAGTCATAAAATAATAAAAAATCATAAAATATTGAAAATTTGGTCACAAATTTATACACCCCACCTGGCGGTTACCCTGAGAACGATCAATTTGTTTGATTTATTTACATTTTTACAAATTTAATGTATTTATAAATGTTATAATTTTAACCAGTTAGCTAATGTTTGCTTTATTTCTTTTTACAGTTAAAAGAAGGCGCTCTTTAATTCCTAATGAAGTCAATGTGCCCAGACAGGCTAATCTCACACCAAATGCATGACATTTCTATAGGAAAGTTATTGATAGTAGTAAGCGATTGCATAAAATGACCAGTTATGTTCAGTCATTCCAGAGAAAATTAGCACTCGCAGAAAATGCTTATTATGTGCCAGATTAGAGTACAGCAGCAGAAACCTAAAGCCAGAACACTTTCTTTAGAAGAAAAGATTCTCTCCCTCAGTATTTTTAAATCAATTGGTAAGACGTACACGCTATTGTCTAAGATTTTTGCTTCGCCAAGTAAAAAACTAAAAAACTGTTTGTGAAGTTTGCAGGAGTAAACTTAATTATAATTCATGATAATGATGTTGACAATAAACTTATTGATGCCTTGCAGTATAAAAACAGTAAGTTAACAAAAGCAGGAACATACTTTAATTTTTTATTGGGCAAGACACAAACTTTATTATATTTTTTAATCCCTAAAGTGACCACAATAATAAAGTTAATTATTAGGTGTGTGTTCTGGTGGTGTAAGCAAGTTAATAAGATTTGTAAGATTTTCTAAAAGTCTAAAAAGAGGAGATTATTGCGATAAATAAAAAAAATTAGCATTTCATAAAGCCAAACAAAAAAGGTTTGGAAAAAATTATGTTTTCTTTCTTGGGGCTTTATATTGAATTTTGTGTACTAAATTATGACTTAAGGCAATTATCCTCACAATTATCGGTGGAATAATTTTAACAACAATGATTTCTAGGTAATTTATCTTCTTTTTAAATAATTTTTACCTCGATTTTTAATGTAAGGCAATATTTTATGTTTTTACTTATTTTACCAGATGATTCATTATATTTTTCACCTCTTCTTTATTCCCTTAGCATTGGAGGGATAACAAATGTTAAACTTTGTAAAAAAAATAAAGGAATTCTTGTTGATTTGTCCCCGCATACTTTCCGTTTTTAGTTTAAATGCAAAATTTGGGAACATGAATTTTCTATTTGTTTCTTAAATTAGAATTTCTTTTTTTGTTTATTTTTGCGAAAGTTTAGCTTCAACTTTCTATTTTTGTAGGTTTTTATAATTAAGTTGCTTAATTATTATTTATTTGCTATAAGTTTTGCCTTAATTGGAAAAGGAATAAATATTTGAATTTACCGCGTAAATTCGATGGTTAAAATGCCTTGACGATTTTATCCTCTTTTACCATTTGGTTTATTCAAATTTGCCGTCCTTTTCTATTTCCAGTTTTACCCATAATTCCCTCCTATCAAAAAACCATACTTTGCGCTGCGCTGATATACGAAACAAAAAAAAAACACGGACTTGCTCGTGCACTTCGAAACTGTCTTGATATTGGAAAAAACGTGCATTTTTCATTTTTAATTGCTTACAAGGCAAATTAGTGCAAAAATAAAACTTTTCGACAGCGGTCACAAAAAAAGACACTGCTGTTCATCATCGATGTGGTTGGATTTGCCGTAGAAGGAAGAAATTGCAGAAGACTGCAGTATCCATTCCTGGATCCGACATCCACCATTATCCAGCTCGTTGGTAAGTCAAGGCATTATACAAAATTCCGATTTATCATCAAACTTGCTTATTTTACTATTGCAAAATAGATCTGGATATAGAAGTGTACGTGAGAGTTAGGATTGGTAAAACCAGAGTGATCTTGGTGTTTTACAGTTCGGCTTTGATTAATTTTCATGCGAAAATATTACGTAATCACGGCCAATTCATTGGTCCTTCGAGCCGGATCGCTCCTTTTACGTAATCGTTGCTCTCAATTGCATTACATAACTGTATACTGATCTATATTATTGCTATACTTTTCCAATACAGGGCAGTTCTTAGGTTAATGACTCGATCGATGCAAGTTTACTTTGCATTGCAAAACATATAATACTCATTAGTACAAATTTCAAAGTCATGATCCCAAAGTTTCATTTTTTTTTTTAATTTAAAAGATCATTGCGTTCGGGTGTAGGTAGTTTGCTCGCCGATATCTCCTATTTTTGTCACCTTGAGTTTCCTTATCTCCACGGCCAATATTGAATTCGAGGCTTCATAAAAACTGGTATTAGATTTGGGAATTTCTTTAAATATGATAAAAATACGGAAAAATATTTAACTTAACGGATTAATCTAAAGGTTTTTTAACTTTTATAAACTTTGGTAAAACCTTTAAGTTAATGTAAAAACCTTTTTCGTCAATATAAAATTGAGATGAAAGGTTTATTGAATACGGGGGCGATTTGATTGTTACTTACAATACTATTTATATTTGCTTTGCTTTCATAAAAAAAATATACTATTTGCATATCAATTTACAATGACTACCGAAGTCAAAGTTGCCCGTGCTAAGGCCCTGCGTCAATCTGCAGTTAATCAATTGAATTTGATCGAGTTTTATGCTAATAAAGCAAAAACAAATCCTGCTTTTCATACAAAATTCAAAGTTAACTATAAAAAATTATCCGCTTGAAATAAAAATTTTGAAAAGCATCATAATGCGGTGCTTACTCTGATCGCCGATGATCCTGATGCTCTTACTTCGGAAAATAATATACAAAAGGATTTTTTAGATAGGTGTGTGGAAGTCGAATCTTTATATTATGATTTATTTGAAGTGGACAGTGTAGAGTTAGATCAAAGTAGAGATCAAAATCAAACAATTCTTATTACTGAACAGGAGTGTTCTCTTCCGAAACTAAATGTCCCTAGCTTTTCTGGTGATGTAGAAGAATTTCCTACATTTATTGAAATGTACAATGCGATTGTGCATACACGTAAATGCTCAGATATTGAAAAATTCAAGTTTTTACGTACAGTTTTAAAAGGCCCTGCTTTGAACTTAATAAAAAACATTCAACTTATTGGAACTAATTACCTTACGGCGTACGATGCGTTGGTGACTAGGTACGACAATAAACGCTTACGTGCAGTTTCCTACTGGAAAGCTATTGAAAACTCCCCCCACCTCGCTAATGATGACGTCATGGGCTTGCGAAAGGTGCTGGATACGTTTAAAGACAATCTAGATTGCTTAAAAAATATGGGTTACGTTACATCCCAGTGCTGTTTCATTACGGCAAACGCCCTTTTGGACCGCTTGGATCCTGCAACTCGTAAATTATTTGAGCAAAAACACTCCTCCAATACTATGCCTACTTACGATGCTATTTCTCAATTTCTAGAGCAACATTGCACGGCTTTAGAATCACTTGCTTTGTCTTTACAACAAAATAATTCTCAGAAATCTAAATCGGGGTATTTTTCGAAAAACCCTCGTAACTCGACGGATTCTCGTAAAAATACAAACGCATTATTTGCTAATAATAACCCACAAAAATAAAATACGTGTTTCTGGTGTAAAGGGCCACATTTAATATTTAAATGCGAGTCTTTTTTGACTAAACCCGTGCAGGACCGTATTAACTTTATTAAAATTAACAAGGGTTGCACAAATTGTTTGGCTAGTTTTCATATGATTGGCCAATGTTCTTCGCAAAAACGATGCAGATATTGCGCCCTTAATCATCATAGCCTTTTGTGCTTAAAGTCCAACTCCACTACTGAGGTTTTAAATACCCCTGTGCAAAATAAAAATATAAATGCCAATAGAAATATTAATGTTGGGATGTTGCTAAATAACGACTACGATACTTTGCTTTCGACGGTGTTATTGCATATTCAAGACATCTACGGGAATTGGCATTAAATTCGAGCTATTTTGGACAATGGGGCCCAAAGCTCTTTTCTTACTAAAAAATGTGCCTCCATGCTCGGCCTTCCTTAAACAAACATTTCTTTAAATGTTAGTGGTTTAGGCGGCATGTCTACTTCTGCGCATTACGTAGTACAATGTCAAATTGCTCCAATTGAAAATAAAACAAACATTTTTAATTTGGAAAGCATACTAGTGGATCAAGTTTGTGAGGCTATGCCAAATACGTCATTTAACAAAGATTCTCTCGATTATATAAAGGGGCTAAAATTAGCTGACCCCCAGTGGTATCTTCAAATGGGGATACAATTGCTTATAGGCGCGGATCTTTACGGATCCCTTTTACAAGACGGTCGCCTTTACTTTGGATCAAATATTCCAACATGTATTAATACAATCTTCGGGTGGACTTTAATAGGTAAAATGCCATTAAATAATTCTGCGGGTGCTACAAAAAATATCGTGTCTTATCTTACTACTCTGTCCACTACCGATTTAAATAATACATTGAAAAAATTCTGGGAGATAGAAGAGGTTCCCAGCGTGCATACAAAATCTCCTTCAGATATTTTTTGCGAAAAATACTTTGTAGATACAACTACACGCAATTCTGAGGGTAGGTATACGGTCTCCTTGCCCTTTAAGATTACATCTCCTGATTTCGGTGATACAAGAAGCCTTGCGCTTCGCCGATTTTACTCAGTGGAGAAACGTTTACAAAACGATGAAAAAATGCGTCTTGCTTATTCTAAGGTTATGCAAGAATATTTAGATATGAAACATATGCGCGTCGTTTCACCCCCTAATAATTCTGAAATACACGAATACTTCTACATTGGACACCACGCGGTTGTCAAAAAGGATTCGAGTTCTACACCCGTACGAGTGGTGTATGACGCGTCGAGTCACAGTTTAAATAAACCCAGTCTTAATCAGGTCCTGCACACAGGCCCTAAATTACAAAGAGATTTGGTAACAATCTTGCTAAAGTTAGCGATATTTCTAAAATGTACCGTATGATAGATGTTGAGGAGAATCAAAGGAAATATCAAAGAATTCTATGGCGTTCTAAACCCGATGCACCCGTGCTAGATTACGAGTTACAAACGGTAACTTTTGGGATAAACTGTTCTCCCTATCTGGCTATTCGGACCTTGCTTCAGTTGGCAGATGACTACCAAGATCTTCCCCTTGCTTCTGCTATTATCAAAGAGTCGATTTATATAGATGACTGCGCCGTATCTTGTTCAGATTTTGAGACCATAATGCTTATGAAAACTCAATTAATCGAATTATTAGGTCGTGCAGGATTCGAGCTTAAAAAATGGGCATCAAATGAGCCTAGATTGCTTTGTGGTTTGCCGGAAAGCCACGTACAATCTGAAGACTTTTCTTTGGATCTTGAAGATACTACCCCATTAAAAATACTAGGGTTAAGGTGGCACCCTCAAACCGATGTTTTCTTTTACTCTTTTGCATGCTCTACAAAATTATGTACCAAGCGAAATTTGCTAAGTACCTTTACTAAATGTTACGATCCTTTGGGGATGCTTGCGCCGGTTACTTTCTTTGCAAAGAATTTAATTCAGTACCTGTGGTTGATGAAATTGCCATGGGATCAATTAGCACCCCCCGAAATTATTTCTAAGTGGAAAAAATTTGAAAACGAACTAAAGCTTTTGACCAATTTTCATATCCCGCGCATGAATGACCTTTCTAATTTACTTTTTTGCCAAATTGTCGGATTTAGCGATGCGTCAGAACGCGGTATGTGCGCATGCGTATACTTTCGTATTGCGTATCAAAACGAAGAAATTAAATCTTATTTTATTTGTGCCAAAACAAAAGTCGCACCGATAAAAAGAATAAGCATTCCGCGATTAGAGCTTTGTGCGGCAGTATTGCTCGCCAAATTAGTAAATTTTGTTAAAACTGCATTTGCAAATAAAATTACTTTTCAAAGTATTATGGCTTTTATGGACAGTACGGTTGCCCTATCTTGGATTAAGGGTTCTCCTTATACCTGGCAAACTTTTGTTTCTAATAGGGTCACATACATACAAGAAAAAATTGATCCATGCGATTGGAACCATGTTCCCTCGGAACTTAATGCCGCGGATCCCGGGTCACGTGGTTTGCTTCCTGCGGATTTAATTAATTGCGCCCTCTGGTGGCAAGGACCCAAATTTCTTTGTACGCCACAGGAATCATGGGAATTCACAAAAATAAAATTTTCTGCCCCTGCCGAAGCTCTCGAAGAAGAGCGCAAAATTATCCTTAACACAATAATTCTTCCACATTTTTTGGAGTCATTGCTCAATAAATTTTCGAATTTTGTAAAACTTATTAGGCTTCTTGCTTATGTATTACGTTTCATTCACAATATACGTGCTCGTAAATTTCATAAGGAAAGGATTCAAACTACTTCTCCATGGCTTCTTTTTTACGAACTGCAAATTGCAACAGTTGTGCTAATTAAACACGTTCAATCGAAACATTTCGAAAACGAAATTACTCTTTTGCTAGAAGGGAAACCACTGCCCAAGGTTTTTAGAAAATTAAATCCATTTCTTGATCAAAATAACATTTTACGAGTCGGTGGTAGATTGTGTAATTCAGAATTGGATTACGACAAAAAATATCCTATGCTTTTGCCCAGCAATTCTCATTTTACACAACTACTCATTGCACACATACATGTGAAGTATCTGCATACAGGGGTGCAAACCACACTTTTTTTGCTTTTCCAAAACTATTGGGTATTGGCTGCCAAAAGACTCATACGAAAAATAATTTCTCGTTGCACGATTTGTTGGCGTACAAACCCTACTACTTTTCAGCCTCCTCTTGGAAACCTCCCAAAATTTCGAGTTTCTCAGGCTAAAGCTTTTCAACATGTTGGCGTTGATCTTACAGGACACTTTGCTATAACTATGAATCGTTTACGTGGTGCAGTTCAACTTAAGGCTTATGTTGTTTTATTTATCTGCGGCTGCACAAAGGCGGTACATTTGGATATTGTGTCCGACTTAACCGCAGAGGCTTTTTAGCGGCATTTCGACGCTTTATGGCTCGAAGGGGACGTGTACATGACGTCTATTCGGACAACGCAACGAATTTCTGCTCCGCCTCTAAATATCTCGACGAAATATTTGCTGAAGTCGCTACCCGTGAGTCCATCCGGTGGCACTTCAACCCCCCATCCGCACCCCATATGGGCGGACTATGGGAAAGTAATATTAAAAGCGCTAAAGCTCATTTACTGCGTGTAATTGGCGAACAAATACTTACTTTTGAAGAGCTTTACACCGTGGTGGTCCAAGTGGAAGCCATCTTAAATTCTCGGCCTCTGTGCCCTATCAGTACTGATCCAAGTGATTTGACTGCATTGACGCCGGATCATTTCCTTACTCTGGAACCTCTAACAGCGATTCCAGACCCGGACACCGGTCATTTACCATTAAATCGACATTCTCGATGGCAAAAATTTCATCGCGATTTTTGGCACCGATGGCACAAGGGCTACCTACATAATTTGCAACAGCGGGCTAAGTGGAATCATGCTAATTCTCCGGTTGCTACGAACACGATGGTCTTGATCAAAGACGATCAAAACTCTCCTTTAGATTGGGTACTAGGACGCATAGAACAATTGCATCCAGGTGCGGATAATATTGCTAGGGTTGCTACAGTCAGAACGGCCAAAGGTTTGGTTAAACGCCCTTTGGTAAAATTCTGTCCTCTCCCTAATGCGTAATTCAGAAAATACCACAGCCTGGGTATTTTCAGGGGAGCCGGAATGATTTGTCCCCGCATACTTTCCGTTTTTAGTTTAAATGCAAAATTTGGGAACATGAATTTTCTATTTGTTTCTTAAATTAGAATTTCTTTTTTTGTTTATTTTTGCGAAAGTTTAGCTTTAACTTTCTATTTTTGTAGGTTTTTATAATTAAGTTGCTTAATTATTATTTATTTGCTATAAGTTTTGCCTTAATTGGAAAAGGAATAAATATTTGAATTTACCGCGTAAATTCGATGCTTAAAATGCCTTGACGATTTTATCCTCTTTTACCATTTGGTTTATTCAAATTTGCCGTCCTTTTCTATTTCCAGTTTTACCCATAATTCCCTCCTATCAAAAAACCATACTTTGCGCTGCGCTGATATACGAAACAAAAAAAAACACGGACTTGCTCGTGCACTTCGAAACTGTCTTGATATTGGAAAAAACGTGCATTTTTCATTTTTAATTGCTTACAAGGCAAATTAGTGCAAAAATAAAACTTTTCGACCGCGGTCACAAAAAAAGACACTGCTGTTCATCATCGATGTGGTTGGATTTGCCGTAGAAGAAAGAAATTGCAGAAGACTGCAGTATCCATTCCTGGATCCGACATCCACCATTATCCAGCTCGTTGGTAAGTCAAGGCATTATACAAAATTCCGATTTATCATCAAACTTGCTTATTTTACTATTGCAAAATAGATCTGGATATAGAAGTGTACGTGAGAGTTAGGATTGGTAAAACCAGAGTGATCTTGGTATTTTACAGTTCGGCTTTGATTAATTTTCATGCGAAAATATTACGTAATCACGGCCAATTCACTTGTATTCAATACTCCAATAATGAGTTAAGGCAGTGAAAAATATAATGAACCCTTGTTTTGTTTTTAAACCTGTATTTGGGAAATGTACTTCAATTTTTTTTTTAATAACATATACTTATTTATCATCTGTCTTTATCTTTTTACCCAACCTTTTATAAGTTAAATTCTCAATGAAACTATACAATAAGGGGTTTTGTAAAAGGACCTCACCTATGAAATTAAAAGGCAAAATGTTTTTTTCATAACATTTCATTTGGGTCAAAAGTACACATTTGTCTTTTAAGTTCAGTGCACCCAAAGACAAAAAACGTTTAAAAAATACACAAAAACATCAACTTTTTTGGGCATATTGTGGTCCTTTTTGCTATGCCAAGAAAAATCAATATTACATTACTTTTGTAAAGTAATATTGATTGTTTATTTAAAAATCAATATTCTTTTGTAGTATTAATTTTTGTGGTTATCATGTGTGACGCTCCATCTATTTGTGTTTCACTGAACTATTTCTATGTCGGGCGCCAAGGTCATAATTAGTTCCGTAGCACAGTACAGCAGATAACATTCTGGTCTGCCAGATAGACCGAACCCATTTTTTTTTCTATGCTTTCCTACAAATACTAACTACTGGATCTAATCGAAAGAACGGCTTCGCTCAAAAATCGTTGTTCGAGGTAACTCTGCGCGTGCCCGTAATAGTTTGGTGATTCTTGGATCGTCTTCTCTACTTTTAAGCGCGTTTATTGGTTGAAACTACTTCTCTTCTCTCAGGCGAACGATCCCATTCTACGAAACCCAGAATAGGCACCCAGGAGATTTAGAAAATACCATTTTTAAGATAGGATTCTTTATTTATAAAAAGGAATAATAGATTTTTTAATTTATATATTTTATGGAGTTAGAAATTTTTGCATTCCAATATATTTTTCTAAAGTTATCTTTGTTATCGAGGTTATTATTAAAACGTTAGGGAAAGAAAAAATTAAATATTTCTAAAACTGGTGAATTTTAATAAAATTTAATGGGGATTTTAAAAACGAGTCATTGCCTAAAAAATATATATATATATATAAAATTTGTAATATATCTTAAAGACTTAAACATTGTAAAAAAACTTTTTACACGAGAGTAAAGTTTAAATGAGCAAACAAGTTATAGGGGTGCAGGGGTGCACATGCAAACTTTTGTAAAACTCGTTGTATTTTGAAAATGATTGATATTAAGGCCACAAAAAAGCCATAGATTTGACAAACTGCTCTGCTGTTTTTTCATTTTTTCATCACTAATACCATTTCGAGTGAAATCGTGTAGTGTTCAGAACACGTTGCGAACATCATATTTGAGGAAAAGTATAACTTGTTAGGAACGTAACCATTTATAAATAAAAGGTTTTGATGCTCGGCTTCATGCTTCATGGATTGCAATGTCTCGAAATTAATAAAAAGAATCAAAAGAAAAATCATTATTCAACATCAAAAAAATAACAAAGAACCCTGCACAAATTACATTGGAAATGGCTTTCGGCTAAATGTCATAATTTTTTATACATTGTAGTACTCGATCAACAAAACACAAAAATAGAAAAAACGAGATAGGGAGCAGGATTACTTTCTGAGATATGGAGCTCTAAAATTGACGTGTTTTTAGGCTATATTTTTGGATATGGTCCAAGTTTTTTTCGACAACTTTGTTAATTACCGCCGAAATAAAATGATTAGAATCTCTATTTGTCTGGAATGAAACACACCTTCCACCCTTGTAGAAATGTTTGTATATGGTTTCTTTGGTACCACCAGAAAAGTCACTGTTTTGCAAGTTTTAGAAAGGAAAGAAAACGACCATTTTTAAAAAAATGACAATTCTAATTTTCTTTAAAACAAACGGCCAGATTTTAAAAATTTTCAAATATGTTATTAAAAATAATGCCACTTGGCCACCGAAAAAATTTTTAGCTTAATTGGTACCATAAATTTTAAAAATGGTAGGCACCTTTAATGTTTCTTAATATTTTTGATATTGGAGAAATACGAAAAGTGATTTTAAATATATTTTAGGTAGGTTATAAAAACTTTTTATGGACAAATCCAATTCGAAAGCTTAATACCAATATGTTGGTACCAATTAGTACCCATTGGTAACTGTATTTGACCAATCAAATTGCTCGTGTGGTATATGATTTTAGGATAGCTTACTAGCATTATTTTTATTAACATATGTAAAAACTATTAAAATCTGGCCGTTTTTTTTAAAAGAAAATTAAAAATGTAATTTTTTTAAAAACGGTAATTTTCTTTCGTTTCTAAAATATACAGATCAGTGACTTTTCTGGTGGTACCAAAGAACCATTATGAAAATAAATGGATTGAAAGGGCATTTTATTCAGGACAAACAGCGTTTTATTTTGGCGGTAATCAAGAAAGTTGTGGTAAAAAAACTTGGACCAAGTCCAAAAATAAAGTCTTAAAACACGTCAACTTTAAGCTTCATATCTCAGAAAGTAATCCTGCTCCCTATCTCGTTTTTTTTTATTTTTGTGACATTATGACATTTAGCCGAAAACCATTCCGAATGTCATTTGTTCAGGGTTCTTTCCATATTATTTTTATCACTTGACATGTGTCAATTTATTGGCTGAATGTTCCATTAGACAAGTGGCCGACGGAACCTGAATTCAAATACTCCAATCGAACTCATTTCAGTTTCCTTGGGCCTACTAAATTACGTGACCTTGGCGTATCAGAATTTCGGCAGAATATTGCTTACAAAGAAAAACTTTTTTGTTATCAGACAATAGGATTTATAAAAATCTACAACCGTATCCAGAGGATTTTGCAAAATTTGGTGTATTTTTTCAAAAAATAAAAAAAAATCAAAAATTGCTGTTACAGATTTCTGTATTATCGACGAGTCTAAAGAGAAAGCCAGGTAAGATTTTTGACTATTGTTAGCCGTGTTTATTTTATTTCGAAAATGAGAGAGTCCAGCAAAAAACTGTCTGGATACGGTTGTGAGTATAAACATTCCTGCCAAATTTTAACGGATTCCGTTTACTCGTTTCTGATATTCTGCCCGGTAAAGATTGGCCCAATAACAGCAAAACAGTGTTGTTTGTCAAATCTATGCCCCAGAACTTCTCCATTTAAAACACGCCCTAAAAACAAAATCTTACTTATTTTGGATAAGAGAGAATAGTATTCTGGACACAAGGAAGCGCAGCGTGCGTTAGGATGGTATGTTGTTTTTTTTTATATACAGGGTGTTTCACAACTTATGTATAATAATGAAAGTCGTGATTTCTATAGCTGGTCGGTGTGTGAAATGGCAATTCATTTCGCTTAAATTTGTTCAAAAGCTTTTCCAAAAAAATAAACAAAACTGTGGTAAAACTTTTTCTTTGCCTTTGACTGTACATTGAATTTTATCAAGAATAAGAAAACATAAGACAGCTTTTTCAACTAAATATTTTAGCTACAATCTTGTATTATGAAAAACTTTTTGAAATTCCTAAATTTAACTCCTTTAAGAAACAAAGTAAGAAAATCCTGCTGGAAAAACAAACCTAATAAACATGTGAAATTTAAATGATTTTCAACTGTACCTGATATGACTGATTTAACGATTTTTTTTTAATGTTATCCCATGGCATTTCTTGCATATTTTATGATACTTTGTATGGTTTTTTTTTCTTTCTTACCATATAAGCCAGGTTTGGGTCAGTAGCCTGTCTATTGTTTTTTTTCTTCATTTTTTTTTTCATTTATTTAGCACCTAATAGTAGTATTACCTATAATATATCAATTTACTATAGTTTAAGTTTAAGTTAGTTGAGTAATGTAATGTTCTTTAGGGGAAGTGGAAGAGCGCACAAGAAGTGAACTTTCCCCTTTTTCAGAAATTTGTTTTAATCATTTTGTCTCTTTATAGAATTAAGGATATTCTTTATATATACGGTCTCTGAAATAAATGCTTTTATTATTATTATTATTATTATTAAGCAAGTGCGAAAGTAAACAAACTTTGAAATATTAGCTGATTTAGTTTTAAATATCACCTCGCGGTGTGGTGCGGAGTATTAGTTTTTTTAGTGATTTTTTTGTGTTTTTTTTTCGTCAAAAATGACATACAACTATTAATTTCTTAGGAAATTAAACAGCAAGTTAGTGGATCTTGTTTTAATTTATAACAAAGCTCAACAACCCGCCGCAAAAGTTTACCGAATTTATTCCTTTGGCCCCTTTTAAGAAAGGTATGTCATTATTTGAACTTTTTATTTACTTATGAGAATATTCAGCGATGATGGGTTTTTATCACTTTAGATGTTTCATACTTCAACGAATCAGTTTTGTACTTTTAGTTGTGCAGTAACACTGCCCCTGTATTGGATATATGTATAATTTTAGGCCTTAAATATTTGTTCCTTAGTAGTAGTAGTAGTAGTAGCAGTAGTAGTAGTAGTAGTAGTAGTAGTAGTAGTAGTAGTAGTAGTAGTAGTAGTAGTAGTAGTAGTAGTAGTAGTAGTAGTAGTAGTAGTAGTAGTAGTAGTAGTAGTAGTAGTAGTAGTAGTAGTAGTAGTCGTAGTAGTAGTAGTAGTAGTGATAGTAGTAGTAGTAGTAGTAGTAGTAGTAGTAGTAGTAGTATTACCTATAATATATCAATTTACTATAGTTTAAGTTTAAGTTAGTTGAGTAATGTAATGTTCTTTAGGGGAAGTGGAAGAGCACACAACTTTCCCCTTTTTCAGAAATTTGTTTTGATCATTTTGTCTCCTTATAGAATTAAGGATATTCTTTATATATACGGTCTCTGAAATAAATGCATTTATTATTATTATTATTATTAAGCAAGTGCGAAAATAAACAAACTTTACAATAATAGCTGATTTAGTTTTAAATATCACCTCGCGGTGTGGTGCGGAGTATTAGTTTTTTTAGTGATTTTTTTGTGTTTTTTTTTCGTCAAAAATGACATATAACTATTAGTTTCTTAGGAAATTAAACAGCAAGTTAGTGGATCTTGTTTTAATTTATAACGAAGCTCAACAAACCTCCACAAAAGCTTACCGAATGTATTCCTTTGCCCCATTTTAAGAAAGGTATGTCATTATTTGAACTTTTTATTTACTTATGAGAATATTCAGCGATGATGGGTTTTTGTCACTTTAGATGTTTCATGCGTCAACGAATCATTTTCGTACTTTTAGTGGTACAGTAACAGATTTTTTTGTGTTTTGTTGTCAAAAATGACATACAGTTTTATGTCATTTTTGAACTTTTTATTTACTTATGAGAATATTCAGCGATGATGGGTTTTTATCACTTTATATGTATCATACTTCAACGAATCATTTTCATACGTTTAGTAGTACAGTCATATCGTGAAAAAATGCTCCCTAATGAAACATTTTTGAAGTCTTTTTAAAACGGCGACGGCGCGGCGTACAGTACTCGTTTTTTTTATAAAATTTTGTATTACTTGCAGTTAACTTAATACGCTCTTTTCTCGTTTCTGGAATAAGTAGTAGTAGTAGTAGTAGTAGTAGTAGTAGTAGCAGTAGGAGTAGTAGTAGTAGTAGTAGTAGTAGCAGTAGGAGTAGTAGTAGTAGTAGTAGTAGTAGTAGTAGTAGTAGTAGTAGTAGTAGTAGTAGTAGTAGTAGTAGTAGTAGTAGTAGTAGTAGTAGTAGTAGTAGTAGTAGTAGTAGTAGTAGTAGTAGTAGTAGTAGTAGTAGTAGTAGTAGTAGTAGTAGTAGTAGTAGTAGTAGTAGTAGTAGTAGTAGTAGTAGTAGTAGTAGTAGTAGTAGTGGTAGTAGTAGTAGTAGTAGTAGTAGTAGTAGTAGTAGTAGTAGTAATAGTAGTAGTAGCAGTAGGAGTAGTAGTAGTAGTAGTAGTAGTAGTAGTAGTAGTAGTAGTAGTAGTAGTAGCAGTAGGAGTAGTAGTAGTAGTAGTAGTGGTTAGTTTGTTGTTTTTTAAATGGTCTCGTACCTACTAGATGTCAGAAAAAATGGGTACTTAAAATTGAATAAATGGGTAATCAAAATGGACTAAAGAGTATTTAAAATAGACTAGAAAATACTTAAAAGTGACTGAATGTCACTCTAAAGTGATTAAATAGAACTCAAAAGTAATTGGACAATACTCTTAATTGATTAAACCTCAATAAGTATCGATTAGATTTGAAAGGCTTCATTTAGTCTAAATTTGAATTAAATAAAATGATTAAAGTTGGTTTTGATACACTTTTGAATAAATTAATTGAACATTTTTTACTGGACATTAAAATTTTCTTTTGCAATGTTATTGGAGGTCGGAACTTCGCCCTAAAGGATAACTAATGGTCAAAATTGAGTGCTTTTTGTGGTCCAAAGCTGCCGTCGCGCTATTTTCCGAATAGTTTCCGAAAGTTATTTGCAACGGAGATGCGAATAAGTTTAGTTTGCATGCGAGACACAAGAGCTCTCACTGTTTTACTAAGAAATGGTTTCCAATAGAATTCCAAAAATTTTAAAAATAACATGTTTTCTTCTTGTTCACTGCATTTTTGTAAGTGGGTTAAATCAGGCGCAATCGAGGGCGGAGGGTGTGAGTCAAGTAATTTAGGAAATCAAGGTGTGATTTAAATTTTTTATCACAAAACTACAAATATTTTATAACCTTATCTTAACATCATCACAAAAGGAAGGTGGTCGCGCTCACTGCCCCTGTATTGGATATATGTATAATTTTAGGCCTTAAATATTTGTTCCTTTATATTAAATAAAGACAAACAAATAAAACGACTTTCTTTCGCGATTTCATCCAAAGCCCATTTCCTCCAAAGAAGTTGCGAGTTCCTTATTCCCTTATTTATTTATGTTGACTTTGGAAACGTTAAGAATCTGGGTGCGGTAATACAAACCTAGCTTTAAGCTTGTTCAAAGAATTATAGCATATTCTTTTCTACTTGGCAAAAATAGGGTGGCCAAAATTAAAAATTCTCAATGTAGGATAATAAGGGGAGGAGTAAAATTATAATAAAAAAATATAAAATATTATTCCTAATAAAAAAGTGAAGTTCTTGTTCGCAATAAAAATAAAAATGACAGATCGTGACACATCGGGCTAGTATTCTGTTTATCTCAACTTTTTAAATATTGTTACAATTTTAAGGGTAAGAGAGAAAAAACCCCTGGCAAAAAATATAGTTACTAGGTATGATGTGTGATGATAGATTCGGTCCCAGCAGGTAGCCG
Source organism: Oxystoma pomonae (assembly GCA_963921995.1). Lineage (NCBI taxonomy): Eukaryota > Metazoa > Arthropoda > Insecta > Coleoptera > Brentidae > Oxystoma > Oxystoma pomonae. The sequence goes on from OY998165.1 coordinate 99,027,053, forward strand.
AATAAATTTAAAATTTTATACCCATTTATCGGTAGGTACATTCCCTCCCAGTCAGAGTTTTACGATGCTGAGGTGCTTTCATCTCTTTCGTAGCAAAAAGAGTTAAGAAAGTATGGGTTTTTCCGAAAATCGTGGTAATTAGAAAATGAATTATATAAATACCTGAAATGGCTTGAGTTGAGTTGGGTTGTGGGTTGGGTTGGGTTGGGTACAATGTATGTATTTAAGTTCCTGTAGCCTATCTCGTAATTCTGTAGGATGCAAAGGTCTTATACAAATATAATATAATGTATAAAGTTTTGTGTATGTTACAATTTTATAGGTATATTTTATTTATAAAACAAAAATTATTTAGTACTATAGTTTTATTTAACTATTCCCTTCTTAAAATACTTTGACGGGACCGAATTTACCTATGTAGTTTTACTGAAAACAAAATTTGGGACCGAATTTAATCGTTATTTTTGACCCCCTTTTTTCTTTTTGCCTATTCCCGTTGTGATGACCAAGGACAAAGCAAGTGATTATAATTTAAGTTAATACTAGTAGTAGACAAGGGGCGGCGAGAAGCCTGGTAAGTAGGCCTCCCTGGACCCTTTCTGCCGTACCCCGAGCCGGCCCCTAATCCGCCGCCTGCACCACTGGTCTAGCAGTCTGCTCGTCTGGTTTTACTGTTCTTTTTGCAAAGTCCAGTATTTTATCCCATTTGAGCGTGTGCAGGTTCTCCTCATCCAGGGTTGGGGAACCGAATATACCTGGTATCTCGTCCTCTGGTATACCTCGCAGTTCGCTATAACATGTCGAGATGTCTCTTCTGCCCGCCCGCAGTCCCGGCAGGTCGAGTCATTTTCCACCGCGATCCGGGTCATGTGCTTCCTTAGTCGGTTGTGACCTGTTGTGATTCCTGTCAGCAGCCCAGCGTCCCTTCGTGATCTCCCCAGAAGCCCTAGTCTATCTGCATCCTGTTCCTCCTCTCCAAGCGGTCGCCATGGCATCGTTGGCCCATTTATTGAGTCGACTTTGCAATTGCCTCTTAGTTATTCCTAGGAGTGGTTCCGGCCCTACATACTGGGAGCTTGCCCCGATCCTGGCGAGCTCGTCGGCCTTCTCGTTCTCCGGCACCCCCATATGTCCCGGTACCCACATAAGTGTCACTTGTTTGCCCTCTCCCAAGGATTCTACTGCATCCGCACATTCCTCCACCAGGGTGTTGTTGATCTTGGGCGCCCTTAGTGCCTTTAGGGCCGATTGGCTGTCGGAGCATATATAAACATACTCCTTCGTACCGTTCTTTATTTCCTCCATGGTTGCAGCCATTATACACCTCTGCCTGAAAGACCGTGGCTTGCTCTCCGAGCGGGTAGCTCATTCGAACTTCCTGGTCTTCTACGTAAACCCCCGATCTTGTGGTTCGCTTCTCCGACAGTTTGGACCCGTCAGTGTAGCAAATCACGGCGTTCTCCTCGAACTGTTCGCGGAGGTTTTCACTCTGCCATAGTTCCCTGTCTGGGATGACTACTTTGTACCTCTTGTACCCCTCTCCAGGGGTTTTTTGGTCTTTGTGTTTTGATTGCTGCCATTGGAATTTCTCTCTCGGCGATTTGGGCAATCCGTAGCTTCCCCTTTTCCTCTCCATTGACCTGTATCCCTCAGCCTAAGTTAATACTAAGAATAGTTTTGCTTTTATACTTTGTTACACTTATTATCATTATTCAAGAATTTTCTTCAACCTTGGCAAATGTTTTTAAATTAGGATTTTGCAGAGCTGAATACTAGCTCATTATTCCTATTATATCGCATACCAAAAGTTCAACGTAATTAACTTATGTAAACATTTTACGTTTTCCCCATCTTCTCTTTAGTCCAAATAAATTACAAGAGTCCTCAACACATCTAGGGCGGCTTTCTCTCCTCAATTTCATAGTCATATGCTTTTAAATTATCATTAAAGATGTTTACCCAATTAACCTGAAATTATTTGGATTAAAACTTGGTAAATTTACTAAGCGCTTGACACAACAAGTTAGTATAAACATGAAGTAATATCCTTTCCGTCGTTATTTATTTCAATCTTAATTTATTCAGACATACATAAGAGAACCTTTTTTACTTGATTCTCAGTGAATGTCCAGAACTTTTTTTTAGGTGCGATGTTTTTGGTTCTTGGCTTGGTAAATCTATATAGGGTAAAGTCGGGTAATATGGCCAATCAGGAGAGATCACCAGCAGCCCAAATATTATTAAATATAAAATTAATTATATTAAATAGAGGTCTTAGGAACTTATCGAGGGTAATACCATAAGTGCTTTGATAATTATCGATAATTCTGAAAAAAACGTGTTTTTTAAAAACTGCATGATTTTATTTTTTCCGTTGTGTCAAAGTAGAAATTTTTTGGTACAACGGAAAAAATGCGGTACTCAACAAAAACACGTTTTTTCAGAATTAATTCTCAAAGCACGATTGGTATTCGGTAAAAACTTTTAAGAATATAGAAATTAGACTATTTATTGTAATTAATTGAACAATGGAATTATACCTACTGGGGAATTATCACTTATTAAAAGCGATAATTTCACATCTCTTATGGACAATTTTAGATATGAGGGAAATTTTCGGTACATAATTCTCGCATTTTTTAGGAAAGTTTCCCTGAAATTTTCACGTTTATGTGCTCTTATCGAACTATAAAGAAGAAAACACAGTTATTTTTATCAGAACTGATTCTTATGACAAACTTGAAGTTAGAGCTTTTTTGAGCGCGGTGCTGTCAAAATTACGTCGACTTTTATAATGTTTGTCCAAAGGTTTGTGTCAATTTTTACGGCATTAACTTTAGTTATGTCAACTTCATATGAGTATGTCTAGATGACAAAAATAACAAATAAGTGTTTTTTGAAAATTGGTTTTAAAGTTTAGCGGTGGTGCACCAAGAGGGCAGAGTTAAGTGTAACTCCTCCCCGAGAGAGGATGTTGGGTACAATAGGCAGAATAAAATATATAATAGCAGAAATAAAATATATAAAGAGTAAAATAGCAAAATCAAATAATCAAAATCCATCTACTTACTAACTATTTCTGATGGTATTATCGGTGGACCAATCACAATATATATCCCGGATGTCCCAAGATGAGTAACCTATTAGAATATTTTGGAAACTATACAATGAAAACTTTCCAAACTTTCTATTCTAACATAAGTCCATGTAAACTATCTTTATGAATTACTCTCATATTTGCAGTGTTGCCATTTGCAGGAAAACTTGGCAACATTTTAAATTGAACACTCTGTATATTTTTTCATTTTTGGATTCTAGAAAATATTTTAGGTACATTTTATGTATACAGGGTGTTCAAAATTCGATGCTCACCATGGAGATCTCCTAAACGGTAGGAGATACGAAAAGTTGCGCAATTTGACGCTTTGCTCAAAACCAAAAAAAAAAGTTTATAAATTCCGGGTAGTTCCGGAGATAGGGGAAAAAACCAAAATCTTTATTTTTAGTTTTTATTTTTCTGCGCGCTTATTCATAAAGCTGTCAAAAAACGCTTAAAACTTTCTACAGGCACTTTTTTAAGATCTACCTAATGAGAGGTCGTTTTCGAGATTTGACATTTCAGTGTGGCAGGAGCACTGTCAAGTTCATTTTTTTCTTATGGACATATGCTTTTTTCTCCTGCCGTTTGGTTCATAAAAGATCACAGATTTTTTACAACCTCATTTTGACAAGTACCTGACGTTCTGAGTTAACTGACCTTCATCAGACCAAATTCAAAGATTAAAAAATAAAGTAAAAAACGTATTTTTAACATATTAGGAAAAGTTATTTGTTATTTCCAAAATATCTTGAGTAAGTTGTAAGCCAAAATTAAATTTGGGCTGCTTTGGGCATCCTTTATGAACCAAACGGCAGGAGAAAAAAAGAATGAGTCCATAAGAAAAAATGAACTTGACTTTGCTCCTGTTACACCGAAATGTCAAGTCTTAAAAACGGACCACTCACTAGGTGGATCCTAAAAAAGTGCCTGTAGAACTTTTTAAGCGTTTTTTGACAGCTTTAAGAATAAGGATGCAGAAAAATAAAAACTAAAAATGAAGATTTCGGTTTTTTTCGCCTATCTCCGGAACCATCCGGAATTTTTAAACTTTTTTTTTTAGTTTTGAGCAAAGTATCAAATTGCGTAACTTTGCCCTAATGGTGAGCATCGAATTTGAAACAACCTGTATATAGCTATGTTCAACTAGTTTTAAAATATTGACAGGTGAAAATTGACATTGTTTAACTTTGATAGCCCGTAACATCGAATTTTTCAACTGTTACTTCAAATTGATAACAACAAATTATTTGACATGCGAACTGTTGAAAACAAAGAAATATGTTACATCCCGTTGGATTTGAGACCAGGTCCGTGCTTGTAAGCACCTGCTTTCTTATGTCAATAAAATTTTATTTATCACATTGCCGGTTACCACTTGTACTTTCAAAATCTTTTTCCTCATACAAGATTTTGAAAACCTACTCAACATCAGAAGATACGCTAAACCGATTGGCTTTAATTATTCATTCAGAGATTCCAGTTTCTGTCAAAAAAGGTCTAAAAATTTAGATCCGTGGGAGGTACTATTTTAGATCTTAGTGAATCCCACTGTAAATGTCTAACCTCAAAGCCTGGCATCTGTTTATAGATTAATTTTCCAATTAGCTAGAAAATTGGCACAGTCTCTAGTGGCCATAATTAATTTCGGTAAAGGGTTCATATTTACGAAATTCAGCCGTATGGTTAACCGCCTGGATGACAACGCAGAAACGTTGGATGCATAATAAAGTGATTCGTTGTTGTTTTAGAAATTGGATATTTTTGTGCCTGCTGTTTTTTGGTTGGTTAAAAGTAAATTCTTTAGTAACAAAAAACAGCCCCACGTAAGGGAACTTTTGGACCAAAAACATTTCACAAAAAACTTAAAACGCTCTAATGTTATTATAGTTACAATTTTTAAATTAATACTATGCCATTTTTTGTCAAAAATCTATAAAGAAAAAATGGCATTTTTAACATAATTGCGGCGCCAAGGCTGGTCCCTGGTTTAAAAATAAATATCACATTTCTGCAAATTTTTGTGTCGGACACAATTTTAACTGAAAATTTTAAAATAAAGTTTACAGAATTTTAAATTTAATGTAACTAAATTTTCCCTCTGCCGCTATTATAAATAAAATTTACAGTTTTTAAATTTCAAAAAAAAATCTTCTTGATCCCTGCCCCTTTTTAAAAGAGCCGTCAACGCTCCTGACAAGTAACTGACAAAACTGTATCAGGTGGACCAATAGAACCACTGATGAGCCCACGCTTCGTTGGATAACCAAGAAAACATTGTTTAATTACTTCTCGTTTCGCTTTGAAAAATTTTGATAATTTATTTTTAATGAAGGAAGTGGTTAAAAACACTCGTAGAAAGAGAATTATAACTGGTATGGTTGGGTCACTGATGACCCATGTTATTTTTTTATTTTAAGTTTTGTTCAGAAATATCTAGGTATCTAACTGACAAACAAATACACAAAATTGTAGATAACTTATCTGCTATAAATGATATAGAAATAGACCCTGGAGTTGATTTTGAGAGTGTCAGTGATTTATTGGATGTTAAGGAACAATGTGCACTTTTGTATGCAATAGAAAGAAAATCAATAAAAAGTACTTTTGGAACCATCCTACCTCCTACGTATAAAACAGTATATTACATAACGAGTGAAGAAAATTTCACACGAGTCTGAAAGTTTTTGCTCGAGGCGCCAGCTTGAATGCAAAAATCATACGATTGTAATAGAATGTCACTTTCTATCGAGTAAAATTAAAGAACCTATCGTTGGCAATTTTGTAACTAACGATAAGTATCGGAAAATTACTAAAATTATATAATAAATAAAGTATTTTTATAGAGTATTTACTGTAATTATAGGAATCAAAACCCCGACTTGTAAGATGTAATTTCGTAATTTTAGCACTTCTATAAATATTGTACAAATAAAGTTTTGCATTGTAAAATTACCAACCGTTTAGTCAAATTAAAATAAATTTTTCAAATTTCAACCAATTTAAAAAAAAAAGATTTTCATTCTACATACTTTTTTTAATTTTACAAAAATTTTGTAATTTAAATTTACAAACTTTGCTGCAAAACTAAAAAAAAATAAAAATCATTTTTTAACAAGCCCGTGGGATACCGAAACGGATACCGTAACATTTCTAAAAACCGACAAAAGGGGTTTTGTTGAGGTTCAAAGGCACTACCGGAATCCGGTGCTTCGTCGCCTCCATATCGTTCGGTAGTGATGTTAAATTGAATGTTTCTTACCCTTTATGCACAGGTTATGTCGAATAAAATTTTTTGGTTCGTAAAATATCGTCACCCTTTTTCTATAGAAAAAATAATTTAGCTTAACACATGTCGAGGACAAAATATTTTACGTTATCCGGGGCTAATAAGATTGCATCTATAATATGCAGAATTCACCAAAAGTTATTTTATTATTTAAGCTGGAGGCACGTAGTTTGTGCTTATTTTTATTTTGACTCACGGCTTTGAATTCTGTCGCTAGTATCTAGTATTATTTTTAATTGTGTCTTCAGCTTTAACAAAGTAAAAATTGTTTAAAATCGTACATTTTTCTAAAAAATCAAAATTTATACATTTACTTTTTTTTACTAACGAAATACTGTGCCAGGGTGAAACAAACGACTGCAAAATGGCCGGCGCAGGCGTGTTACGTCGTGTTCCAATGTAAACTTTCCTACAAATCAGATTATTACAATGTAAAATTGTAAAATTAATATGTAGAATTGTAAAGGTAGTATGTAAAATGAAATTCTTGTAGTAAAACCTAACTAGATGTGTAAATATACAAGTTTAGAAGGAATAAGAAAAAAAGGGTTTTTGCAGAAAAAGTGTAAGTAATTTTTACAAAATATGCTTTGCAATTTTCATACATTTTTGTGTACGATGATTATAAAGGAACGTCCAAACATTAGGGTACAGAAAAACAACAAAAACATTCATGGATCTATTTAAATTTCCAACCACACAACTTATATGTCTATAAAATCATCATACCACTTAAATTTACCTCTTGTAGAAAGTTCCTTTTACCCCGCCGTATCGTGCAAAAAACACAACTTTTCGTGCATGTAAAGCGCACGGCTCCAAAAAAATATTTTAAAATTCATACACACAAACTGCCTTTGGAGCTTTTTAATTTTTTTAAATGGCGATGTATTACAGTTCTTTTGACAGCCCATTTTAAACTTTATGCAAATTTACGTTCTTCTATTTTATTTTCTTAAAATCCTCCGTTTTGGAAAGCAAATCCAACAGTTTTCAAATATTTTATTATTTTTATCCAAAGCGGAATAAAACCGTTCTTTCCCGTAACTTAAGAGGGTCGTTTTTGCAGCACATACGACCGTTTCATTTTTCCAAGCTATAAGTCGGCAGTGCCTTCATTACCCTCGAAAGAGACATTCGCAAAGTTTTCAAGTGGAAACCGTCATTTTTCACGAAAAAATAGCTCCTTGGCTGAACTAGGCTAAAATGCTGTAAAGAAAAAACATTTTATTACACTTCCTAGGTTAGTGCGGAAAAACGCCCTTTTAAAATGGGTGCTGGCATTTCGTTGCTAGCTCAAGTTATATTAAAAACTACTAATCCGATGGCCCTGATTGTTGGCAGTAGTTTCAAATAATTTTTGGTAAAAGACAAAACATTTTATTGCAGAATCACGCGGTTTTAGAAAAATGCGCTTTTATGGCAGGTGCCGGTATTTCATTGCAGTTCCAGCTATATTAACAAAATTATTAATCGGATGACGCTGATTGTTGGCAGTAGCCTCAAACGATAACCATAACTTTTCTACGGTAAAATGACTCTTTGGCAGAACTGGGATAAAACACTGTAAAGACAACACATTTTATTACTGATAGATTAGGTTAATGTAAATAAACGCGCTTTTTTGACGGGAGCTGACATTTCTTTGCTAGTTCAAGCTTTATTAAAAAAAAGTAGCAATTGATGACGCTGATTGCTTTCAGTAGATTCAAGAGATAACCCTTATTTGTTGGCGATAAAATGGCGCTTTGGCTGAACTGGGCAAAAACACTGAAAAGAAAAAATATTTTATTGCAGATTAGGTAAGTAAAGAAAACGCGCTTTTATGACGAGTGCTCCCATTTCTTTGCTAGCTCAGCCATATTTAAAAACTACTAATCTTATAACGCTAACTGTTGGCAGTAGTTACAAGCTATAACCGTCACACTTTACGATAAAATGGCTCCTTGGCTGAATTAGGCTAAAACGCTGTAGACAAAACATTTTATTGTAAAATGATTAGGTTACTTTAGATAAATACGCTTTTATGATGGATCCTGGCATTTCGTTGCTACCTCAAATTATATTAAAAAACAACTAATCCAATGACGCTGATAGTTGGCAGTAGTTTAAAGTAATAACCATAATTTGTTTATGGTAAATCGGCTATTTTGCTTAAAACGCTGTAGAGACAAAACATTTTATTGCAGAATCATTCGGTTAGTGTAGAAAAACGCGCTTATATTACGGGGCTTGGCATTTCGTTTCTAGCTCAAGCTATATTAAAAAAACTATTAATCCGATAACGCTGATTGTGGACAGTAGTTTTAAGCAATAACCATATTTTTTTATGGTAAAATGGCTCTCTGGTTGAACTAGGCTAAAATGATTGGTGTAGAAATATGCGCTTTTATGATGGATCCTGGCATTTCATTGCTAGGTCAAGCTATGTTAAAAAACTACTAATCTGATAACGCTAATTCCTAGCATTAGCTTCAAGTGCTAACCGTCATTTTTCACGGAAAGATAGTTCCTTGACTGAACCAGGCTAAAATGCTGTAAAGACAAAACATTTTATTGCAGACAGATTAGCTTAGTGTACAAAAACGCGCTTTTAGATAAGTAAGAAAAATGCGCTTTTATGATAGTTTCTGGCATATCGGTGCTACCTTAAGTTATATTAAAAAACTACTACTCCAATAACGCTAATTCTTGGCAGTAGTTTTAAGTGCTAACCGTCATTTTTTTACCGCAAAATGGCTCTTTAGCTAAACCAGGCTAATACGTATTTCATGGGACTTTTAATGAAGATTCTACGAAACCTGTTTTAATCGATTACTAATTAATTTTGTTTCTTAAATTCAAACGGTTTAAGCTAGAGCAATGAAATTTGGCACATATATTGGCCTTCAACAGGACAACAGAGATCAAAATGTGTTTTTAAACTATCCCTCATACCTTCCATACTAAGGCACCTGCACATTTGAGCCTCAGTCAATTAATAACCCATAGTATTCCTACAAGTTTATTATACCAAAAAATATTTCGTGACTGTTAACAAGGCTTCTAGGTTAGGAAATTATATTTCACATATTTTCAACAGGTGTGCATTGGATCATTTCTTAATTTTAAATACGCCCAACTTTGCCCCAGCCCCTAGGGGCTGTAAGGGGCTGAGATCTAATTTTCATCATTTTCATATTCCAGAAAACACTTCATACGCATATTTAAAACTCGTGAATTTGGCGTAACAAACATTATGAAATATACTAAAAATCTTAAACCACAGGGGCGACCACTAAATAGAGGCTAAAAATTTTAAATCTAGAAACACTTGTTCAAAATTTACTATACCAGATTTAAAAAGTGCAAAATTTGTTGGCAATTATAAGTTCGAGTTAAAACACTTATATTTTAAAATCCTAGATTTTTTACGTTTATATCTATACTATACTACTATACCTTTTTTTTTACCATATGAAACAGCCCTTAGGGACTGGGACAAAGTTGGAGATATTCAAATTTAAGAAATGGTCTACTGCGCCCCTAGTGGTGCACTTTGTTGACATAGAGTGAAAGATAAGTGAAATATAATTTTTTAATTAAAATTAACAAAATTTTTAGCCCCTAAACTAAGAGCCTTGTTAACAGCTATGAAAACTTTTTTGGTAAAGTGGACCTGTAGGTAATAGTATAAACTATCAACTGACTGAGATTCAGATGTGCAGGTGCATTAGTATAGAAGGTATGAGGAATAGTTTAAAAACACATTTTGGCCCCGGGTGCCCTCTAGGAGCCACATATTTCATTGTTCTAGCCGATACCTCCGACATGGAGGCCAACCACCTTCCATTTTTGAGACTGTTGACAGTTATTATATTAGTTAGTTGTCAAAATGGCCGCCACAAACGTTCAAAGCTCACTAAAACGCGAGTAGATGGAAGGCTTATTAAATATCGGAGGCATCGCTCTAGCTCAAACCGTCTGAATTAAAGAAAAAAACTGATATCCTAATCCTACTTTTTGACTGCAGCATTTTTAGGGCTGTAAACAGGTTAGGCAGTGTTGGTGGCTCCATTAGTAATCGATTAACACAAGTTTCGTAAAATCTTGATCAAATGGACCACGGAAGCCAAATCTTCTACGTATGCCCCCTAAGTATAAAACGCTCTAAAGACAAAACACTTTATTGCAGATAGATAAGGTTAGTGTAGCAAAACGCGCTTTTATGACGGACCCCGACATTTCGTTGCTAGCTCAAGCTATATTAGAAAATTACTAATCCTATGACGCTGATTGCTTGCAATGGTTTCAAGCAATAACCATAATTTTTTTATGGTAAATCGGCTCTTTGGATGAACTGGCCTAAAACGCTGTAAAAACAAAACATTTTATTGTATAATCATTAGATTAGTGTAGAAAAATGCGTTTTTATGACGGGTGCTGGCATTTCGTTGCTAGCTCAAGCGAGATTAAAAATTACTAATCCGATGACGCTGATTGTTCGCAGTAGTTTCAAGCAATACAGCACATCAAAAAAAAAAGCAGAGAAGCTCATACACATGAACAGAAAAGATATCAGAACAGTCGTCGGCCTGCTTACTGGACACTGTCCAGTAAAAATGGGAAGACCAGAAGAGGACCACTGCAGATTTTGTACAGAAAAACATTTTCACCAAGAACAATTTTTTGTAAATATTGTCAACAAATTATTATAATAAAGTACATTTTTGGTGTTACTATATAAAGGGTTCCTAAGATTTTCCTTAGGGATAGGATTTCAATAAATCAAACAGAAATGGCATAGAAAGTTCTGCGCGCACAAAATTATATTATAAGTATATTGAGCAATGGTGCCAGTTTGTTATTATCTCCGGACTGCTTTCATGAGAAAAAATTGTGAGCATAAATCATAGTTGCAATAATAACCGTTGACAAGATGTCTGCAAATTCCGCTAGATGGCGGCCACACCATGAGATGATTGAGGAAAAACTGGGATTCACAGGCATTGCATTTTTATTTCCTTTCGAGTCGAAAGATTTTTATTATTAAACACTACATAAAAAGTGACAGTGCGGACGAGGTCATTGGGCTTTTTGTTTTTGCGTTTCCAGATCGACCGGTTCCTGTGGCTCAAACTGTCTACAACATTTATCATCGTTTTGAAAGGTACGGGTGCATAGATGGTTGTAGAAAGTGTTGCCACGACGGCGAAATACCAGAGCATCCCGTTCTTCCACACAGGGTGGAACGAGACGAAATGGTATGCGCTTACGTTGAGGCACATGAACCATGTTCGACGAAACCGATTGCGGAGGCACTGGATATTCCCAACAGTACTTGCCAATGGATCCTAAAAAAATACGGCTACAAGTCGTTTAAGATTGGGAAGTCGCAGGAATTGCAACCAGGTGATTATTGTCGCCGGTTAGAATATTGTGAGCTTATGAGGGATAAATGTGACAGGAACGAAAATTTTCTATCAAAAGTTTTGTTTAGTGACGAGAAGACATTTGAACTTCATAGCTCTCACAATCCACAAAATAGCCGCTATTGGTCCCGAGAAAATAAACATCTGCACGCAAGTGTTAGAACGCAACATCCTCAAAAATTAAATGTTTGGAGCGGTATTGTCGGGGATCACATTACTGGACCCTTTTTCATTGAAGGGAATTTGAATAGCCAAAAATATGTTGATCTTCTTCAACACCAGGTTTTACTACGGTTGAGGGAACTCAACATAAATTTGGACGAATTGTGGTTTCAGCAAGATGGCTGTTCATCCCACAATTCAGGCCAGGCTACAAATTACCTTCGTCAGGTATTTGGTGATAGAATTATTTTCACGTATGAAAATATCCGATGGCCTCTTCGATCACCAGATCTTGCACCAAATGACTTTTTCCTATGGGGTTGTTGGCACGACAAAATTTTCCAACACCCTCACTTACGGCCTACGACTATACAGGAGTCGAGGGCGAAAATTTTGACGGCGGGCAACTCTATCACCCCTTTGAACATCTAATCTAATTAAAAATTAGATGTTTTCAGGTCCAAACCACAGCTTTTTCTTGCTTAAAGGAAGCGGCAGGGTCCATTATTTACGATACTGAGCGATAAACTCGTGAGGTTGTTAACATTAGAAACAAATATCTTTGCTTTTAATTAAATTTCTTTCCATTCTGCTCTACTAGTGACATCTATCCGGAAACGGCCAAACCATGCAGCTAGCACAAGCAGCCAAAGAAATCAATAAACGGCGCTGTTTTTCCTGCAGAGCTTTTTGCTTGCGATAGTATTGATTTTAAATAAAGCTAGCCCTACACTACATTTGATATTTTTGAGGTGTTTTATGACATGATCTCGAAACATGTAGCGAACCAACAATTCTTCAAAACTAGCGGGAGGGTAAAAGCGAAAAATAAGGGGCTGCCAATATTTGTAACACCCAAAAAGGGGTGAAAAGATTTATTTTGCTCTGTTTCTTTACAAAAAACGTTTTTTTTTACGAAAAACTTTAGCTCTGCCACTTTTTTTATTTTTTTCTTCAACTTTCTCGAAACTTTTGTCATATCGTAGAAAAAAATTATTTTCCCCATGGTCATACTCTACTTTTATTCGAAAAAATTTAGAAACAGAGACGGGATCAGTTTTCCTAAAACAGGGGATCTTGGTTTCGAGTGAGAAGATAAAAGGCGCCGCAGTCAAAAATTTTTCATTTAAATTAGCCGAACGCAAAAATGTTAGAAAAACAAAGCACGAAATAAAAATGGCGCCGCTTACAATTTTTTTTCAAAAATTACGTCATTTCGGGAACGCAAAGAAATAGGTCTAAAGAATATAATTTTTAAGAAAAAAATATCAATTTTGTCGCCCTCCTCCACTGGGACTACAGGGGCCGCGCACAAATTACGTAATGCTCATAGGGGGGAGGGGGGTTACAAAACGTTACGTAGGGGGGAGGGGGGTTTTGCGTTTGCATTTGTGTGAAACTAAGAAAATTTGGAAGGAAAATAAGTGAAAAGTTTTTTTGTTGGGGGGGGGGGTAGTGGTCTTGAAATCGTTACGTAATATTAGGGGAGTGGCGTGCCAAACCGTTATAAAACATTACATAGGGAGGGGGTCAAAAATTGGTAAAATCACCGTTACGTAATTTGTGCACGGCCCCACATCTGACTGTTCCTCCTCTTTGATTTCGAATCAAAGTGCAAAACCCGGGTTGGACGTTCGAAGGCGTCAACCCGTCCTATTTGCTTGATAAAGTTTCTACGGAAATATCTCAGTCGATTTCTCCGGCCGTGTATGAACGCTTTAGGTTAGGCATTTGCATGTACCTCAGTCCTCAGCCTGTAAACAGTGCGTAAGGACAATGGTTACAAAATGAAAAGCCGAAAAATATTTTTTTTACGATATCTTTCATCAGTTTGGTATTAAAGTCGAGCAAAAACAATTTTTATTCCAGTCCTAAAGGTATGAAAATGGAAAACATTAGAAAACAACAACCTGGAATGGATTTACTACATGTAAGATGTAGTGACAACATCGCCCCATGCCCATCCTTTTCTGCCTAATGTGCTTTTCCGCTTGTCTGCGTCTTATACACGGCTGCTTGGCCCCCTAAGGATTTGCTTAGGAACCCTGTATATAGAATTGTGTACAATTTTTACACAAACTGTTCTTGGTGCAAATCTAAGAACAATTTGTGTGAAAATTTTATACAACTGTGCAAAATAAATCCACAAATTTTTCCCAGTGTGCGACACAGCCACAGAAACCGCAGAACATATAATCTGTGAATTCCCCGCCCATCTCTGGAAGCTCTCAAGGGAGTACTGCCATTATCCCAAGAAGGGGGCCAACTATCTCCAAAGAAAATAGCTTCTTTGGAAGAAGACTTAAATTCCTGGACACATGCACAAAATTTCTTCAAAGTAAGCAGTGCCAAGCGGCAATCTCCAAGGCTTTTTTTGCCTGTGTTTAGCTTAAAACTCAGTTATTAAATATACGAATGTTCCAAGTGCCTGCATGCTCCTCCTTAAGGAAAATGTTTTCATTACACAGCTGAACCTTGCACTCCGTTACTTTAAAGTGTCTATTAGATTACTGAGATTTTAAATCTCGTTCCTGAAACACATATGACGAATTCCAGTTAAAGCTTTAGTATACGCCACAAGCAAAGAATTTGCAAGCCCTAGTTACATTTTATACGGGCGTCTTCATGAGAAGACTATTTAATTATTTAGACAGGAAAGCTCGCAAAAACTTTAAGATTTTGTTTAACAAGTAAGTGCTAAATACGCAAAGTTTTGCAGGTTAAGAATTTGTTAAAGAAACCTTATTTAAATTTACAAAAATTATATTTTAAACTTAGCTGCTTTTAAGACTGTAAAACAAAACCTATTTCAAATTATAACTAATTGGCTGATTACTATATACGCCTCGCCATAATTAATAGGCTGTCATTCAATTCACAATCTTCGATCCCAAAAACCCCTAAACAATATAATTATTTTGAACCAAATCGTAGATACCTACACGGTACCCCCCCTAAGAAGATGTCAACTACATGACTTTTTAATCCTTGAGCTTGAAACCGCCTATAATCCAATTTTAAACCTTATCGGAGATACTTAGAGAGTAGGCCTTCACCCCCTTTGATCGTTTTAAAATTGGTTTGATAATACAGAAACCTTTAAAAGCGATTGCACAATAACTCAAACTCTTGTTGTAGATTCCAGACTGTATTTTGTTTAATGTAAAATCTCGTACCACCCCAAATTATTATATTTAGAAAAAAAAAGGTTGGGCCGTCCGCCGTAGCGAAGTGGGCAGCGTATCTGCCTACCGCACGGAAGGTCCCGGGTTCGAATACTGTCTAGGTGCATGGATATTTTGTGTTCACTTTAACTTTGCAAAAAGTTTGCTAACACTGAGCATTGATCCTGTAATGGATGGAAAATCCCAGTATAAAAAGAAAACAAAAAAAAGCAAAAACGCCGCTTCAAGTTCCATACCATTTTTCTTTTGGTTTGATACACCAGAACCCATATTTAAATGATTAAAATACTTCTGGGATAAATGGAGTGGTTTCAACGGTCCTGTTTGAATTTTGCAAAAAATCTATAAAATACCTATGGACTAACTTATAAGGCGAAATATAAGCAAATTTTGTTTTATAATGACTTAGAACTCCAAGTAATTGTAAGTTATTTTTACCTTCTTCAAAACATCCATATTTCTCAACCCCCAATCAAAATTTAAAAAAATTCGAACCTCCTTTTTTTTTATCTAAATACGAATTTTCTGACCTTTTCCTCTCTGAGACAGAGAAAATATTTTTGTGCACTTTTAATCCCTCATTTTAGGAATAAAAAGGGCGTTTTTAATCCCTTAGAGATTAAAAATAAAGCTGAGTTCATACAGAAATAAAATAACATAAGATAAGATAAGTTAAAAATAACATACGATAACAAAAAAATTGGGTGTTCACACAGAGAAATAACATAAAATAAGAGATCAGTTCCAGCCAATCAAAACGCGAATTTTTGCGCATGCAGGCTTACCTTTTATCTTTTTTATTCTTCTTCTCTTGGCTCTCCAAAAGCTTTTCTTTTTTTTCTATAATTTACAAAAAAAAAATAAACAAAGAATCCATAGATTTAAGGTTGGGTTCACAAATCAATTTTGGTGAAAATTCGTTCGTCGCGATGACGTCACGGTCATGCACGGAATGCGATTTCATATAAAATAAAATAAGAAGATAAAAGTTTGCCATCTTTCTGTTATTTTATCTTATCTTATTTTTCTGTCTGAACACCATCAAGCAGTCCCATAAGGTGAACTATTTTATTTTTTCTTTCTCTTACCTTATGTTATCTTATGTAATTTTTATTTCTGTATGAACCCAGCTTAATGTTTATAAATAATTAAAAATAATTTTAATCCCTGGGGGATTTGGAGTAAATTTTTCCAAATTAAACAATAAATTTTTTGAAATTTTATGTATTTGTTAAAATGTATGAATGAAAAAAATTATTATCATATACATGATTTAAGTCAAGTTCTTATTATGATATATATTTACATTTACATTTACTTGGGCGCAATTTGCAAGGCTTACGAAGGGTGGACAGTTGGATGCAACATTTTTAGTTATAGACGTATTCTGCACATACGTAGCAGTCGCCGCTGCCGTTGTCGTCTTCGTTTTCTGAAACTGATCTTCCTATGGTTGATGCTGATGCCACATCGACATCGCAGGAGACATTGGTGACGCCGTTTGATGACAACAACTGCAACACAATAGCAACACTTCCATGGCAAAATAAATTTTGGGTGTATCCACCATGCCAACAACAATCAATTGCAACTATCAGTAATACGAGCTGTCAATCTTGAAACTAGATTACCGTTAATTGGTCTACTGTTAGTTCTTTGATTTTTTGTTTTTAGTTTCTCGCATTCTAAAGAATTGTATACCTCCCTACGGTCGGGCTACAAACATTTCGCCGCGGGATTAACAGAGGCACTTCGGTCCCTAGGTTTATATTGTACTATTATGCACTTTAGGGGTTAAATAGGTACGTTTAAAAGTGGCACTTTTAGTCCCTAAGGGATTAAAAAAAAATTTAAGTAAATTTAATCCCTCTGAGATAAAAAAAATTAATCCCTGGAAAATTTATCGCAAGTCAAACCAAACAGCACTTGCTCTTGACCAAGATTTCATTCTTAGCACCCTTTCTTGGAGTCGACGAACCATTTGGCGTAAAAATAACGTGATTATTAACAACAATCTTTTCCTTAAGTGAAGTGTAGCCCTGCCTACGGTCGGGCTACAAACATTTCGTTGCGGGATTAAAAGTAGCACTTTAGTTTCTAGTTTTATAATGTACTATTAAAACTTCAATTCTTATTTTTACCACTTTAATGGTATAGAGTTTTGAATGTCCTTTTCCAAACTATCCTTTAACTTTCAGGTTTGTAGGTCATACTCTTATAACCTCTGGCCCACATAACATTGGAAGAATATGTTATAGGAATATTCCCTCGAAGTGATTTTTTGAATATTCTATTGAGAATATGACAGGAATTTTGCAGACCTATTTTTTGTTGCATATTTTTTAAGAGTTATATCGGTTTATCAAACCAGGAATTTTTAAGACCGTATTCATCGTAATTCATCGTAAGAAAGATTCATCATAGGAACTGCAATTCGTCAAATCAATTTTTCATCAAACCCCTTCAATAACAAATTCGAGATTTAACAGTCCCATTTTTAATCCAACCATTGTTCAAACTCATTCAATATCACACCCGGAATTCATAAAACCCGTAATTTATCAGAAAATTTTTGCTAAATTGATTGCGCATTCGCCAATAACACATGAATGCAAGACGGGCGAATGCAAGTGACATTTATATACAAACTATTGAAGGCAACCGGTAAGTATGCGCGCGTAACAGCGACAAATGCATCAAACCGCCGCGCCGTTGCGCCACCTGCGTGTACGCCTCCGGTTCATGTGGTATTGGCGAATGCGCAATTAATTAAGCAATTATTTTCTGATAAACTACGGGTTTTACGAATTCCGGGTTTGATATTGAATGAGTTTGATGACAATGGTTTGATTAAAAATGGGAGTTGTAAATTTCGAATTTGTTATTGAATGGGTTTGAAGAAATAAGGCTCGGATAAAAAATTGGTTTAGCGAATTGCTGTGCCTATAGTGAATGATTTTGTAGTTGAACTTTCTTTTATTTAACGGGTTTGATTTTGCACATTCTGATAAACCGTCGGCGTCCATAATAACCTGATAATCAAGTTGTTTTTATGAGTATTCTCAAAAAGAATGTTTTTGTCAGGATTTTGGAATCTTTTCTGAAAATATTACTATGTTGTGAAAAGATCGCGATTTACATGATTTATAATTATAATTTAGTTTAATGTCATCTATTGTAGGTAGATGGCACTAGAATCAATATGTTCTCTATGTAGCAGGTAATATTATTATACATTAAATACAGCAAAAAGATGTTTAGGTAATCTTTTGATAACGAATCTTAAGTAGTACAGCAACATAATGGTGATACACAGAGAAAACCTAATAACTTACTAACAAAAAGATAGGGCCGCGCAGGAACTACGTTCCTGTAGCGCATAGCGCATTGCGGCGGAGATTGAAAGTAATGCTTGTATTAAGTCAAGACCTACCTTGCCCCGTTCTATATGATCATGAAAGAAAGACAGAACATTTTTTAATGTCGAAATATATTTCACACAATTTTAATTTAGTACCTTCCGGTTTTTGCCACCGTTTGTCAAAGTCTGTCAAGCCTGGCAAGCGGTTTTTTTAGATTTTCAAAAGTGAGTTATTTTAATTAGTTTTGGTTGGAAATCGTCCGAGTTTATGGGATTAGCTATATAGTGGATTAACAACTTATTGTAAAGTCTAAAATGTTATTCAAATCAAGCTGCAGGATCACTACCTTAAAGCTAGAGAGCATGGAACTATTTGAAGAGTGCCGAAAATTGGGGTTCAGATTTTCTCGAACCAAATCCCTAAAGAAAATATTGTGATGATTTATACAGAGTTAAGCAAGAAGATAATAGGTTAAAATACAAGAACAAAAAAAGACATATAAGTTAAAACATTTATAAAATCTGTAAGACTTATACTGGGATTTTTTCCCAATTAATAAAAGAAAATAACTCAATAAAATGTTGTTACCTTTAATATTTGATAATATTCCTCAACATAGTTATAACCCCCTCCTCCTATTTTAGACTTTTAAAGGGTCCAAAAAACTTTTTGTAAGCTAAAGAAAGTTTTTTAGCTGCATGGAACAGTACAAAGCTGGTTAAGGTTTGTATAGAGCTAAAACCTTTCTCGAATGCATTGCTTTTTTAACACTAGAAAGTATGGAAAAACTGCGCCTTATAAGTTTTTTCATATCTTTTTATTATTAAATAAGTAAGTGTCTGTAAAAAAACAACCATAACAACTTATGTATTTTATTATGCGTCTGGCTGTACAAGTAGTTCCTTCCTGTAGCCACTGGCTGCGCTCGTGTCGCCGATAAACATTGAGGTACTTATATCCATAGGCTACTCCGTAATTGCACTTTAGTTGAAGACTAATGTATATTTGGTGGATATTCATGTGGATATATATACACTGCATAGCTTAGGATATCCATTTCGTGGGCATCTGGACATGTTTTGAATCACAAAATCATATCCCTGCAATATTCAATAGGAGTGTATATTTGCTATGTGTGATATTATATTCGGTGCCCAGGTATATTACTACAACTTATTGCCGGCATGTGTTAGTAATATTCCCAATGGTGAAATGTAACATTTCTATCACATTTTTTGTTCTCTAAGTATATGACTGTTACATTACAGGCATGTTTAATTTTTATGTGGGGGGTGGCTAGTTAATTTTTATTCTTGGCAATTTGCAGCTCGATAACTTCGCCGGCAACGATAACTTTAACACTTTTGACTGTTCAAAATAGCTTTTGGTAAGGTTTTACGTTGACGTCCAGTTATTTGACGTTTGGGATATTTTATCAATTTTTGTTTTTAATTTTCAAAATAAAATTAGTTTACTGTGGTTTTTCATTCCAACCCAAAACTTATACCATCCTAATTAGGTTCCCAGAAATTAGAGAATAAAAACTACCCAATACCACAATTGGCCCCTTTCAGGCCGCAGTGCATAGTTCAGCTTTCGGTAGAGTGCTAACCACCAGTTTTGAATACATATATACATACCCAAATTTATCGCTTTTATTTAAATGCGTTTTAAAGCATGTACCTCTTCAATGATTCATGAAAGAACGCTCAAACAGAAAAACAACCTGGGGTGTGTCTTAGGTATACTAAGGTCAACGCCATCTCGTCGAAAACGGACGTGGAATTTAATGGAAGTTCGCCAAAACACAAAGAACCCCGCACGAAATACATTAAAAAATTATTTCGGTGAAATTTAACAAAATTTGACTATGTTATAGTGCGTTATGAAATCAGAAAAATGGGTAAATAAAAAGTGATTTCTATAACTAATTCCAGAGATATAGACGGTCAAAGTTTAAAAAAAAACGTCGTTTCGGGGACTATTTGGTACGCTCAAAAAGGCATTTTTTGACCGAGATAAAATAAGTGATCGACGAATATGGGTTACCGAGGAACCACACATGAACTTTCTTATTAGAGACATAAAGCTATTTGTAACTCATCGCGGTATACGTATCCGCATCTAGCGAGAACCAAGCACATTGATTGGTCAGAAACTTGTAGCACGTTCGAAAAGAGCAGATATATGCTAATTTGAGGTGTTTCTGAACGTAATAGGTGCTGACATACGATACGTGTGCAGTAACGATACGTGATACCTAGCGTATCTCAACACCTATCGCGTTTAAGAACACCTTAGATTAGTACACATCTGCTCTTTTCGAACGTGGTACAAGTTTCTGACCAATTAATGTGCTTGGTTCTCGCTAGATGCGGATACGTATACTGCGATGTGTTACAAATAGCTTTATGTCTCTATTATTTGTCAATTGTCAAAATGTCAATTTTTTGACACATTTTTATTTTCCTCTATACAAAAATTAGAAAATATTTTTGAGCAAATATTAATTTTTTAGTATTTTCTAGATAAATTGAACGAGTTTTTCTTCCCAGTAACAGTTACTTTGTCTTACATGTTTTTTTCAATTTTTTTACTATAAAAACTTGACAAAAATTGTTTTCTACTACGAAATAATTATTTTGCAACTTAAAAATCTAAATATTATTTTGCACTCAGTGAGAGTGATAAGTAAGTAAACTTTAAATAAAATACATTTCATTTTATTATTTTTTCCTAGCTACGAAGTATATGCAAAAAGCTCTATATCATTAATTTTTATAAAAAAGTAGTAAATATTTAATTTCTTTAAAATTGATCGACGGATTTTCATTTATGCCTTTACCATACTTTTATCTAATATAGGGTGCAATTTTTTTTATCACTTTATGTTTTACATCTAGGATGATGATTTTTTAAAGGTTTCTTAGGGTACTCTAAACTTACTTTACTTGCTTAAGTTTAGAGTACCCTGACAAAGCTTTAAAAAATCATCATCCTATATGTAAAACATAAAGTGATAAAAAAATTGCACCCTGTATTAGATAAAAGGAAGATAAATCAGTTTTAAATAAATTAAATATTTACTACTTTTTCCTAAAAATTAATAAACTTTTTGCATGTACTTCGTAGCTAGGAAAAAAATAATAAAATAAAATGTATTTTATTTAAAGTTTACTTACTTATCACTTTAACTGAATGCAAAATAATGTTTAGATTTTTAAGTTGCAAAATAATTATTTCCTAGTAGGAAACAATTTTTGTCAAGTTTTTATAGTAAAAAAATTGAAAAAAAAAACATATAAGATAAAGTAAGTGTTACTGGGAAAAAAAATTTGTTCAGTTTATCTAGAAAATATTAAAACATTAATGTTTGCTCAAAAATAATTTTTTAATTCTTGTATAGAGGAAAATAAAAATGTGTCAAAAATAATTTTTTTGACTAGCCCCTGTATAAAACCTGTTAACATTTTACCAACAAAATAATAAGGAAGTCCATGTGTGGTTCGTCGGTAACCCATATTATTTGATTACTTATTTTATCTCGGTCAGGAAATGCCTTTTTGAGCGTACCCAATATACCCCGAAACGACGTTTTTTTAAACTCTGACCGTCTATATCTTTGGAACCAGTCATAGAAATCAATTTTTATTTATCTTTTTTTCTGATCTCATAGCGCACTGTAACATACTAAAATTTCGTCAAATTTTATCGAAATAATTTTTCAATGTATTTCGTGCGGGGTTCTTTGCATGTCCTACGTACGTCAAAATTCTTAAACATATATCATGCCAACAGTGCCAAATAGCGTTAGTCATCGGAAGTTTTGAGCACGACCAAAGACTATCTAGATTACTTTACTTTTTTACAATTTTTTTTACTTTACTTTTTAATTTACTTTACTTTTACTAATTTACTAATTAGTTAACCACCGCTTTTATTTTAGTCCAGATTTGTGGCTTAAATGATTTTTTTAAAGTTCTTTTTAAATTTTATTTACGTTATTTACAGTACAATGTTTTTCGTTTCGTTTCGCTCTAAAATATTCGGAATTTTTATTATGGAAGTGCTTAAATGTGGAACGTAGTATATTAGTGTAAAAATGGGTTAAATTGTATTTTTATTGAAGAGTTTAACAGCATTTTTCAAATTTTATGTTTCTATAAATAGCGAGGAGCACAACCAATGCAGAACTGAGGAATTCATATTAGATTTAATTTTATTTTGGATTTCTTTTTGATAAAGAGATACATTTACAATTTGAAAAAAATATATGATTTGAAAGGTATGAGTGCAAATATAGTAAAGAGTGATAGGAGAAATTTATTCGGGATACAGGATGTCAAAATGTGCAATTTTTGTTGTTTTTTTTTGGTATTTCTTTTTAAGAAATCAGAAGAAACTTTGCAGAGTGGCACATTATAATAAAGGTAATAATTCAGCATAACCACAAACACAATAGCCGTGTTAGCTCCGCGGCTATGCACATGCGCGAAAATTTCACGAGCCGGCCGGTTTCGCGACCTTCGTCTTCGCCCTTCGGTCGAGACGCCATTTTTGTTGATTTGTTTGAAAGTTTTTAGGACTTATAATAAAAACTGTTCATATCTTGGAGCTTAGGATGTTGCCGCATAAAAAGACGTGCTGTGTTTGTGGATGCCGCCAAACAACAAAAGTTCCACAGGTTGGTAGCTATTTTTTCTTAAAATTTGAAGGAAAAAAAGTGAAAATACCTAAAAATTATTTCTATTCTTATATTTATTTATTTAAAAATAGAAAATACTTTTTCTATAAACGTCAACAAATAGAAAAATTTTGACAACTGCACAGCTTTCTTTCTGGATTTTGGTTGGTTAACCGATGAAGATGGCCGCGCATTTGCAGAAACGCCAGAAAGAGACAATAAGAGTCATAAAAGAGTAAAAGAGAACGGTATAAGCATATATATAGGACATCCTGCTTACAAAGTTTTGCACGCCGAAAGCATTGCAAGGACGTATATTTAACCTCATACATATATGACTGGTATTTTGTCCTTTTTTCTCCAATAAAAACAAAATATTTATATAAAACATTGAAAGAACTTTATTTCTTTGTTTAAGCAAATAAACTGTGAATTTAAATCCAGATATAGTGTACGGAAATGATGATAATTTAAGGCCTAAAATAATTAAGCGTAATTGAAGCAGTAAACGTTTGTATTTAAGCAATTTTTTCTATCTTTTTGTTGAGAGGTCGCGTGCACACACAATAAAAATCGAAAGAAGTTTTGTATTTTGTGCAAATTTATTAAATTTTAATTTCAAATTGTCAAATTGTGAACATGTTTTCGCCCAAGTATGCCATCATGAGACTTCAACAATCATTACTCCTGTCATTTGACTTTTTACAAACACTTTAAAATTTGGACGCACACATTTAAAAAATATTTCTTTTTTTGAAGTAGCAAGTTCTTAAAGCCTTTAAAATTAGCGAAGAACGTGACCATGTATTATAAGGGTGACCATGGCCGTCCATAAAAGATAGTGTCTCTCCGTTTTATATGAAAAAATACATTTTTTAAAATTCTTGAACATTGCTTCGTAGTCTGGAGGCGTACCGACTCCTGAGAGTTGTTGAGACTCGAAGATTTCAACGGAGTGTGTTGTTGGCGGCAGCTTGCTTCTCCTTTATAAGGTAGCTCCTCTGCACTTCCTGGAATCTTCCCCTGTGCGCGTGAAGATCGTGGTTCTCCGAGTGGATTTGGAGTGATAACAACAAGAGTTTTTAAATTATATTCATATCTAACCAACTAAATTAAATAAGAAAGTTATTGTGTTTTCTTTCTTAGAATATGTATAGAATTGTGTGATTGTGAAGAGACATTAATCCAGCAGTAAGTACCTACCTAGCCATATAGTGTAGTTAGGCGGACAAGAGCGCTAAGAGTCTGTAAGGGCGCGAGGAACAAATAAAAGGGGTGGATAAATATTACAAAATGCTCCTGTTTACTTTGAGATATAAGTATAGGTGCTACTTTATTCCAAATTCATCCGGACCAACTTTTTGACACTGACAGTGACAGTTTCATTAAGTTACTGTGTACAAATGTCAACCGCCATATTTAAATTGGATTATATATACAGGGTGGATTCTTTAAACGGAACGGTGCTTCTAACGGGTTAAAATTTGGCTTTATAAAAAAATTCAAAAACACGTCAACTGAGATTTTTAATTTTCTTTAATCGTACTATCTTGGATTTTTTTATGTCGTTTGGTTTACGAGGTATGGCAAAAAAATATATATTTTTAAATAGGACACCCTGTATAGTTTGACATTTTGAATTCTAAAAAAAATTATCTTCTTCACAATACTACACACTAATACTCTATCTCTTATGGTTTCCAAGATAGAGGCATTTAAACTAGCATGGAATTGTTGTCTGTGTCCTGTTTTACGGGGGATATTTGAATGAATGTCGAAGTTTTCCATACAGATTTAGATAAAAATATCTTGATTAACGTAAAAGATAGATCATATTGTGTGGTATTTCTGAAGAGAGAACTGTTTGCAGATTTCAAAAATTGCAAAATATACAGGGTCTCCTATTAAAAAAAAATAAAAAATTGCCATACTTCGTAAACTAAATGACATAGACAAAATCCAAGATATCACGATTAAAGGAAATTAAAAATCTCAATTGACGTGTTTTTGGATTTTTTTATTTAACCAAATTCTAACTAGGGTTGCCAGGTGTCCCGATTTTTTGGAATTTGCCCGCATTTGGACCTCTGTGTCCCGAATTCCGAAAAGACTCTTTTCGGGACGCAAAATGTCCCGTTTTTTTGCTATTCCTCAATCTGAAGTGAAAACGTCATAAAAAAATTGTTTCTAGCTTCCTTTTATACCTTTCCTTGTTTTGTTACCTTGTCTTTTTATTAAGCCACTATTTTTACATTTTGTTTTTTTGGCCGGAACGGGCGTATCGTAGGTTAGGCGGAGTTAAACGTTGGGAGGTTATGTTTTGGTTTTGTTGTGGTGTTTCACGGTCAATACACAGTATTTTACTTTGTTTACCTTCTAATTGAGTACGTTATTTTAATAATATAAGAAGTAATCCATGGATGTGGAAAGCAAAAGTGAAGATTTCAATGATGAGGTAAGCTGATCTGATGCTTTTGGTTAGGTAGGTGGTAGGAGTATATTTTTCGGTTTCTGTTTCTTGCTCTGCAGTGTTTTTAATAAAAAAAAATGTCCCGAATTTGAAACAGATGTCCCGAAAATTTGCTTATGTTGTCCCGAAAAACCAATTCTTAAACCTGGCAACCCTAATTCTAACTCGCTAGAAGCACCGTTCCTATTAAAGAATCCACCCTGTATATTTTGTTTTAAATATAATATATTATATAAAAAAATTATTTGTGAAAATATTAATTGTCAAAAAATTATTTGTAAAAATTATTATTGTCAAAAAATTATTTGAGAAAATTATTATTGTCAAAACATTACCCCCCCCCCCCTTCGAAGCAAAAAGTTTCTTATGGGGGGCGGCAAAACAAGCTCTTGCACGAGGGCGGACAAAGAGCTAGAACCGGCCCTGGTAGTAGTATAAGGGCGTCCCGTGGGCCTGGCAATTAGGCGTCTTCATGGGCCCTTTCTGCCGTGTTGACGAAATTTAAAAGAAAATACTTCTTTTACATTCATATGAGGGATCAAAATGGTGCTTTTCGTTTCTATGGACTAAAAATGGTACTTTTACTCCCTTGGAGCGAAAATTAAAAAGTACGCTAATAGAACTTTTTCGGTAAATCTTTGGCGATTTCGCAAGCCTTTATCGCTTCCGCTGGAGCCTCGTCCTTTATTTTTAAATTTTTGAAACTTTCAGAAAATTTGACAGTGAAGTTGTTAGTAAGTATATCACTTGTTACCCAGTATCTTAACAACCTACTATAAGTGAAGCTGTCTTATGTTAAGGTCATGATGGAAATTTAAGCCTTAAAATATTTTAGTGTACCCTTTTTGTTTAAGCAATTTCGAATATGTTTTTCATATTTTTATATGACTTTTCTTACGCTAATACTTACTTTTTCAAGTTTTCATTGGTTTTTTATAGTGTCTGAAATAAGTACGGCTCAAAAATATTTTTTCTTTATTAAAATGAAAAATGTTTATGGTTGTTGAAGATAGTGGATATGATTTTTGTTTTGACATTTTTATCCAAAAAACAGCAAAAATTGTAATTGTTCAAAGCTTAAAGTGTGTAAGACATAAGGTGGTATTAATTTCTTTCAATCAAAGTCCTTTACAGTCTTTAAAATTACCGAATAACGTTTCCTACTATAAGTGTATTTTAGCACATCTAAAAATAATTTAACAGGTACCTATTTAAATAAATTATTTTTAGGTCCATCATGACCGTACCATAGAAAAATATAATTTGGCTTTGTGTCAATTTATTAGTCTATGTACAAATCGGGCAGAAAGGGGGGTTCGTGTACAAATCGTGCTAACTTTATGCCGTTAAGCTAACTTTGTTAAGGCTAGCTCATAGATTACTCTATGGCTTATTGTCATTCTGGTAAATGCGTTTTTTTCAAGTTATTGCTCCCACCACTTTTTTTGCATGGTACTTTTAAAAACGCTTTAACTTTCTTAAAGATTAACATAGAGAGTCGAGAATTACAGCAAAGGATTCAGTGGAAAAACACGATAAAATTGTTTTTTTTTATAAAAAAAGTTCCAAATTTTGCTTTGTTTTGTCACAAAAAAATAAAAAACCTAATTTTTAGTTTTTTTAAAGCAGTTATTTATTTTCAGAAGCCATTTGCAACTATATTAAGGCAAAATTTGAAAAAAAATCTTGAAATAAAACTTGTAGAGTAACCATTTTTTTGTTTTTACCATTTAATTGTATATTACATTTATTTCAATGGAAAAACAAATTGATTGTCACTAGAAAGACCACGCGTGAAGTTATTTTTTTTAAGCTTTTATTTAACTTCACCGCTATGTATGTTTGTATGTTCGGACCAAATATTCAGATTGAATACAAATTTTAAAAAAATGTATATTATTAAGCACCCTCTCCCCCTCTACGAGAGGAGTGAAGAGAGGAAAACGCCTAAATTTGTCCGATTTCAACCAAAATTGGTATGCGGGGGTTTTTGGAGATAAGAAATACGAATTTTTAATCAGATTTTCAAATTTCAATGTGGCGGATTCAAGGTGGACGATTTTTGGTCATGTTTGGCTAACCAATTTTAACTGACTATATATCCATCCGATTAATTGTCTTCAAATTAGGTGTGCATTTATAGTTCCGGTGCCAATATAATAACATGGTATTATCAGATACCCTCCTCCCCCTTACAAGGGGAGTGGAGGGGGAATATATTTAGTTTAGTTCGATTTTAATCAAAATTGGCATAAAGGGGTTTTTAGTGACTGGGATTATGAATTTTTGATCAGATTTGAAAATTTTAACATAGCGTATTCAAAATGGACGACTTAGAGTACAAATTTAAAAATTTAAAATATTTTATATAAAAAAGCTTTTCAAATACAAGGTTTTAGAAAATATAAAGTGCACTAAAAAGTTGAAATAAAAATTATTTTCTACTTTTTATGCACTTTATATTTTATAAAAGCTTGTATTTGAAAAGCGTTTTTTATATAAAATTATTACCACATAGGCTATAATTTTAATTGGCGGCCCGAGTGGCAAATTACAGGCATGCGTAGAGTTACGCAATAATCAGGTGATTTTCCATTATTGTTTCTTAACCTGGAAAAGAGTAATCATGTCTGGAGAAATTAATTTGTGTTTCTGCGTAATATGTCAAAAGAAAGATAAAGATAAAACAAGCAAAAAAAATAAATTTAAAGTTTTAAATTTTTCAATATATATTTTATATATTTTTTTTAGAATAGGAGCGTTATAAATAATGGAGTGTAGTACCTGAGCAGAGAGCCTGTTTGTATTTTAAAAGTTTAAATTTGTTTTAATATTTCTTAAATACAACCTACTTTTAATTTTCGTTTTTTTACAAATTTCTTATAAACAAATATTCTTAAGAAAACCATATTTTAAAATATTTAATTTAAAAAAAAATGCCGTTCCGCCATATTGAAATCGCCATATTGTTAAAACAAATATACATACTTTGGGATGACCATAAAACGTGATCTGGAGCCGTTTTACAAATTTGGATTACATTTTTTGATATTATTAATTAGCCCATAAACCCCCGCTTTTTACTCCTTATTTTCACATAACTCAAAAACTACTTAACCGATTGTATTGTTTATACCTAATTTGAACTAAGCGTTAAAATAGGTACTTTTTTTACATTAACTTTTTTTTCGTAAACCAATAACAGAACAAAAAAATTAAAATCTTTTTTGTTATTGTTTTTTTTTTATATTCTTGTACAAGAATTATAACTTTTTTTTCCTTCATCATAAAAATATTACAAACCAAGTATTTCAAACTTTGTTTTATCAAAATCGAATAAAAATAAAAAAGTTAAAAAATACACTGCAAAAAGCTCTTGTAGTTTTGGGTAATATAATGAATCCCAAATATCGCCCAAAAACCTTTATTTTTGACCAAATATTTAACCATACCTGAAAAACTACTTGACCGAATGGAATCTTTGAATGAAAAAGACCATCTTTTTTGTGAAAAATTTTTTTTGTTGAATTAATAATTTAAAAATAAAACTTAAAAAACTTTTTTTTAGTTTTTTATTTTTACAGATTTTTGAATTTTTTTTAATGAAAAATATTTTTTTTTTATTTTGCTTATTTTTTTTTTCATAAAATATATTACAAACGAAGTATTCCCAAATTTTTTTCATCCAAGTCGGATAAAAAGAAAAAAGGTTACAATTTTTTAAAATATACGGGTTTCCGCCATTTTGAATCCGCCTGACTTTTTAAAAACAAATTTGCCAGAATGACAACAAGCTAAAACGTGGTCTACGGGCTACCCTTAACAAAATTAGCTTATCGACTCAAAGTTAGCACGACTTTCACACGAAAGTCGATTTGTCCATAGACTATTAGCTACACCAGTATGATGTGGTCATTTTCCTTTCTTGCAAAAGAAATTTTGATAAAAGAAGAGTGTCTTGTTATCCTTCGACGTATAGTAGCCCTCTCTCCGGTCGGGCACAATAACAATAATAAACAAATTAATATTAAGCAGATTTTTTTTTATACCTTCATCAAAAACATGATTTTAGTAACTATCTGCAGATAACTAAAGCCTGGCTTTTTTGGTTACCGATGCAAAAAACTTTTTTTTTTTAATACCATCATCAAAAACATGATTTTAGTAACTGTCTGCAGATAACTAAAGCATGGCTTTTTTGGTTACCGATGCAAAAAAACTTTTTTTTTGATCACGGTTGCAAAAAAAAAGATTTCGGTCTGTTTTTTACCCAAAGTTAAACAGAAAATAGTGAAAAATAGTAATATTGAAAAAATCTAATTATTCTTGCCTAAAAATTAAGTCATTTCCGCCAGTTTTCACCAAGTATATACAAAAAAATAATTTAAAAACATCGTCAAAATATCAAATTCTCAAAGATTAAAATGGCGCAACAATGAACGTCACCGAGTAAAAAGACACATTGCTATGGAAACGATTGTTATTTCATTTACCAGCCGCCTTGATGTATGGTGTAAAGATGGTGCGTTGCGAGAAGTGCTCTTCGTTCGATTTTTTTAAGGTTTTTTCCTGTTTTTCTTGGATTTTCTGAAAAAAGTATTAAAAAAAATAATGTTCACAACTCGCGGCTAAACTGTGCTTTTTTTACTCGCGTTTTTAAATACCTCGCTGCGCTCGTTATATAAACCAACGCTTGTAAAAAAGCATTATTTTAGCCACTAGTTGTGAAAACTACTATATTTGTTCACGGGTGCAAAAAAAGATTTCTGTCCGTTTTTTACCCAAAGTTAAAAAGAAAAAGCGGAAAATAGTTATATTGAAAAAATCTAATTATTCCTGCTTTAGAATTAAGCCATTTCCACCAGTTTTCACAAAGTATTTACGAAAAAATCATTTAAAAATATTGACAAAATATCAAATTGTCAAAGATTAAAATGTCGCAATAATGAACGTCACCGAGTAAAAAGACACATCGCTATGGAAACGATTTTTATTTCATTTACCAGCCGCCTTGATTTATAGTGTAAAGATGGTGTGTTGCAAGAACTTCTCTTCGTTCGTATTTTCCTGTTTTTCTTCGATTTTTTAATAATATATTAAAAAAAATAGTGTTAACAACTCGTGGCTACACTGTGTTTTTTTTAATCGCGTTTTTAAATACCTCGCTGCGCTCGTTATTACCAACGCTTGTAAAAAAAACACTATTTTAGCCACCATTTGTTAAAACTACTATTTTTCTAATAATTAAATTAATAAAAAAGTACAAGAACCCTTTTAAATATAAATTATTTGACGCTACGCAAAGCCACTTTTTCCCTACTCCTCGAACATTAAAAAACCAAATATCTTAGAAACAAAGGAGTTTGTTTATTTTTTGGGGTGGTAAACAGTGTTGAACTCGAGAGCAGCAGCACCGCCCCCAATTGGAGCTGCATACTACGTGGCCCTAATTTTAAGGCATCAGCAAGCAATCGCTCTGGAGGAGGCTTGTTGCGCAGAACTAACTGTGAACTAAAAATGATTCTCGTGTCCGTAAATAAAAATGAAAGTAACACTCGTGGCATATCGGACAAAGCGTTTTTGTTTCTCACTTCATTACGACCAAGCCTCCACTGTCTAATGAAGCATCCAGACACCTACAGACCTGTTTCATCAGGGAGTCATAGGATTGTACCTGGCAGCAAAGCTAAAATTAGGGGCACGTAACATGAAGCTCCAATTGGTGCTGCGAACGTTACCTCTTTTAAGAGTCATGTAACAGTGACCTTATACTTTTACAGGTTTCGTCTTTATAACCTGCTGAAAGGTATTCTGTATTTACGGTCTTCTGCACTTTTCAATTTTGTTGTTTTTGTTTCTCGGTTTATTCGACAGGTGGCGCACACAGGTACTACGTCTCCGCGGATTAAAAACTTTTTGTTTTAAATTCGAGAGGTGTCTGTATAGCTTCAGCTGCCAGGTACAATCCTGATGACTCCTAATAAGGATGAAACAGGTCTGTAGGTGTCTGGATGCTCCATTAGACATTGGAGGCCTGGTCATAATGAAGTGAGAAACAAAAACGCTTTGTCCGATATGACGCGAGTGTTACTTTCACTTTTATTTGCGGACACGAGATTCACTTTGTTGTTTTTTAGAAATCTATTACCTCCAAAAACTATATGGGTTTCCAAATATCCTTGATGGTGGCTTTGTTCTGTCTCCTCTAGCTGCTTTTCCTATATCTGCGAATACATCAATAGGATAAAACAATGATAAATAAAATTTTCAAAACGTTTGGCATTAAAGGACGGCACACATAGGGACTTATCGGTACATAAAGTCGGCATAACCTGACTTTAATAAAGACGGCACTATTTTTGACAATTACGCACGAAGTTTAAAATAATTTTGATATTGTAGTTGTCTAAATATGTCATCTTTGCTATCAAAATAATGTCGACTTTCATAATGTTTCTGCCTGCCTTTAATGAAGGACGGCATTAACTTTAATTTGTCAACTTTAAGAATGGCTCAATATGAGCATGTTTAGATGACATATTTATATGACAAAATTGTCACAAACCTTTCGTACGGAACTGTCAGAAATAGTTCCGAGTCAGGCTATGCCGACTTTATGTACCGATAAGTCCCTATTAACTTTAATTTGTCAACTTTAAGAATGGCACAATATGAGCGTGTTTAGATGACATGTTTATATGACAAAAAGGTCAAAATCCTTTTAACCTTCATGCGGAATTGTCAGAAATTGTGCCGAGTTAGGCTATGTCGACTTTATGTACCGATAAGTCCGTAATAAAAATTTTATGCCAAGAATTATAAGCATAAATTAAAGCAAATGATGCAAACACAAATTATTTTACGGTAAAACTTCAACAATACGGTTGAATTAGCTAATCTCTTCCAGTTTTGAAGTGGAGCTAATCTGGCTCTAGTCGGTATAATTATTTTAAGCGGCCACTCTCAGGAATTACCGGGCATAATTTAATATTAATCCGGGATCAGCGTCGTCGGAACATCGCCTAACAAACCAGAATGCATTATTCGGATGATATTTTAAAGTTTTGTTTTAAAAGTGGTCGGCAAAAAAAAAGATTAGACAATAGAGTTCTGCCGTGCAATATGTATTTTAACGATGAGGAAAGTAATTCACCTGAGGAAACAGACGAACTTTTCAAAAAATTATTTTTTTCAGTATATTCAGATTATCCTAATACACATAAAAACTTCAACCAAATTAAAATTTCTTCCAATTTGGAAAATTTTAAAATTTCTCTCACTGATGTTTATAACAAAATAGAATTTTTAGATAATAGTTTAACCTGTGTAAATTTAAATGTAAATCAAGTCAAACATTAAAAGCTACAAAGGTATTTAAAAAATGTCTTTCTTTATTTCCTAAATTATTTCAATCAATAGTCATAGATAAAATTACACCATATTTTTAAAACATAATTATAATCCATCAACACGGGTTTTCAAAAGGTAAATCCTCAATTACTAATTTCTTGACATATGAAGAAACTTTATTGCAAGCCTTGGAGAGTGGGTATCCAATAGAGTGGGTATCAGGTTTTGAGAGAGTTGATCATAACCTAACACTTAATAAACTTAAAGTTATTGGTATCTGTGGCTTGGCTTTCAAGTTTCGCAATAATAAAACTGAAAGACGCCAGGCAATAAAAATACAGAATGCTGTGTCAGCCGAATTTAACATATTGTCAGGTGTCCTCCAGGGCGGACATTTTTCTCTATTGTTATTTAAAGCATTTATAAATGATATATCTTCCGCTTTAGAAAACTGTAACTTTGTACTTCTTGCTGATGATCCAAAATCCTCTCAACAAAAGTTGAAAGGGCTTTCAGCATGATTTATCCGTGAATGCTGACAAACTAAAACTGTATCTCTTTATAGAAAATTAAACCATATAGATTTTACTTATCAGTTATATAACTCCAATTTGAAGAAACCAACTATCATGCGTGACTTGGGTACCTTTTTTGAAAGAGAACTCAGTTTGGTTGAACACATAGATATTATTGCAAGTAAAGCTATGAAATTGCATAGATTATTGTTTAGAACATTAAAAGAGCAACATTTTTACATTGAGAAATGCTTTCTTTACAATTGTAAGGTCAATTATAGAATAAGTTTGTACTATTTGGTGTTCATATTATGAGATTCATAAAAATCGTTTGGAAAAAATACAAAGAAATTTCTTGCGCTTAATATGCTACAAATTACATCTAATATCTATTGGGTCAATTGAATATGACCAGCTAATGAGTCTGTTGCACTTAACAAATCTAGACAATCGTTGAAAGTTACTATGATTTTATCACTCTGTTTAAAATACTAAATAATGAAATTGACTCTGTAGAGTTACTATCGTTAACCAAGTTTCTTGTCCCATCACGAAACACAAGAAATCATAAATTATTTGCAATCCAACAACATCGCACTAACTGTGGTTTTAACTCCCCACTTAACTTACCACATTAGCAATATTTATTAAAATACTAAAAAGCCAAGTATTTTTTATTCTTTATCTTTATCTTTATTTATAGCTGTCATAACTACGGAATTTTGTTTTGTTATTTTGGCTTATGATACTTATTTCAAGTTAATTTAAATATTTAGAATTAGTTATTTGAAATTTATTTACTATGTAAGACTGTAAGTGGCTTGTCCGTTAATACAATAAACTAAACTAAACTAAACTAATCTAAACTCTACAATGAGTATCCAGAGTTTCAGCAAGTCAAGAAGAGACTGGTTGCAGTGCAGAAAGCTCAGAAAGATAGGACCTCTGATAAGAGAGATTTGGGGAAAACAGTAGGTCATAGATAAAAAAATCAGTAGATTTCAGAAAAAACACTAGAATTTCTTTCCCAATAATTGACGATATATAGCAGCAAACAAGCAAAAAGAAAACTCTATCTATGGTCATTTTTTATTATTAGACTACAAAAAACGTAATTAACGCCAAAGGAAACGACAAGGCCTAAAGCCTAGCACAGTTCGCCTTCAAAATAGTCAGTGACGGTCCCGGGGGGGGATCGCCCCCCCCTCTTTGCTCCAGAAAAAAGGAGAAAACAACAATAAAGATTAACTCTGTGTTTCGGACTTCCATTGTCTATATTTTATTTATACACGACGTTTCGATCAGTACAATCTCTGATCGTCTTCAGGTGTAAACTACAATCAATTCCTAAGGCTACTTAGTACTTATATATAGTGAGAAATCACTTAACCTTGAAGTTTAAGAAGTTGGCTCCGCCCAAGGAGGGGCTTCCAAATATTTGGGATTTCAATACTTGGTTTACTGAAAATACCCTGATTCTGCCCAATAAAGGCAGCTTCAAGGAATTTTCGTTTCTTCCAGTGTGACTCCTTGTGCAAAACCTTTGCTTCTGCCCACTTCATTCGGTGTTGTTTTGACCATGCATGTTCGGCAATTCCTGATTTCGTGGTTTCACCTTTTTGGGTATTCGTCTGATGTTCCTTAAGGCTAACAGATAGTGGTCTTTTAGTTTCGCCTATGTATGATTCACCACACTCACAAGGAACTTGGTAAATGCATTCCTTATTTTGTATGTTCTCCGGTTTTGTTTTACTAAGAAGGCTTCGAATTGTATTACTAGATTTAAAGGCTGTTTTAATATTAAAGTTTTTCGCTACTCTTCGAATTTTCTCTGATACTCCTTTAACGTATGGGATTGTAAGGAATGCATTTGCCTGGTTTTGGTCTTGTAATCTCTGTCCTGTTTGTTGAAATTTAGAAATAGTATCTGTTATAAGTTTCAGGCTGTAACCATTCTGCTGCAGATCCTTCTTAATGTTTCTTATTTCGATTTCCAAGTCATGAGAATTGTTACAAATTTGAACGGCTCTGTTATACAAAGTTTTGATTATGCCTCGTTTGGTTGTAGCAGAATGATTTGAACCTTGATTTAAATATTGTCCTGTGTGAGTGGGTTTACGATAGACTGTTGTTCTGATGTCGCTTTCTACTCGTGTGACAAGTACATCAAGAAAAGGAATTTGACAATTTTGCTCCAACTCCATTGTGAATTTAATGGTGGGTCTTATGTTATTTAGGTGGTGAAGAAATTCTGAAAGTTGTTGGTCATTCCCGGTCCAGACAATAAAAGTATCATCAACATATCTCAGCCAGAGCTTAGGTTTATATGTTGCGGTATCAACCGCAAGTGATTCGAACCACTCCATGTAAATATTGGCCACCACTGGCGAAATTAAATCTTAAATCTTTTGTTTTAGGAACAGAGGATAGACTTGTCAGTTTTGATGTCGAAAGTCTATACACCAATGTTCCAATAAAGGAATCGCTAGATATTATTAAAAAGAGACTGGTTGATGACAAATCCCTTTATGAACGTACCAGCCTACCGCTGGAGGGAGTGATGGAGTTGTTGGAGTGCTGCCTACATAACTCTTATTTTCAAGTGAAAGATAGGTTTTATGCTCAGGATGACGGTCTGCCAATGGGTTCATCGCTTTCGCCAGTGGTGGCCAATATTTACATGGAGTGGTTCGAATCACACGCGGTTGATACCGCAACATATAAACCTAAGCTCTGGCTGAGATATGTTGATGATACTTTTATTGTCTGGACCGGGAATGACCAACAACTTTCAGAATTTCTTCACCACCTAAATAACGTAAGACCCACCATTAAATTCACAATGGAGTTGGAGCAAAATTGTCAAATTCCTTTTCTTGATGTACTTGTCACACGAGTAGAAAGCGACATCAGAACAACAGTCTATCGTAAACCCACTCACACAGGACAATATTTAAATCAAGGTTCAAATCATTCTGCTACAACCAAACGAGGCATAATCAAAACTTTGTATAACAGAGCCGTTCAAATTTGTAACAATTCTCATGACTTGGAAATCGAAATAAGAAACATTAAGAAGGATCTGCAGCAGAATGGTCACAGCCTGAAACTTATAACAGATACTATTTCTAAATTTCAACAAACAGGACAGAGATTACAAGACAAAAACCAGGCAAATGCATTCCTTACAATCCCATACGTTAAAGGAGTATCAGAGAAAATTCGAAGAGTAGAGAAAAACTTTAATATTAAAACAGCCTTTAAATCTAGTAATACAATTCGAAGCCTTCTTGGTAAAACAAAACCGGAGAACATACAAAATAAGGAATGCATTTACCAAGTTCCTTGTGAGTGTGGTGAATCATACATAGGCGAAACTAAAAGACCACTATCTGTTAGGCTTAAGGAACATCAGACGAATACCCAAAAAGGTGAAACCACGAAATCAGGAATTGCCGAACATGCATGGTCAAAACAACACCGAATGAAGTGGGCAGAAGCAAAGGTTTTGCACAAGGAGTCACACTGGAAGAAACGAAAATTCCTTAAAGCTGCCTTTATTGGGCAGAATCAGGGTATTTTCAGTAAACCAAGTGTTGAAATCCCAAATATTTGGAAGCCCCTCCTTGGGCGGAGCCAACTTCTTAAACTTCAAGGTTGAGTGATTTCTCACTATATATAAGTACTAAGTAGCCTTAGGAATTGATTGTAGTTTACACCTGAAGACGATCAGAGATTGTTCTGATCGAAACGTCGTGTATAAATAAAATATAGACAATGGAAGTCCGAAACACAGAGTTAATTTCAAACACATCATTGTCTCACACTTTCAAACAAACAATAAAGATGCTGGTGGTAATAACCCTGAAGAATAAAAAACGAGAAATTGCAGAAAGTTCCCTCCACAATATTTTAGGATAGTTTGACCTTTAAACCATCAGACCAAGAATATACAAACGCATGACGAACTTACCATGAAAACCATTGAAAATAAGGAACAGTATTAGAGTGTCTATTTATAAACTAGTTTTAGACAAAATCAATTCGGACATAAAAAAGTATTTTTGACCTGAACCAAGGTAAAATTAACTAAAGTCGTTTCTAAGTACTATAAACTGTTTTATTAATCCAAAACACAAATTCTTGAACTTTTATTGGGAGAAGTTAGTATTTGGAAGCAATATTGGTCAGAAGTAGGCAAGAGCTTATATCAAAACATACCTGATAACGTTTTCGAGGCAATGAACAAGTGTGGCAATATTTTTCCGTTGATTAAAACATTCTTGGATGTTTGCCAGTAAGTAATGTCTCGTCAGAAAGAAGGTTCTCATGCCTCAGAAGATTAAAAACACTATGACGGAAATTCGTCTGACGGGCTTAGCGTTGCTGCATATCAACCGACATATTAAAATTGACATTGAGCGAGTGTGCCCAAAAAACTGGAAATTATTTTTTTTGAGATGGGCATCTTATGTTTGAGATATGCGATATAAAAGGTAATGTTTCAACAAAAAGCTTTTTAGACCTCAAAAAAAAAGTACTTAGCTATTAGGTTTGTTTATTATACCAAAAATATACCCCCCCCCCTACCCTGGCTTTAAATTTTGTATGAAAACATTAAGAAAATCAAAAGTGGAACATAAAATACGGCGCTATAACACCTTTGATATTTACGGTATTAATTTGATTTTTTGTTAAAAATGGCATTTGAAGGGTCATTTTCTTAAAAATTTTCGACCGCTGCGCTTTCACAACATTGATATATTTACAATTTTAGTTTAATTTCAAATCAAAAAACGCATTATTTAGAGCAATTTCCTTAAAAATTTTCCGACTCAAAAATTACAGTTTTAATGTAATTTTCTAAAAAATTTTCTTAAACATTTCTTAACAAAAAAAATCTATGAAATAAACGACTTCAAATCTGAGGACCCCCTCCCTAGATTTGAGACCAAATCCTCGCTTGTAGTTACTAAGTTTCGTTTGCATATATTGATATGTTCCTCATAAAAGCTATGCTTTTATTCTATTTTTGTTCGTATCGAAACCGTCCTCCCCTTTTCAAATGGCTGGGACCGCCACTGGAATAGTTTACTAGTTCATTTGCAATTTTAACGTGACAACATGCTTTTCTTTTTTTTTCTAATAATATAAAAAGAATAAAATCTAAAGTAGTCGATTCAACAAGTTCTCAAACGCAGGACGACGCGCACGCAAAATCTACGAAGTGGCGTGACATTGAAAATCGACTACGGACATAAAAAAGTGGGCGTTTTCATATCGCTTTTTTGCATATAAAAATTGTAATTGTTATTTTAAATAGGTATAAATTTCCTTGAAAAAAAAAGTAAATCCACGGCTCATATTTTTTAAAAACAGAAAAAAGCAGTAGATTCCGCCGCAAAAACAGTAGTCAGTAGACAAAGACCACAAAGCAGTAGACCTATTGAAAATCAGTAGAACCTGGCAAGGATGACTTGTGGAGAATACTGGGAAGACAACGAATCCGCATTCCTCTACTTTGCAAGATCTTCAGTCTAAAGGGGAATCAGAGGGTCTTTCAATGAGAAGGTAAAATTTCCCCAAAAATTTCAATTTCAAATACACTAAAGCTCACTGTGATTGTTCCAAATTTAATTGGGAAATAACTGTGGTAAACTGGGTTTCTAAAATAATCCTTACACAAACGGAAAACCACATTAAGAAGATACAGACGAACATAGGACGAGGTTTTCTCTACATCCTACATGTAGTAAATCCATTGCAGGTTATTGTTTTCTAATGTTTTTCATTTTCATACGTTTAGGACTGTTTAATAACCAACTGATGAAGGCCATCGTAAAATAGTTACTTACCTAACAAGTGCGGAAATTGACACTTTACCGCACGCGACGGCAAGAGCGGTAAATACACTTTACGCATGTGTTAGGTACACAATTCTACCCACAAGCCTCAAAAATTCCCCAAAAAAAATATCTGTTAGCATAATGAGAAATAAATTTCCAATGTCCATAGTGAAGTTAAATATAAATAAAAAGAGAGTTTTCTGTTGGTAAAACTCTCTTTTTATTTAAATATCTGTATTTTAATTTTCTGAAATAAACGTAGTCACTTTAACATACTGAGTGCGGTAAAGTAGTACATTTCGCACGCAAATGAGTACGGTAAAGTACACTTTACCACAGGCGAGTAGGTAAAAATTATTTTTTTGGCTGATCATTTTGTAACCACAGTTGGACCGTTGCAAAGGGAAAATCGACTGTGAGTGTATTTGCGTCATAGACAAACTACTCTGCCAGCCAGACCGAACCCAAGTTTTTTTTCTATGATTTGCGTAGAAACTCGATCGAGCAAATAAGACGGAATGACTCCTTAACAAATGTCCGCCCCGGGTTTCGCACTTTGATTCGAAACCAAAAAGGAGTGGTGGTCCCAGGGTGGGAGGGGTGGGTGACAAAAATTGATATTTTGCCTTAAAGTCAAAACCATTAGAGCTATTTTTTGTTTTTTTTTTATAAAATATTTGGCTCGGCGATAACAATACATCTTTTTTATTTTCACCTGCGGCGCTATTTTGTTTCTGAAATTACCGGAATTACCTAATTTTTGAAAAAATATTGTCTGCGGCACCATTTTTATGTTTTGCTTCATTTATATAAAAAATTTTGCGTCCCCTAATTTATTTGCAAATTTCGCCTTCATAAACTAAAACGTTTCCTAAAACACCCATCCACCTTTGTGAAAAATTTTATTTTGCGTAGTAAGTAAATATTTCTTCCTTGGGTGTTTCGAAAAATAATAGCCAATGAAAAAAATATAGAAAAATTCGGCAGAACTGAATCTTATTCATATAAAAAAATCGTTTATGCACTTCAGGGATTAAATCTATTTTAGAACGGTCTTAAGTTTAAGTGAAATTTTTGGATTTAAGCATTTTAAAAACCCTCCTTGAGTTTTGGACATTGATTTACAGGAATTTTAATAAATTTGTTTATTGAATAATCATCTTAACACAATCTTTCGTTGGATTTCACAGGAAATTTTCAATTTATAAGAAAAGAAAATTAAAACATTTAAACTCACGCGAGGTTTAAATAGTAAATA
Organism: Oxystoma pomonae; assembly: GCA_963921995.1. NCBI lineage: Eukaryota > Metazoa > Arthropoda > Insecta > Coleoptera > Brentidae > Oxystoma > Oxystoma pomonae. The sequence continues at coordinate 99,067,682 of OY998165.1, forward strand.
CTGTGTAGAATAAATTAACATTGAGACTATATGTCACCCTAATTAAAACTTACCCTTGTTAGTTATTTTTTCCAAATAATAATTGACGTTACACATCGATTTAGATGAGTAATAATAAAATAAGTAATAGATTAATTTTGTATTTATTTAAAAGGTGTTTTTATTTATGAAATATATTAAAAAATTTAAATGCAAGTTTTTTTTTCATTTCTGTCACTGTCGAAATGACAGTTTAAAAATATTAGCGCTGAGTTCAATCCCAAACAGCGAGTTCGAAGCTTTTAACTCTGCTTGCACCTTGGCTTGCACCAACCTCTACTGATGAAAGCTGCAGCTTTAAAATGAGTGGGCTTTGAGTAAGGAAAGATTTTTTGACTGAGCTTTTAGATAATCTCAATGTTTTACTTTTAGTTTGTAAATAAATTAATATAGTTGTTTTGAATTTTTTTATTTGGTATATTTTTCGTGCATAATCAGTGACCTTCACTTACGTTTATTTTACCTTGTAGTGCCCTCATAAATATATTTTTTGTGCTGAAAACGGGTTCAAAATATTGCGTTTTTCTGGACAAAATAGGAGGTGTTTTATTGGGTAAGGAACAACTTGGGATATTAAATAAGGCAAATGGGTCTTTGTAAAAGCGGTTACTTAGGGAAATTATAAACGAACTTATTACCAAATTCCAAAAAAAAAACAATCCTTTCTTCTTTATAACCTCAAACAAAAATAATGAAGCTAATATGTGCCAAATTTTTGGCGTATTCACCATTTGCCATTTTGAATCCTGCCAAATAAAATTAGATTTAAGGCATTTTCTTCTAAAATTTGGTGTAGGCAATAATATTTATCATAGCAGTTTACTTTCATGACATGATAATTTTTTCAAATGATGTTTCAGCTAAAATTCTAATGAAGAATCAGTTAATGTTACAGTTTAAAATGAAAGATATTGGAGAAGCCAGATTTGTATTTGGGATGCAGATTACACGTGAAAAATATGAAGGTATGGTTGGATCAAGAATTCTATATAGAAGGTATGCTTAGGAAATTTCTGTAGATACCCCAGTTTTACTTGGTGAAAAATTATTTAAGGAAATGTTACCCAAGAAAAAAGAAGAAATTGAGGATATGTCCAGAGTACCTTATCAAGAAGTTATAAAAAGCACAAATATCAAGACCTGATATATCCTACGCAGTAAATAATGTTAGTCGATTTACACAAAATCCAGGTCCTATATATTGGACTACCCAAAAACGGATTCTTAGATATTTAAAAGGTACGAAGAATTAAAGACCAGAATTTAGTGCTGCCGATCAGAAGAAAAGTGAAATATTTGGATATGCAGACGTTGACTGGGCAAGCAACATAGATGACCGTAGATCAGTAACTAGTTACGTGTTCCTAAAAAATGGTACAGCTGTTTCGTGGGTAACCAAGAGGCAATCTACAGTTGCACTTTCAACAACCGAAAGTGAAGAAGATTGAACGAAGAATTTTGTCAATTTATGCGAGCTATAGATGTAAGGCATCATTTCCTGAAAGAACAGATAACTGAGAAATTGTAAGAGATGAAATATGTTTCGACTGAAAAGCAGATAGCAGATTTTCTGACAAAAGCTGTTGATAAGAAAAAAACTAGATGGTGTGCCAAAAGCCAAGTTTTAACCTATTTCAAATGTTTAGGTTTTAGTAGTTGGTGTTTTTAGTTTGTCAATAACTGAAGTGATTAATGTCATGTCTTCTTAAGTATTTTACAAATAATAATCGTTTTTCTAGCCCCACAACCTATTCCCTGCCAACAAAAGGTATATCGAGATCATACCCAGTTTTTGTTAAAGTACATATCTAACTTCATAATCAGATAATGTGAAATCGTTGTTGGATATAAAAGTTCTTAAACATGAAAGAAAATAAGCCACGTGCTCCTTTATTCCCTTAAGCTACGCTCGTTCCTCTGTTATCTTATACCTATAACTAGCTTTAAAGCCGTGATCCACTAAACGTCGCCTAAGACAAACTAACACCTTATAATCCTAATAGAAGATGTAACGTTAATCCCCTTAGGGTCCTTCCCAAAACTGCGAAATACTTAGCTACCTACTTAGCTTTTGAGATAAAATACGCTTCGCTTCTCTACTGCACCAATATTTATTATTTGAACGATATTTCTATCAAGTACGGATGTGTTTTGGCTTAAAAATGCATCGCTAAAGTCGAAATTATACCTATTATTTGTAATTTATTTTAACTTGTATAGGCAAATCTCGCTTAGACCACGTGATACGTGTTTTGATTCGGGGGACCCACGAATGAGAAACGCATAGATGGGACCGCGTTTTTGAAAAAGAGAACAATATAGTAACCGTGTTGAGGTCGCAAAAACGCACCGTGAAACGTCGAGTGCATACGCTGATACTGCTGGTCGGCGGCAAATGTGAACACCCCGGAAAATACTCGCCTGTAGACTCTTCGACCCCGCAATCTAACTTGAGATAGTTACCTCTGACAGTTATGCGGGCTTGAAGTGTGTGGAGGCGGGTATTTTTCCTGGTATGTGTAGTATGCTGGATCTCTCGAGGAATGCATTTAGGAAAAGAGAACAATGGTAACTATGTTAAGCTCGCAGAAACGGACCATCAGTATTCAATACTGCGCCATCTGCAGCCCTTTGTTCCAAGTAGCATCATTTTTTAAAAGGGTCATAAAATAGTGTTGACGAGGTAAACAGTGGTATAGTTGTATTGTTTTTTTTATAGAATTGTCGGAAATTTTCGCCATTTTTGATTACAAAAATAGGTTTTTGGCCTAAATAAAGACGTTATTTATGGGGTTTTGTGTATATGTGTTTCAATCGAAATATTGCTTTTTAGAGTTAAGAATAACATAAAAAATTCAATATTTGTCCCAGAAAGAAAAAAACGCGTATGAAAAAAAACTGATATTAAAATGAATATTTTTTTCCCGTTTTCTCAAGTATTTTTGGAGCCTATGAAATTTACGTGAGTGTATTCGAAAACTATACAGTACACACGGGACCGCAGCTGATTTTCAGAGTAGGATGACTTGAAAAACAGCTTTTACTTGATTATAGTATATAAATATTCATATTGCTGGATTGCTCATAAGGAAGTTTTATAAAATCTATATGTTGTTTTTCTATCCATTACTATGTACCATAAATTTTTATAAGCTGGTGTTGAACAGTTGTTTTTCAAGTCTTTTTTACTCATTTAAGGGATATATTAGAGTTATAAAATTATCACCAACACTAAATAATATAAATTTTGGTTATTTTATGAAGGTTTTATATTATTTGCTGTAACTTTTATATAGACAAAAATGCTTATTGGGTTTGGTTTTGTTTTTGAGATATGCCCGTTTAAATGTACGCCTCTGGAAAATAAGAAAATATGCAATGGCCAACTCTATTTTCAATATCTTTTTAAAAAAAGAGGCACAGGAGACCAAAATTCATATAATCTTATTAAGAACACATGTCCAGGTTCGAGTTTAACATTGTTTGTATTATAATTTTCTAACACACATACAGGGTGGCCCTAAAAATCTTTAGATAAGATCAGCTAATAAAAACATGGTATTATTTTACTAGAAAGGTACGATAAAACGTCAAAGTTTAACTTAATTCATCTATATGAGAAAACGCAATAAGTTATTTAGATATTCTGCTAATCAAAATTTCTATAGGGTGGTCTAAATAGAATTCTCAGATAAGTTGTTCAAACGCTGAAGTACGAACTAACTTTTTTCTGATAAAATATTAAACAAAAATAGTAAATATCACTGTTTAATCACTATTTTAGTGCCAGAAGATGATTTTAATAAGTCAAAGTTACTAACAGGGTGTACCAATAAAATAATCCGGAGAAGCCGCAACAAAAAAAGTGCATTTGAAAGGGAAACTCAGTGCATTTTGATAAAATAACTCTTACTTTTTATGGTGCATTGAAAACACATAGGATTGAATCGGCATAAAAATAAATGTTATTTTATCAAATTAAACTGAATTTTCGTTCAAATTCACTTTTTGCGTTGCGGCTTTTCCTAGATTAATTATTTTATTCGTACACCCTGTAAGTAACTATAACCTAATAAATTCACCTTCTAGCAATATAATACTGATATAACAGGGATATTAGCTATACTTTTTACATAAAGGTGTAACTTAAATCGAGACATTATGTTTACCACAGCTGCGACAATGCCAGATTGCGCTGAAAGTTGTATCTCTACATGTAATGTTTTTAAAAACATTATTTTTATAACTCATTTACATGCAATTATGCAAATTCTCCGGTTTTTTTTTAAACATGGAGAAACACCTTATTATTATTCAAATATATAAAGAAATTTAGGTATATTATATAATTGCATTTAAATTTCCTTGAATCTTCACAATTTTAAATCAATAAAGAATTTAAAATGTAGAGGTACATGTTATGGTACTTGAAATATACCTCATTTTTTCGATCGAAATAGCATATAAAATACCTGATATTTTGGCCGAAAGAATAATTCTTTTTATTTCCCAATATATATCGGGAATAAAACCTACAACAATGTGACAACGTCGCATTTCTGTCGGGTCAGCCATATAAACGTGTGTAAGCTGCTCCATTCATAATTTCTCTACAGCGTTGTAGCTTTAGCATAATCGAGGTTTTGGTATATTTTACAGATTCATCGAGAGTGTTTTTTAATATTTTTTTGATAGATTTTTAAGTGTTTGTGGCAAAAGTGATGGGACAAATTGCGTAGTGTGAAGAAAACTGGAGATCGCAGGTGAAAACCAAACATTTCACAGGTTTGTTATCATATGTTCTTTCGACGCCATCTTGTGATAGGCCGTGCAACTAGTGTTGCAATAAATAAAAAATGTAATTAATAAATATAGCAAAAAAATAAGTTTTTTTGGAATATTTTTGCTAATTTGTGATAAAAACAATATGGTAAGCACTTATAATTAATTACACTATATTTGATATAATAAACCAACCCCAGCTCCGACATTTTTAAATATCCTATATGAGTAGCAAAAAAATGTAAGAGGTGCGTATGATATTTATTTATAACTACATCCACAGTTTTGATACTATCTGTAGTCAGATTTGCTTATAAATAGTACAAGCGTTCAACTTTTTATTTATAATATTTACATAGGTAGATACTCCACATAAGATTTTTTTTGTATTTACTAAAAATGTAAAATACTTTTGTACGTATTAAATAAAAATTATAGTAGAGTGTATAAATTTCATTTTTTTTACACAACGAAAAACCATCATATAGTACGTATAATATAGGTATCATCCTTTTTCGAAATACCACCATTTTTAGTCGAATTTGCTTATTTTTTCCACATTGGTTTTTTGGTAATTTCCCTAAACAGTGCGGAAAGTGATACTTTTCTGCACACGATAGCCGTTAAGGGCGAAAAAGGCACTTTTCACACGTTTTTAGTACAACAATTTCCTACTCGCATAAAAAGTTTCTACCTAAGGTTATATATATTTGGTATTTTTAAAATTAAAACCAAAAAATAATTTTGTTTCCATTTTTAATTTAATCTATTTTATAAATGCATCTAAAAACTCCAATTACTTTTACCTACGCTAATTTTTTAATAAAGTTTTGCAGGTCACTTGACATTAAATAGGTAAAGAAACTACTTCGCAAATGCGTGTGAAGAAGTGTACTGTTGCATATCAATTATAATGTGGAAAGTTCAACTTCCCACATGCCGTGCCTAAAAAAATAAGCACGGCGTGCATAAAAAACTGTCATAGCGTTAAACGTTTTTTCACGCACGCAATATTTTTTAAAATATACCTTATGGACCAAATTTTTTAATTTGAGTTTGAAATGTGTGTTCTAAAAACTACTTTTTGATCAAGAAACACTCATCATAAACACTCGTAGAAAAAAAATTGTACCTAACCCTTGCGGAAGTGTCTTTCCCGCCCGAACTCCTCCCGTGCGTAAAAGTATCACTTTCCGCACTAATTAGGCAGATAACTATCTCGAGAACATTTAAAACGTTACTATTTTCTTTGTTATATCTTTACATAAATATTTTCATAATGACAAATATAATACCTCTCCATACCCTCGGTATCAATTATTAAGTATAAAAAAATGAAAGATTGTATTTCCAAAAAAATTTGACAGGTGTGAAAATAAAGACCAAACCTTTTTACATTTATAAATAACGAGCCGCTTCTGGCCGTTGCTAAACGTAAGGTGGTTGGAGCATGTGTGAGGAGGAGCATGTCTGGTGCAGCGTTGCCAGTGGAACATAAAATGGTTTTCCCTAAATCTAACGACTGATCAAGCAATTTATGAATGACTTGATGGGTCTAGTTTAGTTAAACGTCTTTGACTTTTTCATATTTTACCAGAAACAAATTAATACGTACTTCAGCGTTTGGACACGTGTTATCTGAGAATTCTATTATGATCACCCTATAGGAATTTTGATGAGTGGAATATTTCAATAACTTATTGAGTTTTCTCATACATATGAATTCAGTTGAACTTTGACGTTTTATCCTACCTTTATAGTAAAACAAAACCATGTCCATTAGCTAATTTTAATAATAAATAAATAAATAATAAAATCTGACCTGGACATGTATTCCTATTAATACTGTATAAATTTTGATATCTTCTATCTCTTTTTTTGAAAAAATATTGCAAATAGAGAGGGGCCCAGGCATAATTTCTTATTTTCCTTAAAATATCAGGAAGGTCAGGAATCTAACATATTGCAACCCGAAGCCATTTCACCGATACCGGCAAATAATGTATTTAGTGCCCCCTTCTTTACTGCTTCCTTTTCCCTTTATGATGTGTTATTTTTTTACCTTAAATGTCGGCGATTTTTATCGGGATCCTTTCTATTGAAAATTTTAAAGTAGCTATATATTGCTATGTTTTCATGGGTATTGAGTTCGTTTTCAAAACTCATTGTATCTTTTTCTTTTTTATAGCGTTTTCTTGCTCTTGATAAAGAACACGCTCTATAAAAGAAGAAGATACAATGAGTTTTGAAAACGAACTCAATACCCATGAAAACATAGCAAATGACGCTTAATAAATATATTTTAAAGAGCTCCTATTTAAAGCACTATAATCCAAACAAATTAAAATAAAGACAACAAAATATTTAACTGCAGTTGATTAGTGGAAATGGTAAAGGGGCTTCTAAAAAACGTTTTTTTTTTAAAAAAATGCGTTTATGTGGCTCTTGCGGGGTGGATTTGGGCAGGGTGGAAAGGGGGAAAAGAATCGTATTTTTGCAATTTCCGGCAAAACTGAACATCATATAGTAAAAACTTCAATACAAAATTTGTAGACCGTGCAAAAATCTAATGTAAATATCGCTCTTTAACATGACCTCAAAGTTTTCGAGAAAAATGCGAAAAATTGTTATTTCTTTTGCTTTTTTATTTTTCGTTTCTGTAAAAATAATTGCATTTACACAAAACTTGGTCAAAATATACCTCTCTGTGTCCTTAATCCCTACAATTTTTTTTGATAAAAAAGTTAGGTTTTTCGGTACAATCAATTCTTGTTAATCAAAAATTCTACTCAGGAAAATTCTCGTCTATAGTATTTTTTAAAATTCCTCATTTTTTTTACATATACTTTTTGGTGAGATAATAAAAAATTATAGTTATTGATTTCGTATTTAAAATTGTTTTAATGGTTTGGTTGTTTTAATGGTGTGTTTAGGACAAACAGACAGTACATATAAATAATAAACGTCAAAAAATATAAAATGCTTCTGGCCAACAATTATTTCGATAGAAATAGAAAAAATACATCTCTCATATGATCCTGATTTAAATAGAGTTTACAAAAAAAGTTAACAAAAAGTTTTTTTTTAGGAAAGCAGTTTAGAAAACAAATCAATATTTACTTTAAAATAGGTCCGCATATTTACTAAAAGGATAAAAAGTGTATTCTAGGCGTAGGTGGTAATGTCTTTATTAATTAATCATGTATTGAATTATCACAAATATATTGAGGGAATTTATCTATAATTCTAAATCTTGTAAAATTAACTCTGTGTTTCGGACTTCCATTGTATATGCACCTGAAGACGATCAGAGATTATCCTGTAAAAATAAAATATAGACAATGGAAATTTGAAACAGAGTAATTTTCAAATACATCATTGTATCAAACTTTCAATCTAAACTTTGTGTTTCTTAATTATTATCAGTTTGTGTGCCGCATTAATAAACAAAGATTTGAAAAATAAATGGTTACACTCCTACTGGTTTAAGCAAATTTATTTCCTTCTAAAACTATTAAAGCATTCCTTAAAAATCATTTTTAAAAAGGCGCCGCTGCACCCCATTAACAAGAGAAAAATATTTTTCAATTAAAACGCATACATATGTGCATATTTTAAAAAATAGAAGGTAGCAAACTACTTCCTACATTTATGTTTAATTTTCTTAATAAAATACAACATGTTCTAATAATTCGGTAATAAGAGTGACTTTATTTAAAACCGTTCTAATATAAAATCGGTTTTAGTTGCGTATAAAATTCATTATTGCAAAAGTCATTATAAGTGAGAACAAAAAGAGAACATTTTCCTAAGTAGAATTTTTGATTGAAAAAAGTGATTTGGAGCGAAAAAAATGAATATCTCAAAAAATTTTTAACTTTTTTATCTACAAAAAAAATTGTAGGAATTAGGGACACAGAGAGGTATATTTTTATATTTTGTTTTGCCAGAGTGCAATTGTTTTTGCGGAATTGAAAAATAGAAAAAAGAAGATTTTTCGCATTTTTCTTGAAAATTTTGAGGTTATGTTAAAAAGTTACATTTACAAAAGTTGTAGATCCTTGCACGGTCTACAACTTTTTATTGAATTTTTTAGTCTATGACGTTCAGTTTGCTGGAAAGTGCAATTATACCATTTTGCTTCCCCTTTTCACCCACCAAATTCACTTCGAAAGAGCCCCATTCACGCATTTTTTTTAAACGGTAATTTTATATTTTGTTTTGCCAGAATGCAATTGTTTTTGCGGAATTGAAAAATAGAAAAAACATTTTTCTTGAAAATTTTGAGGTTATGTTAAAAAGGTACATTTACAAAAGTTGTAGATCCTTGCACGGTCTACAACTTTTTATTGAATTTTTTAGTCTATGACGTTCAGTTTTGCTGGAAAGTGCAATTATACCAATTTGCTTCCCCTTTCCACCCACCAAATCCACTTCGAAACAGCCCCATTCACGCATTTTTTTTTAAACGGTAATTAGAAACTCCTTTACCATTTCCACTCATCGGAATGCTGTTAAAAATTTTTTATTTTTTTCTCTCTAAATAAGTTAATCCGATCGATACCTCAATTCGCTTAAAATCCGGTTCCCATCTACGACCTTTTCGTGCGTGCCCGCACACGCGTCACATGACTGTCATAACATCTCATATTGACATCATGTGACGCGTGAGTGGGCACTCACGAAAAAGTCGTGGGTGGGAACTGGGTGTAAGAGTTAGCAGGGGGGGAGAGGGGACTTTTTACCTCCGCACTGTATAAGATGACTGTGTGCAGCAAAGTTTAATTAACAAATTTATACGAAATTTTTTGAATTGAACAGTAGGCATCCATGGACTTTCCTAGACTTGCTACGTTAGAACGACTGCGAGATTTACGAAAGTTTCTTCTTAGATATAGGAATTTTTGGTCCACGGAAAACAGTTTTCTTTACTTCCGATTGTATCATTCAACTTTGTTATTTTAACTACAATTTTCTGAAATCATTTTTTTCAATAAATATGAATTGGAATTATTTTGGAAAATGCATTTTTCTTCTACCACTAAAACAGATTTTGTTGTTGATGTTTTGTTGTTGATAATTTGTCGAAAAATACAGTAAAAGCACATTTTGCATTATTTTACAAGAGATTTGTTATTCTTGTAATCAAAACACATACCTTTAATTAATAGCTTGTTTCTTTACATTGATCCAAAGTTGTAACAAATCCACTTCATGACCTGAAACAAAAAAAACATAAAGTAACCTTAAGAGAAACGTTCAAATGAGAAACGTTCAAATGCGTAGAGTGAGTCACGCGACCAAAAGTTAGTTTCACCCCTTATAGAAATTATTATAAAAATTTTATTTGCAAAAAAGAAACGTACAGAATAAGCGAAAAAATATATTTAACCACAAGAAGCAACCCTTGTTAGTGGCTATGCCACAAAATAATTTTATTTTAGTTTTTGGTATAATTTTTCCAATTAATCATAAAATATTAATTTTTATACAATACTTTATATAATTGCCAACTCTCTCACTCTCAGAGTTTAAAATCGTCTTATCTTCCGCATCAGTGTACCGAGTTTGGAACAATTTACTTAGTCTAATCCGTTTCAAAGACTTTGGTGGCTGCTAATACACTTGGTACAGTTAATTATCCCTTTGGGGAGCGCGTCTGGAACTAAGAAAAATTTAGTTCGGAACTTTGGGATAAGATAAAATAGTTGGCTTCTATTTAAGGTCCCCGTTTTTATACAGAAAACAGTTTACCACCGGAAACACTGCTTGTTTGATTTTGATTTGTTTTTAGTGCACAAAAAATAATAAAACGACATAAGCCACATATTTTTACTTCAGGGTAACCAGGGATTCAAGGTGATCGTAAGTTACCTTACCTCAAGGTTAACCTAAAAAAATATTGGCTTAAAACAGCTATTGAGAAACCGGCCCTTATAGAAATATAATATAATATTAATAATAGCCCAGGACTGGTGCACGCGCAATCAGCATGCAAGTTTTCTTTCTCTAAGACGACATAATTTAACCTGATACCTTTTTGTCGAGGACAGCGATATTTAGATTACCTTTAAATTACCTAGCATGGCTTACGGTCCCCTCCAAATGTTGGTGCGGTGCCAGCAGAACCTGGTTTAGACGGCAGACTATTTCTTCCCGCGGCAGACCTTGCCAAGTATAACATTTGCCAACGCCTATAGTTTATCCAACCAGGAATTTTTTAGACCGTATTTAATAAAAATTTTCATCGTAAGAACGATTCAACGTAAAAGTGCAATTTCTTAAACCAATTTTTTATCCGAACCTTATTTCTTCAAACCCATTCAATAATAGATTCGAAATTTTTAAGACCCGTTTTTAATCGATCCATTGTTCATCAAACTCATTCAATATCAATCTCGTAATTTGTAAAACCCATTTTTAATAAAACCCAAAATTTGTCAAACCATTATTTTTCAAAGCCGGAATTCGTAAAACCCGTGTTGTGTATCAGAAAATGTTTGCTAAATTGATTGCGCATTTGCCAATAATGCATAAACCGGAGGCGTACACGCAGGTGGCACGGCAACGCGGCGTTTCAATAGTTTGTGTGTATAGAAGTCACTTGCGTTACAGTTAAGAACAATAGTGTGACATATATACACAAAGTATTGAACACTACCTGTGAATACTTTGAGCCAAGTGTGCACTCATCAATTTTCTGATCGTAGGTGGTGGCGTCCATTACTACAGTCGCATTTCCTTTGCGTGCAGGAGGAATTTTGATCGACTAATCTGGTTTAAGATCCTTGAAAGCTGATTCTTCTTGTGGAGTTTAATTTCGGTTTGTTATCCAATATTGTCCTGATCTTCCATCCACATTCCTCTGATTTTACTTTATCTCTTTCATCGATATTTGTAAATCTACAAACATTGTTTGAATATGTGAATCTACAAACATCGATAAAAGAGATAGAATAAAGAGAGAGGAATTTGGATGGAATATCAGAAAAATTTGGGATAACAAACCGAAAAAGAATCACCCCTGAAGGATTTTAAAGAAAATGCAACTGTGGTAATGGACGCCACCACCTACGACCAGAAAACTGAAGAAGCTCTATAAAATGTAATTACAGAAAAATAACTCAGGACCCATTCACCACCACAGAAAGAAAATTCTACCAAACTCTCTACCAACACAGAAGATATTTTAACGACATTGAAAGAAGCAAAATCACACCACATTACAGCAAAGCACCGCATATATATGGACTGCCAAAAATTCATAGGGAAAATATGCCTCTTCGACCGATAACCGCAATTCGCGCAATTCTCCGACTTATAATCTTGCTAAATATCTTCTACTTATAATCCGACCTCTTCACGGAAAGTTACCATCAACCTACAACCTGACGACCAGTTTGTTAGTTTTGACGTCGAAAGTTTGTACACGAACGTACCATTGGAAGAATCCCTTCAAATCATTGAACAGAAGTTAATCAAGGACAGTCACCTGTTTGATAGAACCAATGGATGGTCTACCCATAGGATCTCCACTTTTGCCAGTAGTGGCCAACATCTCTATAGAAGCGTTTGAAGAAGAAGCTGTGCGAACATCATGGCAGAGAACCAAACTATGGCTAAGATACATGGACGACATATTTATCATCTGGAAATAGGAAAACAATGCATTAGAATAATTCTTCAATCATGTCAACAGCATAAGAAACTGCATCACACTAGCTCCGGAAAAAGAAGAAAATTGTCAACTCCCTTTTCTCGACGTTCTAGTCACCAACAAGAATTCAACCATAACCACTTTTGTATACCACAAACCTACTAATACTGGACAATATCTAAACTTCAAATCAAACCACTCCACATCAACCAAACTGGAAATTGGAAAATATCTTATAGATCGAGCCACCTACATCTGCAATACAGAAGAAGCTTTAAATAAAGAAAAGGAAAAAATTCAATCCGATCTGCGAAGAAACGGTTCCTTCAACCACGCGATCAATAAAACTCTTCACACCATACCAACGCAAAGGACGACAGACGTAAATACTGAAAGGAAGGCGACACTTATTATTCCATACATCAAAGGAGTCTCAGAAAATATGAGAAGAATAGACAACCAATAAAATCTTCGGACAGTCTTTAAAACGAACACAACAATAAGAACTCACTTAACAAAAACTAAACCATATCACCGCAACACCAAGAACTACATCTACCAGGTTTCATGCGAGTGTGGGGATATCTACGTCAGAGCAACTAGCCGACCCATGGAAGTTTGCCTTACAGAACCCAACCGCAGAACTCGACAATGGAAATCTTATGGAATGGAAAGAGGCAAAGATCGTCGCCAGGGAAGAAAATCTATTCAAGCGGAAGTTCAAAGAAACAGCATTCATACAGAGGAACCAGAATGTGTTTTCGCAACAGAGCGTCACCATCAAGGATATTTGAAAACCCATACTTTTCGGAGGTAACAGATTTCAACTGTGAAAGGGCGGACCCAACCAAGTGTATTTATGGTTCAGTGAATACACGCTAGTACATAAGATTAGGTAGTCTTAGTTTTTTGTTAGTATTCACCTGATAATGATTGCAGATACATAAGCAATCGAAACGTTGTGAAAAATTAAATAATAAAGTCAATGGAAGTTCGAAACTCTAGTTTACTCTCAAGGTATAAAAAGAGACTGACCAATACCCTCTCCACACAGGCCGATCAGCTCTTATCGTTTTAGTGTCCTTTTCTCCACCTTCGCCGCCCTTTTGACAGAAAGGTAATGGATTATCTGTCACTTTTGAGTGGAAATGGCGGCGAAGGTGGAGAAAAGGACACTAAATCGGTATGAGTTGATCGGCCTATCTGGAGAGGGTACTGGACTGACATTAAAAATGCCTATTATTTAGCAGAAAAACGAACTAGTATTCGGATATTTTCGTATGGCTTTGAAAATAGGACCCCTGATAACTAAGCGAAAAAATAAAAAAGTATATAAGCGTTCCTGTTAAAAGTGTAAAAATCTGAATTTTAAATGATTAGGTTTACATAAAATTGCAGGTTTAAAATTACAGGCAGTCGAACGGCTCTTTTCCTTTCGCAGCCTTTTAAAACCCAGATCTATGCATTTCCACTTTTTGATGTTTTAATTAAAAGCGCAAAATTCAAGAAATTTGACTAGGAAAAAAGGAAAAGTGTTAACATTTGAATAGAGCAAAGATGTTGGAGGTACGTAGAATGTGCATAAAACACTGTGCATCGGTGACCTCCATTTGTACGATAAAGACACATAAATATGAAATCACCAAGCGAAAAATAAAACAACGCTAAAAGCAATGCATTTTCGTGATCTGTTAACAAACCAAAATTATTTATCTGCTCACCGTGATGTTTTTATTAAACTTCTTTTACACATTAATGCCTAGATTAGCTAGTTAATTAAAATATTTTTAACAGCTATTACTTAATTCAACGAGGCTGAAGAAAGAAACATATTTTACTCGACAAAAGGAACGGCAACGTTGTAGATATATCCGTCGTAGTTCATCGGGTTATATTTCTGTCACTCTTTATCAACGAAGGCAAACAGAGACGGCAATATTTTTTGGGACGTTTAATCTGAACATACAGTGAGGTCTTTACTGACGTTTTGAATTTTTTTGTGCGTGAGAAATTCAGTTGATAAATTTGTAATAAAAAATACAAGATACGGATATGATACAAATACACACGTTGGGCAGCCTTTTGAAAACACACACACACAATCTGCACACACCCTGAGGTGGTTACTGACCTTTTGTATTTTTCTGTAAGCGAGAAATTCCTTCCGAGACCTTAGAAAGCCGTTAAGCAAAATATCGTGAATGTCCAGCTCATCATGCAGTAATATATCCCCAACCTCCATATATTTTTCGTCGGTTTTTTTTATTTTTTGTTAGTTAATCATCAGTTACTTTTATTTATCCGGTCTGATTTGGCGGACTAGTTAAAATAAATAATCGATTAATAAAAATATTTGCTTGATCCATACGAAATAATTAGAAATTTTTTAGTAATCGAAATGCAGCTTTGGTTCATACAGGCATAAACGATATTTTTAAATAATAAGAAGTAAAACAATCCTATGCTTTCTAAAAACCGGTTAAATAAGCTATAATATAGGTATTGAGGCAAAAATTCAGTTTATAGAATTTTCAAGTTATTTTTAACAATTTTTGTAAACATAAAAGATCTGCAAGTGGTACAAATGGCTACCTTGGTCATTAGCCATTTCCCGCAGGTTGTCGCCCATTCTATTTAACTCTAACATCTTTGGAATAGAGGCGCTTCATTTAAATTTATTACCGTTGGGAAACTTAAAATCTCTAGAGATTCTGCTAAAAGGAGCGCCCGCATATTCATTAAGGTAGCTTTAAAGGCTTTCCTGCAAGGCTTAAACTGAGAAGATCATGGGGAGCTAAAAGCTTCAAAGAATCATGCAATCACGTTTTTTTACACCCTCGAATTTGTTATTAGTTCAGATCTTAAAAAACTAAATGGGCGCTATGACGGACAAATCCAGATAAATGAAAAGCAGAATGGGAAAGATAATTAGGGCATATCCGGTTGCGCAGGGAAGGGGACGGTAGGGGCGATCGCCCCCCTCCTTTTTTAAGAATTTATTTAAAACATCGCCAGTTTTTCATAGAAACAGTAAAATTTTTGATAGTTTTTCAAAAATTTTCGCTTGCGGCACGGCGCCCTAGTAGGTCGAAAGTTACATTAATTTTATTTTTAGAATTTTAGAACTTTTGCACAAAACTTTTTCTTTGCTTTTACAAAATTTTGACCTCACGCATCCCCTCCCTCTTTTGGGGAAGCTGCGACTGCTTGAAATAAATGACTGGCCTTGATATACCTTACCTATTATGAAACCACTGATGAGCCCAAACTTTTTGCTTGGGGCTAAAAATTGTTCAATTATTTCTCCTTTCGCTTTGGTACTTTGAGCGTTCCTTGTGGGATACTCATACAATTTAAAATTTTTCTCGTCCTTTGATCTTTCAATCTTTCCTTTTTTTCGGCTAAAGCAACTGACTCAGAAGTTTTATATTACATTTTTTTTCTTTTTTCTCTCTTTATTGCTTTAATTAATTATTATTTGTTATGTTAAGCTTTTTGCCTATTAGTCCTGCAGCCTATGTCTTTCCGTGTGCACGCATGTTTAGATGCATTGTGAATTTTTTTTTGTAGGAAATCTTTCCACAATTAATAATTTCCATGGTGGAGTAACGACATTTTGTGCAAAGGGTGTATATGACGTCATCAAAGATGGCTGTCGTTTTAACTACAAAGTAATGGTATTAAAACGGGTTTTTGACCATAACTCCGCACCTGTGTTATCTAAAAACACCAAACTTGGCACAGATTTACAAGATACATTGAAGACAAAGTTTCAAAATAATGTCACACATCATTTCTAAACCTTTCTGACTGAAAGCCGCTTTAACATACGTCAAAATTATTTAAATTATTTACATTTTTCATGGTGGAGTTGTGAGATTTTATGCAAAGGGTACCTATAGCGTCATTTAATTTTACGGTTCAAAAAATCTTGTATTTCATTAATTAATCGATTTATTTTATTATCTTCTCGAGGAAATGACCAAGTGACACAAGATTTTCTACAGTATTACTAGATTGACCAAAGATACTTCGTTTAAAGGTATATTAAAAATCTTTTGGTATTTTTAGTGCCAGTGGCGTACAAAAATACCAGTTTTTATTAATAAATTGATTTTATCGTATTTATTCAAATATTACTCACTCACAGGCCTTTTTGACATATGTCAAAAAATTTTCGATAGTTTTAAAAAATATTAATTTTTTTAGAGCCAGTGCCATCCAAAATTAAAAATGTGTTTTTTAGTATTTTTTCAAAACATTTTATTTAAAAATATTTCTGATTGGCGTTGTTTTAACAGATGTCAGCACGATTAATCTTTTTAGATTCAAATATTATCCAACTTTAAAAATTTGTGTGGTTGAGTTACAAATTATTCGTACCAGCGGCGTATGAATTTATGGTAATATTTGTTTAACTTTATGTACCTATCCTTTTTCCAATATCCCTGGATGAAAGAAATATTTTTAAATAAAGGGTATTGAAAAAAATTATAAAAAACATATTTTTAAGTTTGGAGGTCATTGGCTCTAACAGAATGAATATTTTTTCACTCGAGCACAAAAATTTTTAAATTTCAACTCATTTTTAATGGAAGCATATTAGTTTTGTTGACATACGTCGAAAGGGCTGTCAGTGAGTAATATTTGAATATATAAGGTAAAATGAAGTTATTAATAAAAACTAGTATAGTTGTACGCCACTGGTACTAAAAATAACAATAGATTTGTAATAAGACTTCTAACAAAGTATATCTGGTCTATCTAGTAAAACGTTGGAAAATCTTGTGTCAGTTAGTCATTTCGTAGAGTAGATAATAAAATAAATCGATTAATAAATGAAATCACACAAGATTTTTGGAATCGTAAAATTAATGACGCTACTCTAATTTGCATAATATTTCACAACTCCACCATAGAAATTCTTAAATCTGGAAGTAACGCTAAGGCAAAACCGTAAACAATGTTGGCATATGTCAAAGCGGTTGTCAGTCAGAAAGGTTTAAAAATAATGTGTCCCAAAATTTTTTAAAAAATATTTCTTTAATTTGTACGCTTCTGGTTTTAACAAAATGAAACGCATTATTTTGAAACTTCATATGCTTTGTCTCTAGTCTATTTTATAACGCTGTGCTAAGTTTGGTGTCTCGAGATTATGCGAGTGCGCAGTTATTGCCAAAAACCCATTTCAACACCATTAATTTGTGGTTAAAACGACGACCATATTTGATGACGTCTTAGACACCCTTTAACAAAATTTCGTTACTCCACCATAGGAATGATTAATTGTGGAAGCATTTCCTACAAAAAAAGTATGCCTCAATGCGTCGAAACATACGTGCACACGGGACCCATTATTTTTAACACAGGCACCAGTACTATATTTAATTTGTGGTAATATACTCTGCTATAAAAGTACCTGTGAACCTGGATGAACTAATGGCTTAAATACGTTTTCCAGGAATAAAAAGTAAGCACAAACCCAACCAAGCCCGCAACCTTTAGAACCAGTGGCGTACGCAGGTGGTGGCACAATTCCCTGAAAAAAAACATTAACTCCTAAATATTGATCACCGACACTGTTCATAATTGTTGGGTTTGGTGTAGAATTATATTTTTTGGTTTATTTTCGCGAGTATGCCCAAAAATAGCGAACGCACCTCCTTGTAGTTTTTAAGTGGACAGATGGCCTCTAGTTGGCTAGCAGTTGTGGCGCCAACTGTCAAGGAATACTTGCGTATTGAATGTGATCAAGGCAAGATCGCGTGTTACAAGTCCGCCGAAAGTGGTGATCAGTTTCCCCAACATCAGCCCCTAAGACAATGACCTGGCCAGGTGCAGTAATGGTACCAGTGGACAAGGGTGATTGTTGGACCCGTAATATATATTTTTTTTTATTGCTATAATTTGTGAGTGACCGTGGAAGGGAATTTTGTCTTTTCACCCCCAATTATTAACAGACACCAACATTTCTCGACTTAATTTTACTATTTAAATATAAGAGAAAAAAGTATGATCGTCTATTTCTTTAAGTAATAGCTGCTATTCAATGTGCAAGAACCCCCCAGACTAGATCCCTAATTTTCTTTCACACCTTTAACGAGCCGTTATACAAAACGAATACTAAATCTGCGAGAAGTGATCGGTATAGGAAAATTCAAAGTGTATTAAATAATACAGGGTTCCTAAGATTTTCCTTAGGGATAGAATTTCAATAAATCAAACAGAAATGGCATAGAAAGTTCTGCGCGCACAAAAGAAACAGGTATATTGAGCAATGGTGTCAGTTTGTTATTATCTCCGGACTGCTTTCATGAGAAAAAATTGTCGCCACTCTTTCATTGTGAGCATAAATCATAGTTGCAATAATAACGGTTGACAAGATGTCTGCAAATTCCGCTAGATGGCGGTCCAAACCCCAGCTTTTACTTGCTTAAAGGAGGCGGCAGGGTCCATTAATTACGATACTGAGCGATAAACTCGTGAGGTTGTTAACATTAGAAAGAATTATCTTCGCTTTTAATTTAATTTCTTTCCATTCTGTTCTACTAGTGACATCTATCCGGAAACGGCCAAACCATGCATTAGCAGCCAAAGAAATCAATAAACGGCGCTGTTTTTTGCTTGCGATATTATTGATTTTAAATAAAGCTGGCCCTACACTACATTTGATATTTTCTCGAAACATGTAGCGAACCAATTCTTCAAAATTAGCGGGAGGGTAAAAGCGAAAAATAAGGGGCTGCCAATATGTGTAACATCCAAAAAGGGGTGAAGAGATTTATTTTGCTCTGTTTCTTTACAAAAAACGTTTTTTTTTACAAAAAACTTGAGCTCTGCCACTTTTTTTATTTTTTTCTTCAACTTTCTCGAAATCTTCTTCATACCGTAGAAAAAAATTATTTCCCCCGTGGTCATACTCTACTTTTATTCGAAAAAATTTAGAAACAGAGACGAGATCAGTTTTCCTAAAACGGGGGATCTTGGTTTGGAGTGAGAAGATAAAGGGCGCCGCAGGGAAAAATTTTTCAATTAAATTAGCCGAACGCAAAAATGTTAGAAAACCAAAGCACGAACTAAAAATGGCGCCGCTTACAATTTTTTTTCAAAAATTACGTAATTTCGGGAACGCAAAGAAATAGGTCTAAAGAGTATAATTTTTAAGAGAAAAATATCAATTTTCTCGCCCTCCTCCATTGGGAGTACAGGGGCCGTGCACAAATTACGTAATGGTCATAGGGGGGAGAGGGGTTACAAAACATTACGTAGAGGGAGGGGGGTTTTCGACAGCGTTTGCATTTGTGTGAAACTAAGAAAATTTGGAATGAAAATAAGTGAAAAGTTTTTTTTTTTTTTTGGGGGGGGGGGGTAGTGGTGAAATCGTTACGTAATATTAGGGGAGTGGCGTGCCAAACCGTTACAAAACATTAGGGAGGGGGTCAAAAATTGGTAAAATCACCGTTACGTAATTTGTGCACGGCCCCACATCTGACTGTTCCTCCTTTTTGATTTCGAATCAAAGTGCAAAACCCGGGTTCAAAGGCGTCAACCCGTCCTATTTGTTTGATAAAGTTTCTACGGAAATATCTCAGTCGATTTCTCCGGCCGTGTATGAACGCTTTAGGTTAGGCATTTGCATGTATCTCAGTCCTCAGCGTGTAAACAGTGCGTAGGGACAAGGGTTACAAAATGAAAAGCCGAAAAATATTTTTTTTTTACGATATCTTTCATCAGTTTGGTATTAAAGTCGAGCAAAAACAATTTTTATTCCAGTCCTAAAGGTATGAAAATGGAAAACATTAGAAAACAACAACCTGGAATGGATTTACTACGTGTAAGGTGTAGTGATAACATCGCCTCATGCCCATCCTTTTCTGCCTAATGCGCTTTTCCGTTTGTCTGCGTCTTATACACGGCTGCTTGTCCCCCTAAGGATTTGCTTAGGAACCCTGTATAACACGATTGTGGAAACATATTATGCACAAGTGGCTAAACTGGTGCTTTTTTTACAAGCGTGGTTTTAAAGAACCAGTACAGAAAGTGATTTAAAAATGCGAGTGAAAAAAATCACAGTTTTACCTCGAGTTGTAAACAATAGCTTTTAAGACTTTCATCATAAAATCCAAAAAACTACTCCGGCACCGCATATTGCGCTTTGTAATTTCGCATGAAATGCTTCTATTGGCCATTTAATATTTTGACATTATTCGTGTGTAGAAAAAGTTACAAAAATATTTTTTTTATACCTTCATTAAAAACACGATTTTAGTAACTGTGTGCAGATAACTAAAGCATAGCTTTTTTGGATACCGATGCAAAAAACATTTCTGTTCGTTTTTTACCCAAAATTAAAGATAAATAGCGGAAAATAGTAATATTGAGAAAATCTAATTATTCTTGTTTAAAAATTAAGCCATTCCACCAGTTTTCCGCAAGTATTTACGAAAAAACCATTTAAAAACTTCGTCAAAATATCAAACTGTCAAAGATTAAAATGTCGCAACAGTGAACGTCACCGGGTAAAATCACATCACATCGCTATGGAAACCATTGTTATTTAATTTACCAGACGAGCCACCTTAATTTATAGTGTAGAGATGGCGTTTCGCGAGAATTTTTATGATTTTTTTGAATTTTTTGATAAAGGTATTAAAAAAATTATTGTTAACAACTAGCGGCCAAACTGTGCTTTTTTTTACTCGCGTTTTTGCAGACCTCGCTGCGCTCGTTATTTAAACCAACGCTTGTAAAAAAGCACCGTTTTATCCACTAGTTGTGAAAACTACTATTTTTGCACGGTAACAGTGTTTATGTAAAAATCTTTATATAGATAGTTTGTACTGTCTATAAGGAGTACAAATATACCGACGCCGACGCACAAAGAAAATAACTGTTTTTTTTTATTAAATATTTAAAAAACAAACTGGGCGGGGTAAAAACCAACACAACAAAAACAAGTCACACACAAATCTATATCGCAATATTTTTTATTTAAATGAAAAAAGAGTGCGACGTATGGCTCGTCGCACATTTCCCAAAATGTAGCCGAAATTTACCGACTGAAACTGAAACTTTTTTTTCTTTTTAACTAAACCTACCCAACTAAAGTGAAACCAAATAAATAATACGCTACATTTATATATAATACGCTACACTTTATAATAATTGTGCTGTTTTTGCCCCGCACAGCATCTCTTTTTACTCCCAGATCCCGTAAGTTTGTTTTTTAATTATTTATAAAAAAATATTTTTTTTTTGCGTCGATATATTTGTACTTCTTGTTCATAAAACACTATGAAAAAAAACCGTATACTACATAATTACCTTTTTTACTTCTGGATAATAAAAAAGTGTAGCACCAGTAGCCAAAAAAAACCATGCTATTGTTATCTGCCGATAGCAAGTAAAATCGTATTTTTGATGAAGGTATAAAAAATAGTAGTTTTTACAACTAGTGGCTAAAATAGTGCGCAGCGAGTTATTTAACAACGTGTGTATAAAAAAGGTAAAGTTTAGCCGAGAGTTGAAAACATTATTTTTTTAATAGCTTGTTAAAAAAAATGTGCCCTTGAGCAATAAAAAGGAGTTTTCCATCGGATGCCAAAAAAGCCATGTGTCTGTTGCTATTTTACGCAAATGGGAGTTTTCTGAACAAACAATCAGAAAAGGCAGGCCCACCCCTGTAAACAGTTTAGCCAATATTTTTATAAAATAATACATAACTAAAAATCTATGTGTCCAGAGATAAATACAACCGTTATTAATTTTTTTTAAATAAGAAGCTGTCATATAAAATAATCTATTAACATAAAAAGGTAGAAAAATAAAAAAAATCAGAACGTTTGACGGCCTCCACAATCACGGCACCAAACTTTTAATTTTTCTATTTATTCAAAATTCATAATGGCCCAACCAATTTTAATTTGAGGGGCGTGGGAAAAACATAAAATTTCCCAAATCAAGTAATACCAAAACTTATTTTTTAAATCTGCGTGGAGTAGTATTTTTTCAATTTCTGCAAAAACAAAAAATTTTGTCTAAAGTTTTATTTTTCAGATATTAACGAAAAACAAAAAGAACTAAGAAGTATTATATAAATGTATCAAAATAGAATAAGTACCTCATTTGAGGCATTATATGGGGAATTATAAAGGTCTTACCAGAAAAAAAAACTAACTGATTTTACACTTTTTAAACTGGATACGTGTTTCATAAAATCTTTTCATCACTTTTTAACTTTCTTCAAACTTTCTGGTCATGGGATATAAGTTACAAAAGTTGACTGATATAGATTTAATGACCTGGACCTAATGTCTAAAAAATTTATTAACATGGGAAAAAGTTTTTCTAGTAAGAGGGTTTTTATCGAACCTTTATAAGAAAGTTTGCCTTGTGGGGATTTTTCAGGGATCAAAGTTATCGAGAATAAATACTGCTTCCTAAGTGTCATGATTTTATTTCTCAAAAATATCATTTAAATTCTTTATATGCATTTTATATTTTACAGGTTATATTATACACTTTAATTCAAAAATTTTTACTTAATAAATTTTAGATATTTTATAAAAAGAAAACAATTCCAAATAAACATATATATATAAACCACAAAATTTATATTAGTTTTATGAAATAACCCTTACATAGTTAGTTTTTAAAATCAGCTTAAAATTCTCTTTAAAATACTGTATCACCCTCTGTGTTTTATTTTATGAATTTTTTAATATTTTTTTATTTCTTCAGTAGCTACTTTTATTATTTTTATTTATTTTTATTATTGTAAAAAGTGTGTGACAAAATTAAATAAGATGACAATAGCAAAATTAAATGAGTAAAAAAAATAAAAATATACAAGTAAAAATAGAAAAAATAAAACACAAAATGTGATACATCATTTCACAGGGAATTTTAAGATCATTTTAAAATTCAAATAGCGGAAAATCTAATTCTGTAAAAAATTTATGAAAAAGCCATTTACACCAAACAGATATTTTCACAAAGAAAAAGTTTTAGACCCCATCCCAAAATGCAGACTTTTCAAAAAGTCCCCGTAGCTCGAAAATGGCTTTTAGCTTTAAATTTCTCTTAAACAACCCCCGAAAAAAAAGTCCATCTCCGCTGGAGATACTGAAAACCCCCCAAAACCGAGTAATTTTGGATACCCTGTACAAGGTGATTTTTTATATCCATACGTCGCCATAACTTGGGCACTGTTTGGCGTAGAAAGATGAAACAAAAAGTGAATTATTTGGTAAATCGTCGTCCATCTTTTAGAATTGACACTTTTTAACGAAACACCCTGTATTTTTTACAGTTTTAAATTCCAGAAAAAAATACCTTTCCAAAAATACTACACACTATACTACACAGTTTTTGAGATATTTGTCATCAAATTTGTGAAATTGTCACAAATCGTAAAATAATAAATTTTAAAGTTGGCGCTGGAACTTCAACTTTAGCTGTTTTGATGGGTTGATTTTCCTAAAAGAGAAGGAAATCATGTTGGCCTAGGTTGATTGTAAACAGCGAAAAATGTTTCAATGTTGAGCATTTTTTTTGTATTATTTTTATTAATTATCTATATGTATATTTTTGAATATTGATTAATATATAGATGAAAAATTTATTTTAAAAAATATAAAGAAAAATTAATATTTACATTTATTGAAACAATTATATAATAATTAAATTAGCATTTACCTACGTAACTAAAAGAAAACTATAACAGGTGCTTCAATTTGTCACCTTCCATTCCTATACATTTCTAAAATCTCATAGATCAGTTATAGAATTTGTTATAAACTAAGAATTTTCTTCTATATATAATGTTATTAGCTCTCGAACTTGCAGCTACAGCAGATAGATATCCCCATAAAAACTAAATGGGTTGGGTCGTAACTACTGGCAGGCTATCGAATGTGACTAAATTTTCCGATCAATTTTTGAAAATGAGTATTTAAAAACTTCCGAGCTTCAGGAACGTTGTGGAGAAATGGCCCTTGTTGAAAAATTAGTTCTTGTCTTTCGTCTAGTGGCATATCTTCTAAATATACATACATACTTGGAGACTAGATGCAAAAAAACAAGAGTGAAACACATGTTTTAAGTAATCCTTTTAAAGGTAAAAATGTTCTGAAAATTTGGTCAAAGTTGATTGATTTTTAAGTTGGATGCAGCAAGTAAGCAATATTAATTTTCGCCCTCGTATTAAAGAATTCTAATTATTCTTTTGTATACGATACACACAACGATTTTACAAGTTATTATCCAGACTTAGACAAACTAGATTGTAAAACCAAAAATGACATATCGGGAATGTTTGAAAATCAATTAAAAAATGTTTTTTGTACCGGTACATACGACAAAGAAATAAAATGTAAAATTTATCAAGGACAAATTAGAAAAGCATACATTTTGAAATTACTACGACAATTTTACCCATATGATACAGAAAAAACAAGTAAACGAGTGGGGACACATACATTCTTACCCAATAAGAGCGGACGCCAAAGTCAAGAAAATTTCTTTTTGCCATCAAATATTCAATAGAAAAGTATGAAATACCTTTTAAATTATCAAAAAAAGAAAAAATATTAAAGATGATAAAAATAACTTATTTTTATTTAAAAATAAAGAATAATTTTAAAATATATATCAAGGTCAAGGAAAGTTTAGATTTAAATAATACTAATAAAAACATTTAAACAAAAAAATTATTATTGAAATTAAATTACAAAACCCTGTTTTTTTTAATATTATCTCTAGGAAAGAAATACATTTATTGACCAAAGAATCATCGAAAACCTATTTAAAAAATAAAAAAAAATTGTTTTTTTAAAAAGTAATATTATATGTAAAAAGACCAACATTACTAAAAAGGAAAATAATTTAAAAAAGTATAAAAAACAGTTTGAAATCTTCATTCAAAGAAAGAAGAGTAAAATCTATTTTTTTTTGTTTTAGGAAATAACGGTCTTTTCGGTTCTTATGTAGTCATCTTAGTCAAAGCCAATAGAATTACTTTCGATCAATATCGGTCAAAATGTCGTAATCTGTCGCAATCACTCGATGCCGAGTATGATTTTCCTCTATTCTGTATCGTCGCTATCTGTTGTGCGTTTTTTGATGGCTATGTAAGCCAATTCTCGAACCGCACACCCTTTCACAGTCCTGGCATCCATTCTTCCATTTTGTCGCTCCTTTCTACGTTCTCTCTTTTCCGTCTCTAGTCTACGTCGTTGCTCTTCAAAAGTTTGTGCCCCCCCATGGACTGTTCGGCGCCATGAAGCCCTATCGTTTGCCGTGGTCTCGAAGTTGTTTATATCGATGTGACCCTTCATCATATTGCCTTTGAGAACGTCCTTGTACCTTTTTTGTTGACCTCCTTGATTTCTCTTTCCCTCCTTCAGTTGTCCATAAAACATCTGCTTTGGGAAACGTGTTTCGGGCATGCGGATAATGTGACCAGTGCAACGAAGCTGGTGCTTGAAGATTAGGGCTTCTATATTAGTTGTTCTGGCTTATGTTTCGCATCCGTATGTTAGAGTTGGTATTATAGCTCCGAAAGCCGTCCGAACGCTGCGCTAGCACGTGTTAGGCGATGCTGTGTTTTTGCGTCAATAGTTGCATTTGATGATAGGTGGCTCCCAAGGTATGGATAGTGTTCCACGTTCTGCAGAGGATGGCCATTTATGGAAATGTTTGGAGCTTGGAAATTCGTACCTGGTTCTGGTTGGTGAAGAATTTGCGTTTTGGCAAGATTGACCTCTAGGCTTGGTTAAATGCGTTGATTACCAGCTGTAGACCATCCTCTGTATCGGCCAGAACGACGTTGTCATCGGCGTACTGCAGTTCGATTACCGAGGACGTCGAGACCTTAGTTGTTGCTCGCAGTCTGCCTAGGTTAAATAGGCCACCGTCGAATCTATATAGAACGTTTACTCCCGGCGGTAGATGTTCCTCAACAAGGTGAAGCATGGCACCTAAAGATATAGAGAATAGGGTGGGCGTAATGACACACCCTTGTTTAACGCCTATCGTAATCTGAAATGACTCTCCTGGTCCATCGTTACTCAGGACTGTTGCATTCATATTGTCGTGTGGTAGTCTAAGAATTTGAATATATTTTTGAGAGCATCCAGCTTTTGCCAGTATTTTCCATAGAGCTTCTCTGTTGACCAAGTCAAATGCTTTGACTAGGTCTATGAAGGCCATGAAGAGAAAGCGATTTTGTTCTCTAGATTTCTCTTGCATTTGTCTGGCACTGAAGATCATGTCAGCTGTGCCTCGATTGGGCCTAAATCCACACTGTGTCTCTGGCAGATTTTGTTCATCAATCGGAATTAATCGATTTGATAGTATCCGTGCAAGTATCTTTCCAGAAACAGAAAGCAGAAATATACCTCTGTAGTTTCCACATTGGGCCTTGTCGCCTTTTTTGAAAATGGTAACAATAGAGGAGTCTCTGAGGTCGGCAGGAATTGTCTCAGTGATCCATATTTTACTTATTAGAATGTGCATTTGGGAAATAAGTGCGGGACCCTCTTGTTTGTAGAGTTCAGCAGCGATACCATCTGTGCCTGCTGACTTGTTATTCTTTAGCTGTGTGATTGCCTTTTCGACCTCCTCTAATCTCGGAATCTCACTTAGGTGTTGATGTGTAGTTTTCTCCGGAATTTTGTCGAAGATGTCATTACCGACCTGAGACTCTCTGTTGAGTAGTTCTTGGAAGTGTTCTTTCCATCGTGAATTGATAGACGATCTGTCTTTAAGCAACCTTGTTCCATCTTTGGATCGTATAGGATTGAACCATGTGTAGTGAGACCATATATAATCTTAATAGCTTGAAAGAAGGCTTTGGTGTTGTTGGACTCAGCTAGATAATGCATTTTATGTGATTTTGTTGTCCACTATTGGTTTTTTAATCTACGTGTTTGCCTTTGTACTTCTGCTTTGGCTTCTTGATATTGCCTTTTCTTTTCGTTAGAGTTAGGGTGGCTTTTCCAAGCATTATGGGCTTTTCTCTTCCTCTCAATAAGCTCTTGAATTTCTTTGTTGTGCTGATCAAACCAGTCTTGACGTTTTCTTTGTATGTAGCCGACTGTTTCTTCGGAGGCAGATATTATTGCTGTCTTAAACATTCTCCAGTGATCGTCAATATTCTCCGGGTATTCTAAAGTATCCAACTTTTGAATCAGAGAGACTTGGAATTTTGTTCTGATTTGATCATCTTTAAGGCGTTCTACAGTGAATCTTCTTCTGATTTGCTTTTTTTGATGGCTACTTCTTAATGGAATGTGCAAGTTCATTTTGGTTCGTATCAGGCGATGGTCTCTCCAGCAGTCGTCTGTACTCTTATTGCTCTTTTAATGTTTACGTCTTTTTGATCTCCGGAACGTACAATAATGTAATCAATTAGATGCCAGTGTTTTGACCTCGGGTGTTGCCAGGAGGTCTTGAATTTGTCTTTTTGTCGGAAAATTGTATTTGAGATTATGAACATAAGGTGGCGCAGTCCGTTTGAGTTCATATTTCCAACACCTTCCTTGCCAATGACGGCCTTCCATAGGTTTGAATTCGTACAAACTCAAGCATTGAAATCATCCAAAATGATAAGTTTATCAGATTTAGATACAGATATTATGGCTTCACTAAGTTGAGAATAAAACTCATCTTTTTGGTTTTCATCAGCTGCAAAAGTTGGAGCGTAGGCGCTGATTATAGTAGCGTGTTGGTGGTTGCTAAGGTTTAGGCGCAATGTCATCAATCTTTCGCTTATTTCGGATGGAAATTCGGTTAGGTGGTCCACAATCTCATTTTTTATAGCCAAACCCACTCCGTGAATACGTGGTTCATCTTCTTCTTTTCCTTTCCAGAAAAATGTGTAACCTCCTCCGTGTTCTTTAAGTTGGCCTTCGCCTGCTCTTTAGCAGCGATATCGATGTTATATTTCCTTAGTTGACGTGCCACTATTGCCGTTCTTCTTTGTGGTCTTGTGGTTGTGTCTGTATCCATAAGCGTACGGATATTCCATGTGGCAAAGTTCATTGGATTACTTTTTCTTTTGTTTTGACCGCATGTAGTGTACCCACTGGATGCGGTTGTCCAGTCGGGCAGTTGTTGTCTGACTATGTTTAGGGCACCTTTTATAGCCCCTTCCCTTTCAGGCTGAGCAGGGTGGGTCCTAAATAGGGCTGCGCAGTCACGGATGCAGCACACGAGTTGCTCTACAGCCAATCCTTGAGCAAAACGGCGATCACGCTTCCGCCGCTTTCGTGCCGGTTTGTCACTAAGAGCTTCCAGACTACACTGTCCTGCTCCCGTCGCAACTAGCCGATCGCCGAAAGGCTTTGGTGTGCTTGGACTTCATGGTCTTATGTATCCTAGAAAGTATAGGATCTCAGAGTAAAGAATGCCTGTGCGAGACTTTTATTAACGTGGACATGCTGATGCACAGTCAGCAAGCCCACGGTCCCTAATAACGAGTGACGACCCAATGGCGTAAGGAATACGACGATTGGGTCCCTCGAGATTAGGCTAGCTGATTGCACGATTGAGCACTAGACTCGAATCGTGGGCGGGGGTCCCTACATCCCACCGCCTACAGGCTACAGGCAGTATGGTTCGTCCAACTTCCCATAGCGGACAGACTCATGCTACAGTGGCCTGATCTGTCCGGCCTGACACACTTGAACTAATGAGATGCATAGTAGCGAGAGAATTTAACTCCATAGGAGCAAATTTTCTCTCGATTCAAGAATAACCCCCCTGGCATCAGTCGCTTACCCGGTTAAGCGGCGAGTGTCGATTTATTAAATAAATTGATTTTACAATGTCTTTTTTGATGATCTATATTTTTGTTTTTAATGCTGGATGAGGACTCAAGAAGAGAAGAAAGCAAATCACAAAAACAAACTTTGATCTAGAGGTTAAAACGACAAAGTATACTATGACCCAAGCTGTAAGGGTGCGAGCCTTTCGATTTTTTTACGAGAATGATGAAATCCAATTATTTTTAAAGTACCTCCAAATGGGAAAACGACTTTTAAAAAAAATATATGCTTGCTTAAATATGTACGGCAACGCATTAATGATTTTTTAAATAACTTCGTTCTTTAAATCATGGAAGGGTTTGTAAAACTTTGTAACAATGACTTTTTTATAATTACGTTTAAGCCTTATATTTACCGCCTAATTAGAGCCAAATTGCGCTGCATTTTGTAAAGCTGGCAGCAAAGAATCATTATAAAACCGAGGGTACAAGCTAGTCTGTTTTTTTGTTTGTGCATTTTTAAGCTTTTTACAATTTGTTGGGGGCTTTTGTAACCTAATTTAGTCAAACAGCAAAAAAATATGTGCGAAATTTATAGAGGCGCAAGCACTTTTGTTATCCAAAATTTAAATTCTAGCCGGTTTGTGTCCACTCATAAATAAATACATGTTTTTATGCTATTTAGGTCTTACTATACATGTCACTAATCAGCGGCGTAGCTACAATAGTACCAGCAGTGGTTTCGTGGAACCAGGCCTGGGACCCCAATAGGGGCCTGCGGTCAGACTTAAGAAAAAATAAATATGAGAATTTAGCATTTTTAAAAATTGAGGAAATAGGTGCAACCTAACAATAATAAAACTATTATTATTTTAAATCTAAAAGCAATCGCACAAGTTGTTATTACACTTGCTAGTTATATTTGTCAGCTATAGATAGAATTTCCTACGAAGGCGTAGAAGAGCTACACCGGTTTCATTTTTATCCATTTCTAAAATTTCGTGTTACTAACTCGAAATTTTAAAATTTCGTAATATTATCTCTAAATTTTAAAATTTCGTCTTATATCTCGAAACTTTAAAATTAAGTGATATTATCTCAAAAGTTTGAGTCAAAATTTCGTGTAACTATCTCGAAATTTTAAAATTTCGTGTTACTATCTCGAAATTTTAAAATTTCGTAATATTATCTCGAAATTTTAAAATTTCGAGTTAGGAACACGAAATTTTGACCCAAACTTTTGTGATACTATCACTAACTTAAAATTTCGAGATAATAACACTAAATTTTAAAATTTCGAGTTAGTAACACAAAATTTTAAAATTTCGAGACAATAACTCGAAATTTTAAAATTTTGTCTTATATCTCGAAACTTTTAAATTTCGTGTTACTAACTCGAAATTTTAAAATTTCGTGTTAGTATCACTAAATTTTAAAATTACGTGATATTATCTCAAAAGTTTGAGTCAAAATTTCGTGTTACTATCTCGAAATTTTAAAATTTCGTGTTACTATCTCGAAATTTTAAAATTTCGTAATATTATCTCGAAATTTTAAAATTTCGTAATATTATCTCGAAATTTTAAAATTTCGTGTTAGTGTCACGAAATTTTAAAATTACGTGATATTATCTCAAAAGTTTGAGTCAAAATTTCGTGTTACTATCTCGAAATTTTAAAATTTCACGAAATTTTGGCCCAAACTTTTAAGATAATATCACGCAATTTTAAAATTTTGAGATAATAACAAGAAATTTTAAAATTTCGAGTTAGTATCACGAAATTTTAAAGTTTCGATATATAAGACGAAATTTTAAGATTTCGAGATACTATTACGAAATTTTAAAATTTCGAGTTAGTAACACGAAATTTTAGAAATGAAAAAAAATAAAACTGGTGTGGCTATTCTACGCCTTCGTACTTTCCTATCGACTATTAGCATTTCGAAAATAAACACTTGTAAATATTTAAACGCATCGGTATCGCGATACTTAACGCGATCAAAACAAAGCCAAAAGATACTACATATTTCACCTTTCACCCAATCCTTTTCAAAACTTAAATTAATGAAAACATATTTAAGGAACAGCATGTATCATCGGTTATTGTGTACAGTTGTCCACTCGGGAATTATTACAACATTTTCATATTTTATCTACTTTAGTTAGCTTTAAAGTTTATGGTTTTACTCTGTCAATATGTAGGTAAAAAATATAAATACCATAAAATATTGTGATTTTAAACAGGTTTCCAAATATATAAAAAATAATAAATTGGTAAAAAAAGAAAGACTGCAGGATGGAGAAAGGGGCCGCCGATATTGCTTCTAACCAGGGCCTGCTGGCCTTTTGTGAAGCCGTAGTATTGTGCCACCTTTCTCCATGCATATTACAAAAAATAGGCGTGCCCAAGTATCATTCAGTTTTTTATAATGACCGTTAATATGGCAACTACTTAATAATTAAACATTTTTAGGCCTCTTATAAAACCTTTACACGCCTTAAGGTCACAAAAACGGCATAGATTTGACAACACTGCTTTGCTATTTTTTGAAAGATCAACAATGTGTGGCATCACTAATACCATTTCGAGTGAAATCGTGCAGTGTTCAGAATACGGTGCAAACACCATAGGTGAGGAAAACTTATTAGGAACGTAACAATTTATTAATGGTTATTTTAAAGGTTTTGATGCTCGGCTTTATGTTTCATCAAAAGAAAAGTCATTATTCAACATAAAAAAATAACAAATTTCCATATTATTTTTATCAATTGACATTTATCAATTTATTGGCTCAATGTTCCATTAGACAAGTGGCCGGTGGCTATGCGGAACCTGAATTCCAATACTCCAATCGAACTCACTTCAGTTTCCTTGGGCCTACTAAATTACGTGACCTTGGCGTTTCAGAATTCCAGCAGAATATTGCTTACAAAGAAAAAAACCATAACTTTTTTGTCATCAGACAATAGGATTTATAAAAATATACAACCGTATCCAAAGAATTTTGCAAAATTTGGTGTATTTTTTAAAAAAATAAAAAAGTACAAGAATTGCTGTTACAGATTTCTGTATTATCGACGAGGCTAAAGAAAAGGACGGGTAAGATTTTTGACTATTGTTAGCCGTGTTTGTTTTATTTCGAAAATGAGAGAGTCCAGCAAAAAACTGTCTGGATACGGTTATGAGGAAGTCAAAAATAAATATTCCTACCAAATTTTAACAGATTTCGTTTTCTTGTTTCCGATATTCTGCCCGGTAAAGATTGGCCCAAAAACAGCGAAGCAGTGTTGTCATGTCTATGCCGTTTTTGTGGCCTTAATTGTCAGTTTTTATAAAGAGATACATTACTACTTTCAAATGAGTTTTAGTTTAAAAAAATATCTTTAAAAGCATTCTTTAACCATTTATAGTAGTAAGAAGTAGTTTTTAAATAATTGTCAGAGGGTTTTAGCGCATTTAATTTGACTTCGCCTCTTATTAATTGAATTATGTAATATGGTATTTTTCTTCCTTTTTTAAAAAATTACAGTGCATGCGTTTCTTAATACTTTTATCTTTGCCTAAATGCATTATGCAAAATGTTTAACGAAATGACAAACCTTTTGATGGATATTATATTTTCACAAATATTTGTAGATAATAATACCTCAATATTTTATTGATGTTTATATCGATTCTCTACGCGAAATCCTACATTCCACGTCGTCTTTATAGTGTAGAATTCATTTCTGCCTTCTAAAAACATGCGCGCTTGAAAAAACCGTAATTTAAAGAATTTTTAACTAAAATTATGGGGAAAGAAGTAAGGTTAGCTTTTTTAAACTTTCTATAATTCAAAAAATAGAGAAAAATATCAAAATGCAGGTCAAACGATTAACAAATCAACTATCATTGCATAACATATCTTACTGTTTGCACTTTAAAGTCGAAAGTACAAAACTTTTGAATTATGAAACAGTTCAGGAAAATGGCTGCCAGTCAGATATTTTACGCCAAGTTTTATAAGGGTTATCAAAATCCTTATAGAATTTAAAGAAGTTTTAATTATCACCATTGAATTTAAACCAAACGTTTTATAAGGGGAATTTTATAAATGTTTTGCTGACTATTTTATAAAACTTAAACCACTTTAAGCATAAAGTTTTATTAGAATAGTTTTTGGAGTTGTTTGAACCAAGACGAATGTAGAAGTCGAAGCTGAGATTTCGTGTTGCAGCTAAAAAGATACGGCTAAATAAAGAAGAAGAGATTACTTTTGCGAGCCAGAAAAACGAATTTTGGCGACAAGTAGCTTTTATCGATGAAAAACTTTTTAATCTCATCGAGAACGTATGGGAGCTCATTGCAAAAAAGTTATCAAAATTTAATATTCGTCCACGGAATGCTAACCATTTCATGGAGCTAATAGTTTATGCAGAGATCGTTGAAGAAAATCCAAATTTATTTAAAAAGTTAGCAGCAGAGAAATGGTGCAATGACCAGATACTGAAGTTCATATTTTTGATTTTTGTTTATCCATAGGTTATTTATTTCTCTTTGTTTTTTAATATTGTGTTGTTTATAAAACTGATCCTGTTTATGTCTATTGAGTTTTCGTAACCCAAATCCTTCCAGTCCTTTCTTCTTTATATTTTCCTTTTAGTCGCACTATAGTGGACTTGTTTGGTCGGTTTTGACCGGCTATTTGACGAAGGGGCCAACCTTCTAGTTCTGCCAAAATTTGATTGAATTGCTTTATTTGTCATAAAAATTTTGTTTTAAAAGTGTTTTATCTTTTTTGCTATATTTCATAACAGCAACCTTAAAACTATAGGACCAGTAAATATCGGTAAAAATGCTTTCAGTCTCCTTAACCAAATTTGTTTATGTTGTCTAAAGCGTTAACCTACAAAAGTCGGTAACAATAACCAAGCAAAATTTTTAATACATAGACATGTATCTAACTTCTGCTGTATGCATTTTATGTGTCAGGAAGTATATACAGACCGCTTCAAGCTACTGCGAACATAGGGGGCATCAAGTCCAATTTACTCTCCGTGCCGTACGACCGAGGTGGATTCGAAGCACGCTGCAGTGTTATCTTTTGGAAATTCATTTTGTTTTTATTATTTTGTTTTATTTCTACCTTGCTCGAGAAACAGATGGGTAAGTTCTTAATTGAAATAATACATTTTTAAAACTAAAAATGGATGTCTACGAAGTTGCCGAAAAAGTGCAGATGGTCAAATGGTCAAATCGTCATAACCCAACACACGTTCGATATTAGTCGAGGGAAAATTTGCATATGTATTTTGACGTAAGAACACAGTATCCCCATAAACTAAATGTTTGGGGGGGGTATAATAGGGGAATACGTAATTGGGTCATTTTTTATTAACGGCAATTGCAATTTGAATGATCCTAGATACTTGGATCTACTGCAGCAGCACATTATTCCAACTGCTAGGCAGTTGTTAGGTGTAAGATTTGGTGAAACATGGTTTCAACAAAATGGTTGTTCCGCTCACAATGTTGGCCTTGTTAGGGAATATCTTGATAATGTATTTCCTAATCGGGTTATAAGTACACGGGGAACTATTTTATGGCCAGCCCGATCTCCCGATCTTGCTCCTAATGACTTCTATCTGTTTTTGAAGAAGCTTTTCAAATTATCACCCCTAACATGCTTGGAAACATTGGAAGGGGTTTTTATAGTAGGCTCGGATATTGTCTAGCTGAGCAAGGAGGACTTTTCGAACATTTGCTTTAATTTTTTTTTGACTGGGAGAATCTTTTTGGT
Organism: Oxystoma pomonae; assembly: GCA_963921995.1. NCBI lineage: Eukaryota > Metazoa > Arthropoda > Insecta > Coleoptera > Brentidae > Oxystoma > Oxystoma pomonae. The sequence continues at coordinate 99,102,709 of OY998165.1, forward strand.
TTTTAGAATGTATTATTTTATTTTGAGAACTTGCTTTTATTTTGTTTCTCCTTATTATTTTTATTGTAACACGTCGTCACTGATAAATCTGAGCAGTTGACAATAAAACGCTCTTATTTATCAGTGACAAAAAATAAGAAAATTTCGTTATAAAAATTTGAGTATTTATTGACCAAATTCCGGTTTCATTGACTACGCTCCACACAGCACCGTGGTTAGAGGCGTACTAAATACAAGGCGAACGGCGGCGAACGGCAGCGAATGACGATCGGAAGCCTGAGTGCTGGTTGCTTCACTGATGTACGTACACTGGCAAATTAGACTTCTTTCGCCCTATGTTCGCAGTAGCTTGAAACGGTCTCTATGCTGATACAGGTAAAGTTGCCAGTTATGATTGCTTTTTTTTGGCCGAATTAGCAAAAGGTCGTTTAGTTTTCTGGTGGGTTTGCATTACGAAAAATAAATCTAGCAACCAAATAAGAGTATGTTTGTTGCCACACCCTATATATTTTAGACGCAACAAAACTTCTAATTAATTATTTACTTGTTTACTTGGTAATGCAGCAATATATATTAAACTCGCACCTTCGCCATTTAATCGGTCGACTTTTGTTCAGGCGAAATTTGTTCGGTCGGTTAAATTGCGAGGGATTGGGATAATTATGTTTGGGCCAAATTATTTTCGTTTTTCTTTTTCATTATCGTGTATTTTTGTTTCAAGTGTTTTCAGTTTCGGGCGTTTAATATTCGGGTAGATTAAATTCGGTGTTTTTATTTTCGGTAATATTTAGGGTGGACCCAATTACGATTCGCGATTTGTAGAGGGACCCGTACTCAGAAAAAATGTCTTTGTGGCAGGCAAATAAATAATTTAGTTGACCTATATATTATAAATTTACTTATTTCAAGTAAACTAATGGTTTTAACAGAAATTGCTCATTTACCTGGGTAGTATTATATAAAACCAAAAACCTATATGAACTTTTCAACTTCAAGTAAACTTATAATTCGCCCTATATGCATACTCATCTAAAAAATTTTTTTTCGTAACATATATCTCATCTTAAAAACCGAAACTTGGCTGAATCATTTGTATTAAGTACATGGTATACTGGAGCCAAGAAAATGTTTAGTTGCTCTATATCAACAAATTATTTATTGGAGTGAGTCATATATTTTTTTAAACCAAGTACTTTTTTTCTATGTATAATTCTTGCTTGGCCCAATTTTAGCTAACTTTTGTGAAGGAAAAGTTTATCATAATAATAATAGAGGTGCTGTGTGTAAAATAAAACGCAAACAATCCCAACAGAAAGTCGGGAAAACTGAGAATATTTCAAAAACAGAAAGAAAGCAATGTTAACGTAAGCATGCCAGCTGTTGGCAGATTATAAATTTCAAAAATGTAAGAAAGATCGACAAGATTTGTAGCACACGAGCTTTATTGATTTGACCACAAAGTAAACTTACGGAAAAGAGGTGCAGTGCTTAATGAATCGAAATGGATCGAAAGCGTAAAGATAGATTTACAGTTTGGTCCGAATTTGAGGGAGTTGTGGCGTTTTGGGTATTTCTAGGGAAGTTAGCAAAAAACTAATATACATGTTACCGGGTTCGATTATTGAGTCAGTATGGCAACCCTTCTATGAGCCACAGGATGTTCTTGAAAAAATATATATTTTAGAATGTAGCCTATAAATTTTTTATTAATGAAAATATAATTGTAAATTGCCCTTTTACAAATAAATGCAAAATTTTACACATCTATATAGTTGTGTGATATCGAGGGGTCCCTATAAAAAATCAGAAAGTAAATTTGGCAGAAATATAATTTGTCAGAATTTAAAAGAGAAGAAAATAATCGGTCCAAAGAAATTGTCTCGAAAATTAAATGATAGAAACACAAAATGTTACAAAATATTTTTAACGAAAATAATTTGACAGAAACATAATAATGCCGAACCACAAAATTCAAGTACCCCAATCTGGCCGAAAATGATTTGAACCGATAGCCACGAATTCAATTGCTACGTTGCCAGTCTGACGGCAGGAAAGAGTCGAAGTAAGTTGTGATATTGTATTAATTAATTAATTAAACCCCCTACCGCCAAATTTCCTCATAATATTGTATTGTCATCGGACCTACATTACAAAAATGAGTCGCAAAATTTGATAGACAGTTAGATAGTCATAGTCATATGTGGAAGACCAGGAGGTTCGAAAGAGCTACCCGCTCGGAGAGCAAGCCACGGTCTTTCAGGCAGAGGTGTATGCCATAATTATGGCTGCAGGCATGGAAGAAATAAAGAACGGTAGGGAGGAGCATGTATATATATGCTCCGACAGCCAATCAGCCCTAAAGGCACTAAGGGCGCCCAAGATCACCAACACCCTGGTGGAGGAATGTGCGGATGCACTGGAATCCTTGGGAGAGGGCAAACAAGTGACACTTATGTGGGTACCGGGACATACGGGGGTGCCGGGTAACGAAATGGCCGACGAGCTCGCCAGGATCGGGGCAAGCAACCAGTATGTAGGGCCGGAACCACTCCTAGGAACAACCAAGAGGCAATTGCAAAGTCGACTCAACAAATGGGCCAACGATGCCATGACGACTGCTTGGAGAGCAGGAACAGGATGCAGACTGACCAAAGACTTCGTGAAGGGCCCGGATGTAGTCAAACAAAAATGGCTCCTGGGGAGATCGCGAAGGGATGCTGGTCTACTGACAGGTATCATAACAGGTCACAACCGACTAAGGGAGCACATGACCCGGATCGCGGTGGAGAATGACTCGACCTGCCGGGCCTGCGGGCGGGCAGAGGAGACATCTCGACACGATATAGCAAACTGCGAGGCATACCAGAGGACGAGATACCAGGTATTCGGTTTCCCGACCCTGGATGAGGAGGACCTGCACACGCTCAAATGGGACAAAATACTGGACTTTGCAAAAAGAACAGTTAGACCAAATGAGCAAACTGCCAGACTAGTGGTGCAGGCGGTGGATTAGGAGCAGACTCGGGGTAGGGCAGAAAGCGCCCAGGGAGGCCTACTTGCCGGGCTTCGCACCGTCCCTTCTCTACTACTAGATAGTCAGAAACTGTGAAGGTAAATAAAATCTGTTAATAAACAAAAATCACCGTGTCATCTTCCAAATAGAGAAACATGTCAATGCCGTAATTCAGAGCCTACGGCGCTCTAGAGATTTAAATTTGACGCATGCCCAATAGCGATTCGTCTGGATTGTGGTTCTGCTCATTTAAGGATCGGGAATATTATTTTCTATTAAGTTGTGTGTCGGGCGTTTTTAGTTTCTAGACAATTATTTTTGATACATTTGTAATTCTGATATTTTGAAGTTCGGAAAAATTGTAATCGGTTAAATTATATTCGTGTCCTTTAAGGATCGAGTGAATTAAAATTCTATAAAATTATATTGGTATCCATTATTTTGTGCGTGTTTTATTTTCATTCATATTTCGTTTCCGACGTTTTATTTTCTGTTCACTAGTGTTTCGGTTTTTGTAAATTCGGCTTTTTTGTGGGTTCCCATATCGGGTAGTAATCGCAAAAATAATTAACAAGGGCAAGTTTGGATTAGAGTGAAAAATAACTCCAATTATAATTTATTCTTTAGTGTTTACCAATTAGACCCAACGCAGCGTATATTTGTTACGTAGATTGTGCTAAGATAATTTTTCGCTAAATAAATTAATTAAAATTATTCTTATAAATTAAACTATGTCCAAAACTAAAGGAAAGTTGGCTTAAAATGCTTAAAACCAAAAATTTCGCTCAAACTAAAATGGGCGAAACCGAGCTAAACCCTTTTCAAAAATCCCATTTTTTATTTGTTTGTGCCTTGTTTCGAATGAAGCCTGAGTTCTTTTCAATCGTTTGTGTTCTCGCCAGAAGTTTACAATTCATTTCGGGTTCTACAATATTGAGCAGTGCACCTCTGTTTTATAGGAATTTACTTTGTGATTTGACCAAAAAAAACATCGAGGAAAAAAAATCTTTGATAGCCTTATCGAAATTAGTATTTATTAAATAAAAAAATTATAAAACAGTAGACTGAACTAAATAAATGGTTTACTAAAACAAAATTTATGAAAACTATAATTCAACTATAAACAGAAAGAAATCTTTTTTTGCACCTTTGATCAAAAAAAAAATAGTTTTTTTGCATCGGTTACCAAAAAAAGCCATGCTTTAGTTATCTGCAGACAGTAACTAAAATCATGTTTTTGATGAAGGTATAAAAAATAGTAGTTTTAACAACTAGTGGCTAAAATAGTGTTTTTTTACAAGCGTTGGTTTAAATATCGAGCGCTGTGAGGTATTTAAAAACGCGAGTAAAAAAAGCACAGGTTAGCCGCAAGTTGTTAACTATATTTTTTTTTAATACTTTTGTCAAAAAATCCAAGAAAAACAGTAAAATACTTTTAAAAACCTTGAACGAAGAGAACTTTTCGCAACATACCATCTTTATACTATAAATCAAGGTGGCTGGGAAATGAAATAACAATCGTTTCCATAGCAATGTGTCGTTTTACTCGGTGACGATTTGATATATTGACGATGTTTTTAAATGATTTTTGCCTAAATACTTGGTGAAAACTGGCGGAAATGGCTCATTTTTTTGGCAAGAATAATTATATTTTGTCAATATTACTATTTTCCGTTATTTCCCTTTAATTTTGAGTAAAAACAGAAAGAAATCTTTTTTTGCACCTTTGATCAAAAAAAAATAGTTTTTTTGCATCGGTTACCAAAAAAAGCCATGCTTTAGTTATCTGCAGACAGTAACTAAAATCATGTTTTTGATGAAGGTATAAAAAATAGTAGTTTTAACAACTAGTGGCTAAAATAGTGTTTTTTTACAAGCGTTGGTTCAAATATCGAGCGCTGCGAGGTATTTAAAAACGCGAGTAAAAAAAGCACAGGTTAGCCGCAAGTTGTTAACTATTTTTTTTTTAATACTTTTGTCAAAAAATCCAAGAAAAACAGTAAAATACTTTTAAAAACCTTGAACGAAGAGAACTTTTCGCAACATACCATCTTTACACTATAAATCAAGGTGGCTGGGAAATGAAATAACAATCGTTTCCATAGCAATGTGTCGTTTTACTCGGTGACGATTTGATATTTTGACGATATTTATAAATTATTTTTTTCGTAAATACTTGGTGAAAACTGGAGGAAATGGCTTAATTCTCAGGCAAGAATAACTAGATTTTTTCAATATTACTATTTTCCGTTATTTCTCTCTAACTTTGGGTAAAAAACGGACAGTGACGTGATCAAAAAAAAAAGTTTTTTGCATCGGTAACCAAAAAAGCCATGCTTTAGTTATCTGCTACTTTACCAAAATCATGATTTTGATGAAGGTATAAAAAAAATATTTTTATACCTGTATTAAATCCTGATTTTAGTTACTATTTTAATCACTGTCTGTAAATTACACAGCCTTTTTTGATCACAGGTGTAAATAGAGAACTTTTTTTTACCCACGAGTGCACAAAAATAATTCGAAATCAGCGATACGACGGTTTTTACCCATTTCATTTATCTTTTATACTTTACGATATTTTAAATCACCTTCAGAAACAAATAGTTTTGGTTTATAATAATCGCATTTTTAAACCTCTCCCTAAACTCGTATTTTAAACCACGGCTCGTTACTATAGGCACTATTTTAGCTACTACTATCTGTCCAAAAATATAAGTACGGTTTTTTTTTGTTTCAGTGATTTAACGATTTTTCCTCTGTTTCCTTTTTAACTCGTTCTGATTTTCGATCTTTTTTATCTTCCGTAAGCCTAGCCGCATTATGCTATTCAGTAGAGTTTCAGTTTTTTTTGTTAAGTAGTGTTAAAGATGTTGGTGTTGACCTAATATAACATAAAATAGCTTTCTAATTTACATACAAAAAAAGTTTAAAAAAAAAACATTAAATATGACATTCAATGTTAAAACCTGTAAAGTTGATCAGTGAGATTTACTAGGATCTAAAATAGTACCCCCCACAGGTATAAATATTTACACCTGTGGGAGGTACTAAATTTTAAAAACAATTTTCAAAAAACACTTACCCATACAGAAAAGACACAAATTTATGGATTATTTTGTATTGTTATTGCAAAATACCACTGAAAAACTGCTCAAAATACACCATATTTTAGAAGAAAATGCTTTAAAAATAATTTTTTTCGACAGGTTTCAAAATGGAAAATGGTGAATACGCCAGAAATTTGGCACATAATAGCTTCATTATTTTTGTTTGAGGTTATAAAGTTGGTGATTTTCTACACCACCTCAGGGGGATGGTTTAAATTTATAGCCCCCAGAAAGGATTGTTTTATGGCATTTGGTAATAAGTTCGTTTATAATTTCCCTAAGTAACCATTTTTACAAATTTACCTTATTTCATATCCCAAGTTGTTCATTACCCAATAAAACACCTCCTATTTTGTTCAGAAAAGCGCCATATTTTGAACCGGTTCTCAGCACAAAAAATATATTTATGAGGGCACTACGAGGCAAAACAAACATAAGTGAAGGTCACTGATTATGTACGAAAAATATACCAAACAAAAAACCCAAAACAACTATATTAATTTATTTACAAACTGAAAGTAAAACATTGATGTTATCTAAAAGCTCAGTCACAAATACTTTTCTTACTCAAAGCCCACTCATTTTAAAGCTGTATCTTTCATCAGTAGAGGTTGGTACAAGCCAAGGTGCAAGCAGAGGTAAAATATCCGAACTCGCTGTTTGTGATTGAACGCAGCGCTAATATTTTTAAACTGATATTTCGACAGTGACAGAAATGTAAAAAAATGTGCATTTAAGTTTCTTAATACATTTCATAAATAAAAACACCTTTTAAATAAATACAAAATTAATCTACTCCTTATATTATTATTACCCATCTAAATCGTTTTATGACATCAAGTATTAATTGAAAAAATTAATTATCAAGGGTAAGTTTTAATTAGAATGACATATAACCCCAATTTTAATTTGTTCTACAGAGTATTTAGTGCTTACTATTTAAATCCCGAGTTGGTTTAAATTTTTTTATTTTATTTTCTTCTTAATTGAAACTTTCTTAAGGCAATTAAAACAAAGAAGAAGTTAAGGAACCTCCAAATCAATTACTTCAACCGAAAAGAAACTAAAAACAAAAGATCAAAAGATCTTGGGTGGAAATAACGAAAATTCAAACTTGCATGAGCATCCCACAAGGAACACACGAAAGATCAAAGCGAAAAGAGAAATGATTAAACGATGTTTCGCCCTGGGTAACCAGCGTGGGCTCATCAGCAGTTTCACTGGTCACCCTCCACTATACATCATTAAACACCATCATACAAGGTTCAAGGTTGGAAATCAAAGTGTATGATGGGATGAGACAATAAATCTCCTTGAAATCTTTCACCCGAGGAGTCTACTTTTAATATCTGAGGAATGGTTCGTAGAAAGTAAAAGAAAACAAGAACTAAAATAATAATTGTAAAAATTAAAAGTAATACTAATTAAAATGTTTAGACCTCACTGTGGAATACTGAAAAAATGATGCCGTATCCATTCAAATTCCCCCCTAATTTCCCCTTTTTAAAAAATTACCTGCAAAATTTTGCCTCCCTTGACGAATCTTCATCTTTGGACTTTTATTATTTTTTTCTTAAATTTAGAATAGATTCATAATAATCTCCAAACCAACAAACGTCCAATCCACGCCAAAGGAACCAAACTTATTCAAATGCAAAAAATGCAAATTGTGATAAAGCTTGGTGACCCGGGCGAACATATGATGACTAATTGTTTAGAGTTTAAACGTAATGCAAACTAATTTTTTTCGTACCGACGCCCCTTTAATACCATTAACCTGTCAAGATTTATGCTTGCCGGCCTCCGTCGCAGAGCATCCCCCTATTTATACTTAAAACCCCAAAATTTTCGAATGTTTTTCTTTGTATCTTATGTTACTTGTGACACCCAAAAAAAAATGCTAGCCGGCCACCGTCGCTAAGCATCCCCCATTTTGTTAAAATGAAACTGAAAAAAAAATCGTAGTTGTCCTTATTCCCCTCGTGATCCCTGTGTAACCCAAAATTGATGCTATTCCCCCGGTGATCCCTATAAAACCCAAAAGTGACTTTTAAGTTTTTTTTATAAAAATTCCCAAAATGTTCAACCTACGTTCAAACTGTCTAAAGCTTGGCAAAAATCTAAATCTCGTTGCATGTGTGCTTGGCCTTATATAGTCGTGGCAACCCACGCCACGCTTACACAAGTGTTTTCCAAAATTGATGCTATTCCCCCGGTGATCCCTATAAAACCCAAAAGTGATGCTAGCCGGCCACCGTCGCTAGCATCCCCCCTTTTAAGTTTTTTTTATAAAAATGCCCAAAATGTTCAACCTACGTTCAAACTGTCTAAAGCTTGGCAAAAATCTGAATCTCGTTGCATGTGTGCTTGGCCTTATATAGTCGTGGCAACCCACGCCACGCTTACACAAGTGTTTTCTTTGTTTGCTTGTTAAGATGTGCACCTATCTGCCTGTTTTCTATAATCGAACTTTTTAGCCACTTATACACACAGACTTCTGGCGCCTAATTTCTTGCCTGTACTGCGTAATTTTTAATTTGATTTCTTAAATATTTTTGAATTTTGAGCAAACATTTTCTTTTTAACAAGCCCCGGTCTAAATTATTTCATCATGAACGTATATATTTTTTGTAATATCTAAACTATATGCAGCGTATATCACATATATGTATGTTTTTTTATATTCATGTATGTTCAACTAAATGTGTGCAAAATATATACTTTGTATGGATATACATAGACGTATGTATATATTACATCCAACCAGGAATATGCAACCCAATTTTGAATATGTACGGGATATGTAAATAATATCCATCCAATAAATATACATACGTATATAGGTTCCTAAGCAAATCCTTAGGGGGCCAAGCAGCCGTGTATAAGACGCAGACAAACGGAAAAGCACATTAGGCAGAAAAGAATGGGCATGTCCAACCAGGAATATGCAACCCAAATTGGAATATGTACGGGATATGTAAATAATATCCATCCAATAAATATACATACGTATATAGGTTCCTAAGCAAATCCTTAGGGGGCCAAGCAGCCGTGTATAAGACGCAGACAAACGGAAAAGCACATTAGGCAGAAAAGGATGGGCATGGGGCGATGTTGTCACTACATCTTACACGTAGTAAATCCATTCCAGGTTGTTGTTTTCTACTGTTTTCCATTTTCGTACCTTTAGGACTGTAATAAAAATTGTGTTTGCTCGACTTTAATACCAAACTGATGAAAGATATCGTAAAAAAAAATATTTTTCGGCTTTTCATTTTGTAACCATTGTGCTTACGCACAGTTTACAGGCTGGGGACTGAGATACGTGCAAATGCCTAACCTAAAGCGTTCATACACGGCCGGAGAAATCGACTGAGATATTTCCGTAGAAACTTTATCAAGCAAATAGGATGGGTTGACGCCTTCGAACGTCCAACCCGGGTTTTGCACTTTGATTCGAAATCAAAAAGGAGGAACAGTCAGATGGGGGGCCGTGCAAAAATTACGTAACGGTGATTTTACCAATTGTTGACCCCCTCCCTATGTAATGTTTTGTAACGGTTTGGCACGCCACTCCCCTAATATTACGTAACGATTTCAAGACCACTACCCCCCCCCCCAAAAAAAAAAACTTTTCACTTATTTTCATTCCAAATTTTCTTAGTTTCACACAAATTCAAACGCTGTCGAAAACCCCCCTCCCCCCTACGTAACGTTTTGTAACCCCCCTCTCCCCTATGACCATTACGTAATTTGTGCACGGCCCCTGTAGTCACAGTGGAGGAGGGCGAGAAAATTGATATTTTTTTCTTAAAAATTATACTCTTTAGACCTATTTCTTTGCGTTCCCGAAATTACGTAATTTAAAAAAAAAATTGTAAGCGGCGCCATTTTTATTTCGTGATTTGTTTTTTGCATTCAGCTTATTTAATTGACAAATTTTTGCCTGCGGCGCCCTTTATCTTCTCAGTCGAAACCAAGATCTCCCGTTTTAGGAAAACTGATCCCGTCTCTGTTTCTAAATTTTTTCGAATAAAAGTAGAGTATGACCATGGGGAAAATAATTTTTTTCTACGATATGACAAAAATTTCGAGAAAGTTGAAGAAAAAAATAAAAAAAGTGGCAGAGCTCAAGTTTTTCCTAAAAAAAACGTTTTTTTGTAAAAAAAACAGAGCAAAATAAATCTTTTCAACCCTTTTTATGTGTTACAAATATTGGCAACCCCTTCTTTTTCGCTTTTACCCTCGCGCTAGTTTTGAAGAATTGGTTCGCTACATGTTTCGAGATCATGTCATAAAACACCTCGAAAATATCAAATGTAGTGTAGGGACAGCTTTATTTAAAATCAATAATATCGCAAGCAAAAAGCTCTGCAGGAAAAACAGCGCCGTTTATTAATTTCTTTGGCTGCTAGTTTGGCCATTTTGCATAGTTTGGCCGTTTCCGGATAGATGTCACTAGTAGAACAGAATGGAAAGAAATTTAATTAAAAGCGAAGATATTTCTTTCTAATGTTAACAACCTCACGAGTTTATCGCTCTGTATCGTAAATAATGGACCCTGCCGCCTCGTTTAAGCAAGAAAAAGCTGTGGTTTGGACCTGAAAACATCTAATTTTTAATTAGATTAGATGTTCAAGATCTCATGGTGTGGCCGCCATCTAGCGGAATTTGCAGACATCTTGTCAACGGTTATTATTGCAACTATGATTTATGCTCACAATGGAGTGGCGACAATTTTTTGTCATGAAAGTGGTCCGGAGATAATAACCAACTGGCACCATTGCTCAATATACCTGTTTCTTTTGTGCGCGCAGAACTTTCTATGCCATTTCTGTTTGATTTATTGAAATCCTATCCCTAAGGAAAATCTTAAGAACCCTGTATACGTATTTCCACTGCATATCCAGCAAAGTATATAAAAAGTGTGCTTCAATTTTAAATATAAAGTGGATATGAAAATGAATTCACCAAATTAATATACAGAGCGGAATGTCCATTCCATATCCAGCGAGGTGTATGCAAAACAGGTCACAATTTTAAATATCCACTGGATATACTTAGACGTATTTCCATTGCATCTCCAGCAAAGTATATAAAAAATGGGCTTTAATTTTGAATATACAGTGGATATGTAAATGTATTCACCCAATTATTATACAGGGCCAAATTTCCACTGCATATCCAGCGAGGTATGTGCAAAACAGGTATTTCTGGTAAGGAATATGGAAAATGGGCCGAAATTTTAAATATACAATGGACATGCAAATGTATCTACTCAACTAATATAAAAAGGCGTATGGTACTTTGCATATCCAGTATGGTATGTGCAAATAATAAGCAAAAATTTTAAATATTCGCTGGATGTCCAACAAAATAAGTCACAACTTTTTATATCAACGGGATATGTATGTATCCACCTAATTAGTAATATACATAGGCATTTGTCCATTACTTCTTCAGCGGGGTATATGCAAAACAGGTCAAAATTTCCCACTGGATGTAAAAATTATTCAATTTTCAAAATATCCCTGGGTTTCGCTAAAAACGCTCTAAAATTAACTTTTTATTTGGGCCCTACAGTTTAATAAGTCTGCCCGCCTTCATATTCAATTGTAATTTAGTTCAATATCATCTATTGTTGGTAGATGGCACTGGAATCAACATGTTCTCTATGTAGCAGTTACTATAATTATACATATAAAGCAGCAAAAAATTATTTAAACTGTGATATTTTGATAACTATTATCAAGTATAGTATCAATGTAATGGTGATACATTGATATAAATACCATGAGTTTTCAGCTATGGTCATTTAGATCAGTTTCCTACCATACCATGCTTATAGATATGCTGTGTATATCAATACATGAATATACGCTGCATATTCATAATTATCCACTGTATATCTATATTGATCTATTTTGAATTACACAATCATATTCATAAAAAATATTTGCTAAATAACTATAGGTTATTCCTTAATCATACCTTAGTGGATGATTAATGCATATTTGGTGGATATGCAGTGCATATATTCATGTGGATATGCAGTGGATATCCGAAAATATACATCTGGACATGATTTTAATCAAAAAATCATATCCTTACAACATCCATTCAAGATATTCATATCCACAAAATATGGAATATAATGTTATTCATTACGCGGCTATCTGGATCTGTTTTAAATTACAAAATTATATCCATACTATATACATAATAAAGTATATCCACGAAATATCCATAAGTTATTCCAAAATCACACTTTAGTAGATGAGTAATTTATATTCGGTAGATATCTGGATATGTTTTGAATCGCAAAATCATCCATACAGTATCCATGGAGGATATCCATATTCATAAAAGTATATACATAATACATAAAGTGGACATTATTTAGCTATGTGGGTTATATGTCAAAAATGTCAGAAACCTTTTAACCTTCGTGGGGAACTGTCAAAAATAGTGTCAATTTAACTGGAAATTTTACACGAAAATTTTCAAAAATTGCTAAGTGGAAATTGCATCCGTTTTTAAAATTGCATCTGGAAATATCCCGGGGATAATTGTCATTTTTGACATTTATAGTTTCAAAACATCAAAACAGTCAACCTGTCAAAATTTTAAATCGGCATTAGCTTAGTGTAGTAGGCTATTATAATTAGTTGCTATAGAGCTAAAACAAAATTGCTACAGTAAATAAAGTACCTGTTGTTTCGATTTGGTCGTGGTATTCACAGTCATTTTGAACTTTTTAAGCAAAAAACAGAAATGGCCCGTTTCAGTAATTTTTCTTTAAATTATATCAACGAAATTGCGGAAAATAGTACTCTCGTCAATGCTATAAAAATCAGAGGCAACAGTTCCAGCAGTTCTGCAATCGAAAAGGATACTCCTTGGTGGAGAAAACGTGCACAACCAACATACTAAACGACGCACTAAAGCACTGGGCCTTTAACATGAAGAAAGCCAATGGGGAAGAATGCAAAGAGTCAGTAATAAAAGTTATGTGGAAGAAAACAAGGAGGATCCCAGAAGTGCGCCGAGAGTAAATGGCTTGTGCAAAATAAGAAAGAACCAGAGTTTTGTCCGGTACGTTTATACGAAAGCCTTATAGACAAAAGACCTCCAAATGCAACTACTGGCAGACGCCCAATAAAAAATATTTGCTTAACAATATCTGGAACAAAACCGTCCCACTAGGAAGAAATACGATTTGTTCTTGGACTAGGGACTCCTGCTGAACGTACAGGGCTTGACACTTAGATTTAAAAAAAAAAAAAAAAAAAAAAAAAAAAAAAAAAAAAAAAAAAAAAAAAAAAAAAAAAAAAAAAAAAAAAAAACAGGCCATGGAAACGTTAACTCAATAAAACCGTATCTTCAACTGGATGAAGACCACCATGTGTCAGTAATTTAAGGTTTGAGGAAAAATACTACTTCGTTGTCAACTGAATCTGAAGGTTGCAACACTGGAATCGGCAGTATGGAATGGAAATTCATCGTCTATCAGAGTTTTCGGAATTTCATCAGCCCTAAACGACAGCTATGACCAGCAAGTTTATAAATCCGAATCACAATATTCCTGTTACTTATCGAAATTGTACATTTTATAGCAATTGTAGGTTTCAGAAGCAGGACTAAGTTTAAGTTTGATTTTACTATTATCATTAGAAAAAATATTATTAAAGTATGGTATTATTTAAATAAATAGATATATCAAAATCAACTTTTTAGCAACTACCTAAATAAACTTTTATCAACTCGGGAAATTTCCGATCAAAACATAACACGTGCATAAAATATTTCCTAATGGAAATTTTTCAAAATTTGGTCTTTAGCCAATTTTTTAAAAAAAAAGCATTCGGGTTCGGGATTTTTCAGGTGCAATGCACTCATGCTTTTGTTAAAAAATTGTTTTCAGATAAAATTTTCAAAAATTTCCGGAAATATTTCATGCACTAATTAACACTTAATTTTTAAACCCGCAAAAAATATCATTTTTGGTCCCAAATTTTTTATGTTTCGAAATACTTAATAAACTCAATTTGGTTAGCCATCCAGTAAAATGATAAATAATTAAAATTTTGGTTATTACAAAAATTAATTTAATTAAACTTTTGCAAACTTGCGTTATTGCATCCAGGCAATCTATACAAAACAACTCTTTGTGTTAATTTAATTTAAAAATAATATAACAGAGTTTGTCACATAAATAATTATTAATTTCTGCAATAAATAAACCGACATTGAAATGAAAATTCGTTATTTAGTTTAAATCAAATGGTTTGGCTAGTCCATATGCAATGTTTCCAAAATAATGTACTTCAATAAAAAAAAAGTTATATTTTTTTCCAATTTTTAATTTTCACAGTAAAAACAAATATAAATAAAAAATACCAAGTTCACTTTTTAATATTACGAAAAGTGGAGAAAATATACAAGTGCATCAGATTTTTAGAAAATCTATTATAATAATATAACAAAAATATATGGTTATTCTTTTTGACGAAAGATCCAATAATACATTTTTCCTACGAGCGTGTGGAAAAGTTAATTTTACGCACGATTTTTGGTTTTGAAAGTTGTACTTTTCTGCACCATTCTTTTTACTTTTCCGTACGATTTTTTAAAGCACAATATTTTAATCCAAGATATACCAGATTTTACTATATTTTTAGCTATGTACTGTTTTTCATTCAGAAAAAAATCTTGTTCCATTATTTTTCCGTGCAGAAAAAACGTGCGGAAAAGTAACAATTCCGCATTAGTGCTGAAAAGTCACTTTTCCGCACGATTTTTGTCTTGTTAAAAATGAAGATATTTAGGATTAATTTAAATAATTATGTAACTATTCTATCTTATGTGTCATTTTGTAGCATTATTATAAAATCTTTGCGTATTAAAACATTTCTTTTTAAATAAAATGGACAAGAAATGCTTTTTCCATCTTTGACGGCTTGTTCGAACTCCGCTCTGCGTCGTTCGTGCAACTGCCGTCGCATGCGGAAAAGTACCACTTTCCGCACTTGTTAGGTAAATAACTATTGTAACGTAGTGCGTCAGTGTACAGCATTGATATTTTGGCTGAAACATACCACAGTAAAATCATGGCATGTTGCAGTAAATTTTTTTGTGAACCGGCTGTACATTACAGTGCATTTTTTTGTCGGGCACCATAGATATTTAGCTTTAAAAATTTTGACCGTATGTTAACTTTTATTTTGCAAAAAATTAAAGACTGAAAGAACCCCGCACGGAATATATGGCATTTTGGTTGATTTCAGAATTTATTGAAATTTGGATATGTTGTGGATCTCAACCTACTGATCACACTTTAAAGTGAAAAATTTGTCATGCCTCATTAATAAGATTTTTGTGAGTTTTGTAACAAGATTCAGTTGAGTGTTGGCGTCAGTATGTATTCGCACAACCGTCTTTAATGAGAGGTGATATTTTAGTGTACCGGGGTCATCACAAACGTATTCACTTTGGAGAATTTATGTATATTTGTTATGTGCATATTAACTGATTAAAACTACCCATCAGGCAGGTTATCAAGAACATTCTGTTCATAATTTTAGTTACACGGGACGTAACCAAAGTACTAAACTAAATGTTTTAAATTATTATTTGGCGTGGAAGGTAAGTACGCTCTAGAATTTTAGTTAAACTTGTTACTTGCTTTACCTGATACGTCTTTAAAAAAAAATAATGAAGGAGCCGGTTGGTGATTGATATTTATAGCCTCAATCAGTTAGTCAAGTATTTTTTTAAAAATATACCTAATAGTGTAATCGATATCAAAATGCTAAAAAATAGGTATTATTTTAGAGCAATGACTTCGGTAAATAGGTAAATATACCGCTTATAGTTATTATTAATAAGTAACGTGACCAACTCCTAAAGGGGCAAAACCGGAACACTCTGGCCATTCAATGTATTGTATATCATGTATTTTTTCTTGTATGCACCCCTAATAATATTAAGATGTATTTTCCGAACTACTTATTAAAGAAAAATAATTTAAGTAAGGTTTCAATTCAAATTTATATATAGCAGAGAACATCCGCTTTTTTAATTGCAGTGATTTTAAAGTTACAAAATACAGTGGTATCAAAACCGAGACGAACCGGAACTTATGCTGAAAAATCGGGACTATCCGGGACGGATTTTTTCCCCGTGACTGTCCCGGCCAAACCGGGACGGTTGGTCACCTTATAATAAGCCGTGACTTACTGTGAGTCTTAGCAACGCCAAATATTAATCTGTTAAATGTAGTTTAGTACTTTCGGTACTTCCCCTGTAACTAAAATTACGAACATGGTCTTCTTGATAACCTTCCTAATGGTTAGTTTTAATCACTTAATATGCACATAATAAATATACATAAATTCTCTAAAGTGAATACTTTTGTGATTACCCCGGTACACTAAAATATTACCTCTCATTAAAAACGGTTGTGCACATACATACTGATGCCAAAACTCAACTGATTCTTGTTAGAAAACATGACGAATTTTTCACTTGTTAGTAACTACTTTAGAAATCCCTTTATATCCTTGAAACTAGTCATACGATTTGATTTTGGTCCATTCAGAGTGTGATCAGTAGGTCGAGATCTGCAACATACCAAAATTTCATGTATTCCCTGCGGAGTTCTTTAAAACAAACTTTTATTAAAGTTGTTATGGATCCTCAAATACACTAAACGGAAAAATGCCAAAAAACTCCATTGAGCCTGGAAGTGCCTAGGACGTGTATTCCTGAGTAGGAAGCGGGACAATTACGCTATATTCCTAGCCGATTATCCGTTTTTACGGATCTCATAAAAATCAGAGGTTTTTCTTGAAATGTATTTTTTTCTAAGCTGGTTTTCGACCGTAGGGTGTGATAGATCCCATGCGATAGATGCCATCACATGCGAGAAAGATCGGATCGTATGACTTTCAAGAATACACGTCCAGGACTTACGTCCAGGAGTTGACTGGCACTAATCTCAGATAACGATTATATTCTTGATTTTTTTAAAAAAATTACATTTTTAGGAGTCATTTATAAAGACTCCGGGAGGGGGGAAGCAGGTTGAGCCGTTAGCTTATCCCGCGAGCCGTTAGCTTATCCCGCGTATGTTACTGCTTCAGTAAGTTCGGTATTAATAAAATATAACAAAACTCCCTATTACTTTGCAAAAATTAATTTTAGCTATATAATTTAAATGACTATGAATAGGTACGTCAGAAAGTTGACCTTTCTTTCACTGATTAGTACACTATAATAAATACAGAAAGCTCCACAAATGATATCTGTAATAATCTAATAATAATAAATTACCCATATAAAAAGTTTTTTTCTGTAATGTTTTTAAAATTAATTATGTTTTGTAAATTCCAAAATTTAACAGCTTTACAACTAATTTGAAACGCTTTTAACAATATGCAAATAATTCAACAATAATTACAAATTTAATAATTTTTGTTTGTTACAAAAACTAGTTGTTTATATTTCTACGTGAAATACAAAATACCGTGTGGAAAAATGTTTTGGTGGGAATGGCAAAATGCGTTTCTGAGTAATTCTTCTTTTTCGAAAGATTCAAAGGGTCAACAATAGTAGTTTACATAACAAACATGTTATGATGGTCATTACACGCGAAGTTGAAATTTAACCCTTTAACGCGCAGAACTATTTCTTTTGCAAAAATTGAATTTTAATTGGTGAAAGCTATTCATTAGGGACCAGTTGGTTGTGAAAAATTGTTAAAAAAATTCTGTCACGTTCCAAAAGGGATCAAAAAGGTGGTAGGTATTGCTACCATTGTTTATTCTAGCAAACAACTAACATCATGTGAGCAGTGGTATATATAGCTACCAGTTTTAAAAAAAACCACAAAAAAATTCTAAAAAAGGAACTTTTGAAATATCTTTGAAAAAAACTACCAAGAACTTAAAACAGTGAAATATAAAAATTAATTAAATCAAATTAATTAAATTAAATTAAATCGATAGACAAAGTTCTGGCAAGAAATCTGGATCCACGTCCGAATCATCAAATGCTTCATCATAGCTTTCAGTTATTACTATTTTTTGTGGTAGTCTTTCAATGCTCGGAGAAGGTCCAAACGACGACGAATTGCTTAAAAGGGAGATGACCTCTGGCAAAAAATCTTTTCCACCACATTTGGAGTCACAATAATCTCGGTCGCTCAGATTTTCCATCGTTTCTCTCAGCTCGACTGGAGTAAGCGGCCGGGGATTCACATTCCGCGAATATTTTAAATATTTTCCTAACGCGAAACTCAAGGAAAAAACTATTTATAGGGGTTTGCTGCTCAAACATGGTTTTATAACAGAGATAAGTTTTAAAACTTAAAAATCAAAATTATTTATAATAAATAAAAAAATAATTTTACTAAATTTCTGGGTTAGAATTTTGACAAAAATTTATTGGGACTATATTATCTAGTAGTTTATATTTACGATATAAGTACTGACAAAACATACCTGTAATTTTTTTTTTAATATATGCCACTGAAAATATCAATTTTGAAAAAAAAAAAAATAATAAACAGTGAAATTCTAATTAGTCAATTGCACTAATGCATGTTGGTAGCATATCATACCATTTTTGAGGTTATAATAATAATAATAATAATAATAATAATAATAATAATAATAATAATAATAATAATAATAATAATAATAATAATAATAATAATAATAATAATAATAATAATAATAATAATAATAATAATAATAATAATAATAATAATAATAATAATAATAATAATAATAATAATAATAATAATAATAATAATAATAATAATAATAATAATAATAATAATAAGGCGTTTATTAACTCAAAAAGCTGTTTATAAATAAATTGTACACTAGTTAAAATAATAACTATTAATCAGTTAAATGGCCTGAAATTTCAGCTTTTTTTGAGAGATCTGTAAGAAATTCACAAATGCTGTTGAGGCCCCAGTGTTACGAGCAAAACATTTAAAGAAAGGAAAAAAGATAAATATATGAGAATTTTAACATTAAATTTAACTATTAGTAACCTACCTAAAGAGCAAATATATATATATGTAATATACTAATTTTTACATAGGTGCTATAGTGACAAGGGGTAAGGGAAAGGGAAGGTCATGAGGGAAAAAGCACACATTCGCATAAACTTTAAAAAATAAGTTTATATGCAAATATAAAATCAGTCAACAAAAAACTTAATTAGATTCTTAGTAGCTGTGACTTAAATATTCTGCTTTTAATTATTTTTTTAACTAATGAAATTGTGGATGAAAAGTGTACTATATGATATTTATTTAAAATTTTGGTAATTTTGTAAGTAAAGTATTTTTAAAAAATTTCTTTGCTATGGCTTGATATTGTTAAAAGTTGAGTATATCTAAGATTGCGGTTATGAGCTTGATTACGATATTGAACTTTTTTTACTAAATACCTGGGAGACTTCCTTTTAAGGATTTTATAAAAAAATATTGTAGAATGCAACACTCTACGACTGTACATATTTAACCAATTTGATTTCTGGAGTTTATAAGAAATTATTTTTCTCCTGCGTGTACCGTAAATTAATCTTAGACAACAGTTTTGTAATTTTTGTATACGGTTAGAATTGTAACTAGTTAAGCAGGGTCCATATACAGAGCGCTTCAGGCTAGGGCGAACATAGGCCGGAAGAAGTCCAATTTGCCAGTGTACGTATATGCAGGGACACCGCACACCTATCAGTGGAGCAACCAACACTCAGGCTTGCGATCACCATTTACGACTTGCGTTTAGTATTTAGTACGCCTCTAACCACGGTGCCGCGTGGAGTGTAGTCAATGAAACCGGAATTTGGTCAATAAATACGCAAATTTTTATAACGTAATTTTCTTGTTTTTTGTTACTGATAAATTAGAGCGTTTTATTGTCAACTGCTCAGATTTATCACTGACTACGTGCTATAATGAAAATAATAAGGAGAAACAAAATGAAAGCAAGTCCTCAAAATAAAATAATACATTCTAAAAACCAAAAAGAATCTCCCAATCAAAAAAAAAATAGAGAAAATGTTCGAAAAGGCCTCCTTGCTCGGCTAGACAATATCCGAGCCTATTATAAAAGCCCCTTATAACGTTTCCAAGCATGTCAAAGGTGATAGTTTGGAAAGCTTCTTCAATTTTAATCCAAAGTTCTTCCAAATTATTAGCCCTTTCATGCCCGTAAACTTTATTTTTGATATAACTCCACAGATAGAAGTCATTAGGAGCGAGATCGGGTGATCCAGCTGGCAATAAAATAGTTTCCCGTGTGCTTATAAACCGATTAGGAAATAAATTATCAAGATATTCCCTAACAAGGCCAAAATTGTGAGCGGCACAACCATCTTGTTGAAACCATGTTTCACCAAATCTCACACCTAACAACTGCCTAGCAGTTGGAATAATATGCTGCTGCATTAGATTCAAGTATCTAGGACCATTCAAATTGCCGTCAATAAAAAATGGTCCAATTACGTGTTCCTCTACAATACCCCCCAAAACATTTAGTTTTTGGGGATACTGTGTTCTTACGTCAAAATGCAAATTTTCCCTCGACCAATATCGAATGTGTGATGGATTATGACGATTAAATAATGGAAAAGTGCTTTCATCTGTGAAAAGAATAGATCTCAGAAAGTTTTCATCACGATTAGCTTTTTCCATCATTGTTTCGCAAAATTCCATACGACGATAGTTATCCTCCGAAAAAATTTGATGCATTTTTGACACTTTGTAAGAATGATAAGCATTCTTTTTGAGAACATGTAAGACAGTGGCTGAAGATGTATCAACTGCTTCGGCAATTTGGTGGTTAGTTAACTTTCGATTTTCCTCCACTGCAGCGCAAATCATCACATCTCGTACTTTCTGCTCGTCATTCAAAACAGTGGGTGTTTTTATGGTTTCTTGGCGCTACACAACCAAACTTTTAAAAATTCTGCACAAACCTATAAATCGTTGATAAACTAGGTTCTGGGCGATTTACAAAATTGTCCAAAAAAATTTCTTGAATAAGTCTCAATGGTCTGCCTTGGTAGTACCATTTGACCATCTGCACTATTTCGGCAACTTTGTAGACATCCATTTTTGTTTTAAAAATGTACTATTTCACTTAAGAACTTACCAATCTGTTTCTCGAGCAAGGCAGAAATAAAACAAAATAATAAAAACAAAACAGATTTTCAAAAGATAACACTGCAGCGTGCTTCGACCCCACTTCGGTCTTACGGCATGAAGAGTAAATTGGACTTGATTCCCCCTATGTTCGTAGTAGCCGGAAGCTCATTGTATAACATCACAATAATTTAACGGTGATAAAATGATAGTATCACACAACATTTTTTTAACATCTTGATTTAAATATTTTCGATGAGAATAAAGCATTTTTAAATTGCAGTACCCCAACCCAATCTTGCTGGTAACATGTTCAGTGAATTTAGGCTTATTATCCATTATAAGGCCTAGGTTTTTAGAATAATTTTGAAAGGGTATAGCTGTACCGTCAATTTTTAAGGACATGTTACCAACAATACCAGCCCGGTGTACTTCACTACAAAAAAGAAGTGCAACTGATTTAGTAGGATTAATTTGTAATTGATGGTCTCTTGCTACTTGTGATAACGTTTTAAGGTCCTCATTTAAAAGAGCACATGCTTGCTGACTTTGATCAGGGTTAAATAATAGTTGTAACTGTTTGTCATCTGCGTAAGTATGACTACTGCAATGATTCAAGTACTTATCAAATTGTGATGTGTATATCGTGAATAAAAAGGGACCTAGAATGCTTCCTTATGGAACGCCTGCCACCATATCACAAGGATCTGACAGTTTGTCCTCAAGGGTAACATACTGTTGGCGAAAAGAGATATGAACGGACTAAACAAAAGGCACTACATTCAAAACCAATATAGCGTAAAATCGATAAAAGCAAATCATGGTTTATTAAATCGAATGCTTTAGTAAAGTCCAACAGTACAGCGACTGATGCCTGATGCCTGTTGTCAAGAGCAGAAAAAATGTCATCAGTAACTTTAGAAAGAGAGGTGCAGCAGTCATATCCTTTACGAAATCCGGATTGATAGCTTCGAATTTGATCCTCCATTACCTTTTCGAGAACTTTTGATAGAACAGGAAGAATTGAAATAGAGCGAATTTGCGAATAGACAGAAGCATTATGAACTTTAGGAAGTGGTATAATTTTAGCTTCTTTCTAAATAAGTGGAAAATATGATTTCTCGATACAAAGGTTAACTGTGTGCAAAGTGGGCTTAATAGTAACAGGAAGAGCCAGAAGAATAATTGTTATATTTAAATTATGCATTCCGAATGCTTTACTTTTGATATGAGTAAGTAAATTTGTAATATAACTTTCAGTGACCATCTGAAATTGAAATCTGTATTCTCCTAGGCTGTTGTTATTATAAAAATTAAAAATATTTTGATTTACAGGTGGTAAGTTTTGAGTAACTTCAGAAAAATACTTATTTATTTTATTTGGATCACTTAATTCTCCTGATAAATTAAGTTTTTTAGAGAGTTTACAAATATCTACTTTTTTAAATTTCTTCCACATTTGATGTTGACTTGCATTTGCTAATTTAAAGTTAAAATAAGCTTTTTTTTCATTGCGTATCGCCAAAGTTGTCATATTTCTTAAATTCTTGTATTCAAGCCAATTGTTTTACTTTCTCTGAATTTATTTAGCGCCTTATTTCTTAACTTTTTTAATAAACGAACGTTATCAGTAAACCAAGGTTGATAGGGTTTATTTTTGTTTTTTATAGTTTTTAGGGGAGCAGGACTTTCAAGTACTTCCAGCAATGAGTTTGTTAAACAGTCAACTTCAATATCAATGTCAGGTAGAGTATAAAATAGGTGCCACGGCAAATTACGCAGATCTTGCAAAAAATGTTCTTGATTTATTTGATGTATTTTTCTAAAAGTAAAGGTGAAACTCTCTTCTTTGCTGAGCTCTATCTTAATATCACAAAAAATAAGCAAATGATCAAAAATATGAATATCGTTTATCCCAGAATTAATAACAGTATCCATGTTGGAGAAAAATAGATCAATAAGGGTACACGAATTGCTTGTCACACGAGTCGGCCCTGTAATGATTTGTTTTAAATTAAATGTCTCCAAGGTATCCAGTAGCATTTTTGCGGATGAGCAGCCCAGATTGACATATGACATGATCGTATGCATGTAAGCACTGTTCGAATATGTCAACAATCAATATGACGTTGTCGATCATAACCCTAAAACATGTAAGATAACTGAGAACGTAAGGGACTTTTTGAATACTAATTTGAAAGTTGATTAAAAAGTAGTTTTTTTCTTAAATGCATAATATGCCAAAAGAAGTTATTTTCGGTTAGGTTCTAAAATTAGATTGGATATATTTACCTTTAATAAATATTTATTTTCTTAAAAATGTAAAAAATTATTTACAATTTTGTATTAATCAGTGTTCTTATAAAAGAAAGTTTCATCGCTGGGAGCGACATCTTATGATTCACGTCTAAGCCTCATTGTTATCCCACGAACGTAAATGAGCCATTACTGCCGTGTTAAGATACTTGTAAAATGAGGATTATTGGTTGGTTGTAGGTAAAAATATTTTAAGCACTTTAAGGGATTAAATTGACACATGGATTGACAAATGTGAAAATAAATGACACAGGCGTTTTTCTTTTGCTATAATCTTTCCAACAAGGTGCCACAAGCCGGGTCTTCCCATTTGAAAAAAAAGTTGTATGTAAATAGACCTCTTTTTGAAGGTCCATTCCCAAAAATTTTTTGCTGAAAATTTAAGCTGCTAAAAATCTTACTTGATTTGTTTCTGGAATTTTTAAAAAAACAATTTTTTAATCCGCTGCGGGTGGAGTCTGTTTGCATGAAATATTGAAATATGTTTATATACTAAGAAAAAGCGTGTAGCAGTGGCGGTCCCAGAGGGGAGCGGGGGGAGCACTCACCCTCCCCCCTTTGCTCCAGAAAAAAGTAGACAACAACAACCAAGGTGCTGGTGGTAATAACCCTGAAGAAGAAAAAACAAGAAATTGCAGAAAGTTCCTTGGAATACATTCTAGAATCCCTCCACAATATTTTAAGACAGTTTGACCTTCAATCCGTCATACCAAGAATATACAAACGCATGATGAACTTACCGTGAAAACCATTGAAAATACAGAACAGTATTATAGAGTTTCTATTTATAAACAAGTTTTAGAAAAAATCAATGCGGACATAAAAAAGTATTTTTGACCTGATCATATTCTTACCATGTTTAACACGAAGCCAAAATCAGGGCAAAATTAACTAAAGTCGTTTCTAAATACTATAAGCTGTTTTATTAATCCAAAACACAAATTCTCGAATTTTTATTGGGCGAAATCAGTATTTGGAAACATTATTGGTCAGAAGTAGGCAAAAGCTTAAATGAAAACATACCTGATCACGTATTCGAGGCAACGAACAAGTGTGGTAATATTTTTCCGTTGATTAGAACATTCTTCGATGTTTGCCAGTAAGTAATACCTTCAGAAAGAAGCTTCTCATGCCTCAGAAGATTGAAAACATAAGTGCTTAAAAACACTATAAATTGACATTGAGCGAGTTATTGACCGGTTTGCCCAAAAAACTGGAATTGATCTTTTTATTAGGTTTAGCTGTTAGATTTTGTTTGTGGTTTGTTTGTTATCTAAGTGTATTATAACTGAAAAAATTATACGTAGTTACTCAAGCGTGGATTTCAGTAGGATACGGGGGTAGTTAACCCCCCCCCCCCTACTCTGGCTTTAATTTTTTTATGTCAACATTAAAATATCAAAAGGTGGCCATAAATTGCGGCGCTATAACACCTTTGATATTTACGGTATTAGTTTAATTTTGTGTTAAAAATGGCTAAAAATGATATATTTACAATTTTAGTTTTATTTCAAATCAAAAAACGCATTTTTTAGAGCAATTTTTTTAAAAATTTTCGCCCGCGGCGCTATAATACCATTGATATTTACGATTTTTGTTTATTTCGACTTCAAATTACAGTTTTAATGTAATTTTTTCAAAAATTTTCTTAAATGTTTTTTAAAATAAAAAATGTATGAAAAACTTCAAATCTGAGTACCCCCCTAGATTCGAGACCAAATCTTCACTTGTAGTTACTAGGTTTTATTTGCATATATTGATATGTTCCTTATAAAAGCTATGCTTTAATTATATTTTTTTTCGTATCGAAACCCCTTTGCAAATGGCTGGGACCGCCACTGCCTGTAGAAAGTCAAAACCAACCAGATTTTTGGCTTGGATGATGAAGAAGAAGAAAATAAAAATACAGTAAACAAAAATACAAAAATCTTATGAACCGATGGTTTTTGTAAACTAAAAGTACCTTTCTTTAACAGTACAGAATTAGTGCAAAATTATAACATATCAACTTTCATTAAATCTATCTCCTAAGCATGGGAGGGGGGTGCAGCCACACCCCCCCCCCTTTTAAATGTGAATAACTCCGTTATTCATTAAGTATCAATAATTTTGAGAGGGGACTAAATTAGTACATAATTTTTACAATATCCAAACTGAGTTTCGTTGAGCTTAACTGAGCTTTATTTTGCACTTTGTTAGATTCCAGCTTAGCAAGATTTTTTTTTTGTTGTCTTAAGCTAATCAAAAGTTAATAAATACATCAAACGGCAGAAAATATCACATTTTTTGCTTTAATTTTACACAAAAAAATTTAAAAAACTTATTGATATAAAATTAATTTTAGACTAAAATATAGATGTTCACAAATGCTTGTTTTAAATTTCTTCAATGATTTGTTACATAGGGTATCATATGATCAGAAAAGAAGATGGTCTACATGTGTAGACCACGTGCTTTAACTCGTTACAAAATACCACGCGCCTAACGTAGGGTTAAAAAACCTCTCCTGTGCCTTATTTTGGCTGACAAAGTGACAAAATGACATGGGGTTATGCAATTTTAATAAAAGAATCTGGTGAAGAATAACGGCTACCTAATATACAACTAATTATAATAACTAAACGGTTTTCAAAGGAATTTATTTACAACATTCATTTTTTAGTCCTCCCTACCAATATGGTATGGGGGACTATTAAAATTGTGAAATTTTGACTTTTTTTCATTTTGTCAAAAATTAGTTACTTTCCAAAATACCTTAATCGAAGAAAAAAAAAGTTGTCTGTCGGTATGTCGGTCTGTTGTCTGTCTGTATACACGATAACATAAGAAAGCCTTAATGGATTTTAACGAAATTTGGTACAAAAATCTTCTATCGGCTGACCACGAACTAATTAACTTTTGGGTAGTGTGGTGGGAAGTTGAAAGGGGGAAAGGGAGAAAAGGGGGATAAAATTTTTATAAAAATTGTAACTTTGTAAAACACGGTTGTCAGATTTAAGTTTCTAGAAACATGGACTACAAATTTGGTTATAAACTGCAAATTCGTGGGAGCTTTAGTTTCAGAGTTATTTGAAAAAACTTTAAAATATATTTAAAAAAATCATAACTTCAGAAGTAAAGCAGCTATTGATACGTGGTTTTCAGATTTTGGTTTTCGTAGATATTACCCAAAAATTTTGTTATAAGGTTCAAATCTTTCAAAGCTTCGATTTTCGAAATATTTTCATTTTCTTTCAACATAAAATAACTGATGAAATAATGACTATCCGTGGTTTCTAGCACGAATTTTTTTTTGACGAAACTCAAAATTTTGTTTCTAGAAACACAGGAGCCTTTTAAACACCTAGGTTACGGTTTTTTGGCACTAAAACATTTTAGGATACTTTTTTATAGATATGATTCAATATTTTTTTTTATTTTTGAATTTTCACACCTGTAGACATTCAGTAACAATTTTTGTAAAAAAAATCTGAAAACTTTAAATTTAGGTCAAAAAGAGGTTGGTAAGTATCGCGAAATCCAAAAAAAGTCTAAGTATAAAGGCAATCTACTACTAGCAAAAAGAGCTAGATTTAAGCATTAAATTCGCCCGTAAACCTAATTAAAAAACAGTATAAATTTTGTTGCATTAGCCAATATTTGACCTATTTTCGGTCGAGCATAGTATGCATAGTAGTATGTGCTTCTATTAAAACAACACCTATCTTACACTTATTCAATTTTACCACAGCAAGCACTTTTCGCACCTTATTTAAAACGGTACTACTGGTTCACTCAGTGGCGTAGCCAGAAATCGACTCCGGGGGTTTTCATCATTTAATAAAAATCAATTACCTACCTCCTAGTAAACATATTTGTTACTTTAACCTAATATTTATATAAATCTAAGATTCATATATTTCTGTAAAATATGTAGTATATTTTACATAAATATCATATTTACGCAAATCTCACAAAAAAATATTTTTAGAAAAAAAAATGTAAACATTACATCAAAACTTTGATTGTACATATAAGTCATAAATAATATGACTTTATAAATAAATTCTTAAAATGTACGTAAATATTACGTAAATAGTGGAACCTTCATTTTACATAAAAAATATTATATACCTATTATATAAAAAATTATATGTAATATTTAAGTAATCCAATTTACGTAAACCTTACATAAAATTATTTACTTTAAATGAAAGTAATAAAATGTACATTTTAGATAACTATTACGTAAAACATTTTATGTAATATTTATATCATCTAAATTACGTAAACGCTCTATAACAAGATTTACGTCACCTTAAAATTTTTAAATTTACATAAATATTATGAAACAATATGAACTTTAAGTTTAAATTTAAAATTTTACATAATCGTTACATAACATTTGTTATGTATTAATTATGTCATCTAAGTTATTTAATTTCCGTGTAAAATTCTTTGCGTCTAATTACAGTCCTAAATTTTACTTAGTTATTATATAATCAATTAAACCGTAGGTCTACAATTAAAATGTTACATAAGCTCTATATAAAACATTTTACGTAGGACTTATATCATCTAAATTACGTAAACGCACTCTAACATGATTTACGTTAAACTAAAAGTTTGAAATTTACATAAATATTATGAAACAGTTTGCTCTTTAACTTTACATTTATAATTTTACATATTTGCTACATAAAATGATTTACATCAAATTAAAGTCTTAAATTTTACATAATTGCTATCTCAATTGAATTGTAAGTTTACATTTGAAATGTTACATAACTATTATATAAAACATTTTATGTAATATTTATATCTTCTAAATGAGGCAAACGCGATTTACGTCACATTAAAATTTACAAAAATATTATGAAAATGAAAAAAATTACCAGTGCTTAATAGTTTCTTCCTAGTAAGTAGAGATGGCGCTAATGACACTATGTTCCCCGTACAGTGGATGATAATATTATATATATAAAGAGCAAAGATATTTCAAAATTAGGATGCGGACTTCGAGGTATTGACAAGATCTCAATAAGAATCACCTATTCCGCCACTTAAACCAGCCCGTCTGGTTAACTTTATAGTTTGCCACATGTTTGCCAATGTCGGACCGTGTCAAGCAACCACCGACGGACCTGGACGGACCTTCCGTTGGCCCCTCTCAAGCTGCATGCTCATGTGGGACTTAGATAGTTGACGCTTTGCGCATGTCATGCAGATTAATGTAAACTAAATTTTACCTTATTAATAAATAATTGTGATGTCTGTGTGACCTTAAATTTAAATAACAAGGTAAACCTGTTATGTAAAATATACGTAGTTTTTACTTAACTCTTACGTAAAATGGATGTTATATTTATGTAAAATGTATGTATTATTAGGTGTGCTTTACGCATGGCATTATGCAGAGATTTTGCACCTTAATGTGACTTAAATTTTACCTTATTAATAAATAATTGTGACCTCTATGTGACCCTAAATTTACATAACAAGGTAAACCTGTTATGTAAAATATACGCAGTTTTTACTTAACTCTTACGTAACATGGATTTAATATTTATGTAAAAGGTATGTAATTTTATTTACATCACATTTACGTAAAAATTAGTTGGGCTTTCCGCATGGCATTTTGCAGAGAAATTAGGTAGGTGCATACTGCTTGAGCTCTTTATCTGAAGGGGGGGGGGGGTAGAGAGGCGGTTTAATAGGTCTTGAGTTAGTGTATACATATATATATATGTACAATATCACACACTTACGGTTTAAAAGCAAGTCTCATCTAATCTCATTTCCAGATTTTTTTCGTTATTAACCATTAATTGCGCCGCAGGCAAAGAATTTGAAAAAACTACATTAAAATACTATTTTTTACGCGTTTTAAATATTGTGGACAACAAAATTGCTTAAAATGAAACAAAATTGTAACAATATTTAATATTGGTATAGCGCCGCAGGCTAAAATTTACAAAAAAAAAACAAAATGTTCTTTAAAAAATTTGATCTCTTAGGTTTTTTGCGAAATATTTTTGAAAAAGTAGAATGGGTTAGATGTCAAGAAGAGGTGGGTTGCAGTGATATATATAGATTTTTTGCCAAATCATATATGCGCCGCAGATTTAAATTATAAGAAAAATTATACTAATAATTTGAATGCTGATAAAAATTTCTTACAATTAAATTAAAATTATAAAAATTAATAACGTCATAGCACCACAGGCAAAATTTTTAAAATTTAAGACATCACACCAAATTCACATCACAAACTGGAGTAAAGTGTCTCCCTGGGGCCCTTGATCATGATTAATTTATTGTATATTGGGTTGGACCTTCTGGGGGAGGGGTTTAACCCACAAAACTCCTCCTGGCTACGCCACTTTACCGAACCTAAAATGCTGCTTGGGAAGCACCATCAGCCGTCAAAAATGATGGGTGTTCTTCTGTGGTTTGGCAACATAGCAAAACCCGACAAAAGCAAAACAATGAGATGGAATAAATTCCATATTGTTCTAAACGTTAGAGAGGGAAAGCGACAGAGATATGTGTGGAGTAGTCGCGAAAACAAGTCTAAATGAACAGGCGAATGGTAGAGCGAGCATTGGTTTGCCGCGGTCATTCTTAAACTGTGTGCATGCATTTGATGTCTTTGGCTTTTGAGTGATCGATTTCTCTCGCGGCTTTGAAGATTAGGTCCCAAGATTTTTCAGGGGGCTGATTCTTGAATTTCATAGGAAAACGTGTTATCCGAAACCGTGGTCCGACCGAAGCTCACCCGTATGAAAGTGTAGAAAAGTTCCTTCGATACACGGCAATTGGGTGAGGTTCGGTCGTGGTCGGATAGGTATCGGATAACTCGTGATCGCTTCAAAGCCTATTATTGGTCGATATCAGGGAGAGGACCGTTCCCGTGAGATTTTTCCTACGAAATTCAAGAATAAGCCCCCAGATAATAAAATATCTAAAGTCTCCGCAAGCATCGGGTATCTTCGGGTAAGTGCCATGTTTAGGGTCAAAGCATCCTAATGCTTTAGGCGCCAGGCTTCACGATGCAGAGACCCTAACTAGGTTTTCTAGGTATCACGAAAAAAATCGTTTAGTTTAGAAAGGTATGATGGCTTCGCTTCAGAGACAACTTAAGTTGCTTTAACTGCTAAATACAGCCCTATGATTCATGCCGTTATTCAATTCAATTTTATATTTAAAAATGGCTGGTCTCTCTTAGGGTACTTTCATTCTTAAAGACGCTTGTGATCTTACTTTAAGAAAACAAATTTCCGTTTATTAAAAAGTTTCTTTGTTACCGTTATTTTTCCTAGCACTTGACGTCAATATCGTTAAAGAAGTCTAGGCAAGGATTAGTTTTTTATTTTGTAACAAAAACCATCTCATAAGCGATTGTCGATATATTGTTAAGTATACCTTTAATATTTTTTTTTTACACTTTCATCAAACACATAATTTTAGTAAATGTCTGAAGATAACTAAAGCACGGCTTTTTTGGTTACCGATGCAAAAAAACTTTTTTTTTTGATCACGGGTGCAAAAAAAGATTTCTGTCCGTTTTCTACACAAAATTGAAGAGAAATAGCGGAAAATAGTAATACTGAAAAAATCTAATTAATCTTGTCTAAAAACTAGGCCATTTCCACTAATTTTAACCAAGTATTTACGAAAAAATCATTTAAAAGTATCGTCAAAATATCATACTTTCAAAGATCAAAGTGTCGCAACAATGAACGTCACCGAATAAAAAGGCCCCTCGCTATAGTTATTTCATTTACCAGGCGCCTTGATTTATAGTTTAAAGGTAGTGTGTTTCGAAAAATGATTTTCGTTCGGGATTTTTAAAAGTATTTTCCTGTTTTTCTTGGATTTTTTGATAAAATAAGCTTTTTTTACTCACGTTTTTAAAATTACCTCGCTGCGCTCATTATTTAAACCAACGCTTGTAAAAAAAGCACCATTTTAGCCACTTCTTTTAAAAACTACAATTAGCTTTCTATTCTGTTCTGCCCATAGCTGGAGATATTATGGCTCAAGTGTCGTGAAATATTTAAGGAAAATAACTTTGAAAAACAAAGAAGAAAATTCAAAATCGCGGTTGGCTTTTGGACTTCTTGAGCCAGGCCAAAAACGAAAAATCTACTGCGCATGCTCTAACAAAGCCATGCCAGATAATAAAAGGGTATTAAAGTTGATGCACCGTGAAAAATAAATTGCAAGGATCTTATGTTAGTTTAAAATGGCTTCTGGGAAGGACACTAAAAGATATTGGACTACTGACAGGGATACTGACCGGTCACAATCGACTCAGTAAGCATGTGACTTGCAGCGGGATCAGGAATGACTCTATCTGCCATGCCTATGGGAAGGCGGAGGAGACATCCCGGCACCTCGTTGCGGAGTACAAAGCAAACCTAATGATGAGGCATGAGGTACTCGGACAACCGAAACTGGATGCAGATGATCTACGAGCTCTCAAGTGGACCAAAGTACTGGACATCGTGAAGAGAACAGAAAGGCCCGGAGAGCCAACTACCGTTCAAGCGGTACATGTGGTGGATTAGGGGGCTGGGCTGGGGTAAGGTAAAAAGGAACCGATTGGGCCTACTTGCCAGGTCTTGTGCCGCGCCCTAGTTACTACTACTACTACTATGTTACTTTAAATGTAGTTCAACTACAATATAATATCCATTTAAAAGCTTGAAGCACGGAATGCGTACACGAGCACTTGCATGCCAAACTTTTATGCAAAAATTTGAAAAATAAGGTCCAATTATACTCACTAATTAAGCCTCAAACAACCTGTTTTTTGTCTTCTAATCTTGTTTTGTCCAGATTTAAATCTAGAGAAATACAGTTTTCTATTGATACGAAATAACGAGAAACACTAGACAACACTTTTTATTTTTTTTTACGGTAGTGTCTACTCTATTAAGTTTATAGTTTCTCCCCAGATTTTAAGCAAAAAAAAGTACAACTGGCAACGCCTTGTTCTTTAGTTTTTTTGATCTTTTGCCAGAGTGCACAGGGAAAACTAAACATAAGAATTAGCTGAAATTTTGCAGGGGTGATCACTCTTAAAGGCTTAACAAAAATATCTGAAGGATTTTTTAAAATTCTCAATTATTTTTTCCCCAAAATAAAAGCTCTGGTGCTGTCATCTATCCCAAAAGCCTCAAAATAATTGCGGCTCAGAACGAACCCGATTTACAAAGAAAATAGAGAAATACATACAATTTCCTCTAGATTACATTTTTCCTTTTTATATTTCCTTGCTTTAGCGAAAATAAAAACTAGGTTTCCTTTTTGCTAAAAGCCTGTGCACTCCGGAAAAGAAAACCGATCAATCAATCACACTTCATTGAATTTGCGAGACACACGCCGTTCAAGTGTTGGCCGATAGACCGCAGAATTTATACGATTAAATGGTAACTGCAGATGTTTTATCAACAAACTTTAAATCGGGCCGCAGTGGGACAGAAGAGTATTTTTACGTTTTCTGACAGAAAACCATTCAAGGTTATGTTTATCTTGCAAAAATGTGTTTTCAAAAACATTGTTCTAAAACAAATATGAAACCACTCTGTGTGTGCGGTCGCCCGCCGAAAAAGGCCTAGCACTGCGCGGGCATTACCCCGAGTATATCAAAGAACCAACAGAACTTTACTGGCTCGCTGGGATTAGTAGGAATTCACATAGAAACATTCGGCGCCCATAACCCCACTTAAATTTGTTTTTATTCTGAGTCAACCATTTTTTTTTTAATTTAAATTATTGCGGCATAGTTATGTGCAAGTGTACTAGTGAAATCTTGGAATGCAAAGGATACATTTTATATCCCAACCTCAGTTTCAGAAAGACACGGATACTTGAGTACTAACAAAACAGGCCAGTAAAGCTCCATTTAGAGGTTGGAAAGACTCTTGCTAGTCGTTGGCTCCTGTTTAAAATAGTAGTCGATTTTTAAATCTGCATGCTTTTAAGTTAACCTGTTGTCGGTATCAGCTAGCGAGAGTGTTTCCAATTCAATATTAAATGCACCTTTAAATGCAACCTGAAACATTACCCCCAGTTACTTTAATACGTAGTAATTCTGCAATGGTTTTCTTTTATTTTAGTATTTTACTTGGTTTTTTATGAAAAATATCTTGTTGGTATGTAGGCACTTACCATCAGGGTCTCTAAAGAGTTCAGATCTATGGCCGGTGGAATTTCTAAAAAAAGTGCTGGGTTGGTTTGAGTTCAGGGTTCGGGTGGTTTAGTTCCGGCTTTAGTTTAAAAAAAAGAGACAAAAAGTTTCTGGACATATGTGCATATTTTAAGGCTAAACGGTACTAGTGAGGTAAAAAATTTTTTTAGGTACCTATGTAGCAAGTCAAAATAAGTAACCTAACCCCAAATTTTTGACCCGGTGCTAAAAAATCTCTGATGTCCCACTGTGGATAAACATAAATAAAGTCTTCGCGTTGCCATGGAAAACAAATTCAATGACGTAAAATTTTGCCAAAAAATCAGGTCGACTTGGCTAAATTTATTTCCCGTACAGTGTTGCTAAAAACAATTCCCCAGATTGTAACTACGACCTTAATAAAATTTCAAAAAGCAAACAAAAATATTAAACAAAACCTAAAATGGTTTTGGCTGGCAGATGGTTGTCAGTTGCTTTCACTACTGACGCAATCGACGTGCCTGCCCGGGGCTCGATTCTTGGCGTAAGAAAACGATCACACCCTGAGAAGTGATCAATCGCACAAAAGTCATTCGAACGACGCACGGTGGTCAATTTTCCAGAAAACGCGGATATAACTTGAAAAATTAAAAAATTTAAAATTTGCTCTTATATGGTTGTCAAGATACTAGGCGAATAGTTGGTCAAAGAATAAACTATGCTTTTCATGAGTTTAATATTACGCATCAGTATTCAACATCCAATTTCAAATAGAAGACCCAGAGTATTCAACTGTTGATATCTCGAAAACAGGTGAAGATCGATATAGGGTATGCTATATAAAAATGCTTAGAATTTCAAAACACTCATAAAAAATATACTAGTATACTGTAATACTTATATATATTGTGTCAATTACTTTAAAGTAAATTTGATTGTTCTAAACTAACATTTTTAGTTTAATTTAGCCAATTAATAAATATGTACCTTTTACCTTCTTAAAAATGTCTTAAGGTATATGTGAAAATTCACACGATCATCCTGTGTATCAGATAAAAAAGAATAAATGCTTACTTATTTAAATATTGTAAACGATATGGGGTATATTATATAAAAATGCTTAGGATTTCAAAACACTACACACATAGAAAATATAGTAGTATACTGTAACACTTATATATTGAGTCAATTACTTTAAAGTAAATTTGATTGTTCTAAACTAACATTTTTAGTTTACTTTAGCCAATTAATAAATATGTATCTTTTACCTTCTTAAAAATGTCTTAAGATAAATGTGAAAATTCACACGATTATCCTCTGTATCAGGTAAAAAAGAATAAATGCTTACTTATTTAAATATTGTGAACTATTTATTTTTTTATTAAAACTAAAAATTTTGTACGATTAAATTACAATGGAAAAGTTTTTTTTTAATATCCGCGTTTTTACAAAAATCGACCACTGCGCGTCGTCGTACTTTACGAGACGGTCAAGTTGGCCGTAGCATGCGCATTAGCAAGATCTGTCACGTGATGGTTTCATCCAATAGTGCGCTCTAAAATCATACGAGTGTCATTTTTCAGACGAGCTTTCCTACAAGTCCATACTACTGGGTCTAGTCAAGAGAACGGCTTCGTTTAAAAATTGTTGTTCGTGGCAGCTCTGCGCGTGCTTATAATAGATTGATGATTCTTCGATCGTCTCGTTACTGCTTTTAAGCGCGTTTATTGGTTGACTGACACTGCTTCCCTTCTCTCAGGCGAACGATCACTTCCTATGACTTCCAGAATCGGTAGCCCGGTAGACTCGTCGCCTCTGAATTATTTGCAGTCTAACTTGACTGGGAGAGTTATTATCGGTACGCATTTTCCTCGGCAAATATGGGCAGGGCCGTTATATTATCTCATAGTTATATGATTTAATCCGACTAGGAAACAAGTGTAGGTAAACATTTTTTATACAAAATGCGGGAAGAGCAAAAGCCAATCAAAAAATAATTATGATTTATAAAGAAATTTAATTAAACCTGATAGCTAAAGCCATCATGGCAAGTGTAGTTCGCGAGCCATCATATAGCACGTGTATCGATCAAATTTTATTTGACACTTAATTAACCCTCAGAATGCGGTATAGCTGACGTGATGAAAGTCATGCACTTAAGAAAAAAATGAATTAGAGTTTGTGCAGCATACAGAGCATTAAAGTCGGGTATTTGCGGTTGCAGAATTGTGGTCTAGAGGGCAAGATATAAGGAAATAAATAAGAAAAAAGTGTGCCCCTGGTGCAATTTTTCTATTCTTTTGGGAAAATTTGTGCAAGTTTTTGTGTTCTATTGAGCAACTGACAACCCTAGTGTTGGCGTCAGTGCACATTTTTTCACACGAGTTATTATAAGAGCTCGTGGTGCACTCAATTTTTATAGATGACGATGACGATGAGAAGAATTTTTTGCTTTGTGGTACGGAGAAAACCTCCCTAAAAATATTTCTTTCTCTAATCGGACGGGTCATTAACTACTTTCGAATCCCAGACCAGGTCTTTTTTCCTCCAGGGTACTGATTCTGGAAGTCATAGGAAGTGATCGTTCGCCTGAGAGAAGAAAAGTAGTTTCAAACAATAAACGCGCTTAAAAGCAGTGACGAGACGATCGAATAATCACCAAACTATTGTGGGCACGCGCAAAGCTGCCTCGAATAACATTTTTTGAGCGAATCCGTTCTCTCGACTAGACCCAGTAGTTGGGAGTTGTAGGAAAGCTCGTGTGAAAAACGTCACTCGTATTATTTCAGAGCACGCTATTGGACGAAACCATCACATGAACGAACTCGCTAATGCGCATGCTACGGCAAACTTGACCGTCTTTTAGAGTAGGACTCGCACAGTGGTCGATTTTTGTAAAAATGCGGATATTAAAAAAAAACTTCCACATTATAATTTAATCGTACAAAATATTTAGTTTTAATAAAAAGATAAATTTATTCTTATTCAGCTGATACACAGGATGATCGTGTGAATCTTCACATTTATCTTAAGACATTTTTAAGAGGTAAAAGATATATATTTATTAATTAGCTAAATTTGCGATGGTGGTGTGAGGGGGGATTGATTATTGACAATTTGTGGTGTTTGAACGTGTGTTGTTACTGTGATTGTTGCTGCTTAAAAAATGCGTATTTAACGTTATAAAAAGCATAAACAAATGTTATATGTTAGTGAATAGTGATTTTAAATAAACAAAAAAGTGGAACAATGTAAGAGAACGTGAAAAAAACTACTGGTTTTATGGTAATTAACATTTTAGTAAGGATTTGTTAAACAAATTTTTAATTCATTTTGAAAAGGATGAGTTCAAAAAGGTGATCCCAGGTTACCTCGCAAAATTGTTCATTCTTATCAGTCTATTATTTCTTATTGAACACTTTATATTTTAAACAATACAATGTGGACATTTTAAAGTAAAATAAATTCGTATACAGTGTATAAAATACTTGAGCTAATTTTGAACTGAGTCAGAATCATCCCACTTAAAAAATGGCCCCCACCACTAGGCTAAATGCTCTAAGACAAATAGCTTTAAAATGTAATAATAAATCTAGCGAAGCCACTATAAATAGTCCAAAAGCTCTGAACTTAAGTTATATCGAAATTAGATCCCCCTCTATGACAAAAGAGGATATAAACAATGAGGATAAACATAAAAGCCTAAGCTACATAATGACTGACTTAAGAAATAAGTTATCAGAGCGAACTACTGAGGTAAACGATTTACGCTTACGAAATAAGGAACTGGCAAGAGCATTAGAAAACTATGAAAAAGAAATCCAAATTCAAAAATCACTGATTGAAAATCTATCGCAAAAAAATAGAAATAATACGATGAAGGATGAAAGCACGCAAACAAAATCACAAGGAAATATTATTACAACAACACAAACTTGTCTAGAAAATAGAAATAAAAACGAAAGGCTTAAGAGTAAGCAGTTAAAAAGGCAAAGACAAAAAAATAAAAAACTAGCATCTAAATTAAACAGCTTAAAACAAAATCAAAATGACGATAAGACGAAAAGAAATAAAACGATTGAAATACCTCAAGAAATGTTTACAGAAGTATGCGTTGATGGCCTCCAGGATGTAAGGAATAATCTTATCCTTTTAGAACAATATCTAACATCTGATAAACAAATTCAAGGAACAGCAAAATCCTACACCCAACATATAGGGACACAAACTGAAAGTACGCACGCAATTACTGCCTTGTCTATAGAGGAGAGAGCCAAGCTTGAAAACCTAATTATCCTGAACCAAAACTTGGAATTGTCAAACAAATATCTGGAGCAAGAAAACTTCGATTTTTATCTGAAGAACGGAAAACTAAAAGAAGTTATTTCAAGTTATAACAGCAAAAATGCAAGAAAGTCTGTTCAAATAGAAAAACAAAGATTGCTTATTCTTGGGGATACATTAGCGAGTGGTCTTTCAAATATGTTTTCCAATAGATTGGGGGAAAAATATGAAGTATTTTCTATAGTTATGAAAAATGCCACTATGGATGAGATTATCAAAAACATGGATGTTTTTGCAAAGAATTACACAAAAAAGGATCATATTGTTATTTTTGGAGGACAAATAAATGTTCAGCAAAACATTTTTGTGACGAGTTCCTTTTTGGAAAGACTAAAAAACTTTAGTGTTAAGTCAAATTTGGTTTATTTAACTATTCCACTTTGGGGAACAAATCGTAGGTATAACAAATTTGTAGATAGTTTTAACATAGAAATATTTAATAATCTTATGGGTAAAAAACACGAAAACTCTGGTTTTAAGTTTTTAAATGTAAATTCTTTTTTAAATTCAACTTTTTTCAACTTCTCTAAAAATTACATAAATATAAAGACTACTGGCAAGCGCAATATTATAACACAAATTGAAAAAATCATGAGTTCTAGCTTACCCGCCACAAACACATACAAAGGCACTGACCAGTTAAAGAAGGTTGAGCGGGGTAATTTATCTAATTTGTCGAATTCTGAATACTTTACAAAAAATAAATTTTCACAGCTCCATAAAGATTTCGACATCTCTAATCCATCCCAGTTTTTTCGTGTCTAAAAATAAAAATATGACAATAAATAAAACCTCAGCTTTAAAAATTACACATGTAAATGTGCAAGGTCTTAGCAATAAAGTTGAACTTATTGATATTCTAGTTAATAATGAAAATTGCGATTTTCTATGTGTCACGCAACACTGGGCAAATGAAAACGAAATAGACATGTTGGCAATCCCCGACTTAAGACTAGTGTCAAGTCTAAGTCGATCAATAAAAAAACATGGAGGGGTTGCAATTTATTGCAATGAAGGGAAATATGGTAATTTAGTGAAAAAACTTACTTGCTTAAATAAATTTTGTGATGAAGTCCATGTTGAGGTTTGTGGTATTGTGATAAATCTGGAAGATATCCCGACCTGTATTCTGGGTGTCTATAGATCACCTGACGGACACCTTGATACATTTTTTACAAATTTGTCGACCTTCTTAGAACATGTCTCCCAAAAATATAAAAATATAATTGTGTGTGGAGACCTTAATATAGATTTCCTATCACCAAGTCGGAGTAGAACTATTCTGGACGACATATTTTCCGAATACAACCTGCATTTGGGGTTTAAAAAAAGACCAACAAGAATCTCCTTTAATACAGAAAATAAAATTACAAAGAAAGGAATTGACTATATAGTAAGTAATCTACCGCAGGAATCCTGTTTTGGCTATGTATTTGACCCCATAATTGCCGACCATTTAGCCCAAACTTTGCAAATCTATAAAAATCAAACAAATATCAACACAAAAGCACCACGGGCCAAATTGACACTCCCCATTAGATCTTTTAATGAACAAAATGTTGAAAAATTATATCACTCCTTAAGCAAAGAAAATTGGTGCAATATTTTTGTGGACGATCCAGAAGATGCCTGGAAAACTTTTTTTAGCGCATTGGAGATCCATCTAGATAAATGCAGCCCGGAGACAATACAAAAACAAATTCACAAAGACTGCTACTCAAGCTCAAAAAACTGGGTAAACGAAGAAATAAAACAAAAAAGTAAAGAACTTAAAAATTTGTTTTACTTGTTAAAGTCAACAAAATGTCCAAGTTTAAAAAAAAGGTATAGAGAACAAAAGAAAAATTACAATAAGTTACTTAAAACTACAAAAAGGGAATATTTCTCAAAAAAATTAATGAAATCAAAAAACAGACAAAAAGAAATTTGGAAAATTATAAACTCGCAAACCGGTAAAAAACTAAAAAAACAAGACTTAGAGTCTTTTAGGTTATCAGATAAAGTAATCAAAACACCAGAAGATATAAGCGAAAACTTTGCAAAATATTTTTCTACAGTGGCACAAGACAGTCTGGAGAAACATTATAAAGGAAAATCGTCAGCTAACTGTACCCTATCTAATCTAGTAGAATCCTCCTTTAATATGGCACCAGTAACCCCCGAAGAAATAGAAAAAAATCTAAAATTATTAAAAAATAAATCATCAAAGGGTAAAGACGGAATTCCTATGTTTGTATTAAAACGAGTTTCAAAATATTTAATAGAACCTTTGACGTTCTTAATAAATTTAAGTATAAATAAGTGTTCGTTTCCAAGTTGTCTAAAGGTTGCGACTGTCACCCCAGTTTATACAAATAAAGGCTCTCCGCAAGATTTTTCAAATTACAGACCCATATCAGTTCTTTCACCGTTTTCCACGCTTTTTGAAAAAATTATTACAAATAGATTGTTTAGTTTTCTGGATCGATTTAATATACTAATACCAAACCAACATGGATTCAGAAAAAATAAATCGACAGAAACTGCGACAAACGACACCTTAAATGTAGTTTATTCTGAGCTTGACAAAGGTAAACATGTTGCTGGAATATTTTTTGACCTAAGTAGAGCTTTTGACACTTTAAATATTAATTTTTTATTAAGTAAACTTTATAACTGTGGTGTTAGAGGAGAACTTTTAGACTTTATAGCGACGTTTCTTAAAAACAGACATTTAAGAGTAAAGATGGAAGGGAAATTTTCAAAGGAGTACAAATGCGACACGGGTGTACCTCAGGGGTCTGTTTTGGGACCGCTGTTATTTTTGTTGTACATAAATGATCTTGCTCAACATAATAAACTGGGTTTCTGCACTATTTTTGCTGATGACACAACTATAATTATATCGGCAACTTCCTTAATAGAACTTGAAAATCTAATAAGTCAAGTAGTGTCTGGTTTTTCAGATTGGTGTTTCAAAAACAAGCTTATTTTAAATGCAAGTAAAACAGAAATTGTTTATTTTTCAAAAAGGCGAGCAAGACCAGAATTTGATTTAGCAAAAAATATTAAATTTACAAAGTCTGTAAAATTCTTGGGTACATATACTGATGAGAATCTATGCTGGGATCTTCAGATTGATTATATTTGTAAAAAACTTGTAGGTACATGCTATGCAATACGCCAACTTAAAAACTTTGTTACAACCAAAGACCTACTCACTGTTTATTACACATTAGGCTACTCATATTTAAGTTATAACATACTTGCATGGGGAGATTCCTCAACTGTAAGTAGGGTCTTCATTCTACAAAAGAGATTGGTGAGAACTATATTTAATATAAATCCTAGGGAATCCTGCAAAAACTATTTTATTAAAAATAATATCTTAACAGTCTACGGTATATATAACTTAAAAGACGAGTCTCCGTAAAACCGTTTTTAAAAAATTATAATTTTCTTGTTCAAAATTATACAAGTGATTTCTATCAAATCTAATTCTAGACTAAAACTAAAAGTAACTTAAAAATGGTAAAACACATGTTAATAAAATATAAAGATTCGAAGAAATATTCCATAGGATTGCAGACTCAGCAGCTTTGTAACGTCTTCACTAGTTTGTCAGTATAAGGTGGTCATATAACTCCTCCACCCTTAGAAGGAAGCCTCCCCTGGGAGGATAACTCTAACATGTTCCCTTTCGGAAGATTCCAAAGTCGAAGTTTGCTTATTTTTTTCTCGTTTTTTGTAGTAGCAAAAGTACGTAAAGGCTGTAACCAATATGACATAAAGACAGATTGTCCAACCACTAGGCACGTACAAGTCGGATAGTGTATTTTCTTTGTATAAGGGAACCAAAGGGTTGACGATTGGTTTATCAAATTCCAATTTTTTCAAATTAATACTGAATTTAGGTAATTCTTGATGACTGATTTCCAATATGGGTGAATTGATTATTAAGGGACTGCCAATTGTTTTTTCTTGAAAATGCAGTTGTTTTCCTTTAAATAACAGTTTGCATGTGTTTCCGGTGATCAGAAAAATGCCTCTTAGCTCCTTGACTTCAGTTTGCTTTTGGCAAGTAATTTGAAGATTTTCCGCAAAAGGAAAAACTGCCAAATATTTATTTAGTTCCGGAATGATTTCCATATGATTTTCTTCAATTTTCAGTTTGGTCAGTGTGCAGGTGTCGGCGGTTCCCTGCATAATAATACTCCTTTCGCAGAGTGCTTGGCTGTTGCTTAATAAATAGCTAGGACAGTGAAATGATTTACCTTGGGTAATACATTTGCCGTTTAGAGGTTTAATTTGATTATTTATTCGCGATTTTAAGAGGTATTGATTATTTGGTAAAACTGTTACAAAATCCGATCTGATTTTTGAGGGAATTGATATTAAGTGAAACAAGTCAAATTGTTCTTCGGTATCGATTGGAATCGATAGGAAGTACATAATTTTATTATTATCTATATGACAATTGATTTTTATCATAGACTCAATATAGAAAATATCCTCTGTCTTAATTTCGAAAGGAAATTGATTTTTATAAAATTCGGATATTCTTTTTAATTCTAAAATTAAATTTTTCGAGCTTATAATACTCGGATGCATCACATTTAATTTACAAAAGGTCAGTGAGTTTTCTACTTCTCGGAAAATGCCTAACACGCTACTATAAAGCAAGATTAGTTCATTGTACAATGTTTTGATAAAAATTGCAGCATCTGAGGTAGCACCGTTTTTGATTATAGAATGCATTTGCAAAATTTTTGACCTTAACATAAGTTCATTATGCTGAATATTTTGGACAGTTTTGTTAAATTGGTTAATTATATTTTGACTTATTGAATATTCCAATGATAATTGATTTTGAATGCTCTTCTCATTACGCTGCATGTGATCTATTATGCTGTAAATTTTATTCCCGTCGTTTGAGTCTAGATTTCCTGTTACTCCCTTAATAACCGAACCTAAACTATCAATAAGGCCTCGTTTAATTCGTTTTGATTGGTGAATATTTATGTTTTCGAGTTTTTCGAAAATTGATTGGTTATAGAAATGGGCTATTTTGTTAAAATTATATGTTTCTCTTTCTAACACGGTGAGATTCGCATAAGTCCGTTTCAGTAATAGGTGCTGCGATTTTATGTTTTCGTATTCTTTTAGTAGGGGTCCTAAGTCATAGTAATGTACAAATGTGTGTTCTGTCCTTTGGAGTCTGGCATGGCCTAGATTGATTGGCAGAACTCCTAGGTTTTGCGTAATGTTCGTTATTCCTGACTCTCTTGCGTGGGTGGCGAGGAATCTGAAATAGGTTTAATTTTAATTTTCTTTTTGGGTCTTTTTATATTAGAAATGTGTATTTTGTCTGATGTGTTGGGATGTGTAGTTTGTATTCTGGCTGTTTTTAGATTAGGATCCAAACTAGATATTTTTTCTTTTTTGTATTTATTTTTTGTCTTTTGCTGTTTTTGTT
Source organism: Oxystoma pomonae (assembly GCA_963921995.1). Classification (NCBI taxonomy): domain Eukaryota; kingdom Metazoa; phylum Arthropoda; class Insecta; order Coleoptera; family Brentidae; genus Oxystoma; species Oxystoma pomonae. The sequence continues at coordinate 99,146,269 of OY998165.1, forward strand.
TATTTTTAACATACACGTTTTCGGGGATTTCTGGTAATTTTTCGCGCGATTCGTTTGCCTTGTCAATGACTCCTTGTTTTTTATTTTGTATATCTTGATTGATTTTTTCGTAAAGTGTTTTAATTTTCTCGCGGTGGTTTTCAATATAGTTATTGATAAGTTGTTTATTTATGTCCAGATTAAACGGTGACTCGTTGCCAAAATGGCCAGTAATTATCTCGTACGGTTTTAAATTTGTGACCGAATGAATTGTGTTGTTATAAGCTAAAATACTATAGGTTACTTTATTTTCTACAGGGTCATTTTTAAACTGTTCTTGATTATTAAAAAGTCTAATATGTTCTATTAATGTCGAATGAAACCGTTCCACTATCCCATTGGAGTCTGGGTGCTGGGAACAAATAAAATGAATTTTTATTTTATGTAGTTCAAGTAGTTCACGTATAACAGAGTTCTTAAATTCGCCGCCATTATCAAAAATTATTTGTTCTGGGATGCAATGATGAGAGAAATAAATTAATAATTTATTTGCTATTTCGATGCCTTGCGCAGAATCGATTTTATAGGCCTGCGCGTATTTTGAGAACGGATCGACAATGGTTAAAAACTTGCTGTTTTCCAAACTGATAGTATCTGCGTGCAAAATCTGAAAAGGTTTGATCGAGGTGGGTGTAACATTGTATTCTACGCGTATTGGCTTTCGATCGTATTTTGTAAGTTGACAGACTTCACACTCGTTTATATAATTTTGGATTGTTCTAGATTGATTCGGCCAGTAATAATGCGCTTTTATGCGTTTTTCAGTTTCTTCTATTCCCCTGTGATTAGTTTTCCCTTCATGATTATTTTGTATCATTTCCTGTATTTCGTTTTCAGATAAAACATCGATTAATTTTTTAGAGCATTTGATCATTTGAATTTCTGAGTTTTTAAAATAAGTTTGTAAGACAGTACTGAATTTTTCGTAAATTGGGTCTTCGAAATAAACATAGTACTTTATTTTTGGAACCACGTACTCTTTAATAAACTGGACTACATCTTTTTCGAAATTATTTTGAGAGAGTTGAACGTGAAATCTTTGTTTTGTTAGGAATAATCTGGTAATGGAAGTTTTGGCAGGGGCAAAATTTACTTCCGAAATAAATATTTGATTTTTTCCAAAATTTACAGGGCAATCAACTATTGGTATTCCGATTATTGGGTTTTCGTGACTGGAGTGTACCGTTTGGTCGCTAACGTTGTCTTCGACCGCGTTATTATGATCGTCCAAGTCTCCTGTTTCAACGACGATCGATTGACTTTCTTGATCGTTTTTATTTGTCAAATTTTCGTTTATTTTTTCGACGTATTCGCGCAACCGATCTAAGCAAGCCTGTGGATTTTGGGGGTCTACGTTTTTTGTCTCGTTAGTGTTTATTTCCACGCGCGAAAGAGCGTCTGCATTTCGATTTAAGCATCCTTTTTTGTATTTGGTTTCAAAATCATATTCCGCAAGCTTTAAGCTCCATCGTACTAACCTAGAATTCGGTTCTTTTAATGACATTAGCCATTCGAGTGGTTTATGGTCAGTTATAATGTTAAATTTTCGGCCAAACAAATAGGGTCTAAAGTATTTAACCGCCCACACTATAGCTAATAATTCTTTTTCGGTTGTGGAGTAATTTATTTCCGACTGATTAAGTGTCCTTGAACCGTACGCGATTGGAAGATCTGACCCAATTTTTCCTTGCGAAAGTACGCAGCCAATTGCGAAATTACTAGCGTCCGTAGTAAGGTTAAACGGTTCCTCAAAATTTGGGTATTGTAGTATGGGTTCGTTAATTAATATGTTTTTGCACGTCTCGAAGGCTTTTATATACGCGGGATTTTTCGTGTCAAGTATGGCATCTTTTTTTAGATAAACAGTCATAGGTTTTGTTATTCTCGCAAAATCCGCGATAAATTTACGGTAGTAACCCACGAGACCCAAGAATTGTTTTATCTGTTTTTGTGTAGTAGGTATCGGGTAACAAGATATCGCTTTAATTTTTTCAGGGTTGGGTTTCACGCCGTGAGGTGTAACAATGTGTCCTAAGTAGGCCACTTCTTTTCTGAGAAATTCCGACTTATCTAATTGCACTTTAAAATTTGCTTGTCGTAATCGATCAAATACTTCTCTTAAACGATTTATGTGTTCTTGCAAACTTGTGCTAAACACTATTATGTCGTCTAAGTAAACCAGACAGCGTTCGTTTTGGATACCTCTAAGGATGTTATCCATCACCCTTTGAAAGGTGGCAGGCGCATTTTTTAGGCCAAAAGGCATTCTTAAAAACTCGTAATGCCCATTTTCGGTATTAAATGCCGTTTTAGGAATGTCTTCCTCTGCCAACTCAATTTGGTGAAAACCTGATGCGAGGTCAAGAGTAGAGAAATATTGACAGCGCCCAAGCTTATCAAGAAGATCTGATATATTTGGAATTGGATATTTGTCGCCTATTGATTTAAGATTTAATTTACGAAAATCGATAACTATCCTCCACTTACGTTTCCCGGAAGCGTCCAACTTTTTGGGTACCACCCAGATTGGTGACGACCAGGGAGAATAGCTGGGTCTTATAATATTTTGTTCGAGCATTTCTTGGACCTGCCTTTTAACCTCATTTCTGTGAATTTCGGGGTACCTATACGATTTAGTGTAAATTGGCACTTCGTCCGATGTTTTTATTGAATGTTTTATTTGGCTGGTAAAAGTTAACTGATTTCCGTCGATATGAAAAATATCCGAATACTCTTTTAATAATTCGATTGTCAATTTGCATTCTTCGCTGTTCATGTGCTCGGTTCTAATTTTCGAAACCTCAAATTTAAATTTATTTACGTTAACGTTATTAAGGTTTGGTGTAGGTTTTTCTTGAAGTTCATACTCGTTAAAATCAATGACTTCTAAAGAGTCAAAAAGTTCAACTTTTAAATTTTTTTCGGTTGGGTTTAAGATCGTGCAAATGGCCTCATAGTTTTTTACCGTCGTAAGGCATTGCGGGATTTCTAAATTTGAAATTTTTGTGTATGGGATTATTACGTCACCATTTTCGATATTTTTTATGTTCATTTTAATTACTTGTTCTGACCTTGGTTGCAAGAATAAAATATTGGTGTTTTTTGACGAATTATGAAATTTTAATTTTATTTGAGAATTGGGAGTAATTAAGTTGTTTTTCTCAAGGTCAATATTTGCTTTTAATAAGGATAGATTGTCTATCCCCAACAAACAGTCAAAATAGTTGTGAAAATCAAAAATATAAAATTTTAATTGTTTTGTATCCACATTAAATATTTTTGAACAGGGAATAAGCGTGCTAAAATGTTCTATGGAGGTACCGTGAGCAGTTGAGATTTGAAATGGGTCATTTTTTATCGATTTTTGGAAATATTTTTGTGCGATTTCTGGTTTTACAAAAGATCTAGTACTACCCGTGTCTATCAGAATTTTTAGATTATTTTCTGGAAAAATAATATAAGGTAGTTTATTTTCGCTATTAGTGAGGTTCATTAATTCGTATTCGGGGGTTCCGAGGCTGGTTCCTGAAAAAACTCGTTTAACTCGTGATCGTTTTGAGAATATTCGGTGTAATCCGTGTAAAGATACTGATTTTCTTCCTCCGGATATTCGATTGTAGGGTCGTCCTCCGATTGGTCATCGATATTATTTATTTCTTTAATTACGAAGTTTGACCGGGGTTTTGATTGATTATTTTGAGCGTAATTTTGCATTGGTCGATAAGGAAAGTTTTTGTTTTGTTGGGGTCTAAAGGTTTGGTTTGATATGCCGCTCATGGGCGTTGGTTTCGATAATTTTGACATGGGTATTTGATTAGGCCTAAATACGTTTGTTTGGTTTGGATTTCTTGCAAAATAATTTTTATTTTGTTCGGGTTTGTATATTAATTGTGGTTGTCTGTAATTCGAAGTGGAAGCAAGCTGGTTATGAGGATAATTTGTTAACTGTAAAGGTTGGTTGGGTCGTGGTCTGTTTAAAGTGTGATTGATGTTATTATGTAATGGTTTCGAATTTTGAAATTTTTGGGCACTTTCGATTTGAAAATCGTTTGTAAGCATTTTAAGCGCATCATTCATATCTATTGGATTTTTAGTTCGCATTAAGGACCCAACAGGCTCTTTTAAACCGCGTAATAAAACTCTTAAAGATAACCCTCTACAAAACACACCCATGATTTTTCTTTCATCAGCCGAGCCGTGAGTGGAAAGATAAGAAGTTTGGTGATTTAACTGGTGTTGTAATCTGTTGTAAAAATCGAACGGCGATTCATTTCCTTGTTTCATTTCTGTAGTTTCGATAACAAGCGTAAAAAGATCGCGTTTATCCCCATACGTATTAAGAAGAGCTTCTTTTAAATCCACAAAACTAGAAATGGTGTTTGAGGCAATATTTATTGCCTCTTCACCTTTAATTTTACCCAAAATACTCGACATCAAATATTCATTTTGAAAATCGCTAGTATCAGCGGTGTTGTAAAATTTGGTGATTAATTTTTCACATATTTCTATAAATCTGGCTAATAGTTCTGGTTCCCCATGAAATTCGGGGATCATGTTTAAATACTCAGATTTTAGTTGTGGTGTAGCCATTTTTGTTAAGTTTGCTTGCAGATTTGTAGAGATATTATAATTTGGTCCTAAATCTAGCCCTAAGTTAACTTTTCCTATCAATTTCGATAAAAATATATCAATTTTCGGGTCTGAACTTTGACTTACACAAGTTTGTTCTTCGTCTTTTATTGAGTCAGAATCAGAATTTGAAATATCAGAATTTTCGAAAACGGAACCTCTAAATGACATTAAAAGTATTACTTACAGTGAAACTATCAAGATCTGTCCAAGCATTTGTCCTCTGATATCCATTCAAAGGGCACTGATGCAAATACTTCCGGTATTGATGTACGTTCAATAATCCTTTGGTAAATCTTCTCGTTGAGCTACTCAGTTCACTCAACTGGAACTTCCTCTTGATCCAAACAATTCGAATTCGCGAACCGCCCGGCACCTTTTTGTTATTTATTTGTTCGTAGAATCCCAATAAATCGTTAAGACGAACCGTCAATAATATTCATTTATCGCGATTGGGAATCCTACCGACTGCGCCACTTAAAAGACGAGTCTCCGTAAAACCGTTTTTAAAAAATTATAATTTTCTTGTTCAAAATTATACAAGTGATTTCTATCAAATCTAATTCTAGACTAAAACTAAAAGTAACTTAAAAATGGTAAAACACATGTTAATAAAATATAAAGATTCGAAGAAATATTCCATAGGATTGCAGACTCAGCAGCTTTGTAACGTCTTCACTAGTTTGTCAGTATAAGGTGGTCATATAACTTATATATATAAAGCAATAAAATATGCTAGGTCAAAAATAAACAACTCTCCATCTCAGTTTACAAAAGTCTCTGATATCCACGAGCACAATACTCGAAATGGTCAACTTTTGCGCTTGCCAAAACATCAAAATTCATTTTTTAAGAAGTCTCCATACTACATAGCCATTAAATATTACAATACCTTACCAAATGATTTAAAATCTATAGTTAAGGACAGTATGTTTTATAAAGAAATTAAGAAATATTTAGTGGCGAAAGCTTTTTATTCATATAATGAATACTTAAAACAATAGCGCTTTTTTTCCCCTAATATTTTCGTTCTCCGTCACTTCTGCTTCTCTTGTATTTTTTTTAAATAATTACTGTGTTAGTGTTTATGTAATTAAAAAAAAAAAAACTCTTGTTATGTGTATTTAATTATACGAAAAAATAATTATGTTTCTTAAGCATGTAACTGTTAGTGCTGACTTTAAAAAGTGTATTAGTTTATTTACTCATTTACAATTATGACACGGGCACCCTGTGCTTAAAATTTAAAATATAAGTTTGACATGTATATTCTATAACATTTATAGGCCAAAGTACAGAATAAATTGAATTGAATTGAAAGGACATGTAGATTGAAAGACGATTGGAGCTTGAATTAGTTTTATTTAGCCAAAAATGTTGGGATGTCAAATAAAATTTTAATTTTAAGCTCACTTTAGTGAGTTTAGAACAATCAAATTTACATTAAATTAATTAACACAATATATAAATGTTACAGTATACTAGAATATTTTTATGTATATAGGGTATATTAAAAAAAATGCCAACCGAAACTTTCAAATGAAAGAATTCTGTTTTTAAATTCTAAGCACATAACGTACCCTATGTCGAACTTGAATTGTTTTCGAGATATTAACAGTTGAATACACCTGGGTCATCTATTTGAAATTGATGTTGAATACTGATACGTAATGTCAAACTCGTAAAAAGCATAGTTTATTCTTTGGTCAACTATTCGCCTAGTATCTTCATATCAACCATATAGGGGCAAATTTAGATACATTTTGAATTTTTAAATTTTTCCATTTATATCCGCGTTTTCCAGAAAATCCACCACCGTGCGTCGTTCGACTGACTTTTGAGCGATTGATCACTTCTCAGGGTATGATCGTCATATTACGCCCAGAATAAAGCCCCAGTAGTCTACCGACTTAGGGAGTGTGTAACTAGGTCCGCCTCCACGTGATATCCGATCCCATCCGGCCTGGTTACCGGCGTCAATGGAGGGGTAGTACCTAAGATACCTTTTACCCTTATTTCTCTGGGTTTTTCCGCCCTCCACCCTGCTCACCAGACCGCTCTGATGAGCACCCCCTAAGAAGGCAGTTTTCTTTTTCTAGAGGGATTTCCTTTTTCCTTAATCTCACAAAATCATGATATTTTATAAGAAAAAGTCCAAGTAGACTGTCAACAGCCCCGAGGATCAAACTCTGCTTGATAGACCCGGTACTTACCTACTATACTAACCAGGTCGGTATATTTTTATTTCTTTCAAAAAGGTTTACATAATTTAAAGCAAACATTGCCCTCTAACCACTTATGTTTCTCTTATAAATTATCTTGATCTTCCAGCTAGACATCCGGCATGTTATAAAGATTTTGACAGAATAATTTAAAAAAGACCAAAATAAATATATGTATGTAAAACGGTTATTTATAATAATACAATCAAGAATACGAGCAAATAATTACAATTAAATGAACAATTTATTATTAGCTTTGTGATTCGAACTAAGTTTTTTTAAGATCCAGTGTGTAAACAACGGTTTTTGAACTTTTCATAGGTTACTATATGGTAACATAAAAATGTGAGAAAATTAAAAGTTAAGGGGTCTTACTATTATTTTGTTACTTACCCCGTAAAACTATGAACAAAAAAGCAACAACTTTGATGCAGATATTGCTTACACTAAAATACTATTTAAAATGTATGGTGAATTCCAAGTAGTTTATATTGAGGTTTATCTGGACCGAAGGCTCAATATTAAAATACAAGAATTTAATATTAATATCGAACCAACTTTTTGCATAAATTCATGCGAGGGAAATTTGAAAATTTTCATAACAAGGGAATATGCAACAGTTTAGTTGTTTAGTTTCCTCTAATAAATTTTTTCGTGTTGGCTATAAGTTTTTTAAACATACCTATATATAAAAAACGTTTTTAATTAAAAACATCTAAACATAAATATAACTTAGTGTACAATTTACTCTATACTAAGGCATTTTGTTTCTCATATATTTATGTTTTACTAATGCAATATTGAAAAGTTGATTATGGTTTACTTAGTAGTGTAACTTTTTTTTGCGAATGGTAAAACTATGGTCAACCAATTTAAAATTTAAAAAATTTACCATATCTTGCATATTCTTGGTATAACATAAAGATTTAAAAATCGCCAGTTTAAAGAATTAAATAACACATTAACTACAGTTTAATATTAATGGATATAAATAAATTTATTTTATTTTATCAGGGATTAGCAAGGAGAAATTATTTTTAAAAATTTATTTATTTTTCTTGTTCATAAACCGATTTTAATGTGTGATATACCAAAATATTCAGCAAAACACGGCAATTCAGAAAATCGAAAAAAAATCAATTTTGTCAAAAATGTTATTTACTAAGTTGTTGTAGCTATGCTGCTTCAAGCAATAGAAAGGGGCATGTCAAACGCCCCCGCCGCCCCCGCAAGGCGGACTGGCCCACGGCATATTGGGAGCCTCTTAGCCGCCTTGACTTAAGAAAGGCAAAAAAAAAGAATATAATATGTAAAAATAAATACGCACACAAATACTAAATAATATCAATGTATACAGAGGGTACATGAGACCCAAACCCATTAATATATATTTAACTTGTTTTCGGTGCTTCCTGTTAGACCAGCAGATCCAAAAAGAACATTTTCAAAACTGATGCTAATATAGAGCTTTCTAAGTTCTGGCATGAAACAAAATCGATTTAGCTCTTTGGCAATAATCTCAGTAGAAAACAGAAGAGCCATATCTAATTTATAAATATAAAAATCTTGTAGTATTTGTTTGTTGGTTCTCTTTATAGTTAGTTTTATTATATATTATAAATATTTGTAATAATAAAATATAAGCTATGAACAATAGTTGTTGTTCGATTTTTTCACTATCAAATATCAGAGTTTCACAATAAAGATGGCCTCCGCATTAACGCATTAACTTTCTTGTTTTCAAAAAAAATATGGATTAGAACAGGGGAGCACCCTAAAAAAAATTGCGGGGGTGCCTCAGAAAAATCTGAAACGCTTCTGCATAAAATCACGATAATAATAACAAACAAGCGGTTCAAAACCGTCTATTATGAAGAAAGAAAGTAAAATAAGAATCGTTTCCTAAAAGTGCGCAATTACCTTACTTTACTCCATTTATAATAGAATCAAGGGAAATGCACCAATTTATATGCAAATGAATTATGATGGAGTTCAAATAAGAATAAAAATAAGGTTATTAGTGGGAACATAATATTATAAGACATAATCAAACTTATCTCCCATTAAACAAGTTTTTTTTAATTATTGCGTACCCTCAAAAGAAAGTCATAATATGTTCTACTGCCATAAAATGGACATGGACAAAATAATTTATAGTTACTTTTTTAAAGAAGTTTCTATGATTTTGTTGTGGTGGGTAATGGATTCTCTGCATTTCTTTTGGCCTTCTGAAAATTATAATAAATTTACTCCAAAATTTTTTATCAAATACTATTTTCATTAAGAAGGTGGACCCAGACAAAAATGCAGTACTACTTAAAAAAGTAATTATAAATTATTTTGTCCCCAGGTCGAAGATATATCCTTGACTGTGGCTTCCGATATCATGAAAAAATTACCAAAACCACACACAGACCGCTGCAGAAAACTAAAATTTTCCTTAAGTTTCACTCGCTAATACCTAATGTTTTTTATGATTTTTTATATTTTAGTTTACTAAGAATTTTTTGTTTTGTTGTGTTTTCGTAAGTTCGTATGTTTAGGAATAAAAAAATTAAATTTTATTTTTGTAATAAAAAAGCGATTCTCTAATTTTCCAACCTCTAAATGGTCATAATATGAAACATAATTCAGCGTTCAAAGTTACACCAACACTGGGGTAACCTTGAACACTCAACTTTTTTTTTTAAAGTTAGCCATTAACTAAATCTTACAACTATCACTATTTTTGGATTCCTCTAGTAGTTACTAGCGCTCTCAATTTTTTTTATTTTTTTTTTGCCTGAAATTAACAAAGCTTGACAAAAAAATAGATTAAATTTGTACAAAGTAGCCCCGGTTCATGGTAGTAGTAACACAACATGCTTTATTGTCCAAGATATTATAATCTTATTGACGAAGCTAACTTAACTATAAGATAACTTATTGTTAAAGTTAGACATTTAATTAACAAAATAAACAATAATTAATATAATATATAACCCATTACAATTCAACTGTAAAATGGTTTAATCACATGCCTAACCATATTTAAAATTGCGAATCTGGCAACAGAGTATAAAAATATGAAAAACGAGAATAGGGAAACGACAAAAAAGTAAGAATAAAAAAAAAGAAAAAAAATTAAAATTGCAATTTAGTATAAGTATAATAAAAAATAAATCTACCAAAAAAATATTATGAAGGAACCTGATATCATAGCAGGTCATATTTCAATAAGTCATAATCCTGTATTTTTGACGTTTCTGTATAAAAATATATATTTTCATATCTTTTCAACTGTGTATTTTATACCAGTTCACAGCCAAGTTCAGTGGGGTTCTTAAATAATATCTTAGTAGTTATTCCGACCAAAAATAATGGTAGGTAATCTAAACATGACGGTTTAAAGAAAGCTGATACGAAATTAACACTGGCGGAGCATTTGATTTATAAAAAAATAGGGATTAAGATCGAGGTATTATATATATATATATATATATATATATATATACATAATATCAGATAACTCTGATATACATTGAATACAGTAAAGTTTTGTCAAAAATTGGTTACAATAACTAAATTAACCAAAAGAGTTCCTGTGTGACTTAACTACTTGATATTTGAAAAACTTGTTAAAAATAACTGAATAAAAAATTCCCTCGAGATTAAAAGAGGCACAGTCAATGACATTTATGTCCCTGTAATTTGAAATTAAAGTTTTAATCTCTGGTATTAAAAGTGTAATTTTAGTACCTCAAAATACGGCCTAAAAGTATAGTACCACATCTTTATGCAGAGAAAATGGCTTTTCCATCTCCATTTGATCAATGCGCTCCTCCACTGGCTCGAGAAAGTCTTGATTGCCAGCAGAGGTCTGAAAATAGATAGATATCAATAAAATTTTAATTGACCGATATTCAATAAACCGAATTAGCCTACATTTCGGGTGTTATCTTCCGGCATATCGATATAAACGATCGGCGCAAGGTCGTTAATTTCAATTTACTAAAATTGTTTTAAAGCTGGCCCGAAATACCCTGGGCCATAAATTAGCGGCCTTTTATGGGTCATCAATTTCGGACAAACTGACGCTTCGATGTTTTACTGTTGCAGTCCGGCCAGCTACCGGTTTCCTGTTTAAACTCTTTATACACTAGATGAACAGTGTTCCATATATAGGGTGGGGACTTCAACTGGAATAAATTGATATATGTAAGATGCGTTACAATCAAACATAATCAAAACAAATAAAAATATGACACATAAAAAGAACATTGGACTTACGCAACAGCGTCTAAACTAAAAAAGTAGTTAAGGCTATAGTTTCTCCCCAGAATCTTTAAATCGGACCGCAGTGGAGGTATTTTTACGCTTTCTGACAGAAAACCATTCGAGGTTATGTTTACCTTTCAAAAATGTATTTTTAAAAACATTGTTCTAAAACAAATATGAACCCACTCCGCGTGTGCGGTTGCCCTCTGAAAAAGGCGTGCTGCGCGGGCATCACCCCGAGTCTATCAAAGAACCAAGAGAACCAATACCCTCTCCATACAGGCCGATCAACTCCTACCAATTTAGTGTCCTTTAATCTACCTTCGCCGCCATTTACACTCAAAAGTGACAGAAAATCCATTAGTATTCTGTCAATATGGCGGCGAAGGTCGAAAAAAGGACACTAAAACGGTAGGAGTTGATTGGCCTATGTGAAGAAGGTATTGTAGATAACTTTACTGGCTCGCTGGGATTACAAGGAATTCGCATAGAAACATTCGGCGCCCATAACCCCTCTTAAATTTGTTTTTATTTTGAGTCAACCATTTTTCTCTTAATTTAAATTATTGCGGCATAGTTATGTGCAGTAGTAGTAGTAACTAGGGGGCGGCCTAAGACCTGGAAAGTAGACCCAATCGGTTGCCCGAGTACCTGATGCCTCATCCTTAGGTATGCATCGCACTCCGCAACGAGGTGCCGGGATGTCTCCTCCGCCCTCCCGCAGGCACGGCAGATGAAGTCATTCCCGACCCCGATGCGAGTCAGATGCTTGCTGAGTCGGTTGTGGCCGGTCAGTATCCCTGTCAGTAGCCCAATATATTTTCGTGTCCTTCCCAGGAGCCATTTGAGTCTGGCCGCGTCCGGTCCGTCGACGAATTCTTTGGACTGTCTACATCCTAATTCGTTCTCCCAGGAGTCCGCCAGTGGATCGTTAGCCCACTTAATGAGTCGACTTTGCAGCTGTCTCCTTGTTATACCTAAGAGTATTTCCGGCCCCACGTATTGAGTGCTAGGCCCCGATCCGAGCAAGTTCATCCGGCTTTTCGTTGCCCGACACACCCGTGTGTCCCGGTAACCACATCACTGTAACTCTTTTGTCTTGACTCAAGACTTCCAGTGCTTCTACGACTCTTCCAGCAGAGCATTGACAATTTTTGGCGCACTGAGTGCCTTTAGGGCCGCTTGGCTGTCGGAGCATATGTACACATGCTCCTCCGGATCATTGCGAACCTCTTTTAGTGTTGCCGCCATTATTATGGCGTTAGTTATGTGCAAGTTTACTAGTGAAATCTTGGAGTGCAAAGGATAGATTTTAGAACCTCAGTTTCAAAAAGTCATGGATACTTAAGTACTAACAAAACATGTCAGTACAGTTCCATTTAGAGGTTGGAAAGACTTGCTAGTCATTGACGTTCCTGTTTAATAGGTATTTACGTCACTAGACCGGAAACTTGGTCTTTACAGGTTGACGCAGGAAATTTACAGGGCGAGCCGAATGCGAGTCCTGTAAACCTGCGGAGAACTGTAAAGACACTTTCCGGTCGTGTATCGTACGTACTTTTTTTTTAAACGATCAGAAAAAACATTTTAGTATCTATCACTTCCGTCGACGCCTAGCCGTGTTGCGTAATTTATGAACAGTCCCCTGATATTTTATGCTTCTTGTTGGCTAGATAGCCATTGCCGCTAAGGCCGGTAGTTTTTAAAATGAAAACTAAGAAAAACAAGTAAAGTTTTGTGGTTAGAAATGATTTTTGAATTTTTAACTTGTGCAAAATTGTATAAAACATTAGAAAAATTATAGTGTAAAGCCCATTAGCTTCACACAGCTAAATCAGTGATGACCGACGACCAGTTATGGCCACCCATGGCCAACTTATCAAGCAAGATGATGATAAAAGAGCCCATAAAAGGCAGATTTCTAGGTTTGTTCTTTATTTACCTATATTTATAGTATACTCTTACTTTGAGAATTAAAAATGTGTGGTCGATTTTTTGGTGTATGTGACTCTTGATGCAGTTTTTATTATTTCCTCCTGATTCAACTCATTTTCAAGTCCATTTTTGTAAACAAAACTTTTGAAACATATTTAAAACAGCTTCTTTAGAAGTGTCAAAACTGCCCAAAAAAACAAGCTAAAAGCTGTCAACAAGAAGTCATAGCCAACTTGGCCAAAAATGGGACCGGAAAAGGATCAAACGACCGGAAAATTGAACAAAAAGGTCCTTCCTGGAGTGTGGAAATATTTCGAAAGGATATGCCTTGTAATGTAGAACTTTCCGTATGAAAAATCGTACGAAAAGTGGCTATTTTCCGGTCTTTTGAAAAAAAAATAGAATACGATTATTTCATCTAGCGCCAGTAGCTGATTTTTAAATCTGCATGCTTTTAGGTTAACCTGTTGTCGGTATCAGCTAGCGGGAGTGTCTCCAATTCAATTGTAAATACACCTGTAAATGCAACCTTAAACATTACACCCAGTTACTTTAAAACGTAGTTGGGTAGCATTGTTTTAGCAGGTAATTCTGCAATAAATGGTTTTCTTTTATTCTAGTATTTTACTTGGTTTTTTAGCGGCGCAGAATGCGAAAAGTCAAAATAAGTAACCTAACCCCATATTTTTGACTGGATGCTAAAAAATCTCTGGCGTCTCACTGTGGATAAACATAAATAAAGTCTCCGCGTTGCCATGGAAAACAAATTCAATGACGTAAAATTTTGCAAAAAAATCAGGTCGATATAGCTAAATTTATTTCCCGTACAGTGTTACTAAAAACAATTCTCCAGAATGTAAGTACGACATTAAAGCCCGTTTCTCACTCTGCATTATACCCGAGCATCTTGAAGATGTATCTTTTGCCAGATGCATGAAATACACACTGTGCATCAAGAAGCGTCACGAAAAAAATATTAAAAACGCTCGAAATTTTAGCCACAAGTAATTTTAATTTTGAAAACCAGAACCTAATCTGATAATTGACAGGCTTGCCCAATATAATAGTTAAGTTGGGTAAGCGAAATTCACTAAAAATTTCCCAAAATGCATGCATCTTTCGACAAAAATTAGAACAAGTTCTAAATTGCTCTCGAGTCCGTGCATCATTTTTGCGGAAAATGCATAGTGTGAACGCTTAAACTGACCCAAATAGGATTGAGAAAATGCATAGTGGGAAACGGGCTTAACGTTTAATCATTTTAGTATCTTTTGGCCTACTATCGCGGCCATATTGACCCCAAACTGACAGAAAATCCATGTTTTACCTTTCAATTTGGTTATAAAAATGGCGGGAACAGTTGGCTAAAAGGCACTGAAGAAGTAGGAGTTAACTGGCTTTTTAGTTGAGAACGGTGTCGGCTGACGGTGGTGAGATAGGACTGCGAGGCTTATATAATCAATATGGGAGTGGGCTCAGTGTTGCCAGATCGAAATTTAAAAATTCACTAGAGGGAGTTTTAAAAAATCACTAGAATTTCACTAGACTTATATTTGCTTTGCTGGCTCTTAGAAAACTTTCGTTAACGGGGGGGGAGGGGGACTAAATGAAAACACGGAAGTACAGATCTGGCGAAAAAAAAGTGGGACATGTAAAATATATAATTGCTTTTTTTAGTATGTCGTCCTATACGTTCAGATATTTATTGGTTATTTATTGGCCACCATTCGTCAACATTTTGAAATATCTGACAATTATCTGACGCTTTCTTGCAGTATACTTTAAACTAAATAAAAAATACCTCAAGTTTCAGAATTTACCAAAATTCAAATTATAACTCGACTTACGGAAGATAACTGGTCTATAAGAAGAGCGGCGAACCATTTTGGAGTTAATAATACTACTAATAATAATAATACTACACTGGACCAAGCGCTGGACCGAAAACAATACCACAAAGAAAAAGGAAGGATCAGGACGAAACAAAATCAGTTCATTAGACACAGTAAATATTTCAAAGCGTCGGTATCGGCATACGTATCGCGTTCGAAATAAAGCCAAAATACACTACATTTTTGACTTGTTTATGCGATGTTTCGAACGATGCCCGCTTTTTTGAAAGGTGCGATGACAGAACTGCTAACAGCAATCGATGCGTGCGTTGGTATGGACGTAACGATACGTTCATCACTCTGTACGCATCCATTGCTGTCAGCTTTTGTGTCATCGCACCTGTCAAAAAAGCGGGCATCATTCGAAATATGGCATGAGCAAGTCAAAAATGTAGTGTATTTTGACTTTATTTCGAACGCGATACGTATACCGATACCGATGCGTTCAAATATTTACTTTAAGTATCTAATGGAGTAAGACGGATGACTCCTTGATCATTTAAGGCAGAATCCTTTTACCACATGCTCCCATACTGCCGCTGCAAGCATGTTTCCAGGGTCCTGGCGAACTGCTTGTAATAGGATACAAAATTCAAATCAATTGTGTAAAGTTGCAGCAAAAAAGCCTGTTTTAACGGAAGAGCAGAAACAGGCTCGAGTAATTTTTGCGATCAATCATCTTTTAGAAGGTAATGATTTTTGGGAGAAAGTAGGCCTTACGGACGAAAAAATTTTCTAGTCATCGTCAGATAGTCGGAAAATTTTGGTTTATCGTCCACCAAATTCAAGGTATGATCCAGAATACACACACAACATCAAGAGAGCAGGACATTTTTCCGTCAACATCTGGGGATGGTTTAGTGCGAGAAGTATAGGTGTTTGCTGGAGAATAAATGGTAGATTTACCAGTGAACGATACATCGAAATTCTTCGTAACATTATGTATCCATCTATTTCGGCCTTGCATGAATATAATGACTTCATCTACCAACAAGCCCTGCGCAAGGCGAATGTAGTGAACACTTGGTTTCGAGAGAACAATATTGAAACTCTACCTTGGCCATCCAACAGCCCGGATTTAAATCCCATGGAAAATGTTTGGGGACGGATTGTGAAGAATACTTATCAGCGAAATTGGTTTCCCAGAAATTCAGACGAGTTGAATCAAGCTATTGAAAGGGCCGTAGATATCATCTCAGAAGAAGAACAATACGTTCAAAATTTAAGTTTTTCAATGCCGTCTGCAGCTTGTTTTGGACAAGAATGGCGAGCCCGTTAAGTATTAAAATTATTGTTTTTATTTATTTGCAAAAAGTTCATTTTTTTTCGCCGTTTATTGTATTCTTGTTTTTTTTCTGTGGTATTGTTTTTGTTACGGCGCTATGCCCAGAGTGGTAATGTATTTTTATTAACTCCAAAATGGTTCGCTGCTCTTCTTATAGACCAGTTATTTTTCCTAACTCAAGTTTTAAGTTGAATTTTGCAAATCTATTAGATACTAACATAGGATTTTACGGAATTTTTAATAAATTACTCTTAAAAATCTCCTTTGATTTATTTACTATTATGACAAACACAAGTGTCAAATGTATCAAGGTAAATAACGAGAGGTTAGCTAACAAATAACTAACAATGTAAATTCTCATTAATATAGGGTGTTTTACACATATTTCAATTCCGTGTCCATTTTTTTTTCGCCAGGGCAACACCGTTCTCAACTAAAAACCCAGTTAACTCATTTTCGTTTTAGTATCCTTTAGCTTATGATCGGCGCCATATTGACACCAAACTGACAAAAAATCCATGATTTACTTGTCAATTTGGTTATAAAAATGGCAACCACATTATGCGAAAGGGCACTGAGGAGGTAGGAGTTAACAGGCTTTTTAGTTTAGAACGGTATTGGCCAGGGGTATACATATTAAATGCATATTTTTATTTTCTTTCATCACCAAAAAAATGAGCTAAATTCCAAAAATAATAATAAACAGACAAATATACCACGTACGTATTAAAGATACATGTTGCTGTTATGATTACATAATATTTCGTTGGGTATATCGTAATCATAACAGTCTTTTTCTGACAAAACTTTTGGATCTAAGGATACCTGCTAGATCAGTAGACAGCCTGTTCCTTAGCTTTGTTTTATTTAGATTTACAACACTAAAATTTCTTTCAACACAAGCACTAATGTGTGGCAAAGTAAATAAAAAATTTACTAATTTTATATGTTCGGAGTATGCTAAGTTTCCATCTTTTTTTTAACACCTGCCACATTTTTCCAAAACGTAATATCATCCATCCATTTCAATATTTATATCCGAATTTATTGGTTGTCTAAATTCTCTATCTAATAAATTAATATTTATGAATTCTTCGGTAAAATTTGAACTTAACGGTTCAACACTTTCTATATTTTTAAAATTTTTGGAATTTAAAAAATCAAGTTTTTTAAGAATTTTTACTTCTTGTGAATCGAAAGGGAACCGTTTATAAATTTGATCTATGCAGCTTCAATAAAATAATTTAGGCATTTTAGGCGAAACAAATGGAACCTGGATTAGTGTAGTTTATTTGCTTCTAAAGCTGCAGCTACTTTTGGACCTAGATAAAGTTTATCTATTGAAACATAATTTGCAGGACTTTTATATTG
Organism: Oxystoma pomonae; assembly: GCA_963921995.1. NCBI lineage: Eukaryota > Metazoa > Arthropoda > Insecta > Coleoptera > Brentidae > Oxystoma > Oxystoma pomonae. Next base: position 99,163,899 of record OY998165.1, read on the forward strand.
TATTTACTAATGTGAAAAAAATCACTAGAATATGGCATTTTGATAAAAGTTTTCACTAAATCACTAAATTACAGAAAAATCACTAGATCTAATGAAATTTCACTTGATCTGGCAACACTGAGCGGGCTTGTAATTGAGGGGGGTAGTGCTTATGACCATTACAAGTTTTGACATAGAGGTCACGATTCATCAAAAACCAACCAAAATTTGACGAATGTTAAACACAAGTTTACACTTGCTTTTTTATCAGAACTTGTTTGCTAATATTTTTTAAAATTTAATACTGTTTCAGTGTATAAAAAATATGACAATTTTTTTAGGCAGTTTTTGTCAAAAACCCCTTTTTTATTTAAATATATATTATTAACCTTATTTTTGTATGTAAACAAGTTATCTGTACCTAATCTACCTCGGGAATATACCCTTGATTCGAAGGATGATTCCGCGGATTAAAACAACAGAAGCTTTTTAAAGTTTTTAGCAAGTATCCAATACCTAAGAATCCGCGTAGGAAAGATGACATGTAATTTTTTTGTTTACTTACGAAGAAAACGAAAAAAAAAAACACTGTTTTTGTTTAATTGTCCGCCATTTTAACAAAGGTAGTAATTTTTTATTTGACACAAAAATTTAAAATTAATTTAGTGGATCCTAAAACTGCTTTTTTTGGGAAAAAATGTAAGGGGACACAAAAACAATGTTATTTTTTTATTTTAATCTCGGCCATTTTGGAACGAACCCGAAATCACTTTTTTTTTTAAATATGTACCTTTAATTTGCTAAGATCTAATATATGTGTTTTTGTTTAACTTAAGAAAAAACAAAGAAAAACATTCATTTTTACTTAACTTAATTTACTGAAGTGGTAAAATTTGATTTTTTTGACACAAAAGTTTAAGACTAATTAGCTCACTTTTATTTTAGTCGCCGCCATCTTGAATTATGAATGACATATGTTACTTTTTTATTATTTGTGGAATCGCTATGTCTTGATTAGCGCAACCCAATATTTTGCCAATTGCTTTGTGTCTAACTTAAGGAAAAAAATGAAAAAACACTTTTTTTACTTAATCATCCGCAATTTTAACTGAAGCATTAAAATTTGTTTTTTTTTACACGAAAATTTAATTTAGCTAATCCTAAAACTGCTTTAGGTTGTGCAAAATTGCTAACGTGAAGAAAAATAATGACGTTTCTTTACTTTATTGGCGACCATTTTAATGTGGAAATGATATGTGTTATTTTTTTTTGTAGTTTCTGAGACAAGCGTTCTTGATTTAATGCAAATGATACATTGCATGACCTTAGTATTACTACCACACCAAAAGGGAAAATTTTTTTTCTCGATATTTTGCCCGCCCGCCATTTAGAATATCAAGTATCAAATCAAAATTGGACCATAGACGAACTAATCGATAATAGCATCTACAAATGTTTTTTTTAATGTTGTTTATAGGCAAATAAGGTCTCTTATATTTTTGACACATTAAGTTTGTACCCCGTTAAAAAATCCATTTTTTTTATTGTGGGATCAAGTAGTGCCTTTAATATGAGATATTAAAAAAGGCTATCACCTAAAAAGTAAAAAAAAATAAGAAAAAACTAATTTTTTTAAAACTGGCCGGCATTTTGTTTTGAAGTAACATATATTAACTATTTTTATATTTTTGGATTAAGTGAGATCTCCTCACTATTATCCAATTGATCTCGATTTGATTTTTCTGAAAACGTAGAAAACACATTTTTTCCTCACACCCTCCCTCACATCGAAAAAGGGTCATAAAATTGACTCCAAAACTGACCCTGGCTAATTGTTAAAAACTGTTTCCTTGTTAAAAAATGATAAAAAAGTAAATCCCAGCTGATCGATTTCTTACCAAAAAGTTGATTTTTGAATTTTTTTTTATAATAACCATACTGACGTATGTCTTATCATCGCAATAAACACTTAAAGTTGTACACAAATGTCTCCCGTTGCCGTATCCGTATCTCAGGGCGCATGCTTAGAGGAGTTACGTTGATCACAACGGAATACGTCATCCGTAGCTCTACGGCCGGCCACGCTATCCGTAGCTCTACGGCCGGCCACGCTATCCGTAGCTCTACGGCCGGCCACGCTATCCGTAGCTCTACGGCCGGCCACGCTGTCCGTAACCCGTTACCGTTTTCTAACCAATTTCTAGTTTGAGGCCAAACGCTGCAAAGAATCAAGATTTTGGTTAAATCATCGACCCAACTTAAGTTATATATTCTATGGAGTCATTGGATGGCAATTTTCTGTTTTTCCTTTGTTAAGTTTAGTGGTAGTAGATATCCGTAAAGATGGCTAATGTCTTAAGTCTTCCTCTTTCAAAGAAGAGGAACTATTTATTTATATATGACTTATATATTATTTATATAAAATTATTTTGGCTACGGTTTTACGTAACGTCACATGCTGGTTATTACTTTAAGTCTTTTTTTTCAGTTTGATTCCGTTGACGTATCGACAATACGTTACCGGCCAACTTTAAGTCTCTAATATTATTCCTTTCTCATGCAAGTGTAATTTTATGTTTCAATTTGTATTTAACTTACTTTTAAAAAATTAACGTTTAAACAATAATTTTAACAAATAATAAGAAAACATGAATCAACATGCTTGCAGATATAAAAAAATTTAACAAAGTTAATAAAAATACAACAAAAGAATAAAAATTTCACAAATGCATTGATAAAAACTGTATCACACATTTTAAGAGGTTTTTGCCATATCGGGGATCATTATAATTGTTTATTTTTTTTTATTTGGCCAAAAAACTAAATATTGTGTCAAAGAATTATCAAGGTAAGCTATTCGAAAGTAATAAGGACTTATCGGTCCATAAAGTCGGCATAGCCTGACTTGGCACTATTTCTGACAGTTCCGTACGAAGGTTGAAAGGTTTCTGACATTTTTGTCATATAAATATGTCATCTAAACATGCTCATATTGTGCCATTCTTAATGTTGACAAATTAAAATTAATGCTGTTCTTTATTAAAGGCAGGTACAAACATTATGAAAGTCGGCATTATTTTGATAGCAAAGATGACACATTTAGACAACAGCAATGTCAGAATTCTTTTAAAATTCGTGCAGAATTGTCAAAAATTATGCCGTCTTTATTAAAGTCAGGTTATGCCGACTTTATGTACCGATAAGTCCCTAGTGCTTGGAAAAGTTTACTTACCCACAGATGCACTCGGATTAGTTTAGCTAATACATGCTTCCTTTTTGTTCATTTATGTGGGATCAATAGAGAAAAAGGATGGATTAGATAGCCAATGGAGATTAGGTGCCTACGGTGCATTTAGGGGTTGATGCTGCAGATCAATAATAATCCAGCAATAAAATTGCCACCTTTTGTTGGAGTACCTAAAGGCCATAAAAAAGTGGTAGAAAATTGTTTTTCATCTTCCTTTACTGCTAAACAACAGGAACTTAAAGATTCAATAAAACACTTGCAAAAGGTTAATCATCGTCTTTAAAGCTTAGATGTTTTAAATGGTCGGAGCAAGCCATTGAGTTCATAGAGTTTTTAATATATTGGTCCAAATATAAATTAAACAATATTGATCCCCGATATGGCCAAAACCTCTTAAAATAAGTGGTACAATTTTCATGAATACATTTGTAAATTTATTATTTTCTTGTAGTTTTTTTATTAACTTTGTTAATTTTTTTTAATTCTGTAAGCTATATAAAATGGTTCAAGTTTTCCTGTCTTTGGTTGAAATTATTGTTTAAACGTTAATTTTTTAAAAATAAATATGTTTCTTAAAACAATATGTTGTTGATTACATATTGAAAAAAATAAAATCACACTTCATATTAAAATAATAAAACATCAATTTTTAACATTTTGTAACAAGGAAACGGTTAAAAAACAAAAGATCAAAAGATCTCGGGTGGAAACGAATGAAAATTCAAACTCGGATGAGCATCCCACAAGGAACACACTGACGAGCCCACGCTGGTTACTCAGGGCGAAACATCGTTTGATAATTTCTCTTTTCGCTTTGATCCTTTGGGATACTCATCCAAGTTTAAATTTTCATTGTTTTCCAACCGAGATCTTTAGATCTTCTATTTTTGAGATTCTTTTCGGTTGAAGTAACTGATATGGAGGTGTTTTAACTTCCTTTTTTGTTTTAATCGCCTTAGGATCGTAAACCTATTGTAAATATTAACACATCAGTTTTGAAAATCAAAGTGTATGATGATGTTTAATGATGTCTGGGGCGGGTGAACGGTGAAACCACTGACAAGCCCACGCTGGTTACCCAGGGCGAAATATTGTCTGATCATTTCTCTTTTCGCTTTGGTATTTTGTGTGTTCCTTTTGGGATGCTCATCCAAGTTTGAATTTTCGTTGCTTTCCACCCGACATCTTTCGATCTTTTGTTTTTGAGTTTCTTTTCGGTTGAAGTAACTGATATGGAGGTTTTTTAACTTTCTTTTTTGTTTTAATCGCCTTAGGTACGTCAACCATTTTGCAAATATTAACACATTAGTTTTGGAAATCAAAGTGTAGTTTTCGAAACTAGCGAGGGGGCTAAAGTGAAAAAAAGGGGCTCACCAATATCTGCACCACCTCAAAAGTGAGGAAGCGCGCCTTTATTTGGCTCTGTTTCGTTACCGAAAATTATTTTTTTTTACGAAAAAAAATAAGTTCTACCACTTTCTTTATTTTTTTTTCTTTATTTTTTTCCAAATTTCTCGAAGAAGTGTAGCAAGAAATATTTTCTTAATACAATATTGAACGGACCCGGGATAATTTTTTCTTAATGAGAGAGGCGTGTTTCAGTGTAGGTCTTAGTTTAGAGTATGAAAATAAATAATAAATGTTAGAAAAATTAGCAGGAAATAAAAATGGTGCCGCAAGTATATTTTGTTAAAAATTTGGTCATTTGGAGAACAAAATAGCGCCGCAGGTAAAACTTTTAGAAAAATGTAGTGTTACCGGGGATGACTGCGCCGCGAGGGAAATATTTTATTAAAAAGCATTAAACAGATCTGATGGTCAATATCAATTTTCAACGCCCCCCCCCTAGCACCACCCCTTTTTTACTTCCGAATAAAAATTCGAAACTCGGAGCGGATGCTCGTTAAGGCATCACTAAGTCTATAATGTTCACGCATATGCGCTCACAGTCGATTTGCCGATACGACCTATCTCTTCCCAACGGTCAAGCCGTATATCCGCGCAGTAAACAGTGCTTATGGCCAATGGTTACAAAATGAGTTCTTGTTGTTATTAAAATCGAGCTTTTAGTCCAGTTGTAAACGTGTAGAAAAACATTAGAAGGCAATAACCTGCAATGGAATTACTATATGTAAGATGTAGTCAGTGACGGTTCTTTCATGGGAGCATATGAGCACGTGCATCTCCACACAGAATAAGGAAGTAATAATTTATTTTATTTATTTATTTAATACCTGCTGTACAATAATTAACATTTTAAAATTATAATAATAAATAGAAAACACCTAGATGTTGGTTCCGTAGTATTTTACATTAAAACAATATGGCAGGTTGAGATAAATAAAAAATTACATTACGAAGCTATAGTTTGAAGACATTTAGCATTCTGCCGTAATTATCAACAAGAAAGACTTTGCAAGCTTTAGAGAAAAATTTTTGTTCTTTAGTTTGCTGTAACCTTTTGGGCAAAATATTATAAATTTTAGGTGCAATATGCGTTACAAATTTTTGATTTGCTGTTGTGTGTGATAAATTTTATCGTTTTTATTTCTTGTTTCGTATTCATGATTTAGTGTTATTTTAAGATAAGGGTCCTTATGGTAAAAAATTAATATTGTGTGTAAGCATAATAACCTGGTATTCATAATTCTGTTTTTTGTATAAATTTTTCTGGTAGGTTTTAGTATGTAGTTTTGTGTAACGTTTAGTCCCGGCATGAAAGAGTATTATAAGACTTTTTATGTTTAGAAATTTTCTTACCTCATAGAATTTATGAATAAAACGCCTTATTATTTTTGTAATGCTTTCAGTATGAAGTTGCCATTTTAGATTTTTGTCAATATCAATTCCTAAATATTTAATATTTTGTCCTTCTGAGATTTTAAGGGTGGTATTTTTTATAGTGATATGGTTAAAATTGGGTCGGTTCGTGTGCGTTAGAGTAAATGTAACATACATTGTCTTATCAACATTAAGAGATAGTTTATTGTTGTTATTCATCCGACAAACCTTGCTCTGCCTTCTCTCTAACCGATTCCCAACTGTTACCACTAAAGAGACATACTGTATCATCAGCATACGACACTATTACCTCATTAATGTTATTAAATTTTAATAATGTATCTATGTAAAGTACAAACATTTGCTTTTTTTCAGTAAAGTAGTCCTGAAAGATGTCCAACACCGTTCCACGAACTCCGCTATTTTCCAGCATTCTAAGCATCCTCTGCCTTTGTTAGGTCCAAAAATACTGCAATACACTTATTTCTGCAATCCATTTGGGTCTTTATGTGTTTGATTACATTAAAAATTGCATCGCAGGTACTGGTCTTAGGTTTAAACCCAAATTGTTGTGGATTTAATATTTGCTGTTTAACCAGGTGATCAAAAAGTTTTTGCTCATGTAGTTATTAAGCTGATGGGTCGGTAGTCTTTTATAAGACTTTTGTTTCCCTGTTTGTAAATCAGGGTGACACCGGAAATTTTAAATTGATCAGGTATTTTGTTTGTTTCAAATATTAAGTTTATAATGTATATTAATGGTTTCAATAATTGTTCATGATTTTCTTTAACTATCTTTGTTGTTATGCCATAGTAACCCAGGGAACTATTATTTTTTAGAATTTTAATATGTTCTATTATTTTACTTTTATTTACAGGTTTACGAAACATGGACTGCACTACTTAATAAGGATTTGTGAAGTCTTTATCTGGATTTTTAATATTTTTCGCTAGTTCTGTGCCTGCATTTATAAAATTTCCGCCATTTTCTTTTTTTGTTGTAATATTAGAAGGACGTTAACTCTGTGTTTCGGACCCCCATTGTCTATATTTAATTTATATACAACGTTTCGGTCAGTACAATATCTGATCGTCTTTAGGTGCAAACTACAATCAATTCCTAAGGCTACGTACTTATATACTGTGAGAAATCACTCAACCTTGAAGTTTAAGAAGTTGGCTCCGCCCAATGAGGGGCTTCCAAATATTTGGGATTTTTAACACTTGGTTTCTTTGCTTCTGCCCACTTCATTCGGTGTTGTTTTGACCATGCATGTTCGGCGATTCCTGATTTCGTTGTTTCACCTTTTTGGGTATTCATCTGATGTTCCTTAAGCCTAACAGATAGTGTTCTTTTAGCTTTGCCTATGTACGATTCACCACACTCACAAGGAACTTGGTAAATGCATTCCTTATTTTGTTTGTTTTCCGGTTTTGTTTTACTAAGAAGGCTTCGAATTGTATTACTAGATTTAAAAGCTGTTTTAATATTAAAGTTTTCCGCTACTCTTCGAATTTTCTCTGATACTCCTTTAACGTATGCAATTATAAGGAATGCATTTACCTGGTTTTGGTCTTGTAATCTCTGTCCTGTTTGTTAAAATTTAGAAATAGTATCTGTTATAAGTTTAAGGCTGTAACCATTCTGCTGCAGATCCTTCTTAATGTTTCTTATTTCGATTTCCAAGTCATGAGAATTGTTACAAATTTGAACGGCTCTGTTATACAAAGTTCTGATGTCGTTTTCTACTCGAGTGACAAGTAAATCAAGAAAAGGAATTTGACAATTTTGCTCCAACTCCATTGTGAATTTAATGGTGGGTCTTATGTTATTTAGTTGGTGAAGAAATTCTGAAAGTTGTTGGTCATTCCCAGTCCAGACAATAAAAGTATCATCAACATATCTCAGCCAGAGGTTTATATGTTGCGGTATCAACCGCGTGTGATACAACACTGGCGAAAGCGATGAACCCATTGGCAGACCGTCATCCTGAGCATAAAACTTATCTTTTACTTGAAAATAAGAGTTATGTAGGCAGCACTCCAACAACTCCATTACTCCCTCCAGCGGTAGGCTGGTACGTTCATAAAGGGATTTGTCATCAACCAGTCTCTTTCTAATAATATCTAGCGATTCCTTTATCGGGACATTGGTGTATAGACTTTCGACATCAAAACTGACAAGTCTATCCTCGTGTCCTAAAACAAAAGATTTTAGAATATTAACAAAATGGTTGGAATTTTCTACAAATGAAGGCGTCTTGCCTGCAAGAGGTTGAATAATTTTCAAAAGGAATTTAGACAGGTTGCTTGTTGAAGAATTTCTGGAACTTGTAATTGGGCGTAAGGGCATTGCATCTTTGTGAATTTTGGGAAGTCCGTATAGATGAGGAGGCTTGCTATGATGTGGTGTAAGTTGAGACCTTTTATTGTCCGGAATATATCTGGAATACTTTTTCAGAATTCCATAAACCTTACTTTCGATTGATTGCGTCGGATCTTTTGGAAGAAGTTTATAGTTTCCTTTAGCAAGTACCTCTTCAACTTTTTGGTCATAGGTTTCCGTGTCCAAAATCACTGTTGTATTGCACTTGTCTGCCGGTAAGATTTTAACTGATTTGTCCTTTTGAAGATTCTTCAACGCGATTTCCTCTGTCTTGCTTATATTAGAGGTATGCTTAATAGGTTTGTCAATAATGGTCCTTACCTGATGTCTGAACTCGTCGGCGTCTTATCGTGGAAGAGGATGACCTTCTATGGCGGTGATGATATCTATGGTGGGTATCTTCTTATTCTCTAACAAGCAAACTGTCTAAATTCCTTTTTAAAATTATTCAACCTCTTGTAGGCAAGACGCCTTCATATGTAGAAAATTCCAACCATTTTGTTAATATTCTTAAATCTTTTATTTTAGCACCTGAGGATAGACTTGTCAGTTTTGATGTCGAAAGTCTATACACCAATGTCCCGATAAAGGAATCGCTAGATATTATTAGAAAGAGACTGGTTGATGACAAATCCCTTTATGAACGTACCAGCCTACCGCTGGAGAGGGTGATGGAGTTGTTGGAGTGCTGCCTACATAACTCTTATTTTCAAGTGAAAGGCAGGTTTTATGCTCAAGATGACGGTCTGCCAATGGGTTCATCGCTTTCGCCAGTGGTGGCCAATATTTACATGGAGTGGTTCGAATCACACGCGGTTGATACCGCAACATATAAACCTAAGCTCTGGCTGAGAAATGTTGATGATACTTTTATTGTCTGGACCGCGAATGACCAACAACTTTCAGAATTTCTTCACCACCTAAATAACATAAGTCCCACCATTAAATTGACAATGGATTTGGAGCAAAATTGTCAAATTCCTTTTCTTGATGTACTTGTCACACGAGTAGAAAACGACATCAGAACAACAGTTTATCGTAAACCCACTCACACAGGACAATATTTAAATCAAGGTTCAAATTATTCTGCTACAACCAAACGAGGCATAATCAAAACTTTGTATAACAGAGCCGTTCAAATTTGTAACAATTCTCATGACTTGGAAATCGAAATAAGAAACATTAAGAAGGATCTTAAGCAGAGTGGTTACATCCTTAAACTTATAACAGATACTATTTCTAAATTTCAACAAACAGGACAGAGATTACAAGACCAAAACCAGGCAAATGCATTCCTTACAATTCCATACGTTAAAGGAGTATCAAAGAAAATTCGAAGAGTAGCGGAAAAATTTAATATTAAAACAGCTTTTAAATCTAGTAATACAATTCGAACCCTTCTTAGTAAAACAAAACCGGAGAACAAAAAAAAATAAGGAATGCATTTACCAAGTTCCTTGCGAGTGTGGTGAATTGTACATAGGCGAAACTAAAAGACCACTATCTCTTAGGCTTAAGGAACATCAGACGAATACCCAAAAAGGTGAAACAACGAAATCAGGAATCGCCGAAAATGCATGGTCAAAACAACACCGAATGAAGTGGGCAGAAGCAAAGGTTTTCACAAGGAGTCATACTGAAAGACACAAAAATTCCTTGAAGCTGCCTTTATTGGGCAGAATCAGGGTATTTTCAGTAAACCAAGTTTTGAAATCCCAAATATTTGGAAGCCCCTCCTTAGGCAGAGCCAACTTCTTAAACTTCAAGGTCGAGTGATTTCTCACAGTATATAAGTACGTAGCCTTAGGAATTGATTGTAGTTTGCACCTGAAGACGATCAGAGATTTTTCTGATCGAAACGTCGTGTATAAATTAAATATAGACAATGGAAGTCCGAAACACAAAGTTAATTTCAAACACATCATTGTATCAAACTTTCAAACAAACATTAGAAGGACGATTACATTTATTAGTTGCTTCACTTATTATTTTGTATAATGATTTGATATCTGTTTGATTTTTACTAATTTTTTGTGTGTAATACCTTGTGTTTAATATTATTTTATTTAAACCATTTCTATATCTTATGTACTTTACTTTAAGAGCGATGTTAAATTTGTCCTTAATTAGCTTTTTTTTAACTTGACTCCATGCTTAATTGAGTTGATCATTGCATCGGTTATCTAAGGCTGAATCTTTTTGTGGTGATGTGCTTTTATAATTTTATCCGCCTTACAAATGTCTGATTTATATTTTTCTGTGTAATATTTCACAAACTTCCTATCATTATCAGCGCAGATGAGTATTTAAAATTTAACACAGTCAGGGCCTGTATTCTTGACACCTGTGCCCGTGAGTGTGAACAAATTTGTCACTTCCCACCTGCTTTGGACCATGTGAAAAGTAAGAGAGGCAGTAGGTGGAGCCTAGCAGGATATCTGTATATTTTGAGTGGGTGATAGCGAGAGATATCGCGAATTTTAATAGAGAAAGGCTCACACATTAGATGTGCTCCAGCTTACTTTACCTTGTTGCTGTAGTTCGTGATGCATTCGCGCGTTTAGCGATTTTATAAGGACTTTTATTTATACTTTTTCTGTTGTATTATTTTAACAATTGTTATAATGAACATTTTCAAGGTAGAATACTTGAAAAATAATTTTAGCTCTTTGAGTATGGAGCAAAAAAATGAAATAAAAAATGCCGGTAAGGGCAATTCTAAGGACTTCAACAAAAAAATTAAAATAAACATGACTTTTAGTCGTATAACCACCAAAAGAAGGACACTTTTGTCTGCGTCTTATAGACGGCTGCTTGGCACCCGAAGGATTTGTTCAGGAACCCTGTACTATTTATTATAAAAGTTATTTTAAAGTTTTAAATTAAATTAACAGGAGAATAGCGAATGCATAATTTATGTTTTTTAGTCTACATGCGTGCAAATGGAAAACGCTTAACCAGTTGATTTTGTTAAACCTGGAAAATTTTCATTAAATTAAATTAATCTAATTGTATACGATTTAATTAAAATTTATTTAACAACGCTAAATAAACTAGAAAAAAGGATGTCAAATGATAATATTGGTCGAGCCTGTCTGCTCTATTTCAATTAATTTATATGCTTAATTAAAATTTTAATTTATCGCTATGCATCGGTACATCACTGTGATTTATTATTAATATTAACTATAAGCGTGGTGCTTTTTACTTATGAAATAGGAATGCCTAACAAACGCCAGCATCATGTGATTAATATAAACTTTTTGTGTTTCTTTTTTGTGACATTGAATACCTGCCCCGGTGCAGAATTATTCGAGCTGTGACCTTACGGCCCAAACCGTAAAGTAATCAGCAGGGCATATTTCATTGGACTCAAGCTGCCTGCGTACAGTTCGATTTCACATGTCAGTAGCCGCTCCATATCCAGAGCAATGAGAATTCGAGCTTTTGGGGCCGATTCTTGAATCTCGTAGCAGAGGTCACACGGGAAACCATATGAAATTATTCGCATGCGACTACTTCCGTCTCTTCCTATACCGTATAGAAAAGGATGCAAAAGATATGCCGATATGCTGATTCATGGGTAGTAGGTGCAAGAATAACCGGTTTTTCATGCGAAACAACACGAATGCCTCCACCCACTCGTGCAATATTGCGTTAAACCAGTCGAATTCGAACGCGGTCCACACATACCGGCCTATCTTTCGCCTCTCATTTCACACGGTATAGAAAGAGACTGACATAAAAATTTTTGATTATTCAGTATACGTATGCAGATATTTTCGTATGGATTCGAAAATCAGACCCCAGAAACTGCCAAGTTTGTATGGTACACGCGCAAAGCTGACTGAGGTATCCTTTTTCAAGAATGCTCGTACACCGGCCGTGATCGGAAAGGTTTCGGAAAACATGTGATGGCTCAAAAGCCAATTTTATCGGTCGATATCAGGCAGGTGACCGTTCCCGCGCGACCTTTCCTACAAAATTCAGGAATCAGCCCCAGAACTGTGGTTTTTGACGGTTCTCCTTTTCCGCACTGTGCAAGTTCGAATTTTCTTTATTCGATACCGTGGGTAAGCTAGCACCATCCAAGTTGTAGTTTTATTTTTAGTAACATGCCCACGACTGGTCAGCAGTATTTGGTTTTCCAAACTGTTTAAGCTAGTTTTACATGAAGAAAAAGATTATGAATATGTTCAGGAAAAATAATATAAAAAGATTTGGTTTTAAATTTATTTAATGTCACTATAATTTTTTTTTTGTTGACATTTGGTATGATGGCGACTCTTCATTAAAAATATTTAATAAAAGTACATTTAAATGGATGCACAGATATTTTCACTTGATTAACGCGTTCAAGGCGAGCAAATTATTTTTTTATTATGTCATTATTACTGTCATTTTATGTGATTTTTATTATGCTCCTAAGGCAATTAAAACAAAAAAGAATTTAAGAAACCTCCAAATCATTCACTTCAACCGAAAAGAAACTAAAAAAACAACAGATCAGAAGATCTTGGGTGGAAATAACGAAAATTCAAGCTTGGATGAGTTCCCACACGGAACACACAAACGACCAAAGCAAGAGAAATTACTAAACGATGTTTTGCACTTTGATTTCCATCTTTGAGTCACTCACAAATAGGCATCGTTCCGCATTGGTAGTTATCAAAGTTACATGATACGGAGTCGTCCCGGCGTGTTAATGTTTAACAATTAAAACAAAAAAGAAGTTAAAAAAAAACCTCACTTCAACCGAAAATAAACTAAAAAAAGATTTTGGGTGGAAATAACGAAAAAGTTGGAAATAAAAGTGTATGATGGTGTTTAATGATGTATGGGGAGTGTGACTAGTGAAACCACTTATGAGTCCACGCTGGTTACCCAGGGTGAAACATCGTTTAATCATTACCCTTTTCGCTTTGGTCCTTTGTGTGTTCATTATGGGATTCTCATCCAAGTATGAATTTTCGTTACTTCCACCCTAGATCTTTTAATTTTTACTTTTTTAGTTTCTTTTGGGTCGAAGTAAATGATTTGGAGGTTTTTTACCTTCTTTTTTTTTATTTTAGTTGCCTTAGGAGCAAGATCTTTAGATTTTTTTTGTTTTTGAGTTTCTTTTCGGTTGAAGTAACTGATTTGAAGGGTTTTTAACTTCTTTTTTATTTTAATTAATTTAGGGGCATTATCCTACAGGAAATAGTAACACGCCGGCGCCGGGTCGAATCCGTATCAGGTAACTTAGATAAGTACCAGTGCGGAACGATGCCTATTTTTGATTGATTCAAAGTTGGAAATGAAAGTGTATGATGGGGTTCAATGATATATGGGGAGGGTGACCAGTGAAACCACTGATGAGCCTACACAGGTTACCCAGGGCAAAACATCGTTTAATCATTTTTCTTTTTGCTTTGGTCCTTTGTGTGTTCCTTGTGTGATGCTCTTTTAAGTTTGAATTTTCTTTATTTCCACCCACGATCTTTTGATCTTTTATTTTTTAGTTTCTTTTCGTTTGAAGTAACTGATTTGGAGGTTTTTTAACTTCTTTTTTTATATCTTTGACTGTTGAGTCTTCCTTCTATTTTCCAAAACGTACCCCAACCTCTATCGCTAAATCAGCCCCACATATTCACTGAAAAATCCAGATTTCTTAATTGGGATGGTGTATTTTGGATCAAACCTAGAATTTGGTGGACGCTACACTTAAATTCTTCTCTGCGTAAAGATAACAGAAATATCTTTTTATCTGTGAAGACTAAACTCTCCCAGAAATCATTTTCATGAAGAAAGTTATTCAATGTAACCCTGGCCGGTTTTGGTTCTTCCGTTAAAAAAGGTTTTTTTGCAGCAACTCGACAGGAAATTTCAGATTTTTTAATCCTTCTGTTAATAGTTGATAAGAAACCTGGGAACATCGTTACATTATATGAAAAATGATTTTGTCTGAGGCGGTCGATAAGCCTTTCATCTTGTATCTCAGAACTTACAAGCTTTCGTACTGATCCATGTCTCTATTCATCGAATTATTTTGTATCCAGCGCTTTTTCCATCGTACTATCGTCATTTTAACAACCCCCAAATTAGTGGTTACTCTCTTTATAGACCAACCGTCTTCTATCACTTGAGTGATAATGTGTGCAGAAAATTTGTGGCATAGAGGGCAAAGGGTAAGGGAATAAATCGGAAAATACCAGTCTCATGCTCTACTAGCTGGCTATTCAGAAATGCTTTCGTCCGATTCATTTGTTAGTAGTGGGGATATCTTTGAAGCTCTGCAGCTTTAAAAACCTGAACATGTTGTAAAGGCAAGAAGGTCTAGGTTTTTAAAGCCGCAGTAGGCTTTAAAGATCTCCCCACTACTAACAAATGAATCGAACGAAAGGATTTCCGAATAGTCAGTTAAAACTCCAGTTCCTCGGTAGCTCAGTTGGTAGAGCTTTAGACTGGTATTTTAGAGGTCCCGGGTTCAAATCCTGGTTGAGGAATGTTTTTTTCCGATTTATTTCCTTACCCTTTGCCCTCTATGCCACAAATCTTTTCTGTAAATTTATTAAGGCGCTAAATTTGCCCTTCATTTTGTAGATAATTTGTCCTTTCGTTAATGTTGTAATTTGCGACATTTTTTGACTTGAAAATTATTGTCAAAATCAGTTTGACGCATACCATCAGCTGTTTTAACCTGGTATATGGAATACACTATTAGAAAAGTAAATTTTACGGGATAGGAAAAATGCAGGTATGCGTTTTTTTTTTAAACAAAAGTACATTTTAGGGAAGCTTTTCTTTTCCGCGAAATGGAAAATGTTTCTTTTACGTGCAAGATCTGGAAAATTTAGCCATTTCAAAAATGTTGTCGCAATTTTTATTAGAATTTGTTGTGAACTTCCAGCATTAGTAAAGAGCCACGCACAATTTAGATGGAGACTGGATCTCAGTGGGATTTCAACGCCGTTTAACTAGGTTGTTGGGACATTTCCTGAGAGCATTTTGTCTCTTGGACACAAGTGCCGAAATCTACAGGTGGAGCCAATAATAGCTGCTAAATTTTGGGATGAGCTTATTATTATCACGCGTATGATGACCGATATCGGCAAAAAAAGCATCAAGTCCCACTGCACTGATAATGCTGAATTTAAACATGACATTTATTTTGGCACCTGTCAAACACTGTCAAATTGGCGAAAAAATAATTAATGAGTTTAAATTTTTTGAAAAAGCGAATACGTTTTTTTACTCTGTTGAAGACACTAAATCGAAAATCGTAAAAAAAATGACAGTTGTCTTAAGTGTCATTTACTGCCATGGGGAAAACCACTGGTGCCATGACATATATTTACGAGTGGGGTCTCGAACTACACTAAATTGAGGTCGATGCACTCAAAGTTTTGACCGCTGTCAAACCCTGTCAAAATAACGAATAAATAATTTATAAAAAGTGAGGTTTGGCAAAAGGAGGAATATGAATCGAATCGAAAACAGTAAAAAAAGTGACAGTTCTGTTAACTTTAATGGAGAAAAACACTGTTGCGATGACACATATTTACGATTAGGGACTTGAACTACACTAAATTGAGGTCGATGAACATTTTAACGCATGTGAAATTCTGTCCAAAAGATAATAAAATGAAAACTGTAAAAGAAGTGATACTTGTCCTAACTATCATAGACAAAACTACCAGTAAAGTAAAACTGAAGGCCCTGTATACGATTTTTGTCAGTTATTGTTTTACCAGAGGTGAGAAACTGGATTTGACAGTTGCTAGGGAAATGATTAAAAACAAATTGTATGTTGGCAATGATAGAAAGATAGAGAAACTCAAGAAAAGTGGAAAGAAAACATGCATTTACCAAGCTGGAAAATTAAGAACAATAGCCGAATTTGCGAGGTAAGTGAGCTATAAGTATTAGGCACGATAAACTTAACACGGTATGCTACTATTTATGCGCAATTCTCCAATTTTCGCGCAATCATACACTGACGTCAACATTCGAAGTTTTATTAGCGTGCTCGATTGACAGAATGAGTTCACTGCGCTGGTATACTTGTCACATGTTTTATTTGAAAGCGTAAAGAAACAAAAATAATTTCACTCGCCCTCCAAAAACAATACGATTTGATTGAGAGACTGCCTTCTACAATGTTCTACGATAACATCACACAACTTGTGCAAGTACCACTTTGTTATTTGGTAATGATTATGTCAGTGTCAAAATTTATTTATAATAATTATTTACTATGTGAAAGTGCGCTGTTTTTGAATGTAAACATTATTACAGAATTATAAAAAATATCAAATACTTTGGATTACCAAGGGAAAAATTTGTAGAAATGAAATAGATAATTGCCTGCCAAATAAACGCCAAATAAAGTAAAAAAATTGTAAGTTTTTATTATTTATTTTAACACTTGTGTTTTAGCATAGCCCTATATATTTAGGCTATGGTTTTAGGAAACGCCATACGTATAAAATATAAATCTTAAACAAACGCAGGTCAACCGGTACAAACCAAAAAACACACTAAACGCGCGGCGGCCCAAAATTACATTAATGTTTTGGTATCGTGGTCACAAAGTGACGTCACGCCGAAATGCGCATTGTCATACCGTGTTAAGTGTATCGTGGTATTAAGTACAGACATACGCATTTAGCATGTACTTAGTTAATAAATAACGCATTATGTATGTCATTGTAAGAAAAAGAGTAACAAAAATATAGATCAAGAGGAGTCTTTGTATTTTAGCTATTATTTACATTTTTAATATCTCCGCGTGTATATTCACTGTTGGTTTTTGTTTTTTTTGTCAACACCTGTTTGGGGAAATTATAAAAAGAGACATCAAAACATCAGTCCATTTCATAAAATCGCTTTTACATGCAAATATGAAAAAAACTAGAAGGAGAGGGCAATATGAGTTGCCTACCTCTGGTAAAACAATAACTGTCAAATGTATAGAAGGCATTTAAGTAAAACTTGTTCTTTCTATGAATGTTGACTTCAGTTATATGCGTTATATGCCTTTTGGAAAATAGCTTACTAAATCACTAAAAAAAAATTAAAACTTTTTCACTTGACGCACACATTCGGAAGATCCTGTTATTTTTTACTCATGGCGATGGGCTGCATCAGGGAGTGCTGTAACCTCGGCTGTCATTTTGACAGAGTTTGACATGCGTCAAAATTAATAACATTCGTATAGTGACTGACGTCATTTTCACGTCTTAAAATGTATTTCTTTGTTGTCAACAGTTCGCATGTCAAATAAATTGTTGTTGTCAATTTGACGTAACAGTTGGAACAATCATCGACATGACTTTTTTACATTACGACATATTTATTGTCGTTGTCTAAAACAATGTATCAAATAGAGATCCAAAAAAAATGACGTCAGTCCGCTAAATATGTGTCATCGCACGAGTGATTTTCTACATGACAGTAAATGACAGTTAAGACAACTGTCACTTTTCTTACGATTTCCGATTCAATATCTTCAACAACAGAGTAAATAAAAGGTATTTGCTTTTCAAAAAACTTTAAGGTTATAATTTATATATTCGTTATTTTGTCAGGGTTTGACAAGTGTCAAAACTTATAAAATTTTTGAGTTCATCGACCTCAATTAAGTGCAGTCTGTGCAAATGACAGTTAAAACAATTTTCAGTTTTTTTAGGGTTTCCGATTTAATGTCTTCAGCGGAGTAAGAATAAGGTATTCGCTTATCCAAAAACTTCAAGTTTTTTTTTAAATATTTTTCCGCCATTTCGACAGGATTTGACAGGTGTCAAAATAAATGTAATATTTTAGTTGAGCGTTTTCATCTTAGTGGAAATTGATGCTTCCGTTTGTAACCGGTCTACCCAGGAAACTTTATTTCACATTCTCTTTGATTGTCCTGTTTATACATTTACGAGACCTTCTAAGCTGAATTTCTTCCATAGACCGAATGAGTTTTTGGACACCCTTGACGACATAATGCCTTCTCTTGCTAAAGCTCTGTTAGTGTACTTGTGGGATATTTTAAAACTACGATCCTTTATAACAAATTAATAAATATCTGCACATAAATGTACCTATCTCTCTTATTAAGATCAAACCAAAAAAAAGAAAGAAAAATAACTTATATTGTTGAGCAAAAAAAAACAAAATTGTTTTTTTGATCCTTTTTAGTGCATGTACCGACTGTTCTTTCTTTTATGTTTTCTTCATTATAAATTATTCAAAAATCAATATCAATATTGTAACGTTTATTTTGATCGTTATAAGTTTAACGTAAGAAATTGGGAACGAAATTACAAAAACTGCCTAATATCTCGCTGGAATTAGATCTAACCGGAACTGCTTCACTGCCATCTCGTTTCTTTCTCTTTTAACGACGAATATCTCTGCATCGCTGTAATGCAGAACCGCCTAATTTAATCTCGTTTTGCCTTGGTTTTAATGCATCGTTTTAACCTCACTTTCTTGTTATTGTCATAATATTCCGCATGAAAAATCATGCAATTTTAATTTAAACGAAATCTTGGCGTAAGTGATAGAAATCTAGCGTTCAAAGTACCATTTTCAAAAACCCCGCGAGTGTCATTCATCGGCGAGTGCCGGCGATGTGAATTTGTGCCTGCGACCCCTTACCCATGCGGAAGTGACGTCGATATCTTGTTTCCATAAAAGTCATTGCTGCAGGACAAGACGTCCTTTCCATCTGTAGACGTACATTCCTACGGACCTCCACCGCCATGTTAACAATCTAAAAAAGTTCCTTGGAACTGCGCATTATGCGGAAATAGTGAAACAAAGTTGACTTTGTGATCTTTAGTTTGTTGAGTTTGCTGCTATTTAATTATAGTGGTTAACGATGGCGTGGAGAACTGCTTGAAAGAAGCCGAACACCAGGTATGTTTCCACCATTTTGTTAAACAGGTTTTTTGCAGTTTATCTATCTTTTCCAAGTCACTTCTGTGTATTGTCTTGCATTTTTTTACAATGGGTCTTTCTTCCATTCAGGCTTTTAATTGCGGAGACGGATTTTTCTTGGGAAGACTTTATTGGTGAAGTGGAAAGACACCATCCTCTTCATGACGTCCTGCCCCATACCTACCTAGCTTTGTTCCAGTGAGGCCAATTCTTTAAGATCTTTTGTCAGACTTCGTACCTTTATGTGGGGAGACCTTTGCATGGCGTGTACTGCTGGTCGCTGACGTTTGGAAGCTGTACAAAACCTTGCCTGTGGAGCAGACGTACTGGTCGTTGTAGAATCAAAGCTAAGTACCTTTTTTGAGGCTTTTACCATTCGTTTTATGCAGTTTTCACTTTTTTGGGTTTTTTTGCCACATTTTTTATGTATTTTTTATGAGTAATGGGGGGTTATATACTATCGAGGTTATTTTAAGAGGGGAGGTGGTTTTCTTGTGGCTTTTAAGACACAAATAACCCGATGGAAGTAGGCTTTTGCCGAACATAAGATCTAAGGATCATTTTTTATAGACTCATTTATGCTGTAGGCTTTTGCCGATTTCAGATCTAAGGATCACATTTTTTATAGACTCATTTACACTGTAGGCTTTTGCCAATTTCAGATCTAAGGATCTTATTTATAGACTCATTTATGGGCAATATGTCATGTTACATATTTTGGTGTACGTATTAGTAATGATTATTGGTAGGTTGTGCCGTGTGGCTTTTTTTAAAAGTTAAGTATTTGCCTGGTGGCGTTGTATTATATTTTGCTTGCTTTGCGACTTAGTTCTAGATATTTTTTGTATGCAAATTGCGATTAAGATATTTGTGGCGCTATGCAAGTAAGCTTAGATTGTAATACCTTATTAGAAATTCCCTAAGGCGAGAATACAGTAAGCATTACTATACCTAAATGTTACTTGTGTAATGATTTATGTAAAGTTTTAAGTTTTACTTGCCGAGCTTTCCCTTACTTTCGGTATAAGTCAACTTAATTCCCTGTCAGTTTCCTTGTGTGAATATTTGTAATTTTTTACTTTTGGCATAAGTCAAACTCAAGTCAAAGTATTTCATAATCTTTGTTACTCATTTTGAAACCCTGTGTACATTTTAAAGGCTTGTGAATTATATCAAAGATTATATTTTTAAAATAAATTATAATTTATCATTTAACAACCTTGCTTTATTTTATAGAAGGCCAGAAAAAAAACAGAGCCAATTAGTTCATTATTTAAAGATACTTAAAATAGACTTGAGACTTTCTTTGCTTGCTTCTCTGGCAAGATGGCGCCTTATTTATTTTGAATTTTACCAAATCTGAACTCACGCCCTAATGCTCTAAAATTGGCAATACTGAGCGACCAGGTTATGTGGAATTTGAAGTGAAATAGCAAAATAAAATAATAGTAGAAATAAATAAACATCACAAATTTTTGAGCTTAACGTGGATTTAACAATTCAATATAAACTAAATATATTTTCTTTTTTTGTTCTTTTAAATTTCTTTTTTTTTCTTATTGACTAAGCACATACTACTTTTTATTATACGTTACACCATAAATTTGTTTAAGCACTCTAACCAAGCTCTTTGTTGCAAGACATGTATATTTTCTTTATAAACAATAAACTATTAAATTGAATTGATAATAATAAGCTTATCCCAAACGCTATTATTGGCTCGCTCTGTAGATATCGGCTCCTGTGCTCATAAGACAAAATGCTCTCAGGGACTGTCCCAATAAAATACTTAAACAGCATTGAAAGCCCACTGAGACCCAGTTTCCATTTAAATTGTGCGTGGTTCATTTCGTTAGTACTATTTTCCACAGATGTTTTTGGATATCTCAGAAACTGCTGACTTTGCTTGCTACCTTTCCTACTACTTGTTCTGGTCAATAAGTTCTGCGATTAACCTCATTTTTTTTTTAAATTCTGTTCCGTCATGTTCTCGAAAAATGTGGTAAGTAACCTTCCTTCTATTATTCAGGTTTCGCACTATTATTCAAAAAATATTTTGTTAATAATTTTAAAAAAACATTTAGATGCATTTAATTTCTAAAAACTTAAGAGCACAAATTTGACTGACACCATAAAATAAATAAATTAACAAACTTTCTTAGAAACAAAAAAGTTAAATGAATTATAAAATATTAAAGACTAAGCAAATGTTCTTTAATAGGGTAATTGGTGTCTGTTTAAGACAAGGTTAAGGCTAGCTCCTTGACCTTTCACCACCTTCGAGTTACTACCACGGAATAAAGTCTTCTTGGGTTTGATTATGTCACCAAGATAATAAGTTTATTTTTATGGATTATTTTTTTGAATAACTCGTTTCCGAATATTTTGATTGGGGTCAAAATATCATATAGAAAAGATTTTGTATACCTAACGTAAAGTTATTTTGATTCTCAATTTTACTAATAATTATAATTATCTGCACCTAGATTCAAATTTATTTTTTATTTGCGTAACAAAAAAAAATCCTATTTTTTTAGGACTAACAGATTATGAAACAAAACAAAAAATTCCCAAATCTATTCAATTTAAACAGTTTACCATGTTATAAAGTGCATAAAGCTGCTTTGTAAAAGTATAAGATTCCAGATTTAATTTTGCATATTTCATTTTTGACATGCATAATAAAATATATACGATATTAAATCTAACCCAGGTTATTTAAATTAGTTAGTAAGTTAAGTACTGATCCTATAAAAAGAACATCATTAAGCATATCTTAATTAAGTTTCCTAATTATCCTAATTGGTTATAGAAATCTATACTGAACTAAACGAAAATTATATATTTTTATCAATGATTAATTCTCCTTATCCACCCAAAATGCTCTTAAACTGGTACGCTGGTGTGCGTAATTTTTTTTTGAAAAAGAAAAAAAAACGCTGCACATGCCAAAAAACTTTAAGGTAGTAAAAGAGAAGAACTTCAAAATATTGAAAACTACAGACCCATAAGCTTATTATGGTATTTCTGGAGCAGCAAAAGATTTTGCAGTGCCGACAATTTGGATTTTGGCAAAAAAATCAACGTCAGACGAAATTGCACTTACTGTTAGAAGAAAAGTGTATGGATCACTTGATAAAACTAAAAGTTTTTCTGGTTTTGGCAAAATCCTTTGATATGAATTATCGAAGGTTTTTTAAAAACTTGATGATCTAGGAATTACTCATGACACCGCAAGCAAAGAGTTAAACTTAATACTGAACTAAGTGAAGAAGTTGCCTTCGACATCCCTCAGGGAACGGTAATTGTCCCTACGCTGTTTAGAATCTACCTCAAAGACCTATTTAATAATAGTAAAGTTACAATTTTATCGTTTGAAACAGTGTCAAGGCAATTCTAAATCAAGAACTTGAACAAACTATGGATAGGATGGCTGTTCCCTAACTATTCAACAATTAACCTTAACAAAACAATATACTAACTATTTCTCACTACCAGAAATAATCTACCACAAAACCCCCTTAATATTGACTTACACTTTAGAAAAAAAAACAAACAACCTTATATGGAAAAAAAATACTCAATTTAACAAAAAAAACCTAAGATCCTTTCTTATTTTATAAAATCAAAAAAATCAAAAATATTGTCATTCCAAAAAATATTTACTTTGATTTGCTCTATTCATGTTAGAGTATTGTAATGTTGCGTGGGGATGCCTATATCACAAACCTTTAATAACTGTGCACAGGAAAATACTCTACAACCTAAACTACTTTTCCAACTAGCGATTTATATACTTTCTCCAGCATACATATCATATGTAAAATATTAAATAAACGATCTCCTATTGAAAATATAAAACGTAAGCAAATAAATTCTGTTATAAACTTCACTCTATAACGCTATTATTATGTTGGACACCCGGTCTACAATAAACTACCACTCGATCTGAAAGAAAAAACTAATTTGGTAAGCTTTAGAAAAATACTTTCAAAATTTTTTGTTAAAACAAATTTTTTGCTAGCAGTATTAAAATAATTTTTCGTGGCAATCTATACTTGTAATCAATTCCTGGTGTGTGCTTCTGACCGAAAAATATAGGCAACGGAAATCCAGTTTTTAGAATTATTACCTGTCTGAATGTCTCTGTTTGTTCCAGCATCATAAAAACTACTGCTGGACCGATTTTGGTGGAACTTGTACGTGGGTTTATTTTATAAGAATCGGTTCACGGAAACAACAGTTATAATCATTTCAAGCAAAAAAAAAAACAGATAAATTTATTTTGGTTAGAAATACTTTTCTTACTAGCACTTTTATACTCTTATTAAATAATTATTATACTTAGATAGACCAGTACTATGTTTACAGACAACGCCATAAATAATCTTAATTGGACATAGAGCTGCTAATAGCAGTACATTCTATTTAAATGAATTAAGTTCAATTCAATTAAAGTATTCATCATCATTATAGGCAATCACTCGATAACGAGTATGAGTTTCCTCTATTCTGTATCGTCGCTATCTGTTGTGCGTTTTTTGATGGCTATGTAAACCAATTCTTGAGCCGCACACCCTTCCACAGTCCTGGCACACCCAGTCTCTGGCAGCAGCCGGGTGTTGTTGGTCATCCATTCTTCCATTTTTTCGCTTCTTTCTACGTTCTCTTTTTTCCGTCTCTAGTCTACGTCGTTGCTCTTTAAAAGTTTGTGCTCCCTCATGGACTGTTCGGCGCCATGAAGCCCTATCGTTTGCCGTGGTCTCGAAGTTGTTTATATCGATGTGACCCTTCATCATATTGCCTTTGAGAACGTCCTTGTACCTTTTTTGTTGACCTCCTTGATATCTGCTTTGGGAGACGTGTTTCGGGCATGCGGATAATGTGACTAGTCCAACGAAGCTGGTGCTTGAAGATAAGGGCTTCTATACTAGTTGTTCTGGCTTCTTCTAAAACACTTATGTTTGTTCGTGTGTCTTGCCATTTGATTCTCAGTATTCGTCTTAAACAACTTTGGTGATATTTTTCTATTCGTTTGATATGCCTTCTGTAGGTGGTCCACGTTTCGCATCCGTATGTTAGAGTTGGTATTATGACTGTGTTGTAGACACGAAGCCGCACATTTTAGGCGATGCTGTGTTTCTGCGTCAATAGTTGCATTTGATGATAGGTGGCTCCCAAGGTATGGATAGTGTTCCACGTTCTGCAGAGGATGGCCATTTATGGAAATGTTTGGAGCTTGGGAATTCATACCTGGTTCTGGTTGGTGAAGAAATTGCGTTTTGGCAAAATTGACCTCTAGGCCAATGCTTTTGTAGGCTACTTAAAGTATTACACTCATATCCCATAAATATGAAACATTTTGTCCAAAAACATATAATTTAGCTATATAATATTATATATATAAATTAAATTTATTAGGAATTTAGAAAAAGAATTGGTGCTACGAAGCACGGATAGTCAACCATGCAATCAAATAAATGAAAATATCTCGAAAACTGTAGCTTTAAAAGATTTGAACCTTATAACAAAATTTTTGGGTAATATTTACGAAAACCGAAATCTTAAAACCGCATATCAATAGCTGCTTTACTTCTAAAGTTATGACTTTATTTTTATATATTTTAACGTTTTTTTTCAAATAACTGGGAAACTAAAGCTCCCACAAATTTGGACTTTATAACAAAATTTGTAGTTCATATTCATGAAAACTTAATCTGAAAACCGTATACCGCTACTTGCTTTTGTTCCAAAATTACAATTTTTTTTAAATATATAATCCCCCTTTTCCCTCCTTTAGCCCCCCACCACCCTACCCAAAAATCGATTAAGATGTTCTCTAGTTATCGTGTATATAGACAGACAACAAATAACAGATCGACAGACCGACAGATAACTTTTTTTTGCGGCGATTAAGTGTTTTGGAATTTTACTAACTCATTTTTGATAAAATTCAGAAAAGTCAAAATTTCACGATTTGGACTCAAAATTAGTAAAAGTCACAGTGACCTTGACAGTCTGGAATGCCAGAAAACAATTTGTTTAAAAAAAACATTTTACCACAAGAGAAAAACTTTGAACTTTTGGCCTACTTCACTAGTGGTACCACTAACTGTTTTTTGGAACGCAGTCTACCTACCAGCCAGTCAAGCTTCGTAATATCAGTTGATTAACCCTTAACTGGTATGGTTGAGTCACTGGTGATCCATGGTATTATTATTTTATTATAAAATTTCTCTTTGAGTTGGTGTTTTAATGTCTAGCGTATCCAGGTATTCCTCCAATATCTGTTATTCTTTTACACCGCATACTTGATAGCCAATTGTTGATTATTAGTTAAAATAAAAGAAATAACATAGTAGCCAAACATTTTATTATAATTGTTTTATGGCAGACAATTTTGACCTTTTTATATAGGGGTTGTTACTTTAAAGTGTTTTTGTTAGTTTTGGGCAATAAGTTCCTAGAAGTTTTTTGTAATGTATTTTTTCATAAAATTTAATATTACGTATTTTGAAAAAACCACCAGTAAAAAATAAAAATAATTTTTTGATTTTAAAGGAATGCATAAATACTAGTTTAAAAAAAACAGAAAAAATGGTCTTGGAACTATTTAAATTTTGATTGGGTCACGGAAGACCCAACCATATCACTTATGTGACTAAAAAATCACCAAACTAGTTAAGGGTTAAGTTTTTAATTTTTTTGGCACAGATCGGTCAAATCTCTTCCACTATTTCTGCGATTTTTTAGATTTTGAAAAACTAGACTCTAAACGAAACAAAGTAAACTAGTAAAGGATGTACAAAGTTATAAAACTCAAGTTTCAGGGAAAACACACCATTTTTAATATGAAGCAAAAGTTTTCCTCCGCGTTGTGCAAGTATTTATTTTCCCAGAGAAGTGCTTTTACAGTCTTGCTTGCTTCGACTTAATTGCTCGAGGTTGGAAGGTTAATTTATAAGGAGCGATATATACTTGAGTAATCCACAACTTCGTACCAGCATAAAAAATGCTATAAATGTGGAAGTGGCTTTTTTAGCTGTCCATTCCTTAAAAAGTTTTCACCTGATTTAAAAAATTCAGACATCAAAATTCGAGAATTTAATGCCAAAATTGACAATACCTGAAAATCCAATATGGCAGACAATTTAAAAAAAATAGATATTTTATTTGACCTCCTGTGCAAATCTTTAATGCGATGAAAAATTAATTTTTTGTGTGGAACCCTATCCTTCGCGAGTGTACTGATGAATCGCTTGTTAACAACGGGTAAGAAATAAAAAAAAATCGTTAAATTTTCGAAACAGTCAATTTTAATATCAAACTGAAAAATTTTAAAACCTCAAAATGTTTAGCATTATTAAAATCGAACAAGCACACAAAATTATATATTATAAGAATCGTCGTCTTAAATACAACAGACTTTGTTGTTGAGCCATTGATAAAAAACTACATCCCTCCGATACTGGAGCATACATTTACCAACAAAGTTGTTTTGCCAATACTAGAAGCTATGCGAGAGACGTGACTAATAAGTTTCTATGAGATTGTCTGAGGCATTGTTTATAAAAGCCTACAAGATTTCATAGGCAAAAAATATTTTTTTTGTAAAAGTTTTTACTACATGATGTGATTTTAGTATTTTATTGATTTTTAAGCTTAAAATATCGGACAGACTCATAAAATTTTTTAGAGGGTATAATTTACATTGACTGACAGAATTTTGAGAGACATGGGTTGTTTCTTCGGTGCGGCAGCAGTGGTCGCATGGCACAGAGAGCCTTAAGTAAGTATGAGAGTTTCAAGAATAAGGCCAAAAACTAACTATTGGTTATTTTTCCTGAACTTTTGCCCTCTTTGAAAACCCCTTTTGTGAAATCGTGCCTGATAGGATATGCACTTTTTTTCAAGTTTTTGTTTTTTTAATAAAAACATTATTTTAAAATTCTATGTTAATTGATAGCGTATTATGACACCATCCATATGTAGTAAGAAGGTTTTGGATAATAATAGCATTTCTTATTTCACTTAAAAGTATTTTCACCTGTCAAAACTTGATGATATGCTTACAGTTTTAAAAATCGAGTTAGAAGTGTTTGTTTAAAATAAAAAAGTTGAAAATTTTGTGTGGTATGTGGGCAAAAAATAATTTTCGGTAAAAATAAACCAATAAAGTTTCGAATAAAGCTCTCCAATTCAACTCAAATTTATTGTTTCCTGTTTGACAAAAATGATTCTCGCTATCCTTGTCGTCTTGCTCTATATACATGATCGTGAAAAAGATGATTTCAAAAATCAAAATCAACATTACCGGACTCAAACTACATTTCTGAATTTTTATAAGCAAAATGGTATATTTTTGAACAAATCTTTATTATTAATGAAAAACAAATATTTTATACAATAAACCACTAAAAATTTCTTATCAATATTCACATTAATTGTGATTGGAATTATTTGAAAGTACATGAGCAACAGCCGAGCAATCTTTTTTGGGTTACCTTTTCGCGAGGATGAGTAACTTTGGGTTTGGTGTTGTTGGTGTAGAACTTGAACAAAGTTTTCTCCTCCCTGGATCATGTTAATTACTTTTGTTTTTATCTCTAAAGACTCCTCGACATATTTTTCGGCCACAGAGGCGTTCTTCCAGTCGCCGTGATGTTTTAGCACATTATTATCAGCTCCCGCGTTTGCTAATAGCGTAGCAGACGTTTTGCGGAAGGGAGGATTGGACAAATTCAAATATTTCGCAATTTTTCGAGGCGCTCCCCCAATTGTATGGATGCCCACTCTTTGGCTATTACATTTTTCTTTTCTGTAGCCGACAAAAAACGCTTTTTCGGGAATATTGATGGGTCGCAGATGGCGATAACTACGGAATATGCTTAAAAATGATTCAATGACTGTAAACACTCTTTTGATGTAAGTTTTTGATTGGTTTATGCTTATAATCAACTGTGTCCCTGTATAGCTCCTCCCTTCGTCACCCTTCGGAAATACCTAGCAACGCCACAACCTAAAACAATACAAAAAATAATAATTTAAAAAAGGCAGAAAAGTATAAATACTAAATCCTTCTGTGTAAATTGCCTATTGCGTAAATTCAGTTAAAAAAATATATTTTTATTTAATGGAAAGCAAAAAACTTACCTTAATTAACAAAAATTTCTCGGTTGGCTGTTTTCATGAATGACTTCACTTCCGCTCTGGTTAAAATGTTTGATTGGGTCGGTTGGTGGCCTACAGATTCTTTCTTTAAAAATGCTATCAGTTTGAGAAATCTGGATATACCCATGTTCTCATTTACTACCAACATAGATTTCACCATCGAATATTTTTCCCATAGCGTTGAACTGCTAGATTTTTGCGACTGAAAAACTAAGGAAATTAAAAATTACGAAAATACGAGGTATTTTTACAAAGTAGGTATTTAAAACATTTTTTTTAATAAAACTAATTTAACAATTACCATATCTAAGAAATAGGCCAACATAACATTTTTGTTGACAGTATTTTCCACATTAAAAGTCTTTCTCCATTCGCAGAATGTTTCATATTCTTTTTTATATCTTACTGAAGATTTGTCTGGAATCAGTTTTTCTGTTGCGGCTTAACTTTTTTTCAAAATTGCGTCCATTTTCACTGCTCTACGTGACAGAAACAAATAAATTCTATTTTGTTTCTGTTAGCAACCAATTCAAAGATGACCGGACTTCAAAATTTTGGCAATAATTTGATGAAAAATTGTAAAGTAATTGTTGAAACGAATATAGATGACATGACATTTTTTTGGCATATTGATTGTCGCTGTCTTCTCAAAAAAAATTATTTTTATTTTAAATTAAATAAAACAGTATGCAATAAAACGTTGTACGATACATGGCCGTGAAATGTCATTAAAGTACTCGTCTAGATATATTATAAACATTTAGACTTGTACTTTAATAGACCATTGCCACCACGGCCTTGTAACGTAAATTACTATTACAACATTTTGTTTAGAGCACACAACGAATTCCTGTTCCAATATTCTGTAAGCATTTATAACAAGACCTTATATTATGCGTCCCTTTAAGTTTAGAAAAGCTGTTATTTTTTGTATCTTCCTCTAGCATATTTTTATGCCCTTTATATCTAGAAGTGACACAGATAATACAACTGCAATCGAAATTGAGTGCTGTTTGTCTGGTTTCCAGATATAACACAGTTTTATCAAACCACGGATCTACTAATGCAAAAGCCCCCTTACTAGGTATTGGTGGTGCCATAATACACTATCAATTAATATAGAATTTTAAAATAATGATAGAATTTGAAAAATAGGTTTTTTTATTTAAGGAAAAACAAAAACTTGAAAAAAAAAGTGTATATTCTATCAGGCACGATTTTTCAAAAGGGATTTTAAAAGAGTTCAAATGGTCAGAAAAAATAATCAATAATTAATTTTTGGCTACATTTTTGAAACTCTCATACTTACTTCAGGCTCTCTGTGATGGAGCATCAGATGCTGACAGACTAAGGTTGAAAAAGTATAATTATAGTCCGAAATTTACCAAAGAATAAAAAGTGTTTCTTTTACCCATTTCTTACACCCACAAAACAGTAAGTAGTTCTTTTATATTTCAATAATTACATTCAAGAAGATGATGTTTTTCTAGGGGATCGAAGAAGTGCCAAGGGGATCGAAGAAGGCCCAAGTGTCGCAAAATGTGTAGCAATAATAACTATAATAAAGCAAGGACAATTATAGAGCTTTTTTATGGCGTGGATGGTGAAAACATGTAATAGTGACTCGACTCCGTTCTTCGAATAAAAAAAATGAAGAGAAAACCACCTGGGTGCAAAAGAAAATCAGAAAACAAACCCATTGCACGTGCCCATATAAACCAACGTCAAAAAAAAATCTGTTGAATAATGCAAAATTCGATCCTCTTATACGTCTTGAGAAGAAGAAATATTTTTCTTAGCTGCGTGGTACCGACCATATCCACGTGCTCGACTTGTATCTGTAGATTACTAGGTTTTAACCACATGCGGTAAAAAATAGGTAAAAAATGTTTGTTTAAATTAATTTGGTTTACCAAACGCACTCATTTCAACAATTTATAACTGTCTTATTTCTTACCTGCAGTTAACAATTCATACATCATTACACTCGGCAGAGATAGAGCTCTACAAGCAAAAGTGGTTTTTTTAAATTATCCACGATCATGGATGTTCAAAAATTGTGAATTCTGGCATTAAACTCATACAGTGGGATTAACTAAAACGGTTTAGTCTATTTTAAAACGGTCCTAAGTTTAAGTGAAATTTTTGATTTTCAGCATTTTAATCAAACCTTCATTGAGTTTTGGACGTAGTTTGATTTATAAGAAGAATTTTAATAAATTTGTTTATTGAATAATCATCTGAACACAATCTTTTGTTGAATTGAAGAGAAAATTTTCAATTTAGAAGAAAAGAAAATTAAAAAATTTAAACCCACGCAGGGTTTAAATAGTAAACACTCTGTAGAATAAATTAACATTGGGGTTATATGTCACTCTAATTAAAACTTACCTTTGTTAATTAATTTTTCCAATTAGTACTTCATGTCAACGATTTAGATGAGTAATAATAAAATAAGGAGTAGATTAATTTTTTATTTATTTAAAAGGTGTTTTTATTTATGAAATATATTAAAAAACTTAAATGCAAGTTTTTTTACATTTCTGTCACTGTCGAAATGTCAGTTTAAAAATATTAGCGCTGCGTTCAATCAAAACAGCGAGTTCGGATTTTTTACCTCTGCTTGCACCTTGGCTTGCACCAACCTCTACTGATAAAAGCTACAGCTTTAAAATGAGTGGGCTTTGAATAATTAAAGTTTCCTTAACTGAGCTTTTAGATAACCTCAACGTTTTACTTTCAGTTTGTAAATAAATTAATATATTTGTTTTAGGTTTTTTGTTTGGTATATTTTTCGTGCAAAATCAGTGACCTTCACTTATGTTGGTTTTGCCTCGTAGTACCCTCATAAATATATTTTATGTGCTGAAAATTGGTTCAACTTGGGATATTAAATAAGGTAAATTAATCCTTGTAAAAGCGGTTACTTAGGAAAATTGTAAACGAACTTATTACCAAATACCATAAAACAATCCTTTCTGGGGGCTATAAATTTAAACCACCCCCCTGAGGTGGTCTAAAAAATCACCAACTTTATAACCTCAAACACAAATAATGAAGCTATTATGTGCCAAGTTTTTGGCGTATTCGCCATTTGCCATTTTGAAAAAAAAAATTAGTTTTAGGACATTTTCTTCTAAAATTTGGTGTTTTTTGAGAAACAAAAGCAGTTTTTCAGTGGTATTTTGCAATAACAGTACAAAATAATCAGTAATTTTGTATCTTTTCTGTATGGATAATTGTTTTTTGAAAAATGGTTTTAAAATTTACTACCCCCCACAGGTGTAAATATTTAGACCTGTGGGGGTACTATTTTGGATCTTAGTAAATCCCACTATTAAATCCTAAGTATTGACTTTTTAAAATTTTTGAAATGCGACAAAAACTATTTCAGTTATACAGTCAAAAAAATTTGTCGACGACTCAACGTTGTGTACCGTGTCCCAACGTTTCGTCACAATGCTTACTTTAATTCAAACACGACTCTCTTGCACTAATTGGGTATTTGCGTCAACGATGCGATCGCATTGGAAATCTATCAACCTACCTGCTTGGTGTCGGGGTTAACGCCGCGATTTTCAAGCAGGAGATGCCGGGTTCAAGCCCCGGGTCGTGCATCAGGTAGTCTACTTGGACTTTTTCTTATAAAATTACAGAATTTTGTAAGATTAAGGTAAAACGCAATATGAAGCGGAGTAGGCCGAGTTAGCTAGAAGGCAAGCTAATTCGATTCCATACCGTCCCTAGGAGAGGACGTAAGAGGACGGTCCCGTGTGATCCATATATTGATAGTGGAGCACGTTAAAGATCCCTAGCCCGAAAAAGGGGTTTAGGCTAAATTACATCTTTCCAGGAAAAGAAAACTGCCTTCCTGGAGGGTGCTTTTCAGACTGTTCTGGTGAGTGGGGAAGGGGGGGTGTACATTCAGTATCAGTCTAAAAATATTGCCGGATGGCAAATTCTGACCAAATAGCCATCGTAGCTGCGGTCAATAAAAGGTAAAATGTAAGTAAGAAATCTATCAAAGTGTCAGTTACGTGGTTTTGAAGTGCAAGTATTTGTTAAAAGTTATATACAGGGAGGAGTCTTTAAACGGAACGGTGTCATCTTGGATTTTGTTCATTTAGTTTAGGAGTTATGGCAATTTTTTATTTAAAAAAAATAGGATCTGCAAACAATTGTCTCTTCAGAAATACCACATAGTAGGATCTATCTTTTACGATAATCAAGATGTTTTTATCTAAATCTGTATGGAAAACTTCGATATTCATTCAAATATCCCCCGTAAAACAGGGCATAGACAACAATTCCATGCAAGTTTAAGTGCTTCTATCTTGGAAACTATAAGACATAGAGTATTAGTGTGTGGTATTGTTAAAAAGATATATTTTTTTAAATTCAAACATGTCAAACTATACAGGTTGTCCTATTTAAAAAAGTTCATATTTTTTTGCCATACCTCGTAAACAAAATGACGATGATGAAGCACGATTAAAGAAAATTAAAAATCTCAGTTGACGTGTTTTCGGATTTTTTTAAAAACCAAATTCTAACCCGCTAGAAGCACTGTATATACTGTACATACCAAAGACGATAAATACAATATTTAACTAGAAAAATAACATTTTTTTAATTCAAAATCATTTGTATTAAGTCAATAACAAAATACAACAACAATGAAAGCATGTAAAAATATAAAAAATAAGCATTAATTGATAAACATTTAAAAATTATTGAAAAATAAATATTCTAAATAAAAATTTCGTTTAGACCTGATTCATCAGGAAGGGTCCCTATCACCGAGCCGCATTTCCACGCTGTATTGCTATTTCTAACATTATATTTTTTTTAACTTCAGAACGGTACTTTGACATTTCCTGAGCTAAGGTCACCGACAGGAAAAAAAGAATCTCTACCTTTAATGTAAAAAGTTGGCACGACTTTTAGTTAAATAAATAAAAATAAAATTATTAAAATAAATAAATTAGAATAAATAAATTGGATTTTTAGCTTTTTCCATTAGTTCTACCTCTAATTGGTTTTTATTTTAAATTTTGTCGACTTGCACCTTAAAACCTTAAAAACAAACTGGGCGTCATCTAGTGCACTTAATGGATTTCGCGCCATTATAAAGATATTTAAAAGCATTCTTGCACAGACTGACCCTTCTGTTACAGCTTGGAGCAATATTTTGTTTTTAGTTCTTGTTTGTTTTTACTACAGTGTAGACTCGAGTGTTCAGATTTGTATATTGTGTTGCGATCTAAGAGAATACTTTTTAGCAACATTGCATGCATGTTGGTAATTACCATGAAACGCCGGTAAATCCACCAAATGATCTCGACCGAACTCTGGAACAGTACTGCGATCTATATTAGAATCCGTGACTACTCCCCTCTCACTCCTTCAAGGATACTGGTGCAGGGTCGTTTGCGATTATACTGTTTTGGAATCACATTTTTGGATCAAGGTTCACAAGAAAAAATACTATTAAAAACGCCCTCAAGTGGCGGCTATTTTTATAGCCACTTTCAGAATGATACTCTACCGATTTTTCGAATTTACACTTCAGGTTGTACCTACTTTTTTCGAATCTACTGTTTAGTTAGTAATAAGTATTTACGTCACTAAACCGAAAAATTAGTCTTTACAGGTCGGCGAACTGTAAAGACACTTTCCGGTAGGGTAGCCGCGTTACATAATTTATGAACAGTTCCCTAATAGGAAAATGCTAGCTTTCTGCTTCTTGTTGGCTAGATAGCCAATATCGCTAAAGCCAGTAGTTTTTAAGATCAAAACTAAAGAAAAGCAAGTAAACTTTTGTGGTTAAAAATTATTTTTGTAAAATTTGCAAAAAACATTAGAAAAATTACAGTGTAGTGCCTATTAGCTTCATACGGCTAATTCAGTTATGGCCGACCATGGCCAAATTATCAAGCCGAATAATGATAAAACAACCCATAAAAGGCAGATTTCTAGGTTTGTCCTTTATTTATTTGTAGAGTATATATTACGCAAGTATGATGACTTTAATGTGGTCGATTTTTCCGAAAAATATGCCAGCAATACACCTTCATTAATTTAGTTAACATTTTTTAATTCGCACCAGTTTATTAACGCATCAAGTAGTAGTAGTATAGGGGCGGCCCGTGGACCTGGCAATTAGGCTTCTTTATGGGCCCTTTCTGTCATACCCCGTTCCTTACCCCTATGACCCTAATTCCGCTGCACCTCTCTCTCCAAGCATCCCTGTCTTCTTTACGAAGTTCAGTATGTCGACCCATTTGAGCGAGTAGAGATCTTCTTTCTCTATCGTGGGAAATCCCCACTTCAGCTGACTTGATGTGGCATATTCATCACACTCTGCTATCAAGTGCTGCGCCGATTCCTCTTCGAGCCCGCAAGCGGGACACACGGGATCTCCTGCTACTCCTATTTGCGTCAGATGTTTGTTCAACCGATTGTGCCCAGTCAGCATCTCTGTTAGCAGTCCAATGTCCTATCGGGTCTTGTCTAAGAGCCATTTAGTTCTGGCTACATTCGAACCATCCACGAATAGTTTGGACTGTCTGCACTTTGACTCTTGCCTCCAGGACGTCTTCAGTTCGTTGTTCGCCCATTTGTTGAGCTCACTCTGTATCTGTTTCTTTGTTATTTCCAGAAGAGGTTCCGGTCCAATGTATTGGGTTTCGGCCCCTAGTCTGGCAAGTTCGTCCGTTTCCTCGTTCCCTTGTATTCCCTCATCTAGGTTGATGGCTTTTGACAACAAATATGTCCTGTGCAGTATTTCGCCTATCAGAGCAAGCTTTTTGAAAATCGCGCGGTAATTTTAGAGAGAAATCAATATCTTTTGCGAGATCAAAAAATGGAGGTAAAGGGTATGCAATATATTATGCCTTAATACGTAATGCTGGTTTCTGATTTTGGCTTTCTAGTTTCTTCTTTGTATTTTTTTGAGTATTTTTGCATGTCCAAGGTAACATTAAACGCAAAAAACTCGACAAAGAAGTTGTGTAAAGAGTGAGAGAAGAAACTGAATACTGAAATTAAAAGAAAGGGTTCAATAGTTCAAATATTTTACCTACTTTGGTTTTTCGGTATTAAAAAATGGTAAAGTCACGAAATATCGTCTGTTACACCTCACCCTAGCAACCACACAATATGTTATGTAGGATGGAATCGTTCGCCTGACAGAGGAGAACTAGTTTCAACCAATAAATGCGCTTAAAGGCCGTGACGAGACGATCGAAGAATCACCAAACTATTATGGGCACGCGCAGAGCTGCATCGAACAACGATTTTTAAGCGAAGCCGTTCTCTCGATTAGACCCACTAGTTGGTAGGAAAGGTCGTGTGAAAAACGTCACTTGGGTGATTTCAGAGCAGGCTGTTGGACGAAACCATCACGTGACCGATCGATATTTTACTCGCTAATGCGCGAGCTACTGCAAATTTGAGAGTCTTTTAGAGTAGGATGTCGCACAGTGGATCGAGGTATAGGGAATATTGGACATTTACCTTAACTTTCAAACTTTTCAATTAATAGTTACAAAATTGAGTTTAATTAATAAGAAAAACATTATTAAAATTTAGTCAATTTTAAGAAAGAAATTACACTATGTCAAAATTTGGGATGACGGATCATGTTAAAACTGAATTATACAGGTATACAGTGTGTCTTAAAATTCAGTGCAAAGATTTTAGTCACGAATTTTTCAGTTTAAAAGAAGAACATTTTTTTTCATGAACATGTCCGCAAACACTTTGTTACTGATCTACGGAGCGTTGACTTTTCACAATTTTTTTAGTTTTTCTCTATAGCTTTTGCAGTTTTTGTGATATTTGCATCAAACTTGAAACATAGGCTACTGTTTAGGGCTTACGTAATCCAAACATATTAACTGATCGTAAGAATCTATAGGCAGATATTTTTTTCCAGGTGAAGTTCTTTCTTTCTCCCTAAACTTTTACGTGGTGCGCCGCTAATGAATTTTGAATTATTATATAAATTCCCTGTTAAGTTTAGAAACTATTTTGACTTTTGTCAGATTCACATAGGAATATTTTGCTTTTGGCCGTTTTTCTCAAAATATCGCAAAAAATGGTCAAGTAAAATGTTTTTATTGGTTTATGGTTTTTCAAAAATGTAAAAATCATAAAACAAAATTATGTATATTTGATAATTTTTTAAAAAATCAATGTGAATTTTAAAATGTTTTAAATTTGGATGTAGGTACAGAAATAATTTTATAAAAAAACAAATAAGTAGTCAGATGGCTATGAAGTGTTTAAACAATGTTTACAAATATATAAAATGATCTGTAAAAACACGTCACAGCGAAAAGGACAAAGATTAAATAATTAATTGTTTTTGATTTAATTTAAACTGTGGTATATCAGCAACAAACTAAGTACAAATTAGCAACAAAAATGTTAGTTTTAATTTTTTTCTTAACGTTCATAAAAAATCATTGTATCGATCCACTCTGCAACACCTTCTTAACTAAAAAGCCAATGAACTCATTTCAAGATGGCTGCCTAGGTTGGCTGATATGATTTACAGTAGAATAAATAAAAATTCTAACAGTGAAAAATTAAATTTGTTAAAGTATATTTATACACTTTATATACACACTTTTATGTACTTTTATGTTTTAGCACACACAAACTGAATATAATAACTGGTGTATAAGTAAATATTTAAAAAAATATACATCTTATGCACTTGAATTAAAAATCCCTGTTGTTATCAAATAAAATGAATCTTTGAATACCTTAAATTTTTACTTTATTTCCTTCCTTGGTCATTATTTTTGTGGCATAAATCAAAATAAACATGATTAGCAGTCGAGATATTTTTAATGGGATATCAAGAACATCTCCAGTAGCGGTATAAAATTTGGTTGAGCGCTTAATTTAATTTTTTCTAAATTTAGAGCATGTATAAATGTCTACGTTGAGGTCTAGGTGTTTGTGTGACCCGCATAATTTTTAAACGCTCACCATAAACTGTTACAAAGACTGCCTTAGCATATATAAATTTTTCTCCTGGCCTGTATGGTTTGTTGATGCTCAACTTTTAATGGTAAAGCCATGATGACCCTTTAGAACTTTAATTGAAATAAATTAATACCACCTTATGTTTTACACACTTTACGCTTTGAAAAACTAGAATTATAATATACCACTCAAGATGACAGACAGATGACATAAAAGAAATTTTTTGTAAACAATTGCCTTAAATTATGTCCAGCTTTCTCTAAAATACTCTTTTATAGCCTGCTGTCTCTCGTCAACAACCTTAAATACTTTTGAACTTCACTAAATTATCTCTCCATCTACCTCTAAAATTCTGCCCTCTCTTTGTAAATATTTTTTATTTTAACAGAGAAAAAAATATTTTTTGACACTACTTTTTTTTAACGTTAAAAAAACAGTGAAAACTTAAAAGATTGCTTAATCAAAAACGGTGCTAAAATATTTTAAGCCTTAAATTACCATCATACCATAAGTATTGTTTTGAAACACATGTGTTTTTATTGAAAGTTTTTTATCTTATTTTTACTTCAATTTTTTTTACATATTATAAGTTATCAACTTTATTATTTTATATTAAAAAAACATTTTCACCTTTATCATATAGTTTTTAGCCCAATTCATTTTCCAAGGCATTTTCAGACAAGAAAATCAGAAAATTAAAACTCTACCCTACAAAAATTGGCCTAATAAACCTCAGTATAAATAGACATTAAAAAAACATAAAAAAAAGGAAAAAAATCCAGTACATTATGTCTTATAAGCTCTAAAAGGGATAGTTTATTGCAAATCTTACCGTGTAATTCTTCGTGATTGCAAAATCCTTCCTTCTTATAGCATACACCCATTTTTTGGATAAATTGCCTTCTGAAGGGAAGTCAAAAAAAAACTAAACTTTTGGCCCCTCCGTCGTAATTCCCGCAACACTTTGACACGCAGCACTTCAACGGCATAATTATTTTACTAGTTTATTATCTTTTCTGACAATTTATAAACCACTTTTCAAAATTTACTAGAAAAACTATAAAAATTCAAAAACACATCAAAACAAATCATGGGAAAGCATTAACAAAACTTCGACGCCATATTGATGACGTCAAATCGAGTGCAGTGGCTTTTTAGTTGAGTACGGTGTTGCACTGTGCGTCGTTCGAATGACTTTTGTCCGATAGGCCGGTCGCAGAATACGGAATTTTTGGATTTTAATAGAAGTGGTCACTTCTCAGGCTACGGTCCTTCTATTACGCCCAGAATCGAGCCCCTGATATCGAGAAGTCGGGTCGTTATAAAAAATTGCTGCCACCTAAATCGCCTTTCTGGCGCAGTATCCTTGATGGCATAAGAGGTAGGTACCCACCGGTGAGTATTTGTCACTCTAACTTTTCACGCTAGTAGGCAAAAAGATAAAAAAATTAGCGAGGCTCACTGTTTTTTACTTCTGGTTTACAAGCCCATGCATGGATCCTCTGTAATATTTTACTCTGCTTGTACTAAAAAATTGTCAGACAATTTTTGTTGGGCAGACTGTGCCTGCTATAATTTTATTTGCCTTCCTCACGCAATTTGAGGGTGCGTTTAAATTACCCTTGAAACTTTTCTGTTTATTAAATATTCCACAATTCTTTTCCCGGGATTTTCATTTTCCCCGTCAAACAGGAAATTACATGGAAAAAATGGGGCCATTTACGCGGGTTCTTTAACCGCGATTATCCCGCTTACTCATTCTGACACAGGTTATTTATTACAAGCTAAATTGACCGTCAGTAATATCACTTTTCACTATTGGAGTGCGAACTCCACACCTATTCTTGCAGTATGTCTCGGAAAACTATTATCTTTTAAGTATATTAAGCCGGGTCTAGACTAAATAGACAAAAGCAAAACACGATTTTGAAACCAAACTACGACAAGACTGAGACAAAAAAACAAATACAAATCAGCAACAATACTGAGACAACTACACACTGCAAAGACATTTAAAAACAATAATTTGTGTAGTAGTAGTAGCCCGTGAAGTTGATGCGATTTTTGATCCATCATGTGGCGGTTTCGTTTAGAGGAAGAAATTGAAAAAGATGAAGACTTATTACTTGTGTCCAGTGGTTTGTTCATCCTGTCTTCGAGGCTTATTTTTGTCCCGCAAGAAGCTAAGCGTTTCATATCCAAATTATTTGGAATGAAATTGTTTACCAGCCCCAGATTTCTTCATTTTTTTATAGTTTCACCTTTCCCTTATAAACTGCTTATTGCTGTTTCTAATTTTTTCTCAGTGACAACAGAGATCTTAAATGCAGAGGAAATCTCCTTCAGTGCATCCGCTTTCTTAAAGCGATTTTTGTACTCTTTGTTACCGGGGTCCCATAACAGGGGATGTTCCCTATATAGTTCTATCAGTTTACATGTATTATCTGTGTTCCAACTCACAAAAAACGGGGTGCAAGCCAACGCGTAAACAATGCACTGCGCGTATCGCCGTCCACACTGTGCTAAGAAGTTGTCACCGAAAATACAGAAAAAACAGAGACTCTTTGATCTTTACCGACAAGAGATCGAACACGCCAAAGTCTCGGAATTTTGAAACAAAATAGAAACAAGACAACAATGTGACATATATGTTTTGGATTTTTCGCAACTTTGTTTTGAAACATGAGTGTCTCTGTTTTGTCTGCTTGGTCTGGACTCGGCTTTAGATTTTCTTAGCCGGTCTCACATCAAAGAGGATAGGATTAAACCCTTCCCCCTCCCAAAACCAAACCAAACTCTTCATTAAAAATTATTAGAAGCTCTGCCGTTTTACGTACCAAGAAGTGATTCCGTACGTACGCAACCTTTGGCAATTCCACGAAAAGTTAAACCCAATGTCGCATCAGTTACCCTGGTTTTAATTTCAAGCACATACATTGTGAGTCTCCGGGTTCGCATGTAATATATTTTGGGTTGAGTAGCGGATAAGACCGCTACTATATATACTAATAATCACTTATTAAATTTTTTTATATACTTTAACTACAACCAATCAATAATCCTCATTTTACGGCTATAATGGCACATTCACGGTCCTAGAATAATATTGAAGCTTATGTTGAAATTTTCGGTGGTCGAAGGTAACAGGTATTTACGTTAACAGACCGGAAAATTGGTCTTTACAAATCCTGTAAACCTGCGGAGTTCTGTAAAGGCACTTTTCGGTCATGTATCGTACGTATTTTTTTTTCAAACGATCAGAAAAAAACATTTTAGTACCTACCACTTTCGTCAACGCCTAGCCGCATTGCGTAATTTATGAACTGTCTGCTTCTTGTTAGCTAGATAGCCATTTCCGGTAGGGCCTGTAGTTTTTGTGATGAAAGTTAAAGAAAAACAAGTAAACTTTTGTGGTTAGAAATGATTTTTGTACTTTTAACTTGTGCAAAATTGTAAAAAATATTATAAAATTTATAGTGTAGTGCCTACATCTAATTTAGTTATGACTGACGACCAGTTATGGCCGACCATGGCCAACTTATCAAGCAGATTTCTAGGTTTTTTCCTTTATTTACCTATACAGGGTGATTCACGACGAAATGCAAATATATTTGTATTAAAGACCAGGGGCAAACTCATATCTAATGCTAAAAATTTTTGAGTCTTTTTGTCAAATATACAGTGTGATCTATGAAAATATTGCAAAAATATAAAAGAACGTATCTCGGAAACGAATAAACGCATTTACTTTAAATTTGGCATACATAAGTAGCCCCAAAAGCCACTTCTACTAAATTAAAAAAAAAATAAAATTCCAGGTCCGAACTAAAAAAAACTAGTTTTATATATTTTTGTTAAAAACAACACCCTGTATACTGCAATTTGCAAATTTTGGTATTACCACAGAAAAGCTAAATGATGGTGCTCTAATACCCTTAGACTGTATTTAACACGCTAAGTCTCAGTTTTTCATAAAAAAATATAACAATCCAAATTCCAATCCTGAAATATTAGAGTTTGAAATAAGAACCAATTTAGGTATAAATAAAACAACACCCACCCTACCCGAGCAAAAAACAGGCTAGTACAGGGCCGGATTAATATTCTTTAATATATTTTTATAAAATATACAACCCCATGCTTTTAATTTATTAATAAACTCTATTTTAATTTGAAATCCGTTTTAGGAATTGTTTGAAAGTCGTAGTCAAATCGTTAACATTTCAGGACCAGATTAATATTTATTTCATTTTATTTGTCCTTATTGGAAAACAAAATTTTTTTATACTTCATTTGGAGATTTTGATATCAAAACATAGAAGGCAAAGAATGTTGCTATAAGTATTTTTTTAAATTGATCCTTATCTAAATAAAAAAAACCGTCGAAATATGACAACCACGGGATAATGTACAGGGTGATCAACCATAAATGGTACCGCTACTTTTCTTTATTATTAGTGTTGACACGTGTCATTGCAAATGTCAAATTTTGACATAAGGTTTCTTATGTTAAATAAAATGTCCCATATTTTGTCGAATTTTCAATAACGGAAAAAAATGACGGTGGCATTTATGCTAGATCACCTGGTTGGAATCTTGGGATGGTTTTGTAGATGATAATCAAATGTTTATAGCAACATCCTTTGCCTTGTATGTTGTGATACCAAAATCTCCAAATAAAGTATAAAAAATGTTGTTTTCTAATAAGTACAAATAAAACCAAATAAATATTAGTCCGGGCCTGAAATTTTAATGATTTCACTACTACTTCAAATCAATTCAGAAAACGGATTTCAAATTAAAATAGTTTATTAATAAATTAAAAGTATGTGTTTCTATATACTACAAAAATAAATTATAAAATATTAATCCGGCCCTGTACTAGCCTGTTTTTTGCTTGGGTAGAGTGGGTATTGATTGAGGTGCTGATTTATTTGTGACTAAATTAGTTTTAACTTAAAAATACGTTTTTAGTAATTTACAACGTGATATTGTTTGTAACCCTAATATCTCAAGATTGGAATTTGGATTGTTTACTTTTTTTTAAAAAAACGAAAACTTAAGGCGTTAAATACAATCTAAGGGTATTAGTCCGTTTTTATTTTTGCAATATTTTAAAATCACACTCTATATTTGACAAAAAAACTGAAAAAAATATTTTAGAATTGCCTCTGGCCTGTAATACTTAACAATAAAATATTTGCATTTCGTCGTGAATCACCCTGTATAGTATACTTGAGTATACTTAATTTGAGCATTAAAAATGTGTGGTTTCCGAAAAATATGCCACCAATAATTTTCTTAACATTTTTTAATTCACACTAGTTTATAAACGCATCAAAGTTCCGCTGGTAGCGCTCTTTAGATTTTTTAGGCAGCAAATCGAAAGTTACTCTTGAAGCAGCTTCTATAATTTCCTCCAGAAACAAAACTTTTGAAACCAATTTAAAAGAGCTTTTTTAGAAGTGTCAAACTGCCAAAAAAAACAAAACCTAAAAGCTGTCAACAAAAAGTCATAGCCAACTTGGCCAAAAATGGAACCGAAAAAGGATCAAGGGACCGAAAAATTGAACCAAAAGGTCCTTTCTTGAGAGTGGAAATATTTCGAAGGAACATGCCTTGTAATGTAGAAGTGATTATTTTCCAGTCGTTTGAAAAAAAAGTATAGTACACTAACTCGCATATTAATGGTGATTACACGCTCAGACGAGTATCTGCCTGCTGCTAACATGCTTGTTATGTAAACAAATATTGTAAGCTTGGAAGTAAACTCAAAAAAGATAAATTTTCATTTAGCATGCATGTTAATGTATAATAAAGAGGCTTAAATAAAAAAAAACTTTAAAAAAATCAAAATCTATAAATAATGCTGTGAACATCATCGGATAAATATACTCTTTCATGTTGTTTTCTAATAAAAAAAAGTCAAAATTTAAAGTTCTGCCATTTTATTAAGCGGGCAAGAATATTATAATATTTAAATTAAATAGTCGAACATCTTACTCATGCATAACCAAGACAAAATCTTTGTAACTCTGCAATTTTCTCGATATGAACGTTTTTTATGATACATTTCGTAAAGAAATTCCTTCCAGTTTCGCCACAAAAGCCAATCGAAAAACCTCGTAACTCCCAAAATGATGACTATTTAATTAGAAAACCTCGTAGCTCCACCACTACTGAAGATTAAAATCATCACTTATCCGCATCCGTATCGAAATGCGCATGTGTAAACACGATACGTCACACGTATCGTATCGCTATCCGTTACGTATCCAAACCAATTTACCTATTCTTTCCTAATTTGTGATCTATGGGTCTCATTCAACCAGAATTAATTAAACAAAATTGTTTGGTCGGTTGAATAAAGTAGATACGTTACGTATGAATTTAGGTTGTGCTTTATACCTTTTTTTGATAGGTCAATTATCTTCTTCTGATACGTATACGGATAGGGAT
Source organism: Oxystoma pomonae (assembly GCA_963921995.1). NCBI lineage: Eukaryota > Metazoa > Arthropoda > Insecta > Coleoptera > Brentidae > Oxystoma > Oxystoma pomonae. The sequence goes on from OY998165.1 coordinate 99,207,833, forward strand.
AACTGTTGAAAATTTTGATCTTGCTTTATGTCTCTATAATCATTTTTCTCAGTTATCTTTAACGATTTATTTCTAAAACTTTTTGCAGATGTTAACTGCCAATTGCACCAACGTTGAGTCTGTGTTTTAAGTCTCACTTAAAAGTTTTTATATCTCTCAGAAGCACGCAATAAGAAAGAGAGAGAACTTTCAAGTCAGGCTTAAAACACATACAAACATTTTTTTCTTGTTCTGATTTTTTTAACAATAAGAAAAGACGTTTTTTTTTGGAAATTTAACGTGTGATTTTACCAAGCATTTTTTTAAAAATTGGACATGTTGTTGGGGAAACTGGCGTAAAGAAAATCCACACTCCAAGCTTGGGAAAAAAGGCGTTAAAAGTAAAAACACTTTTTTTAATTTTTTTTAAGTACAGAGTGGGCTAAATTCGCTGGGATTTGGAGGCTATGGATACTTCTAGGCAAGATAGCCAAAAAATAGTATACATGCCTTGGATTCGATTTTCGAGACAAGCTTAAATACGAAAACTGCATCGCGATATGTTAAGAGGTTTTTGAGATACGGGGGCTTTTTGAAAATTCTGCATTTTGGGATGAGGTCTGTAACTTTGTTATTTATGTAAATATTGTTTTCATGTAAAAAACGTTTTTGTAGACATTTTGAGAAAGAACTCAACCGTAAAACGGAAATTTCACTAGCGCATCTAGTTTTTGAGATGTAACCTAAAGTTGGTATTTTTCTTAGGAAATGACCTTTTTTTGCTTTGAAATCAGCACAAAATTCCCTTTAAAATTATATATCACACTTTTTAGTTATTATCTTTTAAACTTTTTTAACGTACTTTTACTATAAGGTAAAGTTAGAAAGATAAAATAAATATAAAGTTATAAAAATATAAAAAAATACATCAAAATAAAAAAATACAAAAAATAAAACACAAAGCATTATACATCATTAGATTAGAGGAAATTTTATGCCGATTTTAAAAATCAAATAATTAAAGGGTCATTCTATAAGAAAAATACCAACTTTGAGTTATATCTCAAAAACTAGATCTGCTAGCAAAAATCCAGTTAGAAGGTTAAGTTTTCTGTTAAAATGTCTTCAAAAAAGCTGTTTCATAGTCATAGACCCCATAGCTCGGAAATGGTAAGACATATCAAGATGCAGTTTTCGTACTTAAGCTTGTCTCAAAAATCGAGCCCAGGATATGCATACTATTTTTTGGCTATCTTGCGTAGAAGTACCCAAAACCCCCAAATCCCAGCGAATTTAGCCCAGCCTGTACATATAGTCAGAAAGAGTTGTTTGTTTGTTGTTTTGCCCTCATAAGTTTACCAGCCTACTTGAGTAGTAATTGTTACCGCTTTAAGCATCTAAATAAATCAACGAAATGGTGTTATAAGGTTTTCTGTTTAAATTTTTCCCAAAAATCACCGCGTAACTGCCAAAAAGTACGAAACATTTTCGTTTACGTAATTACAAGCTTTTATTTAACTTGCAATGTATGTAATAGCGAAATATGTTTATTCGGGTGGAATTTTGCAACTTAATTTTGACTTCCCGACATCCGATCGGCTTAAAATTTGGCATGCTTATATAGTTGCGGTGACAACACAAGAATATAGTGTGACAAAATTGACAGCTCCCCCCTACTCAAAGAGGGTGGAGGGGGGTACAGTTGAAGTACGCCCGACTTCGTTGAAATTTGGTTTGTTGCGGCACACGAATTTTTAATCAGATTTTAAAAATTCAATTTGGCGAATTCCAGATGGACGATTTTTGGTCATCTTTTGATAATAATATGGTATTTTTAGGTACACAATTCTCTCTAACGAGATTTAGTTTGTTCGATTTAAATCAAAATTGGCACACAGGGGTTTTTCGGGAAGGCGATATGAATTTTTGATCAGATTTGAAAATTTAGATATGGTGGATTCAAAATGGACGATTTAGGGTACAAATCTGAAAATTTAAAAATTAATTTTTATTAAAAAAAAACTCAATTTTAAAGAGAAATATATTTATGAAAATTTAATCAGATAGTATTTATATAAACAACCGAGGATTCTTTAAGCTTGCTTAACTCACAAAAATTTTTTATTAAAAATATTTTTTAAAAAGCAGTTAAAAGTAGAAAATAATTTTTTATCTTCTTTATACCATAATAAAAGCGATGGGCACAAATTAAAAAAATTAACTTTACAAAGAGAGAACTACAAAAGCAGAACTCAATTCTTCTTCTATTCGAATGATAAACATAATGCTTTCATCTAAAGAAGCTGAAAACGAGTGAGATTGCCGTGCTTGCCAAACCTTTGAAAATGCCCTTAGGTTATAGGTTAATACAAGTGTTTCTTAGGTGAATCGTTGATGTGACCGATATACGATACCTAAAGTTAAAATTTTTAATTTACGCCCATCGCTTTTATTATGGTATAAGAAAGATAAAAAATTATTTTCTACTTTTAACTGTTTTTTAAAAAATATTTTTAATAAAAATTTTTTGTGAGTTAAGCCAGCTTAAAGAACCCTCGGTTGTCTATATAAATACTATCTGATTAAATTTTCATAAATATCTTTCTCTTTAAAATTGAGTTTTTGTCCCTCCTGGAAACTTTTTTCGAAAGGATTTACGAGGTTTCCTAACGAAGGTGTCGATATTTAAAAAAATACCAGATATTCTTTCGTATTATACTAAAAATGCTGTACTCAGCTCTCGCAGTACCCCATATAAATTACGGTATTAATACGGTTAATTAATAAACCTTACAAATATCCGAGTGACAAGTTATTTCAGAAAAATAAGGTTATGGACACTAGACAACTATTTTTTAAGCAACAGTATTTTGGTACAAAAAGAGTAAAAGTTGCACCTAAGAACTTAGGCATACAGCTAACACACGCTTTAGAATCTAGCTGGTAGTACCTAGAAAACTGAAAGCTATTGGACAACCTTGTTATACCTTTATAGGACCTAGAGTATTAAATAGTCTACCCGAAACACTTAAAAAAAAAATAACCTTGAAGCAGTTTAGGGCTGGACTGAATCAGTAGCTGCTTGGCACTGACAGAAAAATAATTCATAAGATAATAGATTTCAAAAATAATTAAGTTACAGCAAATAAAATATGTGAATGTATATTCTTCATCCTTCTTTACTTAAATGACATTACTTACTGTATTGCTCAATTGTGATTACATTTTCATTTACCTTATGACTTATTAAGGTAGATATAGGCACTATGATTTATAATAGTTTATATAATTTATTCAGATTTTTTCCATTTGTATTTCTGATATATATTGTTATTATTTTAAAATATGGTTCTGATATTTTTGTGCAGGAGCAGATAACAAACCATGCGCAAGGAAACTTTTGTGATGAACTAGTTTGTTTGAGTACCAATGTGTGTGGCCATAAAAAGTTAATTGTTTTGTAAAATGTAATTTGAACATGAATAAATCCTATATTATTATTATTATTATTATTATTACATTATATTATTCTTTTTTGGAGGTAAAAACTGTTCTGCTCGTCATCGAGCCAGTCCCGCGTGTTTTACTTTTTTATACATACAGGTATTTTATTATTATATAATATTTCTACCCAAATGCATGGAGGAAGGTCCGTGGATTCGTACAATGTTGTAAAAAAAATCCTTTCTTTTTCTTTACGTCCCCTCTCGCCATCATACACCCTTCGTCATAAAAACTTTGATAAGCTGAAAATTGAACTTTTCCGAAAAGGAAGAAAAATATTTTCCATTAAAACAAGTCGATCTAGTTTTAACAATATTATACTCGACGGAGGCTAAAAAACAACTTCCGAAGAAAAAAGACGAAAACTTTTTAAATTAATTTTAAGGCTTTAGAGAAGAAAGCTGATACTTTTCGAAAAGTTAGGAGAAAACAGATACACTTGTTGACAAAAGTATATATTTTAGACTGAAGGCAAGACTGAATGTTCAGGGCTTCGCGAACGTAAATCGAACTTAATTTTTATAATCGAAAATTTAGGTACACGCACTTAACTGCAATCTGTAGCAATAAATTAAGCACACAGATTGACTGAGGCAAGGTTCAGTTTTCCCTGACACTGCAGCCAGTACACTTATATCCCGTATGGTATATTTTTAAGCATCTTTATTAGGGCTCTGGTGAGTCTCTTCCTCCGGAAAGATATCGATTTCTCCAATAGGTGAGGACCGGGCACTCAAAAAAGTAACTCTGACTTATTATTAAATATTGGACCTGTGAAAATGAACTAATAAAAACTTTACGAAAATTCTAACAAACTTTACCTTAGTTCTCGACTATAATAACAGCTGTATCGCATGCACTGACGACGTCGACGAGACGCACTGAAGTAACTTGCATATAATGTAGAAAAAAGCATTTTTATAGCTTTTGGAAAGAAAGCACATTTCTTTCTTCTTTGTGCCATCAAAAATGGTCAGAATTTATTATCAAAAGGAATTAAACAAATCAGTTTTTTATTAGATGACAGATGTTATAAAAATCAATAACACTTTCTATTCTTCCTACTACCGCATACGCGGCACGAAAATGATCAATTTCACACACTTTAGTTCTTTAGAATCTATAAAATTTCACACGTGTGCAGAAATATTTCTGCCCATGTGGGGAAAAGTGTGTTGTTAAAGGTAGGTAGAGTTCCCAACTGTCAACAATAATTTTCCGCACATGTGTTGCAAAGTGCTTTTTCACGCATCCGCGGAAAAGTAATTACAATCTATTTTGTAAAAAATGAGAGACAAATAACTACAGAAATTAGTTTAAGTCGTGTGTTTTTGAACTAGGTTACCGCCGCAAAATATCAACTTACAATACATACAACCACACATAAAAATGATAAATTTCACACGCTTTGGGCCTTTAGACACCATTATATTTCACAAGTGTGCAGAAATATTTTTGCACATATGTCGAAAAAAACTTTTTCGCACATATTTGGAATATTTATTTATCTGACAAGTGCGGAAAGTGATACTTTTCTGCACTCGACGGCAGTTGCACGAAAGACGCGGAGCGGAGTTCGGGAAAGCCGTCAAAGGTGGAAAAGATACTTTTCGCACGTGTCAGGTACAAAATTTTATAGTTTCTCCCCAGATTTTAAGTAAAAAGAAGTACAACTGGCAACGCCTTGGTCTGTAATTTTTTAATCTTTTGCCAGAGTGCAAAGGGAAACTAAACATCAGAATTAGCTGAAATTTTGCAGGGGTGATCATTTTTAAGGGCTTAACAAAAATATCTGAAGGATTTTTCAAAATTCTCAATTATTTTTTATATATAAGAGCTCTGGTGATGTCATCTATCCCAAAAATTTTCCTTTTTATATTTCCTAGCTTTAGCGAAAATAAAAACCAAGTTTCCTTTTTTCTAAAAGCCTGTGCACTCCGGAAAAAAAACCGATCAATTAATCACACTTCATTAAATTTGGGAAATACACGCAGTTCAAGTGTTGGCCGACAGATCGCAGAATTTATACGACTCCATGGTAACTGCAGGTGTTTTGTCAACAAACTTTAAATCGGGCCGCAGTGAGACAGGAGAGTATTTTTACGTTTTCTGACAGAAAACCATTCGAGGTTACGTTTATCTTTGAAAAATGTGTTTTCAAAAATATTGTTCTAAAACAAATATGAAACCACTCCGCGTGTGCGGTCGTCCACCAAAAAAGGCCTAGCGCTGCGCGGGCATTACCCCGATTCTATCAAAGAACCAAGAGAACTTTACTGACTCGCTAGGACTACTACGAATTCGCATAAAAACATTTGGCGCCCATAACCCCACATAATTTTGTTTTTATTTTGATTCAACCATTTTTTTAAAACTTAAATTATTGCGGAATAATTATGCGCAAGTGTACTAGTGAAATCTTGAAGTGCAAAGGAAAGATTTTAGAACCTCAGTTTCAAAAACACACGGATACTTAAGTACTAACAAAACAGGTCAGTAAAGTTCCGTTTAGAAGTTGGAAAGACTCTTGCTAGTCGTTGACGCTCCTGTTTAAAATAGAATACGATTATTTTGTCTAGCACCAGTAGCCGATTTTTAAATCTGCATCCTTTTAAGTTAACCTGTTGTCGGTATCAGCTAGAAGGAGTGTTTCCAATTCAATTATGCAACCTTAAACATTACACCCAGTTACTTTAATACGTAGTTGGGTAGCGTTTTTTTAGCAAGTAATTCTGCAATAAAAGGTTTTCTTTTATTTTAGTGTTTTACTTGGTTTTTTAGCGGCGCAGAACGCAAAAAGTCAAAATAAGTAACCTAACCCCAAATTTTGACCCGGTGCTAAAATATCTCTGCTGTCCCACTGTGGATAAACATAAATAAAGTCTCCGCGTTGCCCTGGAAAACAAATTCAATGACGTAAAATCTTGCAAAAAAATCAGGTCGACATAGTTAAATTGATTTTCCCTACACTGTTGCTAAAAACAATTCCCCAGATTGTAACTACGACCTTAAACAAAAATTATATTACCGATATTCCTATATTGGACTATACTATATCTGCTGCGTATACATTATTGGAACTAGAGGCCTCCTATATATTTGACAGTTGTAGTTTTAACAAAGTCGGGCAACTCATATTGCCTTCTCTTTCTAGTTTTTTTCGTATTTGCATTTAAAACCGATTTTATGAAGTGAACTGACATCTCAAATGTCTCCAATTTTTGACAATTGCCAAATCGAGTTGCTCGCCTCTGGTAAAACTATAACTGTCAAAAAAAATGTATACAAAGCCTCTAGTTGAAACTAACCGCATGTTTTTAAAATTAACGCTTTTTAAAATTCGATTGCATCGACAAATGGACAGATGAATAGTGACGTCATCGATGAATGTCAGATTGGTCAATAAACGCTGAATAAAGAAACGCGCCGGGGGCTTATTCTGGAATTTCGTAGGAAAGATCGCACGGGAACGGTCGTCTCCCTGATATCGACCAATAATAGGCTTTGAAGAGATCACGATTTATCCGAAACCTATGCGACCACGACCGAACCTCACCCGATTGCCTTTTATTGAAGGAACTTTCCTATACTTTCATACACCTGCCCCCGGACCAGGTGTATGAAAGTGTAGGAAAGTTCGGATAGGTTTCGGATAACTTGGAATTGCTTCAAAGCTTATTATTGGTGGATATCAGAGAGAGGACCGCTCCCGTGCGATTTTTTGATTTACATGACATTTGAAATAACCTTTTCTTCGACTTTCGCAGTTTTTTCGTAAACGACTTGGAATAAATGAGCTCTCAAAGTATTTTAGTGCTCCTAGAGCACGATGGTAGGTCACTTCAGGTTGATCTAAAAGCTAAGGAAATTGAGGAGATCTCCAAGAGTATGCAGATGCTCATTTTACCTCTTAAAATTAGTTCAAGCTGATCTCCGAAGAACAGTCTCCAGAACTAGCGACTATTTTTAGTGCTATTTGGGCACTAATTAGTTTTTTGGATAACATCTTTTTTTAATACTTTTTTTAAGGTAATCCAACACGCTCACCGAATCTAAAGTCGGTGAGGCCTGTGGGGCTATTCTTGAATCGAGAGAAAATTTGCTCCCAGGGACTCAAATTCTCTCGCTACTATGCATCTCATTGGTCCAAATCTCCGGTTTAAATCGGTTTCTTTCACTTTTGCCCGATATTGATCGAAAGTAATTCTCTTAGTCAAGACCACTAGAATTACTTTCGATCAATATCGGGCAAAAGTGAGAGAAACCAATTTAAACCGAAGTTTTGGACCAATGAGATGCATAATAGCAAGAGAGTTTGATTCCCTATCAGCAAATTTTCTCTCGATTCAAGAATAAACCCCCTGATTGCAATCGGTCGGGGCCGATGAACACCAAATATTAAAGAAACACGTCTGATGCCATCGGTGAATCCACTGACGAATTTAAAAACATGGCCAAATACGAAACACTGGTTATGATCTTTCGTTGCTGTGGTAGCTATTAGGGTAATTTTGGAACGCTTAAAATTTTGACAACTTTGACAGCCGCTGTGTAAGTCTTTAACAACCATTACCGCTACCACGATTAGATTTTACCAGAGTACACATTAGAAACTGTCACTCGTAAAAAAATTTAGAGATCAGAAAAAACGCAAAATTGGTCTTGATTTTACAAAATCAGTGTTTTATATGTTGGAACCTGGTAATATTTTATTATTTTTACAATTAATTGCGTCAAAATTCTATAAAATTTACCATAAAAATAACCACAACCACAACGAAATGCATTCGTAACTTACGGCAGTGGTAGTGGTTAATTACCACAACGGAATGACGTTTAGCTCTTGCGCAGGCGCAGTAATTACCACAACCACTACGAATTGTCAAATAAGCATTTCAAAATATCCCTATTTACTATTTACTTTATACTTTAAATAAGGAAAGTGGGTCGAGTGTCAGGTGTAAAAATTTCTAAAATCTATCGATTGATTTTTGAGATATTCACTGTCAAAATGGGCTCAAATTCTACAGGTATAAATTTCACTTTTTATAAAAATGTACCCTACAAAAAAAGATGCAATACAATGATAAATGTATAAATCGACGACGCGTCGATTTCTCTAAAATCAGACGTTAAATACGTAAATCTTTACTGAAAGATTTTAAAATGAACACCTTTTATATTAGTCTACTGTGGTTGCGGTACACAAAGTTCGCTAAATTAGGTGTTGAAGGTGTTTCATTACCAGCCGGAAAAGGTAAAATAAAATCTGCCTCGTTGAACACGAATTCGGCTGGGATTTCAGCTAAGGCTTTATAATTTTATTTTGTCATTTTATTTTTTGGGAAACTATTTAACAAAATACTGCTCCAACTACAGATTTTGATCTTGCTTTTAAATGAAAGGTACTTAGATTCAAACCACGCTAATTTTGCTTTAGTGTATTATTATTAAGTATATTTAATCAAATTGGCGTCGGTTAAGTCCTGATTATATTATAGGGTGTGCCAAAAAAAAAACGGGACTTTTATAATTGTCCATTACTTAAAAAGTATTTGTCCGATTTTAAAACCCTTGGTCGTTTTAAAAAGCCAGAACATTAGAATTTTGGAATTTGGTGTTAAAATTGACATTTCAGAAAAATTGCTGACAATTTAAAAAAAATCCCCCCAGCAAATTTTTGGTATGCGCCACTGGTGCATAGCTAAAAATATATTTCGAAAGCCATGATTTTTATTAGTTTACTCATGTATCGCTTATTAAATTCGAATTAGAAATAAGGAAGATATAAAGTGTTTTCGGTAAGCCTAATGCAGTCAAGTCGAAAAAAAAACATCCTTTTTGATTGGCTCTGCTTTTCGATGTATATGTTCGATTTTAAAAGTGCTGACCATTTTAGATAGCCAAGATTTCAAAATTTATTAGGTCTTTGGCAAAATTGACATTTTGTAAAAATCCAAGATGGCGGACATTTTTAAGAAATAGGTGTTTTTGACCCTCCTGCAAATTTTTGGTGTGCGCCACTGGTGCATAACTAAAAATATATTTCGAAATCCATGATTTTCCTTAGTTTACTCATGTATCGCTTATTAAATTCGGGTTAGAAATAAGGAAGATATAAATTGTTTAAGTAAGTGTTTTCGGTAAGCCAAATTCAGTCAAGTCGAAAAAAAACATCATATGTGGTTGGCTCTGCATTTCGATGTATATGTTCGATTTTAAAAGTGCTGACGATTTTAAATAGTCACGATTTCAAAATTTATTAGGTTTTTGGCAAAATTGACATTTTTTAAAAATCTTTGAATGTGTATAAATGTATATTACATAGCTAGAGAAGAAAGTGACATATTTCACACGAGCGTGAATGTTGTAAACGAGGCGTTAGCCGAGTGAAACAACACGCGAGTGTAAGAAAGTTACTTTCTATCGAGTTGTGTACGCTATTTTTCCTACGACCACTTTAGTCTCTAGAGAAGAAGAGACGAAAATGGTTTCGGTCTATTTCCGACGCTTCTACAAATTATAGCCTACTAGATATCTAGATTGTTTGGATGGTTTGCTGTCATTCATTTGATATGCGTGTGAAATATAAAACTTTCTATGGCGTTATAAAGTGCAGATTTGGTTACTTTCGTGTGTGGTCGTAGGAAAAACATATTTCAAAAGCCATGTTTTTCCTCAATTTTATTAATGTATCGCTGACTAAAAGCGAGTAAGAAGTAAGAAAGTTATAAATTGTTGAAATAAGTGCGTTCGGTAACCCTAATTCAGTCAAGTCGGAAAAAACATCATTTTTGCTTGGCTCTGCTTTTCGATGTATCTGTCCGATTTTAATAGTGTTGAGCATTTTGAAAATCCAAGATTTACAAATTTATTAGGCTCTTGGCAAAATTTTAATAATTTAAAAAAAATAGGTGTTTTTGACCCCCATGCAATTTTTTTTTGTGCGCCAATGATGCAAAAGTTAAATTTTGCATGCAGAGCCTTATAATTCCCGAGTCTACCGATGTATCGCAATTTGAGATTGGCTAAGAGGTAAGAAAGTTATAAATTATTCAAATCAGTAACCAAATTCATTCAGGTCAAAAAAAAACATGATTTTGAATTTTTTGAAATATCAATTTGAATCAAATCAAATTACCACTACTACTACCTCAATATGTTTTTTTTAAGTATTAAATTTTTGTGACTGAATTTAATCACAAGACGCACTTTTATGCATATTTTTCTTACTTCTCACACGATATTTGCAACTAAGGAAAAACATGGCTTTCGAAATATATTTTTAGTTATGCACCAGTGGCGCACACCAAAAATTTGCAGAGAGGGTCAAAAATACCTATTTTTTAAAATTGTCCGCCATCTTTGATTTCCAAAATTTAATTAATTAATAAAAAAAATTAAAATCAACTACTTTTTAAGTAATAGACTATACAAAAAGTCCCGTTTTTTTTGGCCCACCCTATCTTAGCAATACTGCTCCAACTACAGATTTTGGTTTGAATTGAGAAAAATTACATTTTAGTTTTATTTTAATATTTGCGTGAACATTTTTTAAAATTAAAAGCAACTGGACCGGTAAATACGCTCGGCGTTTCGTACTCGCTTACCGTGTGATAACGTAATATTCGCATACCACGTGACCAAAGTAACAAGAATGGTATTCACGTATATTGAAGGCAAGGCCCACACGAAACACGCTCAGCCCGCGCTTGAAAAGCACTTATCTTTTGGTAGCTGTTTTGCCCTCCGCACCTACGATTTTTCTACCCTGCAATATTTTATATAGTGTTGCGGCAAATACAGTAGATTTTTTCTAGTTTTCTTGAGTATTCAGTGGTGTTTTTATTAATAATAAAAAATTTAGGATCTCTTATTAGCATCAATATCAACATACGACCGTGCGGGAAACAAAACTTTTCCTGACTGAGTGCGGGAACGAATTTAAACTTTCCCGCACTGAGTGGCGGATTTTTTTGTTAGTATGCGGTTGAGTCTCGGGGTAAATTTTTTCCCGCACACTGGACGGGAATGTGCTACTTAGTTTATATCACGAGCTTAAAGGGTAGGTTTAACTGGGCTAAACCCTCAGATTATTAAAAAAAATGAGATACAACAGTAAACAATATTACCCCCATCAACCAGCCACAATGTTTATTTCCCAAAAAATACATGGTTGCCAATTTACCGCGGGGTTTCCCTAGAAACAAAACAATTCATAAACTTCTTGAAGCTCTTTTGATAATATTATTGATTATTTGACATAATTTTATATAGGATAATTTTTCTTATGCTAATAACTTAATTCTTAGTCCTAATTTTTAGTCTCAATAATTAACTTTTTTTAATTTTTAATAAGTAGAATTTCGAGATTTATAAAAAAGAACACAAGCCGGCAACGTTTTTTCGACGAGCCGCGAATAAATGCCGACATGTTTGGTTGCAGCTGACGGCGTTGTTGTTAACGGGGGTTTGTGTTGTTCGGTGATTTTTGAATTTTATTGTGACTATTTGTGAAAAAAGAACTGTATCAAGCTATTTTGAGGACCAACAAAATGGTTTACCATTGCCTGGTATGCAATAAAAGCGGATATTCCAGCCCAGAACTAATATTTCGGAGGTAAGAAAGATCCTGTCATTTTACGTTAGTCATGAGCGTAGTATGAGGTAAAAAACTGCGTAAAAAGCTTATGATTATACTATTAATACATCAAATCTAAGACTAATACTAATCTTTTTTAAGAAACAAAAGTACCAGATAATTTTGCTCCTTTTGCAGCATGTAAAATATTTATTTATTATAATTTATACATAACAAGAGAAGACAATAAGACCAAGTGCTGATAGTCAGGTACTGGGGCAGGTATTTTTTGTATTTTAATGGGTACCTGGGTTCTTTCTATAATGTAAATAAAACCGTTTTGGAGATATTTACTCTGAGCCAATCTTATTTTTATTTTCATTAATATTTATTATTTATTTTTTTGCCTTTTGACTCCTGTTTCCTGAAAAACTACTAGTAATTAATTTTTTACCTCTTCCTTAAATTTTCCTTGTGTTCTGTATTCAGAAATGAACATGCAGCCAATGTGTGAAGAATAAAATTTGTTGGCCTTAAAATTTTCATAATTAACATCACAAAAAGTTCTCTTAATTTGATAAATAAAGTTTATATTCCACTAAAGAAAACTAAAAGAGACATTATTATCATAGTGAAAAAAACGCTTAATAAGCCGTTTATTAGCGTGTTTTCTTTTTGGACAAAACGTTATAAAACGGGTTATTAACGTTTTTTTTTGCTTTGAAAATATTTTTTTTTACTTTTGTTTTGTGGGATACTGCACAATTAAAAAAAAATATATAACAGCCATCTTGAATAATTGACCTAAAAATCATTTCAAGTGCTCTTTGGTAAACTTTTGATCTGTTCGTAAATACCTACATTCCTCAAACTAAACTTTATCCTTGAATAAATCTATTTTTTGTGGTTATGCAAGTTCTGGCAGTTAATTCTTTTGAATAAGAAAATCCGACCAACCCTACCTTATATCTCGTTTTCACATTTATATATTTAAATTAAAATTAACGCCGCCACTGGTAATGGGAAAAGCAATTTTTGAAAGTGTTGCCGTTTTATTGCTCTATCCCTTTTCTGTTCATATAATCGTCCAGAAGGGTGTTGGATTGTAAACATTTTTTCAATAGGGAATGTTTGGTCTCTCTTTAGTTATTAGTCTGAGGCTAAACCAAACCATCAAGTAAAATAGAACTGCCAACTAGTTCAACCACGATTTGATTTATCGTTTCTGAACTTTGGATCGAAATCGATCACACTCACTCTTTCTTACAGATAGAAAAAGGAAAGGAACGACAAGGCTAACAAGAAATAAAAATGCAAAATGCGGTGATGTCAAGATGTGATAAGCGAATTTGATTCTTTTTGCTCGCAGGGCAGCGCGCGCGTTTGGCAAAATGAATACGAAAAGTGGTTTCGCTTATAGCTACTTCAAAACGTTAAATATAACGAGAATAGGGAGTAAAAGCCACGCCACTCTACTTGAACGCAACCTCATTGGTCAAATCCGACAGGGTGCCGATTATTGAATTTTGTAGGAAAGATCGCACAGGAACCGTCAGTTCCTTGATATCGAGCAATAACGGGCTTTAAAGCTATCACGAGTTATCCGAAACCTATCCGACTACGGCCGAATCTCACCCGATTACCTTGTATCGAAGGAACCTTCCTAAACCTTCATAGCCTCTGAGCAGGAGAATGGGCGCCCTTGAAAAACAATAATTGAGTCAGGTTTGCGCGTGCACCGTATAAGCTTGGCATCTTTTGAACCTTCTTAATGGCAGAAGATGTCAATCCCGGTACACAGAAAAAAGAATGAATTGAGCCAAATAAATATTTGTTTTTTAAATAAATAAAATAAATATGTGTTTCCCATGGAACCAAACAAATATTTATTAGGTCAAAATAAATTTCTTTAACTCAAATAAATCTCGCTTGACCGAAATAAATATTTATTTCATTCAAATTAATACTTGTTTGGACCATCGGAAACAAATATTTATTTGGCTCAATTAAACCTTTTTTCTGTGTAACTGAAATCGCGTTAGTCACCAATGAGAGCGCTGAATTTCAGAGCTACGTTACGTTTATCCGGTGGTTTGGCTTTTAGTCCCTAATAGCGGTCCTGTACTTAAGCCGTTCTAAAGTTACTTGAAGGTCAAGGTCAAAACTTTGATTTAACGGCTTTGAAAGTCTCTAGTATCTACTAGTTTGTTTATTTGTGCCTTGAGCCCAAGTCCGCATTTTATTTGGGTCGGGTTGGGTCTCTGCTGGTTTTACACAGAGTTTTAATCTGCGTAAAACCATCCGATTGGGCTAATTTTTGAATATCGAGAGAATGGTCGTCTGAGAACGTTCAGGATCTTTATTTTGACCATTAAGAAACAGCCAAGCCTGCCTGCTTGGGGTTGGGGTTAACGCCGCGACTTTCAAGCAGGAGTTGCCGGGTTCAAGCCCTGGGTCTTGTAGGTAGTCTTCTTGGACTTTTTCTTATAAAATTACAGAATTTTGTAAAATTAAGGTAAAACGCAGTATGAAGCGGAGTAGGCCGAGTTAGCTAGAAGACGGTCCCGTGTGATCCATATATTGATAGTGGAACACGTTAAAGATCCGACAAAGTGGTTTAGGTCTAAATACCTCTAGGAAACGAAAACTGCCTTCCTAGTGGGTGCTCATCATACCGGTCTGGTAAGTGGGGTAGGGGGGGAATGAGCCACAATAGATCTCTCAGGTCAGGTCTCAGGTCTCAGGTGGTGCGAGCTGTAAATTGCGCCACTCATAACAAACCTAACCTAACCTAACAGCCAAGTCTTTAAAATGTACGCGCAAAGCTGACTTAATCATCGTTTTTTTAGGAGAACGCGTTCCCTTCCAGTAGAGGTTAGATATTAGCTATTAGATTGCATAAGTTGCGTTCAACACACTTTCGTGAGCCGACCTTGCACTGTTTTTCTGTGCCTAAGCTATATAAATTTTGTGCCAACGTTATCTACTAAGTTATTCAGAACGGCAAATGGAGCATATACCATCCTAGAGATCAAAACTCCTGCAGATCATTTAAATAGGATATAAACTTCAAAATACGGCATCAGGTTATTCCACTTGATGCCTCATTAGTTTGCCATACGTCTATGGTACGCTACGTAGAGGCAGACGCCACATTCATTGTATTCCCATCTTCCAGTAGGGCCACACGAAAAACCCTTTCTAGGAGGTAGCATTCGCCAATGCATCCCGATCCGATCCGCACTATCATGCGTAGAGGGACAATTTCTTTTCTGGCTGCCCATCAGAGAACACGACAGCTAGGCGGGCGACGAACAATGTGTATTAGATTTCTACATGAAACTGAAAACCAAAACCTTGAAAGAACATCGCTCAAATGTAATATACAAGATTTCCTGCTTAGATTGCAACAAAGTATACATGGAAAAACCTCCCGATATCTCAATACACGATTACAAGAACACCAACGAGACTAAAAAGATGCAAATTTAAATGTAAAAAACAACAAAACAGCTCTTAAAAACAGAAGATCAAAAGATCTTGGGAGGAAAGAACGAAAATTCAAAATTGGATGAGTGTCCCACAAGGACCACACAAAAGACCAAAGCGAAAGGAGAAACAATTAAACGATGTTTCGCCCGGGGTGACCAGCGTGGACTCGTCAGTGGATTCACTAGTCACCCTCAATCCAGACATCATTTAACATCATCGCACACTCTGACTTCCAACTCTGAATCACTCACAAATAGGCATCATTCCGCATGGTACTTATTATAAGTCACCTGATACGGGTTCGTCCTGGCGTGTTAATCTTTCCAATAGGAATATGCTCCTAAGATAATTAAAACAAGAAGTTAAACTTCCAAATCAGTTACATCAACCGAAAAGAATCTAAAAAAGAGAAGATCAAAAGATCTTGGGAGGAAAGAACGAAAATTCAAAATTGGATGAGTATCCCACAAGGAACACACAAAAGACCAAAGCGAAAGGAGAAACAATTAAACGATGTTTTGCCCGGGGTGACCAGCGTGGGCTCGTTAGTGGATTCACTAGTCACCCAGAGTTGGAAGCCAGAATGTGCGATGATGTTAAATGATGTCTGGATTGAGGGTGACTAGTAAATTCACTGACGAGCCCACGCTGGTCACCCCGGGCGAAACATCGTTTAATTGTTTCTCCTTTCACTTTGGTCTTTTGTGTGTTTCTTGTGGGACACTCATCCAATTTTGAATTTTCGTTCTTTCCTCCCAAGATCTTTTGATCTTCTCTTTTTTAGATTCTTTTCGGTTGATGTAACTGATTTGGAAGTTTAAAAACAGCTCTTGCTACACACATTTGTAACTATGGTCGCAAATTCATCTATGATGATACAGAAATTCTCGACATCCAAAAAATATATCAAAAAAAGGAATCTCTCTGATATGACTAACATAAAAAAACATAAAAATACCGTCAACTTTAGACTAGATATTGAAAACTTAAATTCTGCCTACTACAATCTTAAAATGGTCGTTAAATAAAATAAATTTTCAGAAAAGATGAGTTAGGCAATAAAAAAAAATCAATATAGTGTTTGGGGAAAAAAGTTAATTATATATACAAAAACAACTTAATGAAAACCAAAGAATATCCTTTTTTTTTATTAGTTATCTAAATAAGCGGAGAGAAAAAAAAATAATAATAACACTTTTTTATAGTCATTTAAAACACACAGTTGGAAAGAGAGTACCTTTGTTAAAAGTATAAAATAATCTATTTTATTGGTTTTTAACTCGTTTTGTTCTTGTTTAAATGTCTTTTAACCGTAAAGTCCATAAAAAACATACTGTTTATTTTTTTAAATGTTTGTTAAAATCTGTAAGAGACCACTGGAAAACAACCCAAATGTAAGTACCCACTTCATTAACTCCTTTAATTTATAAATTTAAAATAGTCTTTTAAATTTCTTTTGTCATACATATAACTTAAAAGACGAGTCTCCGTAAAACCGTTTTTAAAAAATTATAATTTTCTTGTTCAAAATTATACAAGTGATTTCTATCAAATCTAATTCTAGACTAAAACTAAAAGTAACTTAAAAATGGTAAAACACATGTTAATAAAATATAAAGATTCGAAGAAATATTCCATAGGGTTGCAGACTCAGCAGCTTTGTAACGTCTTTACTAGTTTGTCAGTATAAGGTGGTCATATAACTCCTCCACCCTTAGAAGGAAGCCTCCCCTGGGAGGATAACTCTAACATGTTCCCTTTCGGAAGATTCCAAAGTCGAAGTTTGCTTATTTTTTCCTCGTTTTTTGTAGTAGCAAAAGTACGTAAAGGCTGTAACCAATATGACATAAAGACAGATTGTCCAACCACTAGGCACGTACAA
The DNA here is from genome assembly GCA_963921995.1 of Oxystoma pomonae. Taxonomy (NCBI): domain Eukaryota; kingdom Metazoa; phylum Arthropoda; class Insecta; order Coleoptera; family Brentidae; genus Oxystoma; species Oxystoma pomonae. The sequence goes on from OY998165.1 coordinate 99,225,271, forward strand.
GTCGGATAGTGTATTTTCTTTATATAAGGGAACCAAAGGGTTGATGATTGGTTTATCAAATTCCAATTTTTTCAAATCAATACTGAATTTAGGTAATTCTTGATGACTGATTTCCAATATGGGTGAATTGATTATTAAGGGACTGTCAATTGTTTTTTCTTGAAAATGCAGTTGTTTTCCTTTAAATAACAGTTTGCATGTGTTTCCGGTGATCAGAAAAATGCCTCTTAGCTCCTTGACTTCAGTTTGCTTTTGGCAAGTAATTTGAAGATTTTCCGCAAAAGGAAAAACTGCCAAATATTTATTTAGTTCCGAAATGATTTCCATATGATTTTCTTCAATTTTCAGTTTGGTCAGTGTGCAGGTATCGGCGGTTCCCTGCATAATAATACTCCTTTCGCAGAGTGCTTGGCTGTTGCTTAATAAATAGCTAGGACAGTGAAATGATTTACCTTGGGTAATACATTTGCCGTTTAGAGGTTTAATTTGATTATTTATTCGCGATTTTAAGAGGTATTGATTATTTGGTAAAACTGTTACAAAATCCAATCTGATTTTTGAGGGAATTGATATTAAGTGAAACAAGTCAAATTGTTCTTCGGTATCGATTGGAATTGATAGAAAGTACATAATTTTATTATTATCTATATGAAAATTGATTTTTATCATAGACTCAATATAGAAAATATCCTCTGTTTTAATTTCGAAAGGAAATTGATTTTTATAAAATTCGGATATTCTTTTTAATTCTAAAATTAAATTTTTCGAGCTTATAATACTCGGATGCATCACATTTAATTTACAAAAGGTCAGTGAGTTTTCTACTTCTCGGAAAATGCCTAACACGCTACTATAAAGCAAGATTAGTTCATTGTACAATGTTTTGATAAAAATTGCATCATCTGAGGTAGCACCGTTTTTGATTATAGAATGCATTTGCAAAATTTTTGACCTTAACATAAGTTCATTATGCTGAATATTTTGGACAGTTTTGTTAAATTGGTTAATTATATTTTGATTTATTGAATATTGCAATGATAATTGATTTTGAATGCTCTTCTCATTACGCTGCATGTGATCTATTATGCTGTAAATTTTATTCCCGTCGTTTGAGTCTAGATTTCCTGTTACTCCCTTAATAACCGAACCTAAACTATCAATAAGGCCTCGTTTAATTCGTTTTGATTGGTGAATATTTATGTTTTCGAGTTTTTCGAAAATTGATTGGTTATAGAAATGGGCTATTTTGTTAAAATTATATGTTTCTCTTTCTAACACGCATAAGTCCGTTTCAGTAATAGGTGCTGCGATTTTATGTTTTCGTATTCTTTTAGTAGGGGTCCTAAGTCATAGTAATGTACAAATGTGTGTTCTGTCCTTTGAAGTCTGGCATGGCCTAGATTGATTGGCAGAACTCCTAGGTTTTGCGTAATGTTCGTTATTCCTGACCCTCTTGCGTGGGTGGCGAGGAATCTGAAATAGGTTTAATTTTAATTTTCTTTTTGGGTCTTTTTATATTAGAAATGTGTATTTTGTCTGATGTGTTGGGATGTGTAGTTTGTATTCTGGCTGTTTTTAGATGAGGATCCAAACTAGATATTTTTTCTTTTTTGTATTTATTTTTTGTCTTTTGCTGTTTTTGTTTATTTTTAACATACACGTTTTCGGGGATTTCTGGTAATTTTTCGCGCGATTCGTTTGCCTTGTCAATGACTCCTTGTTTTTTATTTTGTATATCTTGATTGATTTTTTCGTAAAGTGTTTTTATTTTCTCGCGGTGGTTTTCAATATAGTTATTGATAAGTTGTTTATTTATGTCCAGATTAAACGGTGACTCGTTGCCAAAATGGCCAGTAATTATCTCGTACGGTTTTAAATTTGTGACCGAATGAATTGTGTTGTTATAAGCTAAAATACTATAGGTTACTTTATTTTCTACAGGGTCATTTTTAAACTGTTCTTGATTATTAAAAAGTCTAATATGTTCTATTAATGTCGAATGAAACCGTTCCACTATCCCATTGGAGTCTGGGTGCTGGGAACAAATAAAATGAATTTTTATTTTATGTAGTTCAAGTAGTTCACGTATAACGGAGTTCTTAAATTCGCCGCCATTATCAAAAATTATTTGTTCTGGGATGCAATGATGAGAGAAATAAATTAATAATTTATTTGCTATTTCGATGCCTTGCGCAGAATCAATTTTATAGGCCTGCGCGTATTTTGAGAAAGGATCGACAATGGTTAAAAACTTGCTGTTTTCCAAACTGATAGTATCTGCGTGCAAAATCTGAAAAGGTTTGATCGAGGTGGGTGTAACATTGTATTCTACGCGTATTGGCTTTCGATCGTATTTTGTAAGTTGACAGACTTCACACTCGTTTATATAATTTTGGATTGTTCTAGATTGATTCGGCCAGTAATAATGCGCTTTTATGCGTTTTTCAGTTTCTTCGATTCCCCTGTGATTAGTTTTCCCTTCATGATTATTTTGTATCATTTCCTGTATTTCGTTTTCAGATAAAACATCGATTAATTTTTTAGAGCATTTGATCATTTGAATTTCTGAGTTTTTAAAATAAGTTTGTAAGACAGTACTGAATTTTTCGTAAATTGGGTCTTCGAAATAAACATAGTACTTTATTTTTGGAACCACGTACTCTTTAATAAACTGGACTATATCTTTTTCGAAATTATTTTGAGAGAGTTGAACGTGAAATCTTTGTTTTGTTAGGAATAATCTGGTAATGGAAGTTTTGGCAGGGGCAAAATTTACTTCCGAAATAAATATTTGATTTTTTCCAAAATTTACAGGGCAATCAACTATTGGTATTCCGATTATTGGGTTTTCGTGACTGGAGTGTACCGTTTGGTCGCTAACGTTGTCTTCGACCGCGTTATTATGATCGTCCAAGTCTCCTGTTTCAACGACGATCGATTGATTTTCTTGATCGTTTTTATTTGTCAAATTTTCGTTTATTTTTTCGACGTATTCGCGCAAGCGATCTAAGCAAGCCTGTGGATTTTGGGGGTCTACGTTTTTTGTCTCGTTAGTGTTTATTTCCACGCGCGAAAGAGCGTCTGCATTTTGATTTAAGCAACCTTTTTTGTATTTGGTTTCAAAATCATATTCCGCAAGCTTTAAGCTTCATCGTACTAACCTAGAATTCGGTTCTTTTAATGACATTAGCCATTCGAGTGGTTTATGGTCAGTTATAATGTTAAATTTTCGGCCAAACAAATAGGGTCTAAAGTATTTAACCGCCCACACTATAGCTAATAATTCTTTTTCGGTTGTGAAGTAATTTATTTCCGACTGATTAAGTGTCCTTGAACCGTACGCGATTGGAAGATCTGACCCAATTTTTCCTTGCGAAAGTACGCAGCCAATTGCGAAATTACTAGCGTCCGTAGTAAGGTTAAACGGTTCCTCAAAATTTGGGTATTGTAGTATGGGTTCGTTAATTAATATGTTTTTGCACGTCTCGAAGGCTTTTATATACGCGGGATTTTTCGGGTCAAGTATGGCATCTTTTTTTAGATAAACAGTCATAGGTTTTGTTATTTTCGCAAAATCCGCGATAAATTTACGGTAGTAACCCACGAGACCCAAGAATTGTTTTATCTGTTTTTGTGTAGTAGGTATCGGGTAACAAGATATCGCTTTAATTTTTTCAGGGTTGGGTTTCACGCCGTGAGGTGTAACAATGTGTCCTAAGTAGGCCACTTCTTTTCTGAGAAATTCCGACTTATCTAATTGCACTTTAAAATTTGCTTGTCGTAATCGATCAAATACTTCTCTTAAACGATTTATGTGTTCTTGCAAACTTGTGCTAAACACTATTATGTCGTCTAAGTAAACCAGACAGCGTTCGTTTTGGATACCTCTAAGGATGTTATCCATCACCCTTTGAAAGGTGGCAGGCGCATTTTTTAGGCCAAAAGGCATTCTCAAAAACTCGTAATGCCCATTTTCGGTATTAAATGCCGTTTTAGGAATGTCTTCCTCTGCCAACTCAATTTGGTGAAAACCTGATGCGAGGTCAAGAGTAGAGAAATATTGACAGCGCCCAAGCTTATCAAGAAGATCTGATATATTTGGAATTGGATATTTGTCGCCTATTGATTTAAGATTTAATTTACGAAAATCGATAACTATCCTCCACTTACGTTTCCCGGAAGCGTCCAACTTTTTGGGTACCACCCAGATTGGTGACGACCAGGGAGAATAGCTGGGTCTTATAATATTTTGTTCGAGCATTTCTTGGACCTGCCTTTTAACCTCATTTCTGTGAATTTCGGGGTACCTATACGATTTAGTGTAAATTGGCACTTCGTCCGATGTTTTTATTGAATGTTTTATTTGGCTGGTAAAAGTTAACTGATTTCCGTCGATATGAAAAATATCCGAATACTCTTTTAATAATTCGATTGTCAATTTGCATTCTTCGCTGTTCATGTGCTCGGTTCTAATTTTCGAAACCTCAAATTTAAATTTATTTACGTTAACGTTATTAAGGTTTGGTGTAGGTTTTTCTTGAAGTTCATACTCGTTAAAATCAATGACTTCTAAAGAGTCAAAAAGTTCAACTTTTAAATTTTTTCCGGTTGGGTTTAGGATCGTGCAAATGGCCTCATAGTTTTTTACCGTCGTAAGGCATTGCGGGATTTCTAAATTTGAAATTTTTGTGTATGGGATTATTACGTCACCATTTTCGATATTTTTTATGTTCATTTTAATTACTTGTTCTGACCTTGGTTGCAAGAATAAAATATTGGTGTTTTTTGACGAATTATGAAATTTTAATTTTATTTGAGAATTGGGAGTAATTAAGTTGTTTTTCTCAAGGTCAATATTTGCTTTTAATAAGGATAGATTGTCTATCCCCAACAAACAGTCAAAATAGTTGTGAAAATCAAAAATATAAAATTTTAATTGTTTTGTATCCACATTAAATATTTTTGAACAGGGAATAAGCGTGCTAAAATGTTCTATGGAGGTACCGTGAGCAGTTGAGATTTGAAATGGGTCATTTTTTATCGATTTTTGGAAATATTTTTGTGCGATTTCTGGTTTTACAAAAGATCTAGTACTACCCGTGTCTATCAGAATTTTTAGATTATTTTCTGGAAAAATAATATAAGGTAGTTTATTTTCGCTATTAGTTAGGTTCATTAATTCGTATTCGGGGGTTCCGAGGCTGGTTCCTGAAAAAACTCGTTTAACTCGTGATCGTTTTGAGAATATTCGGTGTAATCCGTGTAAAGATACTGATTTTCTTCCTCCGGATATTCGATTGTAGGGTCGTCCGCCGATTGGTCATCGATATTATTTATTTCTTCAATTACGAAGTTTGACCGGGGTTTTGATTGATTATTTTGAGCGTAATTTTGCATTGGTCGATAAGGAAAGTTTTTGTTTTGTTGGGGTCTAAAGGTTTGGTTTGATATGCCGCTCATGGGCGTTGGTTTCGATAATTTTGACATGGGTATTTGATTAGGCCTAAATACGTTTGTTTGGTTTGGATTTCTTGCAAAATAATTTTTATTTTGTTCGGGTTTGTATATTAATTGTGGTTGTCTGTAATTCGAAGTGGAAGCAAGCTGGTTATGAGGATAATTTGTTAACTGTAAAGGTTGGTTGGGTCGTGGTCTGTTTAAAGTGTGATTGGTGTTATTATGTAATGGTTTCGAATTTTGAAATTTTTGGGCACTTTCGATTTGAAAATCGTTTGTAAGCATTTTAAGCGCATCATTCATATCTATTGGATTTTTAGTTCGCATTAAGGACCCAACAGGCTCTTTTAAACCGCGTAATAAAACTCTTAAAGATAACCCTCTACAAAACACACCCATGATTTTTCTTTCATCAGCCGAGCCGTGAGTGGAAAGATAAGAAGTTTGGTGATTTAACTGGTGTTGTAATCTGTTGTAAAAATCGAACGGCGATTCATTTCCTTGTTTCATTTCTGTAGTTTCGATAACAAGCGTAAAAAGATCGCGTTTATCCCCATACGTATTAAGAAGAGCTTCTTTTAAATCCACAAAACTAGAAATGGTGTTTGAGGCAATATTTATTGCTGCTTCACCTTTAATTTTACCCAAAATACTCGACATCAAATATTCATTTTGAAAATCGCTAGTATCAGCGGTGTTGTAAAATTTGGTGATTAATTTTTCACATATTTCTATAAATCTGGCTAATAGTTCTGGTTCCCCATGAAATTCGGGGATCATGTTTAAATACTCAGATTTTAGTTGTGGTGTAGCCATTTTTGTTAAATTTGCTTGCAGATTTGTAGAGATATTATAATTTGGTCCTAAATCTAGCCCTAAGTTAACTTTTCTTATCAATTCCGATAAAAATATATCAATTTTCGGGTCTGAACTTTGACTTACACAAGTTTGTTCTTCGTCTTTTATTGAGTCAGAATCAGAATTTGAAATATCAGAATTTTCGAAAACGGAACCTCTAAATGACATTAAAAGTATTACTTACAGTGAAACTATCAAGATCTGTCCAAGCATTTGTCCTCTGATATCCATTCAAAGGGCACTGATGCAAATACTTCCGGTATTGATGTACGTTCAATAATCCTTCGGTAAATCTTCTCGTTGAGCTACTCAGTTCACTCAACTGGAACTTCCTCTTGATCCAAACAATTCGAATTCGCGAACCGCCCGGCACCTTTTTGTTATTTATTTGTTCGTAGAATCCCAATAAATCGTTAAGACGAACCGTCAATAATATTCATTTATCGCGATTGGGAATCCTACCGACTGCGCCACTTAAAAGACGAGTCTCCGTAAAACCGTTTTTAAAAAATTATAATTTTCTTGTTCAAAATTATACAAGTGATTTCTATCAAATCTAATTCTAGACTAAAACTAAAAGTAACTTAAAAATGGTAAAACACATGTTAATAAAATATAAAGATTCGAAGAAATATTCCATAGGGTTGCAGACTCAGCAGCTTTGTAACGTCTTTACTAGTTTGTCAGTATAAGGTGGTCATATAACTTATATACTTTGTAACGTGCGTGATTTTTTCTTCTTTTCTCAATTTTAATATTGTTTATTATTTCCTAATCCTGCGGGAGCGAAAAAAAATAAAGAAATTAATTAGCCGTGTCAAATACAAACAAACAATGACTTTTAAATCAATAGGTTAAACTAGTTTCTTTAATTTTTCTTTTGTATTTTATTTTAGAAACCCTGAAGATGATGTAAAATACATCGAAACGTAATTAAATTTGAATTTGTTTTCCATTCTCCTGACTTTAAACCCACAAAACTGAATAGAAACTAATTCTAAAGGTCACTAAACAATTAAAAATGTGAAGAATAACTGCCACCCTTCAAGCAGAGGTAGTGAAAAAAAAAACTTAAATAGAAAAGTAAAGTAAAATCTTGCCCACATAGCAAGCGATGGATGTGCTCTTAAACTTATCTTTTTCTATATGTTCATAATGATGCATCAATTGAATCTGCAAATAATGTCAGTTAATCATCAATTTATATATGTTAGCATAAATGAGAAAAAGGGGCACATATTTAACATTTTTTTTGTTATAAAAATACAATATAAAAACACCTTTGTATGTGCGGATGTAATATTAATTGTATAGAATAAAAATGCTTAACATTTTAAGGTATAAAATATATATTGATTAACATGCTTAATCAATATTTATTTTATATAATCCGATCCGATTTATATAATCCGATATAGTATCCAATATATAATTGCTATGTAAAATATCCGCGGCGTATATTACACTAATTGTCACAGGTTTTACCAGGGAAATTATATTTTATTTTCGACTCAACGTCCTGAACAATAACGTTCTGCTCAGGATATCATTTTAGAAGAGCCGACAGAGGATATCCAAGGGATATGTCAAATATGAGGCGATTACCATCACTCTCTACAATTACCAATAATAATAAATTAATGTGGCAACTATATACTTACAAATAACGGTGCAGTCGCCTCTATGATATTCTTATATTATATGTAGACTTTTCATGAGGTGGTACACATCAAATCTGCAACAAAAATTGAACGTAAAAATCAGTTTTCAAACAGTAAACATGACTATTGTTTGTTGAATATAGTAACTAAATGAAAAATATATTGTTGTTTCAAATGTCGTTTAGAAATGGGCCCTATATAGAATATTCCTTATTACCAAATAATAAAAAGAGTGCTTCAGTCACACGGAATTGAATACGTTTTCAATACGATTCACTTTTCGATTTTCATGAAGCGATTTGAATGCGTTTTGAGCTTTTGACATTTGCCAGATATATTTTGAGTCTAGTTTTTACCCATTTTGCCTCTTTCTTTGTTTTTTTAAAGTCAACAGCACAATATATAATATACTTAAAATAAAGATAAATATCTACTAAAACGAAACAAAAGTTCGATTTGCGTTTTCATGGAAGGTTTGAAAGTGAATTGTGTTAAAAACGTATTGAGTTCCACGTGAAAACGTAGTGATTTTATATGCAACCCCGTGATGCCACTGGCCACTGGTGAAACTAAACTTTTATTTTTAATAAAAAAAAGTAGATTTCTTGTTTCATCTGGCCTGTTTCATCCTTGTTAGGAATCTGGCAAAAAGTTTGGCTTTATGCTGGCGCCTCCAATGAGATCATAGAGAAACAAAAATCGTTTTTTATGGTGGGGTTTTCAAAATTTTGTTTTAAGGTCTCTGCATCACAAAAACTGCGAAAAAAAGCCAGGTTTCGTGATGCAGCGACTCTATTTCGTTTTACGAACCAATGTCCTCCTTAAACCAAACTATCAGAATGAATAACTAGTTTGTGTTTGGTACAAAAAATCTTTACATTTATCCTATAAATAACAAAATAGGTCCACAGCGACAAATTAGTAAAACTTTGCTCAATTACGAGTGAATTTTCTTCAATTTTGAGTTAAATATTTTTTTTGCCTCAAGTTTGAGCAAAATTTTACTTAAAATTGAGGTAAACCCGTAATTAAGCAAATTTTTACTCATTTTTTACCATGTAATAGATTTTCACACAACATAAGAAAACTGGGGAGGAAAATTACACTGTAAAGGGATTTTTTTTTTCAAAGGATGCAACCCCCAAAACTATACTTCTTGCACTCATTACATATGCTAAACGCTGAAATATTAGATGCACTCAGTTTGTACACCTCTGCCATAATGAATGACCATATTTTGTAAAAAACAGTCAATCGAATACATACGACACATTTAACAAAAAATAAGCCAGAGGTGGTTAACTTCGAAGTTTTCCAAATTCTATAAAACAAACTTAGCTTTTAATGATTCTTTAGGGCAGTAGGCACTTCTTGTTTATGAAAAACTAAATAATAAAAAGTCAAAAATCTATGACGTTTTGTTGATTTATAGAGCTTTTTGAAAACTGTTGACGTCGCGCCTTGTCAAAATAGTTTCAAAAACACCAGCATCTCTATGCGCTACATATCTACTCTGTAACACACTGGGCGTGTTTTCCTATACTTTAAACTATCTTTTTATTTTTCTTTTACCTCTGGTTCTCAATCAATATGAAAATGATATAAAAAAAATCAATATGAAATGTTATGACAGTCATGTGACGCGTAGGTGGACACGCACGAAAAAGTCGTAGGTGGGAACCCGGTGTAACATACAATAGAACTCTTTCCCTACACAAATTAAATAGGTTACGTAAAAAATCCCACTACCTTCCAAGTGCCGCCATAACTGACGTAAATTTTCCCTCAAAAATAGGTCATAGTAGTTAGTTGTTCTGACAGGTTAATATAGGATTAAAAAAATAGGGCAACGCTGTTGTAATAAAGTAATCTTATAAAGAATAATGGCTACCTAATATAATTTGGCAACACATAATAAATAAATAGCTTTAAAAGAAGATTTTTCACAAAACTTAGTCAAGATTCACCTGGCAAGGAAATTTTTCTGATAAACGTCAATATTTTGTCTTTAAAAAAACAAGCGGCCTTAAACACATATTTACGTTTTAGACATTGAAGACATTGAAGAAAAATAATTTTTAGAAATAAGCCACAAATACCTACGGGTTTTTTGGCACTTCATATTTTAAAAGATGTTTAGGCACTTTTTAACAGTGAAAAATTAAAATTTTGTTTACGAATTTTCAAAATTAATGAAAATCGATATAATAAAATAATGGTGGCTGACCGATTTTTGATTTGACAAGAAGAGTAACCAACTCGATCATCCAAAATTTGGGTCACAACCCAGCCAACACCGTTACGTAAATATTACGTTAAAGCTACAACACTTAGGTAAACTGGAAGTCACAACAAGGTAAAAAGTAAGTTCTGCAAAATAAATAGTACATGGCACCAAAAATTGACAAACGGCAGATATCGATTAACTAGTAACTAAAAAGTAAATCGAAAAGCAAAATTTGAAACATTCCTGTAATGTAATAGTCATATACTTAGAGAGCAAAGAATGGGATAGGAATATTACCATTGTATTTCTAGCTCATATAGGTGATATAAATGTGATAGAAATGTGATAGAAATGTGAAACATGACTATAATAAGACCAGAATGTTTTTTTTTAAAGAATTATAGTAATACACCTAGGCACTGATTATAATATTTCACATAGCAAATATATATCCCTATAGCATATTGCATGGATATGATTTTGTGATTCAAAACCTGTCCAGATATACAGTGGATATATATCCATATGAATATCCACCAAATATGCATTAGTTAGTCTTCCACAAAAGTGCAATTCCGGAGAAGCCTATGGATAGGGGTATACATAGAGAAAGTAATAGCTTCGCGAGAGTGACCGATACTGTGTTATACTTGGGGAAGATTACTTGACGGCGACACAAGCGCAGCCGGTGGCTACAGGATGGTACTACTTGTACAGCCAGACGCATAATAAAATACATATATTTTTTTTGGTTAATTATTTACAGACACTTACTTACTTAATAGTAAAAAGGTATAAAAAAACTTAACAGACACCGTTTTTCCATACTTTTTAGTGTTAAAAAAGCAATGCATTCGCGAAAGGTTTTAACTCTATACAAACCTTAACCAATACTGTTCTATGGAGCTAAAAAACTTTCTCTAGCTTACAAAAAGTTTTTTGGACCCTTTAAAAATCTAAAATAGGAGGAGGGCGTTATATTATAATATTTTCTTTTATTAATTAGGAAAAAATCCCAGTTTAAAAGTCTTACAGATTTTATAAATACTTTAACTTATTATCTTCTTGCTTAACTATATAAATCATCACAATATTTTCTTCAGGGATTTGGTTCGCAAAAATCTGAACCCAAATTTTCGGAACACTTCAGATAAATCCATGCTCTCTAGCTTTAATGGTAGTGATCCAGCCTGATTTGAATGGCATTAAAGACTTTACAATAAGTTGTTAATCCACTATATGGCTAATCCCATAAACTCGCGCGATTTCCAAGCTAACTGATTAAAATAACTCACTTTTGAAAATCTAAAAAAACCGCTTGCCGAGCTTGACAGACTTTGACAAGCGGTGGCAAAAACCGGCAGGTTATGATCATATAAAAAGAGATGGACGGGGCAAGGTAGGTGTTTACTTAATACAAGCATTACTTCCGCAATGCGGTATGCGCCACAGGAACGTAGTTCCTGCGTGGCCCTATCTTTCTGTTAGTCTCCGTAAGTTATTATGTTGTCTCTGTGGGTATATCAATGCATCACCATTATGTTGATGTACTTTTTGAGATTAGTTATCAAAAGATTACCTAAACAACTTTTTGTTGTCTTATATTTATAATGATATTACCTGCTACATAGAGAACATATCGATTCCAGTGCCATCTACCTACAATAGATAACATTAAACTATATTATGATTATAAATCATGTAAATCGCGTTCTCTTCACAAGATAGTAATATTTTCAACAAACATGCCAAAATCCTGACAAAAATATTCTTTTTGGGAATAGTGATAGAAATAACTTGATTAACACGTTATCACGGGAATATCTATCTTATTACCAAAGAAATATAACTATCACGAACTCGAATATTCAACAAAAAATAGGCCTGGAACATTCCTGTCATATTCCAAAAATCACTTTGAGGGAATATTCCTATAACATGAATATTCATCCAATGTTATGTGGGACAAGTAACAACAAGGTAAACTTGACGTCACGTAAGTAACGTAGTCTTTATTTAACTACTATATAAATTTATAACGTATTGGATTGTAAATTTAAGTAAAATTAAAGTCATATTGTGTATATAATATTTATATACTTCTAATGTAACAAAAAGGTAAAAAAACATAAGTTATGCTTGAAGGATTCTTAAAAGGTAAAACACAGTAACACATTACCTAACTAAGGGAGGAGGTTTATCTAAAATGTTGCGTGTGGAGATTTTTCTATTTTAAATTCATTATTCTGATCAATTAATATTTTGCAATATTAGAGCCCCGTTCCTATTTTAAATTTATTATTATGATCAATTAATATTTTGCAATATCAGAGACACTTTCTGAATCACTTTGTTTTGGAAACGAGAAATTGAAAATATGAAAAATATAACTGCTACCTGTTATTCTAAAAGAAACAACTATATTTTTCTACGCTTACACTCTGGGATGTTTTACTATGAACATGAACGTATTATGAACCAAACCTGCACAATATGTTTAAAGAATAAACGCGCTGCGGTGGAACGCCGTTCTTCATTTTGATTAGTTGTTGATCAGTTTTTACGTGTGGTTTGGTGATTAAAAATTACAAAAAGGCGTAGTTTAGATCTTTTTTTCTTATTGTTTTTAACAGTTTGTTTTTATTCTATAACTACGACCAGAAAAACTAACGGCTAAATCCACGTAATATTGATTATTGAAGATAAAAAAAAGTTTTCTGCTCTATACATTCTTGTAATTTTCTTTATATTATTTCTTCTCGGTTCTTTCAGATCCCTGAGGATGCATTGAAATAAATGCGAAACATGTCGGCAATAATTAAGTTGTTTCTTTGATCAATCACCACTGACCCCAATCCCAACCAAGTCAACAACAAACAAAACATTTGTAGTTTGTCACTGCAACATTTGTAGTTTTGAATATTCGGAATTCAAAACTATTTAAGAGACAAATACAAAAAAGAACAAAAAAAATGCAACACCATTTGAATGAAAATTATTTGTGTCAAAAGAAATATTTGATAAATTTTTTGTCTTCTAATCTTTCCTTTTTTCACAGATTGTTTCTATTCATTTTCAAAAACAACCAACACATAAAAGACCTTTTATGAAAATTTGAAATCAGCAATAATTTCATCATTTAAACGACTTCGAGAAAGGACGCATCCTGGGCATGAAAGAGACTGGTTTTGGTTTACGGGAAATTGCAAGAAGGGTTAATGCCAATCCATCAACAGTGTTAAGAGTTTGGAGAAGGTGGTCCAATGATGAGACTTATAGACGTCGTTCGGGTTCTGGACGCCATAGATTATATTACAAGGTCATGATTTACGGTATCTTAGACTTCGTGCTCTCCGAAATCGACGGGACAGTATACACCAAGTAAGAGATGTTCTAGTTGTAGCTACAGGACGAGTGTTTTCAAGGATGGCAGTTAACGAAGAATGCTTGGTATGGGGCTGAGGGCTTAGCGTCCGTTTTTGGTGGTACCTTTGATCCCAAAACATAAGGCTCGGCGCTTGGAGTGGTGCAGAGCTCGGTAAATCTGGAATGACGAATGAATGAATGACGTCACGAAATGTAGACTCTGCTGTTGAACGTGATACAGCAAGACAGTAAAGTATTATGGTATGAGGTGCTATATTTGTAGGAAGCAGATCACCTCTAGTCCTTATCAACGGCAATCTGAATGCTCGGCGATATATCGATGAAGTGCTGTAGCCAGTTTTACATCAATACCTACAAACTATCTCTAATGCGACCTTTCAACAAGATAATGCCAGAGCGCATATTGCTCGTGAAACAATATGATATAGACCATCTTATTTTGTCAACACCCAATAGAACAAACAGTTTTTAATGCAATGATGGATGGATTTCTCTATTTGGTTTCTACAGCCAGGCAAAGTTTAGGTAGACACCAAATCATTGGAATTAAAGGAGGCCGACACACTGTTATATCTTTATTTGTTATAGGAATATTTGTTATATTCATATAACAAAACCAATAAACTTCGGTGTTCAAAGGGGGGCTGAAAACAAAAAAAAGGGATAAAGTGACGACCACATCAGTTTACAAAACGGGTTACTACTGTAGGCTTTGAGCGCCATCTGATAAAGGTGCCTAGTAGTTATAGTAATCCAAGATCTCACTATAAAGCGGGAGACCTGATGCTAACTGTAGCGTTACCTTACCTACATGGCCTTATTAATTAAACTGTCAATTAAAATATACGAAATTGTATTGCAAAAAATAATTTAGTTTAACATATTTGATCCACTTATGCTCGTATCCACAAACGCAAAAATTCCCCGATTAGAATTTAATCGCGATTAGTTCGTAATCTGTATTTGGAATGTGGTGTTTTACATTGAAACATAGTTTGCCAAGAGTCATTCCAAACTCCGATTAGTGTTAATCATGATGAAAGCTCGGAGAGTTTTCACGTTGGTAGATTGCGGCTATATGCCTAATGTACCCCTAAAAATGACCAATGCGGGCGTCCACCATGCCTGTGCCCCAAACAGTGTCTGAACTTCATTGGGTGCGCACTATTTACATTTATGCATTGAATCAACACTTGTGACCCCGGCCATATCTACCCAATGAGCATTTTCGTCTATTATAGAAGTTACAACAGATAATATAAAACCTTCATATAATAACCAAAAGCTAAATGAGTAAAAAAGACTTGAAAAACAACCAACCAACACCAGCTTATAAAAATTTATGATACATAGTGATGGATAGAAAAACAACATATAGATTTTATAAAACTTTCTTATGTACCATCAAATTATCATAAAAAGGTTTCACAACTGTTCTAACAACACTACATAACAAATTAAAAGTTTTTATCGATTTAGAAATATAAATTTTCCATCTTTCTTCTCTTTGCTTGTTATGTAATATTCTTTTTCTTTTTAAAATAAAAAATTTATAAAATGGTGTTTACCAGTCTTCCAAAATAAACTAAAATGGAAGTGAGATAAGTTGAAGCAGGAATATGAATATTTATATACTATTTTCCCAGTCATCCTACTCTGATAATCAGCTGCGGTTCCGTGTGTACTGTATAGTTTTCGAATAAACTCATGGGGTCCAAAAATACTTGAGAAAACAGTAAAAAAAATATGCATTAAAACGGTTTTATAGATGGATTAACAGAAAGATTTCAAACACCCATTTATATAACTTTTGTCACTGATGATATTTTTATAAATATGTTGGTGGAAACATTGTTAACAACAATTTATATAACACTTGTTACCGATGACTTTAATTTTTATAAGGATATATTAAATTGTGTAAACTGTAGTTTATTATTGGTGTCGTCAGTCAGATCGATAGTATGTCCATTTTCATGCAGTTAGATCTCGACACGATTCCAAAAAAAAAGTTTGATTCACCGCGTTTTCATGAAAGATGTTAAAATCAATCGTATTGAAACCGTATTCAGTTTCACGTGAAAACGTAGTAACTATTATTGTAATAGTGGCATAACGTATTCCAATAAGTTCCTATTGAGCAGTCTCATTATTATCTCTAAATACCATGAAGCAAATACGTTTCTTTACCTTGACCTCTTGTTATTATTGTTACGCCGCGCCTGTCTTGACATAACCTCTTGACAGGTTAATTGTGCTCATCCCATGATTAAGGTTAATTTGATAGTCGGCAGAGGGAATTGTTCTATTTGACTGGGCAAATATGACGGCGGCGGTAATGCGAGCTAATCTCATCGCCTAGGCCCAATTTATGTGTGCTTGCCTGCCAATCTTCTATGGAGACATTGACTGAGAGACATAAGAAGATGTTTTACCTTAATGTTGAGTTTTTATCCCTTGTTGGCCATTTGTAACTATTATTTATTATTATTATACATTGAATTATTAAAAATTTAGTCGAAGGATATTTATAACTTTTTCAAAACACTTTTGCGTATTTTAACCTTAAACTTTACAGGGTATTTTAAAAGTTCGAGTCCACCCTAATATCTACAAAGCCAAAAGAGGCAGTAAAGTAAAATTTCACATAATTAGATGGTTTAGAAGAAAGTATCTTTTTGTATGCTAATCATCGCCCTCGTCATTAAGGAAGCGAAGCTAGAGCTGCGAAGATACTTTTTTAACTGAGGCACCCTGTATATTTTTGAAAGTTTAAATAGTGCTTTTCTCTCTGTTTCTCAAAACACCTAATATGTTGCTTTGTTCTCTAACGATTTTTAAATATAAAGGGAAAATTATCTCCATAAGGTCAAGAAGTTAAACAAGAAAGCTTTGACCAATTTGAAATTCCTAATGGAACATTGCTCAAAAATAGGTATGGAAATAAATTTTCAGAAATGTGAAATATATTTGATTTTCACATTAAATTCTTCTAGTCGGGATGTTTCATGTTTTCACGAATTTATATCTATTGCCGCAGATATCAACATGGGTTCTAAAAACCAACTTAGATTAGGATGTCCTCTTGGAAAACACAGCTTAACGATCGATTTACCAAAAAAATCAATTCTTCAAAAATTTGCAACTAATTTACAAAATCTGTCTTCTCACGCAGCATTTTATTTACTCAAAAATTCTTTGGCGATACCTCGAATGTCATACCTTATACGTTGTACTCCATGCTGGAAAGAACCAGATCTTCTTAATAAATTTGATCTTCTTTTAAAAAATACCTGTGAAGTATCATTACAAATTGCAATTGTAATCCCTCTGCTTGATCGTTTTGCAAATTACCTGTAAAATTTGGTGGTCTAGGAATCCGTGACATTTCTTCTTTATGCCTCTCTGCTTTCATCGCTTTTAATAATGATGTTTCCTACCTAATAAAAGCCCTTCTTCCCGTATACATTTATATTTCACCAGATGTGTATTTTTCTGAAGCATCGCAAAACTGGTCTAATCTGTGCGAAGATAATTTTTTTTCTGACAACTTCTTACAACAAAAAAGAAAAAATGTGTGATTTAAAAAAAAAAAAATTGTTAACCAAAATTGAAAATCCTACAGATACGGCCAGAATTCTTGCCCTTCAAGAAAAAGAGAGTAATGTTTGGCTTAACGCACTGCCCTCTTTTTCCCTAGTTACCCATTTTGACGATACTTCCTTTAGAATTTCAATTGCGCTTCGCACTGGACAACCTGTGTGGGAGTTCCATATTTACTCTTGCGGCGAAATCGTTCTTCTAAATGGTCTTCATGCCCTTTTTTGCCGCAAAAGTGCAGGTAGATGGTTCCGACACAGTTGTCTACATGACATAATAAAACGTGCCCTTGTTTCTGCAGAAATTCCTGCCATTCTAGAACCCTCTGGTATCTGTAGATTGAACGGAAAACGTGCAGATGGTTAGAGGGAGATCAATTGGTGTGCGATGAAACATGCTCTGACACAATGGTAGCTTCCTTTTTAAAAATGATATCTAAAAAAGCTGGTGAAGCAGCAGCAATTTCCAAAAAAATAAAAATAAAAATTATTTATTTCTCCCTTTTTGTGTCGAACCATTTGGTCCTTGAGGGAAAAAAGGCCAAAGTTTTCGTAACAGAACTTGGTGAACCTATTTTTTGATGCAATTCAGAGAGGCATCTGTTTTGGGAACACTGCCGGACTTACAGCCTTTGGACGGGGTGTTCTATCTCTAGTTCACTGCATTAAGTGTCCTCTGTTTTGATTTGGGTTTATTATGTAATTTGTGTTCATATATTAAGTTTTACTTTATAGTTTTAATTATTTTTTAATAAATAAAATACTGAAAAAAGCAGATATTTGGTAAATCGCTCTCATTTAAAAGTTTTTGTCATTTTATTTAAAAACCGTTAGAGACAAAGGTAAGATATTGGGATTTTTGGAAAGAAAATGAAAAGCTCTATTAAAATTTTACAAAATATACAAGGTATCTCTTAGTGAATGGTGGCACAAATAGCAACCAAAAAGATACATTTTTGTAGAGTATGTAATTATGTGAAGTTTTATTACTCTGTTTCTTTTGGTTCTGGGGATATTAGGGTGGAATCGAATTTTTAGGACGCCCTGAATTTATTCGCATACGAGCACATTTGGCGAGATGAGACAAGGTGACGCCAAGCGAATGCATTGTTCACATTTTTATTTGATTTCGAACGAAGCATACCGAAGCAACGAACGAGGCGTCGCACGTCGGTCCTCCCCGTGCGGCGCTGCGTGCGAATTTCAGCGTTTGTGCGTGAACGGAAGTGTAGGTAGTTTTTTTAAGCACTTGGAAAAAAACGTTGCATAGTTTTTGCCGAATATTTTTATTCTTAAACTTTTTCGCCTTCGCCCAATAGAAATGGAGAAAAGTCGGTTACAGATATTTTTCAAAATGGCGGATGGTTCCCAAGGAGTGGGCGAAACACAAACTTGTGAGGTTTACTTTCAGACACCCCGAAAGAACATACCAAAAACTCAGCCTACCCGGATTTTTTTCGACCTCAAATGACAATTTTACTGTATATAAGTTTTGCGTGAACGCAAATGTAGGAAGTTTTTAGTAATAAAGTAAAGTAACAATGAAATCTATTAATATATTACTATTTATTAGAGAGTAAACCGGTTATTATGGCCGACGCAAAAGGTTTGATAGCGGCCAGTGATGTTTTTATAGTAAAAAAAGAAACGAACGTTGGTGGATGACATCTTTATATCGACAAAAGTTGACAGTCAGTTTTAAATAGAATAGTGGAAGATGAAGAAAATTAGACCATTTCAGAAACTTAATACAATAGTGCCAATACTCGACAGATACAAACACTGGCAAAGCGAGGAGGTCTTGACTAAAGTAATTACTTTGGATCAATATCGGTCAAAAGTAAGAAAAACCGATTTAAACCGAAGACTTGAACCAATGCCAATGAGCTGCTTAGTAGCGAGAGAATTGGATTCCCTGAGAGCAGAATTTCTATCATTTGGAAAATAGGGGCTCAGTTCTTACCGGAAGAGTTTTTTGCGCAAACAAAAGATCCCGTGACGTTTCCCATTGTTTCTTTTGATATTGTAGGAATGGTGGTATTTTATAGCAATAGCTTATCTTAATAGAAATATTAATTTAATCAACGGCCTATTTATAGGTCCAATGGTTCAATTAATGTGTGTTTGCCTGTCAATCTTTGTCTTCTCCAGCACGGCCAATTAACGCGATTCTGATTTACCCGCAAAGGCGATTGTGTATGTTTGTTTAATGTTCTAATGCACGGAAAATCTAAAACGCAACTTAGTCAACCTTTGACTAACCACAAATCTATTTATCCATCTGTACAATACTGCCCTGCTAATAAAGAGTAGTATAAGTGACATTTTCTAATTTTCAAGAAAAAGAGCTTCCAACTTTTTATATTGGTTTTTAGCCTGTAACTGTTTTTCTAACAGTGGTAAAATTTTTTCTATTTTTAGTTATCGGCACTGCAAAAAACTACACAATTTTTCAAAATGTTTTTTAAAAATGTTGTGAAGATTTTGTAAAATTGTCTTTGTGCTAACTTCGTTAAGAAAAAGAGCAAACATCGCTAATTTGTCACGTATGCTATTTTTTTAAGTATTACATAATATCAAAATGGTAAATAGAACAAGTGCGACATAACAAGTGCGACAGAACAAGTGCGACAGAACAAGTGCGCGAACTTTGACTTGCACTTATGAAAAACGCGCGTTACCTATCTTATCACAGTACTAGAGAAGAAGAACTTATATCCAGTTGGAAAGTGGAATCGAGCTTGTGTTACAAATAAATTAAAGGTATTGCTTAGAAACAACAGCACATGTGCAAATTTCTTAGTATATATATGCTGTTCTTGTTTAGTATTATCAAAGAGAAATAGCAAGTATCACGCTATTTCTTGTTACTTATGCTCTTCTTCCTTTAAATAGTAGGTAATACAAGTAAAATAAAGGAAACATATAAGCTTTATATAAGAAAAATATAAGGGTTGAAATTTAATTTTTTACCTCAAACCAGAGACAAAGTAATAACTTACGGATACTAACAGAAAAATAGGGCCTCGCAGGAACTATAGTCTAATTTTTTGATGAGCGTGCTGACGTCATTTTTCTGGATCACTATTTGATACATGGTTTTAGACAGCGACAATAAATATGTAAAAATATGTCGTGTCTTTGATTGATTCAACTGTTACTTACAACAACAAATTATTTGACATGCGAACTGTTGGCAACAAAGAAATACGTTTTCAGAGGAAAAAATGACGTCAGCCCGCTCATCAAAAAATTGGACCAACACCTTCCGTTTTAGTACCCTTTTACACGTATGAAGCCGGCACTTTTGACTCTGTTGACAGCTATTACATTAGTTAATTGTCAAAATGGCCGCCACATACGTTTAAAGCTCACTAAAACGCGAGTAGATGGAAAGCCTAATAAATATCGGAGGCATCGATTGGACCGATACCTCCGACATGATTGGACTATACGTTCCTGTAGCGGATAACGCACTGCAGAGGAGAGTGAAAGTAATGCTTGTATAAAGTAAACACCTACCTTGCCCCGTCCATCTCTTCCTATATGATCATGAGAGAAAGACAGAATATTTTTCAATGTTGAAATATATTTCACACAATTTTAATTTAGTACCTGCCGGTTTTTGCCACCGCTTGTCAAAGTCTGTCAAGACTGGCAAGCGGTTTTTTTATGTTTTAAAAAGTGAGTTATTTTAATCAGTTTTGGTTGGAAATCGCAGGAGTTTACGGTATTAGCTACATAGTGGATTAACAATTTTTGTAAAGTCTAAAATGCCATTCAAATCAGGCTGGATCACTACCATTAAAGCTACAGTGCATGGGACTGTTTGAAGAATGCCGAAAATTGAAGTTCAGATTTTTACAAACCAAATCCCTAAAGAAAATATTGTGATGATTTATACAGAGTTAAGCGAGAAGATAATAGGTTTAAATACAAAAAAAAAGAGACATAGGTTAAAACATTGATAAAACCTGTAAGACTTTTATACTAAGATTTTTTCCCAATTAATAAAAGAAAATAACATAATAAAATGTTGTTACCTTTAATATTTAATAATAGTTAGATTTTTAATGGGTCCAAAAAACTTTTTGGAAGCTAAGGAAAATTCTTTAGCTGCATAGAACAGTACAAAGTTAGTTAAGGTTTATATAGAGCTAAAACCTTTCGCGAATGCATTGCTTTTGTAATACTAAAAAGTATGGAAAAACTGCGCATGCATATGAAAGTATGGAAATCATTAAATCCAGAAATAGTTTAAATAAAGATAGAGGACCCATCCCGTTTAGTACACTTTATTCTTTGGTTGAGGGGAGATAGGATTAAAAATCGTGATCAATCACAATTTATTGGTCTTATCTCCGCCCACTAAAGGATTGTATATAAGATAGAGCGTAGATTAATTTAGTTCATTGTTTATCGTCTCCTGATGATGCTAACATTGTTAGCGAAACGCGCGTCGAGTGCAAAAAAGTGTAGTTTTGGTTTGTGGAAAACAATCATAAATTTGTTTTTTTTGTTTTTTTTTGCGCTTGTTAGGTTTTTTCATATTTTTTATTATTAAATTAGTGTCTGTAAAAAATTAACCAAAATATTATATGTATATTATTATACGTCTGGCTGTACAAGTAGTTCCTTCCTGTAGCCACTGGCTGCGATCGTGTCGCCCATAAACAATATTCCCCAAGTATAACACAATATCGGTCACGCTTATGTGCCAAAGATTACGGCTCAAGCGGAGAGAATTTCTGTTGAGTACCGACCTGTGTGAACCTCTGGCAAGCAGTACGGCACCTTTTGGTTGTTTTGCTATTATAATCGCATGCTTGTAGACAAAACCTGCATACAGATGGCATTGTAATAAGTCTCTCAATGGGTAATATTCTTGGGTGTCGGAGGTTCACACAGAGGACGCCATATTCGGTACTCGACAGAAATTCTCTCCGCTTGAGCCGTAATTAGCGTGACCGAAATTCTCTAACATTGTGGTAGACCTAGCTGATGAGTTCCCAATAAGGATGAAACGGCGTCGTCCTAGATTCCACTCTCTGTGTGAGCAATCGAAATTTCGTTTTGCACTGAAGTATAAAAACCTCTTTTTTAAAATGTTTATTGGGTCCAAGTAGTCATATTTCGAAAAAAGTGGAGATATGCTTATCATTCAGCCAGCATAGCGTCATCAAATGGCTTTCTGTTTTATGCCTTGTTCATAATTGGCATAGTAATTGCACTAGGCATAATTTTAGTTAAAACACACACTGTCACTGTTCTATTAACAAGAAAGGCAGTAACAGAGCGCCTGTTATAACAAAAATTAGGACTATTGCAATCACTATACCAATTATGAACAATAATTTACTATTTATGCAGGTTATCAGTTAGATACCTTCGACATGGAGGCCAGCCAACACCCTCCGTTTTAGTACCCTTTTCCACGTATGCCGCCGTCATTTTTGACACTGTTGACAGATATATTACACATAGAGAAATTAATAGCTACGCCAGAGTCACCGACACTGTGTTATACTTGGGGAACATTATTTATCGGCGACACGAGCGCAGCCAGTGGCTACAGGAAAAAACTACTTGTACAGTCAGACGCATAGTAAAATACAAATATTCTTATGGTTAATATTTTACAGACACTTACTTATTTAATAATAAAAAGGTATGAAAAAACTTAACAGGCGGAGTTTTTCCATACTTTTAAGTGTTAAAAAAGCAATGCATTCGCGAAAGGTTTTAGCTCAATACCAACCTTAACCAGCTTTGTACTGTTCCATGCAGCTAAAAAACTTTCTTTAGCTTACAAAAAGTTTTTTGGACCTTTTAAAAGTCTAAAATAGGAGGAGCGGGTTATAACTATGTGGAAGAATATTATTAAATATTAAAGGTAACAACATTTTATTATGTTATTTTCTTTTATGAATTGGGAAAAAATCCCAGTAAAAGTCTTACAGATTTTATAAATGTTTTAACTTATATCTCTTTTTTTTGTTGTATTTTAACCTATTATCTCCTTGCTTAACTCTGTATAAATCATAACAATATTTTCTTCAGTGATTTGGTTCGCAAAAATCTGAAACCCAATTTTCGGCACTCTTCAAATAGTCCCATGCTCTCTAGCTTTAATGGTGGACTTTACACTATATAGCTAATCCCATAAACTCGCGCGATTTCCAACCAAAACTAATTAAAATAACTCACTT
Source organism: Oxystoma pomonae (assembly GCA_963921995.1). NCBI lineage: Eukaryota > Metazoa > Arthropoda > Insecta > Coleoptera > Brentidae > Oxystoma > Oxystoma pomonae. Next base: position 99,248,669 of record OY998165.1, read on the forward strand.
TTGAAAATCTAAAAATACCGCTTGCCAGGCTTGTCAGACTTTGACAAGCGGTGGCAAAAACCGGCAGGAACTAAACTAAAATTGTGTGAAATATATTTCGACTTCAAAAATGTTCTGTCTTTCTTTCATGATCATATAGAAAGAGATGGACGGAGTGGTGGTGTTGACTTTATACAAGCATTACTTTCACTCTCTGCCGCAATGCGCTATGCGCTACAGGAATGTAGTTCCTGCGAGGCCCTATCTTTCTGTTAGTCTCCGTCAGTTATTAGGTGGTCTCTGATATTACATTAGTAAATTGTCAAAATGGCCGCCAGATACGTTCAAAGCTCAGTAAAACGCGAGTAGATGGAAGGCCTATTAAATATCGGAGGCATCGCACTGATATTTCAAAGGCGTTCGACAAACTTAACAGCGGCATTCTCTTAAATAATTGAGGAAATTTCGGCCTAAGCTCAGCCAATCTTTTATTCGCTGACGATTTTAAAACTTACAGAATAAAGAATAGCTCCCAAAAACGACCTAAGAGCAATTCAAAATTGACGTGCAATAGACGTCTGTTTTTGATTATTCTTTGATTAGGTGCAAAAATATGTGCCATAGTTACTTCCGCCTGCTCTGGGGTTTCATAATACTGGTTCCCAACCAGTTTTTAAACTATGGTTTAGATCGCGAGCATTCGGTCTCTTCCGTGCAGTCTTTTTTATAATTCTGTTGAAAGATACTACTGCTCGGCAGTAAAGGGAAGAGCAAAATTGGAGATGAATCATGTATCGACCGGTCGTGTTTATTTGGCATTTTTTTTAAAGTTCTTTATTTAGCAATAATAGCAAAAGAAATAAAATTTAAAAAAGACTAAACTAAAGGTTGCTTAAAGAATTATGTATTAAAAAATAGTAAAATCGGAATATAACAGTTTAAAAACATATAAAAATGTAAAAAATATATAGACAATAAAAAAGAAGTAGACTTATCACAGTAAATCCTTCTAACCTAACAAATATAAAAAATGTTACGGTAAACTATGTAAACAGTAAAATAAAGGATATGACGATTTAAAAAAAAATTAAACATTAATCCTAAACTAAAGTCGTAACAGCGTTGGGCGTTGCGATTGGTCGAAATCTGTGAAGGAGTACTATATTTAATCGAATTTACTCTTACGTCAAGAATAAAGGCTGTAATGTCCGGTAGAATCTCTCTTATATATATTCTTTTGTTCTAGAAACGTATTTGTGAACCTTGAAAAAGCCTAAAACATATTTGCTAATAAAACATCCAAAATATTAGTTTAATGCCATGTGGTTTTGAGAGGCTTATTTTATTGGAATCCGGTTATTATTCCTATTTCCATGGTGTATCAATAAAACAAATATTGCGGAAAACCCATTTAAAAAAACAATAAAATATTTAGTTCGAGGGCCAAAAACATAAATAGGCCTAAAAATTTGGTTATGTATTATTTATTTTATTACTTCCACCGATAGTATATTATTCAATTTTGGTACTTACCAAGAATTGCACACTACTAAATTAAAAATATATATTGAATTTAATAATTGAATATTACATAAAGTATTTAAATCAAAAGCGTTGGCAAAATTATTTTTTGGCGCTTATTCTTTAAAATAACATCATCAGGGTTAATTTGCTTAATACGGACCTGAATCTTATAAATTTTTAATCTTTGGCCTAGTGTGTTTTTTGACGAATTTGACAGTACAAATTTTTTAAACTGTATATATATTTTAAAACTGTTTGCAGGTTTCAAAACAAGGAGAAATTTCTAAAAGTCTATACACAATTTGTTGAAAATTCCTAAAAATCCCGGGTCACAGCGCGACGATTTAATTTTTGCAAGTAGATTTAGATTAGTGATACCTTATTTAAAGGTTTTTCAAATGTCTTTACAAAAGTGTTAAAATTTAAAAATATAGCGAATATTGTCCGAGATATTCTCAGGCAGTTTAAACAACATGAAGCAACCACACATTTCGAATTTAAACGAATTTCTGTTTAACTCGCAGGTAACTTAATATGCTACGATTATTAATTTTTGTTTTTATTGCATAGGCAAACCCAAAGACATTTAAATAAAATAGAAACCGCATAACAATCTTAAAGCAAATCACACATCTCGGCTCAAATTCCGGACCGCGGTTGCCGAGTTTCCATAATTATCCCTAAATACAAGACATTATTCTGATAAAGTATGTATAGTGCCGAAGAAGTTCAGTGTAAAATGCATGAGAAAGTTTCCTTTTATATAATTTTTTTTTACCTTCTAGAAATCATTATTGAAATCAGGGTTAGGAAAATCTGACAACCAGGACAAAAAAGTTATTGAATTATTGTGGCACAGTTAGCCATTTGTTTGAAAGTTTGAGACAATGATGTGTTTGAAATTAACTCTGTGTTTCGGACTTCCATTGTCTATATTTTATTTAAACACGACGTTTCGATCAGTACCATCTCTGATCGTCTTCAAGTGCAAACTACAATCAATTCCTAAGACTACGTACTTACATACTGTGAGAAATCACTCAACTTTCAAGTTTAAGAAGTTGGCTCCGTCCAAGGAGGGGCTTCCAAATATTTGGAATTTCAACACTTGGTTTACTGAAAATACCCTGATTCTGCCCAATAAAGGCAGCTTCAAGAAATTTTCGTTTCTTCCAGTGTGACTCCGTGTACAAAACCTTTACTTCTGCCCACTTCATTCGGTCACACTGGAAGAAACTAAAATTTCGTGAAGCTGCCTTTATTGGGCAGAATTAGGGTATTTTCAGTAAACCAACTGTTAAAATTCCAAATATTTGGAAGCCCCTTCTTGGGCGAAGCCAACTTCTTAAACTTCAAGGTTAAGTGATTGATTGTAGTTTGCACCTGAAAGCGATCAGAGATTGCATGGATCGAAACGTCGTGTATAAATAAAATATAGACAATGGAAGTCCGAAACACAGAATTAATTTCAAACGGTTAACCATCTTAGGTCCGACCGATCCAACGGGTTTTTTTTTGTTCTTTGTGTTTTATGCAATTGTTGTTTACTACAATTAAAATGCATAAGCAAAGTGTATTAGGTGAGAAAAGTACTCCAATGTCGCCGGAAATATCTTTTGACAGCCAACAATATATCTCTATTAAACCGCCACATTTTAAATATTGCTTTAAAACCAATCAGAACGCGGCTCTACAATGTTGCCATGAGCAATCATCCACAATTTCCTTAGATTTGGTTACTGATTAGGAAAATTTGCTTTTAGTATATAGTTTATTTTAATTTCTTTGGCAAAACTTAGTTTTTAAAGGAATATTAATTTTATGTGAATATAATAGTACATTGTATACCTAGGGACTAAAGTGGTATTTTTTACACCGAGGCGGAATGTTTACAATACGCTTAGGGATAAATAGGCACTTTAGTCACATGGTACACCATTTTTGTTAAAGCGAAGATACATCAGGTTGCACTGCAATCAATGAAGATTGCGGCACTGAATATACTTTAATACAGCAGTGAAGCGGAACCGCCTCAGATTCGGGACCATTAGTCCATTTAGTTGGATGTAGTGGGGACATTTTAAATATTAATGTGACGCACAATAATATCAAATAGTTTAAGAATTTATAGGTTAGGTTAGTTCTTTTTCATATTGGGTTTATGCCTATTTTTGGATGTTATAAAAATAAATATAAATAATAAATATAAATCCTCCTGGTATGCTTCGCAGTTCGCTATAACGTGTCGAGATGTCTCTTCTGCCTGCCCGCAGGCCCGGCAGGTCGAGTCATTCTCCACCGCGATCCGGGTCATGTGCTTCTTTAGTCTGTTGTGACCTGTTATGATTCCTGTCAGCAGACCAGCGTCCCTTCGCGATCTCCCCAGAAGCCATTTTTGTCTGAGAGACATCCGGGCCCTTCACGAAGTCCTTGGTCTGTCTGCATCCTGTTCCTTCTCTCCAAGCGGTCGTCATGGCATCGTTGGCCCATTTATTGAGTTGACTTTGCAATTGCCTCTTGGTTGTTTCTAGGAGTGGTTCCGGCCCTACATACTGGGTGCTTGCCCCGATCCTGGCGAGCTCGTCGGTCATCTCGTTACCCGGTACCCCCATATGTCCCGGTACCCACATAAGTGTCACTTGTTTGCCCTCTCCCAAGAATTCTAGTGCATCCGCACATTCCCCCACCAGGATGTTGTTAATCTTGAGCGCATTTAGGGCCGATTGGCTGTCGGAGCATATCTAAACATGCTCCTCCCTACCGTTCTTTATTTCTTCCATGGTTGCAGCCATTATTATAGCATACACCTCTGCCTGAAAGACTGTGGCTTGCTCTCCGAGCGGGTAGCTCTTTCGAACCTTCTGGTCTTCCACGTAAACTCCCGATCCTGATGTTTACTACTCCGACAGTTTGGACTCGTCGCGTTGGTGTAGCAAATCACGGCGCTCCCCTCGAACTGTTCGCGGAGGATTTCACTCTGCCATAGTTCCCTGTCTGGGATGACTACTTTGTACCTCTTGTTTAATCTCCAGGTATTTTTTGGTCTTTGTGTTTTAATCGCTGCCATAAGAATTTCCCTCTCGGCGATTTGGGCAATCCTAAGATGCCCCCCAGCTTCCCCTCTTTCTCTCTATTGACCTGTATCTCTCAGCCGGAGGTGGGTCGCTATCGCTTCTTTTCTGATCCAGATCGGAAGCGGCGGCAGTCCCTGAATGGTTTAGAGTGCCAGTATTATAGCGGAGGCCAACTAAATTCATCAAAAAGAAATGATTAAATTTTATTTTTACCCAGATCTGAATAAGCTAGCGCAAAAATATTTATGCATAGTAACAAGATCTGTGCCTAGTGACAGGTGTTTTATTTTCGAATCCAAGTTCAGGCGGCGTGATATTTGCACTAACCACGACAATTTTTGTTTCCCGTTTTGGGATAAATTTGAGTCGGTGCGTGGTCGGTCTGACGTTGCTTTCCGTCATCAGGTTGTCTGCGCCAACGTCGAAACGACGTCAAAATGCTATTTGGGCATAAGCAACCATACGGGATTGGCCAGTATAGGTTCAGAATTTTGGGCAACCGTACTGGATTTTTTGAATTTGGTCATGTTTTATCTAATTCTACCTTTGATCAAGTCCTGAAAGATTAAGTTACAGTGGTTTTTTTTTAATTCAGTGTCACCTTAATAACGCGCTCCGCTCTCGTTGGAAACTCTTGGTTCAGTTCTTGCAACCGGTAGGCTCGCAAGAGGACTATGCCTGTACTCCGCTTTAAGTGGAAAAGAGAGCACACGAAAGTCCGAGCAGGAAAATTCTAGAACTCACGGGAGTAGGCGATGCTTGAATATTCTCGGTAGGTTTCATTCTACCTCACGATTATATAAAAGAAGAATAAAGCGTAAAGGAGTCAGTTAATATTTTAATCAGTCAAGCTAATGCTAATACAAAAATAGATAGAGTACGTAAATCCACAAGTAAAATTTGGTTTTTGTTTCTCAAAACCACCCTGAATAAGAAAATAATTTGCCATTTATTTCTGCAAAAAGGCGAAAATGTGTGTCCAATGAAAATCTCCAAAAACACTTACATTTTTTAAAATATTTGGACAAGATAATTCGAGGATTGTCTGCGGTTTATGCGGGTCTAATTTTTCAATCGAATATGGAGGTATTAGTGAAATTCAAGAGGATATAAAATCCGCTAACCATAAGACTGATGGTATTACTACAGTATGTTAAACTACTTTAAATCTATCAATCTCTCAATCAATATATATAGCATAATCATAGCTTTAAATCGATGTTCGAATCTAGATACCCAAGCACACGGACAAAATCGGAAGCAATAATTAAAGGCGTTTTTAAACCCTATTTTATTAAGCAACTCGCGGAGGATTTAGAAAAAGGATCTTTTTCTACCATTTGCGTCAAACCATAAGAATACAAAACTTGTACCAATTCTAATTACATATTTCTACGTACCAACGGCATCCAACTAAAAATTTTAGAGCTGAAAGATTTACCTGGCGAAACCTTAGACTAAGTCAGTAAATATTTGATTAACGTTTTATCTCAAAACAATATTAGTAAAAAAATAGTTGCATTAGGCGCTGATAATACTAATTTAGATTTTGGTGGTGTTATAATAATATAATACTATGTACACCAAAGTAAAACAGGGACTTAATAATAAAAATATTATTGGAGTTGGTTGCATGTCCACATATTAAAATATTTTATAAAATCAGCCTTTGCCATTTTATCCATTAATGTAGAAACTATTTACTTTTTTAATACCCACACTGTTAGAATTAAAAATTAAAATAATTCTGCACATTTGTAAAAATTGAATTTAAAAATTTTTCAGGCTACAGTAATACACGTTGGCTCGCCGTTCTTCCAGTTTTGAAACGCGCCCTTCAACTGTTTCCTGCTCTTAAATCGTACTCTTTGTCAAGACTAAAATGCCCTTTAATAAAAAATTAAAAATTATTTAAAAAGGGATTTAGTGAGGGTGAATAAAATCCCTTTTTAAATTTATTAAGTCCAAAGCTTTGGATATCTGTAAAGATAATTATATCTGTCTCCGTAGAGACGCTCAATTTTCCTTCAAAATGAAGGTACATCTGCCGATTCTGCAATTTGACAGATGTTTGTCTTTTACGTGAATCCTGTGTCATATTTTTCCATCATCATTTCATCATTTCATCTCCTAATTCCTAGCACCGTACTGATGAGCACCACAACTGCGAAATCCAGATCTACGGTTACTATTACCTTTTTTGAGGGAAAGCTCGCTATTCATTGATTTTATTAAAAATTATGTTAACAACCCCCAAACAGACTTAGGACTTTTATTTGTGCATAATGCTGCCGCATTATATCATAAAATAAGTCTACTCATAAAAGGTAGGGAAATATCAGCAGTAAAGTGCCTAAAAATTAATACAGAACTCAAGAGCAAAATTAAAGCTCGAAAATAGGAGACCTTTATTCCTCTCATTTTAAGAAATATGCTTCAGACAGATCACCTAATTACAAAAAAAAATTATATTGAAAGAACGATAACTGAGTTTTATCAAACAGCCGCGCAATACCTTGTACAATGGGATGCACCATCTTCTCAAGTATTGAATACAATTAAATGGGTATTACTTCAAAGCATATCACAATTCTCAGAAACTCTACTCTCAATAGAAACTCCATTATTATTTGGAACAGAAATAACTGAAGATGAACTCTTCGATGAAATAACTTTAATAAAGGGATATGTAACTAACGAAAAGCTGAAGGATTGGCAAGCTAATAGTACTAATGTTGGTGCTCGATGGCTTGAAGTTTTTAATAATTTAACCAACTGCCCTTTAAAAACATATCTTTGCTAGTTGAATTTGCGCTTTGCCTTCCGGGTACCAACAATGCAGAGGAAGAAAGAGCGTTTTCAATTATAAACAACTTTTAGAGTAGTGAAAAAACTCAAAATCAGCAAATATTACAAGGTGCAATGCAAATTTGACTTATTTAGAGTTTTATACAATTTTATAAAAAAATAATATTGCTTCAAAAGCAATAAGTAGTCAAAATAAATATTCTTTTAAGCAATAGGCTGTGTATAGAAAAATTATTTATTTAGTTTATTTAGATTATTAGTAGTTACGTGATTTTTAATGAAAAAAAGAACAAATAAAAGGGGAACATGGACCAAAAAAAAAGAATAACTAGTAGCAAATTAAAATTCGCTTGAGTGCCTGGCACCTAACTATTGGAGAACCCTGCACCTTCTAGAAGGGGCATCTTCTCAAGAGGAAGGCTCTCAGAAGATACTTGTAAAAAGGGTGCTGAACCACCTAGCGAAGGTATCGAACCTCTTTTACGTAAAAAAATACAGCAAGGGATGCATACAATAAGCAATAAGCTGCAGTGTCAGGGAATCCCTAAATATTACTTTGCTGTATACAGTAAATCAAGCAATCAATCAATCAAGCAATCAATCAATCAAGTAATCAATCTATCAAGAAATCAATCAATCAGTCAGTCAATCAATCAATCAATATATAAATCTATAAATCAATCAATTAAATGAATAATAAATCATTTAATTAGTCAATCAATCAATTAGTCAATCAATCAATTAGTCAATCAATCAATTAATAGTCAATCGATCAATCAGTCAATCAGTCGATCTATTGATCGATCGATCAATCAATCAGGTTAACTTTCAACGCTCTTTTTTTTTGCAATACAGTATATAAATTTTTTAACACAGCTTATAACTTATTGCGGTTTGTGGAAAAAGTTGAAAAAAAAATAATTTGTAGCACAAATTGGTCATTTTAATAACATTGTGAGAGTGGTGCATTAAAACGAGGTATAATTTATTTTTAATAAACCAGCAATTATGTATAATTATGGCTAAAACTGTGACCAACAATATAACTCTTATTGGGGATGCCAAATAGTATTTTGCTATTCCAATTTTCATTTTAAATTTGCAGATGGTGATATGACTTTTAAATAAATTTATATATCTGCATAAAATGTTTATGCCTAAAATATATTATACGCCAATGAAGTCTAACATTTTATCCAGAGGCGAAAATTTTGTAGCCCGATCGAAAAAGACACTTGGGTCCAGAGGTTTATGCATTGGCTCACCGAAGGGAGGGGGGGGTTTGGGGTTAAAACCTTCCCCAAAAAGCCTGGTTATGGTCACATTTTTACCTTAAATTAAGTTTTTTTTATTATTTATCTTTAACCGCCCCCCAAAGTCAATTCCTGGGTCCGCCAGTGGTTTATGTATTATTTCTCGCACTTCTTTCGTGTCGCTAAACATAAAAATGGACATTAAAGCTACTGCAGAAGCGGCAGTGAAGTTTTGCCCGAAAAGTCTCGGAATATCTAAGAACAACAGTTCAAGAAGTTTGAAGAATGATGCATATTGAAAACGACATCAACGGTGGGATTTACTAAAAAGATTTAGTCTATTTTAGAACGGTCCTAGGTTTAAGTGAAATTTTTAATCATTTTAAACCAAATCTCCTTGAGTTTTGGACATAGTTTGATTTATAAACAGAAATTTAATAAATTTGTTTATTGAATAAATCATCTTAACACAATCTTTTGCTGAATTTAAGAAGAAGGTTTCAATTTAGAAGAAAAGAAAATTAAAAAATTTAAACCCATGCCCATGTAGAACAAACTAAAATTGGGGTTATATGTCACTCTAGTGACCTTGATAATTAATTTTTACAATTAATACTTCACACTTAATCACACAACGATTTAATTGGGTAATAATAAAATAAGGAGCAGATTAATTTTTTATTTATTTAAAAGGCGTTTTTATTTACGAAATGTATTAAAAAAGGTAAATGAAAGTGTCTTTACATTTCTGTCACTCTCAAAATGTCAGTTTAAAAATATTACCGCTGCGTTCAATCACAAACAGCGAGTTCGGATCTTTTACCTCTGCTTGCACCAACCTCTACTGATGAAAGCTACAGCTTTAAAGTGAGTGGGCTTTGAGTAAGGAAATTTTTTTTGACTGAGCTTTTAGATAACCTCAATGTTTTACTTTCAGTTTGTAAATAAATTAATATAGTTGTTTTGGGTTTTTTTTTGTTTGGTATATTTTTCGTGCATAATCAGTGACCCTCACTTATGTTTGTCTGGCCTCGCAGTGCTCTCATAAATTTGTTTTTTTGTGCTGAAAACGGGTTCAAAATATGGCGTTTTTCTGGACAAAATAGGAAATGTTTTATTGGGTAATGAACAATTTAGGATATTAAATAAGGTAAATTAATCCTTGTACAAATAGCTACTTAGGGAAATTATAAACGAACTTATTACCAAATGCCACAAAACAATCTTTTCTGGGTGCTATAAATTTAAACCACCCCCCTGAGGTGGTCTAAAAAATCCCCAACTTTATAACAAAAATAATAAAGGTATTATGTGTCAAATTTTTGGCGTATTCACCATTTGCCATTTTGAAACCTGTCAAAAAAAAATAGTTTTCTGGCATTTTCTTCTAAAATATGGTGTATTTTGAGAATAAAAGCAGTTTTTCAGTGGTATTTTGCAATAACGATACAAGATAATCAATAGCGACATAAAGCTATTTTTAACTTATCGCCGTATACGTATCCGCATCTAGCGAGAACAAAGCACATTAATTGGTCAGAAACTTGTACCACGTTCGAAAAGAGCAGATATATAGGTTTTGAGATGCGTTAGGTATCACGTATCGTTACGGCACACGTATCGTTTCTCAGCACCTATTGCGTTCAGAAACACCTTAAATTAGCATATATCTGCTCTTTTCGAACGTGCTATAAGTTACTGACCAATCAGTGTGCTTAGTTCTCGCTAGATGCGGATACGTACACCGCGATGAGTTACAAATAGCTTTATGTCTCTAATAACTTTGTGTCTTTTCTCTATGGGTAAGTGTTTTTTGAAAATTGGTTTTTAAATGTAATACCCCACACAGGCGTAAATATTTAGACCTGTGGGGGGTTCTATTTTAGATCTTAGTAAATCTCAGTGCAAATGTTCTTCTTGTATATTTTTTTAAAGAATCAAAGACATTCAAATCATCGACTTTATGGTCCCACTACTCTATGATTAGGGTTAAACTAGTAATATTGGTGTAGATTTAATTTTGTGTTATATTTTAGTACTACATTGTTTTTAATAAAAAATAAAAAACACTTGTTTATGTTTTACTTTATTCTCTCAGCAACTAAAGTAGCACTTTAGTCTCTCAAACGAGGGACAAAAGTAACCACTTTAGTCCCTGAAGTGCGAAAATAAAGTTTCTCCTCTATAAATTGATTATTGCATTTGTCTCATATTAAACCAGCGACGGGTCATGGCTTTCGAATATGGGGAGTGGAAATTTGTCGCAGAGGAGGGGGGTCGCAGACAAGCCGACATTTTTGTTATTAACAAAAATAATATTTAAACTTACCAAATAAGATTTTTTATTTAGAATGAAATCCATTCTTCTATATAACTACCACGATTTTATGTATACAGATCGCTTCAAGCTAGTGCGAACATAGGGAGAATCAAGTCCAATTTACTCTCCGTGCCGTACGACCGAGGTGGATTCGAAGCACGATGCAGTGTTATCTTTTGGAAATTCATTTTGTTTTTATTATTTTGTTTTATTTCTGTCTTGCTCGAGAAACAGATGGGTAAGTTCTTAATTGAAATAATACATTTTTAAAACCAAAAATGGATGTCTACGAAGTTGCCGAAAAAGTGCAGATGGTCAAATGGTCAAATCGTCATAACACAACACAATTTGCATTTGTATTTTGACGTAAGAACACAGTATCCCCAAAAACTAAATGTTTGGGGGGGGGGTATTATAGGGGAACACGTAATTGGGCCATTTTTTATTAACGGCAATTGCAATTTGAATGGTCCTAGATACTTGGATCTACTGCAGCAGCACATTATTCCAACTGCTAGGCAGTTGTTAGGTGTAAGATTTGGTGAAACATGGTTTCAACAAGATGGTTGTTCCGCTCACAATGTTGGCCTTGTTAGGAAATATCTTGATAATGTATTTCCTAATCGGGTTATAAGTACACGGGGAAGTATTTTATGGCCAGCTCGATCTCCCGATCTTGCTCCTAATGACTAATGTCATGGGCAAGAAGTTGAAGGCTTTCGAGATGTGGTGCTATTGTGGAGTGTTTGTTTATCAAAAATTTTGAATAAAATTCCTTTGCATAAACAAAATCCATTATTTGTTTAAGTAAATCAAAACCAAAAACGATTGTGTCATATTTTATTACAAAGTTTAAGTTTTCAATTTATAAGGATACCAGCAAAATATATGATTCACAATTGATGAAAAATTTCGAAATTTCAGTTTAAATTCAGTCGGACCACTTTTTCGACAAGGAGAATTAAATTTGGTTTCTGTGTTTAAAAATTACCCGCCATGTTAAAATTGGTTCGAAAAATTTAGGGGAAGGAGGGTCAAAACCGAAAAGCTAAGTTGAATGACATTTTCAAAGACTTGGCAAGCATGGCAATCTCACCCGTTCTCAGCTTCTTTAGATGAAAACATTATGTTTATCATTCAAATAGAAGAAAAATGTAGTTCTTCTTTTGTAGTTCTCTCTTTGTCACCGTAAAGTTAAAATTTTTAATTTGTGCGCATCGCTTTTATTGTGGTATAAGATAGATAAACAATTATTTTTTACTCTTGAGTCCTTAATAAAAGCTTGTTCTTTAAAAGTTTTTTTAACAAAAATTTGTTTTTTAATTTTTAGATTTGTACCCTAAATCGTCCATTTTGAAATCACCATATTGAAATTTCCGAATCTGATCAAAAATTCGTATCCCCTTCCCGAAAAACCCCTGAATGCCAATTTTGATTCAAATCCAACAAACTAAATTTTTCCCTCCTCCACTTCCCTCGTTAAAGAGAAGTGTGTAACTAATAATACCATATTATTGTATTGTCTCCGGAACTATAAACGCATACCAAAATCGTACAGTTTGAATCCGCCGTATTGAAATTTTCAAATCTGATTAAAAATTTATAATCCTTCTACTTAAAAAATCATGTATGCCAATTTTCATTGAAATCGGACAAACTTAGGTATTTTTGTTCCTCCACTTCCCTCGTAGGGGGGAGGGAAGCCTAATAATGACATATTATTGTATTGCCACTGAAACTATAAATGCCAAATTTGAAAGCAATCGGATGTGTATAAGTTAGTTGAAATTGCTTAGCAAAAGATGACCAAAAATCGTCTATCTTGAATGCGCCATATTGAATTTTCAAAATGTGATCAAAAATGTAGTGTTTTCCTCCCTCCACTACCCTCGTAAGGTGGAGGGGTGCCTAATAATGACATATTATCGTATTCTCACTGAAACTATAAATGCATGCCAAATTTGAAGGCAAACGGATGTGTATAAGTTAGCTAAAATTGGTTAGCACAAGATGACCAAAAATCGTCCATCTTGAATCCGCCATACTGAATTTTGTGCCCCAACACACCAATTTAATAGACACTTAAAGTAAATATTTCAACGCATCGGTATCGATATACGTAACGCGTTCGAAACAAAGTCAAAATACACTACATTTTTTACTTTTTCATGCCATGTTTCGAACGATGCCTGCTTCTTTGACGGGTGTGATGACAGAATCTCGTTGCGTACGGAAGGATGTACGTATCGGTACGGACATACGAACATACGCCATGATTTCAATCAGCAGTTCTGTCATCGCAACTTTCAAGGAAGCGGGCATCGTTCGAAACATCGCATAAAAAAGTCAAAAATATATTGTATTTTGACTTTAATTGTCTACTTAAAGCAAATATTTCAACTCATCGGTATCGGTATACGTAACGCGTTCGAGATAAAGCCAAAATACACTACATTTTTTACTTGTTTATGCGATGTTTCGAACGACGCCTGCTTTTTGACAGAACTGCTAACAGCAATCGATGCGTGCGTTGAGATGGACGTAACGATACGTTTATCACTCCGTACGCATCGATTGCTGTCAGTTTTTGTGTCATCGCACCCGTCAAAAAAGTGGGCATCGTTCGAAACATAGCATGAGCAAGTCAAAAATGTAGTATATTTTGGCTTTATTTTGTACGCGATACGTATACCGATACCGATGCGTTGAAATATTTACTTTAAGTGTCTAAGGTCTAGTGTCTAATGGCACCGTTGGGAACTGGTTAAATGCCATATTCCGGTGTTACCGGAATCGAGTATAAACACGGCCTGGTTGCGAAAGTTGTATTTTTTATGATTTTTGGCTGCCATCTTGAAAGATGCCGCCATATCAACCCCTTCTACACGGATTCGAACAAAATAGCCGGTAACACTTGATTGTGTGACTAAAGAGCTATCATTCCCAGATAACCACAAAACCCCTTCATTAAAAATCCCACGGACTTACACATGCCCCTTCATTATTGCCACGTTTTTGACGCACAGCATTGGCTGTAAGTAATTTTTCTCTTTTATTACCCATTAAAATATTTCAAAAAATATACATTCAAGCCCTCCATCTAAACAAACTTTTTAAGAAAACAACATCAAAACTTTGGTAAACTAATTTAACTAGAAAAATAGAATTTCCAAATTAAAACAGTGTACAATCAGATCTTGGAATCAAATTTACATTAAATCTAGAATTTCCGTGTTTGTTTAGGAAAGGACTGGAAAATACGCTCCGGAGAGCCGTCATTTGGAAATTTGAAACGGTTACTACAAATGAATATGCAACATATTTAAATTGGCTGTAATTTGGCACAAACAAATGCGGTAATCGAGACGATAGCATCGGATTAGGCAATTGGCCAGACCATGGTTACTTTAGCCGTAGCGTATCAGTACTAATGTAGAAGAAGTAAGGGCTTTTTTAATTTTGTTCCTATATTAGACGCTAAAAAAAGAGCTTCTGACAGGGAACTGTGTCGCATCAATCATAGAGAAAATAATAGCTACGCGAGAGTAACCGATACTGTGTTATACTTGGAGAACATTGTTTGATGGCGACACGAGCGCAGCCGGTGGCTAAAGGAAGGACCTACGTGTACAGCGAGGTACACAATAATATAAATATATTATTTTGTTTAATTTTTTATAGACACTTACTTATTTAATAATAAAAAGATATAAAGAATCTTAACAGGTGCCAATTTTCCATACTTTTTAGTGTTAAAAAAGCAATGCATTCGCGAAAGGTTGTAGCTCTATGCAAACCTTAACCAACTTTGTACTGTTCCATGCAGCTAAAAAACTTTCTTTAGCTTACAAAACGTTTTTTGATCCCTTTAAAAATCTGAAATAGAAGGAGGGGGTTATAATTATGTTCAGAAATATTGTCAAATGTTAAAGGTAACATCATTTTATTATGTTATTTTCTTTTATTAGTTGGGAAAAAATCCCAGTATAAAAGTCTTACAGGTTTTGTAAATGCCTATCTGTTTTTTTTTGGTTGTATTTGAACCTATTATCTCCTTCTCCTTGCTGCAAAAATCTGAACCCCAATAACCCCAATTCTCGGCACTCTTCAAATAGTCCCATGCTTAATGGTAGTGTCCAGCCTGATTTGAATTCCATAAACTCGCGCGATTTCCAACCAAAGCTGATTAAAATAACTCAATTTTTTTTTTATTTAAAAAAAAAACAGTTTGACAGTCAGGCTTCACAGACTTTGACAAGCGGTGGCAAAAACAGGCAGGTACAAAATTGAAATTTTCAAATATACAGGGTTCCTAAGATTTTCCTTAGGGATAGGATTTCAATTAATCAAACAGAAATGGCATAGAAAGTTCTGCGCGCACAAAAGAAACAGGTATATTGAGCAATGGTGCCAGTTTTTTATTATCTCCGGATTGCTTTCATAAGAAAAAATTGTCGCCACCCTTTCATTGTGAGCATAAATCATAGTTGCGATAATAACCGTTGACAAGATGTCTGCAAATTCCGCTAGATGGCGGCCACACATCTACTCTAATTAAAAATTAGATGTCTTCAGGTCCAAACCACAGCTTTCTCTTGCTTAAAGGAGGCGGCAGGGTCCATTATTTATGATACTGAGCGATAAACTCGTGAGGTTGTTAACATTAGAAAGAAATATCTTCGGTTTTAATTAAATTTCTTTCCATTCTGTTCTACTAGTGTCATCTATCCGGAAACGGCCAAACCGTGCAGCTAGCACTAGCAGCCAAAGAAATCAATAAACGGCGCTGTTTTTCCTGCAGAGCTTTTTGCTTGTGATATTATTAATTTTAAATAAAGCTGGCCCTACACTATATTTGATATTTTCGATGTGTTTTATGACATGATCTCGAAACATGTAGCGAACCTATTCTAAGGGGCTGCCAATATTTGTAACACCCAAAAAGGGATGAAAGGATTTATTTTGCTCCGTTTCTTTACAAAAAATGTTTTTTTTTACGAAAAATTTGAGCTCTACCACTTGTTTTATTTTTTTCTTCAACTTTCTCGAAATTTTCGTCATACCGTAGAAAAAAATTATTTCCCTCATGGTCATACTCTACTTTTATTCGAAAAAATTTAGAAACAGAGACGGGATCAGTTTTCTTAAAACGGAGGATTTTGGATTCGAGTGAGAAGATAAAAGGCAGGCAAAAATTTTTCAATTAAATTAGCCGAACGCAAAAATGTTAGAAAACAAAGCACGAAATAAAAATGGCGCCGCATACAATATTTTTTTTAAAATTACGTAATTTCGGGAACGCAAAGAAATAGGTCTAAAGAGTATAATTTTTAAGAAAAAAATATCAATTTTCTCGCCCTCCTCCACTGGGACTACAGGGGTCGTGCACAAATTACGTAATAGTCATAGGGGGGAGGGGGATTACAAAACGTTACGTAGGGGGGAGGGGGGTTTTCGACAGCGTTTGCATTTGTGTGAAACTAAGAAAATTTGGAATGAAAATAAGTGAAAAGTATTTTTTTTGGGGGGGGTAGTGGTCTTGAAATCGTTACGTATTAGGGGAGTAGCGTACCAAACCGTTACAAAACATTACATAGGGAGGGGGTAAAAAATTGGTAAAATCACCGTTACATAATTTGTGCACGGCCCCACATCTGACTGTTCCTCCTTTTTGATTTCGAATCAAAGTGCAAAACCCGGGTTGGACGTTCGAAGGCGTCAACCCGTCCTATTTGCTTGATAAAGTTTCTACGGAAATATCTCAGTCGATTTCTTCGGCCGTGTATGAACGCTTTAGGTTAGGCATTTGCATGTATCTCAGTGCGTAAGCACAATGGTTACAAAATGAAAAGCCGAAAAATATTTTTTTTTACGATATCTTTCATCAGTTTGGTATTAAAGTCGAGCAAAAACAATTTTTATTCCAGTCCCAAAGGTATGAAAATGGAAAACATTAGAAAACAATAACCTGGAATGGATTTACTACGTGTAAGATGTAGTGACAACATCGCCCCATGCCCATCCTTTTCTGCCTAATGTGCTTTTCCGTTTGTCTGCGTCTTATAGACGGCTGCTTGGCCCCCTAAGGATTTGCTTAGGAACCCTGTATCTTTCTTTTATGTTCATATAGAAAGATATGGTCAAGGTAAGGTAGGTATTTACTTAATACAAGCATTACTTTCACTCTCCGCTGCAATGCGCAGTACGCTACAGGAACGTAGTTTCTGCGCGGCCCTATCTTTCTGTTAGTTTCCGTAAGTTATTATGTTGTCTCTGGCCTCAATAAACATCTTGACACCTTGAGTCCCAAGCAACAATTCTAGTCAATTTCAATGTCATTAATGATAATTAGTGTGGTCAGTACTTACAGTTAAAAGATTACCACATTGTCGTAAAAATATAAAGTTATACGCAAAAGTTACATATTCCACTATATACCATTACTAGAAGCACGAGAAAACTTTACAGTCCGAGCATTACTTCATACTTGTCACATTCAATATCTTTAATATTACTTTTAGGTGGTAACGACTCTACTCATTTTAATTTGGTTGCAATTTAGTAGCCTCTACTCAATACAAAACGACAAAGTCACAGAGTCTACACTGCTGCCTGTCTACCACGCAGTAAGAAATAAATGTGCATATAGTGGAAACACGTAGCTTACGAGTTATCGCTATGCATCGTCAACTGGATGCGCGACGTTAAAATTTAAAAATAACTCATTAAATCACTGATTAGTAGTTTCATGTACCAATAAAAGTAAAAATATATTCAGTTAATAAAACATAGTAAAACCTAACCTCAAATAATTCTGATATTTTATGAACATTTTAGATGAAACTAGGCCAAAATTGAGGTGGGCGCATTTTCTTTATAAAAAAATTAGCATTTATAATTAGTAAAATCGTTTATAAATATTAGAAATTAAAAAACCTCCGAATCAGTTACTCTAAAACCAAAAGATCAAAATATCTTGGGTGGAAAAAACGAAAATTAAAACCTGGATGAGTATCCCACAAGGAACACACAAGGGACCAAAGCGAAAAGAGAAATGATTCGGAGGTTTTTCAACTTCTTTTTGTTTTAATCGCCTTAGGAGCGTAACCATATTGGAAAAATTAACACGCCAGGACGAACCCGTATCGGGAACTTAGATAAGTGCCAGTACGGAACGATGCCTATTTGTGAGTGATTCAAAGTTGGAAATCAAAGTGTATTATGGTGTTGAATAATGTTTGGGGCGGGTGACAAGTGGAACCACTGATGAGCCTACGCTGGTTGCCCAGAGCTTAACAGCATTTGATCGTTTCTCTTTTTACTTTGGTCCTTTGTGTGTTCCTTGTGGGATACTAATCCAGGTTTGAATTTTCGTATTTTCCATCCAAGATCTTTAGAGCTATTGTTTTCAGATTATTTTCGGTTGGAGTAACTGACTCAGAGTTAGAGCGTAACTCTATTGGAAAGATTAACACGCCAGAACGAACTCGTATCGGGGAGTTAGATAAGTGCCAGTGCGGAAAGATGCCTATTTGTGAGTAATCCAAAGCTGTAAATCAAAGTGTATGATAGTGTTGAATCATGGTTGAGGAGGGTGATCAGTGGAACCACTGATGAGCCCACGCTGGTTGCCTAGAGCTAAACAGCATTTGATCATTTCCCTTTTTGCTTTGGTCCTTTGTTTGTTCCTTGTGGGATACTTATGCAGGTCACTCTACTTGAACGTATCGTATGCCGACTTCCAGGTGGTATATCGTTACATCGCGTTACCTGACCCGGTAGCTGAAATAGCGTTAGACGAGGTGGAAACGCCAACATCTGCCGGTTTTTATCAATGACGTCGCTGGACTTCAGAGATACGTTACGTTTACGCGGTGGTTTGGCCTTAAGTAGCGACGTAAAGCTATTAGAGACATAAAGCTATTTGTAACTCATCCCGGTATACGTATCCGCATCTAGCGAGAACCAAGCACATTGATTGGTTAGAAACTTGTCCCACGTTCGAAAAGAGCAGATATATGCTAATCTAAGGTGTTCTTGAACGCGATAGGTGTTGAGATACGTTAGGCATCACGTATCGTTGCGGCAGACGTATCGTATCTTAGCACCTATTGCGTTCAGAAACATCTTAAGTTAGCATATCATCTAGTGTCTAATAACGCTCCCGATCAAGTTAGCCTGGAAATAATCCAGAGACGAAGAATCTACTAGGCAGGCGAGTAGATTGCGTCAGTAGCGAAAGCAATTGACAACCCTCTGACAGCGAAAATTTAGGTTCCGTTTAATATTTTTGTTTACTTTTATAAAAATTTATTAATAAAGTGGACACTCCCAAAGAAAAATTTAAAAGTGTTGTCTAGTGTTTTCCGTAAGTTCGTATCATCAGACAATTGGATTCCTCTAGATTTAGACATGGACAAAACAAGATTAGAAAACAAAAACCAGAATCTTTGAGGGTTTTGTAGAGTATAATTTTATATACATTCTTTTCAAAGAGGTGGCCGCAGATCTTAGCCCACTTAAATGTCATTGCTTTCGTTGGCGACTCCATTTTCTACGCACCACTGTATCCACTTTTCTTAAAGTTTTTCATTTTTCGGAAAGCTAAAAATGCTTTTTCTTAGTTACTAACCTGTGCATATGACGATGCCGCCCGGATTTCGTGGATCGAAAACCACACACACACATCATGTGCTTCACATTTTTATTTAAATAACGCACACACTACTAATCACAGAAAATAACGCAACAAAATTTTAAAATACGAAAACACCACAATAACATAAGCAAAATGGCAAAACCATACCTCGTCAAAATACTTTTCGACGATGCCGAATTGTGCAAAAATTCTCAGAGTAAAAAATATTTATGTTGACTTTATTAGTGTACTGGCCTTCTTTATCAAATCAGATAAATTTTACTTTTAAGCGAACCCAGTGCGTTTAAAAAGCTCTAAAATAGAAATTGTACTGTTCATGTAAATTTAAAGTAACGTAAAATCCTTTCAATTTATTTTTCATGCTACATAGGGCAACGTTAATATTTTTTGTATTATCTGCCACGGCTTTGTTAGTGCATGCGCACAAGATTTTTCGCCTTTGGCCTGGCCCATACAGTAACAAAGTCAACGCACGCAATTTTAAATTTTCTTATTGGTTTTTCAAAGTTATTTTCGCTACACATTTTGCACCACTTATAGTATCGCATATTTATATGGATTTAACTAATGAGGTATTCAAAAAATATTTATATAAAATAAGAAGGGTCGTGACTTTTTGGGCGGATCTATTTTAATTTAATTTTAGATTTGTTGCCAAACCATGATATCAATGCATTGCAGGCGAAAATTTCGAGAAATATAATATAATAAAAATTTAATTTTCTATTAAACTTCATGAATAATGTAAAAAACTATTGCTTAGAATTAAAATTGTGGCAATCAATGATTCAAAAGTTAAATAAGTTGTGTTAGAAATCAAAGGAGGCTAAGTTGAAGGAAACCCAAATTGAATTTAAGATTTTTTTCCATAATTTAGTCGAAAAATTCGCCGCAGGCCGAAATATTGAAAAAATTAAAAAATACAATTGTTATAGGTTTATCTTGGTAAAATTTCTCATAAATCGGGAGAAGCGGCTAAGATAGGAGAGATATAAAAAAGGACAAAATATAAAGAGCTAGAAAACAGAGGATTTTTGTTTTGCACTTTTGCAGCGCTGCTAAAAAATTAATTTCTGAAATAGCAAAAAAAATTGAAAAAAAAAGCTAGAAGTTTCATCACCCAGAGGATCAGTATCGCCATTCAAAGGGGGAATGCGGCCTCAGTGCTGGGGACCTTACCCGAAGAACAAGGATTGGAAAAAGTTTTTTATTTATAATTTTTTTTTATGATTAATTTTAATTTTGATTTTCTTCTAGTTTTGAACCAATTTTACAATTTTATAGCTATATATTTATCATTATTGAAAATAAAAATTTTTATAGGTTTTAATCTCAATTATTAAAAAAAAAGTTTGTTTGGGTAACCTGCTAAGCTGGGATTTTTGTTCAATTTTTTATTTTTTGCCAAAATCTTGTTATAAATACATGAAAATCTTGAGAAAAAAATGTACAAAATTCCATTTTTAGGTATGTTTTAACTACTGTTGAAAAAAATTGCTAAACAACCAAAATTGTGAAAATTTATAATTTAGAAATATGGGTTTCGTTAGCTACCACGAGGGACTCAGATAAGGTAGGATCTTGACTCAATTTTTGATTTGTTGTTAAAACCTGTTTTTAATGAACCACAGGCAAAAATATAAAGAAATTGATTTTTATTATGTATTATATATTGAATATTGTTTTATGCATTTTAAGTTTTATTAAAAATTGCTGAAAATTAAACTAAAATTATGAAAATAAATTATTAACAAAAAGTGGAATGGGCTAATATTACCATTTTTACGCTTAAAATTCTGTAGGCGAAAATTGCTGAAAATTAAACTAAAATTGTAAAACTAAATGATTTAAGAAAAGTTTGATTACCTACCAAGGGGGTGCTAAGTTGGAGAGAAATTTTGACTCAATTTTTGACTTGTTGCCAAAACCTTGTCATAAATGCGCCGCAGGCAAAATTATCCAAATGTTTTGATCTCTATAGTAAACGCATACCTATCTGGCATACCTAACCTATCTATTTTACAAGTTTTTTTGTCAAATAAAATAGTTTTATGACGCCTTATAAATCATTTATTTTGTAGATGATATGCGAAATATATTGCTTAAGCTATCCCCAGCAGATCTGCCTTTGGTCGGTTGGGGCCTGCACACGCCCCTGCACCTAATTATTAACATCGAGCGCTCTAACTGTATGATATTTTTTTACTGTATAGTGTTATACTATGGCACAGAACTAACTTTACGATACTACTGCCATTCGACGGATTTGTTAAGCGTTGCTATTTACAGTGATTAAATTTGGCTAAACGTAAATCTCGCTGTTTTTTAGTCTAGCATAGCTACACAGACAATACCTACTATTATGGCAACAGTGTTAAAAAAGAAGTTTCAGGAAAAGTTTTTATTTCGGTAATTTTTTTTTACTTTTTATATTGATTTTTTTTTAACACGTTGCCTGCCGGGCCGGTTTCATAAGACCAGCCTAATTTTTTTTTTTAGGGCCGCGCTGGCCCCATGGGTCAAGTAAGGTCTTCTGTAGAGCCGCTGGTTGACTGTGGAATGTGAGGTGTAAAGGACCAGGGCCCTTATTCTTGTCGGCCTGTGAGGTAAGTATTTGCCTCTCTCATTTTTTACCTCAAAGCAGGTGAGAAGTGAGAAATTTGTTCAAACTCACGGGCACGTGTGTCAAGAATACAGGCCCAGCGCGGCCTCAAGAAGCACTTATCTGTTTCTAATATCTATTTTTTTTATTGGCCTACCGGCCGAAAAGTCTTGGACTCGAATCTTGAAAGTCCCAGTATATTTTTTTTATATTTACACTTTGCCTCAAAATTAAATGTTTTTGTATAGCGGCAGTCAACTTGTTAAGGGTAGGATTGCCAGGTTTAAAACTCTGTTTTCTGGGACATTGTTATTAAATTTCCAGGACAATTGCTTGAAAAACAGGACATTCTCATTACACAAATTTATTTTTTATTTGTACATAGGTACCTACATATTTAAGGATAGGAAACAAATTTTGTCCTAAATGATAATTTTTATATTTATAGGAACAACAATTTTAACTACTAAACGTAATAAATAAAATAAAACCAATAAATTCGCTTAAAACATTTATTAAAAATCTTATTTGCATCATCGAACGATCAGTACTAGTACCAAAAACATAAAAACATTTAAAAAAAACTTTATTTATATAAATTAAATATTATACTGGTTTTAAAACTGGTACTTAGCGTTTGATTTTGCTGCTCTCAATAATTTTAAATTATTTTTAGCATAATCATAAAAATTTTTGCAAGGATATGTGTAGTTTACTTTGATCTGCAGATCAGATTTTACATGTTCTATTCTCACCTTATTGCGATGTTCTCACCATGCTGCTGCATATAATGAAAATATTCTCTCTGATTCTACACACAAATTTTACTATTGTAAGCAAATTTTTAAATTCCGGATTGGAATTTGATTCCTTTTCTTAATTGTTCCTGGTAATTTACTACTCTTGAAAATTTCTGGCAGTATTGGTTTCAAAACAGAAAATTCTTTACAGAGTTGATGTAAATCCACAATAAAAGAAAAGTCTGTAGCAACTTTATAAGAATCTTCAAAAGCGAATGGGCTTTCCAATGAAAACAAAGGCCAACAAAATAAAAAAAACATTGGTGCCTGAGATCTAAGAACTGATTATAGATATACTTAATGTGCTGATTCTAAAACTGGCAGCGGATTTTCTCTATCAGCTCTAGGTTTTGAGATAGAGACTAATTGAATTTAGTTCTAATAAAAGGCAAAAATAAATAAATCAACATCTCTTTAAAATCCAACATAGAAATTTGGTATTCAAAAGTAGGATTTCATTAGCCAAATATACCTGAAATTGTCCGTAAACCAATATTCCTACATCTGGTTAACCCGCATTACTTAATCCTATTAATTTAATTACCTATTTTATATTTGGAATTCCCTATGATCCGATCTCCCCATACCTGCTTAACCTCGACTAATTGGTTTTGGAAACATAGTACCTTTTGCTACCTTTATCCTTGTCGACTTAGTATATTGTGTAGTTTATGCAAATAAAGTTGTGTCATAATTTTTTGTACATTTTCGTCGTTTTATAGTGTTAAAACTAAAACAATGGCATTCACAAGCAGGCGTAGCTGTGTAAGCCATCCAGATGTTTTTTGTTATGTATGTGGCGAATACTCTTTGAAAGAAAGTAGAAAAACTATTTCTGAATTTGTGAAAAGGTCTTATCTTGCCTATTTTGGTGTTCATTTGGGAGATCAAGATAAATCTTGGGCTCCATATGTGAAAACATATGTTGATTGCGACAGTGGACAATTGGAAATAGAAAGTGCCTAAAATTTGGTGTACCAATGGTTTGGAGGGAACCACGTAATCATTATGATGACTACTATTTTTGTCTCGTTAATATGAAAGGCATAAATAGGAACAATCGACATAAATAGACATATCCTGATCTAGATTCTGCAAGAAGACTCTAAGGAAATACCCATTCTAACCTTCAGCAGTCTTTCTGAAATTCCGGAAGATGATACAGAAACATCAACGTCTGATGAAGTTCAAAGAATGCAATCAGAAAACGACAGTGAATTTGAAGCAGATTTAACAACTCCTCAGTGTTTTAATCAACAAGAACTGAACGATCTCGTGAGAGACCTTTAGCTCTCAAAGAAGTGTGCTGAATTACTTACATCCAGATTAAAAGAAAGGAACCTTCTTTATTCAGGCACTAATGTTACATTTTATCGTAAGAGAGAAAAGGATCTGCTGCCTTTTTTCACTCAGGAAAATAAGCTGGTATTCTGTAACGATATAAAAGGACTCTTAGAAAAAATGGGTTTGCCAGAATACACTTCAGACGATTGGCACCTTTTCATTGACAATTCAAAACATAGTTTAAAATGTGTCCTTTTACATAATGGTAACAAATATGCCTCAATTCCAAGTGGACATTCTACTACCATGGAAGATGAGTATAAAACAATAGCACAAGTTTTGAAACAAATTAAATACGAAGAAGTCTTTGGGACAGCAAAGCTAAAGATCAGCACTGCGTTAAGATAAATTGGCCTTTAAGAGATACTACGGTTCAAGGAAAACCAAACGTAGTAAATGAACCTTTGGTTACGAGAAAAAAAAATTTACTACCACCCTTACATATCAAGTTGGGGCCTATGAAACAGTTTGTAAAAGCGTTAGATCGAGATGGAAATTGTTTTGGGTACTTGTCACGTAAGTTTCCTGGGATTAGGACGGAAAAACCAAAAGCTGGTATATTTGGTGGTCCTCAAATAAGGCAACTTATGAAAGATTTACAGTTCACCACATCAATGAATGAGACTAAATTTAACACTTGGGGTTCATTTGTTCAAGTAGTTAAAAATTTTCTTGGGAATCACAAAGCAGACAATTACATAGAATTAGTAGAAACTATGCTTTCAAATTTTCAGATTCTCGGTTGTAACATGAGTATAAAACTTCACTACCTCCAAAGCCACCTAGATCGCTTTCCAAAAAATTTAGGTGACTGTAGTGAAGAGCAGGGAGAAAGATTCCATCAGGATATTAAAACTATGGAAGATCGATATCAAGGACACATGATGGCAGACTACTCTCGGAGCCTTCATCGATACTACACCAGTAAACTCCAGACTAGAAAGTCGTGTAAAAGAAAATTTGTAGGTGATAGTGACTAATATAAGTATGAATGTGTGTAAAGCTACTTTTTATAATAAATATTTAATTATATGTGTTTTTTTTTGTTACTGGCAATAGTCATAGTTATAACATAAAATATATATATAGAGGTTAAAAAAAGTAAATAATTCCTATTTTAAAAACTAGATCTGATAGACAAAATCTGACAAAAAGCAAACAATTTTAGTTGCACATGGCCTCTCAAAATTTTGCCTTTAGCTCTAAACAAACTTCGTTAAACAAATCTACTAGCAGTACCATGCGGAACGATGCCTATTTCTGAGTGATTCAGAGTTGGAAGTCAGAGTGTGCGATGGTGTTAAATGATGTCTGAATTGAGGGTGACTAGTGAATCCACTGACGAGCCACGCTGCTCACCCCGGGCGAAACATCGTTTAATTGTTTCTTCTTTCGCTTTGGTCTTTTGTGTGTTCCTTGTGGGACACTCATCCAATTTTGAATTTTCGTTCTTTCCTCCCAAGATCTTTTGATCTTCTCTTTTTTAGATTATTGTCGGTTGATGTAACTGATTTGGAAGTTTAACTTCTTGTTTTAATTGTCTTAGGAGCATATTCTTATTGGAAAGATTAACACGCCAGGACGAACCCGTATCAGGTGACTTATAATAAGTACCATGCGGAACGATGCCTATTTGTGAGTGATTCAGAGTTGGAAGTCAGAGTGTGCGATGGTGTTAAATGATGTCTGGATTGAGGGTGACTAGTGAATCCACTGACGAGCCCACGCTGGTCACCCCGGGCGAAACACCATTTAATTGTTTCTTCTTTCGCTTTGGTCTTTTGTGTGTTCCTTGTGGGACACTCATCCAATTTTAAATTTTCGTTCTTTCCTCTCAAGATCTTTTGATCTTCCCTTTTTTAGATTATTTTCGGTTGATGTAACTGATTTGGAAGTTTAACTTCTTGTTTTAATTGTCTTAGGAGCATATTCCTATTGGAAAGATTAACACGCCAGGACGAACCCGTATCAGGTGACTTATAATAAGTACCATGCGGAACGATGCCTATTTGTGAGTGATTCAGAGTTGGAAGTCAGAGTGTGCGATGGTGTTAAATGATGTCTGGATTGAGGGTGACTAGTGAATCCTCTGACGAGCCCACGCTGGTCACCCCGGGCGAAACATCATTTAATTGTTTCTTATTTCGCTTTGGTCTTTTGTGTGTTCCTTGTGGGACACTCATCCATTTTTGAGTTTTCGTTCTTTCCTCCCAAGATCTTTTGATCTTCTCTTTTTTAAATCTACTTGCTCTTCGCTATCGAATCAATCGGGGCGCGAACCGGATCGACAACAATATTTTCGGAAAAACTTTGCATAAAAGTTGGATATTTCGACGAAAAAGTGCATTTTAATTGCCAGCTAAAATGTCTGGTATTTTATGTCAGACAATAATGTTATGGTTACCTATGTAGTTGTGTCTGCTAGGTATAGGATAATCCTTTATAAACGGGCATAACCCTTAATTTTTTTAGTATTTGCCACAGAAAGTTAAATCAAAAAGTGAATTACACATACAATTATGCAGATTTCTTTTACAGATTCAGTTTTTTTGTGAACCACTCGGTACGTTAAGGGTGGCCATGAGGTTCTTTTTTTAGATGAAACACGCTGTATGATTTTAAAATTTGGATCCGTTGTTTCTTCTTGATTCGAAAAATAAACAATTATCTTTATTGGGTCTTCGTTCAACGCATTACGCTTATGCAACGTTTGTGTAAATTAATTCCATGACCGTCAAAGACAAAGGTAACACATTATACATTTTTGGAATCAGGAAGAAAAGGTCGATCCAAATTTTAAAAAAATATATAGGGTATTCCATTATGTTGGGAATTTGGAACCTTTGGTTGCACTAAAACAAAATTATGATTGTTTTCCACAAACCAAAACTACACTTTTTTGCACTCGACGCTCGTTTCAATTTTCAAACAATGTTTATCGTCTCCTGATGATGCTAACGTTGTTAGCGAAACGAGCGTCGAGTGCAAAAAAGTGTAGTTTTGGTTTGTGGAAAACAATCATAATTTTGTTTTAGGGTATTCCATTGAAAAAAGTAAGTAAATATTTTCGAAATGTCCTGAACAAATCCTATCTGGAAAAAAATATATATGTAATTAAAATATACCTACTTATTATAGTATGAAAGACAGAAGTAGATTTTAAAAGAATAATTTTTTATTAAAAAAACTTTTAAAGAGCAAACTTTTATTAAATGCATTCAAAAGTACAAAATAATTTTTTAGCTTTCTTATTCCATAATAAAAGCGACGGACGCAAATTAAAAATTTAACTTTACGTATCGTGTATCGGTCACATTGACGATTCACCTAAGGAACAATTGTATTACTCTATAACCTAAGGTCATTTTTAAGGGCTTAGCAAGCACGGCAATCTTACCCGTTCTCAGCTTTGGTTCTTCTTTTGTAGTTCTTTCTTTGTCACCGTAAAGTTAATATTTCTAATTTAAGCCCATCGCTTTTATTATGATATAAGAAAGACAAAAAAATATTTTCTACTTTTGAGTGCATTTAATAAAAGATTGTCTTTAAAAGCTTTTTTAATGAAAATCTATTAAATAATTTTTAGATTTGTACCCTAAATCGTCCATTTTGAATCCGCCATATTGAATTTTCAAAATCTGATTGGAAATTCGTTATCTCCATGCCCAAGTGCTCTAACACACCAAATTACAACGAAATCGGGCGTACTTCAACTGTACACCCTCCACCCCGTTCGTGTGGAGGGGAGCTGTCAATTTCGTCACACTATATCCTTGTGTTGTCACCACAACTATATAAATAAGCATGTCAAATTTGAAGCCGATCGGATGTCGGGAAGTTGGTCAAAATTAAGTTGCAAGATTCCACCCGAACTAACATGTTTACATACATTGCAAGTTAAGTAAAAGCTTGAAAAAATAAATATGTTGTATAGTTTAACGATCATTTGCCGTTACGTTATCGTTTATGACGTTTTACCCATTTTTACGTCTGTCTAAGTTTGATTATATTGATTTACATCCCTAAATATAGTAGTCGCGTTTCGATTGTACTGATTTAAAATGCATTCAAATAGGTGTTTTGATATATTCATATGCATTTTCGATGTTGATTTAGATTAGGTACTAATCGCGATTATACTTTATTTAAGCAGTGATAGAATGTGTGTTATGATGTAGAAGTTTAAAATATAGAAAAGTAAAACAAAATTAAAATAAAATTCTATTACGTGAAGTGTTTAAGTAAAAAGATTTACTGTGAGTTTTAATATTAGTTTTAAAATTTGTATACATAGTGTTTCAAATTCGAAGATCACTATGGGGATCTCCTAAACGGTAGAAGATACGAAAATATTTAAATTAGGGCAAAGTTGCGCAATTTGATGCTTTATCCGAAACTAAAAATAAAGTTTACAAAATCCGAGTAGTTCCGGAGAGAGAGGCGAAAAAAAACGAAATTTTCAATTTTAGTTTTTATTTTTTTCCGCCTTTATTATTAGAGTTGTCAAAAAAATGCTTGAAACTTTCTACAGGCACTTTTTGAAGATCTACCAGACGAGCTATTTATTTTTAAGATTTGACATTTCAGTTTGACAGGAGCGCTGTCAAGTTCATTTTTTCTTATGGACACATCCTTTTTTTTCTGGTCGTTTTGTTTTGGAAGCAAGGAAAATATCATTTTGAAACATTATTTTAACAGGGAGCTTGTTGTTTCGGGCTTAATGACCATCATCAGTTAAAAAAATCCCGTTATACGAGACAATATAAAACGCGCTTGTAGTAGTTTCAAAAATGGCGCCAACTTTTTCCAAAGATTTTAAAAAAAAATTTTTTCTATATTTTCCATTTTTTCTTGGTTTAAATGTCGTCTAAAAATTTTTCGTATATAAAGATTTAAAAAATATTCCAATTTTTTTTTTCAAAATTTTTCAATTTTTTTCATTTTTGTTTAAAAAGTAATTATCTACCAAAATGTGAAAACCGCGTGTCGCTAGCTGCTACGGTTCGTGAGTTATATTTTTTTTATCAAAAACTAATCAGCTCTGCGTCTGGTGACAAAGAATTTTTGTGCCAAATTTGATAAAAATCGTTTTAGAGGTTTTTGATTAACCCTGTCCCAGACAGACAGACAGACACCATCCCAAAATTTTTTAAATAACTATAATTTTGTAGACACAATTACAAGCGCTTTTTAAGTTGTCTTGTATAACGGGATTTTTTTAAACTGATGATGGTCACTAAGCCTGAAACAATAAGCTCCTTGTTAAAATAATGTTTCAAAATGATATTTGCCTTGGGTCCGAAACAAAACAACCAGAAAAAAAGGATGTGTCCATAAGAAAAAGTTAACTTGGCAGCGCTCCTGTCAAACTGAAATGTCAAATCTTAAAAATGAATAGCTAACCTGGTAGATGTTTAAAAAGTGTCTGTAGAAACTTTCAAGCATTTTTTGACAACTCTAATAATAAAGGCGGAAAAAAATAAAAACTAAAATTGAAAATTTCGGTTTTTTTCGCCTATCTCCGGAACTACTCGGATTTTGTAAACTTTATTTTTGGTTTTGGGTAAAGCATTAAGTTGCGCAGATTGCGGAGATTCTCGTGGTGAGCATCGAATTTGGAACACCCTGTATACCTAAATATAATTTTTTTCTTCAAAATTATTAAATAAAATTAATTTAAATATCTTAATATAATATTGTTTTTTTTTTCAAATAACTGGAAAATAGCCGTATGATTTTTCGTACGGAAAGTTCTACATTACAAGGCATATCTTTCGAAATATTTCCACTCTCAAGAAAGGACCTTTCTGTTCAATTTTTCGGTCCCTTGATCCTTTACCGGTCCCATTTTTGGCCAAGTTGGCTATGACTTCTTGTTGACAGCTTTTAGCTCTTGTTTTTTTGGCAGTTTTGAAACTTCTAAAAAAGCTCTATTAAATTAGTCTCAAAAGTTTTGTTTACAAAAATGGACCGAGAATAAGTTGAATCCGGAGGAAATAATAGAAGCTGTTTTGAGAGTCACTTTCGATTTGCTGCCTGAAAAATCTAAAGAGCGCTACCCGCGGAACTTTGATGCCTTTATAAACTGGTGCAAATTAAAAAACGTTAGAAAAATAAATTAAGATGTATTGGTGGTACTATAAACAGAGATAAATAAAGGACAAACCTAGGAATCTGTCTTTCATGAGTTGTTTTATTACTATTTTACTTGATAAGTTGGCCATGGTCCTCCAAAACTGGTCGTCAGTCATCACTGAAGTAGCTGTGTGAAGTTAATAGTCACTACATTACAATTTTTCTAATTTGTTTTACAATTTTGCAAAAGTTATTTGTTTTTCTTTAGTTTTGATCTTAAAAACTACTGGCCTTAGTAGCAATGGCTATCTAGCCAACAAGAAGCAGAAGGCTGACATTTCCTTATTAGAGGACTGTTCATAAATTACGTAATGCGGCTAGGCGTTGATGAAAGTGGTAGGTACTAAAATGTTTTTCTGATCGTTTGAAAAAAAAAGTACGACCAATACATGACCGGAAAGTGTCTTTACAGGTCTCCGTAAGTTTATCGGCATCTCTCTCCCTTGTAAAATGTTGAGTTAATTTTTAGACTTACTCCTGATCCGTTTCGCTAAAACGCGCAACCATTTTGTCTCCCCCCCCCCCTTCTAGAGGCTAAACTAAGCGTGATAGAAGGTTCAAACAAAAACTGGCTAACAAAACTATATTTTAAAATTTTCTCTGATAGTTTACTTAAAATTTTCCCCAAGTTATATAAGGAGTGTAACAAAAAACATGTATTCGTTAAATGAGACGCCCTATATATTTTGGCATTTTTGAATTCTCCCAAAAATCTTCTTTCTAAAAATACTGCATACTGGCACCTTATCTTTTACAGTATTCGAGATATTCGCGTTTAAAAAGATAATTTCTTTTAATAGCAAATACTTAGTACTATACGATACGCAAATAGTTGGCTGCGAAATGCAATATATTAATAACCAGTATGGCATTGGGTACAGTAGGCCATGGAATCACAAAAACAAATAAATAATGATATTTGGTATCATTTAAGTTTAAATATTTAACGTGATTTACCGCCACTTGCAGCGACTTTTTCTTAATGGAACTTTAAGCTAATGGTCCTTTAAAGTACCGTTAGTGATTTACGTATCTTGCGCCGGTTTTAATTGATAATTAAGCATCCATTAAAGCATATTTAGGTAACTCGCCAAAATCGGCCAATTAAAACAACTTTAAACCGACTTTAGTCAATTCCTAACCCCAATATTTCATGTTTTTTTATTTTGTATTTGTTTAATTTTGTGAAAAGTGGAATACCTCGACATACTTTATGAAGTTCTTGTGGTGGATATTCTGGAAGACGAATTAGAAGTGCTGGACTTCGTAGATATGGGTTTTCTCCGTAGACTCTTTCATAGGCCCAACTGTTACGAAGAACTATCAGAATTAAATTTTTTTAGAAAATTTCTCCTAACCAAGCCCACGATCATGGTCTTTTTCGAAGGGATCAAGAATCAACTGGAGTACCCAGATGATAGGTAGGGCCAAGGGGAAAACCCACTCATGGCATTATCTATACATATTAACATGGCTTTTTACTGGCAATACCTCATATAGCTTACCTTAAGCGGATTCAGAGTACCGTAAGGTAAGCGTTATGATGTAAGACGCAAGGAAGATAAACTATAGCAAACGCATGCTGCTGTTCATAGTGTTCGGTAAGCCGCAAGAGGTAAGCGGTGCATTTGCTATTTTTTATTTTCCTTGCGGCTTACCGCATACCTCGTACCGCTTACACCCGGTGCCTACTCACGAATTTTTCGTGCGTGCCCGCTCACGCGTCACATGACTGTCATTTTATATTGATATCATGTGACGCGTGAGTGAGCATTCACAAAAGAGTCGTAGATAGGAACCTGGTGTTACCTTACGGAATCCTGAATCCGCCTCTACAGAACTCTGAAATCTGCCTTAAAATTAAAAATAAACAGAAAAAATAAATTAAATATTAAAGGTTATGGCGATAATAACAGTGATGCCACCAAACAGCCAAAAAAATTTCTAGGTTAATGCGCTGTTGCCATACTGTTAGGTAGCTAAAAATCATTTTAGCAAAAGTTCCGCAAAAATTAGTCCGAGCAAGTCGTTGACAGTTAATGGATCTTTAAAATTAATTGGTTCTTTTGTTAATGGGCGTTTCCAAAAATGGCGCTGCAAGTGGCGGTTAATCTTGAAAATCATAAAATTACTTTAAAAAAGAAGATTTTGAGCAAATTAAAAAAATTGCAGATTATACAAGGTGTCCCATTTAAATAATACATATTTTAAGTTAAGTAAATTATTGGAGAAAACTTTTAAAAAATAGTCTTTTTAGCTAGTTTCTGTTTGATTCTTCATGCTTAGTTTAGCCTCTAGATGGGGGCGAGACTTATAATGGATCACCTGTACAACGACATCAAGTGCTTGGCGCGAAAAATAGATAAATCGTTTGAAGTGAGTAAAGCACAAGAAGTTTTTTTCAGATAAAACTTATTTAAGGATCTTGAAAGTCGAAAGAAATGGTTGCTATTGACAGGGACGATTATTATGTCATTTGCAACTCCGTCTTACGCTGGAAACATTTTAAACAATCGACGAAGTTTTAAGAAAATAAAGAGAAATGGAAAACAGACTTAAAAAAATACAGAGAAAAGAAGCAAACTTGCTACTTTATCCTTTTAAATTTATAATTTACAAAAAATGTAGTTTTTTAAAAAACCACAACAGTCGCCATATAAAGTACTTAGAGGACTTTGTTTGTGTGTGCCTGGTTAGATGTTTATAATAAGCATTTTAATTTTTTTGTTGTTTATCGTCTCCTAATGATGCTAACGTTGTTAGCGAAACGTGCGTCGAGCCGAAAAAAGTGTAGTTTTGGTTTGTGGAAAACAATCATAAATTTGGTATTTTAATTTTCTCAAATATGTCACAAACTAACAAACAAACAAACGATGTTGTATTTGTAAGCTTCAGTGAACTGTAGAGCTGTCAGCCTTCGACACTGTTGAGGGCTGTGCCTGTGGACCCTAACTACAGTATATGCCACTCGAAATCTATCCACATTGATTGACGTCAACTGTCAACGAGAATTTTCAGTCTGGCGTTTATTTTTTGTTTCTCCCTAGATTTTTGGCCACACTGATCACAGTATGGACAGGGCATCATTCAGAAAATTTTCGATTTCGTTTAGTTTAAATTTTATCATGAGTTAATTGTAACAGAAAGTTTTTGAATCATTCTTTTGCCATTTTGTTATTGTTATCGTAAGACAATTGATCACAGTGTACTAGATATGGCCAAGACAGCAAGTGTTGATTCAATACATAAACGTAAATAGTGCGAACTCTACACATCATAGAAGGGACTGGTTATGAAATCTCAAATGAATGAAACTCAGACATTGTTTGGGTCACAGGCATGGTGGACGCACCTACCCATTCATCATTTTCAGGAACACAATATCTAGGCATATAGACGCAAGAATAGCAAGATCGATAGATATCTGTTTTTTCAGAATTCTCTCTAATATTAGGAAGTAATTAGTTATTTAAAATCTAAAAACTGCAAAGCAGCCTTAAGGTTGCTACGAGCCTTAAGGCTCAAAATTAGAAAACATTAAGTTTATTATTACAAGCTTTTATTTAACTTTACCTCTATTATCTATATATGTTTCTATGTTCGGGTAAAAATCTTGCAACTCAATTTTGACTAACTTGTAGTCCGATTGAATTCAAACTTGTTACGCGATTATAGTTCCGGTGACAATAAAATAATATGGTAATGTTAGGCATTCCCTGGAGGAAAGAAAACGCCTAAGTTTGTCCGATTTCACCCAAAATTGGTATAAGTGGGTTTTTGAGGATAGGGAATACGAATTTTCGATCAGATTTTAAAAAATCAATATGGTGGTTCAAGAAGGACAATTTTTGGTCATGTTTTGCTTACTAATTTTAACTGACTTATACCCATCCGATTTTCTTCAAATTTGGTATGCGTTTATAGTTCCCGTGACAATACAATAATATGGTATTCTCAGGTAGCCACCTCCCCCTAACGCGGAAACTGGAGGTGGAAAAAGATATAGTTTGTTCGATTTCAATCAAAATTGGCATGCAGGGGTTTTTAGGAAAGAGTTTTATGAGTTTCTTATGGACGATTTACGGTAAAAATCTAAATATTAAAAAATAATTTTATATAAAAAAAAGTTTTTCAAATACAAGATTTTATATAATATAAAGTTCACTAAAAAGTAGAAAATAATTTGTAGCATTCTGATATTATAATAATAAAAGCGATGACCGTAAATTAGGTCGAGTTGGGTTGAATTTACTTACCCTTGCATTTCTCTGCGAACAATCATATAATCAATAACATAAATTTTTCGAGTTAACATGGCCACACTTTCTATAATGCGACCATCGCTTTTATTATTATGATAGTGAACTTTATATTTTTGCATAAAAGCTTAGATTTCAAAAGCTTTTTTTATATAAAATTATTTTTTTGAACCCATATTGATATTTTCACATCTGATCAAAAATTCATAATCCCTTTCTCTAAAAACCCCTGTATGCCAATTTTGATTAAAATCGAACTAACTAAATATTTTTCCCCCTCCACTTCCATCGTTAGGGGGAGGCGGGTACCTGATAATACCATATTAATGTATTATCACCGGAACTATAAACGCATAACAAATTTAAAGACAATCGGATGTGTATGTCAGTTAAAATTGGTTAGGAAAAGATGACCAAAAATCGTTTATCTTGAATCCGCCATTTTGAATTTTCAAAATCTGAGCAAAAATTCATATTGCTTATCCCCAAAAACCTTCGTATACCAATTTTGGCTGACATCGGACAAACTTAGGTGTTTTCCCTCCTCCACTCCCCTCGTAGGAAGAAAGGGGTTGCCTAATAATACCAAGTTATTGTATTGTTACCGGAACTTTAACCGCACATCAAATTTAAAGACAGGTGGATGTATATAATTCAGTTTAAATTGGTTAGCAAAACACGACTAAAAATCGTTCCTCTTGAATCCGCCATATTGAATTTTTAAAATCTTATCAAAAATTCCTATTCCTTATCCCCAAAAACTTCCGTATATCAATTTTGGTTGATATCGGACAAACTTATTTTATATAATATAAAGTTCACTAAAAAGTAGAAAATAATTTTTAGCATTCTGATATTATAATAATAAAAGCGATGACCGTAAATTAGGTCGAGTTGGGTTGAATTTACTTACCCTTGCATTTCTCTGTATTATAGTGAATTCAGATTTTTGCGAACAATCATATAATCAATAACATAAATTTTTCGAGTTAACATGGCCAAACTTTCTATAATGCGACCATCGCTTTTATTATTATGATAGTGAACTTTATATTTTTGCATAAAAGCTTAGATTTCAAAAGCTTTTTTTATATAAAATTATTTTTTTGAACCCATATTGATATTTTCACATCTGATCAAAAATTCATAATCCCTTTCTCTAAAAACCCCTGTATGCCAATTTTGATTAAAATCGAACTAACTAAGTATTTTTCCCCCTCCACTTCCCTTGTTAGGGGGAGGCGGGTACCTGATAATACCATATTAATGTATTATCACCGGAACTATAAACGCATAACAAATTTAAAGACAATCGGATGTGTATGTCAGTTAAAATTGGTTAGGAAAAGATGACCAAAAATCGTTTATCTTGAATCCGCCATTTTGAATTTTCAAAATCTGAGCAAAAATTCATATTGCTTATCCCCAAAAACCTTCGTATACCAATTTTGGCTGACATCGGACAAACTTAGGTGTTTTCCCTCCTCCACTCCCCTCGTAGGAAGAAAGGGGTTGCCTAATAATACCAAGTTATTGTATTGTTACCGGAACTTTAACCGCACATCAAATTTAAAGACAGGTGGATGTATATAATTCAGTTTAAATTGGTTAGCAAAACACGACTAAAAATCGTTCCTCTTGAATCCGCCATATTGAATTTTTAAAATCTTATCAAAAATTCCTATTCCTTATCCCCAAAAACTTCCGTATATCAATTTTGGTTGATATCGGACAAACTTATTTTATATAATATAAAGTTCACTAAAAAGTAGAAAATAATTTTTAGCATTCTGATATTATAATAATAAAAGCGATGACCGTAAATTAGGTCGAGTTGGGTTGAATTTACTTACCCTTGCATTTCTCTGTATTATAGTGAATTCAGATTTTTGCGAACAATCATATAATCAATAACATAAATTTTTCGAGTTAACATGGCCAAACTTTCTATAATGCGACCATCGCTTTTATTATTATGATAGTGAACTTTATATTTTTGCATAAAAGCTTAGATTTCAAAAGCTTTTTTTATATAAAATTATTTTTTTGAACCCATATTGATATTTTCACATCTGATCAAAAATTCATAATCCCTTTCTCTAAAAACCCCTGTATGCCAATTTTGATTAAAATCGAACTAACTAAGTATTTTTCCCCCTCCACTTCCCTTGTTAGGGGGAGGCGGGTACCTGATAATACCATATTAATGTATTATCACCGGAACTATAAACGCATAACAAATTTAAAGACAATCGGATGTGTATGTCAGTTAAAATTGGTTAGGAAAAGATGACCAAAAATCGTTTATCTTGAATCCGCCATTTTGAATTTTCAAAATCTGAGCAAAAATTCATATTGCTTATCTCCAAAAACCTTCGTATACCAATTTTGGTTGACATCGGACAAACTTAGGTGTTTTCCCTCCTCCACTCCCCTCGTAGGAAGAAAGGGGTTGCCTAATAATACCAAGTTATTGTATTGTTACCGGAACTTTAACCGCACATCAAATTTAAAGACAGGTGGATGTATATAATTCAGTTTAAATTGGTTAGCAAAACACGACTAAAAATCGTTCCTCTTGAATCCGCCATATTGAATTTTTAAAATCTTATCAAAAATTCCTATTCCTTATCCCCAAAAACTTCCGTATATCAATTTTGGTTGATATCGGACAAACTTAGGTGTTTTTCCCCCTCCACTCCCCTCGTAGGGGCGGAGAGAGGTGCCTAATAATACTATATAATTGTATTGTTTCCGAAACTATAAAAGCATACAAAATTTAAGGACAATCGGATGTGTACAAGTCAGTTAAAATTGGTTAGCAAAATATGACCAAAAAACGTCCATCTTGAATCCACCATATTGAATTTTCAAAATCTCATACTAAATTCGTATTCCTTAGCCCCAAAAACCCCCGAATACCAATTTTGGTTGAAATCGGAAAAACTTAGCCGTTCTCCCCGCTCCAGGGGTTGCCTAATAAAACCATATTATTGTATTGTCACCGGAACTATAATTGCATACCAAATTTGAATTCAATTGAACATGTAGAGGTTAGTCAAAATTGAGTTGCAAGATTTGACCCGAACATATAAACATAAAATACATAAAGTTAAAGTTAAATAAAAGCTTGTAATAAGAAATACGTAAAATATAAAGCCGGTCCAGCATTTTTAAAGGTCTAAATTGAATTTGAATTCATTAATTTTTGGGTGAGTTCGCTCACCAGTCTGGGTCTCTCTCAGGCATATTGAGTCAGCATCGCGTTTTCTTTGTTATGTTCGGTGTACAAATAAAAACGAATATCATGGTCGCCTTAACAGCCATATTACATAATAATATATTTTACAACCATAAAGTATCTCTGGCATCTTGCTGTTTCACTCTGGTGCATGTGATTGGTATGAAAGCGTAATATAAGGGGTTATTCGGAGTGATTTAAAGTTAGCAGTGTAGTTATAATGCTGTGGGGGCGTTTAAATTTGTTAACTTAAAAATCTGGTTTTTGTTCTATGAAAAGTGAGGTTATGTTTTGTCAAAATAAAAATGGAATGGAAGATAAATTAAAACAACGTTTTTTGTATTTCGTGCAAAGTTTTGGTTTTATTTCAGACTGGTTTCGGCATACATGCCATCATCAGTGAATACTAAAAAAGAATATTACAAAAATTAAAATATAGCAATATCTCAGTCAATGAAGTTAAGGTATTTACATAAATTTGTGTATAAAACATGGAATAGAACATCAATTTTTCACAAACATGATTATTGCTTGGCGGTGTTCGACTTTATGCAACTTCTGCGAGGCTGACTCGATTTTTATTCTTAATTTTTTTTTTTTTATTTTTTTTTTTTTGATTTTTTTTTATCTATTTACACCAGTCAGTTGTAGCGGGTCTATTTTTGAGGTTATGGTTTGACTTTTACTAAAAAGAGATTTTGAAAATTTGATTTCCATGAAGGGAGATATATTTGGTAGCTTTCATAGAATTTTTTGGTGTGGGATGTTCGTTCATTCGCCCAGCTGCCGGAGCGCGTGGTGCGCTCAGGGTATGTAAGGATTAGATTGAGGTGATTCTGGGTCTCTGGGATTGTGTTACTGGTGAGGATGGGGATGGAATAGAGTGGGGTTCGAATAAGCGACGGTGAATGGGGATAAAACTTCTTTTTAGATTTACCTGTTTGTTGAGGCAATGTTTCTTTCCATACCGATCTCATAGTCCTCGATAAAATCAAGTCTTATGTATCCTGAATTTGATATGTGGTGTACTATTTTAGCATTTTTTGTTGGGCTAAACGAGTGTTTGGAATATTTAAGATGGTGCCCAAATGGTGACTTGTCTGGTTTCTTTAAATGTTCGGTAATCTTTGTCTCCAAGTTTCTGCTGGTTCGCCCTAAGTAGGTAGTGTTACATGTGTTTTTTAGTATTCACTGATGATGGCATGTATGCCGAAACCGGTCTGAAATAAAAACAAAACTTTGCACGAAATACAAAAAACGTTGTTTTACTTTATCTTCACCTCAACGTGCAACGCAACTTATCCAAACCAATCACAAAAATGGAATGGACTGTATACTCAGTCATTTTTTAGATTTTATTTTGACTCTCGCGGACCGTTTAAAAAAATTGACCTGTTTTAGCTGGAAAGGTCGAAAACCGTCGGTACCCACCCTTTCAACGGCATATTTTTTTTTTCATTTAAGCTGTCACGGCCCCTTATACAGATACGCACTTAAAGGCAGTGAAAAAGTAATTAATTATTTCAAAGGCCACCCCAAAACTTTTCTTTTACTGGGCCCTTTGGTCATTTTAAGGGTGCTGTCTGCGGTTTGTTGGGCATGTGGCCACGAAATTCCAGGGCTAACCCTTTAATTATTTCGGTTAAAACAAATAAATACATAACAAGGCTTTTTAGGTAAAAGGCGAGTTTTGGTTTTGGTCTATAACTAAGGGTATGTGATTTTAAATTTAGAGGGAACTTACAAATAATATGAAGCAGAATTTTAAATAATTTTGATGAGATTATTATTTTTTTTTGCTAAGAATAATATCAATGCTTTTTGACCTTGTGTGTCGATGGTAGAAATTTCTTTATAGGTCAAGATAATCCAGGAGGTTTGTGTTTGCTTCTGTTTTGACTATTTTGATAAATTTATCTTAGTTTAAGTTTTTGCTCCTTAGAGAAAAAGTAATGTTTAAAAAGCAGCAAACCAAAGAAATCTATCCTTTTACTAAAGGTAAAACCACGACAGATCGCTACTAACCCTTAAATGCACCGTAGGCACTTAATCGCGATTGGTTATCTAATCCATTCTTTTTCTCTCTTAATCCCCCATAAATGAACGAAGAGGAAGGATAGATTAGCTAAACTAATCCGAAAATTTTTACGGTGCATCTGGAGTTAAGACTGTTGATATGTCAACTCATGCCAATGGATGTCGAATTTACATTAACATTCGTTATGGTCAAGCCGTCATGGTAATTTAATGAGTAAAATATTTTAGCATAATTTAAGGGTAGCGTTTTTGTTGAAGCAATTTTTTACTACGTTTTTCGCATTTTTATGCTATAATATTGCCCCCATTTTAAGGCTTTCTTCCCAAAGTTTAGATTTCTAGAATAAAACAATCAAAATTTTCAAGTTTTTAATGTTTTTTAGGCGTTCAAAAAAGTACTGACCAAAAACATTTTTTCTCTGTTAAAATGAAAAATATTTAAAGACAGAGGTCAGAATTTTAGAGGTAGATGGAGAGATAATTTAGTGACGTGCAAAAATTTTAAGGGGTTGTTGAAGAGAGACAGCAGGCTATAAAAAAGTATTTTAGGGAAATATGGACATAATTTAAGGCAAATGTTTACTAAAAATTTCTGTTATGTCATCTGTCTGTCATCTTGAGTGGTGTAGTGCATATTATTTTTATTTTGCAATTTTTAAAGTAAAGTAAAGTATGCAAAACATAAGATGGTATTTATTTATTTCAATCAAAGTTCTTTATAGTGTTTAAAATTACCAAAAAATGTGTCCTACTAAAGTGTATTTTAGTACATCTAAAAATAATTTAACAAGTATTCAAGAAAATTAATTTAAAGGTCATCATGGCTTAACCATAATGTTAATTACCCTTTATATTAATTAATTAATTAATCAATTAATTAATTTATTAAACATTCAGCAAAGAAGCTTAGTGATTACCGCCTAAACAGGCTAATGAGTCGTATGTTAAAAATATATCTATATCCATAAAAGAGCTTATGGAAAATGCGAATCCTTTATGGACGACACGCAGTTTGGATTTTGTGGTGGTTCGGGACAAGAGAGGCCTTGTTTGTCATTCAAGTCTTAGTTCAGTGGTCTAGAGATATGGTGGTGCCAGTATATGCCTGTTTCATAGATTATAAAAAAGCGTTTGTTCGAGTCCAATATGAAAAGCTCATAGAATCGCTGAAAGAAGTTGGTCTAGATGACCGAGATCTAAAGATAATCGCTAATCTATACTGGAATCAGACTGCTCAAATAAAGGTTGGCAAACACAATAATAGAGAATGCACTTCATAACTGCGAAGAGGGTCTGATCATAAATGGTATAAAAATCTACAACATACGATATGCCGACGACATTGTCATAATAGCAGATACCTTGGAAGGACTTAAAGAATTGTTAAATTAAATTTCTGCCAAAAGTTTAGAACCGCTTAACTTAAATGTTGGAAAAACAAAATAGATGATCATATCCAAGGAAAAGAACGTTAGAGGCACGTTAGAAGTAAATGGGCAGCAAGTCGAATTCGTAGATTCATACAGATAGTTGGGTAGCCTCCTCAATGAGGAATGGGACAACATGCAAGAAGTTCGTGCAAGAATTGAACAAGCCAGATCGTCTTTTATCAAAATAAAATCAGTGTTGTGTGCTCGCAACCTTCACACTGCTTTTCGAATTCGTGTGCCTCGGTATTACGTTTTTAGTATATTATGGCTTAAAAATACGATACTTTATCGAAACGCAGCCAACGTTCGAAAAGAGTATGGCACGTGAAGAAGAAGTTGTTAAAAAAACGAATGTTTTTAAAAAGTGCTCCAATTGGGCATTTTAAGCACCATAA
Organism: Oxystoma pomonae; assembly: GCA_963921995.1. Classification (NCBI taxonomy): domain Eukaryota; kingdom Metazoa; phylum Arthropoda; class Insecta; order Coleoptera; family Brentidae; genus Oxystoma; species Oxystoma pomonae. The sequence goes on from OY998165.1 coordinate 99,290,529, forward strand.
TCGGCAAAGTATATATTACCGATCAAATTCCGAAGTTTCGAAAGCAGCATCTTGACTAGACCCAACAACCACTAGGAACTGCTCTACTAAGAACCTATACAGACTCGTACAGGGGATAAATCTAATGGAGTAGTTAAAGGGTGCACAATAACCAATAATGGCTGCAGTGCAGTAACTCTGGTCAGCCACCAGGCTGGTCGGAGTCACAATCGAGGGTTTTTAGTCGGTAAGAATCTGACAATACCCGAGCTGTCCTGACAGAGGGATTAGACTCTGTCGGGTGAGTGGATTGGACCGGGCGTCTTAGGCAAGATTTTCTCTCGATAACTTTGAAAAAAAAAGCAGCATCTTCAAAATGAGAGATCTGCACAAAAATTCAATCTTGTTACCTGTAAATTTATAAAAAGTTTGCAACTGTCAAACAGTGTGACTAAATTCGAAGTTGACTTACAAGTAGTCTTTGAATTGATTCCAATGTAAATGGTAACATGCTTTTGGCATAGGCCAAACTACCAAAATTTTAAATCAATCAATGTAAATGTATAGCTGATCGAATCCCCGATTGATTTTCCGATCAGCAAGCAGGTAGAGCAAACCTTGGCCCACCAACTGTGTTTTCGGTTTATCAATCTTCTATATAGAACTTTGATAGTTTTATTTTAACATTAGTTTTATTTTAAAAATATATTCGAGGATTACTAACGACCTTATTCCCTATTTTGGCCTATCGTTACAATATAACTCTTAAAGATAACTCTTTGCCACAACAGCATCTTGACAGATCGCTACTGCACTCGAGCAAAATAAAGGTCGGACACGTTAACAAAGGGGCAAACAAAATAAACCAAAAGCACAATATATATGCCGCGGTAAGATTACAAAAATTTCGGCCTTTAATCTTTATATCCAAATCATCACTGCTCAAATTTGACGGCTTTCTTCAATTATTATTAGTAGAAGGGATTTGCATATAGTGCTTTCTGTAAAGTAATTGTCAATATGAAGTTTAAAGAAAATAAAACTTTTAAATAAAAAATTATTTATTTTAAGGACAAAAAGGTACATAGAAAATATCTAAAACTTACTAAAATTCTTTGTAATAGTAAAAATACCCAAATATTTATCAAAGTAAGATTAGATTAGGTTTTAAGTTTAGGAAAACGAAACTCGAGATTCGCTCGGTCAAAATTGGAATCACTTTCTTTTCAATTTGACACAGCATCTTATATTACTCTCATTGATCAACTCTGTAAAGAAATTGATAAACCTGTCATTTCGCCAATAACAAAACCAATTTTTAATGCATCTGGTTAACTAGTAGAACTTTTTGAATAAACCACATGTCCATTTTAATTTGTTAACAAAAAACAAAAAAGAAAAGAAACAAATATTTCGTAAGCTCAATTTCAGAACCTAACTTTCTTTGAGTTAACTGGATTGAAAATCTTAGATTGCGGAACGTTCAGATACCCGAGACCATCACAGATATATACTTGCAACAGCAGTGTCCTAGCATTTTCAAAGAAGGTTTGGGACGCTACACCAAATAAAAAGTGTCCAAAAAGGCCAGTCACTTACAATGTAAAAAGCTTAAAAGACTTAAAAAAGAAGGAGTCATCACACCAGTTTACTTTTCTTAATGCAAAAATCCAAATTAGTGCTAACTATTCCACAGATTTAAACAACTATGAGATGCTATAAAGGCCCTGCCCGTGTATTTCCCTATGATAAAAAGCGTCGCGGAAACCCCTGCGAAATACCAAGTTGGCCGTTGCCAATAGATTAAAGATGGACTCCAATACGCATGCGTTAGCTGGAAGTGCGCTGAACGAGAAATGAGCTGATTCGACGTTAAAAACTCGCGCAGGCTCAGGTCGAGCCGTCTTTAACCCATTGTCCATGTCGTGGCAATCTAGATTTTGACCATTACCGTGACGATTTTTTCACATCCTGCTCCTTTATATACCTAATAGTTATATGGGTTTAAATGACTCTTTAGATCGACATTGTTATCCTCTACCATTGATAGAAGAAATAAGAAAATCTCCAAGGGTATCTTATTTAGCAATCAATATTTATCCGAAGCCTACCTAAAAGTGACACATCAAACAAACTACTAAGCATCAACACTCACAAAGGGTTTTACAGATGCAACAGTTTCTCATTTGATTTTAAAATACCTCCTGGCACACTTCAACGGTCACAGCTCATTTATCCAAACATACAAATAAAACAATCATACCACAACAACTTGGGTCTCAAACTGGTAAGAGTACTGTTTCCAATTTGTTGATTTATAAGGATGAAATTCTGAGCGCCTTTAAAAACAAAAATTAAGAAGGCAGCATCTACACTGATTGGCATTTGATAAAGTAAATATTCGATTTTAGTTAAGTAAGTTGAGCGCATTTGGAATCGGGGGTAGTTAACTAGATTGGTACAAGAGCTTTTTTTTGATAACTTTCAATGTATTAAGGTCAACGGAGTACTTTCTAACTTCATTAATGTCACCTCAGGAGTCCCACAAGGTTCTCACTGTGGTCCTTTGTTAATAATTTTATTTGTGAACGATGTTAAAAATGTTACATTCACAATTTAAAAGTTTTGCTGATGACAAAAATATTTACAAAGAAATTAAATGTCCTGCACTCCAGGAAGATTTGTTGATTGGTGCGGATTAAACAAAAGAAAATTAAATATTGATAAATGTTGTGTCATATTATTTCATCGTAAACAAAAATATCTAGAGCACAACTATGTAATAAACCACTCATCATTAGAGAGGTGATTTGGATGTGTATTTTGACACCTTGATTCCACAGCAAGTGGTGCATTTAAACAACTAGGTTTTATTATGAGAAATACGACACATTTTTCATGCATTCTTTTCTCTAATCTGGTCAGATCTAGATTGGAGTATGATATAATTGTCTGGGATTCATATTATCAAACACCCATAAATAAACTTGATCGTGTACAACATAAATTTTGTAAATGTTATTACTATAGAATTGCTTTTAACAATCTATAAATTTCTTATAGCTATAGTCTAATATCTAGTCACTGAGGAATTGTATCTATGGAAAAGAGGAAAGAGTGCTTCAGTCTCTTATAAAATTGTAAATTGAAATTTAAGGTACCCAGATTTGTTAAACATAATTGCAATCGACACCTATCAAGGTTCAAGAAACACATCCCTTTTTCATGTACCCTTGCATCAGCTTAATTACGATTACTTTAAACCACTGTCTTATATGGTTAGACTTTCAAAAATCGTTTATTGCATTTAAAATATCTCCTAGAATACTGTGGTTTTTATATCAAATTAATTAATTATTTTCTCGAACAAAGATGGTATTAGACCAGATTAACCAAGAAACCAAGCTGTTCTTCAGATTTCACCACCAAAAGATATCGATACCCTTATGTCTTTCTTGGACGCAATCAATTACTATGGCAAATGCGTTAAAAATATGAAAAATAATCGATGTTACATGAATGAATTTTTTGATGTTCACTTTATATTCCTCGATTCCAAATCTAATTTATTATTCCGCTTTTTTTTTTGTTTTTCGAGGAATAGGTTTGCATGACTTTCAAACTGCTATAGAATAGGTAAGAGTTGAAACGAAAGTACTAATTGAACTTTTGAATATTTAAATAAAAGTAACCATTGGTATTTAGGTCATTATTTATACTAGAACTGTCCATCCAGCTGATTATCGATATTACTCAATGTTGCAAAGGTGTGCAGCCGTTACTAAATAAATATCGATTTTACAATGAAAAATTTTTAAATCTTTGCATTCTTTTTAATTTTGTTTAAAGCCAATTTTTTAACAAAAGCTTGAGTGAGTGAGAGATTTTGTTAAAAAAAAAATTGTTGAAACGAAATTTTCAAAAATTTCCGAGAAGAAAATCTGGCGTGTATGCGTTATATTTTGATAGAATATATAACGAGTAAAACTGCATATTTTCATTAGAGGACAAATTTTATTTAAAACATTAGGTTACCCCAGTGCTACCTAGAGGCTCGATGAACCCGGAATATAGGGTGGGTATAACCTGCTTGATAACGGTGTTGGTATAACCCTATGTTCACTGTAATGTATCATGTACACTTGATTTAAAAAAAAAACGCATACATGCAGGCACAAAATTGACCTTTCTAAAAGTGTATATTATATACGGATAATGCCTAAAAACTTCAAAAGTATGACAATTTGTCATATTGTTTGAAAAAGGTCTCTAAAACTGAAATTTTTTTTACTTAAAATTAATTATTTTTATATAAAATTTTGCATAATACTAAACAATTAGCAAATATAATGTTTTAGTAAAGTCTTTATTGCAAAATATCAAAATATCACTCGAGTAACGGATGTAGGTAAGAGGGCGGTAAACCATTTTGGAGTTGATAAAAGAACAATAATACGATGGAATCAGCGCTGGATTGAAAACAATTCGACGAATAAGAAACTTGTATTAGGACAAAAACGATGGTACACTTAATACTAATTATTTTAACTTAAAAAAGAACAAAATGAAAAATTTAGTATTTAATAGGATCACCATTTTTCTCTATTACAAGCTGCAAACGTCCGGGCATTAAAAATGTTAAATTTTAAAAATACTGGTGGTCTTCGCTAAACTGCTCAGCATTTCGTAGTCTCAAATTCTTTTGGTATATTATTTTAACGATTCGACCCCATATATTTTTCATTGGGTTAAGGTCAGGGCTTTTGGCTGGCCAAGGAAGTGTTTCTATATTATTATTCTGAAACCATTGGCGATACAACATTAGCCGTGTGTACTGGACAGTTGTCCTGCTGATACACAAAGTCATAATTTTCATGTAAAGCCTGTATAGATGGCAACATAACGTTTTCAAGGATTTCAATATATCGTTCACTATTGAATCTTCCTTCGATTCTCCAAAAAAAACCCAAACCTCTAGCACTAAACCATCCCCACATGTTTACAGAAAAATGTGCAGCTTTTTTAATTTGGTTTGTATATTCGGGTTCAAATCTAGAATTTGGTGGACGATAAACAGGAGAATTTTATCCTGCTGCTTGAAGACGATTGAAAAATTTTTTCGTCAGTGAAAACCACCCTCTCCCAGAAGTCATTATTGTTGTTGTTACATTATTCAGTGCAAAAATCACACTGGCCTGTTTTTGTTCTTCTGTTAGAAAAGGCTTCTTTGCAGCAACTCGACAAGAGTCTTCTGATTTCGTTACTCTTCTGTTTACTGTTGCTAAAGAACTCGGAAATAATCTTACATTAGCTGCTTCTACCGACGCTGAAAAAGGATTTTGTCTGAGATAGTCAATAAGTCTCTCATCTTATACTTCAGAACTTACTTTTGATCGTCCTGATCCATCTTTCCTATCAGTAGAATTATTTTCAATCCCGCGCTTTTTCCATCGCATTATCGTTATTTTATCAACTAAAAAATGGGTGGTCCCTCTTCTTATAGACCAGCCGTCTTCTATAACTCGAGTGATAATTTGAACTTTTGTAAATGTTGATATCTGTGGCATTTTTAAGGATGTCACACTGAATTTTAAGCTGTCAGGCATACTAAGCTGGTGCAACACCACTGGTGCAATACCGTTCTTAACTAAAAAGCCTGTTAACTCCTACCGCCTCAGTGCCCTTTAGCCTAATGTGGCTGCCATTTTTATAACCAAATTGACAAGTAAAACATGGATTTTCTGACAGTTTGGTGTCAATATGGCACCGATCATAGGATACTAAAACGAAAATAAGTTAACTGGCTTTTAGTTAAGAACGGTGTTGACTGGTGGTGCCTTATAATAGTAAAAAAATGCATGTATGAGTTTTTTTTGAAATCAAGTGTACATTTCGCGGCACATAAAACGCATACGCCGATTTTATATGCAATATGTCCTTTACGATTTAGCAACCTGTTCTCTTACAAAGTGTCAGGGTCCACTCATTGTATGTTTTTTTTGTCACAGTCTTGTTCAACTCAGAAATGTCACGATAGCTATCGGAATAATATAACTAAATTTTATCAAAATTAGATGAAGGTTGGTCTGTTCGTCGGGTTGCCGATCATTATGGAGCAGACAAGTCCACTATAGTAAGACTAAAAAAAAATACAAAGAAGAAGGATCGGTACGACGGAAGGAAGGAACTGGCTTGACCAAAGTTAGCACACCCTAAGATGATCAGCAAGTCACTGATTTCTTGGAAGAACACCCATTTTCCACGGCCAGAGAAGCAAAATTAACAGTTCATTTTCTTGGTATGGTAAGAACTGCACTAAGACGAATAAAGAAGTCGAGGCTGAGATGTCGTGTTGCAGCTAAAAAGATACGGCTAAGTAAAGAAAAAAAGCAAGCCAGATTACTTTTTTGAGACAGAAAAAAAAAATTGCGAATTTTAGGTAGGCTTTACCGATGCAAACATTTTTAGTCCCAACGAGAACGTATGGGGGCTTATTGCAAAAAAGTTATCAAAATCACGGAATGCTAACCATTTTATGGAGCTATATATATATATTTGAGAAAATTTATTTGAAAAGTTAGCAGCAGATGCCATGCCAAGGCCTTTAATTATTTAAGGAACTGTTGCAAAGACCAGATATTGAAGTTAATAATTTTGATTTTTGTTTATCCATAGGATGTTGTTCTGTGATCCTGTTTTCTAAACCCAAATCCTTCCAGTTCTTTCTTCTTTGTATTTTCCTTTTAGTCGCACTATAGTGGACTTGTTTGGTCCATATTGAACGGCTATTTGACGAAGGGCCCAACCCTCTTCTAGTTCTGCCAAAATTTTATTGAACTGCTTTATGTAAAATGATAATTTTGTTTTAAAAGTGTTTCACGTTTTTTTATATTTCGTAACAGCAACCTTAAAACTATAGAATTACTAAATATCGGTAAAAATACTTTCAGTCTCCTTAACAAAATTTGGTTATGTTGTCTAACAGTGTTAACCTACAAAAGTCGGTAGCAATAAGCAAGCAAAATTTTTAATACATAGACATGTGCCTAACTTCTGCTGTATGCGTTTTGTGTGTCTGGAAGTGTACACTTCTGGCCACATAAAATGCGTACGCCGATTCAACACCGTTCTTAACTAAAAAGCCAGTTAACTCATTTTCGTTTTAGTATCCTTTGGCCTATGATCGGTGCCATATTGACACCAAACTGACAGAAAATCCATATTTTACTTTTCAATTTGGTTATAAAAATGGCAGCCACGATAGGCTAAAGGGCACTGAGGGGGTAGGAGTTAACAAACTTTTTAGTTAAGTACGGTGTTGGCCGATTTTGTATAGTGTATTATGAGCCTCAGAACTCAGTAACCTTTTAGGTATTTCAAACTGACAAGAAATGTCACTGTCAGATTATATTTAAAATGGCCTCAACTTAAACGAATTAGAAAAAGCCCAAATTTTGGCAAAATTAGACGGTGGTTGGTCATTCGAAGAGTAGCGGCCCATTATGGACGAAACTAGGCTACAATTGTAAGAATAAGAAGAAAGTATCAAGAAGAAGGAACTTTTCGACGAAGGTAAGGCACTGGCTTGACGTAAGTCAGTACGCCTCGGCAGGATCAGCAACTGATCGACTTTCTTGAAGACCACACATTAACCCAGGTTAATTTTTCACTAAACTATTCATCACAAGAAGAATTTTGGCAACAAGTGGTCTTCACGTATGAAAAAATCTTTCAGTCCCACAATGATAGCAAACAAATTTTGGTGTATCGCCCGCATCGACGTACTAATTATATCCCGGCAATTCATTCATAAATCACTATTTATTTTGACCCCAACACCTCCCATATAGCCAGACAAAGAAAGAGCAAAATATGTAGCAATATAAAATTTGAAAAACAAAGAAAACCTGATTAGTTATTATCGCTACTAAATCGTAAATTATTCCTCCTTAATTTTTTTAAAATTTTGTCTATAGTGAAGTAAACTGAAGGCCCAGAGCCTAGCAACATTTTTTTCATGAGAGGGTACCACTTGTGACCTTTTTGAAAAGCTTGTTAAGAAAGAAGTTCGAATAAATAAATTTTTTTGACATTCGTCAACTCATGGGTTCAAAATTTTTAAAAACCTATTTTTGTCAATTGTTTTAGCTTCAAAGTAAACTACATATTTCTTTATTTACTATAATTGGAATATGGAAACTACCACACAAAGGTATTATTGGCGAAAAATTTTTAACACATGGGTTGACAGATTCCAAAAAAAATTATTTAATCGAATTTCTTTTTTAAAAAGACTTCTAAAAAGCTGCCACAAGTGGTACCTTCTAATGAAAAAAATTGGTATAATATATGTACTATTTTTAGGGCCATAGATTTTCGTACTTATAAAAAATACTAAGAAGTACAAACACGTCACGAATATATTTTTGAATTTTGGCAAATCGAAAGTCCTTTTATTTCCCTTTTTTCACTTTACAATTAAGGAACTAAAATGCTATTGCACAAATTTTAAAATATGTATTAGTATAAACAAACATTCACTTTATTTTCTAAGTATTTTTTTATTGAAAACATTAATAAATTGTAACCAAGGTCGTAGATATCGGCAAGAATATGTTTCATCATTTTCAAATTTTTTCGCCTCTTCTGGTGTTGACAAGTCGCTGCATCCCAAGTCTCCAGGATATTTTCCCTTTCTGAAATAAAAGATATTAGTACAGCATACCAGCGAAAATTTTAAAAAGACTGATACATAATTTTCATATTTAGAGTAAACTGCTTTAAAAATATAAAAAATCTGATTACACCCTTTTAAAAAATTTTACAAAAAGATAGCAGGTAATTTTTTTTAATAAAAACTTCAAGATTTTTCTGACGAGTAATCACAACAGGGAGGGTGTGAAATTTAGAAAAACTTATTTTTTTGTCAATTGTTTTATTTAAAAAAAAAACTACTATATTTCTCTATTTACTAAGCGAAATAAAGAAAATACCACACAAGGACATTATTGGCTGCCCATTTTGTGGCCCTCACTGAAGGCCCAGAGCCTACCAACATTTTTTTTTATGAGGAGATACAACTTGTGGACCTTTTTGGAAAGCTTGTTAAAAAAGAAATTCGAATAAATAAATTTTTTTGACATTTGTCAACTCATGTGTTAAAAATTTTAAAAAAACATATTTTTGTCAATTGTTTTAGCTTCATAATAAACTACATCTTTCTTTATTTACTAAGTGGAATAAACAAGAAGCTTGAAGCTAAAACAATTGACAAAAAAATTAGCTTTTTAAATTTTTGACATATTGGTCGACAGATGTAAAAAAAGTAGTGCGTTAAATTTCTTTTTTAACAAGCTTTCTAAAAAGGTTTCCCAAGTGATACCTTGTCAATTAAAAAAAAAAAATTTGGTAGGCCCTTAGCTTCCCGTTGGGGGCCCCAATATTTTTTTATGATGTGCGGAAATTCCTTAAAAAATCTTTAAAGAATCGTTTTTAGCTTTTTTTAAAACCTCGTCCCTAAAGCCGCTAGAAGCACCGTTCCATTTAAAGAATCCACCCTGGATATGATTTGATTTTAGTAACAAATTTAGAGCTGAGACTAGATCCCAACTCAACCCAGCCTCTCTTGGCATGTTACACACCGCAAATTTTATAAAATAATTTAAATGACATTTCAGTTTACTTTTTTTATAATTTTCACATTTTATAACATGATTTTATCAAATCTAAAATTGACGCAAGATCCCATCAGTTGATACCTAAACCAACCCAGTTTTTATTTTAATTTTGCATTTTTTTTTTAAACACATACATACATGTAATTTTTTAACTCTTGGGAGTGTAATGGTCAAATGATTGTTTGTTGTTTTTGCTATGTTATTTTTTAACAAAATTGAGCTTAGACTGTGAAAAAGTCATTTCAACTTCTTGAAGGTGAAATGAGGGAGAGGGTTCACTAATTAAAATCTTTATTTCATATAACTTTGTGAGTTTTCGATCCTATGTTGGTCAAAGTAGACATAATTAAAATTTATTATCAAATTTTGGAAAATAAAAGATCATTATATTATTAAATTTTTGTAAATTATGTGTTTCATAATCAAAAAAAACTTTTGCAGACAATTAAAACTAAAGCAGGTAAATATTATTTCTTAAATATCGCAAAATTTGTCAAAATTTGTCATAAAATTATCATCAAATTTATTAAAAAAAATTGTCATAAAATCATAAAAAAAATGTTTTTTTTCCCGAGTGGCCACTGTTTTATTGTGTATTTACTTACATTGCCTTTGATTCTAGTTGTTTTGAAATTTCTGTAGGACCTGCAGTTGCTTCCCAACTTAAATCCTTAGTTCACTGCTTGAAGTTTTTCATCCTCCCTGGAAATGTAATAATGGAACTAAAATAAACCTAGATATATTATATATATACCTTAATTTTAAGTATTAAATAATTATTACAAAAAAGCAACCAAGTCATACCTTTTTGTGGGGGGCTGCTGTCCGACCCATCAAGTAAACTCCGAAAAGTTGGTGGTTTCAAATCTTTTTGAAAGTAAAAAGTACTTTCTGAGGTGATGGAATCAGAGGGTAAATCTGAACTGTAAAATAAAATTAACAAGATAAGAGATATACAAATACAGGGTGTCCCAATATGCGACCCACTTTATTTGATGTACATACATTTTATTGCGAGTTGTGGAGCTGGTATGCTCGTGTATTAGAGAACATTTAACAAAAACGCCACTTCACAGATCCTAAATTATATATCAATAAGCATGTCATTTAAGTTACATTAAAAAAATAAACTATTTAAAAAGGAAAACCTTTGTATTAATTATAAAGTAGTAAAGCCTATTCATAAAGAAAAACAAAAGATGATCTTTTCTATTTTTATAAATTACAATATACCTAGTTTATTCAAAACTAATCATTTTTGTGAATTCTAATAGCAAAAAATCAAAAATATATATGTTCTTTCATGAGGAGGTCACTTTGCTTTTGTCACAAACTCTCCAAATATACAAAATACTTGACTACTGAAAAATATTGGTTTTTTATGCTCGCTTACTTACCTCTCTGTTTCAAATATGTCAGGACTTAATTTTGGGAAGCTTCCCAGCTTAAAGTAATTTATTTCATCCTTTCTAGTTAAAATGTCTTCAAAATTAATTGTTTTTATGCCGGCAGATCTTCTTCAGCCCCAAGTTTTTTGGAAATCTTTAAAAATTAATACAAAGCTCTATTACATACATGTATATACCTATAGCTAAGGAATCTAGGAAAAAAAATACAAAAAAAAATCACAAATAAGGCCCCGGAAAAAAAGACCATAAGACAAAATTTTTATAACTAACCCAAACCCAATCCAACTCAAGGTAGACCCACCCAACCAGAAATAATATTTTTTGATGTTCACCATAAAGGTATAACTTAAATAGAGACATTATGTTTACCATAGTTGCGATCAGACATAAGGTAAACAATTTGGCGACAATGCCAGATTGCGCTGAAAGTTGTATCTCTACAGGTAATGTTTTTAAAAACATATTATTTTTATAACTTCATCATTTACATGCAATTATGCAAATTCTCCGGTTTGTTTTCTTTTAAACATGGATAAACACCTTATTGTTATTGAAATATATAAAGAAATTTAGGTATATTATATAATTGCATTTAAATTTCCTTGAATCTTCACAATTTTAAATCAATAAAGAATTTATAACGTGGAGGTACATGTTATGGTACTTGAAATATACCTCATTTTTTCGATCAAGATATCACAGAAAATACCTGATATTTTGGCAGAAAGAATAATTCTTTTTATTTCCCAATATATATCGGGAATAAAACCTACAACAATGTGAGAACCTCGCTTTTGTACGCTGCTCCATTCATAATTTCTCTAAGGCGTTGTAGCTTTAGCATAATCGAGGTTTTGGTATATTTTACCGATTAATCGAGAGTTTTTTAATATTTTTTCAATAAATTTTTTAAGTGTTTTTGGCAAAAGTGATGTGACAAAGTGCATAGTGTGACGAAAACTGGAGCTTGCAGGTGAAAACCAAACATTTCACAGGTTTGTTATCATATGTTTTTTCGACGCCATCTTGTGATAGGCGGCCATGGGCGTGCAACTAGTGTTTCAATAAATACAAAATGTAATTAATAAATATAGGAAAGAAATAAGTTTTTTTGGGATATTTTTGCGAATTTGTGGTAAAAACAATATGGTAAGAACTTATAATTAATTACACTATATTTGTTATAATAAACCAACCCTAGCTGCGACATTTTTAAATATCCTATATGAGTAGCAAAAAAATGTAAGACGTGCGTATGATATTTATTTATAACTACATTCACAGTTTGATACTATCTGTAGTCGGCTTATTTTTTCTGCTGAGATTTGTTTATAAATAGTACAAGCGTTCCCGGTATAAATATAAATTTTTAAAAAATTATTATGTCAGACACAGGATAAAGAATGTATGTTTGTTACAACTTTTTATTTATAATATTTACATAGGTAGATACTCCACATAAGATTTTTTTGTATTTATTAAAAATGTAAAGTTACTTTTGTACGTATTAAATAAAAATTATAGTAGAGTGTATAAATTCCATTTTTTTTACACAACGAAAAACCATCGAAATACCACTATTTTTAGTCGAATTTGCTTATTTTTTCCACATTGGTTTTTTGGTAATTTGCCTAAACAGTGCGGAAAGTGATACTTTTCTGCACACGATGGCCGCTAATGGCGAAAAAGGCACTTTTGACACGTTTTTAGTAAAAAAATTCCTACTTGCATAAAAAGCTTCTGCCTAAGGTTATATATATTTGGTATTTTTAAAATTAAAACCAAAAAATAATTTTGTTTCCATGTTTAATTTAATCTAGTTCATAAATGCAACTAAAAATTCCAATTAGACTTAAAATTCACGCCATGCTAAAAAAATACTTTTACCTATGCTAATTTTTTAATAAAGTTTTGCAGGTCACTTGACATTAAATAGGTAAAGAAACTACTTCGCAAATGCGTGTGAAAAAGTCTACTGTTACGTATCAATTTTAATCTGGAAAGTTCAAGTTGCCACACACCGTGCGTAAAAAAATAAGCACGGCGTGCATAAAAAAGTGTCATAGCGTGCGTGAAAAAACGTTTAACGCACGCAATTTTTTTTTAAATGGTACTTTATGGACCAAGTTTTTAAATTTTGAGTTTGAAATGTGTGTTTTAAAAACTACTTTTTGATCGAGAAAGTCATCATAAACACTCGTAGAAAAAAAATTGTACTTAACCCTTGCGGAAGTGTCTTTCCCGCCCGAACTCCTCCCGTGCGTAAAAGTGTCACTTTCGGCACTAATTAGGCAGACAACTATCTGGAGAACATTTAAGAAATTAATATTTCCTATGTTATATCTTATATTTTCACAATGACAAATATAATACCTCTCCATACCTTCGATATCAATTATTAATTATAAGATTGTATTTCCAAAAAAATTTGACAAGTCTGAAAATAACGACCAAACCTTTTTACATTTATAAATAACGAGCCGCTTCTGGCCGCTGCTAATCGTAAGGTGGTTGGAGCATGTGTGAGGATGAGCATGTCTGGTGCAGCGTTGCCAGTGGAAAATAAAATGGTTTTCCCTAAATCTAACGACTGATCGCGTCTCAAAGCAATTTATGAATTACTTGATGGGTCTATTTTAGTTAAACGTCTTTGATTTTCACGTATTTTTGAATATGTAACAACCAATTTTTTCTCAGGTTTTTTGCCGGGATTTTTTTCCGCTTTTATTTTGATATTGCACAGGCAAAAAGCAGTATCTTTATCATTTGTTTTACACTAGATTTTGTGGTCTGAAACTCTTAAAAATCATATTGTAACCACACCCAAACAAAGAGCAAGAAGGTGCCCATTGTTCCCCTTTTAGTTCTAGGGCAATAAAAATTATACTACCATCAGGCTCAGATGTTTTATTTAAGTTTATTTACCTACAAACGATTGAATCGTATTAAGGCGCAATTACACAGACGAACATGCTCAAACAAAAGATCATGCAAAAGATCTAAAATTTTTTGCCTGAACATTTTTGTGAGCTTTTCTTTGAACATTTTGTTCCTGTAAATTTTTGAGCAAATTATTGCTATCTGTTTTGGAAACATATTTTTAAAGATGAGAATAAATAAAATTTCACATCAGTGATCAGTAATCTCAATTCTTTAAAAAAATGGAACACCAACTTTTATGTCAAATTTTTGTGAAAAAAAGCCGACGGTAAGCGAAACATTATTATTGGCTATCAGTTTTGTCACATGGATTAGGGTTACTTATAATATTTTTTTTCTTAGGGTTTTTCCTGGATTTTTTTGCCCGTGGGTTTTTTGGGATTTTCTTGTGAGTTTTTTTTATTTCCAAGGATTTGTTCCTAAATTCAAAAAACAACCCAGCCAAATTTTTCTTTTCGAAAAAAATTTTGAGTTTTTCAAATATCGGCAAAAAACTCAAAAATTGCACTTTTAAGCGGTAATCCGCGCCTCACGTTTATGAGGAGTGGTGGGGAGGATATTTTTTTAAAATATATTTTTGTAACTTTACTTTACCCTTAGCTTTGATTGTTTTTTTTTTAATTCCTCACACCAGATTTACCTAGTTAGTTTAAGGCCCCAACGGTTGTTTAAAAAGGCAAAAGGTTCATGAAAATGCTGAAGATATGCTTCCAGAACCAACCATTCTTCATCCAGAAAGTTTTATGTTTCAACAGGATAACTGTCCTATCCATACCGCACGCATTTCTAAACAGTGGTTCCAGAAAAACAACATCGAGGTTTTGCCATGGCCGGCAAAAACTCCTGACGCCAATCCCATGGAAAATGTGTGGGCCCTTACAGCAAAATAGTTAACACCAATGAATATTGTTCCCAGTAATTCCAAACACTTCCCAACTGAAGAAACGTTTTCTTATTTTTTTTTTGGTTGTCTGCAAAGACTTAGATTACTCCAATTTACTGATCCTGATAGTTTTTGTTGATGGATGGCCTCTGACAAAAATTATAAAACATCAGCTCAATTGGCGAAAGAGTAAGATAACGGTAGTCGTATAAATTAGGCTTTACATGATATCCTAAATTTTCATGACTGCAGATTTCAAATAGGTGCCTACACCTGAAAACTGCCGTTTATGGCAAGCTGGCAGGAGCGTTTCAGCCTATAAAATGGACCTATACTTGCCTAAAAATATGCTTAAAAAGAAGTTCAGAAAACAATTTCGATTAAATTATTTGATTCTACGGCACTGTTTATCAAAATAACGCTTCTTCCAAACTTACCTTTGAAACGAAATATCACTGTTCACATCGTCTAGATTTTTGCATAAAATATATTTTCTCAACATTTAAATGTTTTAAAAATTAAAAAAAGCACAAAAAACCACAAAAAACGAACAAAAATGCTTTAAAATATTCAAAATATCCATTTTAATTGTCAGCAACACTGTAACAAAAGTTTACGCCCTCCTAGCTCTGGCTAGTAAGAAGGCAGTTTAAGAATGGGAACTTTTACAAATCATACGATAAGTGTCGTTGCCTCAGGCGCCACGTTGCCGTTATTAACTGAAAAAAAAAATCAGTAAAAATATTTACGAAGGAAAATCTAATATAATAGTTGTAAGCTAATACCTAATAATTATCGATATACTTTACGTCGATGCTAATAATTAAAACTGTCTTTTAGTTCAAAACAGTACCCATAGTATTCCATTATATAACCCTGAAAATTTTAAAAAAATTGTACATCTATACCTTATTTTTTATGGTTCAAATACATGTAGGTAAGTAGTACGAGTTTTTTAAATCAATTGCACTACGTGTTTCTTATGAAAAAATAGAGTATACTTTTTAGAAATATTTTAATAAACCTATTAAAATAAAAAAAGGATTTTTGTAAAACGTGACAAACACACATTTATAATTTCCAATTAGACAACCACCACTGCATACAAGAACGGATTTTTTCCCAAAACACACGTTTTGTTTATGTTGGCGTCAGCATATTTTGGACGTTCCCTATCTAAGGTTAGTACATCTATCTCGAAAAATATATTGCTGGGAACGAAGACCGGGCTGCAAGATTTTCCGTGAAAGTGCGGAGTTGGATATCGGTGAGAGGATATGGGGCTCTTTTTAGAATCCATGGAAGATTTATGGCTGAGATTTATGTTGATATGTTGAGAAATATTATGCTTCTAGAACCAACCATTCTTCATCCAGAAAGTTTTATGTTTCAACAGGATAACTATCCTATCCATACCGCACGCATTTCTAAACAGTGGTTCCAGCAAAACAACATCGAGGTTTTGCCATGGCCGGCAAAAACTCCTGACGCCAATCCCATGGAAAATGTGTGGGCCCTTACAGCAAAATAGCTAACACCAATGAATATTGTTCCCAGTAATTCCAATCACTTCCCAACTGAAGAAACGTTTTCTTATTTTTTTTAAATTTAAGTAGTTTTAATAATTTCTTTTTGATTTTGAACATTTTTGGTTGTCTGCAAAGACTTAGATTACTCCAATTTACTGATCCTGCAGAGGTGCGCTGACTATGATTAAGTTATTGCTTTCCTTCTTTTCAATACTTTTTTGTAATTCGCACAATTGTAGTCTTGTTTTGTCCATAATGAGCTTTAAGAATAATTTTTTTCATTCAATTCATTAGTATATTAGTTTTTTAGTAAAGTGTGGCCAGTCTCCTTATGTTTATAATTACAGTGTCAAAAGATCTAACCTGCAATTCGAAAACGTCAAAGTCAGCTACAATGAGCAACGCAATTAGCAAAACTTAAATTCAACAGACCTGCAGCTAACTTCCGCTGTACGCATTTTATGTGGCCGGAAGTGTACATTGTTTTAACTTCTCCCTTCTTCTCATGGGAGGTGGTAATGTTACACTTATGTAATAAAAATCCGTGGAAATTTTGACACATTTCATGCAATTTCCAAAGATTTCCACTTATTAATCTAGAAAAAAATTTATTACTATTAATATGCAAAAGGTATATTCTTTTAAAAATTTGTTTGGTGACATATCATATTTTCTTAACACTTTGTTTAGCATTTTAATAACGGAATAGAAACAAGGTTTGGCGCAATTCCAGCAAACATTTGCTTTGCATCGGTGTACAAAATGAAAGGATTGAGCGACGACCTTAAAGGTGTAATATACCTAAAAATATTTTTAGGTATACATAACAACTATAACATTAACAAACAAATATTTTTTGCAAAGGGATAGGGCTGAGTAAAAGAAATGGATGGGATAAGAGGCGAGAGGTGAAGAGTTAAAGAGGTGAAGGGGAGAAGGAAAATTGGAGGGGGAGGTGAGGTGGAAGGTGGAATATGGAACGAAAAAGGGAAAGCTATAACTTTGAAAACGCGAATAAAGTCGCAAGCGGTTTAGAAAAAAAACAAAAATATGACCAGAACCGCAGTCTTGTCCTCATAACCAAAATCTGTGATGAATCCTCTGCTTAACGACAGGCCCGATACACGATACTCTGATGCAGGTCAAGTGCTTGTCCATATAGCAATTCCCTTGCCAGGATTTCTGTGTAATTCATTTATATATATGACGTAATTCTTTTTAGACAAAAATTACCTTGTGTGTTTACAAACTTAAAATCTTGCAGTCAAACAAAATATAAATATTAGGCCTAAAAAGACAATAAAACCGTCAGCTAACTTATTCTAATGCGTCAAATATTTGCCTGCTAGGAGGTTGGATGGATGGGCACCTTTGATGCAGGTTAGTAGTAGTAGTAGTATTAGAATAAGGGGGGGCTCCCGGCCCGGCGACTAGTCTCTACGCGAGCCCTTTTTGCCATCCCCCAGAGCTTCCCCCTCATTCTCTTATTCCCCCACGGTCGAACCTTCCCGTCCTTTGGATAAAGGTCAGGATATCCGACCATTTCAGCGTCGGAAAGTGTTCCGTCTCGAACACTTCCTCTCCGAAGATTCCCTCTCTGATTCCTCTGTAGATCGGACACCTTGCAAGATAGTAGTTTGAGGATTCATCCTCTTCCCAGCACTCTCCGCAAGTGAGTCCTGCACTACCTTCATCCTTGCTAGGTGCATCCTCTAAGCATACCAGGGATGTTCAGGAATGTTCTCTGTCCACAGTTTTGATATTCCCAGAATATCCTGGCAAAACATTCATAGAATATTTTCGCAGGATTTTCAGTGCACATTTGTGAGCTTGAAAAAAATATGTTCTCTCACAAAACACCCTAAAAAAATTTACAAAAAGTTTTTAAACAGCGATGGGATTCGAACCCTCAACCTTCCATTAAACTTTTCCAACCACTTAACCTTAACTGTCCTAAACCTTTTACGCTACGGGCCCTTATAGGAGAAATTATATATCAGCGGGGTATAACCTTTTGGACACTATCTTCTGTTAGAAGAGCACAGTGAATTGTTTTTTTCTACATAAAATCAGGGTCACTCCCGAACGGCTCAAGGGATTTTCATAATTCTTTTATTATGGGATAAAATATTACCCCCCTTTCCGAATCCTCCCAAACGGTAGTGTAAGGGGATTACGTTATTTGTTCAATGCAGGATAACTCCAGAACGGCTCAACCGATTTTCATAATTATTTTTTTATTGGAAGTAAATATTAGCCTACCCCAACAAGCTTTTTCAACTAAATAAAATCTTAAATTCTGCTGCATATGTATGATCGGAGATAGAAAAATATTACTTCCATCAAAATGGTTTTTTCTTGTAACTAAAAATAGAGAATTTTTTTCAATAAAAAGGACACTTGCAGCGACAGATAAAAATATCCCGAAATTTTTTTTTAACGCAGCTATCAGAATAAAAAACGTTGCAATATTGTGTGATATTTTTAGGACTTTGGTAGAACATTGGTAGATTATCCTCACTAGAACATTCGCTGAATGTATTACCCAGGATATTCCCAGAATATCCCTCAAATGTGCTATCAATATGCAAATATAGGGACCTTATCAGAACATTCGTGGAATAGCCTGTACTGTTCAGGATGTGTAAGAATGTTTTTGGAATGTGCTGTGCGTATCCAAAAGGACGGACATTTTACGGAAATTGGCAGAACATTCACGGATTATCCTGCACAGAATATTCGCGGGAACGTATTGTCAACGTGCTGTCAATATCAAAATGGAAGGGCATTTTCCGGACTGGTAGAAGAATCAGAGAATATTCTGCATGGAATATTCGCTGAATGTACTGTCGAGGATATCCTAAGAATCTTTATTAAATGTGCTGTCAATGTTCAAAAAAGGGCATTTTTCGGACTTTCACAGAACATTCCTAGAATATCCTGCATAGAATGGTACTAGGTAGGATATTCTGAAAATGTCTTTTAAATGTGCTGCTCCTGTGCTAACTTGAAAGTTATCCAGAGCTCGTTTTTGGAATATCCTACAAATATACTGTGAATGTGCCAGAACATTCAGACATTCACAGCACCTTACTGGGATATCCCTGGAACATACGTGCTATTTACTTAGAAGTTTTTAGAGGTGGCATTTTTAATATTTTTTTTTATTAATAATAATAATAGCTAAAGTATATACAGTACACTGGATCGCACGTTTACGGTCATTACACGCTCAGATGCATTAAGACACACGCCTTCGGCTCACGTCTCGAACTTCATCTTTGTCTGTAATGACCATCATAACGTACTTATTATGTAAACTACTATTATAGGTATGTATTATACACTTACCAAAAATAAGACGTTTTCAATGCCACGTGGGATAAATTAAAATTATTTTCTGGTAAAACCACCTTTAACGTTAGCAAATATGCAATCTTGCAGTGGAAAAAATTATGCATAACCAGACTCGAAAAGAAATCCAACTATAACGAGCTTGGTCTAAATTTTCCATCGCGATCCTATAATATTTTCTAGCCCGCTTTCTTTTCATGGTTCTGCATAAGAATGGCAAATTTCCGGCATGTTTGCTCGGTTTCTGTACCCCGGATTTAGCGCGTCACAGAAGAACTTTTTCCGGAATTGCGGCGGGGCATGTTTTAATTTGAGTAAACACAGTCTAAGCTATGGATACAGCAATATTTTTGAGTCTTTATAATCTATCAGAAATTTTGATCTTATGAACAATTCATTTTAAGAAACGTAATTTGTCAAAAATTTTTTCCGTCAGAATCTTCATTTCTAGAATAAACTCTTCGTAAGAACATTTTTTTTATAGTGGGGACGTTAGTGAACGATTTCAGGGTAAACCTTGATTTTCAACCTGAGGGGTTGAGCTTTTGCACACTAAATGTACATTTGATTTAAAAAAAACGCATACATGCAGTCACAAAAGTGACTTTTCTAAAAGTGTATAATATATAAGGGCTACCAGCTTAAATGCCTAAAAACTTCAAAAGTACGACAATTTGTCATATTGTTTAAAAAAGGTCTCTAAACCTGAAAATAGTTTTTTACTTAAATTAAAGGCAATCTTATTTTTACATTAAATTTTGCATAATACTAAAAAATCGGCAAAAATAATGTTTTAGTAAAGTCTTTATTGAACAATATCAAATTATCACTCGAGTACCGGACAAAGGCTGTTCTATAAAGAGGTAACCCATTTTGGAGTTGATAAAAAAATAATATAATGGAAACAGCGCTGGATTGAAAACCATTCCACGAATAGGAAACTTGGATTAGGACAAAAACGATGGGAAACTTAATACTAATTATTTTAACTAAAAAAATAACTAAAATAAATAATTAAGTATTTAATTGGGCATTGAAAAGGTTAAATTTTAAAAATACTGATGGTCTTCTGAGAGCTGATCCAATGCGCGATAAATAGCATCGCTTAACTCTTCAGCATTTCGTGGTCTCCAATTCCTTTGGTATATTATTTTAACGATTCGACCCCATATATTTTCCATTGGATTAAGGTTAGGGCTGTTGGCTGACCAAGGAAGTGTTTCTATATTATTATTCTGAAACCATTGGCGAACAACATTAGCCGTGTGTACTGGATAGTACAGATGGCAGCATAACGTTTTCAAGGATTTCAATATATCGTTCACTATTGAATCTTCCTTCGATTCTCCAAAAAAAACCCAAACCTCTAGCACTAAACCAACCCCACATGTTTACAGAAAAATGTCCAGCTTTTTTAATTTGTTTTGTATATTAGGGTTCAAATCTAGAATTTGGTGGACGATAAACTAAAATTCTCTTGCTGCTTGAAGATGATTTAAAATTTTTTTCGTCAGTGAAAAGCACCCTCTCCCAGAAGTCATTATCACGAAGTACGTTGTCGCAAAAATCACTCTGGCCTGTTTTTGTTGTTCTGTTAGAAAAAGCTTCTTTGCAGCAACTCGACAAGAGACTTCTGATTTCGTTACTCTTCTATTTACTGTTGCTAAAGAATCCGGAAATAATGTTACATTAGCTGCTTCAACCGACGTTGAAAAAGGATTTTATCTGAGATTGTCAATAACTCTCTCATCTTGCACTTCAGAACTTACTTTTGGTCGTCCTGATCCATCTTTCCTATCCGTAGAATTGTTTTCAATTCAGCGCTTTTTCCATCGCATTATCGCCATTTTATCAACTCCAAAATGGGTGGCCGCTCTTGTTAGACCAGCCGTCTTCTATAACTCGAGTGATAATTTGAACTTTTGTAAATGTTGATATCTGTGGCATTTTTAAGGATGTCATACTGAATTCTAAGCTCTCAGGCATACTAAGCTAGTGGTACCTTATAATATAAATTTTGTGGCATAGGAAAAAACTCATACATGCCACAAAATTTAGCTTTCCTTTAGTGTATACTATTATAAGACACCACCAGCTTAGTATGCCAGATAGCTTAAGATTCAGTGCGACATCCTGGCATTAAAATGGATATGACTGTTAAAGCAGCTATAATATTCGTTCTTATTTGTACTTTAAACAAAGAAAACGCGATGCAGACCCAATATGCCTGAGAGAGACATAGCCTGATGAGCAAAGTCACCCAAAAAATAATAAATTCGAATTAAATTTAGACGTTTAAAAATGCAGCACCGGCTTTTAGTTTCGCGTATTTTTTATTACAAGCTTTTATTTAGCTTCACCTCTATGTATATATGTTTATATGTTCGGTTCTAGATGTCCGATTGAATTCAAATTTGGTATGCGATTATAGTTCCGGTGACAACGATAATATGGTATTATTAGGTACCTCTGGAGGGGGTATACGGGGTATACGGGCGGTTCTTCTTTAAATATGGTATGTGCTTATAGTTCCGGTAACAATACAATAGTATTATTAGGCAACGCCCTCCCCCCTACGAGGGAAGTGGAGGGGAGAAAACACCTAAGTTCGTCCGATGTCAACTAAAATTGGTATACGGATGTTTTTGGGGATGAGGAATACGAATTTTTGACCAGATTTTGAAAATTCAATATGGCGGATTCAAGACGGACGATTTATGGTCATGTTTTGTTAATCAATTTTAACTATATTTTATACATCCGACCGTTTTCAAATTTCGTGTACGCTTAAAGTTCCTGTAACAATACAATAACTTGGTATTATTAGGTAAATAACTACGAGAGGAGTGGAGGGGGGAAAACACCTAAGTTTGTCCGAATTCTACCAAAATTGGAATACAGGGGTTTTTGAGTTAACGAATACGAATTTTTTATCAGATTTTGAAAATGCAATATGGCGGATTCAAGATAACGATTTTTGGTCATGCTTTGCTAACCAACTACTTTTTAGTAAATTTCATATTTTAAAAAAGCTTTTATTTGAAAAGCTTGTTTTATACAAAATTATTTTTAAATTTTTAGATTTGTACCCTAAATCGTCCATTTTGAATCCGCCATATTAAAATTTTTAAATCTGATCAAATCTTTTTCCCCCACCACTTCCCTCGTTACGGATATATACCATGCCATAACATCCCAAATCAAATTAGCATTACATTACCAAAAATCGTCCATCTTGTATCAGCCATATTCAATTTTTCGCTATCCTCAAAAACCTCCGTATACCAATTTTGGTTGAAATCGGGCAAACTTAGACGTTTTCTTCCCTCCAGGGTGTGCCTATAACAATACCATATTATTGTATTGTCACCGGACCTATAGTCGCATACCAAGTTTGAATTCAATCGGACATCTAGGAGTTAGCCAAAATTGAGTTACAAGATTTGCCCCAAACATGTAAACATACATACGTAATAGATGTAAAGTTAAATAAAAGCTTGTAATAATAAACTTTACGTTTTCTAATTTTGAGAAAAAAATTATTTTGGAGGTGGTTGAGGGGGTTGATATATGTGAAAATTCATAAGTTTTGATCCAAAAGTGTAAATTTATAACGACTATCTAAAAACTGCATATTCGTAGTAGACTTAAGGCTGGATTCGCTAGTCACCCTCAATCCAGACATCATTTAACACTCTGACTTCCAACTCTGAAACACTCACATATAGGCATCGTTCCGCATGATACTTATTATAAGTCACCTGATACGGGTTCGTCCTGGCGTGTTAATCTTTTCAATAGGAATATGCTCCTAAGACAATTAAAACAAGAAGTTAAAACTTGCAAATCAGTTACATCAACCGAAAATAATCTAATTTATATTGAGATTCTTTTCGGTTGATGTAACTGATTTGGAAGTTTTAACTTCCAGCCTTAAGGCTGCTGCAAATTTGCAGTTTTAAGATTTAAAATAACAAATTACTTTCTAATATTAGAGGGAGTAGTGACAAAACACTAACGTGCTCCTAAAAATGACCAGTGGGAGGGCGTGTCCAGCATGTCTATGCCCCAAACAATGTCTGAGGTTCATTCATTTGAGATTTCATAACCAGCCCTTTCTATAATGTAGAGTTCGCACTATTTTATTTACTATTATTAGCAAACCTTTCTGACTTAAAATCTCTCTAAATAGAGGTTATAAGTCACGGCATGTCGTAAACGCAACATACGTTACGCAGAGAGGATACGTCGCCTAGTTACGACGAGCTAAAAAAAGCTTAAAGCAACGAACGCTTCTTGCGTATCTTGTAAATTGGTTAAGTAGTCGAGCAGAGGGCGCTCTCATTTGCTTTGTTTTTTATAAGATAACCTAAAAATTGTCGTGTTCTGTTATTTTTTTTACATTTAAAAAATAGAAAGCGTTCTTAGTGTCTTTATTTTTATTGACGACGATGAAGAAAATTCTCCGTGAAGTGGCGCTGCTTTTGGGAATAGAGCAGCCCGTTGGAGGGTTCAAATTTGATTGACGTGGCGGAACCAGAATATTTGACGCTGTTTAGGTAAGAAAAATACCACCTACCTCGCCTCGCTAGATGCCTGAGAATACCAGGGTACCGATTCTGGAAGTCATAGAAAGTGATCGTCCGCCTGAGAGAAGAAAAGTAGTTTCAACCAATAAACGCGCTTAAAAGCAGTGACGAGACGATCAAATAATCACCAAACTACTATGGGCATGCGCAGAGCTGCCTCGAACAACATTTTTTGAGCGAAGCCGTTCTCTCGACTAGACCCAGTAGTTGGGAGTTGTAGGAAAGCTCGTGTGAAAAACGTTAATCGTATTATTTCAGAGCACGCTATTGGACGAAACCATCACGTGATCGAACTCGGTAATGCGCATGCTATGGCAAACTTGACAGTCTTTTAGAGTAGGACTCGCACAGTGGTCGATTTTTGTAAAAACGCGGATATTAAAAAAAACTTCCATGTTGTAATTTAATCGTACAAAATATTTAGTTTTATTAAAAATTTATTCTTATTTAGCTGATACACAAGATGATCCTGTGAATTTTCACATTTATCTAAGATAATTTTTAGAGGTAAAAGATATATATTTATTAATTAGCTAATTTTGTGATGGTGGTATGAGGGGGGAGCTACGAAAGACATGTAGATTCAAATACGATTAGAGCTTGAATGCGTTTTATTTAGCCAAAAATGTTGGGATGTCAAATACAGTTTGAATATAGCACTGATGGTCGCGTGACTATTTAAAATTGTCCAGTCACGTGATAATTTTGGTTAAAGTTAAAGTCACATGATATTTTAATTTTAAGCTCACTTCACAAAATTAAACTAAAAATTTTAGTTTGCAACAATCAAATTTACTTTAAAGTAATTGACACAATATATAAATGTTACAGTATACTATGTATACAGACCGCTTCAAGCTACTACGAACATAGGGGGAATCAAGTGCAATTTACTCTCCGTGCCGTACGACCGAGGTGGATTCGAAGCACGCTGCAGTGTTATCTTTTGGAAATTCATTTTGTTTTTATTATTTTGTTTTATTTCTGCCTTGCTCGAGAAACAGATGGGTAAGTTCTTAATTGAAATAATACATTTTTAAAACTAAAAATGGATGTCTACGAAGTTGCCGAAAAAGTGCAGATGGTCAAATGGTCAAATCGTCATAACCCAACACACGTTCGATATTGGTCGAGGGAAAATTTGCATTTGTTTTTGACGTAAGAACACAGTATCCCCAAAAACTAAATGTTTGGGGGGGTATTGTAGGGGAACACGTAATTGGGCCATTTTTTATTAACGGCAATTGCAATTTGAATGGTCCTAGATATTTGGATCTACTGCAGCAGCACATTATTCTAACTGCTAGGCAGTTGTTAGGTGTAAGATTTGGTGAAACATGGTTTCAACAAGATGGTTGTTCCGCTCACAATGTTGGCCTTGTTAGGGAATATCTTGATAATGTATTTCCTAATCGGGTTATAAGTACACGGGGAACTATTTTATGGCCAGCTCGATCTCCCGATCTTGCTCCTAATGACTTCTATCTGTTTTTGAAGAAGCTTTTCAAATTATCACCTCTAACATGCTTGGAAACGTTAGATGGGGTTTTTATAGTAGGCTCGGATATTGTCTAGCCGAGCTAGGAGGACTTTTCGAACATTTGCTTTAATTTTTTTTTGACTGGGAGAATCTTTTTGGTTTTTAGAATGTATTGTTTTATTTTGAGAACATGCCTTTATTTTTTTTCTCCTTATTATTTGCATTGTAACACGTCGTCACTGATAAATCTGAGCAGTTGACAATAAAACGCTCTTATTTATCAGTGACAAAAAATAAGAAAATTACGTTATAAAAACTTGCGTATTTATTGACCAAATTCCGGTTTCATTGACTACGCTCCACACAGCACCGTGGTTAGAGGTGTACTAAATACAAGACGAAAGGCGGCGAACGGCAGCGAATGGCGATCGGAAGCCTGAGTGTTGGTTGCTTCACTGATAGGAGTGCGGTATCTCTGCATTTACGTACACTGGCAAATTAGACTTCCTCCGCCCTATGTTCGCAGTAGCTTGAAGCGGTCTGTATAGGATATATTAAAAGGAATGCCAACCGAAATGGTGGCTTATAACTCCTAATAAATCAAGTCGCGCGTACAAAAATTATGCGACAACAAATAAATCGCACATGTACAGTCGTTAATTTAAAAAATTACGTTTAATTTCTGATTGCCAACCGCCCAAACATAACTCTACAAAGTTTGGTTAAATTTTCGGTTAAAACATTTCACTACATGAAAAACCCTTTTATGTTTGTGTATATTGTGTAAATTTAAAAGCTCAGGAAACCATTAATTATATTTCATGCAAACATACATTCGAAATAGTTGTAGAATTTTATATGTACGCGGACAAAGGTCAAAGAGAGTCCGCTTAAACTCTGGATTTTGTTTTGGCCGAACGGTCATCCAGCGACCGGCCTGGTCGCCATTGTTCGTGCACAATTTGTGGAATTTTATTTTGCCATGCCATTGAATAATGTACCATTTTTTAGCTTATGCAAAATTAAATTCCACTTCTTAGCACTAATATCCTCATTAGAAATGGCACAATCATAAAATACTACTACTCTTACTATAATTCTGTATGCATACTGGGACGTTGCATTTTGGATGCTCACGCCACGCAATTGCCCCGAAAAAGATGCCCATACTCAAGATCCCAAGCAACAATTATTGGGTAATCAAAACAAGCAAAGCGCCCTCCAACATAAAGCGCCCTCCAACCTAAAGCGCCCAACTATCCTAAGGCCCCCGATACCATGGCAACTGCAGGTGTTTTACCAACAAGGGCGGCAGTGGGACAGAACAGTATTTTTACGTTTTCTGGCAGAAAATCATTCGAGGTTATGTTTAGCTTTCAAAAATATGTTTTCGAAAAACATTGTTCTAAAAAGAATACGAAATCACTCCGCTCGCCCACCGAAAATGGCCTAGCGCTGCGCGGGCATTACCCCGAGCAATACCGTTCTTAATTAAAAAGCCTATACTTATGTTAAGATGTTGTGGTTTTTTACTTTAAGCGGACGCTATACTTAATTCAATTTTTTTCTTTGCTTGTTTCGAATACTGCTTTGGGTTGTATTGATGTCAAATACTATTCGAACGAGAATAACATGTTTTTAACGCAAAAGTAACTATACTTCAATCAAATAATATTTTATACTTATTAAGAAAAAATTATACTACCTTAAATAATTCTTATACCTGACTATAATATATATATTACTATAACCATGCTGATTCAGTCCCGTACAGTGTTGCTAGGAACATGAATTTTGGGTGAAACATGATAATTAATAATGACCTATTATCAACCCCTAAATCGATGATAATTTAACAAATCCTCACATAAAACTCCATTTATTCTTATAATTAACGCAAACGCGTTAAGTGAATATATAAAAAACTGTACAATAGTAATAATAATACCTAAGTAATCTGGCTTACTTTTTCTCCTTTACTTGCGAAACAAAAAGAAATTAATAATCCTGTCATACATTAATACACTTTAAGCGAATGTCATGCAAAAATAAAAACTATGATAATTTTTCCCTAAACTTGATAATTTTTCGAATTGCAAATGATAGTTTTTTTCCAACCTCTTGGCAACACTGGTCTTGTAGCAGAATCAAATCAATACGATTATTGGATACAAATTGAAAAGACTCACATTTTCATAGGCGGATTATGTGGTGTACTTCCAGTGCAGAGTTTTTGTGGCTCACGCATATATCAGAAAACTTCCGCAAACTGCCAGCAAGATGTTATGACCACAATTTCGATCCGACTCTCGTGACAGCACGCTCTTAAGCGCCCTTGAGAAAAAGGCGGTCAAGACCGTGCCAAACAATAGGTGCTTTCGCCACTTCATCCGCACTTCTTAACAACCGTGAGTATACATAATGATACTCGGTTTCTCCTATTAATATTAGGGAAGTATTTAACTTTTTTCGGCATTTATAATAATCCGAACCTTTAAACTAAAGATATAGGAGTATAGGTGTACCTATATTAAATGATAGATGTTGAGATAATAACCTGAAACTGAAGGCCATTAAGTCTTTGTTGCTAAACAACAAAGAGGGAGAATGGATTACCCAAGCGGTCTTACGGTGCGATTCGATATTGGGATATTTCTTGTTTTTAGTACAGCTCTTCTTATTTTAAAAATTACTAAGGCTTTATAGCAGTAATAAAAAGACTTGATCCAAATTAAACCTTTGTAATTAAACTAAGTTTAAAGCATGACTCAATCAATTCGTAACATATTTTAGGTCAAGATTTATCTTTTTCTTGTGAAAAGTTTTTTTCGACTTAATTTTAATATGTTTTCGCTTTCAAAGAAGAATTTCTGGTTTTAGTCCAAGTAAACTACCTGTTTTTTGAAACAATAATAAACTCTTATCGGTTTACCTCTTTCTCTTTATTTAAGTATAGGAGCCTTCGTAGATCAAGAATAGGTAATTGCTTAATTCTACTAATCCCTATTCTTATACTAAGAATAATATAATTAAAGCAGGTGTAGTTTTTCATGAATAGAGCTATATTTTAATATAGAATAGATTTTTTTTCCATGTGGGCTAACTCAGCATTTTCGGTAAAAGTAAACGATATTCCATTCGGGAAAAAAGTTACAAAAAAAGCTGAAAGCAACAAAAATTTACTCTTATTTGTTTACATTTCTAACGAAAATTGAGAGAGATGGGACTATGTCAAACCACAGAACCGTGCTACATTCCACGGCATGCAATATGACATACCAAAAAAGATACCAGAGTCGCGGTGATGTCATCATTTTTGTATCCGAAATCGGTTCGTAAGTATTTGACAGACCAAACAGGGTACCAAACCATGTACTAAAGCTTGCTGAAATGACCTAATCAGTCAGCCTTAATTGACTACCCGGTACTCGCCTACTGGAACACATCTTCTGGAAAAAGAAACTATGTAGGAGAGAAGTTCACCGAAAAAATGAGTCTACTTGACCTAGTGAAGGTATCCAACTTATTTGAGTAGCCTGGCCCTTACTTTTTTGCAGAAAACAAAACACAAATTATGTACCTACGGGTATAGAAGGCGATCTGATGACTTAGAGTCGTAGGTATATACTTTGTGAAACAAAACAATCAATTAATTCAGGTGAGGTTGCGTTGCATAGCCTACAAAATATTTTCCTGATGCAGTGTATGGATTCTGCTACACGCCAAATCAAATTCTAAAAAGTTTCGACCGGATTCTGAGCGTTGGCCATTGTTTGTGCTAGTTGCAAAGTCCGATAAAGTTACCTATATGAACAAAAGTCGCCACAGTGGTTTTATATTACGCAAAAGGACGAATTTTTCAGTCGTATTGTTAAAAAACCTGCGCTTGAGAAGCCATAAGAGTACTATTATTTTAATTATTCTTGAAACAAATTTTTACTTTATTGTTTCATTTTAAGTTAAAACTAACCGATTAAGTGTGAGAACGAAAGTAGAAAAGGGTGGGCTTGTTATTAATTTTGGAATTTGCTTTTATAGGCTAGTATTTGTGTAGTAATGCCCAAATATGGTTCATGCATTAAAAAAATATATATACATTTTTAAGTGTCTTGAAATTAGTGAAAAGTTTTTAAAACTTTTTAGCAATTCATACATGAATGAATGAATGTAGAAGTTCGGGCGGAACAATTCCCATACTGGGTGGGCCATAAAAAACCGCACAAAAGTTTTTTCGCTATAACTTTTAAAGTATTTAACCGATTTTGACAAAGTTGGTGGTATTTTTTAGACAATTAATAGTGTTTTTTGATGCGTAGTAAACAAATGCCATCCTGAAGTTAAAAATGGCGCATTAAAACAAAGAAAAGCCTTTTTTTATCTCCTTGTTTACAATGTTGTCAATTTTTTTTTTAATTTTTAGTTTTTTTTGTCAAACCACCATTCATGCTTATTTAAAAAAATAGAGGTGTGTAAAATTAAGTCCTCCTAGAGAAAGAAAACTTGCATCCTAGGGGGCTCGTGCATCAATAGGAGGTGCACGGGGGTTTGGTAAAAAGTCTATAAATGGTCTATTTGCCAGGCGAAAGCCGCCCCTTTTCTAAAAATTAAAAATTAAAAAATAAAATTGTCAAATACTAAATCTTTTATTTTATTAAGTCCCCCATACTAAACTTAAAAATAGTCTTTTTTTAAAAAAATGTTACACAGTTGGTCTAGAGACGGGTTTTAAGAAAATAAATATACCATCTTTAAAATAGAGATTTTTGTTTTCAATACATCGCCAACCACCATTTAGCGTAAAAAGTAAAATCCACTATATAGCACTTTTCAGGGAGACTATTTTTGGAAAACTGAAAACTTTAAATAGTAACTTCCTATTTTAACATCATATTTGAATTCCCGCTGAAATTCTCAATCCAATGGTACCCCATATCATTGGGTTTACTTTACTAGTTTTCGAGATATTTGCTTTCGAAATGTCAAAAATGCAATTTTCAAAGGCGTATCTTAGAAACTAAAGAAAATATCTCTATTGTGTTTGATATCGATTTTAAGGGTTTTTTAAGAGGAATTAAAAAATGACAGCAGTTTTAGCGATGGCACATTTCTATTTACTATTGATTTTTCAGTGATTTTAACGTTATTATTCAATAAATAAGAAGTACAAGGTCAAATTGTCAACTTACTGTCATTTTTGAATTCTTCTTAAAAAACACTTAAAATCGATATCAAACACAATAGAGATATTTCTTCAGTTTCTAAGATATGGACTTTTGAAAAATTGCATTTTTGGCATTTTGAAAGCCAATATCTCGAAAACTAGTAAAGTAAACTTGATATGGGGTACCACTGGTATGAGAATTTCAGCGAGAATTCAAATATGAAGTCAAAATAGGAAGTTGCTATTTAAAGTTTTTAGAATATTTTCCAAAAATAGCTTCGCAGAAAAGGGCTACATAGGGGATTTTACCTTTTACGCTAAATGGTGGTTGGCGATGTATCGAAAACAAAAATCTCTATTTTAAAGATGGTATATTTATTTTCTTAAAACCCCTCTGTAGACCAACTGTGGATAATAATGTACAGCTTTTTTCTTTTCAACAAGGTTTGTTTTGTAAAAATCGGTTAAGAATTAAGAAAGCTACGGTAAAAAAATAATGATGAAAACCGAAAAAACTAAGAGATGAATTTGAAAAATGACACCAAAATAAAATCTAGTATTTCAAAAAGTCAAAAACAAAACTATGATTGTTTTCCACAAACCACAACTACACTTTTTTGCACTAGACGCGCGTTTCGCTAACAACGTTAGCATCATCTTATATACAATCCTTTAGTGGGCGGAGATAAGACTAATAATTTGTGATTGATCACGATTTTTAATCCTATCTCTCCTCAACCAAAGAATAAAGTTTACTAAACCGGATGGGTCCTCTATCCTTATTTAAACTTTTTCTGGATTTAATGATTTAGTACTTTCTTATGCATTCAAAAGTCTTTTGTTTGGTACACTTTTTAGAAGTTTTAGGTCTAATGTGAATCTATGATTGTTTTCAAAAGCATGCTCGGCCACACTTGACTTTTCTGTTCTTTCGTATTTTAAGTGTGCTAAGTGTTTTTTAAAACGTGTTTGAATAGAATCCCACTATGCCGAAACTGTATTATCTTCCGAAAATCCACAAGCCTGGAAAATCGGTTAGACCTATAGTTTCTGCTGTAGGATCACCTACTTACAACATTTCGAAATGGCTAGCAAACGAGTTTGAAAATTTACCTCTAAAGGAAAAAAGTTTTTCTGTTCAAAATTCCCTTAAATTTATCAACAAAGTTAAAGATATTTTACTCCAAGAAGGTTAAATTTTAATCTCGTTTGATGTTAGTTCGTTGTTCCCTAGTGTGACGATCCCCAATACCTTACAATACCTGGAGGAACTACTAAGAAAAAACAATCTAGAAGACAAACAGATGTTAGAAAACCTATCTTTAACAAAACTCTGCATGAATCAAAATTACTTTCAATATAAAAATAACTATTACCAGCAATTACGTTACGACGAAGGCTTAATAAATAAGCTGATAAATAGACATTCTTCTCAAAAGACCATTCGGAATTCTACTTTTTTCAGACAAAAAGATACCTGCGACTCAAAATTTGTATCAATTCCTTATAATCCTAATTATACGAAAGGATTACAAAAAGTATTTAATAACACCGGTCTTAAATTAGTATATAAATCCGGTAACACAATAAGAAGCTTACTAGGAAATCCCAAGGACAAAACTACAGTTTTAGAAAAAAGTGGAATTTACGAAATTAGTTGCATGGATTTTGACAAAAAATATGTTGGCCAAACGAGACGCTCTATTTAAACACGTTTTAAAGAACACTTAGCACACTTAAAATACGAAAGAACAGAAACGTCAAGTGTGGCCGAGCATGCTTTTGAAAACAATCATAGATTCACATTAGATAACTTAAAACTTCTAAACAGTGTACCTAACAAAAGACTTTTGAATGCATATGAAAGTATGGAAATCATTAAATCCAGAAATAGATTAAATAAAGATAGAGGACCCATCCCGTTTAGTACACTTTATTCTTTGGTTGAGGGGAGATAGGATTAAAAATCGTGATCAATCACAAATTATTAGTCTTATCTCCGCCCACTAAAGAATTGTATGTAAGATAGAGCGTAGATTAATTTAGTTCATTGTTTATCGTCTTCTGATGATGCTAACGTTGTTAGCGAAACGCGCGTCGAGTGCAAAAAAGTGTAGTTTTGGTTTCTGGAAAACAATCATAATTTTGTTTTAGTGCAACCAAAGGTTCCAAATTCCCAACATTATCTCAAAAAGTGTTTATCCGATTTTGATAAATGATAGATTTTTTAAAGAAGCATGAATGGTGGTTTAAGAAAAAAAAAAACAAAAATTAAAAAAAAAACATTGAAAACTACGAAATAAAAAAAAGGCTTTGGTTTGTTTTAGTGCGCCATTTTAAATTTCCAGATTGCGAAATTTTTTTGGTACGCAGCAAAAAACCCTATTAATTATCTACATAATACCGCTAATTTTGTAAAAATCGGTTTAGTACTTTAAAAGTTATAGCGAAAAAACTTGTGTGTGGTTTTTTATGGCCCACCCGGTATACGTAGACCACCTGCCTTTTTCGCAAAAAAAAAAACAGATTTTCTGGGCTGCAACCTTCTTACATCGCCTGGGACCAACAGATAGTTCCCAAGGTGCGATTCTCTCTCTTGAGCTGGCCAGAGCAGGACACTCCAGCAGGACATGCAAGGACAAATTCTTGATCCTCTATGCACCGTAGACCCTCTCAGTGGGATTTACTAAAATGGTTTAGTCTATTTTAGAACGGTCCTAAGTTTAAGTGAAAATTCTGGTTTTAAGCAATTTAAACCAACCATATTTGAGTTTTGGACATAATTTGATTTATAAAAAGAATTTTAATAAATTTGTTTATTGAATAATCATCTTAACACAATCTTTTGTTGGATTTAAGAAGAAAGTTTCAATTTAGAAAAAAAGAAAACTAAAAAATTTAAACCCACGCGGTGTTACAATAGTAAACACTCTGTAGAACAAATTAAAATTGGGGTTATATGTCACTCACTCACTCACTTACCCTTGTTAACTAATTTTTCCAATTAATTTTGTATTTATTTAAAAGGTGTTTTTATTTATGAAATATATTAAAAACTTAAATGCACATTTTGTTCACAATTTAGTCACTGTCGAAATGTCAGTTTAAAAATACTAGCGCTGCGTTCAATCACAAACAGCGAGTTCGGATGTTTTACCTCTGCTTGCACCTTGGCTTGCACCAACCTCTACTGATGAAAGCTACAGCTTTAAAATGAGTGGGCTTTGAGTAAGGAAAGTTTTCTTGACTGAGCTTTTAGATAACCTCAATGTTTTAATTTCAGTTTGTAAATAAATTAATATAGTTGTTTTGGGTTTTGTGTTTGGTATATTTTTTGTGCATAATCAGTGACCTTCACTTACGTTTATTTTGCCTTGTAGTGCCCTCATAAATATATTTTTTGTGCTGAAAACGGGTTCAAAATATTGCGTTTTTCTGGACAAAATAGGAGGTGTTTTATTGGGTAAGGAACAACTTGAGATATTAAATAAGGCAAATGGATCTTTGTAAAAGCGATTACTTAGGGAAATTATAAACGAACTTATTACCAAATTCCAAAAAAACAATCCTTTCTGGGGGCTATAAATTTAAACCACCCCCTGAGGTGGTCTAAAAAATTAGCAACTTTATAACCTCAAACAAAAATAATGAAGCTATTATGTGCCAAATTTTTAGCGTATTTACCATTTGCCATTTTGAATCTTGCCAAATAAAATTAGATTTAGGGCATTTTCTTCTAAAGTATGGTATTTATCTTGACAAAAAAGCAGTTTTTCAGTGGTATTTAGCAATAAAAATACAAAATAATCAATAACTTTGTGCCTTTTCTGTATGGGTAATTGTTTTTTGAAAATTGGTTTTAAAATTTAGTGCCCCCACAGGTGTAAATATTTAGACCTGTGGGGGTACTATTTTAGATCTCACTGTCGTGTCTTTGGCGGCAAAAGTGTCCCGTTAGGAGTCCTGTAGGTGGTCTCATATCCAGTGGCGTAGCCAAAAATCGGCGCTGGTGGGATTTCATCATTTAATAAAGATCAACTACCTACGAATGGCAAATTTTTATAAATTAGCTAGTTGCCTTTTGCTTGAGCTCTTTAACTGAAGGGAAGGAAGAGGGGCGATTTAATAGGTGTTGAGTTAATGTATACGACACAAAAAAAACTTATTTTTAAATGCAAGTTTCATCTAGTCTCGTTAGCAATTTTTTTCAATCAATAAATTCTTTAAAAATTTTGATTCCTTTTTTGTAAAATATTTGACCTGGAGACTCTTGACCTGGAGATTCTTGAGCTCCATTGCCAATTTGTTTACATCAGCGGCGTCCGTAGGCGCCCCTGATGTGTTTGTAGAGTGTCCACTGGGTACTTGCGCAGTTCCCTGTCGGGCCTCTTGTGTTGAGGAAGATCTAATGGGTCCTTAAATAGTTCCCCGTTGATCCTTATCTTTAGAGGTTCCACTGGGTACCTATTGGGTTCGGAGGGTCCTTCTGAAGTTCCCTCACAGACGAGTAAATCAGCTAAAATCACCTCTCCAAGGTGCACCTGGTTCCCTGAGGAAGATTTTTATTATGATGCCTCATCCACGCGGCCCTGGCGTTTAAGCCTCCACACCTCGATCCCCGATCCACCACTCAGAGGAGTCGATAGCGAGTCGGAGTTAGGTTCACCTAAGCGCTCCTTATTTCCGGCACACGGACCCCAAAGAGCTGCGTTCCAGGAGGGTGCGGTATGACGTTCCCCAACAGGATATATTAACCGATTTATTCAGTCGGGTCCACCCCCGCGACTTTGGCGTACCTGTTGAGAATTACCCAAGTGGGATTCGGAGAAGGGAGCTCTGGGTCCCTTTCGGCCGAGTTAATGCTTGTATTTTGCGAATCCAACCCAACACAAGCAAAGGCGCAATCCATACATAGTATGGAGGCTATTGGGATCGTCAAAAATTATTTTGCTTTATTTTCACTAAAGATGAGTTATTTGGATCAAAAAAGACCTAAATACAAAATTTTGTCACGGTGTCTGTCTCTCTGGGTGTCTGTCTGTTTGTCGGTAACACGATTACTTAGAAACCGCTATACCGATTCTTATCAAATTTGGCACAAAAATTCCTTTTCACCAGACGCAGGGCTGATTAGTTTTTGATGGCGGTCGAACCGTAGCAGCTAGCTAAGGTACATAATTGCATTTTTATCCAAAAAGAACTCAAAAAATTGCTAAATGGCTATACGTGTAATAAACTTTTTTCCTATTTTTCTTGCGTTTCCTTTTCCGTTGGACAATGGAACAATACAAAGTCATCGGCGCCAGTATTTTTGCAGTTTTTTTATGTATATTATTTTATTTTTAAATCGCATGTAATTAATCAAATCTAAAATTTGATGTACGTTTATTAATCACAAATGTGACAGTGACAAAATTATTCAAAGTCAGTGGTTGTTCACGTTATTTTTGTCACTTTTGACAGAAGTTTGATTTTGATTAAAAACCTTTTGACAAACAAAAAGACGTCTATTTTAAAAGCGTCTGATTTTATAAAACTACTTTACTATATTTCATACCCAATTGACCAAAGAAAATACTACATTTTTGTGGTCCTTCAAGCAAAGACGAACCATGACAGGAGACAGAAAACTCAACTCTACAAGTGAGCTGTTTTATGGTTTCGAAAAAACAGAGATACCCAGATTCAGACCCACAGGAAGTTTGTCGGTTAAAGGGCCTACAAATACCACGAAAAGGAGTTCCAAAACTGCAGACTTTTTGAAAGATGAGTATAAACTAGTAGAACTACAAGCAGCATTATTATTAGCGGTGATAAGCTCGATAAGAGAAGAAAATTGTTCGATTGTTAAACCATTTGCAGCTCACAGACTAGCTGAAATTACGGATTCGATGGCTTCAAATTGGCATTGGCTACCTACAGAGCAGAATGTTGCAGAAGAAACAACAAGAGAGGAAGGAAAATCCAATTGCAGTAGTAGATGGTTTAATGGACCTAAGTTCTTGCAAAATCCAGGAGAGTTTTGTTCTAAATTTGAGTTTAAAGTGAAAAAATAATCAGAAATAAAACTTTTAGAAGTAAAGAAAAAATTTGTGGGAGTGAATACAGAAACTAAACTTCAGTTGGCAGAATGTCTACCCGAAAAGAGAGATTTTCAAAATGGTTGAGATTAATTCGAGCTACAGGATGGATAATAAGATTTATAGAGAAAACCAGAAAATTGGTAAATAACTCAGGAGAATTGAAGCCTGAAGAAATAGAGAGTGCCGAAAAATTATGGACAAAATTAGTTCAACAAGAAAGTTTTTATAAAGATTTGGTCAATTCGAAAAACAATAAAAAAGTATAAAGCTCAAGTAAAGTTTTTAATCCGTCACCAATGCTTGATGATGAGAAAATCATGAGGATAAAATCAAGAACCATTTATTCAAATGATTTAAATGACGACGGAAGATTTCCAATTATACTCGACCCCAAAAATTACTACACGAAACTTTTAGTACAACACTATCATGAAAAAGCAGCACTTACAGGGCAAGCATACGTAGCCAATGAACTTAGACAAAAACATTGGGTACTACGACTACGACAGGCAGTACGAAGTTGTTGGCATCATTGTTTGAACTGTAAGTTTAAACGTGCTAGTCTAAGGAAACTAGAAATGGCACTATTACCACAAGGTCGACTTTTGTCACGTATACGTCCGTTTACTATCACAGGGATTGACTATTATGCAACTGTTACATAGTTGGAAAACATCAAGAAAAAAGGTATGGAGTATTGTTTACTTGTTTAAACATAAGAACTATACATATTGAAATTGCCTCAAATCTAAGTACTGATTCAACTATATTGGCAATAAGAAGATTTGTGTGTCGACGTGGTTACTGCAAGAAAATTTATTCTGATAACGGTACGAATTTTAGAGGAAGTGAGACCTAGTTGAAGAGAGCGTTTTGGTATATCAAGTTTGACTTCAGATCACGTGGAATGAAAATTTATATCCTCTGGAGCTACCCATATGGGCGGATGCTGGGAACGATTGATAAAATCTGTCAAAATTGCATTGTATAACATTTTTAAAGAAAAGTCACCAAGAGAAGAAGTTTTGCTTACTTTATTACTTGAAGTTGAGAACATAATAAAAAGCAGACCATTGACTCACGTTTCATTAGACAACAACGACTCTGAAGCATTGACACCCAATCGTTTTTTGTTAGAAACCTCAAGTGCCATACCAACACCAGGCCAATTCAGCGAACACGACATGATATCAAGAAAACACTGAAAGAGAGCACAATTTTTGACTGATCAATTTTGGAAAAAATGGATCAAGGAATACCTACCAATCTTAACCAGAAGAACAAAATGGAATCTCTCTAACCGACAAGTCAAAGTAGGCGATGTTGTAATAATAATCGACGAAAATTTAAGCCGAAATATGTCGCCCAAAGGATTAATCACCAAAGTATACCCAGGCTGAGACAACCAGATCTGAGTAGCAGATGTGAGCACGAAGACAGGAGAGTATAGACGACCAGTTGTCAAACTATGTCTTCTAGATGTTGAATCTACTTCGTAATGATAGAACCCGAAAATGTTTCAAACCAAATGAAGACGACCACTACCATGTTCAGCCGTGATTGGAGACTTTTATCTCACGGTTGGGCTGGTGAAATGTTCTTCTTGACAGAAGTTTGATTTTGATTAAAATGCCTTTGACAAACAAAAAGACGTCTATTTTAAAAGCCTCTGATTTTATAAAACTACTTGACTATATTTAAAACCCAATTGACCAAAGAAAATACTACATTGGTTGTCGACTATCACTGCCAACACACAAAAAACATTTCCCTAACAACTGCCAAATCCAATTGATCCTCTTTCGTAAAACAATAACTGTGAAAAATTAGGTACACGGCCTCTGATGTGACTTATTGCAAAATATTTGATAACGATTAATATGGTATTAACATATATACTATTGCGGCCAGTGAAATACCTCTCGCAGCGTGGTTTATCAAAGTTAATCTCCCTATTTTAAACTACAATCCGCATTTGACAATATGGGTAACAAACAATATTATGCAATGTTCTACTGAAATTGTGTCTTTGACTACTATTGGCTTTAGGTACTTATTTACATGTTCTCTACATTACCAATTTCAGTTGATTATTATTAGCATCACTGATTACTAAGGTCACTGCAATAGGATAGAACTCAATATTTACCCAGGCAGCACAACTTAGTCCAATGAACGTCCAGTACCCAAATAGCCTTTTTCCGTCTTCCGAATAGTTTTGTACGGCATCTAACGTAGAGGGAGAATAAAAAATTATAGTCAGTTGACGACTTTAGTAGTTTAAGTCAAAGATTATACTTTATATTTCGTTGTTACGACGTCTTAGCTTGTATAGATGGACGTTAGTCGTCGAGTTAACGTTTGGAGCCGTTGTGTGTAGTTTAGTAGATTCCCGAAAACGCTTCGACGTCGTTAAGAAGAACGTTGGCATGTAGTACAGAGTAAGACGTTAGCCCAACGTCTGAACTTCTAGTATTTGTGTTAGTAAAGTTTTCTGACAAAGGTCCAACGTCTGTGCTGTCAACGTTGCAATCAGTAAAAACTACGACGTCTGTCCCACGTCCGGGATGCGACAAATGAACCCAATGTATGTGGTGATGATATTTGACCTACACCTGACGGTTTTTCAATGTTTGGGTTTGGAATCCAACCCAAAGTAGTGAAAATTAGATTTTCTTTTTGTATATTTTCGTGCGTGCGGTACATTTTCGTTTTATAATTAATAATGCCAAAGAAAAACCAATAATAAATATCCTGTATACATAAAATTAAGCTATCCATTTTCTGTGTTTAATATTTTTTTTATTACTTTTTAAATAAAAAAAAGGGGTGTCAACATATTATAAAGAATCAATAATGAATTGACTATTATTTCACATTGAATTAATTGTAGGTATATTACTTACATATACAGAAGTTTCCCGTATATCTTTGCACCCCACTAACAATATTGCTGGAGCAGTACGTAGCATTAGATAGCTCTTAAAAAACTAAGACAGGGAAATACCACTAATTTTGCTTTGTATTGGGCGCTTTATGTTGAACACTACATTAAATTAAAAAAAGAATACTATTTTTAACTGTCAGTGCCTTAAAAATAATAAAATTTAAATTTGACATAAATTATATTAACTCAAATTAGTAAAATTACAAGCAGATTAAAGAACAAAATAGTATACAGGTTTTCATCATTAGCCTGTCAAAATTTGACATTTACTGAAATGTCTTTGACATTTTAGACCAAAAATTTTCATAAAACAATACAAAACTTTTGCATTTACCATATTTCCATATCTATTCAAATTAACTCTCTAGGCGGGGTCAAAGATATACTGCAAAACCTAGCACCTATTAAAACAGGTAAATTTTGATACACATAAAAATAATATTTCCCATATTTCTTAAAGATGCAAATATACGCAACTTTTTATTTTTATATTATAAAATATAAATCTTTCAGATCACAAAAATGTTTTTAAGTAAGATAAATCACTTTCAAACTCATCAAGAAAAAGCTAACTAAGAAAAATAATCGTCGAAAATGTACTTGGAAAACCCAAGTATATACTTTTAAATAAAACAACCATTCACTAAAAGTTATATTTGCAACAAACTTACCTGTCAAATGTTAAAGTACACCTAAAAGTATTTATGTGAGACAATTACACAAGTACTAAACAAAATGTTTTTATGGAAGTAAGAAATTGGTCAAACGAATATTTTATAATAAATACACAATACCGACTTTTGATAGCCCGTCTTTTAAATATTTGCGTAATGTCAAACTCGTAAAAAACATAGTTTGGCCAACTATTCGCTCAATATCTTAACAACAATATACAAGCATTTAGATACATTTTGAATTTTTTAATTTATCCATTTATATCCGCGTTTCTCTAAAAATCGACCATCGTATTTGCATTGGAAAACCAAATCCAAAATAAATTTTTTCCACGACATATCCGTCAGATAATACCAATGTAAAAAAGGTTGGACCCTTCTAGGACATCCTACAAAGATTCAAAGCGTCAATAATTTTAATTTATTATACTTTTTGGCCACAATAATTAATCGAATGGCTATCGAGTAGACTAACACTTGCCAAACAGATACACATGGGAAATCCAAAAAGTATCTTATTATCCAATCCTATCCATTGGACCAAAAAAATAGCTCCAATGTTTATCCATTGGACAGGTTTTTTGAAGTCCAATCTCGAGTCCAATGGAGTAAAAAAATAGACATATTCAATGGGTATCCTGAAATAATCTGAAATATGAAATATACATTATTTTCACTGGAATTACATGGATTTCCACAGGATATAGTTTATTTGTGGTCTTGTGGGACAGGAAAAACATTGCATCAACAAACTTTCTTTAATTTTATTTATGTATCATATGGCTATTATACACATTAAAGGAGAATTTTAATATACAAAACATTACTAGAATATGAAATACAACACAACATAAAATATAAAACACAATTTAAGAGGTTATAAACGAACAACTAGTCTATTTATGTAATCCATCGAGTCTAGGATCGCTATCAGGAAGTTTTCGGCTCTACCATTATATGATCCTATGGTACTTTCTTCTGTGATATATCTGATGGTTTGGATTTCTTCGCACAGAGATCAGATGGTTATGTCTAATATCGAAAACACATAAATAAAAATTCCCATTGGATATAAAAACGTTACTAAATAAAAAGCAGTTTCTTTTTAACCAAAAATTTTTTTGTCATCCATTCTATTCATTAAAAATTTTGTCCAATGGATGACTTTTTGGTGTCCAGTATAGTACAAAAGAAACCTCCAGTGGACCTCCAAAACCAGTCTGCTAAAAGAGACATTTATTGAATTTTCGGACAAAAATGGCTGTTCGATGGACAATGTGTGCTGTCTGAGTAGTGCTGTCCTACACTGGTCAACTACCACAAAAAGGTAATTCTAGGATGGACAATGGCTCATATGGGTGTAGCTAGGCAAAGATCATGCACCAACCTTGATACGTGGCTGTTTAGAAAGTTAAACCCAAGTGGAAGAAAAAAACTACTATAAAATGACAACAACAACACACGCACTGGAACTTATCGAAGTTACCTTATACGGATTCATCCTGGCGACTTAATATTTCCAATACGATAATGCTCCTAAGGTAATTAAAAATCAAAAAAGGAAGTTAAAAAAAACCTCCAAATCAGTTACATCAACCAAAAAGAATTTAAAAACAAAAGATCAAAAGATCTTGGGTAGAGAGAATAAAGAAAATTCAAACCTGGATGTACAGGTAGTCCAAATTCGAAGGGCCTCTATAGCTTTGGGCTTTTGCAGCATAGTTAGCCCAAAACTAATACACATGTTACGGGTTCGATTTTCAAGAGAAGTTGAAAACTAAAAACCGCATTGCGATATGTCAAAGCGTTTCTGAGCTACACGGTGATTCTTAAAAATGTGCGATTTTAAAGGCCTTCTACAACTTTTTTATTTGTAAAGATAGAGATTTTCATTGAAAACATTTTTTGAAGATTTTTTAAAGACAAATCTACCTGTTTCACCGATTTTCTCTTAAAGCCTTAAGTTCCCGAGATATCACACAAAGTTACATTTCTTTAAATGGGACACCTCCAATTTTTATAAAAAATCAGTTTTCTAATAAAGTTTCCTGTCGAACGATGTACCATACACCTATTTTTATTAAATAGTTACCATAGTAGGCGCTGAGCGCCTCCAAAAATGTGTAAATAAAATTTTATTGTTTTCTTTTTTCATACAAAATCAAGTTGTCTATGACACGAGGGGACACAGCAACTTCGAACTTTAACTTCTAGTTTACTATACTTACCAACCCTAAAATAATAAACAAAAATAAAATTATTGAAAGTTTTTATTTAAAATTTTTATTAGTTAAACTATGTAACACCTAAAATCTACATCTAA
Organism: Oxystoma pomonae; assembly: GCA_963921995.1. Classification (NCBI taxonomy): domain Eukaryota; kingdom Metazoa; phylum Arthropoda; class Insecta; order Coleoptera; family Brentidae; genus Oxystoma; species Oxystoma pomonae. The sequence continues at coordinate 99,333,557 of OY998165.1, forward strand.
CAATTTTCTTTAATTCTAAAACAAATGCTCAAATTGACGGCCGTTTCTGAACATATCCTACATCTTCTCTTGACGCTATTTTCTGCATTAAGAAGTTCTACCGCACGAAGCTGCCTGAATGCAGTACGAAGTGCCTCTTCCAATTCCCTTCTATCCAATTCCCTTCTATTAGTTGGGCGATTTCAAAAGCTAGGTTGCCTTCTTTCCGGATATCTCTGAAAATATAGATTTAACGCCGTCTGTCGATTTTCGTTACTTTTAATATAACATTTTATCATGTTGTACTTTTCAAAGTTTTCAAACATTTTTATATCTTGACGAAGACGCCACTTTTGACGCTTGGGGTCGTTTATCATGGCAATTGTTTTTATTTGATCATAGCTACCTAGATAGATACCCTAAAACTGCATAGGTCAGAGTTAAACACACCCTACTATGGTAATTCTTAAAAATTGCAGATATCTGTTTAACTACTTAATAAAAATAGGTGTATGACACACCGTTTAACAGGAAATTTTATTACAAAACTAATTTTTTTTTTAAAAATTGGAGTATCCCATTTAAAAAAATGTAACTTTGTGTTATATCTCGTGAACTAAAGGCTTCAAGACAAAATCGGTGAAATAGGTAGATTTGTCCTTAAAAAAAACTTCAAAAAATGTTTTTAATGAAAATCTTCATCTTTACAAAGAAAAAAGTTGTAGAGGGTTTTTAGAAACGCACATTTTTGAGAATCACCCTGTAGCTCAGAAATGCTTTAATATATCGCAATGCGGTTTTTAGTTTTCGACTTCTCTTGAAAATCGAGCCCGTATATTAGTTTTGGGCTAACTATACTGCAAAAGCCCAAAGCTATAGAGGCCCCTCGAATTTGGACCCTGTACATCCCACAAGGAACACACAAAGAAACCAAAGCAAAAAGAGAAATGGAGAACCGATGTTTCGCTCTGGGTAATCAGCGTGAGCTCGTCAGTGGTTCTACTGGTCACCCTCCCCATACACCATCATACACTGAAGTTAAAAAAATCAAAGTAAGACTCGTGGCATATCGGACAAAGCGTTTTTGTTTCTCACTTCAGCATGACCAGGCCTCCAATATCTAATGGAGAATCCAGACACCTACAGACCTGTTTCATACTTATTAGGAATTATCAGGGAGTCATAGGATTGTACCTGGAGATTCACTTTGTTAAAAGGAGATTCACTTTGTTAAAAAAATCTCCACATCAGTTACGTCGACCGAAAAGAATCTAAAAACAAAAGATCTTGGGTGGAAATAACGAAAATTCAAACCTGGATGAATATCCCACAAGGAACACACAAAGAAACCAAAGCGAAAAGAGAAATGATTAAACGATTATAAATTTAAAAAATTCCCATTTAAGTTTATTTGCATTTCATACATGATTTTATAGCTATTAGTGACCTTAAAAAGTCGAAAACTGATTAAGCTATCCAGAGTTAAACCTAAAATCAGGCAATATCCGGAAAGTAACCAATAGAAAATTATTCTTATTATTTATTATATTTTACATTTACTTTTGAACACGGCACGGGTTTACTATTATGAGCTTATAGTACAGTAAAATTGTCATCTGAGGTCGAAAAAAGTCTGGGGAGACTGAGTTTTTTCGGGAGGTCTTAAAATAAACCTTTCAAATTTCTGTGTCTGTGGCTCGGAGGCGAAAAACTCTGAAAAAGAAAATATTCGGCAAAAAATTTGCAACATTTCTTTCCAATTTCTCAACTTTCTGTGGTTAGTTACAAAAAAATCAGTTTTAACGTATTTTGAACAACAAAAAGTGATTTTTTAAAAAAGCTTTAAATAACAAATTGGTGCATCTCGGAAAAATCTTATAAAAATATTTATATTATTTATAATTAATTAAACAGTCTCTGAGCTACAGCGACAAAGCTGGTAAAATTCTTTGAAAACCGCTTTCTGGGCATGCATGAAGTCGCGTGTTGTGTATTATTATTTATAGTAAGTGCAGTACAGATGAAGTATCAAAAAAGCTTGTGATTGACATTTAGTCGAGTACTGATAGTCGAGTCGACAGTCCAAGTTTTTTGTACGTTCTTTGGGTGATCTGAAAGTAAAATTCCCATGCCTGTGTTTCCCCTACTCCTCGGGAAATATTTTGAAAAAAAATTTGTGTGTAGGAACACAAATCTTTGGCATAAAATTTGCAATATTTTTTGTTACAGGTTCAATTCTTTTTACTTGGTTTTTTAAAAAATAGAGGGTGTTGAAGTTACGAAAAATCAGTTTAACGACAAAATGTTAGTCTGTCAGATACTTTCGGAAATTTTCATGCGGACAGACACAAGCATTAATTTGTTACCTCATTTGTACTGCTCCTAATATATAATCTACAACACGCGACTTCATGCATGCCCAGAAAGCAGTTTTCAAAGAATTTTACCGACTTTCAGTCGCTGAAGCTCAAAGAATGTTTAATTAATTATAAACAATATACATATCTTTATAGGATTTTTTCGAGATCTACAACTTTTTTATTTAAAGTTTTTAAAAAGAATCACTTTTTGTTGGTCAAAATACGTTAAAACTGATTTTTGGTGAGCACTTGGACAAAAATGTTGAAAATTTTATGCCGAATAATTTTTTTCTTAGACTTTTTCGCCTCCGACCAATAAAAATGTAGAAAAGTCGGTTACCAAGGTTTTTCAACATGGCGGATGGTTCCCTGCAAAAAATCAGTTTTGACATATTTTGAACAACAAAAAGTGATTTTCTTAAAAAGCTTTAAATAAGAAATTGGTGCATCTCGGAAAAAACCTAAAAAAATATGTATATTATTTATAATTAATTAAACAGTCTCTGAGCTACACCGACTGAAAGTTGGTATTATAGTATATTATTATTTATATTAAGAGTAGTACAGATGAAGTATCAAATTAAAGCTGTACTTGTAAACCTATTTGTTTGAAACTAATTTTATGTCGTTTAAATCATGGTGCACTTTGAGATAAACTTACAATCACTTTAATTTTTGATATTTCTGTGACAGAAGAAAATATATCCTGCAACATCATGTTTATTTACGCGTTTTATGCTTTTTACCATAGGTTAAAAGTCTCCGGAATTATGTTTTGAAAACTTCGAAAGTGACCTAGCGGTACCCCTAGACAACAAATATTCAGTTTTTCATCACATTTAAAGCTGATACCATTTCTAATAACCAAAACTGATTTTTAGTAAAAAGAAATCTTTATTATGCCAAATACGGTGGTCTAAAAATGGTTAAAATGCGATTTTGCACTTATGTGTTCCCGACTATCTTTTGCACTATAGGATAACCTCTAGAAGATGGAAAGGAACACCGATGGAGGAGAAATTTCATGCTGCACACTTTTGGTAAAAAAATAAAACTATTAAATAATTTAGGGTGTGCCAAAACAACCCAGTTTTTAAAATAATTTTAACTAAGCAAAAAATTTAGATAATATTAAGCTTTCTAGAAAGCAAAGGCATCAAAATTTAAAGATTCGGTGTCAAATTTAACATTTTTTTAAAATGCAACATGGCGAACTTTAGAAAAAATAGGCATTTTTGACCCCATAGAAAAAACTCTCTGTAACATTTCTTTCAAGCATTTTAATGTAAGACTAAAAAAAATCTCTCATAGATCGGGCCACCTACATCTGCAATACAGAAGAAGCTCTAAATAAAGAAAAATAAAAAATTGGATCCGATCTGCGGAGAAATGATTTCTCCAACTACAGGATTAACAAAACTCTTCAGAATACACCAACACCAAAGCCTACAGATGTAAATACTGAAACAAAGACGACACTTATAATTCCATAACATCCAATACCATCTGCGGACTGTATTCAAAACGACTACAACAATAAGAAGTCACACACCAGGTACCATGCGAGTGTGGGGATATCTACATCGGATAAACCAGTCGACCTATAAAAGTTAGACTTAACGAACACAAATGCAAAACTCGTTAAAGGGACACAACTAGATCAAAAATAGCTCAACATAGCTGGGAAAATCAACATCATAAGCAATGGAAAGAGCCAAAAATCCCCGCCAAGGAGGAAAACCTATTTAAGCGAAAATTCAAAGAAACAGCATTTATCCTCAGGAACTAGAGTATATTTTCTCAAACGAGTGTCACCATCAAGGATATTTGGAAACCCACACTTTTTGGAGATAACAGATTTCAACTATAAAAGGGCGGAGCCAACGTCATGGTTCGCTGAACACATGCTAGCATATAAGATTAGGTAGTGTGAGTTTTTATTAGTATTCACCTGATGATGATTGCAGATACATAAACATTCGAAATGTCATGAAAAATTAAAAATAAAGAAAATAGAAGTTTTAAACTCTAGTTTACTCTTAAGTTCTACATTGTCTACCATCTTCAAAAACAGTTTGAATACCGATACGGACCCGGTATACAAAACAAATTCCGAGACTATGAAACGGCAAAGGTTAAATTATAATAAATATAAATTTCCTAATAACAGTAACATCGTGCCAAATGGTTTTAAACTGAGCAGCCTAATTGAAAGAACAAGAGCGAGGAAGATCTTAGAGAAAGCCAGCGTGAAATTAATTCGTAGGTTAATCAGTTACCACAGTTGAAATAAATCTCAACTGGTAGATTATATTCTACAATGCTTTGAAGAATTGAGACACCATACCGTTGCCCAGGACTATGAACCAATCCTCCAAAAAATTGAGAAATGCTATCAGAAGACCTTGGAAGAACATCAAAAGACCTACGACAAGAAATGGAAAAATTTAGTTCAAAGGAAAGAAGAACAAATCACCAACACCAATACTGTCATCAACACCCCTTCTCGACCACTCACACAGACTGAATCATCTTTGCCATTTAGTTTACAAACACACACACAAAGAGATAGAGTAGAAGCGGAGGAATTTAGATGAAAGGTCAGAACAGTTTTGGATAACAAATCGAAATTGGAGAACAACCTAACACCGCAAGAAGAACCAGTCCTCAAAGATCTTAAATCAGACCAATCGATCAAAATTCTTCCTGCAGACAAAGGAAATACAGCTGTAGTAATGGACACATCACCTACTACCAGAAAATTGAAGAGGCTCTACAAAAAAAAAATTACAGAGAAATAAGTCACCACCATAGAAAGAAACATCTACCAAACTCTTTATCAACACAGATGATAGATACTTCAATAACATTGAAAGGAGCAAACTCACACCGCACTACAGCAAAGCACCGCATATGTACGGAGACTACCGAATATTCATAAGGAAAACATGCATCTCCGATCGATAACTAGTTCTGGCAAATCTGCGACTTATAATTCTGCTAAATATCTTTTACTAATCATTCGGCCTCTTCAAGAAAAGTCACCATCATTCGATAAAAATTCATCTCCTAAAAGACATCAACCTACAACCTGATGTACTGTTTGTTAGTTTTGACGTCGAAAGTTTGTACACGAACGTACCACTGCTGCACTGGAAAAATCACTCCAAATTATTGAACCGAACCTACTTAATGAGAGCCACCTCTCTGACAGACCCAATATACCAATCAATGCCATTATGGATTTTTTTAAATGCTGTCTATATAATTCTTATTTCCAGGAAGATGGTGTACCCATGGGATCTCTAATTTTGCCGGTAGTGGCCATTATCTTTATGGAATTTTTTGAAGAAAAGCTCTGCAAACATCATGTCAGAAACCCAAACTATGGCTAAGATATATGGACGATATATTCATTATCTGGGAAAAGGACCACAATACACTAGAATAATTCTTTAATCATAGCAACAACATAAGAAACTGCATCAAATTCATTCTGGAGAAAGAAGAAAGTTGTCAAATCCCTTTTCTTGATATTCTAGTCACCAAAAATAATTCAACCATAATCACTTCCGTATATCGCAAACCAACTCATCCTGAACCATATCTTAATTTCAAGAAAACTGGGAATTGCCAAATTTCTCATAGATCGAGCCACCTACATCTGCAATACAGAGGAAGCTTTAAATAAAGGAAAATCAATTCAAAAATTCGATCCGATCTGCGGAGGAATTGTTTCCCAACTACACGATCAATAAAACTATTCAGAACACACAACGCGTCAAAGGTATCTCAGAAAAGATAAGAAGAATAGGCAACCAATACTATCTGCGGACTGTCTTCAAAACGACCACAACAATAAGGAGTCACTTGACAAAAACTAAACCACAACGCCACAACACCAAGAACTGTATCTACCAGGTACCATGCGAGTGTGGGGATATCTACATCGGAGAAACCAGCCGACATATGGAAGTTCGACTTACCGAACACAAACGTAAAACTCGTCAAGGGGACACAACTGGATCAAAAATAGCTCAACATTGCTGTCGCCAAGGAGGAAAATCTATTCAAGCGAAAATTCAAGGAAACAGCATTTATCAGGAACCAATCAGGAGGGTATTTTATCAAATAAGCGTTACCTGAGCCATTCAAAAAAGTGTCTAGAGATGCCACTAACTAGGCCAATTTACATCTTTTTTGTATCTTGTGAGTTCTTTGAAAAATTGACATTTACTCTATAAAAAGCAAAAAAACATATAAAATACATGCAGTTGCAGGATTTATTTTTTTTTGTTACAAAAACATAAAAATGCAAGTGGTTGATGATTACCCTAGAAGTGCTCTATGAATCAAACGAAACAGAATGAAATTAGTTTCAAAAAGAGTTGTGATTTTTTCAAAAATGTCATTTTTTCTCAGGTTCATGCCTCCATCTTGTGTTTGGTATGCGTTTGACAGATGTTTAATAAGTGGAATACTGATCCCAAATTTAAGAGCTTTCAACCTCTAGAGTGAAATTGGCATTAATACGCAAAAAACACAGAGGCATCTAAGCGAATAGACTATTATCCGTAGAACGTGATCCGCTATTTTATATAAAATATGGGTATTAGTAAGGATTTTTACAATATTGTTATCAGGAGGTTCACTACCGGCCACATAAAATGCGTACGCCGATTTTATATAGTGTTTTATAGGCCTCGCAACTCAGTAACCTTCTAGATATGTCAAATTGACAAAAAATGTCACAGTCAGATTTTGTTGTTGTTATACGCTTCTATTTAAAAATGCCCAACTAAACGAATTAGAAAAAGCCCAAATTTTGGAAAAAATTAGACGGTGGCTAGTTAGTTCGAAGAGTAGCGGCCCATTGTGGATGAAACAAGACTACAATTTTAAGAATAAGAAGAAAGTATCAATAAGAAGAAACTGTTCGACGAACTCGAGGCACTGTCTTGACCCAAGTCATTATCCCTCAGTAGGATGCGCAACTGATTGACTTTCTTGAAGGACATTTTTCTGAATCTATAAGAACGACGCGCAGATGGATAAGCTGTTTTAGGCTTAGATGTCGCAATGCTTCCAAGAAAATCTTACTTAGTGCGGAAAAGAAGCAAGCCAGGTTAATTTTTCAAAAAAGTTAACACGAATGAATATTCTTCCTAGAAATTCCAAATACTTAATGGAGCTCATAGTCATAGAGGGTACGACGAAGTCAATGTTTTAAATCCAAATTTATTTCAAAATTTAGCAGATTCCATGCCACGAAGAAATTATCGAGGCTGACGGGGCAATGACACGCTACTGAAGAAACGTTTTTTTACGTAGTGATTTCTTAATAATTTGTTCTTGATTTTGAACATTTTTGGTTGTCTGGAAAGACTTAGATTACTCAAATTTACCGATCCTGCAGAGGTGCGTTATAACTCATATTGAGAAAACCACAAATAAAGCCATGAGGTTGCTGGGGTTTGTCTTTAGGACCTTGCGACGGTTTGAAAACATTTTTGCTTTTAAAGAAATGTATTGTGCAATAGTAAGATCAGTTTTAGAGTATGCTACCTGTGTATGGCATCCCTTTTATCAAGTACACACTGATAAATTAAAGAGGGTGCAGCGTAAATTTCTAAGAAGGATCGGTTTAAAGTTGCACATCCCTTATGAGGAAATCAACTGTGATCAAATCATGAAGTTGCTCAATCTTACTTCACTAGAAAGCAGGAGAAAGTACTTTGACATATCATTTTTGTATAAATTATTAAACATCAATATTGATGCACAAGATCTCCTTGCAACAGTCGGCATATATATACCTCCAATTAATGCTAGAAATAGAAATCTCTTTAATATGCAATTTCATAGAACAAATGATGGGATGAATTCCCCTTTATCTAGAATGTGTAGATTAACAAATGATGTGATAAAATGATTGATGTGTGATTGTTTACTAATTTTAGTGGAAAAGTTAAAAAAGCATCCTGATTTATTTTAAACTGTCTTGTGAATGTTATTAGTTAAGGTTTTATTACTAATTGTTGTTTTAAAAATTCTTATGATTTTCTAACCAAATATTATTAAATACAAATAGATTTAAGTTTATTTTATTAATGCCTGACTGAACATATTTTTAGACTAGATATTTATTATTGACTCTATGTTGCCTATATAAGTATACCTACTAAAAATTTTTTTTTATTAGTTTCTGTATTATTATGAAAATTGCTGCAAGCCTAAATAAAATTTTAAATTTTAAATTTTGACTATGATTAAGTTATTGCGTTCCTTCTTCTTGATACTTTTTTCTTATTCGCACAATTGTAGTCTTGTTTTGTCCATAATGAGCTTTATGAATATATTTTTTTAATAAAATGTTTTATAATGTATAAAAATAGCTTTATTCATTAGTATATTAATCTTATATTAAAGTGTGGCCAGTCTTCTTATTTTTGTGTTTAAAATGTCAAAAGATTTAACCTGTATTTCGAAAACATCAAAGTCAGTTCTAATAAGCAACGCAATTAGCAAAACTTAAATTCAACAGACCTGCAGATAACTTCTGCTGTACGCATTTTATGTAGCCGGAAGTGTACTATATAAGTAAATCGCTTTATTGTGACTTAACTAATTCACTATTTTTGACTCAAGTGGGAAATGAATGGTAAAAGAATTGATTTTACTGATTTTGTTAATGCTCTACTATATATTAAGAATCAGGTTGATGCCACTCTGGCACCTATGGGCATTTTAAACAAATCCAAGATGGCGGCCATTTTTATGTGAAAAAAAAAATACATCTTAAAAAAAAATGTAGTTATGTGGCATATCATTTTAGTCAGTTTTTGGTTTTTGGAGATTTTGATAAAAAAAAAATCGACCTTCTACCATATGCCTGTGATAAACTAATTCGGGGGTTCTTGGGCAAACTGAATTCTAAACAAGAGAGGGGAGGGTATTTGTGGGGTAAACAGTAAAACTGTTTTTTGCAAAAAATTAATAAACAATGAACAAAACTTTTTTTACAGATTTCGGGCAAAGAATTAAGCATTTTTTTCATTTATTTAAATTAGCGGATTGAAGAAATAACAACAATTCTTCTAAATTTCTAAGTAATCTTTCTTAAAAGTTATATTTATACCCAGGGGTGGCTCGATCGTCTCGTTTTTCTGTTAAAAATGTTTAGAATGTTATAAATTGTCTTAAAATGCATAGAATGCCTCTAAATGCCCCCAAAATGCCTCGAACCACACCAAAGGGCACACATAGATGCTGAACATCTGTATGTTTAAAATAAAGAAATAATAATATTTTCATAAAGTTCGAATAGAATTAAATAATATTTAAGTAAAAATTCAATAAAAGTTAAATCAAAATAAATTATTAAGAAAAATTGAATTTTGTTTAAGTATATTATTTCATCATCAGGAATATGTCAAGATTTGTCTTCTTTTCTTCTTAAAACTATACTTTCCGATAATTAATTAAAGAATTTTGGTCCAAATAATCATTTAATTTTCAAACAGTTAGCGATCAATAATGGGGTTCTTTGGTCCGCTAAAACCAAATCTGCTATTAAAAAAAGAATTCTAGTCTGTTATATCCCGAGTTATTTCCTAAAATTTCACCTTTTTGAGAAGTCTAGGTATGTATACTTCATTTCAAATTCATATTTCGAATGAACAGTAGGACCTATATGGCTAATTTTTCTAAAAAAAGGTTTATTAGTGACCTTAATTTAAACTTTTCTGCTGAATCAGTTTGTTGCAGAGCGTAGTTTGGAAATTGAATGTTTATTAAAATTTGAATTTTAAATTTTATATTTACTTGATGCAAGTATATACAGCAACGTATTAATATTTTAATTACAAAGACCTTCAAAAAATAGAGAAAAAGCATAGTTAATTAAATGTTACATTAAACTTACGATATGTATGATGGTAAAGCGGCATCTATACATATGTAAATTAAAGTTTTTCGACCGTGTTACCACTTCTTTTACCTAAACTTTTTTGTTTTTATATTTTTTTAATAACCAATTTACCTTAAGATAAAATTTAACGTTGACCCTGTAAAGTTCTAAATAAAAATTAATAAAAAAATCATATACGCAAAACCGTTTCAAAACAATTTTTTTTTTTAAATAAATTGGTAATTTATTTATTTGGATACAACGTACAGGGTGACCATTTGTAAAGTTCGGCTTGGAAATATTTTTTTGTTATTTCAGAAAAAATAAATCAAGAAGCAAATTACTACTGAAGTTATGTAGATTTCTATAACCGTTCGCTTTTTTTTAACTCACAGCTTACACCCGGGATGGCCCTGAGAGAACCACCTAAACTATTTTTCCTTGGCACAACACATCAAAGATTTTACTCGAGAAGAAAGATAAACCCTTTTCAAAAATACACTTTTCAAAATTACACAGAAAATTTTGTTTCACACAAATGCCTTTAAGCTAAAAAATATCTTGCTGAAAATTGAGTCAAAGGCATTCAAAATAGTGTAAGGATTGTGTAAAAAGTTTATGAAATTGACAACTTGTTCTTTTGATTTCGATCACCTTTCCCCACCATACCCACCAACTGACTACAAGTGATGGAAATATTTTTGCGCGCATTTTGCTAACCTCAATTAAAAGTAAACAAAAACTGTTTTAAATTATACGAGTTAATTTGTTTGATTCAGAAGAATTTACTCGGTTTTCTTAAGCTCAGTGGATTCGGAACGTTGTGAGACAGGTAAGTAAGAAAAAAAACCAGGAAAGTAAAAAATTTGTTTTATTTTACATTTTTAAAGAGTTTGTTAGAATTTCCCTCTGATTTGTTTTTTTCTTGTTTCAATGTGATTGAAGTTAGCAAATTGATCTTATAATGAAAATCTCTTTCACTTCCCATAATCAGTTCAATCAGAACGAAAGAATACTCGTATTGTTAGTGACTGTCACTCTATTTAAGTAAAATATTTTTTCAGTCAATGACCATTAAATATATCAAAAATTTAATTTTTTAATGCGTATATAGGGTATTCCATTAAAACAGAAGAACCTCATGGCCCCTACGTGTTAAAAACTGAAAATACGACAGAAATCTACTTAATTTCATAAGTAAATAAATCTCTTTTTGATTTATCCTTTTGTGAAAATAGTGCTTTTTTACAAGCGTTAGTTTAAATAACGATCGCAGCGAGGTATTTAAAAACGCTAGTAAAAAAAAGCACAGTTTAGCCGCGAGTTGTTAACAATATTTTTTTAATACCTTTATCAAGAAATCCAAGAAAAACAGAAAAATATTTTTAAAAATCTCGAACAAAGAGCACTTCTCGCAACACACCATCTTTACACCATAAATCAAGGCGGCTGGTAAATGAGAAACCAATCGTTTCCATAGCGATGTGCTATTTTACTCGGGGATATTTTGACGAAGTTTTTAATAGTTATTTTCCTAAAAACTGGGGAAAATCGATTTTTCCGCACGCAACTGCCGTTGACGAAACGACGCGCAGCGGAGTTCTGTCAAGCAGTTAAGTGCGGAAAAAAGATTTTCGCACGTGTTAGGAACAATTGTTTTTCTACGAGCGTGAGGAAAATACACTGAAAATAGTTTTTTAACATTTTTATTTAAAATAATATTTATTCACTTATTTATATTATAGTTATTGGTAAATGTACAATGATTGGCACTATTTAAATTTATAGCAGATGCCAGTTGGTTTCGGTTGCACAATAAAGATTGTGGATCCTGTTGTACAGGGATAATTACTTCCGTAGACTGCAGGTCGTTTACAGATTCTTGATGCCCAGTTTGCTTGTGTTGTACAAGTGCACTTGTTTTAGCATCCGAATCAGAAAAGGCTACACAACTGGTGGAAGCATTGGCTGGAGAAGATTTCAATATTTTCCTTGCGATTAATTTTTCATTTTCCAGGGATTCATTCAGATATGGCGCTTCAAGTTCGTTATGCCCACTCCAGTATCTGCAAGGGCAGTGGCAGAAGACCTTCGATAGCAATGTCCAGTAAACTCTTCTGGATTCGGAAGACGTAAATATGCCGCTACCTCAGATGGCATTTTTCCAAATTTATTTATACCGACGCACTGGATTCTACATTCCCCTTTGCGACATTGGACAAAAAACCTTTGGTGTGTTGTATATTTTGGTCTATGTAATGCATATTTTCTTACCAAGTTCAAATTTTTCTCTCCATTGATCACAAAAATTTGGCTTGTGTGCGCTTTGTTGTCAGCTATTTTGACAACAATTATAGATTTTTCCAGCTGCACGTTTTCAAGTAACAAGTTCTTCCCGTCTGCATGCCCCTGCTAGGCCGAAAATCGTTGCCACTTTAATAAGGAGGTAAATGTCATCGGGAGCGCTGTGAATAAATTTCTTCACGTCATTTATGGTTAAAATTTTAGATTTTTTTTGGTCTAAAAGCAACCATTTTTTTCTTCAGAAAAGCTATTAACTTGAAATGCCTACTAATACCCACTTTGTTCTTTAGCTTGAGCGTACTTTTCAACATTGAGTACCTTGACCAGACTGTGGACGGTTGACGTGATGTCGATAATTCGTGAAAAAGGGCTAGGAAAACTTCTTCCTTTTAAAAATACGTGCTTTTCTTCTCCAAACTCCATTTACAAAAAGCGTTGTACTCTTTCTCATATCTTTTTCTGGATTTATCTGGCAACAAATCCTCTTTTGCAAATTCAGCCGCCAAAAGAATCTCGTCAGGTACCTCTTCTACCGAATTTTTGGTAATTTGTTCATTGGAAGTCATTTAAATTTTTTTGCCACTGACAAATAAATGCATAAACAACTGGTTAGTCACACCATAGCAACCAAGGCATTTCATAGGCAATATGATGAACAGAAACTTCGAATAACTAGAGGTTTTTCGAAATTTGACATATTGGTGCGGAAAAAATTTTCCACACCGTGCGGAAAAATGAATTTTCCGCACTAAAAATAGTATGGAAAATGCGATTTTCCGCACGCTCGTAGAAAATGGCTCAATTTTTAGGCAAGAATAACAAGATTTTTTCAATATTACTATTTTCCGCTATTTCTCTTTAATTTTGGGTAAAAAACGGACAGAAATCTTTTTTGCAACCGTGATCAAAAAAAAGAGTTTTATTGCATCGGGAACCAAAAAAGCCATGCTTTAGTTACCTGTGGACAGTTACTAAAATCATGTTTTTGATGAAGGTATAAAAAAATGGTTTTTTCAAGTGAAACTTTCTAAACGGTCACCCCGTACAGAGTGTCCAAAATTCGGTGGTTTTGGGGGACTTCGAGTATTTCCAGTAGCGATGAAAAAACTAACCTCCGCCATAGTGAGGTTTTATTTTCAAGACAAGTTTATGGGTGAAAACCTCATCCTAATATATGAAGCCTTTTCGAGCTTCGGGGGCTTCTTAATAATTCTCAATTTTGGGAAGGGGTCTATAACTTTTTTGTTTGTGAAAGTTTCTGTTTTATGTAAAAGGCTGTTTTGTAGATTTTTAAAAGCAGAATATGAGAAGTCCTATTTAAATGATATATCATACTTTGTTTTTATTTTTTTCGTATTTTTTTTTAATTTGTTATTTCTCTTATTGCTACTTTTAATATATAATATATAATATACAATATAAAATATATAATGTATAATATATAATATATAATATATAACATATAATATATAATACCTTTGTGTTATAGCTCGAAAACTAAAAGTGACACATAAAATCCAGATAGGCGGTCGAATTCTGCTTTAAAAGATCTATAAAAAAGCCATTACACATAACAGAAATTTCTATGAACAAAAAATGTATAGACCCCACCACAAAATGCAGACTTCTCGAAAATCCCCCGTAGCTAGAAAATGACTTGACATATCCAGATGCGGTTTTCACATTTAAAGTTCTCTTAAAAATTAAACATTGAAACGGGAGCCAGTTTTTTCCATTTCCTCTGGAAATACCCGATGCTCGCATAGCTAAACGATTCACCCGGTATAGCATGCCCAATAATCCCCTACTAGTTGGCCAGACTTCCGACTACATCAACTAAATAAACAATCAAGTATATATGAATTTTATACGGCATCGGCAGCCATAAAGCACTTACCAAAACGCGATAAACCAATAAAATTATATTACTTTTATGATACATATGTATGAGTCTGCTAATGCGAATCGATAAAGATTTTCACGATAGATAGTTAAAGCACGAACTAAAATTTTTGTTACAAGGAAAAAGGTATAAATGAAAACGAATGAACTGGCACAATGGCTTTTGGTTATAAATTGATTAAAAAGCTGTTTGAATGGGGTGTCGTGCAGATTTTTACCAGTTAAACGCTGTCACGTGTACCCTTAAAGCGAATATCAAGGACGACCTAACACACCATTTTGCAGCACCTTTCTATCAGAATCAATCTACTGCTTTGTGAGCTTACTATAGTAACTATTGTTCTTTTATTTTAATTGCATCGGTCTGAGAGATCAAGCTTACCAGAAAATACTCCCCCTGCGCCCCTCTGCCAATGAAAATATATTTCCTTGATATAGTTATAGTTGATCGATATACGGGGTCGAAAGGTGTACAGGTGGGTCTGACACGCCATTTTCCTAGTAAGTTGTAGTATGCTGGATCTCTCTCAGCCGAATCCATTTAGAAAAGGAGAACAATAGTAACTATATTGCCGTGTTAATAAAGAAAAGCGAATGCTACAAATTTGCGATATTCACTTTTCTATATTTTCATCTGATAGAGTTATATTTTTATTTTAAAACTTTTTTTATTTTTTTTAAATTTTAAATATTAAAAAAAATAATTAAATTTAGCGAATGTGCCATGAAATCAACTTAAAGATCATATTGTTGGGCAAGAAGAGCGAAAGCAACGGTCTGCAGCGAATGGGCACTTTTTTCGGTCAAAATGTAAGAAGAGCGAATGACACACGTTTTCTGCGAATTCGCTGTTTTTTCTTAATATTTTGCCCTATTTTGTAATTCAATCGCTTGGAGGTGCGGCGGCCCATACACATTCGCTGTTCTTTCTTAACTATGTATTTTTCGCGCCTGTTTTCAAGTACGCAAGCGAATGTGATGTATTCTTATTCCCTCTAGTTTTATATTATAATAAAATAATATTTTTGGAACGTAGTTTAGTTTATTATTATGTTCCTACCTTTAAAGGCGCATTTACACAGACAAACTTTCCTTTGATGTTGAAATGCCGACAAACATTTACACGAGCCTCTTGAGCAAAATGTTCAAAGAAATGTTCGAGCAAAATCGCGTACAAAAAAACACACGTAAATTTTGGAGAGAATGTTGAGCAAAATTTGTTTAAAGAAGTGTTGGTAATAAAAATTTCTTACAAATTTAAATTTTATAGTTTTATGGGAATTCATTGAACTTAACTGAAAATAGAAAGACTAAGTTTTAAAACAAGGTATTTTTAATTAAGTGCTTTCCGACGGAAAAAGGATTTGACGTCGAAATTCACGTTTTACCTCATAAGCAACTTCGATTGATCTGATTTTTATACGGGATATGCCAGTATACTTGTAACATTTTTGGGGTTGTAAAAAAAAGGAGAATCAAAAAAAATAAAAATTGACACTTATTTATTGCTGTTGCTGGGTTAGGAGAAGGTAAAAACCGTAGACTAGTGAGAGGGGGTTTTGGTCAAATGAACATTGACACACAAAATTACAACAATGTTTGACAGCGCTGCGTTCCGACTGTCTAAACCTCCCTATCCCCCCCCCAGGGAACAACTAACTACTCTCCAGAACAGTTCTCTAAAAATATCCACTTGCATTTTAAAAAGTAATTAGTAAAAAAGTAAAAGAATTAAATGTTATTACCTCCATCATTAACTATTTTAACATTGCATATGACAAAGCTGATAGCCAATAATAATGTTTCGCTTGCCGTCGCCTTTTTTTCACAAAAGTTTAAAATAAAAGTTGGTGTTCCATTTTTTTAAAGAATTGAGATCATTGATCACTGATGTAAAATTATATTTATTCTCATCGTTAAAAATATGTTTCCAAAATAGATAGCAATAACTTGCTCAAAAATTTACCCGAACAAGAAAGCTCACAAAAATGTTCGCGCAAAAAATTTCAGATCTTTTGCACGAGCTTTTATTTGAGCATGTTCGTCTGTGTAATTGCGCCTTAAAACTTGGGAATTTTATTATGTTATTTATTTTACAAGCTTTTATTTAACTTGCAATATATCTATGCATATATAATAATGAATATATTTGTTCGGGTGGAATCTTGCAACTTAATTTTGACCAACTTCCCGACATTCGATCGGCTTCAAATTTCGCATGCTTATATAGTTGCGGTCACAATATAAGAATATAGTGTAATGAAATTGACAGCTCCCCCATACTCGATGGCGTATTCAAGATGGACGATTTTTGATCATCTTTTGGTAACCAATTTTTATCTAACTTATGCACATCCGAATGCTTTGCCCCGCTCAAAAATACGAACTGTGTTCGACGTGGGATCATTTGACATATGTCATTCCCTGCTCAACAATTCAAGCCCAGCAGTCCAATGTCGTTTTGAATTTTGCTGAGGAGCCATTTAGTTCTGTCTGCATTCGGGCCATTTACGAATACTTTGGACTGCCTCCTGGATGATCTGAGTTTATTGTTTGCCCATTTATTAGGCTCACTTTGAATCTGTATTTCTATGGTGGTTGTATAGAGCAACAATGTTGGATACCGCCACCACACTTTAACTATTATTTAAGGATATTTGTATAAGTGTATTTGTTTAAAGGCATGTTCAATTCAATTCAGTTCAAATCGCTTCCCTCTCGGTCGAAATGAAACAAATGTATTTTCTTTTATATTTTTATTATTTTTTTGAAAGTTTGGTCGAGAGTTTGGTAGTTTTCACTCGGTTTAGTATTAGAATAACCGAGAGACAATTTTTTTTAATTTTAAAGGATCTTGGACCATAGTTTCAGCCTAGAACCATTGTTAGGGCAAATTACGCTACCTAAAGTTGTTTTCTGTGAAAACTCTTTTTACTTTTTAAAATTATTTCAAGGAACTAGGACCACACCACAATTTTGGTTCCAGAGAAACAACAAAAATGCAAACCATTTGCTAATCGGGAATATCTACATTTCCTATTGATGTAAATTCTTCAGTCCCTTGTAACGAGGATTTTAATGGTGAACAATTTTTTTGACCATAGCTAAAGATACGACAGGCACATGACAGTCCTTCCTAGCTTTAGCCTAAATGATTAAGTTAAGCGAAAAACCCAAATTTTTCACATTTTCTTAAGAAAACGAACAAAACTGAAGCTCATTTTTTTCTCACCTTTAACCAAACTTAACCTAAAAATAGAAAGCGCTAAGTAACGCAACCCAATCAAATTAACGATAAAATATACAGCTATCGTAATTTTGAAAGTCTTCTTTTTGATATCCAGCGATTTTAAATTTTTTGGTTTTGATAAACTGTGGTTCATATTTTATCGTTAAGCTTTCCCCTTTGCTAAAATGTGACTGATTTAAATCGTCAAGTGCAACTCGTGGGACGTAAAAATTAAAGTTTAAGGCGGCCGTTAACTTTATTATGTAACGTGCACCGATTTGAAGTAAATTGATACATCGACTATTCAAAAGGATACAGGTTGGATTTTTCGAATCATGGAAAAAGATCGCCCGGAAAAAGCCCCAAAGAAAATTAAGGTAAACTGTGGTAAATTTAAAAATGGGGTAAATGTCTTAGCTCAATGTAACTGCACTCCGTGATCAATCGAAACCCTTCGGTGTTATCTTAAATGAAATCACCCAGTCCTTATTTACTACTTCACCCAGTAAACACCGTTATGTAGATATTACATAAATTTTATATAACAGATTTACCTTATTACGTAAGTTTAAGGTCACTCAGAGGTCACAATAAGGTAAAATTTAAGTAACATTAACTTGCGAAAACTCTGCATATTGCCATGCGCAAAGCCCACCTAATTGTTACATAATTGTGATGTAAATGAAATGACATACCTTTTATATAAATATTACATCTATGTTACGTAAGAGCTAAGTTAAAACTACGTAAATTCTATATAGTAGGTTCACCTTGTTACGTAAATTTAAGGTCACATAGAGGCCACAATTATTTATTAATAAGGTAAAATTTGGGTCACATTCATGTGCGAAAACACTGCATAATGGCATTAAGCTCACAATAAGTTATTAATAAGGTGAAATTTAGGTAACATTAATCTGCATGACATGCGCAAAGCGTCAACTATCTAAGTCCGACATAAGCATGCATCTTGAGACAGGTCAACGTCGGCGATTTACGAAGATCCGTTGGTGGTTGATTAACAGGGTCCGACATTGGCAAACTACAAAGGTAACC
The DNA here is from genome assembly GCA_963921995.1 of Oxystoma pomonae. Taxonomy (NCBI): domain Eukaryota; kingdom Metazoa; phylum Arthropoda; class Insecta; order Coleoptera; family Brentidae; genus Oxystoma; species Oxystoma pomonae. Next base: position 99,352,296 of record OY998165.1, read on the forward strand.
AGACGGGCTGGTTTAAGTGGCGGAAGAGATGATTCTTGTAGAAAAGTACCACCATTTTGTCAATACGTCAAAGTCCTCATTCTAATTTTGAAATATCTTTGCTCTTTATATATACAGGGTTCCTAAGCAAATCCTTAGGGGGCCAAGCAGCCGTGTATAAGACGCAGACAAACGGAAAAGCACATTAGGCAGAAAAGGATGGGCATGGGGCGATGTTGTCACTACATCTTACATGTAGTAAATCCATTCCAGGTTGTTGTTTTCTAATGTTTCATACCTTTAGGACTGGAATAAAAATTGTTTTTGCTCGACTTTAATACCAAACTAATGAAACATATCGTAAAAAAAAATATTTTTCGGCTTTTCATTTTGTAACCATTGTCCTTACACACTGTTTACAAGCTGGAGACTGAGATACATGCAAATGCCTAACCTAAAGCGTTCATACACGGCCGGAGAAATCGACTGAGATATGTTTGTAGAAACTTTATCAAGCAAATAGGAGGGGTGGCGCCTTCGAACGTCCAACCCGGATTTTGCACTTTGATTCGAAATCAAAAAGGAGGAACAGTCAGATATGGGGCCGTGCAAAAATTACGTAACGGTGATTTTACCAATTGTTGACCCCCTCCCTATGTAATGTTTTGTAACGGTTTGGCACGCCACTCCCCTAATATTACGTAACGATTTCAAGACCACTACCCTCCCCCCAAAAAAAAAATTATTTTCATTCCAAATTTTCTTAGTTTCACACAAATGCAAACGCTGTCGAAAACCCCCCTCCCCCCTACGTAACGTTTTGTAACCCCACTCCCCCCTATGACCATTACGTAATTTGTGTACGGCCCCTATAGTCCCAGTGGAGGAGGGCGAGAAAATTGATATTTTTTTCTTAAAAATTATACTCTTTGCGTTCCCGAAATTACGTAATTTTTGAAAAAAAATTGTAAGCGGCTTTCGTGCTTTGTTTTCCTAACATTTTTGCGTTCGGGTAATTTAATTGAAAAATTTTTGCCTGCGGCGCCCTTTATCTTCTCACTCGAAACCAAGATCCCCCGTTTTAGGAAAACTGATCCCGTCCCTGTTTCTAAATTTTTTCGAATAAAAGTAGGGGATGACCATGGGGGAAATAATTTTTTTCTACGGTATGACGAAAATTTCGAGAAAGTTAAAAAAAAAAGTGGCAGAGCTCAAGTTTTTTTATTGATTTTTTTGGCTGCTAGTGCTAGCTCCATAGTTTGGCCGTTTTCGGATAGATGTCACTAGTAGAACAGAATGGAAAGAAATTTAATTAAAAGCGAAGGAAGATATTTCTTTCTAATGTTAACAACCTCACGAATTTATCGCTCAGTATCGTAAATAATGAACCCTTCCGCCTCCTTTAAGCAAGAAAAAGCTGTGGTTTGGACCTGAAAACATCTAATTTTTAATTAGATTAGATGTTCAAATCTGTCCCCTTCTTGAGCCTCACAATATCCCAATATATTGTAAAGCTCTTGGTGCGTAGCAGCCAACATTTCAGGGGTGACAGAGTTGCCCGCCTCCAAAATTTTCGCCCTCAACTTCTGTATAGTCGTAGGCCGTAAGTGAGGGTGTTGGAAAATTTTGTCGTGCCAACAACCCCATAGAAAAAAGTCATTTGGCGCAAGATCTGGTGATCGAGGAGGCCATCGGATATTTCCATAAGTGGAAATAATTCTATCACCAAATACCTGACGAAGGTAATTTGTAGCCTGGCGTGAATTGTGGGATGAACAGCCATCTTGCTGAAACCACAATTCGTCCAAATTTATGTTGAGTTCCCTCAACCGTAGTAAAACCTGGTGTTGGAGAAGATCAATATATTTTTGGCTATTCAAATTCCCTTCAATGAAAAAGGGTCCAATAATGTGATTCTCGACAATATCGCTCAAAACATTTAATTTTTGAGGATGTTGCATTCTAACACTTGCGTGCAGATGTTTATTTTCGCGGGACCAATAGCGGCTATTTTGTGGATTGTGAGACTTTTGATAGGAAATTTTCGTTCCTGTCACATTTATCTCTCATAACCTCACAATATTCTAACCAGCGAAAATAATTACCTGGTTGCAATTTCCGCGACTTCCCAATCTTAAACGACTTGTAGCCGTATTTTTTTGGATCCATTGGCAAGTACTGTTGGGAATATCCAGTGCCTCCACAATCGGTTTCGTCGAACATGGTTGATGTGCCTCAACGTAAGCGCATACCATTTCGTCTCGTTCCACCCTGTGTGGAAGAACGGGATGCTCTGGTATTTCGCCGTCGTGGTAACACTTTCTACAACCATTTATGCACCCGTACCTTTCAAAACGATGATAAATGTTGTAGACAGTTTGAGCCACAGGAATCGGTCGATCTGGAAACGCCAAAACAAAAAGCCCAATGACTTCGTCCGCACTGTCACTTTTTATGTAGTTTTTAATAATAAAATTCATTTCTTCTCGAGTATATGGCATTTTAAAAACACAAAATTTACGAAACTGAAGCGACTCGAAAGGAAATAAAAATTCAATGCTTGTGAATCCCAGTTTTTCCTCGATCATCTCAATTTGCAGACATCTTGTCAACGGTTATTATTGCAACTATGATTTATGCTTACAACGAAAGAGTGGCGACAATTTTTTCTCATTAAAGCAGTCCGGAGATAATAACAAACTGGCACCATTGCTCAATATACCTGTTTCTTTTTTGCGCGCAGAACTTTCTATGCCATTTCTGTTTGATTTATTGAAATCCTATCCCTAAGGAAAATCTTAGGAACCCTGTATAATATTATCATCCACTGTACAGGGAACATAGTGACATGAGAGCTATCTCTACCTACTAGGAAGAAACTATTAAGCAGTGAAAATTTGAATGTGACATAAATCGCGTTATAGAGCGTTTACCTAATTTAGACGATATAAATATTACATAAAATTTTTTATATAATAGTTATGTAACATTTAAAATATAAACTTACAGTTCATTTGACTATATAATAATTATATAAAATTTTGGACTTTAATTTTACGTAAATCATTTTACAGGGAATTTACATAACTGGAGTGACATAATTAATACATAAAACATGTTATGTAACAAATATCTAAAATTGTAAATGTAAAGTTAAAGCTTAATCTTTTTCATAATATTTATGTAAATTTGAAAATTTTAGTGTATAAATCATGTTATAGAGCGTTATGTAACATTTCAATTGAAAACCTACGGAAAATTGATTATATAATAATTATGTAAAATTTGGGACTTTAATTTGACATAAATAATTTTAAAGGGAAGTTACATTGCTTAGGTGACATAATTAAGACATAAAAAATTTTATGTGCCAATTATGTTAAATTTTAAATGCAAACTTAAGGTTCACACTGTTTCATAATATTTATGTAAATTTTAAAATTTTATTGTAATGCAAATCATTTTATGTAACGTTTATGTAAATTAGATTACTTAAATATTACATATAATTTTTTAAGTAATAGGTATTTAATATTTTTTATGTAAAATTAAGGTCCCACTATTTACGTAATATTTACGTAAACTTTAAGAATTTGTTTATAAAGTCATATTATTTAAATTAAATTTACAGTCAATGTTTTGACGTAACCTTTACCTAATTTTTTTTATAAAAATATTTTTATGTGAAATTTACGTAAATATGATGTAACGTATTTTATATAAATATATGACCCTTAGAGTTATATAAATATTAGGATAAAGTAACAAGTGTGTTTACTGGGTAACTAGACAAGCGTGCAATGTTTTACATAATATATCACATTTATTCCACTGGTTATTTCATTTACCCTTTATTATTTTTAAACTAAATATTTAGATCTTGTAACGAAAAGGGGAGCAAAACCCTAAGTACCCAGTCAAACTTTGAGGCTAGCAATACAAGAATGTCAAGCGGGTTATGTAACAATGTAATATAAGGCATCGACAATGTATAATGGTATAACATCCTACATATAGTCGCATAAAAGAACTTCGAGTAGTTTTTTATGGTCTTTCCCTGTCCTCCTGTGGGTTCCGTCAGTGCGTCGGAGTCGTTGCTTTGGAATGGATATATACATTAAATATTTAAAATAATAATACTAGGTAGCACATAGTTAACATATATTTTTTCTAGGTGCAAGCTTGGATCCTAATTATGTAATACTAACCTCACTAAATATGCTGAGTTTCGTTTTAATCTAATTTAAATTTCCTATCTGCTACTTTTTTGGTACTTTGAACAAGAGTCCTTTTAAGGGCTTATGTTTTCGATTCTTCTAATCGCAAGAAGCACTCTTTTGGCGGAAATTATTTTAAAACACTGTAATTTATGTTTGTAAAATTTGAAATGACAAATAAACAATTTGAATTTGAATTCAAATTTGACAAAAAACTTTAAAGGTTGATCAACTGCATTAAAAATTAATCAATAATAGGAATTAGCCCCAGGGCTGACAACCTTAGAAAAGTGGGAAGTCGGTTTTTATAAAAAAGAAGTTCTGGAAACAGCTTCTCTTTTTTAAAAGAGCATAAGCTTGAAACTCCCTTCAAAAATGGATGCCAGGAATTGATTTGTTCGTAGGTTCTAAAAAACGGCAAACTCTCAGCATTAAGGTATCCCAGCCGGTAGAGTATGCTAGGAAAAAGACTACTGATTCATTTAATATTATGATTATTATTAGTATTTTAATATAATATAAGCTCAAACTTTAGCCAATGCTTTAAATGATTTGAAAAAAAGTAGCTCTCAGATCGTAAATAGTACTGATACAGACTCGAGGTCTAGCCCTGTTAAGGGTACCACTAGCTCTGCTGATGCGAGTACTAGCACGGCTGAGGCCATCACTAGTGAAACTAAAGTGGGAAATACCGTTATAGCAAGTACTGGCTTTAACACTAGTATATCTTCTAGTTTGCTACCTTTCAGAGCTTCATTAGAATCTCTTTTTTTAAATGCGATACTTAAAGTAAACCACCAAAAAAATTTGCAGCTCCAGCTGTTATAACAGTATTAAAACTAAGGCTTATTGGAGAAAAAAGTATGCCAAGAAAAATGTCCAATTCTGCCAGCGAATTAGAAGAGATTTCATTTCAAGACCCAGATAATTCAGGGGAGTTCTTAAATGCCTTATTAGAAAGTAAAGCTATTGAAAGGTACAAAGAACTTCAAAAATTGGAAGTTAGTAAGTGTACCTTGGTCCAATTAAAAAAAAAAAAACAGACTAATCATTTTATTAGCAAAATTACAGATAAACTGATGTATGATGAATGGCTCGTCAAATTTTTAAAAAATAGAAGAAAAAAGTTTGTTTGGCCAGATGATGAAGATTCATCAACGGTTAAAACTGCAAACATAATGAAAATTCTTCCTGAACCAAAGGAAACTAGAAAAGGGGTTAGACTAGCGTTCGCAGAGCAATTCTACGGTTTTAATCCGTGTTGATTGTTTTTAAAAAAAAATTTCGTTTTTGTCATTTTTCAGCAAGTATTTAGTATTTTATTTATTTTTTTCTTTTAATAAAAATTAAATGAAAAAGAACCAAAATGTACAGAGTCACCGTTTATAAAGTTCAAACTTTTTTGTTATTTGTCACAAGAAAATAAATCAAAGAGTGAATGACTTATAAAATTAGGTAGAGTTTTGTAACATTCTTAGTTTTTTCCTTAATAACACTATACACGCAGAGTGGCCATGTAGGCTTTACCTTTGGCAGCTCTCGAGTAAAATCAAAAATAACTTGCCATAAGGCAATGTGAAAATAGTTTAGTTGGTTCTTTGTTCAACATATTACTCTTATGGCATCGTTTTTAAGAATTTGCTCAATGACCATTGAAGACAATGATAACATATTTTTCTTTATCTTTTTGTGACGAATAATAAAAAAAAAATCCCTAGCGGAATTTTATAAACAGTCATCATCTACAGATTCTTATTATTTTTCACAAATATTTCATACAACCTACCTAACCATATGCAATAAGTCCTTAGAGGCCACTATCATAATTTTTCCACATGCGTGGCGCAAATGTATAGCTACACTATAAACATTACACTCTCCTAGTTGCATATTGTTTTTTTTGTGAACCTGTGCATCAAAAACGAAAAAATAGACAGTTCATAATTTTATTACCTCTCCAAAATAATATTTTTTTCGGATTTTTTCTTTTTCTGAGGAAATTTTTTCCTGAGTTCTTTCCGGGGATTCTTTCCTAGGGACATTTGCCCAGGGTTTATGCGTCCTTCTCAAGAAAGGTAGATAAGAGCGTCTGTTACTGAAGTCTACAACTTTTAAACTATGTGCCTTCAGTTGACTCGAAAGCATTTTTGAAGTAGGTGTAAACGAATACTTTTACAATGTGTTTCTCTCGTGTTATGCAGCTTCATAAGCAACACAGATGAGATCACTAGTATTCTCAAACCAAACAGTTATAACGTATCGTCGGCAGGCATGCAATGCCTCCAATGAATATAACTATGAGATTCCTGTAATGGCTCAAGGATTGCAGAAAATATGCAACAATAATGCTTTGAAACCACAGAAAATAATTTAAAATCGGGGTTTTTGTTCCTGATTTTTTTTCCAGGACAACTTGATTGGGAGAGTATTATCGATGCGTCTTTTTTTTGGAAAATGTTTAATTTCCCATGAAGAACAAAAAACTAAAATAATAAAAAAATTTTCGATATTTTTTACATTTTAGTATATATTTTACATACATTTGTGTTTATTTTATACACAATTGTGTAATAGTTCTAGGCAATTTTTAGTTACACAACTCAATTAACAAAATTATTCAGGTATTTCTGTGTGTGCAAATACCCGATTTTCTGTGAAAGAAGGAAAATTAGTTTTTTTTATACCCTCATCAAAAACATGATTTTAGTAACTGTCTGCAAATAAAGTAAGCTGGGCCTTTTTGGTTACCGATGCAAATAACTTTTTTTTTATACCTTCATTAAAAACATGATTTTAGTAACTGTCTGCAGATAACTAAAGCATGGCTTTTTTTGTAACTGATGCAAACATTTTTTTTTTAAAAGAAAGATTTCGGTTCGTTTTTTACCCAAAATTAAAGAGAAATATCTGAAAAAAGTAATATTGAAAAAATTTAATTATTCTCGCTGCGCCCGTTATTTAAACCAACGCTTGTAAAAAAAGCACTATTTTAGCCACTAGTTGTTAAAACTACTATTTTTGATCACGGGTGCAAAAACAGGTATATGTGCGTTTTTTACCCAAAATTAAAGAAAAATAGCGGAAAATAGTAATATTAAAAAAATCTAGTTATTCTTGCTTAAAAATTAAGCCTTTTCCGCCAGTTTTCACCAAGTAATTAGGAAAAAATCATTTCAAAACATCGCCAAAATAAACGTCACCGAGTAAAAAGGCACATCGCTATGAAAACCACTGTTATATCATTTACCAGGCGCCTTGATTTATAGTGTAAAGATGGTGTGTTGCGAGAAGTGATCTTCGTTCGAGATTTTTAATAGTAGTTTTCACAACAAGTAGCTAAAATAGTGTTTTTTTTACAAGCGTTGGTTTCAATAACGAGCGCAGCACGTCTGCAGATAACTAAAGCCATGCTAAAATACCCCGCTGCGCTCGTTATTTAAACCAGCGCTTGTAAAAAAAGCACTATTTTAGCCAATAGTTGTGGAAACTACTATTTTGCGGGCCTGTGTGTAAGCAGAAAGGGCAAACTAGACTTTTTCCACCAATTTGTTGTAATTTCTAGGCTTTAAGTATAATAAGCATGTTGTGTATTGTTTCTTTTTAATAAATAATAGTAACTACACTGAAAGAAAACTTCGATTTTGTGTGGATATTCTTGTTTCTGGTTAATCACTTTTTCAAAAAAGAAGGTTTATAAATAACAACTAATTTGTTTCTTTCAATTTTGAAAACCATGGTAACTGAGAACAACACTTATTAAACAGAAATAAAACCCAAATAGTTTTTAAGACAATAATGGTCTGTGTCTTATTCCAAAAAAAATCTACAGTTATAATAAAAAAGCCCTTAGTACTGTGTAATCACAGGTCCTTTTTCCTGTTAATCGATTGTTTTTGTTGAATTTATTAGCACAAGAGTATAGGTTAAAAACCATTTGCTTTTATTAAAAAATATTTTGTCTGAGGATAAAAAAGGTCGATTGTTTTTGTTGAAGTTAAGCAGCACCCTCTCCAGATAGGCCGATCAACTTATACCGATTTAGTGTCCTTTTCTCCACCTTCGCCGCCATTTTCACTCAAAAGTGACAGATGATCCATTAGTTTTCTGTCAAAATGGCGGCGAAGGTGGACAAAAGGACACGAAAACGATAAGAGCTGATCGGCCTATGTGGAGAGGGTATTTGTCTGAGGATAAAAAGACTGCAATAAGCATGCGCGGAAGCTTCGATCGAGTCTTTTGTAGCGCGCCAACGACTGTCACTGTCAAGTGTCAGCCGATGCGGTCACTAGTTCAGCAATTTTATTTCGCCATTTTTGCAAATTTTGGCCGCCGCGCTTTCGCTTCATTTTTATATTTTATATTGGACATACATAGGAGTTTCGTGTGTTGCTTTATTGCATTATTGCTACATTTGTGAAAGTTTGTCCGCAAGGCGTATGTAAATGAAAGCAATGGAAGGTATCGAAGCTACGGTTTTTTGGAGAAATGCGGCGGTTGATCATGTGGTTTTTGGGTAAGTGCAAGCGCTTGTTTCTCCTATGTAGGTATGTAACTACCCACCTATGTTCATCCACGTCTTCCAAGACAACTTGATGAATGGAAAAAAATATGGTATAATTACATAATGTTAATAAATAGAAGGAAGTGTCTAAAGTCACGGAGTCGTGCACAGGTTATGAGAGCAGTAGCAGATACAGGGAGAGGGCGGGAACGGTGGGGGGTGCCCCCCACTTGTATCTAACCCAACCCAAGGTAACCTCAATAAAATAAACCAATTTCTTAGTGTGGAATCCCCGCGGCGGCGTGGTGCCCGGTGCTTCTACTGTCATATTCCCATTTGTCATGGTTTATTTGTTGCTTTCACCCTTTCATTGCAGCACAATTTTTATTTCTTATATATAATATGGTTAGTTTTTAAAGCGGAAGAGACTTTTTAGTCACTAGAAATAGAGAGTCACTTTTTCACTTTTTTATTTCATATTTGAGTGTGGAATCCCCCTGTTCTAGCGTCTTTACATTGTCTAAAAACAAACATTTTTTTAATCATTTTAATCATATCAATTTTTATTTTTAGTCGAGCAGCGACTTGGAGGAAGCTATCGAAAACAGAAGGAGCTGCTACAAAAATATGGGCTACCGATCGATGCTGCCGTTTATAATAGTAGAATAAGAATATATTTTTTTTTCATTTGATACAAAAAGTAAAAAAAACAAATATAAATAAATAAAATATCCAAGAATAATATTTTTACAAAAATCTTTGCGTTGATTTATTTTGTGTTTTAGGTAGCTATAGCGGAGGATATGGAAAAAACCACGTTACGCTTGCACCCGGTTCTCACCAATAACACCCGGTTCCCGCCTTCGACTTTTTCGTGCGTGCTCGAGCACCCTTCACGTAACTACCACGAAAAACTCTTAGGTGGGAACCGGTAAAAGACTTTCATGCGTGACCGCCGGTTGTAAGTCTCATAATGTGGTGTCGTTTTTTTCATATGCTCCTCTAGAATTACCCGAAACAGAATAAATGAAAGTTAATGGTTAAATTACATTTATTAACTGTTAATCGCTGTTAATAGTTAACATATATTTGCTTACTATAACCAAATCAGAGTGAATGCGTGAAGTATATTTATTTATTATAAACAAAGGGTTTATAGGTAATTGATATGTATTTATTATAAACAAATCATTATTATTAGCTAAATTAGAAATATTTATTATAAACAAATTTCGTCTGGTTAATCAACTATCCTTGCTTTCTATTAATTAGATTTGGTAATATAATATTTGGTTACTATTAACAAATAGGACGGTACCTAAAACCCCTTTTTGGTTATTTTTACAAAGTCGGTTATTTATAATTAATAAATAAGTCTGTCAATAATAATCACTGACTTGATTTTTATTACCAAATATTTGTTTATAAATTCTAAAATTATGGTTGGTTTATCAGAAACAAATATCTATTAAGCCCTAAATCACAAAATCCTTTTGTTGTGGTTAATAAGATTTAGTAATTATAACTGAACTCTTTTCTCAGTGTAAATAAAAATAGTAAATTTTAAGAATATGAGAAAGGGACACGCCTTTATATCGTATAGAGCAGGTTTTTTGTTATCTTTATTGGTTCCGGCATATTTTTAAAAGAGTGAACGATTTTTCTTTTCTTTTTGCTTGTAAAACTGACTAGTTAGTTATACACAAACACGTTAGTTATGTTTTGCTAATGAGTTTTTGAAGGGTTAATTTTGGGACGATTCGCAATTGATTCGATCTATAGGACTAGTTTTTAAATCGTAATGTTTGCAAGTCTCTTTTTAATCATTTAAACAAAAATGTTTTTAAAATGAAGGGAAAATTTAGCGCCCTAATAAATTTACAGATAAGATTTGTGGCGTAGAGAGCAAAGGGTAAGGGAATAAATCGGAAAAAGTTTTTCCTGGACCAGGATTTGAACCCGTGACCTCTAGAATTTTCAGTAAAATTTTGTGTTCAGAATGCTAAGGGTTTACTAGAGATTTATAGAACTTCTTAAAAAAAGAATTATTACAAATCATCATATCAAATCACATATAAAGGGTAAAAATAATACAATCTAAGTCAATCCATCCTGGGTTTGGTACCTATTTATTAAGTCAAATGACCTGTTTTATATTACCCAATTTTAAAAATTAAAGCCCGTTTATTTTTTTTGGTTTTTTATCATTCTCTCAGCAGAAGCAAATATTTTATTTAGCTGATCACAGTCATAGTTTTTTATGGTAAAGCCATAATTTTCTTATGATAATGGCTCGGGTAATTGTCAAGCCAATTTTTACTATGCTTTTAACATTTTTCTGCCATGATTTCGCTTACACTTTAAAGCTTTCTTTCCAAACTGTCGATTTCTAGAATAAAACACTTACATTTTTCAAGTTTTTACTATTTTTTTAGCGTCCAAAGAAAACACTGCCAAAAAACATTTTTTCCCAGTCAAAATGAAAAATATTTAGAGAGAGAGGGCAGAATTTTAGAGGTAGATGAAGAGATATTTTAGTGACGTGCAAAAATAATTAAGGTTGTTGAAGAGAGACAGCCGGCTATAAAAAAGTATTTTAGAGAAAGATGGACATAATTTAAGGCAATTGTTCACGAAAAATTTATGTTATGTCATCTGTCTGTCATCTTGAGTGGTGTCGTGCATATGATTTTTATTTTGTCATTTTTATCCAAAAAACAGCAAAAATTGTAATTTTTTAAGCGTAAAGCGTGTAAAACACAAGGTGGTATTAATTTCTTTCAAAGTTCTTTACAGTCTTTAAATTTACCAAAAAACCTGTCGTACTAAAGTGTATTTTACAAAATTATTTTAAGGGTTATCATGGCTTTATGGTAAAGGCATGATGACCCTTATGTTTTACACACTTTACACTTTGAATTACAATTTTTGCTATTTTTTGACAATGACAAAATAAAAATCATATGCACGACAGTACTCAATATGACAGACAGATGACATAACAGAAATTTTTAGTAAACAATTGCATTAAATTATGTCCATCTTTCTCTAAAATCATTTTTTATAGTCTGCTGTCTCTTTTCAACAACCTTAATTTTTTTTGCAAGTCACTAAATTATCCCTTTCTCTACCTCTAAAATTCTGCCCTCTCTCTCTTTTTTTTTGAACGCCTAAAAAACAGCCGAAATTTAAAAAATTTGTTTTATTCTATAAATTGAAGTTTGGAAAGAAAGCTTTAAAATGTGAGCAATATCATGGCATAAAAATGTGAAAAACATAGAAAAAATTGCTTAATAAAAAACGTTACCCCTTAAATTATGCTAAAATATTTTAAGCCTTAAATTACCATCATGGCTTGACCATTTAAAAAAAAAAACTTTTCCAGCTAACCGGACTCATTTTTTTTAAAATATTTAAAAAAAAACTCGAAGAAGATCCGACGCATATTTTGGCAAAAAATCTAGAATTAAGATTCGTTTGCAAAAACTTACTAAACCCAAAAACCTACTAAACAGCCCCCTTCCATCCCCGTCTGTAAAAAAATCTGCGTCCCCCCTGTGTGAAGAACAATATTTAAGTTTTTTTTATACATTTTTAGGAAAACTACTGAACTTGACTACTTCGACAATAATTACCTACTATATTTAAAGGCAATTATAAGAAGGAAGAATAGTAGGCATATATCATTTCGGATTACGGTGTAGTATCAATATTTTGTATGAAATTTTAGTTTTTAGCTAAGAAAAACTGTGCCCCAATTAAAAAATGTGTAATTTAATTTATCGAGGGATTAAAAACCACTTCCTGAGTCCTGAGGTGTACACACTATTTTATGCTTTACAAAAAGATTTCTAATGGTAAAATATAATCCCGGAGAAATAAAGTAAAAATTGAATTCCTGGGAAATAAAGCAAAAATTTAATCCCCGAGAAGCAAAGCAAAAACCTAATCTATAATAATAATAATAATTTAATGATTTATAGTAGTAAAATTTAATTCCGGGGATTAAATACCCCACTTTACTGCTAAAGAACAGGAAATAAAAACTACTTTTAATCTCTAAAGTGCTTAAAGACGTTATTAGGGAATTAAAGGGGAAAGTCAATGAATTTTCTAAAAAATATCTGAAGCTCCTAAACTAATTTTTTCAATTGAAAAACTTGATCACCATATTTTTTTTCTGCTCCCTTTTTTTATGAAATTTTTAGTTTTAATTGTTTTACATCTGTACCCAAGACGTTTGAATGCTCGTTTGAAATTTATTATCTACCGTTGATTTTATCCGATTTTTTCTTGCAGATACTGGATAAATTTGAAAAAGTGGAATAGTTGCTGCAGTGTTAAGAGAAAAATGATACTTCCCTGGCAAAAACATCCCTCTCAGACTTCATGACGTTTTGCAATGGAAGTGTTTGTATATTTTTTTAACCAAGTGTTTGTATATTTTTTTAACCAAAAAGACAAAGTCTCATTTTCTGTTAATCAAGAATAATATTATTCAACTACTATTTTTTTATCATTTTAAAAACTAAATTCGTAAAATAATAGCGGCCATGAAACTATAGCAGCCCATCTTTTGATTTTTTTACTCCAAACTGTAAGTATAGCTAATTGGAGCAATTTGGTGCTAATTTTGTATCGCAAAAAAATAAAGCTCGGTTTTTAAAAATATTGCCGGCTGCGATATAATGTTTTGTAATAAAAAAAATCGATTTAAAAAAAAACCAACTAGATAATAAAAGCTGATTTATTTCTCCTCAGTTATATCGGTAATTTGTTAAAAAAAATCTTGAGAAAATCACATAATTTAAAAAAGAATGAGGCTTTGCCTTTTTTATAAAATATACAGGGTGAGTAAAAAAATATCGACAAAAATAATTATAGTTGGCAACGAGATATATGAAAATCACAAATCATTTAATCCTCAGCAGTTGGGGAGGACAAACCAACGCCGGAGATCCGAAGGCATTTGATTGGGAGGGGGGAGAGATAAAAGCCATTTTCCCAACTAATATTAAAAGCGATTCCCAAGTTACCTGAAACTTATTTTTTGAAATTATTGTTTGAAGTAATTAGAAATACAAAATGTTTTGTAAAATGTACTTAAATTTCCCAACTGAACCTTCATATTTCCCAACAGCAATCAACTGGAAAGTAACATTGGGATCGCCGGTGCAAACAAAATATTCATGACCAGGATCGGACTTTTCATTAAGCATTATGCTTAACATGCAAGTTGTATTTATTAATACAACAATAATAGATATTTAGAAAGCGCCTCTGCCTACCTGTAGTCACTATTTTACTGTAGAACCTTTTTTGCTGCCGGGATTATTTTCTTCATAATAGGTTTTATAGAAGCCAACCGATAGTGATCATGAAGATTATTTTGCGAAGTCCATATATCTCGGAGCCAACCATATACATAACAGAACTTTTAATTTTGAAAAAAATATACAAGGTGCAACAAAATATTGCCAACGCATTTTTAATGTTTAGTTAAAATTTAAAGCGTCATCTTAAATTTTTGCAAGTCGTTAATTTTTGATACTTTTAATAAAAGTGAGTTTTACCCACTTTCACCAAGCCTACCTACCTATTTGCGTAGTAGTGTAGTGTAGAAGATACAAATCAAAAATGTTATTCAATAGTCCGATTTTTGCGTTAATTACTTAGTGACCAAGTAATCACTAAAAAATGACCACAGTAACTTTAGTTTGACCCGTGTTTAACTACACCACACAAGATAAAATTTTTAAAAATACGTGGAAAGACTGACTGGCATATCAATATTCTATATTGACAATTTATTTGACTACTGGTTACATAATTTCTTTAAACCAGCATGGCGAAAGTTTTATTTTGAAATCAAAGTACACATTTTTACTTTTTTAAATTTCAATAGTAGCACTTTTAATATCTATAAAAAAAATGTTAAAAAGTAGAAGGTTATAATAAATTGGTCCCTGCACCATTAAAAAAATATATATATCAGGTATTCAAAAAGTTGGTGAAATGGTTAATTCTCTCATAAAACTTAAATGTATTATAAATTAAGAAAGTTAAATTCCTGTAAGGTTTAAACCCTAAAATTTGGCACCATTTCTTTTTTTTTGTTTCAGATTAGCGGTGCCCAAGCTGTTCAACAAATATGCAAGCAGTTGATGACCATCAAAATGTAACTTAAAGTAAATTTGCTTCTAAATTTCAATAAAAATATATGTAAATAGTTGGCAATAAATAAAATACACTAAATCAATATTGTGTTTTTGAGATTGTTATAAATTTTGGTCACTAACTGATAGCTTCACTAAATTATTATTTTGGCCCAAATAATTTATTAATAAAGTAACATTTTGGCCAGTTAAATATAGTTAACGTGAATTTTGAAAACATTCAAGCAAAAGTAACTAGGTAAAAATCAAAATTTTAATACTTATATCTTTTTTTGTGCATTTCTGTTAATAGAATTTTAAAAGACTAAAATAACACAAGAAAAATAATGATAAGGAAAGGGGTAAAAAAGTACCCATGAATATCATTTACCGTGCGAAGTTTTGTATACTTTTGACTCCGGAAATTTGGGCACTGAGAAAGAAAAATTTAGGAACCAACCCAACCCAACCTTATTATTTTTTTGAACCTTACGCACTAAAATAAAGAAAAATAAAGCGAATCTACCAACGCGGTGAAATATTGATAACATTCTAAATTTTTCTTTTGGTGGCGCCCAAACGGTCGGCGCTTAAATGTCCACTGTCCAAAAGTCCTGCATTGGCATTTGCTTAACTAATTTACCCAATTTTTATGCATGGTTCAAACTTCCTCCCTAATTTTTTGATTAATTCCAAAACAAAACAATTTTGAGATTTACTTAAAATTTAAATAAAAACGTAAATTTGCTTGCTCCCTGACACCTACCTAGAATAGTTACTAGTTTTGTCCCTGAAAAATATCAGGTGAAGGTGTAGCTTGAAATTAAGCTATTTCCTTTTACATGCGTTTAGGAGAAAAATTTGAGAAGCTATTAGGTCATAGTTCTTTACTCGTTATAAACTTGCAGGAATTCCCAATACTCAACGAAACGTCGCGTCGAAACTTTGTCGCCAAAAATTAACGACAAAATATTTGACGAAAACGGCCTACTAGATTCCAAAATTCTGCCAGTTTAAACCTCTACGAACAAAATATGGCAATACCGGAAAGGGCCGAAAATCATCATGATACCGTTCAAAAATCCGACCGGCTTCTCGTGGGCTTAAAATATTACGCAAATTTCATTTATAAAAATTCTAGTAAATCACAAATTTAAGTATTTAATCATCTCTAGCATCATTTAAAAAGCAATCGACAATTTGGGGACTGCAGGAACATACTCCAAATAGATGGCATTTGTTATCACAAGCTGAGTAGAAAATGGCGAGTGGAAATGTTTTAATTTGAAAATCTTTATTAAACCCCTTATAGTTGCTCTAAAATCATTTGTGATCGATGAAAAAATGTGTAATCAAGTACAAGGAATGAAAATTAAACTACATATATCTTAGGTAATTTATTACTACTGTGAAATACCTCAATATCTTTTGAAACGTCAAAAACTTTGACGCGCCGAAATTTCGTCGTTTTGTCTAAGAATCGGCCCCACTATAAGCATGTTTAGATGACATGTTTACATGATGAAAAATGTCAGAAACCTTTCAACCTTCATGCGGAACTATCAGAAATAGTGCCGAGTCAGGCTATGCCGACTTTGTGTACAGATAAGTCCTTATTAGGGACTTATCGGTACATAAAGTCGGCATAGCCTTACTTTAATAAAGACGCACTATCTTTGACAATTTCGGACGAAGTTTAAAAGGATTCTGACATTGTTGTTGTCTAAATATGTCATATTTGCTATCAAAATAATGTCAACTTTCATAATTTTTGTGCCTGCCTTTAATAAAGGTCGGCATTAACTTTAATTTGTCAACTTTAAGAATGGCACAATATGAGCATGTTTAGATGACATGTTAATATGACAAAAATGTCAGCAATCTTTCAACCTTCATGCGGAACTATTAGAAATAGTGCCGAGTCAGGCTATGCCGATTTTATGTACCGATAAGTCCCTACTATCAGACTATGACTTTATGAACCGATAAGTCTCTAATTTGCTTTGTTTTACCCGTCCTTAATCCGTTCTTTTCAAAGATTTTATTCCATTTTATGGCATCTTGTCTAGAAGGGTCATTTAAAATCTTAAATTATGCTCTAAATTTCGTTTGAAAACCATAGTTTCATATATGCATTTTTGTGCGTCACAATTTAAAAGAATAAAAAATTTTAAATCTTATTACAAGGTCACGACCGAAAAGAAAACAGCCTACTAATTAGATGCGCTCAGATCAGTTTACTCTATTTGACCCCTTGTTACCAGCACAGTGCCTTTTAGCGTTCGGGAATCAGCAGTATTCTTTCTCTCACATTTTTCCGTTTTTTTAAAATGATTTGTCAACCTTTTCTAAAACCACTGATTCCTAATCCGACGAATAATCATACAAAATTTCCTTTTGGAAATTAGTAGTGGTAAGAGAAGAGGCGGCACGAACTCTGGCAAGTAGGCCCTCCTGAGCCCTTTCTGCGTTACTCCAAGGCAGTCCCTAATCCACCACCTGCACTACTGGTCTGGCAGTCTGCTCTTACTACTTTTTTTGCAAAGTCCAGTATTTGCTCCATTTGAGCATATGCAGGTGCTCTGCGTCCAGGATCACGGAGCCGAATACCTGTGGGCTGATTCTTTAATCTAGTAGAAAATTTCGCACCAGAACATTCTCATCCTGCATTTCGACCAATAAGAAGGCCCAGAAGCCACCAAGCTTGTATGGTGTATGCGCAAAGCTGACTGGATTTTCGTCTTTTAAGAGCACCTGTTCACCTGCTCAGAGGCAGGTTTATGAAAGTGTTGGAAGTTTCCTTCAATACACGGCAATCGCGCGGGGTTCGGCAGTGGTCAGATAAGTTTAGGATAACTAGTGATAGCTCCCAAGCCTGTCATTGGCGGATATCAGGGAAGTGACCGTTCCCGTGCGACCTTTCCTACGAAATTTACGAATCAGCCCTCTGGTGCCTCGTCCTTTGGTATGCCTCTCAGTCTGCTACGAAAAGTAAGTAGACTCTCAATATTAGAGCATTTTCGACAAAATCCATTTAGACCAGAAAGTTTTTTTTGTTTTCACACGAAACAAAAATACGTGGAAAACTGCTCCTTAAAGGTTAGATTGACTTATGATTTACCCTTTTGATTCCGACGCATTCAACTATTACAATTCCACTTCAAATACTCTGCCGCACTCTCACTCACTTTCACACCAGACCACTCCTACTCTTTAATATTAACCGAAGGTACCTTATAAATCAAAGGCGGCTAATGAATGTCATTTTAATTTAATAACGCGGTGCATAGTGACAGGTCCAGCGCTTCTGGTAAAATAGCGAAGCAACTGCTTCAGGCAGCCTTTTCTTGAGGGGGGCCGCAGGCCAACCAAATCGTGTAAAAATTTTTTTAACCAAATAATTTTTCGCCGTTTTTTGGGAGCGGCGGCAGGCCGACCAAATGACGTCAAAATATTAAAACTAAAAAGTTCGAATCGACTCAATAAGATCGTTAAAATATCAACTTGGCAATGTTTATGATGCGCTTATTGAGATTATTAATTAAGGATTTGCATGATGCCACATTGCGAAATGGAACTGACGGTTTAGCTAAAGAAATAAAGTTTTGGTTGCGCTATGGTATGAAATTCTAAACAAAATAAATTCTGGAAGTAAACCTCTCCAAAGTACAAATTTAGACATTGTTGAAGCCACCAGAACGTTTGGCAACTTGTCTGAACAATTTAAATTCCTTAGCTGATACTGATAGGTACTTTGAATAAAT
Organism: Oxystoma pomonae; assembly: GCA_963921995.1. Lineage (NCBI taxonomy): Eukaryota > Metazoa > Arthropoda > Insecta > Coleoptera > Brentidae > Oxystoma > Oxystoma pomonae. The sequence continues at coordinate 99,370,912 of OY998165.1, forward strand.
TTTGGTTGATGTCAGAGAAATAGCAAATGGGTTAGAACTAGATGCATCTTTTACTATTAACACAAAGTCTAGGCCTCGTAAAAAAACAAGACAATTTAATTATGTAGCCCAAGATGAGCCTATCTTGGATCCTACATTAAAATTTAAAGTGGAAATATTTTTCGGGGTCCTGGACACACTTACCGAATCGTTAGCATAGCGTTTTAATCTTTTAAAACAACATTCAGAATATTTCCAATTTCTGTATGATATATCAGTGCTTTCTTAAGTTACTAAAGAATATTTATTTTTCATTTACATTTAACAGATGGAGAAAGTAGTGATGTAAATGGACTTTTGTTACGACATGAAATATGGTCACTTACCTCTATATTTGGACATATCTTGAAAGTTCTTTAGCTAAAGTTAACTTTCTAAAATATTGTAAGATGAAAGGAAATTTTCCCAATGCTGGAGAAAGACCTTTCTCTAAATTAAAAATTATTGAGAATTATAAAAGGAGCTATATGGAGCAAGAAAGTCTTAATTGTTTGGCAATCTATATCTATTAAACACGAAACTGCTCATAATCTTAGTTATGATGAAACTATTAACGGACTTGCGGAAAAAAAGATCAGAAAATTTTTTAAACTTTAATAATTATAAAGAAATGCTGCTTTTTTTCTCCTTCGCACCGAAGGAAGACGTAGGTGCGCACGAGCGTATGTGAATTGATTAATAAATTGTTGGGATCGTTTCATATCAAATCAACAAAAAAAAAGGTGGTTTTGGACTTTGACATCTCCGATTTTGATGATTTCTCGTACAGTTATTCCACCCATGGAAAAAGCGAAAAATCCAAAATTTTAGATTTTTTGGACCAGTATTTTTTTTATAATTTTGGAAAATAAAAAAAAACTGTCAATTTTGCTAAAAAGAATGGAGATATTTCGCGAACTACACTATAATAAATAGCTCATTTTAAAGGTATTTTAAATTCCTTTCGAATGATGTATCACGTGATGTACTCTTTTTCAAAAAACATTTTGGAAATTTTGAAAAAAAGCTTTTTCTAAATGTTTCAAAAACACCATTTTTAACTTAAAAAAATACAAATTTTTTTGTTGGATTCATTGTTAAACTATTTAGCAAGTTTCAAGATGGAGAATTGATGGATTCTTAGTGAAAAAAAATTCAAAATTCAATCAAAAGACCTTTAAAACAAGATACTACTCATTTTTTTACTGCATATAATCTTCAAGATATTCCCACTTTTTATTTTTCCCACACATACACAGACTCTTTTTGTATGTGGTGAGAAGCTTGAGCAAGTTCAACGTAAATTCTTCAGAAGAATCGTTTTAAAATTGCACAGCCCCTATGAACAGGTTTATTGCGATGAAATTATTAAATCTTTCAACATTGGAGATTAGACGTAAATACTTTTACATTTCATTCATGTATAAGTTAATAAATAATAGCACAGATGCACCGGATCTTCTTGAAACAGTTGGCATTCATACATCCGCAATCAATTCTAGAAATAAGGATCTTTTAAATGTGCAATTTCATAGAACCAATTATGGCATGAACTCGCCTTTGACCAGCATGTGCAGACTGACAAATGATGTGATAAAGTAAAGTGATAATAGCATAGATATTTTAATGATACCTTTAATAGTTTTAGCAATAATGGAAAAAATATTTGACAAGCCAAGCCAAATGTTTGTCTTATGGATATTAAAAAAAATTTGTCTTATGGATTTAAAAAAATGTTTGTCTTTTGAGCCTGGTTAATTTCGTTTTAAAATGAGTTTTAAATTTTATTGTTAAGTAATAGTTTGTTGATTTAGGATCTGACTCTTATTGACTTATTTTGTAAATTGTAAAATGCTATATGCCTAAATAAAAATTTTGCATTTTTAAAGTTTATTTTCAGTTTTCAGCTTCTCCTGATTAAATGCACGAAAACCTCGTTAGGTATGATAAAGGAGTCGTAACGATACGTATAATTACGACCGTCCCTGCATATGAAATGATGCTTTGGCGCATTAGATCAGCTGGAGCTGTCATGCATTCGCCATGATTTTAAAAGTGCATCTGCTTGATTGCTCGACTCGATAGAGATAAGGATAAGACTGCTGTTAAAACTGAAAATTAACTTTAAGGGCGGTATTTACTAAGATAGACTAAGGTTTAGGACTATGGGACGCATGTGCTTTTTAATTTAATTTTGCAGGTTTATCTTTAAACTTGAGTAAAATTTGTTGGTATTTTAAACTTGTTATAAATGTAGAAGGAATTTCGCAAGGAAAAAATACCAATTTTTCAAGGATATAGTGAAAAAAATGGAAATCAAAGGAGATTGACGGTGAATTTTCCCTGCATACTAGGCAGTTTTACTAAAACTACTCCGATAATTGGTTCTCTTACTCAATTTTTTTTTATTTCGTCTCGTTCTCAAAACTTGTCGTTTCCCAAAAAGGTTTCACATCAGCAATATTATGCACAATATTTCTTTTTTAAATTAGGAAAAGAGTGTAAAAATTTTCATTTAATAAAAAAGCAGATTTGAAAACGCCAAATTTAAGTCTTTTTCGCAATGGATTCTCCTCTGCTACTCTGGCAGTCGATACAGCCACTTGTTCTTCCTTGAAGGGGGGCGTTCAAATATTAGAGATAAGAGCCCTCTGTCGCAAAACTTGCCACCCCAGAAAAAAAAAATCAAGCATCGCCTTCCAAACGTTTCCACTTCATTGAATTTAAGTGATACACGTAGTTCCATTGTTGGCCGATAGATGGCAGTACTCACGGGTTTTTGTTTCGTTTGAGAATGAAGAAACCACGTGACCTGATTTTTAACCTCATTTTTTTTTTGTTTTTGTTCGGGGGAAAGATTTTTCGACGATTTTCTTTTCGCTTCAATCCAACCAGACCCAATCCGATCTAAATCAACCCGACCAAACATTACCAAACCCAGTAAACCAATAGCGAGAAGGAGCCTTGCTTGACTTTTAGCAAAAAAACTACCATTATTTGGTACTTTGAGGGCCGACAAAAAATTCTAATACCAATGGATAAGGGCGAAGGGGTGACAAAAACTAGCCGGGCATTACAGAAATTTACAAACTCCAAAATACATACTTCAAAAATTGTCCATGCTTTGCAATTTTTAAAAATATAATAAACTGGCTGCCAGACTCATAGATAGGTTATAGGATTGTAGATACCCTCTCTCTCAATGTGCTAGGTACTTGAGAAATAGAAAAAGACCACTGAAACTGCTTATTTCTTTGATTTTATTTACAAAAAGACTATAAACCTACATGGCAGTTAGTTGGTAAAGATCAGCAAAACAGGTTATTTTTAGATACATAATGTACTTTTTGACTTGTGTTGTACCTACATATATGGATACCAACTTTTACACTGAAAAAACACTATACTGTAAAGTTTAATTTTTTTAGAAACTGTCCATCCTCAATGAAGTTCGCCTACAGGTACACAAAGTTTCCTACCCCCTATGAATGTGCGATATCAAAATTTGCCATGAAAGACAGTATTAAAGTAGGTTATAGATAAGCCATTGCCAGAAAAGTAGAATAAATACACAGTCATGCTGCTTCCTACTCCTCATATGGAATCAACACTTGCAAGGAAAAAAAGCTATTGGAATATACAATAGAGAAGCCTCCAAAGTGGATAGAAAAAAGTTATCTACTATTTTGTAATTTATTTTTAATAAAATGTATTTATAAATAAGGGTTTTGTAAAAATATACAATTTCTTGTTCAATTCTTTACACAATCTTCCCCCTCTAAGTTGAAATAGTCAAATATTTACCCCAATGTCTAAATGTCTAAATACCCGCATCGTTTTGTTCAGGGTAGACCCTTTATCTATATACAGTGAGACGCAGAAATTGTAAACAAAATTTGTAAACTGGTAAATATACAAGTAATCGGATTGCCAACATTTTTTAGTCAAGTTTAACAAAAATCTATCATTTTTAGGTAACCCTCTAAAATTATAATGTAACTTGTAAAGCCGAAGTTTGATTTGCCTAGTAGTTTACAAATCATTCGTCATTGACATCCTATCCAACTTTTCTTTACCAAATCTATTAGAAAATTTTGACCATAATTTTTCCTTTACCCTGTGTATTTTGAAAGGGCTAGCACCAAAAAGAAATTGTGTATTTTGGCTGCAACAGTATCATGTTGAAATTTGATCCAAATTGGTAAAGCAATATTTTTCACAAAGAGAAGCAGCTAAGGTATCAAAAAATACTGTTTTGAGGCAAGGCTCTTTCAAAATTATGTTGTTATAATAAAAAAAAAATTTACTGACCTAAAAAAAATTTATGAATCCATTCTGGACTTCACTAAGTATGTTATCTTTCATGTTCTTAATGTTTTTCCTAAGCCAAACAGTTTTCAAGAAATATATAAAAAACTAGATCTAAAAAAACTCTACTTTTCGGATTTTGTCTTAAAAAATGTGATGTTTACAAAAAATGTCAAGAAGCATAATATCTTAGAAATCTCAAGAAGAATCCAGAGCAATTTTTTATTAATGTAGTTAGTAGTTTTTTAAAAAATTACTAAAAATCTGTTGTGAGTAGTGAGCTGGTCCTTACTAAATAGTTAATTTCTGTACAATATAAGAAAGTTTTTCTTAAAAAAATAAATATATACACTCTTAATAGTTAAAAAATATCCACAAATGTTTTTAATATAGTAAGTAAATAGTAGGTTTATAATCAACGATTACAGCCTTATGACTTCTACAAAACCTGTCCATATTTTGCTAAACTCTCTTCGTGAAACCAAAACTAGTCCTCTCGACAAAATCTTGCTAGAAAAAGAAAAAAAAATTTGTTGTATAAATACCACTAAAACCGTTTTAAGCACTAAATTGATTTTATTTTAAATTGATTAAAGAAACCGGTTTATCGCTTTAAAACAGATTTTAAGTCGGTATAAACACTTTAAAAATGATTTATCGCATTGCTTTAAACTTGAAGAAATACTTAACCCTGGTTTTACCAAATCTGTTGGCAACTTGTTTGTTTTACTTGTTTTCTTTTTAAACTGACATTAAATGATTTTTAGTAAAGGACGTATAAAACCTCGGAGAAAGCGATTTTTTTAAAAACCGCCCTTTTTTAGCCGCGTATAAACGTAGTCGTTGAATCATCCATTAGAACCTTTGTTCATTCATTTCTTTTTTTTCTTGTCAATGAAGTGTATCACACGGAGAGTGTATACACAACTTATGCAGTTTTAGTAATCCTGGTTTCCGACAAGGCAGCTAAAACGCTTTTCCAGGTAAAATATTGAAATTCGATAAAAATTAAAGTATAATAAATTGAACAGCTTCTTCGCTTTTGACGGATTTTTAAAATGGATTGGACACCTGAGCAAATAATTCTGGAGTAAACTGAAAGTTGTAAACAAAAAATTATACTATGGATCCATAAGATAATAGAGACTTAAATAAAAGCAATTAACCCATTAACTGCCAAATTTTTTTTTGCTAATATCGATTTTTGAAACACTTTCATATAACTTATTTTTGAAAATTGAAAAACTTAATTGACCTAAATCTGGCATTTTTTGACGTTTTACTTTGGAAAAGTGGCATATAACATAATATAAAAATAACAAAAATATCAGTTGTATTTTTTATTTAAAAGAACTAGTTTAAATGCCAAGCTGATTTTGGACATTTGATTTGCAAACGGCACTTTTCTTTGCTTTCCTTCATGTGTTCTTTCTAAGTAATGTCCAAATGGATCTCGTCTTAACGGTTCTGGTACACTTTTTTGAGAATTCATATTTAAAGATGGCCTTGGGATCGGTCAGAAAGTGAATTTACATTCAAAAGAGCTCTAATAAAGGAATGGTACCATTTGCAATACAGTATACTGCATTGGCATTACATTTGTAAATAAATATAGGGAAATACGATATTGTGCTCTAATTTTTATTCTATATTTTTGAATGGTCCAATCCATTTTGTTTACTATCGCATTGGCCTGCGGTAAAATATCTTCCGGTTCTTGACCACCTAGTGAAAATGGTTATTGTTGTTATTCATGATTGGATAGTAGATATTTAGTAAATATTCACACTCTTCTTTTCTCACCTCATTTTCAGTTTTTAAAGGACAGCGACCCATTCGGTTACTGCGTATGGTTCTGGAACCACAGCGACCCATTCGGTTACTGCGTATGGTTCTGGAACCACAGATCTTGTTAACAGGTAGTATTTTCATAAGGTCATAACTCATAAAAAAGTTATCAGAATAAAATCAGTCAGATAGTATATCGATTACTTCCATCCAGCAGTATCAGACTTTTTTCCTTCATATAATTCAGTATTATATCAAAATCCAGTCTCTGAGTAGCTCATTGCCCATTGTTTTAAACGAAACCTAATGGGTTTTTCCCTGATAAATTGTTTTAGATAATGATGTCCAAAATACCGTACCATTTGTTCATCAATGCTAAGGTTGCGGCTAAAATCTCCAAACCTCATGCACAATTTATTGAACTTCTCTATAATAAAAAAAAAACAAAATTATGATTGTTTTCCACAAACCAAAACTACACTTTTTTTGCACTCGACGCGCGTTTCGCTAACAACGTTAGCATCATCAGGAGACGATAAACAATGAACTAAATTAATCTACGCTCCATCTTATATACAATCCTTTAGTGGGCGGAGATAAGACTAATAATTTGTGAATCATCACGATTTTTAATCCTATCTCCCCTCAACCAAAGAATAAAGTGTACTAAAAGGGATGGGTCCTCTATCTTTATTTAAACTATTTCTGGATTTAATGATTTCCATACTTTCATATGCATTCAAAAGTCTTTTGTTTGGTACACTTTTTAGAAGTTTTAGGTTATCTAATGTGAATCTATGATTGTTTTCAAAAGCATGCTCGGCCACACTTGACTTTTCTGTTCTTCCGTATTTTAAGTGTGCTAAGTGTTCTTTAAAACGTGTTTGAATAGAGCGTCTCGTTTGGCCGCCATATTTTTTGTGTAGTTTTGGTTTGTGGAAAACAATCATAATTTAGTTTTAGTGCAACCAAAGGTTCCAAATTCCGAACATAGTTGTCTATAATAGGCCTTATTTTGTAGAGCTTGTCACGGTCTTCTTGTTTTGCTGGTATATGTAAATTGTCATTTCATTTCTTGGCATGCATTTTCTCACAATTTTTCTTCTTCCGACCAGTACATTTGTTCTTGTCGCAGAGAATGATAACCAGTAATATGAGTATGTACTTTTTGACACAGTCTACGGAGAAAGTAAATTCATGCCTGTTATTCTGGGCAGCATAAATCACACTTTGTCTAACAATATAATAGGTCATCCGATCTTCACCAAAGAACAACTCTAAAACTTCCACAGGTAATGTTCCGCGAATTTCCCCTTCCATTTTTTGCCGAAAAATATTGCAGCTGATATGCTAATACAGTAAAATTGGCTTTTTCTACCTTTTTCCAGGCCTGGGGACTGATAGAAATTTTAGATTTCTTGGACACTGGAGAAGTTTTCTTTGATCTTGCTTGTGCACACGGTCTGGTGTGTGTCAATGTGATCACTTTCATCAAGGAAGACTTGATTTTCTGGATCCTTTATATAGGTCTCAAGCTCTCTCAGAGAGCGGAAAGTCTTGGAACTTACGGTCTAAAAAAAAAATACTCCTATGCATATTTATAGGTACACTTCTCTTCAAATAAAACTGGTACAGCAGAAGTTAGCAGCCTGTTTAATTTTTAAAATTTTTATAGTACGGCATTGACTCCTGACAAGATCATGTTTTGCATGTCAGTGTCATCCAAATTTTAAAAAATGCCGCCGCATCTTTCCGAATTTGATAAAGCTCAAATCTTAGCAAAACTAGACGGTGGTTGATCTATTCAGCAAGTAGCTGTTCAATATGGGAGAAGTAACTCTACGATAATAAACATAAAAAACCGATTTGAAGAGTAGGGAACTATCCCTCGCAAGAAAGGCACCGGTTTGACTAAAGTTACTAGCCCAGAAGAAGACCAAGAAGCCAATCAATTTTCTGGAAAATCATCCGTTTGCCAAAGTGAAAGAAAAAAAATTGAATCAATTTTTGCAGGATTCATAACAACAGTAGGCAGGAGAATTAAAGGTTCGAAGCTAAGGTATCGCATTGCAGCAAAAAAACTTAGTCTCGACTAATTTTTGCGTTGAATTATTCTCTGAGAGACGAAAAATTTTGGCAGCAGGTTGTTTTCACAGATAAGAAGATTTCCAACAGCGATAAAAAAGAAATTCTGGTTTATCGCACGCGAAGAACTGGATACGAAAAACGATATATTGCTGGAAACGAAGACCAGGCGGGAATATTTTCGGTAAATGTTTGGAGCTAGAGGACATGGCGCTCTATTTAGAATTAATGGGCAATTTATAGCCGAATTTTACGTTAATACGCTGGAAAATGTGATGCTTCCAGAAGTGAAAGTCCTTTGTCCAGATCATTTTGTATTCCAACAAGATAACTGTCCAGTTCATACGGCCAGAATTACACAGCGATATGGTTCCAGGATAATAATATCGAAGTTTTGTCTTGGCCTGCAAAATCCAATAGAGAACGTTTAAGGACTTATCGCTAACTAACTAATATCATTCCCAGGAATTCAGAACATCTAAGGGAACTCATCGTAAGGGCAATTTTTTTTCATATAGTGAAGAAGTTATTGATGAAAATCCAAACTTATTCTAAAATTTAGCCAATTGAATGCCCAGAAAACGGTGAAAAATGAAATGAAAAATAATAATTCTTTTATGTATTTTTTATTTTTTATTTTTTTTAAATTTTATTTATTTCGTTACTTGAATTTTAATTGTTTTGGGCTAGTAACTTTCGTCAAAGCGGGTCTTTCTTTCGAGGAACAGTTACTGTGTAGCTTTTATTTAGTTTGCTTTTTTGAAATGTGGTTTTTATTTTTGGTGGCCTTATATTTTGAATTAGTAAAAAATAAACAAGCCGGCTCCTTATAAATAGTTTATATATGATAAAGTCAAAATGTCAGTGTTGCACATAGGAAAATATTAAAAATCGTATTTGCAGCTACCTTCTGCTGTACCAGTTTTATGTGAAGAGAAGTGTATTTCATGTTTTATGTTCCTGAAGCAACTCGAGGAGGATTTAGAAAAAGTATATTTTGCTACCGTTTGCATTGATCGTCGAACCATAAAAATACCAAACTTGTACCAATGTGCCACGATCCCCATTTGGGTATCGTTGCAAAAAAGCACCCTTTCACCACATTTTTAACAACGAAGACGAAAAGTGGGATTTTTCCAAATGCCGTGGCAGTTGCGCGAATGAATCTTGCGGAGTTCGCGAGTGCCACCAAGGGCAGAAAAGGCACTTTGTCATTGTTAGGTACATCATTTTTCCTACTTGCGTAGAAAAGCTTCAAAAAATGTTGTATATCAAAATTAATTTGTAGGCACTCCATAAATGATCTGTGGCTATTACTTTGACATTTAGTGGTTGACAAGTTTATTAGTTGGTTTCCAAAAAGTATTTTATGCACTTCAGGGATTAAATAGGTACTTTTAATCCCTCTTTTAGGGACTAAAGTGACACTTTTAATCCCTAAGGAATTCAAAGAAAATTTAATCCCTTAGCTTAGGGATTAGAAGTAAATTTAATCCCTCAGGGATTAAAAAATCTAATCCCTGGAAAATTATAGTTAAATTTATGGCAAGTCAAGCCAAACGGCACCTGCTCTTGGCCAAGATTTCATTCTTAGCAACCTTTCTTGTAGTTGACGAACCATTTGGCGTATAAATGATGTAATTTTAATAAAGATCTTCTCTTTAAGTGCATAAAATAGTATATGAAACTCGGAACCAAAGTGTCGTCTAATCCCTTAGCGAATTGTAGCCCTCCCTACGGTCGGGCTAAAAACCTTTCGCCGCGGGATTAAATGTGGCACTTTAGTTAATGTACAATCACAAAAGTTGAAATTTTCGCATGCAATTAGACACAGACACAGGAGATTCATAATAATAAATAGTTATTTACACAACAAGTGCGGAAGTGAATACCTATCCGCACGCATCGGCGATTGCCCGAATGCTGCGCCAGCGGAGCCTTATTTTCCTTACTCATTTATCGCATGCTGCCGCTGGCAGAGTTAAATTTAATTCAACTTTTTCCCCTGTAGCCACATCATATTTAGAGGGTTTTTTTCTTGATTTCGACATTTTCAGTTATTTTACATGGTCCTTTGTGCCAGAGGAAGTGAAAAATAATATTAAGATGTACCTTTTGTGGGCATCTCTCTTTTTTTGGTCCCCTTTTTGCTTTTCGCCAAAGATGAAAAGCAATTAACATATTCCGGTTCATCGTTAAATGGCATTGATATTTAAACATTAATCCAACCTCCAAAACAAATGTTTTGCGACACCCAGCGACAGTGGACGACAGTCCGTCAGTGTTGCCAACTGTACCAAGTTAAAAATACCTAGATTTAAAAAAAAATTCCCTAGAATTTCCTAGACCTTAAAATTTAAAAAAATATGTAAAACAAAAATTTTTATTAAAAAATTACAAAACTTCAGTTATTGGGCGCATAAAACGGTTTGGTTGTCATTAGTTTTATGTGATCATTTGTCGAAAATCTGATAACAGGAACAGCATTAAGACTTTCGCTACCAATCTTGTTCCTTTTTTTCGACTTGACATCCGTAACTACCGAAAACACCCTTTCGGTTTCTGCGTTACTGTGTGGCAAAGTAATACATAACTTGGCTAATTTAGGCTAATATTCAAATTCATCAGAAAAGTTTTTGATTTGACCTAACCTAAACTAAAATTCCTCGACACTTAGTTTTAAAAATATATCTCTTTCAGGATAACCAGAAAAATTAATAGCAATATCTTTGCAATTCCGTTCTATACTATTCCCATCGATGCCATCGACTGTCATAAACTTTTGCCAAACCAGTTGAAGAGACATAAGTTCTGGTTGCTTATTGACATTTAGAGCTTGCGTGGGAATTAAAAACGCTAAGGCGTCAAAAAATGCATCTGTTAGCGGAAATCTATTTTGCATCTCAGTTGCTGCAGATATCATAAAATCAAGATAAGACTTTCGTATTGAATTTTGAATGTCCTGAGGTAAATCCGAAATAAATGTATTACACTCTAACCCAAGGTCAATTTGCTCTAAATTCACAAAATTTCTCGGGTTTTTGCAATTTATTTTGAAATCGTTCAAATATTGAGGTGAAATAAAATGACATATGCCTTGCCCTTACAGTTTTTTGCAATTTTTAGATAGTTCGTGAATCAGAAGTTTCTTGCTTTGAAATAAGGCGTTGAATGTGTTAAATAATTTAAAAAAATAACTCAGAAACATTAAGATAGCTTTATTACAGCTGTTGTTAAATTCGTCACAAATGGTATTAACAATTTTCTTCCATCCTGACAGTGTGAAAACAATTAAATAAAACTTGCCAATTTTCAAGAATTCTGCTTACAGCATACTGCATACTTACCCATCTTGTGGTTGCTAATTTCAACATTTTTTTTTATTGTAGATTGAAAAAAGTTTGCATATCTGCAAGTTCCGCACTTCTATTGGCAGACCATGAAAAATAGCTTGCTATGCTTCTGACAAACTCTTCAGGTGTTCGTGGTAATTTTGGACATGCAATACTTGCCACTAACGCAGCTGAATGGCAAATGCAGGGCAAAACAATCAGTGCATTAGTTTCGCTCTGTAATTTATTTAAGAAGGAATTATTTTTGCCTATCATTACGCTAGCATTGTCAGAAGTATAGCGAATAATATTTTTCAAAGGAATTTGTTTCGATTCCAAACAATTTTTGAAGGCTAAAAATAAGTTTTCTGCGTTCGAATTTCCGGCATCGATAGATAATAATTCTAAAAACCTATCGCGCATTATTCCAGAATCATTTACAAACTTAAGATTTACGGAAAGCAATTTAGTTACAGCTATGTCCTTAGTTTCGTCTAATAGCACGCTCAAATGAGTTTTCTGTAGAATTGAAGCCAAATCATCAGTTTCTTCCTTACAAATAACATTTTTAATTTTATTGGTCGTTTTAGTGCGCCCCAACTTGACATCTTTGAGTGTAACAGAATCAGGAAACCACCCTTTTAAAACCGGTAAAAGGTGATCGATAATTTGAAAGGCAACGTTATGATGTGCAAAAAATGCAGAAAGCTTTATTTTCGCTTTGGACACTTTTCGAGAATGCAACGTTTTTTTGATAAAAAAAATTATCGGCAGGCAGTATACCCCTCTTTTTATCCTTGTTTTTCTTGTGCTTTTTAGTTTGTACGTGTTTCAGTTGTTCTGATTTACCACTCTTGAGCTGGGCATCACAAACTGTACACAAACCAAGATATTCATTACTTGGGTATTTCTGGAGCCATCCTGCAAATTCCGGAATTTCCAGCCATTCGGTTTTAATTTTTTGATCGTATATTTTTTGTTTTTTTTTTCTTCAGTTCATGCCGAGCTTTTCTTTTGTTTGTCGGTGTCGCAGGTCTTTCTTGAAGTAGATGTCTGATTCCTGTTTGAAATAAAGTTTTGTTAACGTTCAATTTCTTTTCAAAATTATATATCGCATGACCTACCTCTCATCAGACGATTCAGAATCAGAATCCATATTATTTTATCTACTGGGTATGCTCTACCAAAACTACACCACTTACTGTCAAATAGAGGTCACTACATTTCGGTAGACGTTTTTTTATTCACTGTTCAGCTGAACCTATGTTATAGTTTGGTTTTAGAAGAAAGATTGAACAAGGAGGACAAAAAAGTCGTATAATACCTCGATTCTCCTAACAAAATAGTGCGCACAAAAAAGAAGAGAAAATCCCTACAATTTCTCCATTTCCCTAGTTAAAAAAATTTGCCTCTATTGTTCCTAGAACTAGGGACAATTCCCTAGAGTTGGCATTACTGACGTCGATGAATTTCACCGGCGAGAGTAGAGGGGACACGTCGAAGCTCAGAGAACGTAGCTTACCTCAAACTGTGTGTTAAACCACAATTCGTTCATTGGTAACGCTCTTTAGAACGAATCAAAGGGCAGTCCTAAAAATCGCTTTGTATATTTTTTCTAGATTCATCTCGTTACCAAATGAAACTTTCATTCCATACATAGTATAGAATACAAAATTTTGTCGTGGTGTCTGTCTGTCTGTCGGTAACACGGTTACGCAAAAACCGCAAAAACCGCAACTTGGCCCAAAAATTCTTTGTGACTAGACGCAGAGCTGATTAGTTTTTGATGGTGGTGGAGGGTTTTCAAGAGGGTAGGAGGAGGGATTAAACTTTTAAAAAAATAGTAATTTACGAAGTGTAGCAGCTAGCGATACGTGGTTTTCACATTAAGATAGATCAATACGTTCTAAAGGGAAAGCGTCTGTGCTCAAAAAATCGATATAGACATGGCGTCGGAGGTCGAGGTGATATTTGATTGTTTACATTTTGTAGCAGGTCGTTTTTCGTGTTTTGAAAAGGTGAAAATCGTTATTTTTGACTGTTTTTCGGATTATGTAATATTAGTTTCTATTTTCATAGAAGTACCCTTCAGTCAAGAGTCGCGTACGGAGGTTATGTTTTGTTTTTATGCTGTGTTTTGTAGTGTTTTTGTGGTATAAATACCTAGTGAAATTATAATTTTTTAATATGGTTAATAAATTGTCGGACTCAGTATGATAAGAAAGGCCCAAAAACTTATCGACCTTTAAGTGAAGTTTATTTTTTAAGTATCACTTGAATAAACTTTCCTGTCTTTTGGTGACTTTTTCCAAAAGGGCTTACGTTGTACGGTCGAAGTGCAGTGGTATTCTTAAAATTTCCAAGATCGTAACTACCTACCTATTTGTGTTTTTGACCATGGTTTGCTTTTTCATTTATAGGTTTGTGAACTACATTTTAAAGCCGAAGACATTGAAGGGTCTTCAGATTTTTACACAGCTACAGAGGATGTTTTGAATGTTCCATTGCAAACACCATGCTTTAAAAAAAAGCGAGTAAAGACCCATAACTTTGCAGAAAACTTACAAATTAACCCTGTCCTTTTTGAGCTAAAAGTAGTAGTTTCTGTGATAATATCAAACAATTTTTGATAATGACTTTTTTCCCAAAAATTTGGCACAAATATATAGGTGTGTGTGTGCAAAAATGTAGCAGTTTGTAAAAAAAAAACAACCCTTTCCCTGACTTACTTGCACATTTGGTTGACATGTATTTATATTTATGGCATGCATCTTAGTCTACAATTTAACCTGACAGAGGCACCCAAGTGCATAGAAAAAGTTTTTTTTACATTGATGACCAAAAAAAAATGTACATAGCTTTCAGGGAACCACATTGTTTTCTTGAAAGAGATATGAAAAGTTTACTTATTAAATTTTAGATGTTATCTCATCAAAGTTGCCAGAGGATGCCCTAAATATTTGACAAAAAAGAAAATGTATGAGAAAGACCAAATACAAAGCGACTGAAATTAGACAATGCTGCTCTCTCTACAGCTATAGAATCTAGCATTGAAACAATCACATAACACGATATTTGGTAAAAATTTCAAAATAAAAGTGTCAGTCTATGGACAATTACAAAAACGGAAAACTATGGTTTTCGGTTTTTTTAGTATATAGGCGCGTTTCTGCGAGCTTAACATAGTTACTAATATTCTCTTTTTCTAAATGCATTCGTCTGAGAGAGACCCAGCATACCAGGAACATACCGCCTGTATACCCTTCGACCCCGCTGTCTAACTACCTTTTTGAGATAGTTATCCCCTGACAGATATGCGGGGTCGAAGGGTGTAAAGACGGGTATTTTTTGTGATGGTGTAGTATGCGGGATCTCTCTTAGACGAATGCATTTAGAAAGAGAAGATAATAGTAACTGCGTTTAGCTCGCAGAAACGAGCCTTATATTTGTTTTACACATATTGTGAAAAAACCTGAACTTTACTTATTTCAAACTCTATTAGGACGAACATTTTTTATACTTTTAAGCTGGGAAAATCTTTTCGTGAACTATTTTAAAAATTGAGAATTTTCATTACTCCATATTTCACCAATATTTATTTTTCTTTTTCTTTATCTGTTGAATGATTTTTTTTTAGCAAAATGGCTTTGCTAGTTTTCAGACAAATTTTAAATTAAGCTTTGAAAAAAATCAGATGAATGGAAGACAATGTTTAAAAGAAAACCAGGAAGAAAATATTCCTCTAGGAGCGTCCACAAAGACATTCAACTAAAATATACCTTTATGAACGTCCATAAATCATATACCACCATTTTTTGCCCAATTTCAATCCTCCTGTCCCCTCTTTCTTGCTCTTTTGCAACTCCGTTTGCCAAAAATTACACACTTAATTTAAAACCTGAAAAATACGTGTTTTAAATATTTTTCGGATCAAATTGTGATGTATTGCTCCTCCCTCCTCCCTTCCTGGTTACACTTTTTAACACTTTTACCTACTCCCTCCCCCCATTTCTGCGTTACATAATTTATGAATGGCCCCTATAGCAAAATTCGCGAGTTTTATATGTTCCTCGACTTCCGCGGCCATATTGAATTGAGTTAATTGGCATTTCGTGGAGGTTTTCAACCAAAAAAAAATGAAAATATCTTTAAAATAAAAATTCGAAAACTATTTTCTTTTAGATTTTATTAAATAATATAAATGATCAGTGCCAACAAAGTAAACTTTCAAAATTTCAGAACAGAGTAACCTGACAAGGGATGGGAAAATTATCGAAAATTTTCCCAGAAAGTTTGTTGCTTTTCCTGCTTGAGTGCAAAATATGAAAAATGCACCAAATTGGTTTTTAACTGACTTCAGAAAAGTTACAGCTCAACCATTTTCATAATTCTTTTTTTATGCGATTTAAGAGTGTCCCGTCTCATTTTATAAGAAAGTATACATTTCCCACAACTTTTAGGACAAAATCTAAAAAAATCATTAAAAAAGCCTAAAAGTGGTCAATTTTGGCTTGTAAAAAACTAGATGAATTCAATGCATTGTGCCTCTAAATTGGATACACGGTTGCTTCTCCGGGCCCATTCTATCTTGTCTTATTTCTATTAAAACTTCCAAACGGCTCAACTGATCATCATAATTATGTTTTTTTTATACCTTCGTTAAAAACATGATTTTAGTAACTGTCTGCAGATAACTAAAGCATGGCTTTTTTGGTTACCGATGCAAAAAAACTTTTTCTTTGATCACGGGTCCAAAAAAGTTTTCTGTTCGTTTTTTATCCAAAATTAAAGAGAAATAGCGGAAAATAGTAATATTGAAAAAATATATTTATTCTTGACTAAAAATTAAGCCATTTCCGCCAGTTTTAACCAAGTATTTACGAAAAAATCATCTAAAAACATCGTCAAGATATCAAACTGTCAAATATTAAAATGTCGCAATAATTAACGTCACCGAGTAAAATAGCACATCGCTATGGAAACGATTGTTATTTTATTTACCAGCCGCCTTGAATTATAGTGTAAAGATGGTGTGTTGCGAGAAGTGTTTTTCGTTCGAAATTTTTAAAAGTATTTTTCTGTTTTCCTTGGATTTTTTGATAAAAGTATAAAAAAAATTGTGTTAACAACTTGCGGCTAAGCTGTGCTTTTTTTACTCGCGTTTTTAAATACTCGCTGCGCTCGTTATTTAAACCAACGCTTGTAAAAAAAGCACTATTTTAGCCACTAATTGTTAAAACTACTATTTTAGTTCGATTCACGAGTGTCCGTGAGCTGACAATTTATAAAAAATATACTTCCTCACCATTTTTACGACAAAATTTGCACAAACCCTTAGCAAACCCTAAAGGTCGTCACTCTGGGCTTATACGCGTAACATAATAAAACTACAAGATGGATTCAGTGAATGGTGCCTTTAATTTGAATACTTGCAGATACAGAATACAGACGGTTGCCTTTTACATGAATCCTGTCAGATTTTTTCATCATCATTTCATCTCCTAATTCCTAGCACCGTACTGATGAGCACCACAAGTGCGAATCTACGGATACCATTACCTTTTTTGAGGGAAAGCTCGCTATTCATTGATTTTGTTATTTATTCACCCTCGCTAAATCCTTTTTTAAATTTATCAACTTCAGAGCATAGGATATCTATAAAGATAATTATACCTGTCTCCGTAGAGACGCTTAATTTTCCTTCAAATTGAAGGCACATCCGCCGATTCTGCAATTTGACAGATGGGTTACCTTTTACATGAATCCTGTGTCAGATTTTTTCATCATCATTTCATCTCCTAATTCCTAGCACCGTACTGATGAGCACCACATGTGTGAAATTCAGATCTACGGTTACCATAACCTTTTTTGAGGGAAAGCTCGCTCTTCATTGATTTTCTTATTTATTCACTCTCGCTAAATCCTTTTTTAAATCTATCAACTCCAGAGCTTAGGATATCTGTAAAGATAATTATACCTGTCTCCGTAGAGACGCTTAATTGTCCTTCAAATTGAAGGCACATCCGCCGATTCTGCAATTTGACAGATGGGTTACCTTTTACATGAATCCTGTGTCAGATATTTTCATCATCATTTCATCTCCTAATTCCAAGCACCGTACTGATGAGCACCACATGTGTGAAATTCGGATCTACGGTTACCATAACCTTTTTTGAGGGAAAGCTCGCTATTCATTGATTTTGATATTATTTTAATAATACGCAAAATTTAGTTTTCACCTATTTATACCATTGTTCTTACTTACTTACGGCGGTGCGGCGGCAGCCGGCGGCTTACAGAACTCTATACCCGTTTGCTATAGTTTATTTTCCTTGCGTCTTACCGCATACCTCATACCGCTTACCTTACGGAACTCAGAATCCGCCTTAATAACCAATATTTAAAATATTAAAAAGAGGGTAGAAACGGACCCTTTTCTAAAATATTGAACCAGGTCCACCTTCTCTGAGTAACGTCTGCCGTTAATAAATCGTCAGTTCCTTACGGAATGAAAGAGCACAAGGGCGGATAAACCAGTCAGGGTTATAAATGAACCGTGAAAGGTAGATTGAAAGATAAATTAGAGAGATAGATATTTTCTTGGATAATATTGGACTAGTCCGTCGATTCGCCCCATTATCCTTTATTTTAGTAGCGAGAAAGTCTGTTACGATAACAAAGAGTTGAAGAACAGCATCATATAGCTTAGCTGAAAGCCCACTGTGAATTTGGTAATTCCAATTTCTTTTTTGGAGATTTTATTGACCCAACCCCGTTTTCAATGAGATTTTTTTGTCTTATCTTTATGAGCTTTAAAAGATAGTGCTAACATATTTATTCTGATTTTTGTAGTTTCTCAGGTACAGGGGAAAGTTGGACAATGGTCGGAATTACCAATTGATGATATCTCCCTTAAATGAGATAATTGAGTTCTGTAAAAACATGTCGGTGGCAATCATTTTATAAAAACAAAATGGTTTTTTCGAAATTTTAATCCGACATTTCGTTTCGTAGATACCGTCATCAGGATCAAAAAGTTACTTAATACGGACCAAAATGTTTTACTTCGTATTTTCATTTCTTTTTAAGTTTGTTTAATAATAACATATCTTTTTATATTTAGGAGTTTTTTAAAGTAGTTTTTAGACAATAAAAATATATTTTCCTACGACCACATATGAAAATATCAAAATTTGCACTCTTTCCTGTTTAAGAAAGTTGCATATTCACACGCATATTGCCTTATATTTTCGTTACTATACAGTATAGCCTTGGCTTTTCCTTTATCTTCTTGTTATTGATCAATCGATTTCCCTACTTCATTTCTACACAGTTACCCCATTTTGCGTTACTTATGATTTTTATCCTAGAGGATGTCTTGAGTCCAATGTTTTGAGGAATATATTTCGTCTCTAGGAACAAAAATAAAAAGGAGTGATTTAAAAAAAATAACAAAGAAAAACTCGTTAGAAAGTGAAATTCTTACAGTCATATGGTTCTAATATAATAATGTTCTTTATTTAGTAAAAACAAAGTCGCTAATAAAAATATAAAGACTATACCTTAATAAATATATAGATAAAATATGTTAAAAGTATTGCATATATTCGCATAGAAAGTTTAACAGTTAAAATAACTACCGTTGAAAAATGAAAGCAAAATTAAAGAGACAATAAAATACAATTTAAAAGTCACGGAACAATAGTCAAAATAATAACAAGACCACAAAATTAAAAAACACATGTAAAGTAGCTAAAAATATTAGGTAAAAAATTATACAAAATTATGGTTCAATCTCACATAACATATACAAATGTCTACAGTATTTCTAAAAGAAACCTTTTAAGTCTCATTGTGAAAACTGGTAGAGAACTTGTGGTAGGCTGTACCTTAATTTTGAATATTATTGTACATTTGGAAAAGTTAATGTCAATAAGAAGTTTGCCAAGTCAGTCACGACATCTGTCTCTGAACGAGATTTTTGAACAGTATTTTAAATTATGATTGCAGCTCTATCCGAGTTGCGCAAAAGTAATGGAAGCCTCATGAGTTTACGCGATGATGTTGCGATAGATACGCCAACGTCTTGCCGGCGATATGGCACCCAAGAAAAAGCAAAGACAGAATCCCGTTCAAAACGCCCTGAGAAAGAGTTTTGTAGTTCTCAAAAGACTACATGGCGCCCCTCAACAGATGAAAATTTACGGAAAGTAACAGAAATTACTTCAAAGATCTGGGATGAGCTGAAAATTTTAAAAGATACAACAAAGAATGTTCTGTTTCTAGATTTTCTGGTCTAGATTACGAATGTCCCAAAGCGTTTTTGAAAAATCTAGAAGCATATTTCGCCGACCAGAAAACACCGAAGACTGAATGGTGTCAAATAAGTAAACCTTTTTTAGAAGGAGAAACACAGGTCAGGTTTTCATCAATTTTTTATCCTAAATTAGAGATTGATATGTTCTCCAGTTTATTTTTACAAAAAGACGATAACACAGCAAAGCAGAGTTCGTTATGTGGTAAACTTTACGGAGAAAAGCAAACCGATGAAACAGTATTTTTTTAACTAAAAATATAACGTTTGGAACCTGAACTCACAGAAACAGTAATCACCACACGCATGACAAAGTTAATCAAACCAATTATTCGTAGTATGTTGAGATGTCAAAATTTTTCGTCCATAGATAAATTAGTAACAATAGCATCAGCAATAGAACATGATTTAGAAGAGGATAGTTCTTTTGACTCAAAATTCGATAATAGACGATATTTGGAAAATCATAATAGCGGATCTCGCATTGATAACCGTCGTCGTAAGCTGGACACTACAAACCGAAGACCTCGTGACGACTGGCGCAATCACGGAAATTACCAAAACAGACATTTCAATATTTAATCCCGTCCTCTGATCTCTATTGATCGTGAACAAAACTCAGCTTTACTAGATTCGGGAGCAAGCTATTCGTTTATTAGTTTCGATCTTTGTAAAAATTTTAGAATAAATAAAGAAGAAGTTTCCGTTTATTTAGCAAATTCATTAAATAAATTACAAACTACTGGTACAGTTACTCTGAACGTAAAAGTACAAAAACTAAATATAGAGACGAATTTTTATGTTTTGAAAGATCTCAACGAATAAGTAATACTTGGACGAGACTGGCTGAATAAAAGTCAAAGCATTTTAGATTTTCTGACAGGCTGTGTATATTTGGGTTCCAAGGAAAGAATAACCGTCTATTGGTCCAATTTTATCGATCAAAAAGAGAACAAAAAATTATCAAATCAAAAGCATCTTCCTCCAGTCAAACCTGAACAGATGTCTATTGAAAACAAGATTGATTATCCAGAACTACTCGCTACTTTTTCGGAAGTTTTTGAAGAACAACTAGTACAACCAACAACTAAACTTGTTCAACACAAAATTACCTTAAAAGATGACACTCCATTCAAAATTCGGCGATATCAGTTTTCTCCTGAGAAAAGGGAAGTTATTTATGAAAGTCCAAAAGATGTTAGCTGCAGGAGTAAGTCATCGCAGTCAATCCAGTTACTGTTCACCTGTAGTAGTAGTAGTAGTAGAGAAAAAAGACGGCACATCAAGATTTTGTGTTGACTATAGACAATTGAATAAACAATCTGAACCTGAAGTTGCACAACTACCACCAATACACAATACAGTTAGAGATTTAGGTAGTGCTAAAATTTTTACTCCACTTGACCTGAAAAGTGGCTATTGGCAAGTACCCATGCACCCTGATAGCACACATTTAACAGCATTTAGCACTCCTGATAGTTCAATATATGAATTTTTGGTTATGCCTTTTGGGTTACAAAATGCTCCTTCCACCTTTCAAAAGTTCTCTCTGGATATATTGACATTTTTGTCAAAGTTTACTTAGACGACCTAATAACTTATTCTCAACATCACGTATCATATCTACGTCACGTAACTTTAGTGTTGGAAAGACTCAAAATTCATAAACTAAAATGTTCCTCAAAGAAATGTAATTTTAGACTAGACCATCTAAATTATTTAGGATATGAAATATTAGATGATTTCAATAAACCACAAAATTAACATGTTCTATGCGTAAAAGATTTTCCAGAGCCTAAAACCATGAAAGAACTGCAATGTTTTATTGGAACTGCAAATTGGCTTAGAGAATATATCCCAAATTTTTCTGTATTGATTGATTATGATACAACAACGTTTCATTTGGAACCAAAATGCAGATAATGCATTTATTAATCTTCAAAAAATCAAAGGAAAAACACTCAAGTTACACAGAGCTAATCCTGGCGTTCCCTTAAATGACTTAAAAAGCTATCAGAGTAGAGAAATGTTAAAGGTTATAATACGTTCAAGGAAAATACACTTTCTATCTCGAAAAGTATTACCAACTAGTAATTAAAAGAAAACATAGCCATAATAATCTAGAGATTTAGAAAAAAACAGCTCTCATATTGAATCGATGTTGATTTATATAGTATACAGGGCAGTTTTTTTTAATACCAAAAAAAAACTGAAATAAGAGAGTTAATAGACCACTAATTTATCGTCACCTTAAGGTAAAATTTGGTTAAATTAATGTGCGAAAACACTGCATAATGCCATGCGTCGAGCCCATCTAATTCTTATATAAATGTGATGTATATAAAATTACATGCCATCTACATAAATATTACATTCATGTTACGTGAGGGTTAAGTAAAAACTACCTATATTTTACAGGTTTACCTTGGTAGGTAAATTTAAGGTCACAATAAGCTATTAATAAGGTCGAATCTAAGGCACATTAATCTGACATGCGCAAAGCGTCAAATATCTAACTCCGATATGAGCAACTTAAGGCGAGCCAACGTCGGTGATTTACGAAGGTCCGTCGGTGGTTGCTTGATACGGCAAACTACAAAATTTCCATAATGCGGGTGCTTAACCAGACGGACTGGCTTAAGTGGCGGAATATTTGATTCTTGTAGAGAAGTACCACACTCTTGTCAATACCTTCGCATTCTAATTTTAAAATATCTTTGCTTTTTATACATATAATATTATCATCCACTGTTCAGAAAACATAGTGACATTAGCGTAATTTCTACCTACTAAGAAGAAACTATTAAGCAGTGGTAATATTCTTTCACTTTCATAATATTTTAAAAATATGTATTAAAATTTAAAAATTTTTAATGTGATGTAAATCGTGTTATAGAGCGTTAACCTAATTTAGGCGATGTAAATATTATATAAAATGTTTTATATAATAGTTATGTAAAATTTTAAATGTAAATTTTCGGTTCAATTGACTATATAATAATTATCTAAAATTTAGGACTTTAATTGGACGTAAATCATTTTACAGGGAATTTACATAACTTGAATTAAATAATTAATACATAAAACATTATGTAACAAATATGTAAAATTGTAAATGTAAAGTTAAGGTTCTAACTGTTTTATAATATTTATGTAAGTTTCAAAATTTTGATGTGACGCAAATCATGTTATAGAGCGTTTACGTAATTTAGATGATATAAATCCTACGTAAAATGTTTTATAAAATGGTTATGTAACATTTCAATTTTACCCCTACGGTTAAATTAATTATATTATAGTTATGTAAAATTTAGGGCTTTAATTTGACGTAAATAATTTTACAGGGAAATTACATAACTTAGATGATATAATTATTACATAAAAAATTTCATGTAACCAAAATGTAAAATTTTAAATGTAAACTTAAAGTTCACACTGTTTCACAATATTTATGTAAATATCAACATCTTCATTTGATGTAAATCATGTTATAGAGCGTTTACGTAATATAGATGATATAAATATTACATAAAATGTTTTTTATAATAGTTACGTAACATTTTAAATGTAAACGTAAAGTCTAAATTGTTACATATTAGTTATGTAAATTTTATTAATTTTATTTAAATTTATATTATTTTATATAATAGTTATGTAATATTTTTATATAAAATTAAGGTACCACTATTTACGTAATATTTACGTCAATTTTAGGAATTTATTTATAAAGTCATATTATTCACGCAAAATTAATATTTCCTATGTTGACTTAAATTTACAGTCAAAGTTTTGACGTAATGTTTACATATATTTTTTATGAAAATATTTTTATGTTAGACTTACGTTAACATGATGTTACATATGTTACATAAATATATTAACTTTAGATTTATATAAATATTAGGTTAAAGACATAAGTGTGTTTAACTGGGTCACCGCCAGAAAATAAAGAATCTCTACTATTCATCATTTCATTGTAACTTTTTAGCACTGTCACTCTCAGAATGGCCATAATTCCCTAAAGCGGACCATATAAAATTAAATTACTTTTTCAAATCCACTTGAAAAAAGTCTTCTCTCCAAAACTCAATTTTGTCTCTCTGTCCTTACCTGTTCGGAAAAAATTATTTTTAAAAGCCAAGGATAAACGCCAAAGTTTTTACAACATCAATCGAAAAAGAAATTTTCCGCGAAAAATTGTTTTTCTTGGCTGATGGAGTCTTCAAAGCATATCAGGATGCTTTATAATCTAATATAAAAGAGAATATCAGACCTTTGTGAAAAGTCAATAATATTGAAGTGGGTTTAAAACTTTAAATAGGTAGCTATGCATGTGTTTATAGGGTAATTGAAAACAAAGGGTTTAGTTGGCAATGTTAAAAAATTGGTGCTAGAAAGCACGGATAGTCCACCATACAATCAATTTTTTTTTGTTGAAACGAAATGAAAATATCTCGAAAACTGTAGCTTTAAAAGATTTGATTGGTATAATAAAATTTTTGGGTAATATTTACGAAAATCAAAATCTGAAAATCGCATATTTAAGGCTGCTTTACTTCTAAAGTTAGGTTTTTTTATATATATTTTAAGGTTTTTTGAAATAACTCAGAAACTGAAGCTCCCACGGATTTGGACTTTATTACAAAGTTTGTAGTCCATATTCATGGAAACTTAAATCTGAAAACCGTATATCGCTACTTGCTTTTGTTACAAAGTTAAATATTTTATCTCCCTTTTCCTCCCTTCAATCCCCCACCACCCTACCCAAAAGTTAATCAGTTCATGGTCAGCTGATAGAGGATTTTTGTACCACATTTCTTTAAAATCGATTAAGGCGTTCTTGAGTTATCGTGTATGCAGACAGACAACAGACAGCTTTTTTTTCATCAATCAAGTTGTTTTGGAACTTTAGTAACACATTTTTAATAAAATTAGGAAAAGTCAAAATTTCACGATTTTTATAGCCCCCCATACCATATTAGTATGGTGGACTAAAAAAATAAGATAACATAAAAGAGGATGGGCAAGGGGATAGTTTGTAAATCTGTTATGTGCCCCGCAATAAGGGGTGTATTGCGTCATATTTTGATCATTTCTTAGTTAGAATTAAAATACCGAAGGGCGAAATTTATGAACAACAAACTTCCTGAGATATATTTGAGCTACCTAGTCCAATCTTTGAGGTAATATTTGTATTATTATAGCAGTAAAAGCCGCACAATTTTTTATTTTCTAGGCCATTTATATTGAAAAATTCTTCAAAAACCGTCAGAAAATCTCACCCTTACAAAAAATTTGACGATTTTTAAATATAAGTTTACACCACTCCTTTTTTGTCAGGACTTTTTTGGTATAATGTTCCTTAAAATTTAGTTTCTAGTGTTTAAAGAACATCTCAATTTAAATTTTCCTAGGCAGTTTTTGTGAAAAACCCCTTTTTTATTTAAAAATATATTTTATTAAGCTTGTTTTTGTGTGTAAACAAACCTTTAAAACTTTTAACACACAAAACCATAGATAACCATGGAATAAGTCGCTGTCATTGTTCAGAAAATTCATAAAAATTCTGTCTTTCCTTTTACATGGTGAGAATTTTTGACACTTTTGACGTTAATTGGTGCGCGTAACAGGAAATTAACACCGCCTTAAAATTAGTTCTGCAGAATATCTTTATAATATTAAATTTACAAAATGTTATTATTAAAAAATGACGCAGTTTCCCTTAAAAAGTTAGGATAAATATTAAGGACGATGTGTTTTTATTTTAAATGAGGTAATAAGTAAAAATCGCCACTTTCCAAAATTGTGACGGGTGAGATTTTTTGCCGTCTCTGAAGAATCGCGAACAAAATTTTTGTTAAAAGTAGTCCTGTGCAAGAAATGCTGAAAGCTGTTTATTAGGGAGAAAAAAATTAAAAAAATTAAATGTTAATACGCTACCAAATTTATCTACACAACCAAATGGGGTAGCGTAGACGACGGTAGTAGTAAGTAACTCGATCATCCAAAATTTAGGTCAAAATGAGGGCACTACAAGGAAAAACAAACATAAGTGAAGGTCACTGATTATGCACGAAAAATATACCAAACAAAAAAACCCAAAACAACTATATTAATTTATTTACTGAAACTGAAGGTAAAACATTGAGGTTATCTAAAAGCTCAGTCAAAATTATTTTCGTTACTCAAATCCCACTCATTTTAAAGCTGTAGCTTTCATCAGTAGAGGTTGGTGCAAGCCAAGGTACAAGCAGAGGTAAAAGATCCCAACTCGCTGTTTGTGATTGAATGCAGCGCTAATATTTTTAAACTGACATTTCGACAGTGACAGAAATGTAAAAAAAACTTGCATTTAAATTTTTTAATACATTTCATAAATAAAAACACCTTTAAAATAAATACAAAATTAATCTACTCCTTATTTTATTATCACCCATCTAAATCGTTGTGTGACATCAAGTATTAGTTGGAAAAATCAATTATCAAGGGTAAGTTTTAATTAGAGTGACATATAACCTCAATTTTAATTAGTTCTACAGAGTGTTTACTATTTAAACCCCGCGTGGGTTTCAATTTTTAAATTTTCTTTGCTTCTAAATTGAAACTTTCTTCTTAAATCCAACAAAAGATATTGTTAAGATGATTATTCAATAAACAAATTTATTAAAATTCTTCTTATAATTCAAACTGTGTCCAAAACTCAAGGAGGGTTGGTTTAAAATGCTTAAAACCAAAAATTTCACTTAAAATTAGGACCGTTCTAAAATAGACTAAACCCTTTTAGTAAATCCCACCGCAATAGTTCTAATTATAATTATTCCAGGTTGTTTTGATTCGTAAAAAAATGTGAAATCGTACGTTTTAACGATATTCAACAAAGTTTTTAATCTACTTTTTACGGCCATTACCCAAATTGCTTCATTTTGAAATCATGCCAAGCAAAAGGCGAGAGAACAAAAACGGCTTTATAATTTGTGACTTTTAATTAATTTTTTATGACGTTTACTGAAGACTTTTATAGTCGACAGCCTTGTAAAACGGAAATTTTATTCTCTGGCAAAAACAATTTCTTACATAAAACCGCGAAAATCACAAAGCTTTTACACTCTTTTTAAAATTAGCAATTAGCTCTCAAAATGAATACAGTATTGTCTAAATCAGTTATTTATGTTGAAAAAGGAGCTGTGCATTTCTAGAAAACAAACTTATCGGTTGTTTCCTAATTGCGATTCGAAAAGTTACGAACATTGAATACTAAGTTTACCCTAATAGAAGAATCAATTTGACATTCGAAGAAATATAATGCAACAAGATGATGCCAATATTGAATGAGGTACGTCTATAAATTTGTTGTTGATAAATATAAATCAAATAAATTTAAGTAAAAAATGTTTTATGAGCTTTTATAAAAGGCACTAAAAAGATTAAGATTTCCAATACCGTAATAAAAGCGATAGGCCCTATTTAAAATTTGGATTCATTTTGTGTTTGCAAGTGTACCAAGCTAGGTATATGTGCAGGGTGGTCCAAATTCGAGGGGCTTATAGCTTTGGGCTTTTGCAGCATAGTTAGCCTAAAACTAATATACATGTTACGGGCTCGATTTTCAAGAGAACTCAAAAACTAAAAATCGCATTGCGATATGTCAAATTTTTGGATTCTCAAAAATGTGCGTTTCTAAAAACCCTCTACAACTTTTTTGTTTGTAAAGATAGAGATTTTCATTAAAAACATTTTTTGAAGATTTTTTAAGGAAAAATCTACCTGTTTCACCGATTTTGTCTTAAAGCCTTTAGTTCACGAGATATAACACAAAGTTACGTTTTTTTAAATGGAATACCCCAATTTTTCTGAAAAAATAGTTTTGTAATAAAATTTCCTGTTCAACGATGCGTCATACGCATATTTTTATTAAGTAGTTAAACAGATATCTGCAATTTTTAATAATTACCATAGTAGGCTGTGTTTAACTCTGACCTATGCAGTTTTAGGTTATCTATCTAGGTAGCTATGATCAAATAAAAACAATTGCCATGATAAACGAGCCCAAGTGTCAAAAGTGGCGTCTTCGTCAAGATATAAAAATGTTTGAAAACTTTGAAAGGTACGAATGATAAAATGTTATATTGAAAGTAACGAAAATTGATAGACGGCGTTAAATCTATATTTCCAGAGATATTCAGAAGGAAAACAACCTATCTCAAAAATATTTTTGAAGTTAAAACTTCATCTACAAGAATAAGGATCCTTAAAGAAAATCCAAATTTAATTGAAAATTTAGCAGATTCCATGCCAAGGCGTTTAGAAAAAATTATTCAAGCAAATGGTACATTGAACAGATACTGAAGTGAATATTTTTGATTTTTGTTTATTGATAGGTTTTTTATTTCTATTTGTTGATGTGTATTGCCCTTTCTTAATCCAAAGTCTTCCAGTTCTTTCTTCTTCGTATTTTTCTTTTAGTCGCACTCTAGTGGACTTGTTTTGTCCATTTCGACCGGCTATTTAACGAAGGGGCTAACCTTCTTCTAGTTCTGCCAAAATTTGGTTGAATTGCTTTATTTATAATAAAAATTTTGTTTTAAAAGTGTTTTATCTTTTTTTATATTTCGTAACAGCAACATTAAACCTATAGAAACAGTAAATATCGGTAAAAATGCTTTCAGTCTCCTTATCGATATCTCCCATACCTTAAGAAAAAGCCATTATGAAAAAGCTATCATGAGTAGTATTGCTGCAACGGGAACTTTTTGTAGATTTTAAAAATTCTAAAAAATACATAAATAATACATACATAAATAATAATAAATACATAATTTGTACGTGTCAACTATAATCATCAGATTTGACGTAGGAATAATTGTAAAAAACATTTCTTCAGGGATTGTTTATAATAAAAGACCTTGTACATTTCGAGGTACTTCAATGTAACACTCAAAAAATTAAGAAGAAGTAAAGTAACTAGTTTAAAATATTTAAAGAGACCACAATTTGCCCCTGTTTCCCTGCAATAATTTAATTTTTTGGCAAACCGACGAAAACTGTGGTCGGTTTAAAAATTTAGAACTACTTGATTTATTAACCGACTTCTTACAGTATTCCATCAAAATGCTTGAAAGGAATATGACATTGTAACTAACGTTTGGAATCAAATACAGTGTTGCACAGAAAGTTTTTCCTAGAGGCTTTAAAATGTCCAGTTTTCAAACGAGTCCGCCATCTTGGAATTTTAGTAGATGTCAGTTTTGACATGAGTTATACAAATTTCAAGATCTGTGCTTTTTAAAAAGTCCAAGTGTTTCAAAGTTGGTGATATTTTAAAAATGTTATTGCTATTTAAACAAGTAGATTTCTTCTTAATAAGATTAGTGATTTTGCAGGAAAACTTTTGTCTACTTAAAGATTTCAAGCTTTCTTATATCTTGGTCGAATTTTTAAAGTGTGACATCAATATACTTGAAAATAGTGTGGCTTTGTAACCGATATTTGAGATTTTACTCAGTGTCACAATCTTGGATTTTTAGGAAATGTAAAATTTCTCATCGGATCTGTAAAATTTCATGCCTTGGCTTTCTAAAACCCTCAATACAATAAAATGGGACAGTGCCTAGCTTCGTTATAGTCATTTAAAAAATTTCGATTTTTTGGCACAACCTACATAAAAAACGGTTAAAAGTGTGTTGCTTCTTTCATAAAACGTCCAAGGTATAGCGCGTCAGCTGTTTGTTGCAAACTACAAAAAACGCTGCTAATATACTTTAAAAGACACCCAACCTTACTTTAAAAGTAGGTACTTAACTATTATTTTAAAATATTTTACCTTGAAAAATTGTGGTTAAGAAATGACCTTCCTATGCTATCCTTTAATCCATTAGCCACGAAAGACCCTCGTCAAAAATAGATGATAACCATTTGTCAACTCCTAATTTTAAGCTGGCCATTATTTTTTCCTATTCTTTTGATAGCGAGATGAATGGTGACCTATTTTAGAGCACAAGATGTTCCGAAAGCTATTTCAAGTTACGAAATATACAGAGTGAATACTGAAACAGGAGCAGATTTGCAATCATTTGGTAGTTTGCTACAGTCTAGATTTTACAATAGTGTTAATGGCACATTACAAGGAGTGGTATGCTATAACTTTGGATCCAATTGGACCCAATTGGCCGATTTTCGAAGTTTTTGGCTGTTTTTATAGACAAAAGACGAAACTTTACTGACGCTGCTCAAAATTTGACATATGGGTCGTTCTTCAAAAAAGGTAACATTTCAAGTGGTAATTTGAGAAAAAAACAAATTAGTGTTCTTTGAGCTTTGGTAATTATTAAATGTTGCATCAAAATGTACTAATATTCATCTTGTTCGAATGGATTTAGATTTATGCAAGAGGCTTAGGTAACTTTAGACTAAGTGGGCTTTGACTTTGCTTTGAAAAACAATTAGAAGTAGGTCATGGTGCATTTAAAATATCTATGTAATTGTTATTGAAAATTGTTTTTTGTTTTAGAAAGCTACTGCAGATCGAGGAAGCAAAAAACTTAGTTTTATTAAAAATAAATATGTTTAGTATGATATTAAAGAAGTATCAGTTTATAAGTTTTATTTGAAAATTTCACTAAGTTTTTGTTTTTTCTAATATAAGTAACGCTACGCTACTATTTTTCTCTGATAAAGAATCTAAAATGATAAAATTAAAAGATTGAACACAATAATATACGACAATGTTTTAAATCCGATTTTTCCCATTTTTCTGATTTATTCCCACCAAACCCAACCTAATACCAAACTCAGTGGCGTATATAGAAATTTTGTTTCTGGGGGGACAACATAGTTTCAGATGAAAATTTATTTTTGATTTTTGGGAGAGTCTAATCTTTAGGATTCAATATCATTAGATCTAGGGGGGAAAAACACCTTAAACCCAGCCCTGCATACGCCACTGCCTATACCTTTAAAGAGTACCCACCTCATTGATTAAATGAGATAAAAAATATTAATACCAATAAATTTAAAATATAAAAAAATGGTTAACTTTTACAGTAGGCCATAAACCCATGTTATCCGTGCGGGATTCTTTGCACTGTTTAGATTTTTTGTTTAAATTTTTGGTCTAAATACTTTTGATTTAAAATGTTTATAACTTTTTTATCTCATAACAAATTTAGATAATTAATACCTCGGTAGGCGAAGAAAGTATGGGGCTTTTGCCTCATTGACAAAAATCGAGTTCAGGGAAGCAAACAATTTTTTCGCAAAAGGGTGAAATTTACCCATTTTTTAAAGCTCTTCGCCATCTTGAATTTTTGACACATGTCAAATTTTAAGCCATTTAGCAAGAATTCATGTCTTGTCTTATCAACAAGCCTAACTAAGTCGCAAGTTATGCTAGCCCTAAACAGTTCACCTTTCTATTTGTATAAATTTTTTATGTTATGACCAATTTAGATAACTAATACCTCGGTACATGAAGTATGGGGCTTTTGCTTCATTGCCAAAAATCAAGTCTAGGATGACACACAAATTTTTCCCAGGGGGGTTTCAACTTTTGTCTATAAAAACATCCAAAAATTTCGAAAATCGGTCGATTGTTTGTCGAAAGTTATAGCGCGTTTAAGTAGTGACAAAATTTTAGGCCCACCCTATACAATTTTATGTTTGATTTAAAATCGTGGTGTGATTATTAAAGATACCCATCAAATAGAGATGAATTTTCATAATATTGTATTCTCATCGGATCTACATTACTGTACCAAAAACTCACATAGCAAAATAATTTTCCTATGTATGTATGGATGTGATAGTGTGATTCAAAACATATCCAGAATACCGCGGGACGGATTTCCATGGAATATTTTCGGATATACAGTGGATATCCACATGAATATAAGCACAGTATACCAAATATAAATTAGTCATCCACGAAAGTGTGATTTTGGAATAACCTATGGATATTTAGTGGATATGCTTTATAATGTATATGGTATGGATATAATTTTGTAAATTAAAAAAGATCCAGATGGCCGCGTAATGAATATTCATGATATATCATACACTTTCCGGATATATGGATATTCCTAGTGGATGTTGTATGGATATGATTTTGTGATTCAAAAGAGGAGGAAGGAAAGGATATGAAGTAGATATCCACATGAATATATGTACTGCATATCCACCAAATTTGCATTATTCATTCACTAAAGTGGAAAAGATGACATTGTAGATTGTAGATTGCAGAGGGAGTCGTTTCGACTCTTTTAGCCCCACGGCACTGCTTCCTTTGAAGAAATTTTGTGCACAACTCTACATCTTAGTTCGTGTCCAGAAATTTAAGGCTTCTTCCAAAAGAAGCTATTTTCTTGGGGGATAGTTGGCCCACTTCATGGGTAGATGGCAGGGCATTCACAAAGTAAGTGTTCTGCGGTCTCTGTTGCGGTTTCGCAAAATCTTCAAGGGTCATCTTCTGCTCTTCCTATTACCTTTAGGTGATATTTTAATGGACAGTGTCCGGTGAGCAGTCCGACGACTCTTTCTGATGTCTTTCCTGTTCTCGTCTATGAGCTGTGTAGTGATGAACCTTGTTACGTGCTTAGTCCTGGAGTGTGTCTCCAGTTTTTTGACCATTGGTACTTTTCCTAATAGTTGATTTCTCCCGAGAGAGCAGCCATGTTCTCTTAGTAAGACTCAGTAGTAGAAGCCGATCCCCGGGTTTTCTAACCTAATTTTTATATTGATTGTGTCTGTTTTTGTTTTTTCTGAGTAAAAGCGTAATCATACAAGGGTAAAATGTATGTTGAAGACTTCAACAACATAATTTTAAATGATATGGTAGTGGAGTACGCTCGGGAAGACGTGGAAGATGCAGTGGAACAACTAGGGCTTCCAAGGGATGTTTTGGACAAAATAAACCCCTTTGATTTAACAGAAAATAAATATGTCCGATTACTCGGATATTTCTTTCTATAAAATACTGCTTGCCGCATACGTGAATGTAGAGCCACAATAGATCTCTCAGGTCGCAGTGCAGGGAGCTGTAAATTGCACCACTCATAACAAACCTAACCTAACCATACGTGAATGTAGCAGAGAAAGTTTTCCTGTACATATTCGGTCTAGCGTAGACAAATTCTATAAGCAGATCTTTTTGTTGGCTCGATAAAGGCCTGGATTTGTCCACGTTTTCTTTTGCAAAAAATAACACCAAACGAAAAACAGCTTATTGAGAAAAATTTTTGGTTGGTTTGGTAGGTGAAAATGTGTTGCGTTTTGATTCGTCGCACCAACCGGCAACAGTGTTCCCAGGGATTCGATTGACCTGCCCACTCCCCATATCTCAAGAATGCGAATATTTCCTCCCGGTGACCGAGAGCTAGGGATCGATCCCCGGGAGCTCCCGGGGATTCTCCCATCTCTCACTTTTAAGAATAAACACCCAAATGAGAGAGATAAATAAAAAATAAGTAAAATACTTGTTTGTTTTTATATTAAAAAACAACAAAAAAAATCCTTTCAAAGAAACGTCGTGGTCATTTTTTTGTACTGTTGACGGTCAGTGTTCCCACACTACTATTTATAGTTAAGCAAACCAATGTCGCCAACATAAATCTCCACAATATGGCGGCGAAAATTTTAGGTTTCTACATCCATTGTGGGTGATAGAGAGAAACCGAGTGCGTGTTAGAATTTAGTACGTCACAGTAAAAACAGAAATTCGAAAAAGTTTCGGATAACGACAAAAAGTTTCACACTGCAGAACAGTATATATATAATACATTTATTAGTATATATGGATGTCGAAAATCGATGTATTGCCATTATGGTGCATTTGTGTAGGAAATCACACCCGATACACATGTATCTATATACATACTACGATACAAAAATAACAGCATTTAAATAAATTTAAATAAAACCGACGGGACTGCTTTTAACCCATTAACGGTAGAACTATTTTGTTTTTTCTTTCAATTTGCATATTTTGAAAATGAAACAGGTTCACCGGTCCTCACGTGGCCCTTTAAAATAAATTTTCATAAATCATGTGAAGCCAATCAACACTAAATGGTAACTACCCACAAAAATATGTGGTTCGCTTTTGAGTTTGTGAGGACAATTTTTTTAATCGTTACAGTTGGTTTCCAAACAATAAAAATTATAAAAAAACAAAAGATAGCGAGCATTATCTCAAAAAATGTAATAATAACCGTAGACCTGGTTTTCGCACTTACGATGCTCATCAGTACAGTGCAAGGAGTTAATCTAAAACAGGATTTATGTAAACAACTGCCATCTGTCAAGTCCTTTCTAAATTTATCAACACCATAGCTTAGGATATCGGTAAATATAATTATATCTGTTTTCGTAAAACCGCTTAATTTTTCTTCAAACTGAAGGTACAACTGCCGATTACGCAATTTAACAAATGTTTGTTTTTTACATAAATCCTATTTCAGATTAACTACACTAAAAAAATATCGTAAATAACAGGCGTTTATTAATTTTTATAGATACTTGTACAACAATACCATGGAATCGGAGGAAAGTTATAAAAATTGTCATATAGAGTAATGAAATTAATAAACGGAAGTTACGAAATCAATGAAAAATATTTCTTAACATTTATAGAGAGTTGTTATTAATAGTATGTACAGGTTATGGATATAATAAAAGAGCGTATGAAATAAATAAAACATGTTAACGATTATAATCAATGCCCTAAATAAATTTAACTGTCGTTTATTGATTGCCGTTAAAAAGTTGTTATGGAATGTATAAACAAGTTTATGAAAATTAGGAACCGGGCATACAAAATACATAAAAAAGGTAATGAAATTTATGTATGTAACAGTATTTTATTAAATTCATTCTTAGGTGTAACTAAAAGCTATAAAACATGTCTCTTAATCCTTGATTTCATAACAGCCTTCATAAAAATCATTCTTAAAGACTCTTTGTGTTGTAACATCTTTTTTTTTCAAACGGTGTCTTATAGCAATAAAATCAATAACTCGTTTTGGCTATAAAATTTATGTAAACTTGATTATGATATTAACAAAACTTTACATCGGAGCAAAAATCATACACAAAATCCTTCATACAGGAAAAGCTCCACGTTAATTCACAAAGTTCTCGTAAAATATCGACTTGAACAAATAAAATTTTATAAATGTGATTCACTCTCTCTTCTCAGCAAAATCCTTGCACTCCTCCTATCAGGCGTTAGGATTCTATTCGTAGCCAGTTGTAGAATTAGCTCATGCAGACTATAAAAATGGAATTAAATTTTGTATGACAGTAAATTTAAATAAACTAATTAGAATATATTGTTACATAATTAAGAGAAATCCATATGAGATTGAAAGAACCGAAAATATATCGATAATTAAATACTAGTTTATACAACAAGTGGCGAAATGAGGGCTTTTTTACACGGGCGTTTTATAAAGTACAAGTAGTTTAGGCTACGGGTTGAATATCTCTGCTTATATATTCCGCATCAGCTAAGAAGCAACATTGGAAAAATCAATTGCTGTACAGACATATTAGGTACCAAAAGTCCAACAAGTATGGAAATAGTTTTTTCTTTCTAGTCGTTTCTAGTACATCTCTATGCCTTTCAAACTATTAAATATAAAAAATCACAAAAATTAAGGTGGTTAAAATTTTTTGAAAGTTATACAGAATCATTGTCTAAATTAGTTCAAAATTATAAGCATATATAAGTTCGAAATTATTTTGAGGGGGGTTTGGCTTGACATTAACCTGCACCATCCCCCCCATATTAAAAAAAAACAGGGTTACAATAAGGGTTACTAGTCTATTTTGGAAATTAGTTCTTAATTTTGGGATAGTTGCTTTTTTCTTTACGCTTTAAATAAGGGGGGTGTAGCTTGACGTCCTGCTGCACCCCCCCCTCATTTTAAATGTAAACCAGGAAGGAGTATGGTTCAAAATTTTTAAAAGTGGTTTAAAGTTAGTTCGAAATGGGTTCGAAATTATAATATCTTTCGTGTGAAGGGGGGAGGGTGTTGCTGGACTGATCTAAATTTTTGCATGAGTATGAAAAGAAAATAGGCTACCAGCGAAGACTATAAACCCAAACCCTAATATTGCGAGTGTGTAAAGTTTGGAAAAATTTTACTTGACCATTAATTGAAAAACGTTCAATAAGGACGGCGGTAAAAATTGGTAATAAAAAGGGCCTTTCACAAGCTAAAATAGCAAAACCATTATTTTTAACAAAAGGGTCGCTGTAAAATGGAGAAAGCCTTTACTTTTTGTTAAGAATTTCCTTGGATAAAAATAAAAGGGTCATGTAACATGGTTTAGTGAAAAAATGTTTTTCGTAAGGTCTCTGATTTCCAAATGGTAGGTAAAAATAGGGCATTATACACCTGGAGACTAAAGTGGTAAATTGATTATAAAAAGAGCCTTTCAGAAGCTAAAATAGCAAAACCAATATTTTTAATAAAAGAATCGCTGCTAAACGGAGAAAACCTTTACTTTTTGTTAAGAATTTCCTTGGATAAAAATAAAAAGGTCATTTAACAAGCTTTAATGAAAAAATATTTCTCGTAAGGTCCCTTACTTCTATATAGTAGGCAAAAATAGTATATTATACACCTAGGTACTAAAGTAATATTTTTTATCCTGAGGTGAAAAGTTTGTAGCCCGAACGGACGGAGGACTACAATTCGCCGAGGGATAAAAATACACGTATGTCACGTGTTTTATATACTATTTTTTGGACTTTCGGATATTGTTTCGCTTTGCTCATTCATTCATTGTGCTGCTTTTTTAAATTACTGGATTTTATTTTTGTCAATAAACTTTAGAGACTTAAAATGCCATTTTTAATTCCAAAGTACTAAGAGTCTTAAATCATTTGGGTTGAAAAGTACTATTTTAGTCTCTACAGTGCAAAAATAACATTCTAAAAGGCTTTTCATATAGATTATGCGCCCACGACACAAACTAACTGTAATTTCATTTGATACGAAAAAAGGATTAAAAATTTTTTTACCCTTTTTTTTTAAGGGCGCTAACTGCTTGCGAATACTGCAAGGAGGGTTCTAGAGATAGGTAAGACGTAGTGGCTGGTGTACCGCGTATTAGGGAAAGTAAAGAAATTATTTAAATCATATCATTTATATTAATACAAAACGCAATTTATGATATTAACTCTTGTTTTTCAGACTTTCATTGTCTATATTTTATTTAAACACTACGCTTCGATCATGCAAAAAAGAATCCCTGATCGTCACCTCTCACCTTCTCAACCGTGAAGAAGTTGGCTCCGCCCAAGGAGAGGCTTCCAAATATTTGGAATTTCAACACTTTGTTTACTGAAAATACTATGATTTTTCCCAATAAAGGAATTTTCGTTTCTTCTAGTGTGACTCCTTGTGCAAAACCTTTGCTTCTGTCTACTTCACTCGGTGTTGTTTTGACCATGAGTGTTCGGCGATTATTGATTTCGTTGTTTCACCTCTTTGGGTATTCGTCTGATGTTCCTTAAGCCTAACAAAGGGTGGTCTTTTTGTTTGTTCTCCGGTTTTGTTTTACTAAGAAGGCCTCGAATCGTATCATTAGATTTAAAAGCTGTTTTAATATTAAAATTGTTCGCTACTCTTCGAATTTTCTCTGATAGTCCTTTAATGTATGGAAATCTAAGGAATGCATTTGCTTGGTTTTGGTAACCATTCTGCTGCAGATCGTTTTTAATGTTTCTTATTTCGATTTTCAAGTCATGAGAATTGTTACAAATTTAAACGGCTCATTTATACAAAGTTCTTATTATGCCTTGTTTGGTTGTAGCAGAATGATTTGAACCATGATAATAATTATTGTCCTATGTGAGTGACTTTACGATAGACTGTTGTTCTGATGTCGCTTTCTCCTCGTTTGTGAATTTAATGGTGAGTCGTATGTTATTTAGGTGGTGAAGAAATTCTGAAAGTTGTTGGTCATTCCCGGTCCAGACAAGAAAAGTATCACCGACATATCTTAGCCAGAGCTCAGGTTTATATATTGCGGTATTAACCGCGTGAGATCTGTTAGGCTTAAGGTACATCAGATCAATACCCAAAGAAGTGAAATAATGAAATCAGAAATCGCCGAATACGCATGGTCAAAACAACACTGAATGAAGTGGACAGAAGCAAATGTTTTGCACAAGGAGTCACACTGGAAGAAACGAAAATTCTTTGAAGCTGCCTTTATTGGGCAGAATCAGGGTATTTTTAGTAATTCCACTGATCCAAACGTTGTGTATAAATAAAATATAGACAATGCAAGAAGAAATGCAATTCATACTTCAACCACAAAAAAGAATTACTTAAATTAAAGAAATAGTATAATTTCTAATACTTAATGCAACACGTAGTTTTTGATCAAACTAAGAATAAGAATTCTTTGAATCAAGGAATCATCTTTGATTCAAACAGAATGTACTTTTAAACTAACAGACCAAAGTAAACTATAACCTAACCTAAACTATGACTACAACCAAAATTAAACTACAATGACCTAAGCGCTAATAAAATAACACCTCGAACTCAAAAGCTTTACATATCTAATCGTATACAGACCGCTTCAAGCTACTGCGAACATAGGCCGGAAGAAGTCCAATTTGCCAGTGTACGTACATGCAGGGACACCACACACCTATCAGTGAAGCAACCAATACTCAGGCTTGAGATCACCACTTGCGTGACTTGCGTTTGGTATTTATTACGCCTCTAACCACTGTACTGTATGGAGCGTAGTCAATGAAACCGGAATAAGAGCGTTTTATTTTCAACTGCTCAGATTTATCACTGACAACGTACTACAATGAAAATAATAAGGAGAGACAAAATAAAAGCAAGTTCTCAAAATAAAATAATACATTCTAAAAACCAAAAAAATTCTCCCACTCAAAAAAAAACATTAGAGAAAATGCTCGAAAAGTCCTCCTTGCTCGGCTAGACAATATCCGAGACTATTATAAAAACCCCTTCTAACGTTTCCAAGCATGTTAGGGGTGATAGCTTGAAAAGTTTCTTCAATTTTAATCCGAAGTTCTTCCAAATTATTAGCCTTTTCATGCCCGTAAACTTTATTTTTGATATAACTCCACAGATAGAAGTCATTAGGAGGAAGATCGGTTGATCGAGATGGCCATAAAATAGTTCCCCGTGTACTTATAACCTGATTAGGAAATACATTATTAAGATATTCTCTAACAAGGCCAACATTGTGAGCGGGACAATCATCTTGTTGAAACCATGTTTCACCAAATCTCACACCTAACAACTGCCTACCAGTTGGAATAATATGCTGCTGCAATAGATCCAAGTATCTAGGACCATTCAAATTGCCGTTAATAAAAAATGGTCCAATTACGTTTTCCCCTACAATACCCCCCCAAACATTTAGTTTTTGGGGATACTGTGTTCTTACGTCCAAATACAAATGCAAATTTTCCCTCGACCATGTGTTGGGGTATAACGATTCAATAATGGAAAAGTGCTTTCATCTGTGAAAAGAGTAGATCTCAGAAAGTTTTCATCACGATTAGCCATTTCCATCATTGTTTCGCAAAATTCCATACGACGATAGTTGTCCTCCGGAAAAATTTGATGCGTTTTTGACGATTTGTAAGAATGATAACCATTCTTTTTGAGAACACGTAAGATAGTGGCTGAAGACGTATCAACTGCTTTGGCAATTTGGTGGCTAGTTAACTTTCGATTTGCCTCCACTGCAGCGCAAATCATCACATCTCGTACTTCCTGCTCGTCATTCAAAACAGTGGGTTTTTTTATGGTTTCTTGGCGCTACACAACCAAACTTTTTAAAATTCTGCACAAACCTATAAATCGTTGATAAACTAGGTTCTGGGCGATTCACAAAATTCTCCAAAAAAAGTTCTTGAATAAGTCTCAATAATTTTTTATCTTTCTCATCTGCACTTTTTCGGCAACTTCGTAGACATCGATTTTTAGTTTTAAAAATGTATTATTTTAATTAAGAACTTACCAATCTGTTTCTCGAGCAAGGCACAAATAAAACAAAATAATAAAAACAAAATAAATTTCCAAAAGATAACACTGCAGCGTGCTTCGAATCTACCTCGGTCGTACGGCACGGAGAGTAGAAGGGTTTTTAAGTGTTTTTTTGGCAGGGATGCTAAAACGGGAACCCACAAAAAAGCCGAATTTACAAAAACCGGAACGCAATTGAACATAAAATAAAACGTCCGAAACGAAATACGAACGAAAGTAAAGCACCCAAAAAATAATGGATACGAATATAATTTCATAGAATTATAAGTAAGTCGATCCTGAAAAGACACGAATATAATTTTCCCGAACCTTAAAATATCAAAATTACAAAAGCATTGAAAATAATTGTCTAGAATCGAAAAGTACTCGACCCACTAATTGATAGAAATAATATGCCCGATTCTTAAATGAGCAAAATCACAATCCAGCCGAATCGCTATTGGGCATGCGTCAAATTTAAATTTCTAGAGCGCCGTAGCCCCTGGATTGCGGCGTTAACAAGTTTCTCTATTGGGAAGATGACACGTGGATTTTTTTCTAAACGATTTTATTTAACTTCACAGTTTCTGGCTGTATATGTATATTATGAAGAAATTTGGGGGCAGGGGGTGGTTGCAGAATGTAAAGTGGAAAAATTAATACAATATCACAACTTACTTTGAGTCTTCTCTGCCGTAAGCCTGGCAACGTAGCAATTGAATTCGTGGCTATCGGTTCAAATCATTTTCGGCATTATTATGTTTCTATCAAATTATTTTCGTTAAAAATATTTTTGAGAATTTTGTGTTTCTATAAAAATATGTTTCGTTTTAATTTAATTCTATGCATTTATTTTCTAGCGATTTGATTTTCCCGTCATTTCATTTTCGAGACAATTTTTTTCGGACCAATTTTTTGGTCTATTTATTATCGCTGTATAAAACAATTATTATGTTTTTATGTGAAACTGAATAAGTTTCTAATACGATACGGTACGATACAATACGAGTGCGGCAAATCAAAATTTATTTTCGTTGGCCCTTGCATAAAAACGATTATCGCATCGAACTGACGGACGACATCAACAATAAGCTGTTAGCACTTCCAATATTCCTGCAAAAAGTAGGTATATACCTTTATTTTAATTATATTATTGTACTGTCACCACTTGAAAAAGCAAATAAAGTAGCAAAATTGCAAACCCGAAAAATGAATCGTATTGAAAACATATTCAGATCCACGTGAAAACATAGTAAATGTATAATAATATATATGTATGTATAATATAATAAATTTTTTAATATAAAGATTTTTATTTAAAAAACTTTTACAGACCAAGCTTTTATTAAATGCAGTCAAAAGTAGAAAATAATTTTTTATCTTTCTTATACCATAATAAAAGCGATGGGAACAAATTAGAAATTTTAACTCTAGGTATCGTATATCGGTCATATCGACGATTCACCTAAGAAACAGTTGTATTACTCTATAACCTAAAGATATTTTCAAAGGTCAAGCACGGCAATCTCACCCGCTCTCAGCTTTTTTAGATGAAAGCATTATGTGTATCATTCGAATAGAAAAATAATTTAGATCTTTTTTTGTATTTCTCTCTTTGTCACTGTAAAGTTAAAACTTTTAATTTGCGTCCATCGCTTTTATTACGGTATAAAGGAAGATAAAAAATTATTTACTACTTAAAGTGCATTTAATATAAGCTTGTTTTTTCAAAGTTTTTTTTAATAAAAATTTATTTTTTAATTTTTAGATTTGTACCATAAATTGTCTATTTTGAAAAAACCCTGTTTGCCAATTTTGATTTAAATCGAACATACTAAATTTTTCCCCCATCCACTTCCCTCGTTAGAGGGAAGTTTGTAACTAATAATACCATATTATTGTATTGACGCCGGAACTATAAACGCATACCGAATTTGAACACACACCCTTAATATTTAGATTTGTACCCTGAATCGTCCATTTTGAATCCGCCATATTGAAAATTTTTAAAATCTGATCCTTAAAAACCCCTGTATGCCAATTTTGATTGAAATCGAACAAACTATATCTTTTTCCGCCTCCACTTCCCTCGTTCAACGGAACTATAAACGCGTACTAAATTGAACACAATCGGATGTGGATAAGTCAGTTAAAATTGGTTAGCAGAACATTACCAAAAATCGTCCATTTTTAATCCGCTATATTGAATTTTTAAAACCTGATCAAAAATTCGTATTCCTTATCCCCAAAAGCCCCCGTATACCAATTTTGGATGAAATCGGAGAAACTTAGGGGGAACGGGTGCCTACTAATTACATATTATTGTATGGTCACTCGAACTATAAATGCATGCCAAATTCGAAGGCAATCGGATGTGTATAAGTTAGTTAAAATTGGTTAGTAAAAGATGACCAAAAATTATCCATCT
Source organism: Oxystoma pomonae (assembly GCA_963921995.1). Lineage (NCBI taxonomy): Eukaryota > Metazoa > Arthropoda > Insecta > Coleoptera > Brentidae > Oxystoma > Oxystoma pomonae. Next base: position 99,413,209 of record OY998165.1, read on the forward strand.
TCAATTCGCCATATTGAGTTTTCAAAATCTGATTAGAAATTCCTATAACGAATTTTCATTTCCATACATAAGTGCCCCAACACACCAAATTTCAATGAAATCGGGCGTACTTCAACTGCACCCCCCGCCACCTCCTTCCAGTAGGGAGCTGTCAATTTCATCACACTATATTCTTGTGTTGTCACCGCAACTATATAAGCATGCCTTTGAAGCCGATCGGATGTCGGGAAGTTGGTTAAAATTAAGTTGCAAGATTCCACCTAATGAACAAACATATTTACACACATTACAAGTTAAATAAAAGCTTGTAAAAAAATCAGCATTTACCTTCACTATTAAAGGAAAAAATACATTTCACAAAAAAGCAATGGGCTTGGCTAATTTTTCAGTGACCTTAAAAGAAAGCCGTAAAATTAAATTTTACGGTTAATAGGAAAAGGGGCGCAACGAGCAAAACTGTAATTCAAAGCAGTTAGTTTTTACTCAAAAATCTGTTTTTCGCCTTTTCTTTTGGGGTCGGATAAAATAGGGGTTAAGAATTAATCAACTTTGAGGCACTTTTATGAATATTGTCTTTGGGTTTTGTTTCCGAATTCATTCAGATAGATAAAAGATAACTCAAGTTTAATTTATTATGTAATTTTGTTGAATCATGTAATTTTAGCTATTTCGAGAATTGACAATTCCCAATCTCAATAATTTTCAAATTAAATTATATGGTCTTCCATACAATTTTTAAAAATTTTAATTTTTCAAATTGACATTTGATTTTACTTATTTTTTTATTTTGCATGTCAACCTCTTTCCCTTCATTTTCTTTCGAACCAGATTTGCCAGTAATTGACAAGACCTTATTTTCCTTTGTTATATTGAATATCATTTACTACAACCTTTTTCCCAAATCTTAAACAGTTGTTAAAAATATAATCTTTGGGGTTAAATTTGGCAGTTAAAACGATAAACATAGGAGATCAAAATATAAAATCTTGATAAGAAGTAAAAACATCTTGATTTTTAAAACTGCCTTTTATTAAAATGTAATTGTGTAATGTTCTGGTACAATGGTCGCGATTCTTCAGAAACGACAGAAAATTTCACGTGTCAGAATTCTGAAAAGGGGCGATTTTTACTTATCGCCTTATTTAAAATAAAAGCACAGCGTCCTTCATATTTACCCTAACGTTGTAAGGGAAACTGCGTCATTTTTTTAATAACATTTTGTAAATTTAATATTTTAAAGATATTCTGCAGGACTAGTTTATGGCGGAGCTAAATTGTTACTACGCGTACCAATAAACGTCAAAAATTGTCCAAAATTCTCACCATGTAAAAGGAAAGACAGAATTTTTGTGACTTTTCTAAACGGTTACAGCGAAATATTCCATGGCTATTTAGGGTTTTGTATGTTAAAAGCTTTAAAGGTTTGTTTACACATAAAAATAAGCTTAATAACATACATCTTTAAATAAGAAACAAGGTTTTCAGAAAATCATCCTACAAAAATTAAAACGAGCATATTGTTTATTTACTAGAACAGTATTAAGAAACTAAATTTTAAGGAATATTAGCAAATAGTTCTAACAAAAAAGCATTAAGTGTAAACTTGTGTTTAAAAATCGCCAGATTTTTTGTAACGGCGAGATTTTCTGACGATTTTTAAAGAATCGCGACCATTTAGACTATTGCAGTGGGATTTACTAAGATTTAAAATAGTACCCCCACAGGTCTAAATGTTTACGTCTGTAAGGGGTTTGTAAAACCATTATTTTTCAAACCCGGAATTCGTAAAATCCGTTATTTATCAGAAAAGTTTTGCTAAATTCATTGCGCATTCACCAATAATACATGAACCGTAGGCGTACACGCAGGTGGCGATATCTACACACAGAGTATTGAACACTACTTGTGAATACTTTGCATTTGCGCAAACGCATCGAAGCAAAAAATGACACGTCACCTGCGTGTACGCCTCCGGTTCATATATTATTGACGAATGCGCAATCAATTTAGCAAAATTTTTTTGATAAACAACGGGTTTTCCGCATTCCGGTTTTGAAAAACATAAACACACATACACAAATTCCGGGTTTTATTAAAAATGGATTTTACAAATTACGAATTTGATCTTAGAACATTGAACTACTAGAAAAAGTCTGGTCTGTCTGGTTACACTGGTTGTTTGAGTGCAACATCTATAGTGGGGAAAGGGGAGAAAGAAATCTGTGGTGCCAATTTTAATTAAACAGAATCATGCAACAAAAAATTTATTAAATTTGGATTAAGGTTTGGCGCTTATTTATTCATTAATTAATGAGGTTCAAGATATATGTTGAAAAAGCTACTATACACAATATATAATACTCACAACCTATTCGAAACATCTTCTTTTGTAGTCAACGTGGCAACATTGATTGTTTATTGTGGTTTCTCGATTTTGCCTGGAATATCATTATTGTTTTGAAAGTGAAAGTTTCAGCAGTCAATAGTGTTTTTTTGATATTTTTGTGAAAAGCTTGTGGCGAAAAATGGTTCCGAAGTGTATTATTATATGCAATTTGAAACAGAAGCCGGGGCCGCAGTATTTCGTTTCAAAGATACGTTAAATTAAAATATTAACTAAATAATAGGTTATAATTCATCAGAGCAGGAAAGCAGGAAATCTGTGTTGCCGGCTTGTCATTAATTTCAGTTTAAATAGGGATATCCATAGCACCTTATTCTTATTTTTATAGTTGTACATCCTACTTGACTACATTTTTAGATTTTTTTTATAGGAACATAGATTTTTATTACTATATCTAGACCATTTAATTAAACGGAACTAAAATTTATTGAAGGTATTTTAAATAATAATAAAAACAGGGGAAAACTTATTCGGTTAACATCACACCAATGGGATGAAGATGTTGAACTCAAACACCCTGCCCTAGGTCTGAAAAAAAGCTCCTTCTAGTATTTCCATGTTCTAAGAGTTTGATATTTAATGAGTTTGATGAACAATGGTTCGATTAAAAACGGGTCTTATAAATTTCGAATTTGTTATTGAATGGGTTTGAAAAAATAAGGTTCCGATAAAAAGTAGATTAAACAAATTGCAGTTTTTATGGCGAATCGTTTTTACGATGGAAATTTTTATTAAATGCGGTATGATAAATTCCTGTTTTGATAAACCATAGATAGGCTTTCTTCCAGTGCAATAAACAAGTGCCGATGCAGGACGAAATATCGCATAAATGCCCTTATTTCCGAATTCCTTTATTCTATTTTGTCAGCCCCAGCGGACAAAAGAAAGAAAATCGGAAAAGGAAAACCTCTTTCTTTTCGAAAATGTATAAATCCACAGTTCCCTTTTGTTCTTGCGACATGTGTTTGGGGACAATTGCTTCAGAAACAAAAGAATCCAGTGCAAACAGTCAGCAGCGTCCGTTTATCTTGGGACACCATTGTCATTTTCCGTCGATGTTATTCAACTGCGACGTTTCATTGGTAATAAAACCCGTGTAGACATACTCACACAATACGAAGGTACGTTTACAGCATAAGATATAGTTTTAAATCAATTGGGAGCCCCAGTTTTTCTTTGTTTTACATAGAACAAATTTATGTGGGCCTGTTTTCTTGAAACCCGTGCCCGTACAACACCGATCTCAACTAAAAAGCCAGTTAACTCATTTTCGTTTTAGTATCCTTTGGCCTATCATCGGTGCCATATTGACAACAAACTGACAGAAAATCCATGTTTTACTTGTCAAGTTGGTTATAAAAATGGTAGCCACATTAGGCTAAAGGGTACTGAGGCGGTAGGAGTTAACAGGCTTTTTAGTTAAGAACGGTGTTGGCCTGTAAGTGTAAACAAATGTTGCATTTCTCACCTACACTTCGCGACACATAAAACGCATACGCCGATTTTATATGCAATATGTCCTTTACGATTTAGCAACCTTTTCTGTCACAAAGTGTCAAAGCCATGATGACCCTTAAAATAATTTAGTTAAATACCTCTTAAACAATTTTTAGATCTCAGCCATTCCATAGAATTTGAAACCAAGAAGTAAAAATTAAATTTGTCCATATGCGATATATTTTATACAGAATATAATTGCTATAGTCTAAATTTTCCTTATTTTTAGAAAAAAATATTTATTACTTTTTTTTCCCCAGAAATAGTAGTTTTCACAACTAGTGGCTAAAATAGTGCTTTTTTTACAAACGTTGGTTTAAATAATAATAGGTATTTAAATACTCGAGTAAAAAAAAACTACAGTTTACCCGCGAGTTGTGAACACAATTTTTTTTGATACCTTTATCAAAAAATCCAAGAAAAGCAGGAAAATGCTTTTAAAAATCTCGAACAAGAGTACATCTCGCAAGACACCATCTTTACACTAAAAGTCAAGGCGGCTTGTAAATGAAATAACAATATGGTTTCCATAGCGATGTGGTTTTTTACTCGGTGACGTTTATTGTTGCTACATTTTAATCTTTGACAGTTTGATATTTTTCCGATTTTCTTAAATGATTTTTTCGTAAAAACTTGGTGAAAACTGGCGAAAATGGCTTAATTTTTAGGCAAAAATAATTAAATTTTTTCTATATTACTATTTTCCCCTATTTCTCTTTAATTTTGGGTAAAAAACGGACATAAATCTTTTTTTGCACCCGTGATCAAAAAAAAAGTTTTTTGCATCGGTAACCAAAAAAGCCATGCTTAAGTTATCTGCAAACAGTTAATAAAATCATGTTTTTGATGAAGGTATAAAAAAAAAATATTTTTATATTAGGTAAATCCACCTAACCAGAAATAGTGAAAATTAGGTCAATTTAGTAGGCTTGGCTGTTGATAGATTCATTTGTATAACAGACCCCATCATTTAATTTTTTTTTAATGGGTAAGTAAAAATTCAAAATTATTAATTTTTTTAATGAAAATCAGCCACTGCAATGTTGGATTTATATTTCCTAAAGGGCAAAAATATTGGCTCATAATTTTTATACATCAAATTTGAGGTAGTCGCGCTATGACTTTAAGTTACAGTTTCTGTTATTTATGTAACGTCCGTCATCATTGTTTTTTTTATTAAATTTTTATGATTGGTTTTTTGTATGAACTTAAGATTGTTAAAGTTATTTATAAAAACTGTTTTCTAGGCATATTTTTTTTTAATTCGCGGACTAAATCAAAATTCTTTACGTTAACATTACTTAAGATAAAATCAAGCAATTTGATTGGTCAGTTTCGGCACATGAATCATATTTTCGACATTTACTTATCAAATTGATGCTTCATGTTAAGAACATGCCTGGTATTCAATTTAAACACTATTTTGCTAAATTAAGTAAGAATACGTTACATGCTGGATGAACCAGATACTCAAACCGAGAACTTTGCACTGTATTTTATTATTTTCCATGTTTTTTTTTTAAATATTTTGAATATTGTTACGACGTTACTTTTGTAACGTCCGTCATGTAACGTCCGTCATCATACATTTCATATCCATAGCTACTTACGCGAATATTTTAAATATATACCCAAAATCAAAGGCAACAATATTTTAGTAAGCTTTAAATTTTATTTAATATCAATTTTCGCTTTGATCTTTTGTGTGTTCCTTGTGGGATACTCATCCAAGTTTGAATTTTCGTTATTTCCACCCAAGATCTTTTGATCTTTTGTTTTTAGTTTCTTTTCGGTTGAAGTAACTGATTTGGAGGTTTTTTAACTTCTTCTTTATTTTAGTTGCCTTAGGAGCATAATCATACTAGAAATATTAACACGCCAGGACGAATTCGTATTAGGTAACTTGGATAAGTAAGTACCAGTGCGAAACGATGCCTATTTGTGAGTGGTTCAAGGTTGGAAATCTAAGTGTATGATGGTGTTTAATGATGTATAGTGGAGGGTGACCAGTGAAACTACTGATGAGCCCACGCTGGTTACCCAGGGCGAAACATCGTTTATTCATTTCTCTTTTCGCTTTGATCTTTTGTGTGTTCCTTGTGGGATACTCATCCAAGTTTGAATTTTCGTTATTTCCACCCAAGATCTTTTGATCTTTTGTTTTTTAAGAATATTCTTTTTGAGAATATTCACAAGAACAACTTGATTATCACGTTATCCTGGGAATATTATTATCTTTTTAACAAAGAATTTAAAAATTATTCAACAAAAAGTAGGTCTGTAATATTCCTGTCATATTTGCAATAGAATATTCCAGAAATAAATTTGAGGAAATATTCCTACAACATGAATATTCCTCCAATGTTATGTAGGTAGGCCACGTTTTGTGGTAAATTTAAAGACTGTAAACAACATTGATTAAAAGAAATTAATACCACCTTATGTCTCACACTTTATGCTTTGAAAAATTACAATTTTTGCTGTTTTTTGTATAAAAATGGTAAAATAAAAATCATATGCACGATACCACTCAAGATGACATAACAGAAATTTTTACTAAACAATGTTCTTTAATTATTTTTATCCTTCTCTAAAATACTTTTTTATAGCCTGCTGTCTATCTTCAACAACCTTAAATATTTTTGCACTTCGCTAAATTATCTCTCCATCTACCTCTAAAATTCTGCCCTCCTCCTCTAAATATTTTTCGTTTCAACAGAGAAAAAGTGTTTTGGCAGTACTTTTTTTCAACGCCTAAAAAACAGTAAAAACTTTAAGTGTTTTATTCTAGAAATCAAAGTTTGGAAAGAAAGCTTTAAAATGTGAGCCAAATCATGGCACAAAAATGTGAAAAACAAAAATCTCGCGAGGTTTACAAGAAACAGTTTCGTGATTACCAAAAATGGTGCGCTGAACAGTATGCAGAGAATTTTACGGATGAAAAGGTGCTCCTGGCATACTTCGTACAGAAGTCTAAGAATCTCAAGGCATCTTCTGTATGGAGTCAATATTCCACGATCAAAGCCTTCGGTTGTTGAAGGTTATGTCGAAAATTCATTGTATCAAAAGAAGGTTGCCGTTCAAATTTTCACCAATGTCTCCTCCGATGTCGATATGGCATCAGCATCAACCATAGGAAGATCAAATTCAGAAAATAAGACGATAACGGCAGCGGCGACTGCTACGTATGTGCAGAATACTTCTATAACTAAAAGTGTTGCCTCCAACTCTCCACCCTTCGTAAGCTTTGCAAATTGCACCCAAGTAAATGTAAATGTAAATATATATCATAATAAGAACTAGACTTAAGTAATGCATATGCTAATAATTTTTTTCGTTCATATATTTTAACAAATAAAAAAAATTTTAATAAAATTATTGTTTATATTGGAAAAATTTACTTTAGATCACACAGGGACTAAAATTATTTTTAATACCTGAGGGATTAAAAGTTTCTCTTTTGTTCCTAAAATAAAGGATAAAAAGTGCACTTTTAATCTCTTAGTGCTCGGTATTCTAGTTTCAAGATTAACAGCTCGTATTACTGATAGTTGTTATTGATTGTTGTAGGCATGGTGGATTCACTCAAAATTTATTGTGCCATGGAAGTGTTGCTATGGCACAAAACAAATGTCAGTCAGTTGTTGTTGTTGTTATCAAACGGCGTCACGAAACGGTGAGTCCAGATAAATCGTACAGCATTTTTTCTGAAAATGAACATTGAAGAGGCCGCGGAAGAGGTCATCGCTAGCCTTCTTTCGCAAAAATCTCGCGAGGTTTACAAGAAACAGTTTCGTGATTAGCGAAAATGATGCGCTGAACAGCATGCAGAGAATTTTACGAATGAAAAGGTGCTCCTATATATCATGATAAGAACTAGATTTAAGTAATGCATTTGCTAATTATTTTTTTCATTCATACATTTTAACAAATAAATAGAATTTCAATAAAATTATTGTCTAATATGGAAAAATTTACTTTAAATCCCCCAGGGATTAAAATTATTTTTAATCTCTGAGAGATTAAAAGTGCCTTTTTTATCCCTAAAATTAGGGATTAAAAGTGCACTTTTAATACCTAAAGTGCATAAAAATATTGGTTACCTTATTTAAACAAGGATGGGGCGGGGGGAGCAGAAAGAAAGGTATAAAAATATTATAAAGATGGACGGAAATAACATTGCGCAAAATTGGTATTTGACAGGTTTGTAGTTGGAGAAGCCTTTTTTTATTTCAGAAGGTACGGTTCTCGTGCAAAAAATGAGCAAAAATCAGCGAGCTAAACGTCAGTTAAGTGTTTCACAGATTTCAATCGATAAAAATAATATATGAACTAAACATTTTAACTTCATTTTCTCATCATATTGTTGAAGATGTGTTGGGTAAGGATATTTCTTCTCATATGGACCTCTAAAAATTTAGGGATAAAATGCGATAAAAAAATATGAGTAAATGACCCAATTAACAGAGTATTTTTAGTTAAAAGACCCAATTTACAGGGAGAAACACAGCGTCAATTTCCTTTGTGCCCATTTTTCTCATGAAATTTTTGGACAACCTGTATTTCTTCTCTCCGAAATCACAAATTTCCGCACTTTTTGGATTGGCTATAACTTGTGACATAAGTGCTCGATTTTTAAAGATATTCGTTTTTTAGAAAGATAAAACGTGATACTTTTTTGATTCAGTTGAAAATTTTACGTTTCTCAAAAATCCAAGATGGCCGACAGTTTTAAAAAATGCGTAATTTTCACCCCCCATCCCCCCTGAAAAAAATGTATGTGCGCCAATGAAAAAACTCTAAAGTTTTTACTACAAACGCTCATTGTTTATGTGTATATTAACGTATCAGTTAATTAAATCGGTTGAGAAATGAGTGTTTGGGCTTACCATTGGAAAAAAATTACAAACTTACATATTTTTTCAATTTGCTATAACTTCTGGTCTGATTACTTAATTCAAAAAAAATATTCTTTAAAGAGACAAAACATGAGAGTTGCGTACGTTTGTTCAAAATTTGACAGTAAAAAAAAATTCAAGATGGCGGATAGTTTTAAAAAGAGTTACACGCCTAATTTTTTTTTAAGTAAGACACTGGACAAAATAAAAATTAATGTTTCTAAATCTCCATTTTTTCTTCGTATATCGAGGTATCACCTAATTAAATCGGATAAGAAATAAAAAAGTAATATGTATTTACATTATTTTTCTTAAATAAATAATTAGGTAAAAAAATATAGCAAATGGAAAATGTATGTAATTATGTGATTTTTTTCAATGTGAAGCCAAAACACTCGTAGTCAAAAAACTTATAACTTTTTTATTTCCCAACTGATTTAATTAAATGGTACTTCAATATATACAGAAACAATGAGCGTTTGTAGTGAAAGCTTTAGAGTTGGTTCATTGTCGCACATATTTTTTTTTCAGGGGTGGTGAAAATTACACATTTTTTAAAACTGTCCGACTTCTTGGATTTTTTAAAAGTTTTAAATTTTTAATCGAATCGAAAAACTCCCACGTTTTATCTTTCCCAAAAGCCAATATACTTTAAAATCGAGTAATCAAGTCAAAAGTTATAGCCAATCCAAAAAGTGGGGAATTTTGTGGGTGGGTCGAAAATTTCAAAAGTTTTACTCAGGTTTAAAGAAAAACCCGCAAAATTGGATTAAAAACCACACGCGCCCCATAGACCTAAACCCTAAGCCATGTTAGTAAATATCGCCCAAATTGTTTAACAAATATAAACCGGATTATAGCCTTGGGTTATAAATGGAAAACATCTCTCGCTTTCCCTTCGGGATCCAAAATATTCAAGAGCAAACTAACTTAAAAGTTAGTTAAACTTCTTAGCTTCTATCCATTATATAAACTCTCCGGATTTTTCTATGCAAATCTAGCGGATTGGATAATGAGCGGATTAGATGTAGAAACCAAAAACAAGTTGTAAACTGCAAATGAGACGGCTCTACATCTCTATTTGAACTTTGGAATATCCTGCTGTAGTTTAAAGAGACGTATTTGCGTTTTAGTTTGAGAGACGCATGATGTGTTACACGCATATTCTTATAAACTTAATATACAGGGTGTTTTGAATTCGATGCACACCATGGGGATCTCCTAAACGGTAGGAGATACGAAAAGGTTTAAATTAGGGCAAAATTGCGCAATTTGATACTTTGTTCAAAACCATAAAAAATAAAAATTCTGGATATTTCCGGAGATAGGCGGATTAGTTTTTATTTTTCTGCGCCCTTATTCTTAAAGCTGTCAAAAACACTTAAAACCTTCTACAGGCACTTTTTTAAGATCTACCTAATGAGAGGTCCGATTTCAAGATTTGACATTTCAGTGTGACAGGAGCACTCTCAATTAATTTTTCTATGGACACATGCTTTTTTTTCTCCTGCCGGAGGATGCCAAGAGGAAGACAGGTATTTTACAACCTCATTTTGACAAGTACCTGACGTTTTGAGCTAATTGACCATCATCAGCCCAAATTCAAAGATTAAAAAACAAAGAAAAAAAATGTCTTTTTAAAATATTTTTAAATGTTAAAAAAGTACTTTAATCGGGTTTCCAAAATATCTTGAGTAAGTTAAAAGCAAAAATTAAATTTGGGCTGATGACGGTCAATAATCCCAAACCATCAGGTAACTTGTCAAATGAAAGTTGCAAAATGTCATCTGTCCTCCTTAATGAACCAAAAGGCAAGGGAAAAAAAGGATGTGTCCATAAGAAAAAATTAACTTGACAGTACTCCTGTCACACTGAAATGTCAAGTCTTAAAAACGGACCTCTCACTAGGTAGATCTTAAAAAAGTGCCCGTAGAAAGTTTTTTGACAGCTTTAAAAATAAGGACCCAGAAAAATAAAAACTAAAAATGAAGATTTCGGGTTTTCCGTCTATCTCCGGAACTAACCGGAATTTGTAATTTTTTTTTTCCAGTTTGGAGCAAAGCATCAAATGGCGCAACTTTGCCCTAATCTAAACCTTTTCGTATCTCCTACCGTTTAGGAGATCCCCATGGTGAGCATCGAATTTGAAACACCCTGTATACTCCTCCACCTGGAAGTGGCAATTTTGCTAGCAACATATCATAGTGAGGTAGGCCATGAAAATAAGGATATACAGTCGTTTTAAATTTTACTCCCAGTACACACACTATAGTGTACTGTGATTTTACTTTATCTTGTATGTTTCTGGTAGACATATATTTAAATACGATTAAAAACGCCATAAGATTACATTTTTATTTTGGGCGGCACGTATTTTTACGTAAAAAAACGGAAACTGCTTAGGTCAGTGAAGCTGGCCTCCCCCACTTAAAATTTTCAAAAAAAAAACTAGTGAACTTATGTGCGCACCTTTTGCGCAGTATTGCGCAACCACTTTTATTTTTTGCGCAGCAACCGCCTGGAAACTGTGGGCATTTCATGCTGGCCCCCCCCCACTGATTTTTTTTAAGTTTTTATTACGTAATTAGATTGAACACGTTTTACGCTTCAATGCGCAGTCATTAAAACAAATTGCGCACCAACCCCTCAAAAGATATAGGCATTACAAGAGCGTGGAGTTGCCCCCCCCCACTTATCATTTTTTAAAAACAAATATTGTATTCACTAGTATTCCTTTTGCGCCGCATTGCGCAGACAATTTAAGTTTTTGCGCAGCAACTCCAAAAAAGGTACTGCTGTTTTAGTGGTTGCGCAGTAAGTATGTTAATTTGACCTTGCTAAATAATATTCACACCTGACATTTAGCTTAGTGAGACGATTCGTGTTTTCCTGCTGAGCTGAGTCGAGGTTTCAGTGTTTTACGTACAAGCGCCGAGGGGGGGGGGGGTGAGAGAAAGGTGAAAAATATCAAAAGTTGGATACAGGAAATATGGATGGCGATTCTGTATAACTTGCGGCCAAGGAATTCAAAAAAACTGTAATTTTTTACAAAATCTGTAATAATAAAGCCCTAGTAACTTAATTAGAGTAATATATGTAATCTATGTAAATATGTATGTTTGTTAGAGTGGAATCTTGACCAACTTCCCGACATCCGATCGGCTTCAAATTTGGCATGCTGTTATAGTTGCGGTGACAACATAAGAATGTAGTGTGATGAAATTGACAGCTCCCCCCTACTCGAAGAGGGTGGAGGGGGGTACAGTTGAAATACACCCGATTTCGTTGAGATTGGATGTGTTGGGGCACTTGGGAATGAAGATAACGAATTTTTAGTCGGATTTAGAAAATTAAATATGGCGGATTCAAGATGGACGATATTTGGTTATCTTTTTCTAACAAATTTTAACAAACTTATACACATCTGATTGCCTTGAAATTTGGCATGCATTTAAAGTTCCGGTGACCATACAATAATATGTTATTATTGGGCACTCCTCTTCCCTACGAGGGGAGTAGAAGGGGAAAACACCTAAGTTTGTCCTATTTCAACCGAAATTGGTATACGGGGGCTTTTAGGGATAGAGAATATGAATTTATGATCAGATTTTGAAAATTCAATACGGCGGATTTTTTGTTATCAATTTGAACTGACTTATCCACATCCGATTGTGTTCAAATTAGGTATGCGTTAAATATTTATAATTATATAATATAATTATATAATTTATAATTATAAAATATGGTATTCTCAGGAACCAACCTCCCTCTGACGACGAAAGTGGAGGGGGAAAAATATTTAGTTTGTTCGATTTCAATTAAAATTTTTATTATAAAAAACTTTCAAAAAACAAGCCTTTATTAAATGCACTCACAAGTAAATAAAAGCGATAAGCGCAAATTAAAAATTTTAACTTTACGGTGACAAAGAGAGAACTACAAAAGAAGAACTAAATTTTTCCTCTATTTGAATGATAAACATAATGCTTTCATCTAAAGCCGTGAATGGGTGATATTGCCGTGCTTGCCACGCCTTTGAAAATGTCTTTTAGTCCTTTTATTTCTTCAAGATTTTCAAAAAATGTGTAAGATTGTTTAAACTTTTATGACATGACACCATGACTATGTTACAATTAAAAGTTAAATAATTTTGTCCTACGTCCCTTGGGGGGGCGGTAACCGAATTTTCAATAGAAAAGAGGAAAATCGAAGCATTATTCCAGTTTTCATGAATATCTCAAAAACTAGGAATCCCTCTGAAAAGCGGTTTTTGATTTCCAGAAGGCCAAGTTATTGGTTTATTTAATAAGTCATTCGTTTTTGTTTAAAAGTAAGTGGTATAAAAACAGTAGCGGCTCGTTTTGGAAAAATGTTAAAATTTCAGGTTTTTCAACTTCTTTGCAAGTTACTCTCCTTTGTTCTGATTTTTAGGTTTGAATTCCGAAATTATATTTATTGACTTTAGAAATTGACCCAGTACGTTACCTTTCTTTTGCTGCTTTTTAAAGTATTTTCTAGTACAGATTACGCTACCAGTGGCCTTTTTAGCACAAAGGGTACCGAAATAATAATTTTTTTTTTAATCTACAGCATCAGGATATTTTTCTAATAACGTTCAAATACGCCTTTTAATCTTGTCAAAGTTTGTTCAATTTTTTTTCAGTAGCGTCCTCACCAGCGGTTAAATTTGAAAAACCCACTAATTCAAAATTTTGAAAATTTTCCTCAAAAAATATCAACGCAATATCTCTCGTTGGCATTTCTACAAACTTTGTGAGATTTTTCTAAGGCCATATTTTTTGTAGCTCTATTCATTCCTTTTTAGGGCTGCTATTACAGATGCAAAAAAATTGAGGTGGGGCTATGCTAGAGAGGTCCTTCTATACAAATGCTAGTCAAAAAATCATACGAAAATCGCATATAGGACAATCTTTGTTGGTGGTGTTTTCCCCCTCCTTAATAACATATTATTGTATGGTCACCGGAACTATAAATGCATGCCAAATTTGAAGGCAATCGGATGTCTATAAGTTTGTTAAAATTGGTTAGCAAAAGATGACCAAATATCCTCCACCTTGAATCCGCCATATTGAATTTTCTAAATCCGATTAAAAATTCGTTATCTCCATTCCCAAGTCTACCAACATACCAAATTTCAACGAAATCGGGCGTACTTTAACTGTACCCCCCTCCACCCCCTTCGAGTAGGGGGAAGCTGTCAATTTCATCACACTACATTCTTGTGTTGTCACCGCAACTATAATAGCATGCCAAATTTGAAGCCGATCGGATGTCGGGAAGTTGGTCAATATTCCACTCTAACAAACATACATATTTACATAGATTACATGTATTACTCTAATTAAGTTACTAGGGCTTTATTATTACAGATTTTGTAAAAAATTACAGTTTTTTGAATTCCTTGGCCGCAAGTTATGCAGAATCGCCACCCATATTTCCTGTATCCAACTTTTGATATTTTTCACCTTTCTCTCACCCCCCCCCCTCCTCGCCACTTTTACGTAAAACACTCAAACCTCAACTCAGCTCAGCAGGAGAACACGAATCGTCTCACTAAGCTGAATGTTAGGTGTGAATATTTTTTAGCAAGGTCAAATTAACATACTTACTGCGCAACCACGAAAACAGAGGTAACTTTTTTGAAGGTGCTGCGCAAAAACTTAAATTGGCTGCGCAAAAAAAATTCTAGTGAATACAATATTTGTTTATAAAAAATAATAAGTGGGGGGGGCAACATCACGCTCTTGCAATGCCTATATCTTTTGAGGGGTTGCTGCGCTAAATGTTTTAATGACCGCGCGTTGCTGCGCAAAACGTGTTCATCAATAATTGAGTGATAAAAACTTTGAAAAATTAAGTCGGGGGGGGGGGCTAGCGTGAAGTTGGCCCCAGCCATAAAGAAATGCCCACAATTTCCAGACGGTTGCTGCGCAAAAGATAAAAGTGGTTGCGCAATACTGCGCAAAAAGTGCGCAAATAAGTTTTGTTTTTAATTTTAATTTTAAGGGGGGGGGGGGCAGCTTCACTGACCTAAACTACTTGGGTTTTTAAAAGTAAACACTACTGTCAACGTGAAACATGACATTCATATGCCATCGGCCATCGCAGTGAAGGGCATCGCGAATGCGTAAAATGGCTGATATTTCAAAAATCTTCATAGCCTCATAGCCTCCTTGATTTAAATGACGAATCTTGCTTACAGCTCATTCCATTTTTATTTAGACAATACATAACCTCACTTTCCATAGAACAAAAACTAGATTTTTAAGTTGCCAAAATCAAACGCCCTAGGTTTTGGTAATCAGCATTATAACTACACTGCTAACTTTAAATCACTCCGAATAACTTCTTATATTACGCTTTCATATCAATCAAATGCACCAGAGTGAAACAGCAAGATGCCAGAGATACTTTATGGATGAAAAATATACAAATATATATACGTTAAATAAAATAATAATAATAAGTTAAATAAAAGCTTCTAAAAACATTCTGACACCAATATTAATTTAATTATTTTAAAAGGATACTTATTAAAATAACTAAACCGTCTTTTTAGGGAAAGCAGCACACTACTCTTTATAAAAAAATAAAAATTACAAAAAAGAACTACAAGAAGCTGAGAACGGGTGAGATTTTTGAACTTGAGAAGCGTTTGAAAATGTCCTTAAGATGTTAAGAAACATAAGTGTTTCCTAGGTGAATCGTCGATGTCACCGATATACAAGTGAAGATGTGATAGATACCTAAAGTTAAAATTTTTAATTTGAACCGATCGCTTTTATTAAGGTATCAGAAAGGTAGACACTACTGTATAGTGCATTTAATAAAAGCTTGTTCTTTAAAGTTTTTCTAATAATTTTTTTTTTAATTTTTAGATTTGTACCCTAAAGCGTCCATTTTCAATTCGCCATATTGATATTTTAAAATTTGATCAAAAATTCATATCCGCTTCTCGAAAAAATCGTGTATGCCAATGTTGCTTGAAATCAAACAAACTAAATATTTTTCCCTCTCCTCTTCCCTCGTTAGGAGGAGGTGGGTACCTGATAATACCATATGATTGTATTGTCACCGGAACTATAAGCGTATATCAAATTTGAATACTCTTAATTTTTAGATTTGTACTCTAAATCATCCATTTTGAATCCGTTATATTGAAATTTTCAAATCTGATCAAAATTTCATAATCCCCTTCTTTAAAAACCCTTCTACGCCAATTTTGATTGACATCGAACAAACTAAATCTTTTCCCCCTCCACTTCTCTCGTTAGGGGTAGGTGGGTAACTGATGATCTCATATTATTGTATTGACACTGGAACCATAAACGCATACCATGTACCAGTATAAGTCAGTTAAAATTGGTTAGCATGAACATGAAAAAATCGGCCATCTTGAATCCGCTATATTGAATTTTCAAAATCTGATCAAAAATTCGTTGTCCTTATCCACAAAAACCCCCGGTATAATAATTTTGGTTGAAACAGGACAAACTAAGGTGTCTTCCCCCCTCCACTCCCCTTATAGGGGAAAAGGGGATGTCTAGTAATACCATATTATTGTATTGCCACCGGAACTATAAACGCATACCAAATTTGAAGGCAATCGGATGTGTATCAGTCAGTTTAGATTAGTTAGCAAAATATGACCAAAAATCGTTCATCTTGAATCCGCCATATGGAATTTTCAAAATCTAATTAGAAATTCGTTATCGCCGTCCCCAAATTTCAACGAAATCGGGCGTACTTCAACTATACCTCCCTCCACCCCTTCGAGTAGGAAGGAGCTGTCAAGTTCATCACACTATATTATTGTGTTGTCACCACAACTATATTAATGAATTTTATGAAGTCATGCTAAATCTTATTCTAAGAATAAACTTTTACTGATTTAAATCAAAACATGTGTACTTGATTCGAGTACTTATCATCTTTTTTCGATAGTGCTTAATATGTATTCAGGAAATGTATTCTTGTATAAATAATTGTTCGTTTTAATTTTTGCTGTGTCTACCAATACATTAAATCAAATACCTGGGTAATATTTCTCTCACCTGCTCCAATTCAAATTATCTACTTAGGCGCAATTTAACAATTCATAGTTAAACTTCAAACCTCAGTTTAAACCACGGATGTCGACATTTTTACGTTTTATAGGTGCTGTTTACCAACAAACTTTGGTTAAACCGTTACCGGCGCGGCGGTCTGGGTGTTTGTTAAACTTCAGTTTAATAGTTACCGACAGATTGTAACCTCAAAATAGTTATTAAAAATTAATTTCAAATTTGTTTTTGGTATAAAAAAACTGTAAGTATTTAGTGAAATCGCTATAATCGATGACATAGGATTTATTTTTGAATAACTGGAGGAAGATGATGAAGAAATTATTGAAATTGTCGAAGCACCAAGAAGACCAAAAATTATTCGTCTTCTGAAACATATCCTTTGGAGGAGTACGAGGATGTAGATTTTAAAAATAGGTTTAGATTATCTAAAGAGACATGCCTAATTTTTCAGGAGGAAATTCAACAAGAGTTGGAACATCCCACAGACCATTAAGTTCTATTCCCACACCGAGCTCACAAGTATACCTTTCTGACAGTTCTGAACATTTTTTGTTGTGGTGTCTGGTTTTGTGTCGTAACCAACGCTGATATCTCAAAAACTACTTGACTGATTTATATCAAATTTAGTAACTATGCTGAGTTTGGCTCTAGTTGGGGTTATTTTAAAGATAAGGTTAAAATAATCAACCCGATATGCCAAGAAAATGTATTTATTTTAAACTATGAAAATACTTGTTGTACTCCTAATCCTACAGCTAATCAAACAGCTCTTCTTTTCTTCCTGGTCATGGTTCAACTGCGACTTATAAATTTACGCAACTTGTTTATCAATGAAACAAAGTTATGATTGTTTTCCACAAACCAAAACTACATTTTTTTGCACTCGACGCGCATTTTGCTACCAACGTTGGCATCATCAGGAGACGATAAACAATAAACTAAATTAACCTACGCCCTATCTTATATACTATCTTTTAGTGGGCGGAGATAAAACTAATAATTTTTGATTGATCACGCTTTATAATCCTATCTTCCCTCAACTAAAGTGTACTAAACGGGATGGGTCCTCTATCTTTATTTAAACAGTTCTGGATTTAGTGATGTCCATACTTTCATATGCATTCAAAAATCTTTTATTTGGTACACTTTTTAGAAGTTTTAGGTTATCTAATGTGAATTTATGATTGTTTTCAAAAGCGTGCTCGGCCACACTTGACTTTTCTGTTCTTCCATATTTTAAGTGTGCTAAGTGTTTTTTGAATCGTGTTTGAATAGAGCGTCTCATTTGGCGAACATATTTTTTTTCACAATTCATGCAACTACTTTCGTAAATTCGACTTTTTTCTAGAACTGTAGATTTATCCTTGGAATTTCCTTGTAAACTTCTTATTGTGTTTTCGGATTGATATACTAATTTAAGACCGGTGTTATTAAATACTTTTTGTAATCCTTTCGTATAATTAGGATTATAAGGAATTGATACAAATTTTGAGTCGGAGGTATCTTTTTTCCTGAAAAAAGTGGAATTCCGAAAAGTCTTTTGAAAATAATGTCTATTTATCAGGTTTATCAGCCTTTGTCCATTTTTTATTAAGTTATCTACCCTTTAGCAATAATTTGTTTTATCTAATATAACAACTTTATTACTCTTGTCAGCCTTTAGATAGAAAACATCTTTTTCTCTCAAACTTTTAATTGTTTTATTGTGATTTAATGTACTATTTTTGTTATTTTGAATGATGTTTTGAGAAATCTGATATCGGCAAGCATCTCGCACATAGCCCTTTGTGCCTTCTGAGAGATTAGAGATTGAACTTTCAATATTTGCAATAATATCACTTAAATTATCTTTTTGTGGGGGCAGAGAAAAATTAAGACCTTTCGTTTAAAAGTGATATTTCCTTGCTATTAAAAGTTTGAGAGAATAAGTTTTCTACAATGTTTGCGATTTCCTTCAACTTTTTTGGTTTTGGTTCAGAACCTTTAGTAGCTTTTTGTTAAGTGAAGACATCTTCTTCGTAATATTGTTTATCGTCTCCTGATGATGCTAACGTTGTTAGCGAAACGTGCGGCAAGTGCAAAAAAGTGTAGTTTTGGTTTATGGAACACAATCATAACTTTGTTTTAGTGCAACCAAAGGTTCCAAATTTAATTAATTTAATTTAAACGGTAGTTTAAACTATGGTTTATTCTGAAGTTTTACTTTTGGTTGTAAAATTAGCCCTTATACGATTTCAATTTTGTATTACATATGTGTAAAACTCGTGCGAATTCAAAGTGTGCCACTGTGCATTACCGGTTAACCGATCATGGTATAATTTAGGTTATAGTTTAGGCCAGGCGTGTGTTTTAAATTTAATTTAAACCTCTATTACATATTATATCTAGGAAAAAAGTCTGGATTGAGAATAAGCAGAATTATTGTACAAGTTTTACTAAGTTAGAGCCTTGATCTGATGTCAAAATTAAAACATTTAAATCAATATTTTTTTATTTCCTAATTGCCTTGCAAACTATTTCTTTTAAATCAGAAGCACTTGTTCTATTTTTTAATAATACGTATGCAATGAGTTGTTTCCAGTTTGACGCGATGTCTCTTGCCATAATAACGAAGCACTTTTTGCTTTTTTATTGTTTTTTCCATTCTGAAGATGTTCAAAGTTAATAATTTAGTCCCCTGAGATATTATAATAAAGGTTTATTTGAAGTGATATTTCATTAATGCAAATTAACAATCTCTCCCTTGTTAGACATTAACGGCTTCCTCATTTCACAAATTTGAAAAACAAAATCATTAAAGCCCTCTAATTTTTTGTCTTTCTTTTAAAAGTAGCTTTAGAGGGCAATGATATAAACTGAGAGAGTCTCCGGTATGCTTTGGGACAGGAGCAAAAACAAGGACAATACAAATTGTTTGTATTCGTTGAAATACCTCGATAATTTCTTGTACAAAAGAAGTAGTTGACCGAATGGAACTTTCTTCCCGAGCAAGAAGATATATTGGTGAGGGGGTTGCGACGGTAGATAAAAGAAGTTTTATGACATTGCCCATTTGAGCCCACTGTTTGTTCTATACACTGTGTTATAGATAATCCCCGATTAAATACGGTCACACCAGAAACCACATTGTCGCCGCGGCGCGGGCTCGGTACTAACGCACAACAAAAAACCCTCTGCAATATGCAGAATGCCTTGATTTTAGCGAGATATTGACATCGTCCGTCGGACGTTTTCGTAGCCAAAAACTAAAATAATATTTGCTTATTTTGAAAAGCGCCATTCTGCTAATAAAAACTATATTGTTGAGAGAGAGGGAGAGTGAAAGAAAACAGAAACAGCTAAGAATTTCTTAGCAAAGCACTTTATCACTAAAGAGTCACTTGAAAATATAAAAATATTTTTCTTACCTCAAGTAATTTGGTTTGTGATTTCAGGAAAACGCCTAAAAACAAAAAAAAAATACGTTAAAAAAAATTAAAAAAATTAAATGAAAATTCTACAAAATCTAATGAACAAATCTGTTAAACGTTCTCGTTTGTTGTTAAAAAAAAAATAATTCTGACCAGTCTTTATTGGTATTACTAAAACTTGTGTACTTCTTTTTTGATTTGAGAGAAAACATAGTAATTACAAAAGAATCGAAAAACATTCGAAAATTCTAACGACTTTACCCAGACGGTTTTTGAAAATATTAGCAGAAATAAAATACAAGAGAGTAAAATAGAAAAATCCCAATAATCAGATTGAAGATCAGAATTTCATTCCTGTCTGTCGCGTAATGCGCCTGCGGTTACTAAACTATTGCTGGTGGCATCAATCGGTGGACCAATCACAATATATATCGGAAGAAGTTTTGTATTTTGTACCAATTTATTAAATTTTTAATTTTAAATTGTAATTGTGAACGTGTCTTCGGCCAAGTATGTCAACATCAGACTTCAACACTAAAAAGAGACAAAGATACGTGGTTTCAGTTTCATGGTCTACAGTACATATTTAGAAACGACTTTTGTCGGACGTCCTGTGGACTATTTTTTTGTAACATCGGACCTCCCAGGGACGTCCTAAAGACATTGCAGGTCCGGAAACGGACGTCCCGGGGACGTCGAATGTTCGGTGGTAGACGTCCCACGGACGTTTTAGGAACAGATGTGTGCTACTCGAGACCAGACAGATACATTTAGGTAACCTTGTTTGACCTGTCTTCATATATTTTTTAAATGTGTACGTCCTAATTTTTAAAGTGCAAAAGTCCAATGACAGGAGCAATGATGTAAGTTTTTACCTAATAATAACTACAGTGAGTTTAACCATTGCAGCATCAGATGACACACATCTTCTATTAACAATACTAAACAAATAAAAAAAAACTTCAGAAAGATAATAAGTATATCTTATAACACTAGAAAGATGTGAGCGATCCGTTTTTCGTGGTGGTCAAGCATGAGTTTAGGTTCAAATGTATCTTTACTCCTTTTAGTGTTGAAGTCTGATGATGGCATAAAATTTATTCTGATTTTTAATGTATGTGCACGTAACCACTCAACAAAAGCTTTTAAAATAAATATGTATATCAAGGAATAATGTGATCCTGAAGAAATTGTCTATATTTCTTAAATTTTTCTAAGAATTAGATTTGTTTCAAACCATTTTTAATTTATCACCTTCAAGAAGTTCGACCGCAAGAAATTTTTTAGTGTAGGCATCCATCTGGCAAACTAAGCTAATTTTATTTGCCTACTTCTGTAAACTCCAAAATTCAATTTGTTATCTAATTAGCTTTTTTTATTTTTTGTAGTTGGCTCGGTTTCTCATTTGTTTCGGAGCGACTAAACTTTAATTAATGCTGTTGTAATTAACCTGAGCGCAAGTAAGCAGTAAATAACCGGTTTTATAAGGAATTAAGCATATGAGATTCACGGAAGTATAAATAAAACTGGAAGGATAAGTGGACTTTTCCAGCACTGTATCAGGGAACCGTTTAGGATTTCAGTGAACTTATCCAAGCGCGCATGTCAGTCCGTGAACCGTTTGAGAACTGAGTGATTTATAAGCAATTGACCAGTGAGGAGCGGTTTTGACCGCGGTTATTCTTTTGGTCATTGATTTGAGGTTAGGCTATGACGTAGTTCACAATAACCGTAACCCACAGTGGGTTATTCGATCGGAAAAGTTGGCCGTTAATCGAAAAATGCAATTCAAACTACCAACTGATATTAAAAAATATTTGTATATGCCTGAATACACATACCAAAAATACATCGTCGCTGCGTTCACCGTGGTACACGCAGCGTGTGTCGAAACTTGTTTATTTTATTGAGTGCCTTTGCGCTAGCGGAAATTATTGCCGATTTCGAATATTTTCCTTGGAAATATAAAACTTTATAATAAAACTTTATAGTTAAGGACGACGAGTTTAATAATTGTCATCAATATAAAAATTTCGTTCTTTTTACAACCATATTAAGTTTGCAGTCCATTATTAAACATAATTATTTATTTGTTATAGAATGTCTGTAAACTTTTAGTTATACCTCAGGCATAATCCAGTACTGAAACTTTGTTCCCAGTTTAGCTAAGGTAATACTCTAAAAGTCTTAAACATAAAATTTTGCAATATTTTACGATCTTAGCTGTTACAAATTTTTTTAGCTTACACGGTTAGACTATTACTATCTGATATATTGTGATCTTTGGTGATTTTGCCAAAAACAGGAAAAGAGTTGCTCCAATTTTACTTTTTTACATATATCTTACCATTTGTGAGAATTATGATCATTTTTTTGTTGCGTCGTCTGTTTGTCCGTCTGTCGGTCGGTTGGTTTGTCTCAGTCTCTATCTCTGTAACAGCAACGCTCATACCTCAAAAACTACTTTACTATTTGAATAAAATGTGGTACTCGTATTGAGTTTGGGCTCTAGTTTGTCTAACTTAAAGATGGTGAAAATCAATTTCCTACCAGATACGAAAAGGGTAGGGGTAATTTTTGAAAATTATTTTTTTTTAAATGATGGCTTTTGCGGTATCAAATGAAAGGTAATTAAGTTTAAAATTAAAAAAAAACATATTTGAGTGATTTTAGTCAATGCAAGTAAAATAAGAGGTGGAGGAAATTGTCAAAATTATATTTACACACAAAATATGACTTATGCTGTATCAAATTAATGGTTATTTATTTATTTATCTATTTATCTATTTATCTATTTATCTATTTATCTATTTACTTACTTACTTACTTACTTACTTACTTACTTACTTACTTACTTACTTACTTACTTACTTACTTACTTACTTACTTACTTACTTACTTACTTACTTACTTACTTACTTACTTACTTACTTACTTACTTACTTACTTACTTACTTACTTACTTACTTACTTACTTACTTACTTACTTACTTACTTACTTACTTACTTACTTACTTACTTACTTACTTACTTACTTACTTACTTACTTACTTACTTACTTACTTACTTACTTACTTACTTACTTACTTACTTACTTACTTACTTACTTACTTACTTACTTACTTACTTACTTACTTACTTACTTACTTACTTACTTACTTACTTACTTACTTACTTACTTACTTACTTACTTACTTACTTACTTACTTACTTACTTACTTACTTACTTACTTACTTACTTACTTACTTACTTACTTACTTACTTACTTACTTACTTACTTACTTACTTACTTACTTACTTACTTACTTACTTACTTACTTACTTACTTACTTACTTACTTACTTACTTACTTACTTACTTACTTACTTACTTACTTACTTACTTACTTACTTACTTACTTACTTACTTACTTACTTACTTACTTACTTACTTACTTACTTACTTACTTACTTACTTACTTACTTACTTACTTACTTACTTACTTACTTACTTACTTACTTACTTACTTACTTACTTACTTACTTACTTACTTACTTACTTACTTACTTACTTACTTACTTACTTACTTACTTACTTACTTACTTACTTACTTACTTACTTACTTACTTACTTACTTACTTACTTACTTACTTACTTACTTACTTACTTACTTACTTACTTACTTACTTACTTACTTACTTACTTACTTACTTACTTACTTACTTACTTACTTACTTACTTACTTACTTACTTACTTACTTACTTACTTACTTACTTACTTACTTACTTACTTACTTACTTACTTACTTACTTACTTACTTACTTACTTACTTACTTACTTACTTACTTACTTACTTACTTACTTACTTACTTACTTACTTACTTACTTACTTACTTACTTACTTACTTACTTACTTACTTACTTACTTACTTACTTACTTACTTACTTACTTACTTACTTACTTACTTACTTACTTACTTACTTACTTACTTACTTACTTACTTACTTACTTACTTACTTACTTACTTACTTACTTACTTACTTACTTACTTACTTACTTACTTACTTACTTACTTACTTACTTACTTACTTACTTACTTACTTACTTACTTACTTACTTACTTACTTACTTACTTACTTACTTACTTACTTACTTACTTACTTACTTACTTACTTACTTACTTACTTACTTACTTACTTACTTACTTACTTACTTACTTACTTACTTACTTACTTACTTACTTACTTACTTACTTACTTACTTACTTACTTACTTACTTACTTACTTACTTACTTACTTACTTACTTACTTACTTACTTACTTACTTACTTACTTACTTACTTACTTACTTACTTACTTACTTACTTACTTACTTACTTACTTACTTACTTACTTACTTACTTACTTACTTACTTACTTACTTACTTACTTACTTACTTACTTACTTACTTACTTACTTACTTACTTACTTACTTACTTACTTACTTACTTACTTACTTACTTACTTACTTACTTACTTACTTACTTACTTACTTACTTACTTACTTACTTACTTACTTACTTATTTATTTATTTATTTATTTATTTTTTAGATACAATATTTGTCAATTTTAAGGTTTACTCTACTTTCTATCTTTTTCGCGTTGAGTTTCTAAAAAACTTGTATTGGAAAAGAAAGAAATGGTCAAGTTAAACTCAATCATAATTTTAGTCTTAATCTAACATACATACTTATGAGTGATGTATAAACTCAAAAAATTTAAAAATATTACAAGATAAAATAGTGGTATAGCTGGTATTGGTGTAAGTATAAAGTACAATAAAATATTGCTAAATTTCACCGCACGCCCCATTTTCGATCTAATAACAATCAAATTAAAAACGTAGTTCTGAAGTTAATAGTAACACGATAAGGTCCCTGAAAGAGCACCTAAGCCGAGATGATAGAAGTCGAAGTTTGCTTTCTGTATAACATTCTTTTTCAGTGAGTACGTGCTCAACAGAAATACTTATATATAGCGCATTTTTAGCCGGCGACGTTACGGCTTGAAAGGGTTTTTTATGCATGTAAAGATGTCACCCCTCTCAAGAGAGATACACTAAATTTAACGGGTTATGTATCGGGGGAGATATAAATAAAATTAACGCGAACATGGTAGTTATTCTTGAAAAAAAAAATTGAAAAAATATTAATTTTTTGCGAGATGATTACTTTTTCAAGCAACAAAATTCACGTGGAAAAACTAAGTTCTGTTAAGGTCTATTGAATAAGAACATAGAGAGGGAGCGGAACTCTGATATTTCCCCCACTCTCGAAAAAAAAATGCTTAAATGACCCGGCATCGGTGTGATTCCGGCGCCAAATTTACCTTATGCTGGGCATGAAACGGGCAAACGGGACTGCCTAGATTATTTATTGGGGATGTCCGCCCGAGCTGTGCAGTGCCGATTCGTGGCTCACGCAAGCAAATGTTGGCACGGTATCCGCTCAAGTAGTACGTTGAGTACGCCGCTAATATCGAAAAAACCGTGCACATTTTGATTGATAAATTCCGCTTTCAGTGATGAAAATTAATGCCAGCAGACAACTCTTTGGATCCAGAGCCATTTCTGAATACGTGTTGAACACCAAAATGGCGGCTATTAAAAATGGCTGCTATTACAATCTTTAGGAAATATTCTATCTTTTTTTCTAGCGGTCCGATTTTAATGATTTTTTTTTGTTCGAAAGCTTTTTATAAAAATAATATATTTTTATCTTTACAGGGTTATCTCATGAAGATAACCACCGAATTAAAATCTGGTGTCTTAAAAAACCAGAATAAATTTAAACGGCTGCAGCTCTTTCAGTTTCATACCGATTTTATTGACTAATCAATAATATTTTTTATCGCATTTTTAAAAATGGCTGCCATTTTTAAACCAAAATGGTGGATCAAATCAAATATTTATTATGATTTCACCCTGAAACTAGAAAAGAACCTTTCCTGTAAAAAACACCAACCACCACCGCAAATTTTTATTAAAAAGCGACAAAAAACTACATTACAAGAATTTTTGTGTTTGACAACTATTGTTTTGAAAACTTCTGTTAGACTTTTCTTTTTAGTCATCCATACTAATATGGAGGCTATTAGGATCGACAAAAAAAAGGGTTTTTTTATTTCCACTAAAAATAAGTAATTTGGGTCAGAAAAGACCTAAATACAAAATTTTGGCAAGTTGGCAAGAGGGTAGGAGGGGTATTAAACTTTTAAACAAATTCTAACTCACGAACCGTAGCATAGAGCCACACATTAAGATAAATAATTGAATTTTCAACCAAAAAAAGTGGTGAAAACATTTTTTCAAAAAAAAATTATTTTTTTTTGTAATTTGAAAAAAACTGATTATTTTGTATTTCTTTAAATATTTTTATGGATGGCTATACGTGCCTGTTGGTGCCATTTTTCTCCATGGCACAGTGAGAAAAACCATGCGTACATGACAAAGTTTTATATACTTCACTGACTTTTTCAAATCACTTAAGGTCTGATTCAAACTTACCTTACTTTACTCCTGACTTTATTTTCAGCTTAGAAATCATACATTCATTCAAATTTAATTTTTCACTGTAAATGAATTTTCAAAAAATAAAAATTGAAATTACCCATAAATCTATGGATGCCAGACTAAAGTAGTGACAAGCAAAGAACTTTTTAGAAGATCTTTCAAACAAAAAAGAATCAATGAAATCGGACCACTACAAGCATCTGGATCTAAAAAGTTTTCTTTTGGCATCAACTACTACCCCTGAAAGTGGCACACCTCAATCAAAAAATGCACGATTTTTTGATGTACCCAACATACCAAAATCAGTCTAATGACCCGAGAACTCATAGATATAGTGTAAATATAATTTTTTTCGATACTACTTCATACGACATCTCAGGCACGTTCGGAATGTTCCAGAGATGACCTAAAACTTTTACAATAGTCTCATGTACACCAAACTCCTATGGACGTTAGAAGGGTTAATCTGGAGATCCTGGTTGTCAAAAGAGGCCAATCTTTCATAGATGTCACCATGATATTCAAAGACTTGATAATAATAATTACCAAGTTCACAGTTTCTATAACTTTTGTCGATATGGGTCCCTATAAAAAACCTGAAACCAAATTTGTCAGAAATATAATTTGTCAGAGTTTATAAATTAATTAAAATAATTGTTCCGAACAAAATTGTCTAGAAAATGAAATGACAGGAAACAAGAATTAACTTTAAACGAAACATATTTTTATCGAAACACAAAAAGTTAGAAAATATTTTTAACGAAAATAATTTAATAGAAACATAATAATGCCGAACCACAAAATTTAAGAAATCCAATCTGTCCGTAAATGATTTCAACCGATAGCCACGAATTCAATTGCTACGTTGCCAGGCTTACGGGAAGGAAAAGTCGAAGTAAGTTGTGATATTGTGTTAATTTACCCCCTTTACATCACTCAACCAGACCCTACCCCCAAATTTTTGATTTAATAGACAGTTAGACAGCCAGAAACTGTGAAGTTAAATATAATCGTTAAATAAAAAAAAATCCCCGTGTCATCTTCCAAATAGGGAAACTTGTCAGTGCCGCAATCCAGGGCCTATGGCGATCTAGATTTAAATTTGACGCATGCCCAATGGCGATTCGGATGGATTGTGGCTCTGCCATTATTTTTTGGGTGTTTTATTTCGTTTCGGATATTTTATTTTCTATTCATTTGTGTTGCGGTTTTTGTAAATTCGGCTTTTTTGTGGGTTCCCGTCAATATATTTAACAATAATATTACCTACCATAGGGGGCAAATATTAAAACCAGTGTCATCTACCTACAATTCACAAAATAAGATGGTCTATATCATATTGAGGAACACTCATCGAAATCCTCTTTACGGCATGCCAGAGTTCAAGTAAGTTTCCAAGAGGACGTGGTAATCGACTAAGATTGCGCCCTATCATATCCCATACGTGTTCGATAGGCAACAGGTCAGGCGATCTTGCTGGCCATCCCAAAGTCTCTATGCCAAGTTCATGTAAGAAGTCCATTGTTTCACGCAATATGCGTTCTGGCATTATCTTGTTGAAAGATCGCATTTGGGATAGTTTGTAGGTAGGGATGTAAAACTGGCTGCAGCACTTTATCGATATATCGCCGAGCACTCAGATTGCCGTTATTGCCGTTCATGAGGACTAGAGGTGATCTCCTTCCTAAACACACGCACCCCATAACATGATACTTTGCTGTTTTGCTGTATCACGTTCAACAGCAAAGTCTACATTTCGTCTCTCACCTCGAAATCGCCTAAGCCTCCTGCGTCCATTATGGCCGCCTAAACAAAACCTGGATTCGTCGCTGAAGCTTATGATATTCCATTTGTCATTCCAGTTTTGCCGAGTTCTGCACCACTCCAAGCGGCGAGCCTTATGTTGTGGGGTCAAAGGTAGCACCAAAAGCGGACGGTAAGCCCTCAGCCCCATACCAAGCAATCTTAGATTAACTGTCATCCTGAAAAACACTCGTCCTGTAGCTAAAACTAGAACATCTCTATCACTGTTGATGGATTGGCATTAACCCTTCTTGCAATTTCCCGTAAACGAAAACCAGACTCTTTCTCGAAGTCGTTTAAATGATGAAATTCTTGGCGACCGCGAATTCTTGGCATTTTTGTTTTTTAAGTAAACTGTAAGCAATCGAAAAATACGAAAAGCTACGAGAAAAATGATTTAAAATTTTCAGGAAAGCTCTTTCTTTATACCTTCATCAATAACATGATTTTAGTAACTATCTGCAGATAACTAAAGCCTTTTTTGGTTACCGATTGCAAAAAAAGATTTCTGTCCTTTTTTTACCCAAAATTAAAGAGAAATATCGGAATATAGTATTATTGAAAAAATCACCAAGTATTTACGAAAAAATTAAATGTCGCAAGTATGAACGTCACCGAGTAAAAAAGCAAATCGCTAGAGAAACCATAGTTCTTTCTTTTACCAGCCGCCTTGATTTATAGTCTAAAGATGGTGTGTTGCGAGAAGTGCGCTTCGTTCGAGATTTTTAAGAGTACTTTCCTGTTTTTCTTGGATTTTTTGATAAAGGTATTAAAAAAATAGTGTTAACAACTCGCGGCTAAACTGTGCTTTTTTTACAAGCGTTGGTTTAAATACCGAGCGCAGCGAGGTATTTAAAAACGCTACCATTATGTGTTAGTTGTTTTTGAAAATGAATACAAAAAATCTGTCAAAAAAGGAAAGATTAGAAGAAAAAAAAATTCTTTTGAGATAGGGTATACACACAAATAATTTTCATTCAATTAATTTCTCATATACATGGTGTTGCATTTTTTTTATTCTCCAGTATATCTTTGATTCATTAATTACCAATTACATCGCAATGTTAATCCTGGTTTAATTTTAGTTAACGTTTAGAATATGATGCCTTTATATTTTAAATCAATCCCATTTTTTCCGATCCGTGTACTTTAGGCATCTTCTACATTTTGTATATTCTTGGAAAATGCCGAGAAATTGAAGTAAACAACAACCAGCGATGAAATAATAAACACCAGATTTTCCTTATGGTGATTATTTTGTTGTTTGATACTCAAAATTAAGCGTTTCTTTGTATGAGTGCCTATAAATCACAATGAGTTCAATACTCGAAATATACTTCCGATCATTTGTTTGTTCAGGATATTTTTAAATCAGAACAATACAAGACGAATTTAGCTTTTTATAACGGTATACCGAACCACAGAGTAAAAAAAAATGAGCTCAAAACTCATATTTTTCTAGTTAATCTTTGACCTCCTGGGTGCCTATTCCGGTTTCTGTAGGTATGGAATCAATCGTTTGGGAAAAGTAAAGTTGTAACGCTATCCCTAGCAACAATTATAGTTAATTTCACTGGTGCCATAGTCATTGCCGCCAAAAAAGAGGTTAAAGCGTAGTAATATTTCCTACAGAAAAACTATTTATAGGAAAAATGTTTATTGTCACTTAGTATGGTCACTATTATGGTTAAAAAAACTATATACCATTACTAGAAGCACGAAAAAAATTTACAGTCCGAGACTTACTTCATAGTTGTCAGATTTAATGTCTTTAATAATATTTTTACGAGGTAACTACTCAATAAAAAACTACAAAGTTATGAAGTCTACACGGTCGCCGATCGACTACCCAGTAAGAAATTAATGTGAATATAGTGGAAAAACGTTGCCTACGAGTTATTGCCACTTTACTGACATTGACTTATTATTTGAAGAATCAAAAATCTTTGACATAAAACAACTGTGTACTTACTCAGTTATTTTAAGGCAACACAAACATAAAACAAATTTAATTATGGTACAACATAGATACAACACAAGACAAAACGAAATCACCTTTAGAGTACCAAGAGTAGAGAAAACCATAACTCAAAGAAGTTTTTACTTTTTAGGTCCTAGAATATACACCCGTGTACCCGAACATATTAAAAACACTGATAATTGATTGATTGAATTTAAAAACATTTATAACGTTTAAAATTAAGTTACAAACAAATTACAAGAGTAAAATATAAATACAAAATATTAAACTACCCCAATTATGACCTAAAACTCCTTAATACGACACCTTCCTGACATGCGTCTAAATAATCCACCGGAATTGATATAAAATTTAAAAAAAAACAATATATAGTATACCTAGTTATATAAATATGTCTAAACTTAGTTTTTAAAGGTTTATAGAATGATTAGTACAAAAGTATAATTTTATTTTTTTTTCTTATAAGAATATTATAAATTTTTATTTGGTAACCCATTTTGCGGAAACAAATCAAACATTTTGGGCAAACAAGCCATTGAGGCTTTAAAATGTTTATTTGCGGCTAAAAAATGGAACAGGATTAAGAATTTTTTGTACGTTGTTTTTATTTTTTTTTAAAGATACCTCAATAAATCACTGATATTATTATTTAGTTAATAAAACATGTTAAAACTAAAAAGAACTTTGATTTGAAAATTCTAACCTCAAATAATTTCGATTTCTATCAACATTTTAGGTAAAAATAGGTCAAAACTGTGGGGCGCACGTGTTTATCAACATGTTTAATTAGTCAAGTGCTATGCGTGTATAAATCTAAGATGTTGTGACTTCAGAAAAGTGTTTAATAATAAAATGTTAAGTATTAGATATAGGTTATGATATAGATAATATTTTGGCTTTCTGTTATATCGGCACATATTTTGTAATGTGTGTCCTGATATGGTTTAGAAAAAGATCAACATATTTTGAATTAATAATGTGGGAAAGAGAAAACCCATAAAAACTCTATTAAAGTCAGAAATACTACTTTATGTGGTAAACAGGATGTTGGGATAACGTGCGCGTTAACTACCCGCGACGACATAACTCCTATATTAAGAGAGGACCCCCTGATGGGCAAATCGTATTCTGGAAATACTGGCCAAACAAAAAGTGCTAAAGCGCTGAAATTTTGCACACATACTAATTATGTGCCTCCCAATGGCGCTACAGAGATCAATATGTCAGATCTTAATTTTGGAATTTATTTTTTTTAAATAAAGTTTTTCTCTAAAAAAGCTCTCTGTAGCACATTTGGAAGTGAAATTTTAGGCTTGTATGCAAAATCTCATTTCTCTAGTAAAAAACGAAAATTGCTATTTTGCACAATATGGCAACCACTGTGTAAGGTATCTGAAACACTGAATTTTGATTTTATTTTCTAGATGTAAAACTTCAATTTTTAAGCGAATTTCTTATTGCAAATTCACTTGGTTTGTCTACACCTTTATTTCAACCATAAACAAGAAAAATAAAACCCAGATTATCAGTTTACTTAACATGATAGTGGCTCGAAACTTTGTGAATAAAACATCCTTATTTCTGAAGGTATCACCAATGCGGCAGACATTTTTAGTGCGACTTTGTCAGTGATGGATAAATGAACCTAAATGTTAATTTTTCAAATAAACTTTGCCATATTGTGGTTGTGCTATATAGTGGGGTTCCCTTCTCCATTAACCATCAAATGCATCTTTCAAAAATCTACAAAAGCGATTTATACTTCTCTTCACATAAAACTGGTACAGCAGAAGGTAGCTGCAAATAAGATTTTTTATGTTTTCCTATGTGCAACACTGACTTTTTGACTTTGTCATTTTAGGTTATATTTTTGGCATATATAAACTTTTTACTAATTAAAAATATAAAGCCACCAAAAATAAAAACCACATTTCAAAAAAGCAAAAATGTTTTGTTAACTAAACTAGGAAAGAAGCAAGTCTATGATAGTAACTATAATAAATCGAGAAGGCCACATCAAATTAATGAAATAACTTAAATTTAAAAAAAAATAGAAAATTAAAAACATATAAAAAGAACTTATTTTTAATAGCGCGTCAATGCACCGTTCGCGTTGGCTGCAATGCTGTTTTGAAGTCTTCTGGGCATTGAATTGACCAAATTTTTCCTTATATGCCCTTACGATGAGTTCCATTAGATGTTCTGAATTCGTGGGAATGATATTAAAACTTGATAATCTATTTGCGATAAGTCCCCAAACGTTCTCTACTGGATTCTCGTCAGGGGTTTTTGATGGCCAAGGCAAAACTTCGATATTGTTATCCTGTAACTATCGCTGCACAATTCTGGCCGTATGACAGTTACCTTGTTGGAATACAAAATGATATGGATAAGAGACTCTCACCTCTAGAAGCATTACATTTTTCAGCATATTAACGTAAACTTTGGCTGTATATGTATCATTAATTCTAAATAGAGCGCCATGTCCTCTAGCAGATATCAAGCTCCAAAAATTTACCGAAGTTTTCCTGTCCCGTAAAAAATTAATCGAGACTGCTTCTTTTCCTTACTAACACACTAATGTTGTTATGGATCCTGGAAAATTTGATTCAATTTCGTCAAACCGGTGCTTTCCTTTCGGTGGATAGTTCCCTCCTTTTAAAATCGTTTTTTTTACGTGTACTATCGTAAACTTGCTTCTCCCATAATAAACAGCTACTTGCCGAATGGACCAACCACCGTCTAGTTTTGGTAAGATTTGAGCTTTATCAAATCCGGAAAGATGCGGCGGCATTTTTTTAAATTTGGATGACACTGACATGCAAAATATGATGTTATCAGGAGTCTGTGACATTGTCACTTATAGGAAGACAATGCCGTACTATAAAAATTAAACTGGCTGCTAACTTCTGCTGTACCAGTTTTATGTGGAGGGAAGTGTACAACAGAAATTTTTACAAATAAGAAACTCAGAGAGCCACTCCCAAAATACAAACTTTTTAAAAAGCCGCCGTAAAATGATTTCATATATCAAGATGCGGTTTTTACCTTTAAACTTCTCTTAAAAATTAAATTAGACCTAATTTTTTTCTGTTTCCCCTGGAAGTACCTTAAACTCCCCAAAAATGCCCAATTTGAAACACAGGTACGCATATTCGTCCTTTAAGCGCGCAAAAACGGCTAAACCGATTTGGAAGAAATTTGGCATGAAGATAGGGTATGATTCAGATTCAAATATAGTCTAATTTTTATTTGAAATTTCGCTCAAGGACAGCTGTCAAATGACAATAATTTTTTACTTCGCAGGAAACACCGCCAGTCGACCACTAGCAATATGATTATAGTCTACTAGTAAAATAACAAACACGTATTTTGCCGTTTTTTAAAATTTTGATGAGGTTTTAAAAAATAGGAGTGATTCTGTTTTGAAGAGCCTACAAACAACTCACAACTACTTGAACTTCCAAATCATTATAGTGCTGAAAATTCAAATGCAATATAATCTACAAGTCTGAAACAGTTTTTTTTTAAGTAATGACTTAGGGTTGGGTTTGGACTTCGGGTTGGAGGTAGGTACATCAAAATATGGGCTGTGGGATATTAACCAAAAGGAAAAAGAATCTGAAGTCTAAAGCAACGTTTTTTTTTGAGTAATAATTTAGGATAAAGGTTGGAGGTATGTCTGTAAAAAAACATCGGTTGTGGTGTATTATTAAAATTAAAAAAAGGAAACATAGTCTAAAATCTGAAAAAGTGTTCTTTTTTATTTTTTTTAAAGTAATGGTTAAGGGTGGGGGAAAGAGGTTGGAGGTATGTCTGTCAATATATCGATTGTGGGGTTTTAAGCCAAAGAAAAAACATTTTTAAATTAGAAAGAATGTTTTTTACTTATTCTAAACCATTTTTTTTTTCATTATTTTCGCCACTAACAATACAACGGATAAACTGCTAGCTTTACTATAAGTAGGTATTTCAGTAATTTAAGTTTTTTTTTAAGAGTAATCTAAATTAATTAATTAGTCTTAAAGCTTGACGTATATTTTACGATTAGATAAACCTGTGCTGACAATCCTGAATTCATATGCAATATTAACTTTGCTGCTAATATACACCATTTGAATCATTTCGTGCTACAGCAATTTATTAATAGGGACAAATTACGAGGAACTGAATAAAATATTTACATAGTGGTATTAGCTTTAGTACCAAAACATCCAGTTTCCATCTATGCGTTTCCGATGACCACCCTGACGCAAAAAGGGCATGATATGATCCAACATACGTTTGCTACGTTGTGTTCTTATGGTTACATAAGGACACTTACGGCGGGATTTACTAAAAAGTTTTAGTCTATTTTAGAACGGTCCTAGCTTTGGTTTTAAGCA
Source organism: Oxystoma pomonae (assembly GCA_963921995.1). Taxonomy (NCBI): domain Eukaryota; kingdom Metazoa; phylum Arthropoda; class Insecta; order Coleoptera; family Brentidae; genus Oxystoma; species Oxystoma pomonae. Next base: position 99,448,208 of record OY998165.1, read on the forward strand.
TTTTAAACCAAACCTTCTTGAGTTTTGGACATAGTTTTATTTATAAACAAAATTTTAATAAATTTGTTTATTGAATAATCATCTTAACACAATCTTTTGTTGGATTTAAGAAGAAAGTTTTAATTTAGAAAAAAAGAAAATTAAAAAATTTAAATCCACGCGGAGTTTAAATAGTAAACACTCTAAAGAACAAATTAAAATTGGGGTTATATGTCACTCTAATTAAAACTTACCCTTGATAATTAATTTTTCCAATGAATACTTGATGTCACACAACGATGTAGATGGGTAATAATAAAATAAGGAGTAGATTAATTTTGTGTTTATTTAAAAGGTGGTTTTATTTATGAAATGTACTAAAAAACTTAAATGCAAGTTTTTTTACATTTCCGTCAATGTCGAAATGTCAGTTTAAAAATATTAGCGCTGCGTTCAATCACACACAGCGAGTTCGGATATTTTAACTCTGCTTGCACCTTGGCTTGTACGAACGTCTACTGATGAAAGCTACAGCTGTAAAATGAGTGGGCTTAGATTAAGGAAAGTTTTTTTGACTGAGCTTTTAGATAAAGTCAATGTTTTACTTTCAGTTTTTAAATAAATTAGTATAGTTGTTTTGGGTTTTATTGTTTGGTATATTTTTCGTGCATAATCAGTGACCTTCACTTATGTTTGTTTTGCCTCGTAGTGCCCCCATAAATATATTTTTTGTGCTGAAAATGGGTTCAAAATATGGCGGTTTTCTGGACAAAATAGGAGGTGTTTTATTGGGTAAAGAACAACTTCGAATATTAAATAAGGTAAATTAATCCTTGTAGAAATGATTACTTACGGAAATTTTAAACAAACTTATTACGAAATATCACAAAACAATCATTTCTGGGGCTTAATTTAAACCACCCCCCAAATAATGAAGCTATTATGTGCCAAATTGTTGGCGTATTCATCATTTGCCATTTTGAAACCTGTAAAAAAAAATAAGTTTTAGGGCATTTTCTTCTAAAATATGCTGTATTTTGAGAAATAAAGCAGTTTTTCAGTGGTATTTTGCAATAACAATACAAAATAATCAATAACTTTGTGTCTTTTCTGTATGGGTAAGTGTTTTTTGAAAATGGGTTTTAAAATTTTAGTACCCTCCACAGGTGTAAATATTTAGATCAGTGGGGGTATTATTTTAGATCTTAGTAAATCTCACTGTCAAAGTTAATTTTTGGGTTTATCGGCAGTCGTATCCTTATCTCTATCGAGTCGACCTATGCAGGTGTACTTTTAAACTAATGGCGAGTGCGTAACAGCTCCAGCTGATCAAATGCGTCAGGACATCGTTTTGTATGCAGGGACGGTCGTAGTATTACGACTCCCTTATCGTACCTGACGAGATTTTCGTACATTTAATCAGCTGGAGCAAATTAACTTTAAGTGTCTAAGTTTTAATTTAAATTTTCCTGCTGACAACTTCTTGACAGTAAGAATGACCATATCTGACAATTTCAGTGGTTTCCATTTTGACTAGTGTTATTGTTCATCAATGGAAAATACGCATTTTCTTTCAATGCATAAAATCACAAAATCTCTTCGTTGCGGAGGTAAACACATAACCCAGTACAGTACCTTCTCCACGTAGGCCAATCAACTCCTACCAGACAGAAAACTGATGGATTTTCTGTCACTTTTGAGTGAAAATGGGGGCGAAGGTGGATTAAAGGACACTAAATTGGTAGGAGTTGATCGGCCTGTATGGAGTAGGTACTGCTTAGTATACAGGGTTCAAAAGTTCTCGTCTAGGAATGCATGTGTCTGAGCATCTCTCTCGCACAATGTGACGTCACGCTGGAATCATAATTTGAAATCTGCAATATCAAGTGTATGCTTTATATGATCTGTTATTTGGAAATATAAAATATTTTGTAACCATCTGGATTTTGTAAATGTAATATGTGATGGAATGTTTTAATATACTATACACATATTTTTATTGAATTTATCAGTTAAAATCTCACGTAAGGCAAAGAGTCATTCTCAAGGAAAATAATGTTTACTTCAAATATTAAGTTTTTTTTAAATTATTTATTCACAATACCCCCTCCCCCCCTCGGTAAATTATGTCATTTTGCATTATTCACATTTTCATTTTTGCACAGCTTTAATTATTACTAAGTTTTGTTTGAATAAAAAGCTAATAAAAAGCTAAAATATATTAGATTCTGTTGAAAAAAATGCCTCAACTTAAAACTCAGCCTGTATTTACTTTTTTTTAAACAGATAAAGATAGTATCTGGGTAAATAAAGATGCTCTAATTCTACTACCTGTTTATAAGAATCCACAATATAGATAGACTTTCAGAGAAATGAAAAACGTTAAAAATAATATACACTAATAATAATAACTATTATCAAATTAATGCATGAATTAGGTACGTACAGTAAACTATAAGTAAGTATACAAAAATATATGAATTATATTATTCATATTTGATCCCTGTTTCTTTGGTATACCAATTCGTATTTTTGCACGTAGCCACGGCATAACCCGGCATTTTGGTATTTTAATTGATATTTCACTGTTATAAATGAAAACTAGCATATTTAGCTAAATTCTATGTCTCCAGGGGGTGGGGTCATAAGGATCATGGGGGTCATGGGGGTCATGACTCCCCTTGGCGGTTCAAATCTTTTTTTCAATATCTAAATCACAAACCTACTTTAACTTGGACATCATATATAGTTACATCACAGAAATTTTTACAAAATACGTTAAAACTATTGTGGAGTCAAAAAGAGTCACGAAACATTTATAACCCAGGGCCTTCTCCACACTTAGGAGGCTAGAAATGTGGTTGAGAGCACCAATGGCGGAAGACAGACTAACTGTGGAGTGTACGAACTGAAGGAAGACAGAAGAGAAAAATGTATTTTGTAATTTGATTTTATTATTTAAGTAAAATTTTTGGCTTCTTTGCGTCTTTTTTTTCTCGTCTTGGGAGGGGGCAAATATGTTCCCTTACCTAGTACAGTACAAATAGGTGTACAAATGACCGCCTTATGTAGGTGATAGTTATGAGCCAAAAAGAACGTAGTGACAAATGACATCAATTGAATCGACTTGACATTATGTTTTTTTCTGATGTGTCTGTTCGACAATCAGTAAATGGTATTTTTATCATGATTTTTCGTAATACATTAAAGTTTTGTTTTTTTTTTAATTTTTGTCAATAGAAAAAGTAAAGTTATATCATTTTTAGATGGTTTTCAATTCAACCTGTAAACATAATATATATTTGCCTGCTTTTTTTATTAGCCTCACACTTGTTTGAACAAAACCAAAAGTTACTAGGATGTTACTGCATTGTTTTATTAGTGAATTTCGACTTTTTTGCGTGTTTTTTGTAAAAATATAGTGTTTTGATTTGGTAAGTGCTGTTATAGAACCGGAATGACTAGTTTTTTGATTTTCATAAATGCTGTGAAATAACCCTTTTTATTATTAGCCTCAGAGTTAGGGAAATTTTTGTCAATACCAACTGATTTAGGCAAATGTCAGGTACATGGAGCGGTTATTTTCTTTATAGGCTATTATCATTTCACCTATTTTTACTTCCGTACCTTTACGCCACTGATGTGACTCGCCCCCCCTCTTACTAAAAAGCTTGGAACTGAATACGTTTTCTATTATACTTTATAATACTTTATATTATTTTTTTTGTTTTTTAAAGTTATTATTGTTACATATTTTGCGACACTTGGACATTATAGTATCTCATAGTTATATGATTCGCAGCATGCGATACATTTTCTGTGTGTGGCCACGCAAAAATAACGCATAGGTGGAAAATGGGTGTAACACAAAGACATTCAACTAAAATAGATCCATCAAGTTATTCATAAATCGCTTTGAAAACCATTGTCTTTTTCACTGGCAACACTGCATTAGGCAATACCAAGCATGCTCCACTTCAAACATGCTCCATCTACCTTACGTTTACCAGCTCGCTTCTACTAAAGCGGCAACTCCGCCGACAAATAATAAATGAGGCAGCTACACGGTTTTATAGGTGCTACAGGTGCGAGGTTGTCACATTGTCTAGGTTTTATTTCTAATATATATTGGAAAATTACAATATTTTTTTTTCAAAATATCAGATATTTGTCTGATATTTCGACCGAAAAAATGAGGGATATATATATGTACCATAACATGTACACTTGTATTAAAAAAAAAAACACAGGGGCCTCAAGCCCTTTTTTTGATAATGTGGAAATACCTACACATTATGAATTATTTGTTAAAATAGAATTGTGAAGATTTGTGAATATGTGAACAAAAATCAAGGCGCGTATACTCACAGGTGAGATCAAAACTTGCAATATGGCGTTGTGACGTCACGGGGGTATCGATTGGAATTTTATCGTATGATACCATATTCAGATTTTTTTTAAATAGTTTGATCTTTTTTCTTTGCTTTTAATACTTTTTTTTTTAAATAAAAACATTTTGCACAATAAAGTTTATTAAAACCCCTATTTAAACAAAATCGTTACTTTCTTTAAAAAAGCACTTGGGGTTCTCTCCGACACATACTGCTTAATAAGTTTTTGTAATTGTTATAGAGAAATTTGAACAAAATAAAATAAAAGAAGAAAAGGAAGTTAAAAAAAACTCCGAATTGGTTCCATTAAACAAAAATTTAAAAAATCTGAAATGGCGCTAGCATTTTGTTAATAAAAAGCTTTTATAGTACCCAGGTGACTTTTCAATATGGCGGCCAGTCAAATGTTGGGCTCACCTGTGAGTACAGGCGCCTGGAATACAAATAAGGTGTTCCCCCATGTTTTAAAATGCTAATCAGAGAATTTGCAGCATTGCAGGTAAATAATAAAAAACATTACGTGTAGGGATAAAACTTTCAGCACAACCTGGCATCGTCGCCAAATTATGTCTGATCGCAGCAACTGTGGTAAACATGATAGGGAGATTTTGGTCAGGTTCTTTGTCAGTCTGTTATACTTACCTTTATTCTGGGCAGGCGCAGTAGCGCTCTGTCAGGCTGTTACCTTTATTAAAGATAACCACTGGCGCTAATTAACGTCAAATAGCGACTACCTTTACCGTTAAAAATACAACCAACCAACTTCATGTGATGCTGTGGTGGAAGGTTTTTAGGTTATAAAAGTTTCTTTTGTTTTACAAAAATTTTGTGTATTTGGATTTTATTTTTTGTTAATCGTGTTTATAGTAGTAGTGAGGTACCTTTTTTACCGTTTTTTTTTTGGTATACCGGTAAGTAAGTACAAAAAAGGTTGCAGAGGCTATTACTCTGACTAAATTAATGTTGGAGTGTCCGTCTCCCAGTCCTATCACTAAATTAATATTTTCCTCCATCATATGGTTAAAAAAGCAAATAAAAAAAGACTTGAGAAAAGAACAACAAAAGTCAATAAAAAATTAAGGTTATGTTTACCGCAAAACGATTGACTACCTTCAAAAACTCTACTTTTAACCTCTTGAAGTTACCTTTTTTACGGTAACGGTAACTATAAGAGTAACAACATTTGCCGTTAAACTGCATGACAAAAATCTCGCTAATGGCTCTATTTTAGTTATACCTTTATGGTGTAACAGACACAACAACGAGCTTGCCACTATATCCTATAACACACGTGTAATGTACAGGGTAGTCCAAATTTGAGGGCATTGAGGAGGTTTTGGATAATTCTAAGGAATATAGTGAAAAACGTGCATGTTATGGGCTCGATTTATAAGAAATTAATAACGGTGAAAACCGCACTTGAGTATGTCGACCCGTTTTTAAGCTACGGGGGCTTTTTGAAAAGCATGCGTTTTAGAATTTCGCCTATAACTTTTTTATTAATAAAATCGCCTTTTTGCGTATAATTTAAAGCAGAATTTTTTTGTCAAAATGAATTTTTGTCTGTAACGTTTAGTATTTGAGATATAACACTAAGCTGGTATTTTTCTTATGCAGTGGCGGTCCAAGCTATTTGAAAAGGGGGGGGGGCGGTTTCGATAAGAAAAAAATAGAATAAATGCATAGCTTTTATAAGGAACATATGAATATATGCAAACAAAACTTAATAACTACAAGTGAGGATTTGGTCTCAAATCTAGGGAGGGGGTACTCAAATTTGAAGTCATTTATTTCATACATTTTTTATTTTAAAAACTGTTTAAGAAAATTTTTGAGAAAATTACATTAAAACTGTAATTTTTGAGTCAAAATAAAGTAAAATCCTAAATATTAACGGTATTATAGCGCCGCACTCAAAATTTTTTAAGAAAATTGCTCTAAAAAATGCGTTTTTTGATTTAAAATTAAACTAAAATGCAAATATTTTTAAGAAAATGACCATTTTTAATAAAAATTAAACTAATACCGTAAATACCAAAGTTGTTATAGTGCCGCAATTTATGCCCTACTTTTGATTTTCTAAATGTTTTCATAAAAAATTTAAAGCCAGGGTATGGGGGAGGGGTTAACTACCCCCTCATCCTCCTGAAATTCGCGCTTGAGTAACATAAAAAACATAGATAGCAAACAAACCACAAACAAAACCTAATAGCTAAATACTTTTTTTTTGAGGTCTAAAGAGCTTTTTGTTGAAACATTACCTTTTATATCACATATCTCAAATATTAGATGCCTATCTCAAAAAAAAGTTCGTTTCTAGATTTTTGGGCAAACCGGTCAATGACCCGCTCAATGTCAATTTAAATAAGTTGTTATTAAGTACTTATGTTTTCAATCTTCTGAGGCATGAGAAGCTTCTTTCTGACTAGGCATTACTTACTGACAAACATCCAAGAATGTTCTCATCAACAGAAAATATTGTCACACTTGTTCATTGCCCCTAAAATATTATCAGGTATGTTTTGATTTAAGCTTTTGCCTACTTCTGACCAATATTGTTTCCAAATACTGACTTCTCCCAATAAAAGTTCAAGAATTTGTGTTTTGGATTAATAAAACAGTTTATAGTTTTTGGAAACGACCTTAGTTAATTTAGCTTTGATTTTGGCTTCATGTTAAACTTGGTATGAATATGTTCAGGTCAAAAATACTTTTTTATGTCCGAATTGATTTTGTCCAAAACATGTTTATAAATAGAAACTCTATAATACTCTTCTGTATTTTCAATGATTTTCGCGGTAAGTCCGTCATGCGTTTGTATATTCTCAATCTGACGGATTGAAGGTCAAACTGTCCCAAAATATTGTGGAGGGATTCCAGAATGTATTTAAAGGAACCTTCTGCAATTTCTCGTTTTTTCTTCTTCAGGGTTATTACCACTAACATCTTTGTTGTTGTTGTTGTATACTTTTTTCTAGAGCAGGGGGGGGGAGATCGCCGTTCCCCCGCCCCCCCTGGAACCGCCACTGTCTTATGGAATAACCTTTTTTACTTGATTTTTGACATCAGAGTGAAATTTCCTCCGCACTAATTATTTTGTTTATCGTTCCTTTGTTTTTTTTTAAAATTTTATTTCACTTTATACTCGTTTTTTATGAAAGGTAAACACTAAAAATAAACAAAATAAAAATGGTTATAAAAGAGTAAATGATTATAATTATGCGCGGTACAATATTTTAAAGGCAATTTTATGCTGATTTTAAAAATCGAGTAAAAAATAGGTCATTCCGTAAGAAAAGTACGAACTTAGTGTTATATCTTAAAAAGAAGAAGTTTATCTATCAAATAGATACACACCAAAAAGAAATTTTCTTTAATTTCTTTAATTTTAAAGACCCCGTAGATCAAATTGTTTTTATAATCCTACATTTTCAAGTAATTGCACGTCAGTTAACATTGGAGTTTGTATGTACAGATTTTTTTAAATATATTAAGAGTAGAGATTTTTTACTCTCAGTGACATTATATTTTGTCAGTCAAGTAAACATCAGAATTGATCTTCAAATATTTGAATATTCAGAATTAGTGGCCTTAGATAGATATTTTAGTTTACGTCGTCTTTGTTTTTGTTAAAGATACATTTTATCATTGCATTTTTTCTTCTACGGTATGTTCCTACATAGAGTGAAATTGGACTGTACAATTTGAGTTTTTTTTTTTAAACGAATATCTCAAAAACGAATTGGTTTTAAAGACATTTAAGAGACCTTCAGAAAAAGGTATCACTCGACCCACTTTCCCTTTCAAAATTTAGGGGTAAAGTTGACTCTTCGAAGAGGGCGCGGGCTACAAAAATTTCAAGATTACCAAGATGTATGTATGTATGTGTAGGAAGTTTTTAAATGAACACCTAGTATATAATATTTCTTCAATTTTCAATAATATATACAATCAATTTTTCCTTCTTTACGCCACAATTAAAATTCGCACAGCAATTGAAGTGATTAACAATGGTGTTGATAATATTTAAAATAAAAACTGATGTCAATAAACGAGGTTGTGATGCCATGACATATGTTTTTTATGCCAGAATTCCTTTCTTGCGTGCGATTGATGAGATAAAAACAAGCCATAAAACTAAGCCTGAAGGAAAAATCTCTATCTGATACCCATAATAAACAGATGGTGTTTAGTGGCATGGTTTTAATATGGGCCCCCCAATTTCGGCAGTAAATTAAGTCTTGATACTTTAAAAGGCACCGGATTTGTCAAAAGGCTTTTTTAACAAAATTTATTGACTGTGTGCGCGGCAGCTTGTTACCAAAGCCGTAAAACGTGTGGCACAAGCTATTTTTGCTCTTTGGCTTATTTCTGAAGTCTGAAAGTTGATGAATATGATAAGTACGTAATAACTAATAAATTTAAAATCACACTGGCAGGAAAACCCGCTTAGCAACCAAAAAAAGTTTTTGTAGATAAAATTAAAAGTTTGTTGGCCCCTTAATGCGTTCCTATACTATTCATTCGATTGCGATAAAACTCTGGGAATTGTTGTGCGCATACCTGCGAAGGCAAGGGCGCACCCAAAGAATAACTCGGGAGTTCAACTACTCCTCCCTCCACAAGCCAAAAACGTAAAAAAACTTCCTGCAACCAGTAACCCAAATACTTTAGTATGTGGTGTTTCATGAAAGGGTTTCAGCCCTTTTTTTTCTGCATTTTTCAAGATACAGAAATTAAACTTGGGGATATAGTCACGTAGCTTTCGGCGACGTCCAATTTCACCGGAAGCAGTCAAAATATTCGATTCTAATCATTTTACAAGCTTTGATTTAACTTGCAATGTATCTAGCTATAGATATGTTTGTTCGGGTGGAATCTTGCAACTCAATTTTGACCAATTTCCCGACAGCCGATCGGCTTTAAATTTGGTATGCTCATATAGTTGCGGTTACAACACAAGGATTTAGTGTGATGAAAATGACAGCTCCTGGGGATAGAAATAACGAATTTCTAATCAGATTTTGAAAATTCAATATGGCGGATTCAAGTTGGACGATTTTTGATCATCTTTTGCTAACCAATTTTAACTAACTTATACACATCCGATTATCTTCAAATTTGGCATGCATTTATAGTTCCGGTAACAATACAATAATATGTCATTAATAGGCACCTCCCCCCCACAAGAGGAGTGGAGGGGGGAAAACACCTAAGTTTGTCCGATTTCAACTGAAATTGGTATACGGGGGCTATTTTTATTAAAAAAAACTTTTAAAGAACAAGCTTTTATTAAATGCACTTAAAAGTAGAAAACAATTTTTTAATCTTTCTTTTACCATAATAAAAGCGATGAGCGCAAATCAAAAATTTTAACTTTAGGTATCGCATATCGGTGACATCGACGATTCATCTAAGAAACAGTTGTATTACTCGATAACCTAAGGACATTTTCAAAGGCTTGGCAAGAACTGCAATCTCACCCGTTCTCAGCTTCATTAGATGAAAGCATTAACTTTATTATTCGAATAGAAGAAGAATTTAGTTCTTCTTTTGTAGTTCTCCCTTTGTCACTGTAAAGCTAAAACTTTTAATTTGCGCCCATCGCTTTTATTATGGTATAAGGAAGATAAAAAATTATATTTTACTTTTGCATTTACTAAAAGCCGCTATAATAATGACCCGTTTTAAAGCCGCTATATTGTTTTCAAAAATTCTTAATCCCCCTCCCTAAAAACCCCAGTATGCCATTTTTGATTGAAATCGAAAAAACTAAATCTTTTTCCTCCTTTAGTTCCCTGGTTAGAGGGAGGTGGGTACCTGAGAATACCATATTATTGTATTTTCACCGGAACTATAAATGCATACCATATTTGAACACAATCGTTATCTCCATCACCAAGTGCCCCAACACACCAAATTTCAACGAAATCGGGCGTACTTCAACTTTACCCCCTCCCCCCCCCCTTCACCCCTTCAAGCAGCGGGTAGCTGTAAATTTCATCACACTATATTCTTGTGTTGTCATCGCATCTATAAAAGCATGCCAAATTTGAAGCTGATCGGATGTCGGGAAGTTGGTCAAAATTATGTTGCAAAATTCCACCCGAACAAACATATCTAGTGCGCTCGTTACATAGATACATTGCAAGTTAAATAATAGGTTGTAAAAATGTTTTTTTGAAATAATATTCACAAAAGAAAAGCGAATTTATATAATGACCTACTCCATTAGTGTACGAAAACTTTGAAAATCCTTTTAGTTTCCATATAGGATTGACTTTTAGTCTTTTAGACCCAAAAGTTCACAGTTAAATTAACTTGAACGGAAAGCTTTTAAATAGTCTCCAAACTAAACGAAAACTGTGTAATTATTAAGAGATTATGCTTCTAAGTTCTTTTAGTTTGCGAAAAAACACACTTTGCGAAAATTAAATTTAAGATATTTAAACAATTAGCATTGTTAGTACTGTTAGAAGTTCTGGCAGTGTTAAATTTAATCTGCTTTGAGATGGGAAACGGTTAGCTGGTTGGTTTGTTTTTCAGTTTACGCATGTATTATGAATATGATTATTACAATGAAAGCTGTGTGTGAATTATGCCGCTAATTTAAATTTTCCAGGAAAGGCTTTTAATGTTAACTATTTGAAAGGCTTATTTATTTTTAAAGTTATCTGGTTTTATGTTAGTTTTATGTTGTTTTTTATCTTTGAGACTTATTTTTTTTCCCCAAAATACATGTCTGAAATAAACTCCAAACGTTCGGACTTTTACTCAATGGTAATGGGATCTTTATCCTATACCATGGGATAAAAGTCCTAATGTGTATGTGCTAGTTTTTAGTTTTAGAAGAAGTATTTATGTGAATCCTTACATTAATCATCTATAGCATATTTGATTAAAAAGTCGTAATATATTGCATTCAACTAAAACATGGAACTAAGTACTTTAAATTCCTGGGAATTGAAAATTAAAATTATGGAAAAGTTATGATTGTTTTCCGCAAACCAAAACTACACTTTTTTGCACTCGACGCGCGTTTCGTTAACAACGTTAGCATCAAGTTAAACTTCCAAATCAGTTACATCAACCGAAAAGAATCTAAAAAAGAGAAGATCAAAAGATCTTGGGAGGAAAGAACAAAAATTCAAAACTGGATGAGTGTCTCACAAGGAAACACACAAAAGACCAAAGCGAAAGGAGAAACAATTAAACGATGTTTCGCCCGGGGTGACCAGCGTAGGCTCGTCAGTGGATTCACTAGTCACCCTCAATCCAGACATCATTTAACACCATCGCACACTCTGACTTCCAACTCTGAATTACTCACAAATAAGCATCGTTCCGCATGGTACTTATTATAATAATAATAATCCCCTGATACTGGTTTGTCCTGGCGTGTTAATCTTTCCAATAGAAATATGCTTCTAAGACAATTAAAACAAATTTCCAAATCAGTTGCATCAACTGAAAAGAATCTAGAAAAGAGAAGATCAAAAGATCTTGGGAGGAAACAACGAAAATTCAAAATTGGATGAGTGTCCCATAAGGAAACACACAAAAGACCAAAGCGAAAGGAGAAACAATTAAACGATATTTCGCCCGGGGTGACCAGCGACACTCATCCACTTTTGAATTTTCGTTCTTTCCTCCTAAGATCGTTTGATCTTCTCTTAACGTTAGCATCATCAGGAGACGATAAACAATAAACTAAATTAACCTACACTCTATATTATATCCTATCTATTAGTGGGCGGTAGTAAGACTATTAATTTGTGATTGGTCACGCTTTATAATCCTATCTTTATTTAAACTATTTCTGGATTTAATAAGAAATAGAATAAATAAAGATAGAGGCCCTATTCCGTTTAGTACACTTTATTCTTTAGTTGAGAGGATTATAAAGCCTGACCAATCACAAATTATTAGTCTTATCTCCGCCCACTAAAAGATAGGATATAAGATAGAGGGTTAATTTAGTTTATTGTTTATCGTCTCTTGATGTTGCTAACGTTGTTTGTGTTCTCATGAAAATCATACGTTCTCGATCGCATGGTCCGAAACCGAAGAACAGCGTCGAATCTAGTGACATTTTTAATCTGTTATGGAAATGGAATACACATACTGTTTGGAATCATAAAATACATTTATTTATAGTTTTAGTCATCTGCATTTAAATTTGCCCTTTGATAAAAATAAAGTCTACTTTTTAAAAATCGTCTTTACAAAAACCAAATCCATGGTTCTTGAAATTTTTGTACTTAAATAAAATATTCTAGAACAAGAAAAAGAATGGAGATATTATAAATTAAATAAAGAAAAATATGAATCAGTCTAGCTATAAACAAAAAATCATTTTGCCTTTTTTTTTACCCCTTTTCTTAAATTTCTAAAAAAAAAACACCCCATCTAATCCCGACAAGACGGAAAAATCAGCGTCCCAATAAAATACTCTAGATTGCCTGTAAGAACGGCCCAAACCACAGTTGTTATTTGTTGTCGGACTAACAGATCTATACCGGGGGACAGTGACATAATAGTATATTATACACCAAGGGACTAAAGTATAACTTTTTACAAAGCAAAAAGTTTGTATACCGACCGAAGGGAGAGATACAATTCGTCGAGGGATAAAAAGACATTTTTATTAATAATATTAATAAAAAATAAAGTAAAAAAGCCACTTGTTTCTGTCCTTCAGGAACTAAAGTAGCACTTTAGTCCATGAAACGAGGGACTAAAGTAACAACTTTAGTCCCTGAAGTGCAAAAACTTATATTTCGCACTTTGGGGATAAAAGCTTAATTATTCATTTATTATATGAGTAAGTCTACTGTTTGGTTTATAAGGTATATTACATTTTATTTGAAAACATCAACATTAAAGAGATCGGATGTTATTCAAACTTACCAGGATTGGTTTGGCGAAATATTACCAGAATTCGACAATTGGTCACATGAAAGGAAGTTCAACGAAGTACATTTTTTAAGGACTGTAAATTTCCATTAAAGAAACAATAATAATTTGCATAAGAATTAGTAACTCAATTAGTTTTTTGTTTATTATGAAATCTTGATAAATACATATTGAAAATGGTGGCAAGGATTTACAGGCACCATTTTGACGATATTCCCGAGGGAAGGGCGATTTGCCAATGTAAACCTTGCCAAGTTTCCCGTACATAAATGAATAATATTACCGCCTCCCTTATTATTTGTGTATAAAAGGCTTTAGGTGCAAGAGGATGCGGCGCGTTTTCACTCTAATTTACGATTTGTAATTTCGAGTAGGAACATCATGTTCACAAACGTCCGCTTTATTAATGACGTCATACTTTACTTGTCAAATGGAAATTTAAATTAACCAAGAGTGTATGTAGAGAAATATTAGCTAGGTTTGGTACCCATTTTGATACGGTAGCGCGTGTACAGGGTGTTACCGCCGCTATTCTAAATATTAGAAAAAAGTTTAAATCCAAAAGTTGTTTATTTTTTTTCATACCTAAAAAAATATCTGTCAAAAAAATCAACGAGTCATTATGTTTGATTTTTTAAATGAAACACCATGTATTTTATCAAAATTTTGAATTGACCTTACCTTTTTGATCCCAGATATACCAAATATGTTACCTCTACCTAGATTAATTTGCGAGAAAAATTACAAAATCCTTACCATTAGGCCAATGTGCTAGAGTGCTGACACATTATGCTTACGATGAGGATTTTTGCATTTTCCTTGCAAACTAATATAGATACAGTTAAACTGTTTGGTATTTTTGAAATTAGAAAGAAAAAGGCGTTTCAAACATTTAACAATATACAAGGTGTTTCATTTAGAATAACCAATTTGGTATCAAAATTTGACATTTGCAATAACATTTATCTACTTTAGACAGGTAACTCTTAAAGAATGCAAACAGTCATACAACTTTTGCATTTAAGGTCGTAGTTAAAATCTGGGGATTTTTTTTAGCAACACTGTACGGGAAATCAATTTATCTATATCGAACTGATTTTTCTGCAAAATTTTACGTCATTGAATTTGTTTTCCATTGCAACGTGGAAACTTTATTTATGTTTATCCACAGTGGAACACCAGAGATTTTTTAGCACCGGGTAATAAATTTGGGGTTAGGTTACTTATTTTGACTTCGTGTTCTGCACCGCTAAAAAAACCAAGTAAAATACTAAAATAAAAGAAAACCATTTCTTGCATATTTACCTGCTAAAAAATGCTATCCAACTACGTATTTAATTAACTGGGTGTAATGTTTAAGGTTGCATTTACAGGTGCATTTATAATTGAATTGGAAACAGCCCAAAATAATCGTATTTTATTTTAAACAGGATCGTCAACGACTAGCAAGAGTTTTTCCCACCTCTAAATGAAACTTACCTGTTTTATTAGGACTCAAGTATTCGTGTGTTTTTGAAACTATTCTAAAATCTATCCTTTGCTCTCCAAGATTTTACTAGTATACTTGCACATAACTACGCCGCAATAATTTAAATTTAAAAATAAAAACAAAATTATGTGGGGCTTCCTTCCTAGTAATCCCAGCGAGACAGTGAAGTTCTTTTGAATAGACTCGGGGTAATGCCCACGCAACGGTAGGCCTTTTTCGGCGGGTGACCGCACACGCGGAGTGGTTTCATTTTTGTTTTATAAGAATGTTTTTGAAAACACATTTTTGAAAGATGAACATAGCCTGTCTGAAAACATAAACATACTCTTCTGTCCCACTGCGGCCCGATTTATAGTTTGTTGACAAAACATCTGCATTTATAGTTTGTTGACAAAACATCTGCAGTTACCATGGAATCGTATAAATTCTGCGATCTATCGGCCAACACTTGTACCGCGTGTGTCTCCCAAATTCAATGAAGTGTCATTGATTGATCAGTTTTCTTTTCCGGAGTGACCAGGCTTTTAGAAAAAAGTAAACATAGTTTTTATTTTTCGCTAAAGCAAGGATATATAAAGAGGAAAAAAGTAATCCAGAGGAAAGTGTGAGTATTTCTCTATTTTCTTTGTAAATCAGGTTTGTTCTAAATGGCAATTATTTTGAGGCTTTTGGGATAGATGACAGCACCAGAGCTTTTATTTTGAATAAAAAATAATTGAGAATTTTGAAAAATCCTTCACATATTTTTGCTAAGCATTTAAAAACGATCACCCCTGCAATTGTGCACCTGGAAAAAGATTAAAAAATTAAAGAACAAGGCGTTGCCAGTTTTACTTTTTTTGACTTAAAATCTGGGAAGAAACTATAGCCTTAAACTTTTTTTCTAACATTAATAATAACGGCGCTGACTGTACCACATGGTGTTTTTGGTTGTGCCAAATTACAGGCCGATAACTTCGCCAACAACGATAACTTTAACACTATTTGGCAGTTTAAAATAGCCTTTTTGGTAAAGGTTTTACGTTGAGGGTTCTATTATTTGACGTTTGGAATATTTTATTAAATTTTGTTTTTAATTATTATCAAAATAAGATTAGTTTACTGTGGTTTTTCATTCCAAGCTAAACTTTATACCTTCTTAATTAAGTTCCGAGCAAGTAAAGAATGAAGAGTGTGTAATAGTTATTTACATACCAAGGGAGTAAATGCATTTTTCTCTAGAGCCTTTTGTAATAATTTCAATAATTAGAACAATATTGGTTATTTTGTTGAAAAAATTTGCCAAACAGTTGAAAAAATACGGAGGACTTTATAATAACTGACACACTGACAACTGCAAAAATTTTATCTGAAGCTGTCTGAAGATAGAATAAAATCAAAGTGCCTGGCGTTGCTATGGTAGCAGGAATCTCTGTTCTCTTTACAAACATCATTATCCACGGAAGTAACAAGCCGCTCCTTTCTGAAAGAAAAATGGATTTTTCGAATTCTGAAGATGATGATAGTATTCCCCCAAAGATTGTTCAGTCAGCTAAGATGGTGTCAATGGAACTACTACCAAATAAATCTCGCGAATCAATAAAGTATATTAGTTGTTTAAAATTTGGATGGTAAAAGCACATATCCTGATAATTAGGAAAGATGTTGTTCTGGCATATCTATCATTCAATATGTTCAGATACGGTACAGGGAGGAAAAATGTTTCTCCCTGCTGGTCGGGAGAAAAATGTTTTTTCTCCCTGTCTCCGGCAAAGCGCCATTTTCTTCCGTATTTTACGGGTCAAAAATGCGATTTCTGTGCTATTGAGTGTACCCATTCAATTACATAGACTTGAATTTTGAAAGTTGGTATACAAATTTCAGCTATTTTCTAGTAATTTAATAGTGCTGATTTCAAATCTGCTTTTATTTTTTTTTTTCATTGCGTAAGGTTATTTTGCAAACCAGTAAATATAAAAATATAAGAAAAACACGATTTATTTCATGTATAAGCTAGTTTAGTAATGCACTGAAGAAAAACATACAAAAATATGCAAAATATACACATGGAAACTATTAGGATTAGGTTTAGGAATTATTTATTTTTTCCGGTCCTTAAAAAAACGTTTTCTTTTCTTCAGAAAAGCTTCTTTTGGTTATTTTTCTGTCATATTTAGTTAAAGGAGGTCTTCTCAATGTCCAACATCTATATACATCCCTAGAAGTTTATGTACAACTTCTTTAAAACCATTCTATGAATGGTTTTTCTTATCTTCCATTACATTTTCAAATTCTGTATCTTTGCTGTGGACCTACAAAGATTTCCTTTTTTAATTCTAGCTCTGTCAGAGTCAGAAATATTTTTCACAAATATTTAAAACAATTTTCTTCTTTGTTTAATGCCTTAACTTTCACAATGATGATAAGACTTTCCCGAATTGCATTTTTGGTTCCAGGAGTTAAAGTTTACCTTTGTAACCAGTCTCTTTTTATACAATGCTGTTCTCGATTCCTATTATTGCACTCATTCATTTCCACACACTTCCAGGTTGTGATTTTTATATTGTTTTCTTAGAAGTAATTTTTATAAATTCTTATAGTTTTCCTTTAAATGAAATGAAAATCCACTTGGAGAACACGCTACGGTGTTTCATGCGGAGGTGTATGCCATTATCATGACAGCAACCTTACCCGAGGTCAGAAATGGCAGGAGGGACATATACATATGCTCCGACAGCCAGGCTGCCTTTAAAGCTCTAAGTGCGCCCAAACAGTCAGTAGTCTGGAGTGCGGTGAAGCACTGCAAACACTGGCTCAAGACAAAAGGGTGACACTGATGTGTGTCCCAGGTCATCAGGGAATATCAGGGAAAGAGAAAGCGGACGAACTTGCAAGACTAGGGGCCGAAACCCAATACATTGGACTGGAACCTCTTCTGGAAATAACAAGGAAACAGGTACAGAGTGAGCTCAACAAATGTACGAGCAATGAACTGAAGACGTCCTGAAGGCAAGAGTTAAACATCAGACAGTCCAAGCTATTTGTGATGATTCGAATGTAGCCAGAACTAAATGGCTCTTAGGCAAAACTCGAAAGGACATTGGACTGTTATCAGGGATGCTGACTGGACACAATCGGCTGAATAAACATCTGACGCAAATAAGAGTAGCAGGAGATCCCGTGCCTCCCGCGGGCTCGAAGAGGAATCGCCGCAGCACTTGATAGCAGAGTGTGATGCATATGCCAGATCGAGGAAGCTGAAGTGCGGATTTTCCACGATAGAGGAAGAAGACCTGCACTCGCTCAAATGGGTCGTCATACTAAACTAAAGAACACAGGGAGGCCCGGAGAGAGAGGTGCAGCGGAAGTAAGGGCATAGAGGTGGAACGGGGTATGGCAGAAAGGGCCCATGAAAATGCCTAATTGCCAGGCCCAGGGACCGCCTCTATACTACTACTACTTCAAATGAACTGAATGGCTATCTAGAATAGAAACAAAATAAATCATTGCCATTGTGTAAAAAAAACAAATAAACAGTTTGGAGGCTCTTTTTTGAAGAGTCGCTGAAAAGTCTCCATTCAGAAGATGTGTACTCAGGAGTTCTCAGGCAAGTAACTACATTAGCAATTGCATGGCGGTGCACAAGTAGTCCATTTTGTACAAAATATGTTACAAATTCAGCCTCACGACTTCTATACCAAAAAAAGGTAGTTTCGAACTAGGCCTCAGTAATGTATAAAAATATCTATTATAAGATTTTTTTTTTCTTTTTTGACAAAAAACAAATTCTGTGAGTGATAGAGAACAATTGTATTTAAATTAGTTATTGCGATTATAAGACTTTTTTCCTTTTTTGGCAAAAAACAAATTCTGTGGTTGATAGAGACCAATTGTATTTAAATTAGTTATTTCTATATAAAAACTGAGCTCAAAAAACAAAAATCATGTCACCACAAATTTAATGCAAATTTATGTTATTCATGAAAGAACGCTGCTCAAACAGACTCGCTTGAGTGTGTCTTGTGTATACTGAGCGCAACGCCACCTTGTCGGAAATCGGCTCGGAATTTAACGGAAGCTCGCTAAAAGACAAATTCTTATGAAAATTCTTATGTCAACTGTCAGTACGTTTGCAGTGTTTCACAGCAGCCCTTAACCAAACATGACATTCAAATGTCTACAGTGTCAAATAGCGTTATTGTTCGGGCGTTCTTGGCACAACCAAAAACTATCTAATAAGGCTGTTGAAACTTTGGCAATATTAAGCAATATTTTTTTTATTTTGACTCTAACCCACCAAAAGTCTTTAAAATAATAAAATGTCTCTAGGTTTCCTAAAAAAAGTAGTTTAACTAATACATGCTCTAATAAAATCCGCAAAATTCAGGAATCCTTAAAGTTTTGACTACTAAAGCGCGCCTACTGTCCATCAGAATGTGCAAAGTCAAACCCGTTAAATAAAATAAAGTGCAGTCATAAAAAAACTGTAATTCGTTGAACCAATTTTTTATTGTAACCTTTTAACTCATTTAATATCAAACTTGAAACTAAAAGCCGTGTTTAATGGAACTGTTGTTCATTACAACCACTGAAAATCAAACTCGGAATTTATAAAATCTTTTTTTTTTTAAACCCAGAAATCGTCAAACTTGTTGTTTGTCAGATCACATTTTGAATCGATTTGATGAACAGTGGTTCATTGCGTTTTAAGATTTTTTTAAGTAAAATTTTCTCTTCGACAGTAACCGTGGGATTTACTAAGTGAGTTTGGACATATTCTGATTTATAAAAAGAATTTTGATAAATTTGTGTATTGAATAATCATCTTAAAAAGTTTCAATTTAGAAGAAAAGAAAATTACAAAATTTAAACACACGCGGGGTTTAAATAGTAAACACTCTGTAGAAAAAATTCAAATTGGGGTTGATAATTCATTTTTCCAATTAATACTTGATGTCACACAACGATTTAGATGGGTAATAATAAAATAAGGAGTAGATTAATTTTGTATTTATTTAAAAGGTGTTTTTTTACATTTCCGTCACTGTCGAAATGTCAGTTTAAAAATATTAGCGCTGCGTTCAATCACAAACAGCGAGTTCGGATCTTTTACCTCTGCTTGCACCTTGGCTTCTACCAACCTCTACTGATGAAAGCTACAGCTTTAAAATGAGTGGGCTTTGAGTAAGGAAAGTTTTTTTGACTGAGCTTTCAGATATCCTCAATTTTTTACTTTCAGTTTGTGCATAAATTAATGTAGATGTTTTGGGTTTTTTTTTCACTTTCACTTATGTTTGTTTTGCCTCATAGTGCCCTCATAAGTATGTTTTTTGTGATGAAAACGGGTTCAAAATATGGCGTTTTTCTGGAAAAAAATTGAAGGTGTTTTATTGGTTAATGAACAACTTGGCATATTAAATAAGGTAAATTAATCCTTGTAAAAACGGTTACTTGGGAAAATTATAAACGAACTTATTACCAATTGCCACAAAACAATCCTTTCTGGGGGCTATAAATTTAAACCAGCCCCCAGAGGTGGTCTAAAAAATTACCAACTTCATAACCTCAAACACAGATAATGAAGCTATTATGTGCCAAATTTTTGGCGTATTCCCAATTTGCCATTTTGAAACCTGTAAAAAAAAATTAGTTTTAGGGCATTTTCTCCGAAAATATGATATATTTTGAGAAAAAAAGCTGTTTTTTAGTGGTATTTTGCAATAGCAATACAAAATAATAAATATCTTTGTGTCTTTTCTGTATGGGTAAGTGTTGTTTAAAAACTGGTTTTAAAATTTAGTACCCCTCACAGGTGTAAATATTTAGACCTCTGGGGTACTATTTTAGATCTTAGTAAATCCCACTGATAAAGTTTACAGGGCGAGCTCTACGAGACCTGTAAATTTCTGGAGACCTGTAAAGTGAGTTTCCAGTCATGTATCGTACTGTATTTATTTTCAAGCAACTAATATCCGTCTATTCTTAAACCGACAAGGACTAATACTTTTTAGTTTAAAATTAAAAAAATATATAAAAAAAATAAAAAAATAAAAAAAAAATTAAAAAAAATTAAAAAGTTTTAAAACTGTCAAGACATGTCATTGCCAACTTGACTAAAAATAGAACGGAAAAATAAAACAAAGACCGGAAAATAATCATTTGCTGGTCTCCTGTTCCTTTTCCGTTCTATGTTTTATTTTCCGGTCCAACTTTGTACCTATCTTTGTTAAGTTATAGTTTTCGTGAAAAAATTGTACGGAAATTGTGTACTTGCCAGACTGTTAAAAAATAGTTAATTTACAGTCCCACCTATGTATGTACATTATGTTTAAAATATGTGCAGCAGCACTATCCTAATTATTTAACCAACAAATACAGTTTTAGGAAGAAAATATTTCAATAAAACTTGATGTATACTACTTTCCTAAATATCTTATTTTCTTCAAAATTGATGTTAAAAACAAAACAAACAAAAACATTCAAACGCTTGCTATAATAACTCGTTTTCCGGCTTAGTGACGTAATTTTAAATTATACCAATGACCCTTAGTGCCATTTAAGTTATCTAAGTCAGAGAAATCCTAAAAATAACTTTTTAATTAAAAGACAGAAACTGTACACATCTAAAGCAGGAAGTATTAAAACTAGCAGCAGTTGGGAGGTTTCTCTTCACAAATTTCTGATTTAGGTTATAAATATTCTTCGAAAAATTAATAAACAATCTTAGTTGAATCACAGAACAGTCTGCTTCGTTTGTTTTGCTAAAGTAAAGTTTTTCTAAAATGAGAACAAAGCTTTTTAAAATAGGTGTAAGTACTGAAAAATAAAGTGACATACATAACATACATAAACATAACACATAAATAGGATAAAAAAACATACAGAAATATATTTCAATGGACACATATGTTCAAGTGGAGACAAGATTTAAAAGAGATCTCAAGCAAATATACAAGTTCTTTTTATTTTGTGATAGAGATAATTCTAACCAGCGGTGTAATTGATTTTTTGATTTCGCTTTAAATAACCGAAATTTTTAATTTCAAAAATTTAGGCGAGCCACAATTTTGTCATCATACACTTAGAACTTAGACTTAAACATTTGTTCATCCACCGGCGATCCGAAGGCATTTAATTGGGGGGGGGGATAAAGGTTATTTTCCCAACTAATGGTAAAAGCAATTTCTAAGTTACTTAGATTTTTTTAATTGTTGTTGGGAGAAATTAGAAATAAAAATGGTTTTCCATATATCCCAAAATTTCCCTACTGAACCCTCATATTTTCCAACTGCAACATGGGGGGGGAAGTTCCGGTGTGTCCATCCTTTTTGATTCCTTCATACACCTTGTCTTGTGTCATATAGACATGACATATTGTATGTCAACTTTTTTTTTCATTAAAAATTATAGAATGGTCAAGCCATGATGGTAATTTAAGGCTTAAAATATTTTAGCAAAATTTAAGAGGTAAAGTTTTTGACTGATAGAAAATATTTAAAGAGAGAGAGGCAGAATTTTAGGGCTAGATGGAGAGATAATTTAGTGATGTGCAAAAATATTTAAGGGTGTTGAAGAGAGAAAGCCGGCTATAAAAAAATATTTTAAAGAAAGATGGACATAATTTAAGGCAACTGTTTACTAAAAATTTCTGTTGTCATCTGTCTGTCATCTTGAGTGGTATCGTGCATATGATTTTTATTTTGCCATTTTTATCCAAAAAAGAGCAAGCGTAGAGTGTATAAACATAAGGTTTTTCAATCAAAGTTCTTTACGGTCTTTGAATTTACCAAAAAACGTGCCCTACTAAAGTGTATTTTAGCACATCTAAAAACATTTTGGTAGGTATTTAAGAAAATTATGTTAAGGGTCATCATGGCTTTACCATAATATTAACAATAACTCCTAATTAATTAAATGAAAAACTTTTTCTGAGCCGCCCTGGTCCAGGAGGATTCCGAGGATCGAGGCCGCATTTCTCCGCTGAATAGCTAAGATAGTGAACTGGAAAATGAAACTCCTGGTCAGTGACTCCGGAATTTTTGATTTTTGCGGAGATTCTATCTTAAAATTCTAACTGAA
The DNA here is from genome assembly GCA_963921995.1 of Oxystoma pomonae. Classification (NCBI taxonomy): domain Eukaryota; kingdom Metazoa; phylum Arthropoda; class Insecta; order Coleoptera; family Brentidae; genus Oxystoma; species Oxystoma pomonae. The sequence goes on from OY998165.1 coordinate 99,471,041, forward strand.
AGCACGACAAAACCGTGTCAACTAAAACTTACTGCTTCTCGAAAAATGACTTATGTAGTAAAAATTTTTTCAAAAAACGCCCTACTGATAAAAACAAAATGAACTGAAACAAGAGCTTGGGGCATCTGATCTGTCAAAGCAAAGGTCAGTCAAGCCTGCCCCCCCTCCCCCGAAAAATATTCGAGATTTGATATGCTTATAATTTCGAACCAATTTCGAACTAATTTTGAACCAAACTACTTCCTGTTTTTTTTTATATTTAAAATGGGGAGTGCAGCCGGATGTCAAGTTACACCCACTCATTTAAAGCGTACAGAAAAATTAAAAACAGCTTTTCCAAAATTAATAACTAATTTCGATCTTCTAATGTCACCAAAAACTACCCTCCTTTTTAGGATTGCCAGATATACTGCAAAAAAACCGGACATCCGGACAAAAAATAAAAAAATTTGTTACTGCACATATTAGGTCCTAAAAGTCCAACAAAGATGAAAATAGTTTTTCTTACGTGATTTTAAGTCGTTTTTAGTATATTTCTATGCCTTCCAAACTGACTGGATTGCAATTAGCTAAAACCCTATTTTAAATAAATATAAAAAATCACAGAAATTATGGTGGTTAAAATTTGTTTTAAGTTGTACAAAATTAGTTCGAAATTGCTTCGAAATTATAAGCATATCAAAATTCGAATATCTTTGGGGGGGGGGGTGTGGCTTGACTGACCTAAAAGCAAGCTTGCGTACAAAACGACGCAACGTAAAAAGCGGGGTTGCCAGAGCCTCAGAATTTTTACCTCACCGTGCAACACGTCTCCCCGTGGACCACTCACCCCTAAATATCGTGCTAACGCAAACTGTTAAAATAAAGCAGAAATTACCAGTTTTTTAAAAAGTTTTCAAATAAAGTTGGTTTATTGAAGTGTTCTGAAAAAGAAATAAAAATAAAATCACTTTTTTCTACATTTGAGAGAATAATTGGCAAGTTACATTATTCACTCGACTAAACTAAGAAGCGTCTTAATTCTGCATTGCAATTGGGTATCAATAACAAAGGGGTCAGAGCACATGCAACCTTTTTCTGTATTTAAGCTCTTTTGGAGCCACAATCCTATTTATAACTTCCCTTACTTCCTTAAGCCTTTCCCAACTAAGTTTTTCACTTAACCGGACTTTACCGGAAACCAATAATTTAATCGATCGGCGTTATAAACTACGAATTGTCGATGAAAGTATCAGATTTTTCCTTTTGGTGATAAAAATTTGAGAATTTTTGTCTATAATGATGTTTTCAAAGCCATGATAACGCCTAAAACATCTAAGGGTGACAGGTGCTAGCCAGGCCCATTTGTCAATTTGTCAATTTTTGTTCAAAAATAACAGAGAGCTGCTGAGGGAGCACCACCCCACACATGTATTTAAAGAAGTTTTTACATAAAAGGTGGAAACGCTTTTTTACTACTCTCGTTTGGTTTACTCTCTACAACACAGTTTTTAAAAAGTTTCATAATCATATAACTATGAGATACTATAAAGGCCCTGCCTTTGCACTTTCTAAAAAAAAAGTCGTAGTGATAATAGGGATATTTTGAAACGCTTTTTTGACACTTCGTAGTGGTTGTGGTAATTACTGCGTCTGGGTAATAGCTAAATGTCATTCCGTTGTGGAAATTAACCATTACAACTGCCGTAAGCTACGAATCCATTTCGCTGTGGTTGTGTTTATTTTTCTGGTTAATTTTAAAGAACTTTGGCACAATTAATTTCTAGAAAATAAAATATAACCAGGTTCCAACATATAAAACATTTTGTAAAATAAACCCAATTTTGTGTTTTTTCTCAACTCAAAATTATTTTACGAGTGACAGCATTTAATGTGTTTCAAAAACTCTGGTAAAATTGATGCGTGGTAATGGTAGTGGTTGTTAAACACCGTTTTTCAAAATTTTAAGCGTTCCAAAATTTCCCTAATAACTAGCCTGGAAAAAATGCAGAGCCAAAAACTCGTCTCGGTGCGATTAGACTGGCGTTTCCCAAAGCCAGGCCTGATTTTTGCAATATTTTCTTTGTTTTTCAAATTTATTATTATTACTATTTTGGTTGATTTTTAAATCCTCAAATAGTCCGAATTCAACGCACTGCTTTCTATAAAATTTAAGGCAACAATCTCTCCGTAACTTTTGTTTCTCTTTCTCTTACGCTATTTCGTTTTCAATAAAACTGTACTTTAAAGACAACTGAAATTGACAATTAGACTAATGTCAAAATATGAGCATCAATATATTAATTTGGGATTTCAGTACACTTGATTTCAAAAAAAACTCATACATGCATTTTTTCCTATGTCACAAAATTTAGCTTTCCATTAGTATATACTATTCAAAGGCACCACCGGCTTAGTATGATTAACAGCTTAAAATTCAATGTGACATCCTTAAAAATGCCACAGATATCAACATTTACAAAAGTTCAAATTATCACTCGAGTTATAGAAGACGGCTGGTCTATAAGAAGAGCGGAGACCCATTTTGGAGTTGATCAAATGACGATAATACGATGGAAAAAGCGCTGGATTGAAAATAATTCTACGGATAGGAAAGATGGATCAGGACGACCAAAACTAAGTTCTGAACTGCAAAATGAGAGACTTATTGACCATCTCAAAAAAAATAATTTTTCAACGTCGGTTGAAGCAGCTAATATAACATTATTTCCGGATTCTTTAGTAACAGTAAATAGAAGAGTAACGAAATCAGAAGTCTCCTGTCGAGTTGCTGCAAAGAAGCCTTTTCTAACAGAAGAACAAAAACAGGCCAGAGTGATTTTTGCACTAAACAACGTTCTTCGTGATAATGACTTCTGGGAAAGGGTGGTTTTCACTGACGAAAAAAATTTTCAATCATCTTCAAGCAGTAGGAGGATTTTAGTTTATTGTCCACCAAATTCTAGATTTGAACCCGAGTATACAAACCAAATTAAAAAAGCTGGACATTTTTCTGTAAACATGTGGGGCTGGTTTAGTGCTAGAGATATGGATTTTTTTGGAGATATATTGAATGATATATTGAAATCCTTAAAAACGTTATGCTGCCATCTTTACATGAAAATAATGACTTCGTTTATCAGCAGGACAACTGTCCAGTACACATGGCTAATGTCGTTCGCCAATGGTTTCAGAATAAGAATATATAGACACTTCTATGGCCAGCCAACAGCCCTGTCGTTAAAATAATATACCAAAGGAATTGGAGACTACGAAATGCTGAAGAGTTAAGAGTTAAGCGATGCTATTTATCACGCATTGGATCAGCTCTCAATAGGCCATCAGTATTTTCAAAATTTAACCTTACCAATGCTCAGACGTTTGCAGCTTGTAATAGAGAAAAATGGTGATTCTATTAAATACTAAATTATTTATTATAGTTCTTTTTCAAGTTAAAATAATTAGTATTAAGTTTACCATCGTTTTTGTCCTAATCCAAGCTTCCTATTCATCGAACTGTTTTCAGTCCAGCGCTGTTTTCATCGTATTATTGTTATCTTATCAACTGCAAAATGGGTTACCGCCCTCTTTATAGAACAGCCTTCGTCCGTTACTCGAGTGATATCTTCATATTGTACATTAAAGACATTACCAAAACATTATTTTTGCTGCTTTTTTAGTGTTATGCAAAATTTAATATAAAAATAAGGTTGCCTTTAATTTAAGTAAAAAAATATTTTCAGTTTTAGAGACCTTTTTTAAACAATATGACAAATTGTCGGACTTCTGAAGTTTTTAGGCATTTTAGCTGGTAGTCCGTATATATTATACACTTTTAGAAAGTTCAATTTTGTGACTGCATGTATGCGTTTTTTTTTAAAATCAAGTGTACTTAAATTTGTACATAGATTTTTACAATTAAAAAAGATAATTTAAAATTGAAAATTGGGTAATTCCCTCATTAAGGCAAAAAAATAACTAGGATGGTTCTGAGGTAGTTTTTACATTTTTACTTCAGTAATTTTGAAGTTTATATTTTGCCACTAAAATCAGTTCTGAAAAATTTTATCAGATAATAAAATTTTTGAACACTGAAATAAATCCGATTTTATTACTAACAAATATTTGATAAGTTTGCTTCTGCCCACTAAAAAATATTACCGTCCAATATCATTAAATATTGGTAACAAACCATTTTAAAAGTGGTTGTTTATAAAAATAATTCCATTTGTTTCTTTAATATGTTATTTTTATATTAATTGCCTTATATTAAGTACAAACAAAATACTCTTTCTTTTAAGGTAACAGAAAGCCTTTGTTATTAGTACTTCAAATCTCCTAAATATAAATAACCATCTAATTTTAGCAAATATTTCTCTGTATTAATCATTATTAAAAATGTTTATTATACCAAAAAAAAATTGTATGATGTTTTTATTTATTTATTTATTTATTTGCAACGTACAGATAATATTTACATAAGGCAAAATGAATTTATATTGTGCACACAAAGAAAAGACCACAAAGACGGAAGTCGCGCGTGGTATGTTTTTAGATACTTGCAGCACTGTAGATCCATTATTTACTAATATATTCTAGTAAAAAAATATTTTAAGAAATGTAAGCCTAATAACTACTTCTAGCTTTAACACTAAATAACATGTTCTTGTTTTTTCATTAGCCCTGGTCTCTATTTTTAAAGGAATTAGATTTTCTTTTGTGTTTTTTTTTAAGATTTAATTAGAAATTATTATTAAATTAAACTTCTTATCATGACCCGGTTGCTGTTTGGTAAAAAGTTTTTCATTTTCTTTCGAAATATATAAATTTTGTCAATTTCAATTAAAAAGGTTTTTTCTTGTAATGGTATTGTAACCTTGATTGTACTAGGGAAAAATATATCGTTTTTAAGTGTTTTTCAGACAAAGATTTTGATAAATATTTAAATTTGTATAGTACCCCTCTAAGATTTTTTATCACGTTGTTGGCATGGTGGTCTCACTTGATATGTTTGTCTATCCAAACTCCTGGGTATTTTATTTTGTTTGTTGATTCTATTTTTATCTGATCTGTACTGTCAATAACTGTTAGTGTGTCGTAGTGTGGTAATGTTCTGGTGGAGCTGCTAAAGTTAATAAACTTGATTTTTTGTAATTTATTGTTAGTAACTTGTGACGAAATAGTTCAATTACATCTCTTAATGTTTGTTCTGCAATTATTTTAAGAGTAAGCCAATTATCTGCTTGGAGGTAAATGACCGTATCGTCGGCGAAACTTATTATGTAGCCGGAATTACTTTTAAAAGTATACTGTTTAGATAAATTATAAACAACAAAGAGCCCAAGACAGTTCCCTGTGGGACACCAAATTTCACTGTTTCCGGCCCGCTTATCTGGTCCCCAATCATCGTGTACTGCTCCTGATCCGTAATGTAGCTCTTGAATAGTTTTTGGGAAACATTATGCACTCCAACATCCTCCAAGGCCCCCAACAGCTGTGGATGACTCACAGTGATGGTTTGCTGTGATCCAAGTTATCATATATTTTTGATGTTAAAAAAGTTACTGCATCTTGTGTACTTCTGTTTTCACGAAATCCATATTGTCGATCAGAAATTATTTTAAATTTTTCTAAGTATTTTCAAAGCTTATTTTTGAGTAATTTTTCAAAGACTTTAGCGACGGTGGAAATCAGTGAAATTGGTCTATAGTTCGACATTTCTTGTTTATCTCCATTCTTAAAAATTGGTTTTATAACGGAAACTTTAAACTCAGATGGACAAATACCTTTTTCCAAAAGTGTGATTAATTAAATTAGTCAAGGATAAAATGATTTGTTCGATAATATTCTTTAAGGTTTCAGCTCTTATGCCGTCAATGCCAGGCGCTTTGCCTGATTTTAATTCCTTTACCGCTTTTCTAACCTCAAACTCGTTTGTTTGATACAATATAAGGTTCCGATTTATCAGTTTTCTCTGCTGCAATGCACCTTCTGGTTTTTTATTTTGTTGGCCAGATTTTTGCCAACATTTGAAAAGTAATGGTAAAACTCATTTGCTACTTGTTTTTCATTTGTGATTAAAGTGTGGTCTTCTTTTAAAATTTGTAAATTTGGGTTTTCTGCGGTTTTGGCGCTTATTGATTTGACAACATTCCATAAATTTTTTGGGCATGTTTTATTTTTGTTTATTTGGGTTTCATAATATTTTATTTTTTTGCTGTTTTTATAGTTGTAACTTAAGAATTGATTTTTAAGGTCTATATTCCGTGGTTGTTCTTTTTGTTGCTTATATAGTGAATTTTTTTTATTTACAGATTTTATTAGACAGTTAGTAATCCAGGGTTTTTTCTTTTTTTCTTTATTTTTTATTGTTATATAGTAGGTGCATTCAGATATTTTAGATTTTAATGTATCCATAAAGAAGGCGGTATTTTTTAATTATAACGATCTGAGTTGTTTTCTATTAGTACTTTCCATACACGTAACAAAAGTTTTTGTTACTATTACCAAGCGATATTATCGCCTAATATAATTTTGTCGACACATGAGAATTCTGTTCCCACTCGCGCGCAGAATTGGCGTTTCTGACATGATGTTTAAGTAGCCGTTGGGTTTCGGTCAACAAAAGAGACCCGTTTGGAGTTTTTTCGAATTCTTGGGTAGATAAAAATTGTTCTTTCCCAAAAACAAGTAATATCGGACGAAGTGTCAGTGTTTTTGATGTCATGTTGGATGAATCCACATTGGCCAAACTCAAGGGAAAGCAAATGCACAAATTTGTTTTTATTCTTAGTTTATAGGTTCGGTCATGAAGGGCTTAAAATTTAGCAGTAACGTATCCGTTTATAAGAATATTGTAAGAGGTAAACAAAATTATTTTAAAGTTCATCATGACTCTACCACAGTTATAATGCATGCCATATTTTTAAGATTTTATTTTATAAAAATAAGTTCGGGTTTAACCAGTAATGTTATAGACAATGCACAAATTTAAGCGTGGGTTTGTGTGTTTCTTTCATACTAAAACATAGGTTAAGGAGCTACAATAGATACGACAGTTACGTGTTAAACGGTTCGGAACTATTTGGAGTTTGGCGAGTCTGCGCAGATATGCACGCGACCAATAACCATACTTTTATATTGATTTTTCTTTTTTAATTTGTAATACGACCACTAGATGACTCACGGTTAAATTCGCGATAACCGTACTATCGATTTTTTGTTAGTTTGTAATATGACCACTAGATGGTGCTCATTTAAATTTTCGCTTTTTTTTTAAGGACCCTGCACAAATTACATTGAAAATGGCTGTCGGCTAAATGTCATAATTTTTTTATATTTTGTAGTACTCGATCAACAAAGAACAAAAATAAAAAAAAACGAGATAGGGAGCAGGATTACTTTCTGAGATATATAGCTTTAAAGTTGACGTGTTTTTAGGCTATATTTTTGGACATGGTACAAGTTTTTTTTTCACAACTTTGTTGATTACCGCCGGTTGGTTGGTGGTACCAAATGACCCATATAAGAACATTTTTACTTGGATGGAAAGGGTGTTTCATTCAGGACAAATACAGAAACGAATTATTTTATTTTGGCGGTAATCAACAAAGTTGTGAAAAAAAAATAGAACATGTCCAAAGATATAGCCTTAAAACACGTCAACTTTGAAGCCCCATATCTCAGAAAGCTGCTCCGTATCTCGGTTTTTTATTTTTGTGCTTTGTTTATTGAGTACTACAACATATAAAAAAATTATGACATTTAGCCAATAGCCATTTCCAATGTAATTTGTGTAGGGTTCTTTCTTTGCAAGCAATTTGTGTTTAGTTTTTAGACTAGACACAAAACATAATTTTTACTTATGTTAAGTTAAAATAAAAAAGCATATTTTTAAGAAATAAATACAAATTACCCATAATAATGCACTTGTAGTACAAAACCTCTGGTTGTTTTATTATAAAAGATTATGGCATATTTCATAAAGAAAATATTACAATATGATCTTGTCTGTGCTTTTTTAAATATTAAATAATTTTCTTTAAAATGTTTATATCTTGTTTTTAGTACATAAAAAACAATAAATGCCACTCTTTTGTATTCCAAACTAAATTTGTGAAACAGAAAAAAATAATTTTAATCCCAAAAAAAATTTACTTTGGGGCAATTTATGGTAAACCCACACATTAGAAAAAGTCTTGGTGTAAATAATATTAATACCCCTGGTTTGGAATACACAAGTGTCGCATTTTCTAACTTATTATTGATATCCACAAAAATTAGCCATACTAAACTTGATGAAATAAGGAAAGGGTGTTTTAACACTATATATAAATAGTTAAATGTAGTCCAAATGCAAGTGTGGGACATCACTCTCTAAGACCTCTGCGTCCAGTCTGCAAAATGTCCTCTGGAGCAAAATATTTATCACACACGTAAAATCTGTTCATCAGCACTTAGTTTATTCGTGTTTAACGGCTTCACTATACTTCTGAAAAATTACAGGATTGCCTTTGGGAAAACGATGTCTCCCCGTTTTTTTATTGGGATCATGGCACGGTCTCCGCAGCTTTGAATACAACGCACTCTAACTCTTTGTTTCTCAGCCATTGTAATCGACGGATAAAATCACAATTTTTTGAACAGGAATAATCACAAAATCACTTTTTAAAAACCTTGGCAAACCTCAGTTATCAAAATGGAACTCATAAGTTATGTCATAATCGACATTCTGTCACTTTTGTAATAATGTGCCCTCTGACGGACAACCCTAGAAGGGGTAAGAGGAGGAGCTGCAGATTTCTAGAAAGAATATTGCCAACCTAAATATTATTATGTTGGCAGTTCCTTTGCACGCGGAAACATAACCGCACTTTTCGCGAAAAATAATTATTGGCGGGAAGGGTGAAGTGACGGATCTATAGTTCCTTAATCTATGATACTAAAATGAAGAAACACAGAGTTACGCCATCTACGAGAGAGTACTTTTATTGATTGAAGATGTTAGTTTTTGTGCATTTTCTACTGGTTTCTACAAGAATTTGACTTCGTATTCTTTTTCCAGAAAATCCTCACCGATAGATGTACGAGTGTTTTCCAGGACTCAGCAACTTCCCGTCTTAAGCGAACTGAGAGTTACGCGACCAGTGACCTTAGAAATACATCGCCAATTTATGGTGGTGGTAAGGAAAAAGCGAGCGAACTTCTTGTAATAAATATAAAGTATATTATGAATTAAACTCGTTTATTTTTAAATACCGACAATATATTAATAGTTAATGTAGGGTTTTTTTAAAGATACTTATTTTTTCAAACGATTTTGTTTCCGTTAACATTTTTTTAAAACATTAAAATTTATGAGCTGCTACCTGGAGAAAAATATCTAATAACCAACCCCTTTTATTGTTTTATTGTTATTGTTACAAAATTCTTCTTTCAGTGAAGAAATATATGTTTTTTTTTCTCATTTCCTCATTCTCATTCGATACGTATCCTTTAATAAATATAACTTTATGTCGCATTATTTTGTTAAAAAACTTTCGTAACATAGTTTAATAATAACTGGCAACAAAAGATTACCCTGCAGCCATTTTTTGCTGTTATTTTGGTCATATATATATATATATATATATATATATATATATATATAGGCAAGAGAAGCAAAAAACAAGAGAAAAAAAGAGAAGAAAAAGGGCGACGACGCACGGTGGTCGATTTTCAGAAAACCGCGAACATAAATGGAAAAATTAAAAAAATCAAAATGTATCTAAATTTGCTCCCATATTGTTGTCAAGATACTAGACCAACAGTTGGCCAAAGAATAAACTATGTTTTCTACGAATGTGACTTTACGCAAATATATTGTGTATTTTTTATAAAATATTGATTTGCCAAGTTTCTTACCTCCATAAATTCAGTTTGTTTATTATATGTGTGATTGTCTGATATAAATTCTTTTAGTTGTACTTTAACATTCGACAGGTAGGTTTGTTTTAAATATAACTTTCAGTGAATGATTGTTTTATTAAAAAGTTTATACATGGATTTTCTAAGTATATTTTTGACGGTTATTTTTTTTGGTTAGCTTTTTCTTGATGAATAAACCTTGATTTAACTTACGTAAAAACATTTTTATAATCTGCAAGTATTATATTTAATCATATAAAAATAAAAAGTTGGGGATATTCTCATTTTTAAGAAATATGGGAAATAGTATTTTTGATGTATGTCAAAATTTACCTGTTTTATTAGCTGCATTGTTTTCTAGTATATCTTTGTACCCCGTCTAGAGAGTTAATTTGAATAGATATAGAAATATGGTAAATACAAAAGTTTTGTATTTTTTTATCAACCTAATGTTGAAAACCTATATGCTATTTTTTTTTTCTAATCTGCTTGAAATTTTACTAATTTTAGTGTAATATAATTTATGTCAAATTTAAATTTTATTACTTTTAAGGCACTGCCAGTTGAAAATCGTTTTTTTAAAATTTAAGCCGCTGGTCATCAAAAACGGCTTAAGACAGAGCAAAATTAATGTTACTTCCCTGTTTTAATTTTTTAGGAGCTATCTAATGGTACGTACCGCTTTAGCAATGTTGCCGGTGGGGTGCAAAAATATACGGGAAATCCCTGTATATATAAGTAATATATCTTTATACCTAAATTATTTTTTGTTTAATCCATATTCACAACAATTAAAGTAATATGAAATAATAGAAAATTCATTATTGATTCCTTCATAGTAAATGACATTCTTCTTTTTTATTTGAAAAGTAATCAAAAAATATTAAATACAAAAAATGTATAGCTTTATCTACACTTTTAGACTGTCTCATTTTTTGTATACAAAATATATATATAAAAAAAATGGCAACTCGAACTTGCAAATTCCAAATACAAGACTCAGAATATGAAAGTATTTAATTGTTAATGTCTCGAAAACAGTTGAAAATCGACATAGGCTATGTTATATAAAAATACTTAGAATTTCAAAACAGAATGCAAAAATGCAATACTAACTATACTAGGTGTTTCATTTGAAATTTTGTAAGTTTCGGTTGGCATTCTTTATAATATATCCTACATACATAAAAATATACTAGTGTACTATAACATTTATTATATATTGGGTTAATTCCTTTTTTTTAGTTTAATTTAGCCAATTACCTCTTAAAAATTTCTTAAGATAAATGTAAAAATTCACACGATCATCCTGTGTGTCAGGTAAATAAGAAAAAATGCTTATTTAATTATTGTAAACTATTTATTTTTTTATTAAAACTCAATATTTTGTACGATTACGCCAATTAATAAATATCTATATGTCTTACCTCTTAAAAATTTCTTAAAATAAATGTGAAAATTCACACGATCATCCTGTGTATCAGCCAAATAAGAATAAATGCTTATTTAAATATGGTAAACTACGTTTTCCTTATTAAAACACAATAATTTCTACGATTAAATACAATGTGGAAGACTTTTTTTAATGTCCGCGTTCTTACAAAAATCGATCACTGTGCGACGATACTTTTTTTAAATGGTATTGCATATTTTGGAAAATATAAATAGAGCTTTCTCTTCTGTTTCCAAAAATACCTAATATATTGCTTTTTTCTCATTACTAAATATATGTTATTGGCATAAAGTACTCGTGGACCACGACCACTGCTATGGGAATCGTAGGAAGGAAATATTTGGGCATCGAGCCAATTTCAGATTTTTGACGCTGTCCCAATCCAGTTTAAGTTCTCGATCTTTATTAATATTATTAGTTTATAGTATTTATGTCTTATTTATTTGAGTAGTTTTTTCAATGTTTGAGTGTGATGGAGGCTGAGTGTATACATGAATGTTGAAATGTTCCCTGATATACAGACCAAAAAAAAAGATAATAGTGGAATTTTATTTGAAAAAAATCCTTATGACGGATGTTACGCGTCATAATGAAATTTTAATAATTCAAAGGGATTTTGATAACTTTGTTTGCTTTATTCACAGTGACATTTCGATTTTTTTTCACTGTGTTTCCTCCACCCTAACCGGCTGACCCCACTCTCCCTCCCTTAAGGAGTACGGAGTGAGGTTAATGCTTTATATCATGCATGTGACACGTAAAAAAAATAAATAAAAAAACTACCCCACTTTCAGTTCTAGAAAAGGTTTAGTACATAATAAAGAAATGTTTGCAGTCGCATGCCTAGATATACACTGAGCAAAAAAATGAGTATCAGGGCTCACGTATGATTTGTTTTAACCCAGAGCCGTAGTTTAAATAGAGGACAGCCCAGTACTTGAACAACAGCAAGTAATTTTTTAAAGTTTCAAAAGGTCATGACTTTGGAGTTGCGATAACCCACTTTATGCTTTAGTTTTATGAATTATCACAGCTCACTTTTTGGGTCAGTGAAAAAGAATCCTAACAAAATGGAACTATTTATAATATGTCAATGCATTTAGACAGGCTGGGGTAACTCATATAAATGTGCTATCATTCCAGGCTTTTCGGTTTTTGACGCATTCACCAAAAATTTTATGACCAGTTGAACGGACATATTTAGGATGACTTAAAGTAAGTGATCTTTAGAAAGGCTCTTACCAAATAAAGTTTATAAGGGACGTATTCACAATCGTTCCTCATGAAACCCTTCTTTCTTCATCCATAAGAATTTATGTTATCTAAGGACGGATGAAGCCCTGGCAACGACTATCAATAAGGCCTTAAAGAAGCTCATTCTAAACACCACTAGCTGCAACACTATACACTCATTGCGTTGCAAAAAAAAAATGTATTCAACCAATGATTTGCGACGCATAGTGTAAGAAAATTTTCGATATTTGGGGTACCGGCACGTAATAATTCGAGAAAATTGGGAACATCCAATGGTACGGTACATTTTTATCGGAGATCAATTTGGAAATAAAATACATCGGTTAATTTTGGTGAGAGGAAGAGTCAGTCTTCGGACACTTTCGGCAAATTCCGTTGTTTTGTATGCACAATTTGGGCTATTAACACTTGAAACGACACACAAGAAAGATTTAATTGAGCCAAATAAATATTTGTTTCCCATGGTCCAAAAAACTATTCATTTGAACCAAAAAAATATTTATATAGGGCAAAATTTCTTTAAGTCAAATAATTCTCTCTTGACAGAAATAACTTTTAAAATAAAAAAGCATGTTTTTTAAAAAAAAATAAAAATCGAAAAAGATATTCTAAAAAAATATCAAAAAATATAATAATGATTATATTATTTCCGCAGTTGAAAAAAAGAGTCAAATACGAGTAAGGAAAATGTACTCGAGTTGCATCTGTCGCCTCTTTGCAACAGGTTGGTAAATTTGGCGTTTTCAACTTAAAAAATATATAATCCTAAAAACACTTTTAAATTTTAAAATTAATTTTAAAATCAATAAAAAATAAAAAAAATTAAAATCGCGTGGGTAGCCCTTTTCAAGATACCATAAAATTACTTTTTTCATATAAATTAATGCTCAACCTACTTCATTAATGCTCCTAAGGTAAAAATATGAATCCATTGCATATTTTAATGAAGATAAGCATAGACGAAGATAAAATTAAGATCTGACAAAATTATAAAAATTAATTTTTATTTAGAAGTCGGCCCGGCACACGGCATGGCGAGTGTGACGCACAGGCCAGATTAAGGTAGCTGACGTGAGGTTGCCCTACGATAGAGAAGGAAGAGTTGCACTTGCTTCGATGGGCCGACATACTAAACTTCATAAAGACAGGGGCTGAATTCTTGAATCTTAAGCGCATGAACCTTCTTTCCGTGAAGTGAAGTGAAAAAAAACAAAATTTAAAAAATTAAATTTAATAAATTAATAAAAATAATATAATTATTTATACGTATACATCTCCCGAAATGTAGCCATTCGCCTACCGCGGTCCAAGCGATAAAGTTTGCACGATTTTTGGGTTAATATGATCAGTGAACGCTGGTTCAAGAATAATAAAATTGCAATCCGTGTGCGCATTCATCATAACACAAATGCAACACTAAAACAAAAACTTCTGTTCTTGTGCTGCTGAACGAAATAACTTATTCTATTATACGTATAAATAACTATTTTATATTAATTTATTAAATTTATTTTTAATAATTTTGTTTTTCTTCACTTCACCTAAATGTAAACGTTCATGCGCTTAAGATTCAAGAATTCAGCCCCTGTCTACTTTACGAAGTTCAGTATGTCGGCTCATCGAAGCAAGTGCAACTCTTCCTCCTCTATCGTGGGGCAACCACACGGTCGTCATCTGCTTAATAGCTCATTTCACTATAGCGCACTCGGCTCGAATTTTCGTAGCCCTAGTTCAAAATTGAAGTATAGCTAGCTTTCTCTCGGTCTCGAACGGAGAACTAGAACCGTCAAAAATCACAGTTCTGAAAAGCTCGAATTTTCGGGTCTTTGGAGCGGCTAGTGAAATATGAAATCGAACTGGACGCGGGCAACTCGAGTCAACAGAAATACGCCCAGCTGATTGCACCGCGGCTTGGGTCGGGTACTGAAACATACAAAAGCTCCAGCTTTCGAATAATTCAGGTCAATCAAGCCACCCCCCCCCCCCGAAAGATATTCGAGTTTTGATATGCTTATAATTTTGAACTAATTTCTCACTAATTTTGAACCACTTTTAAAAATTTTGAACCACACTCTTTCCTGTTTTTTTTTAGCTTGACGTCCGGCTGCACCTCCCATTTTGAATATTAAAAAAAAAACAGGTAGGAGTGTGGTTCAAAATTTTTAAAAGTGGTTCAAAATTAGTTCGAAATTAGTTCAAAATTATAAGCATATCAAAACTCGAATATCTTCCGGGGGAAGGGGTTGTGGCTTGACGTCAACCTGCACCCCCCACCATATTTTCTAAAAAAAGCAGGGTTACTAATGGGTTTTTGGAATTTTTTTTGGTGATATTAGGAGTTCGAAATTAGTTTTTAATTTTGGGATAGTTGATTTTTCTCTACGCTTTAAATGAGGGGGTGTAGCTTGACGTCCGTCTGCACCCCCCATTTTGAAATTAAAAATTTTAAAAAGTGGTTCAAAATTAATTCGAAATTGGTTCGAAATTATAAGCATATAAAAACTCGAATATTCGACTGGGAGGGGGGGTGTGCGGCTTGACTGACCTAATAATTCTGCACCCGGGCAGGTAGTGAAATTCGCTATTAATCTGGCCAGCGCATCACACTCTCCTATCAGGTGCCGGAACGACTCGTAAATAAAGGTTATATTTAAATATTATATTTTTTGTCAGATGTTAATGTTATCTTCGTTTATGCTTATCTTCATTTAGATATGTATTGGATTGATATTTTCATTATATGATCATTAATAAAGCTCGCTGAGCATTAATTTATATAAAAAGTCATTTTATATGTATGTATTTCAAAAGAAAATGTTTTAATGATTATATATTTCTTAAGTTGAAAACGCCAAACGTACCAACGTAGCAAAGAGTCATTTTAAAGGCTTATTTGTTATTAAATTGTTGTGTATTTTAAAATTTTACTTAAAAAAGTTAAAATTTCCGTGCTGTGTTTTTGCAAAAAGTTTTTCCACTAGTTTCGAACTTGCTTTTTTGCTTTCTTACTTGTTTTTGATAATCTTGAGCATGTCTCGATAAATATAACAATTAACCAAAATTTATATGCTCACAATATTTATAGTCTTTATTTTATCTTGCTTATTTATAAGAAAGGAAACATCTCCTACATTGAATATTTTCCATTTCCTTAAACTATATCTTTGCTTGGCGCAAAATGTTTATATAAGAAGTCGGAATATATAGCATACGTACATATTTACGTTATAATACAGGAAGCAGGGAATTGGATTTTAAGTTGTTTGCTATAGATTTTTCGCCAAAATCATGCCTTAAATGCACGGGCAAAAATTTTAAAAACTCAAATCTGCCGTGTTAAAAAAGAAGAGCGAATGTGCAAATTTTTAGTTTTGAGAAAAACGCATTTAAAGTTTTTGACTTCTTAAAATTAGCTTAAAAATTTTTTAAAAATTCATATTTTTTTTTGTTTAATTTTTCCTTAAAAAATCTTAGCGTCTATTAGAAATTGATATAAAATCAAAACGAATGTTCCCTGATTTTGAAATTTTGGGCAACTTGTTAAGAAAGAAGAGCGAATGTTACAGCTGTGACCCTTTCGCCGTTCTTTGTTAACGTTACTATATACAGAATTTAAGCAACATTTTGTTAAAATCAGCGAGTGTTGAACAAAAATTATAAGTTTTGATCTTATAATTAAAGAACAATAAGGATTAGACAGCGGCGACGTAGTCAGGCACTGGTTTTGGGGGATTTTGATGTTCTGGTTAAATAGGGTTGGTTGAGTATTACTATTTACTAGTACGATTTATTTAATAAAAAAGAAGAAGCAGATTTTCAAGCAATTTTTACATAAAAATGAAATTGTACCGCAGCGCGCAAACCAAAAATTTTATAAACTCGTAATAATTGCGCCGTAGGAGGAAAAGAAAAAATCTTCCCAAGCAAAAATTGTGCTAAACACCAAATAGAGAATAAATTGCTCCACTTTATTAAAATAGTAAAAATAAATAAAATAATAAATTCCCTAGTTTTAAAGTAAGAATATAATAATAAACTTAATTTGGTTTCAAAAATAATATTTTATTATGATGTAAAACTAGAGGGAATAAGAAAATATCACATTCGCTTGCGCAGTTGAAAACAGGCGCGAAAAATACATTGTTAAGAAAGAACAGCGAATGTGTAAAGGCCGGCGCGCCTCCAAGCGATTGTATTACAAAATAGGACAAAATATTAAGGAAAAACAGCGAATGTGCAGAAAGCGTGTGTTATTCGCTTTTTTTTACTTAATATTTTTACCGAAAAGGATGCCCATTCGCTGCAGTATGCAATATGATCTGAAAGTTGATTTCATGGCACATTCGCTGAATTTAATTATTTTTTTTTTAATATTTAAAATTAAAAAAAAATAAATAAGTGGTTCAAAATAAAGCTATGATATTATATGAAAATGCAAAAAAGTCAAAATCGAAAATTTGTAACATTCGCTCTTCTTTATTAACACGGCAGAAATTGTTGTTATTGACAAAATTTTTTGTGTGTCGTTAATCAAATATTTAAAAAATAATTCGTTTGGCTGGCTGGCAAGGGGAAGAACGACACCACTGTTTTTGGTAATATCTTAAAAACAATCGCACTTGCAAAAATGACAGATCTTAAAAAATAGATTTATGTACTGGGACTACATTCTACGATCAATGCATAGATTTAGCCAAGTTTTTGCGAAGTTAAAGACAACCACAAAATATCCATGCACCTAGCCGAGATTCGAACCCGAGACCTTTCGTGCGACAGGCCGATATGCTACTACAGAGCTACGGAGACCGGCGTAAAAATTCTTAACTGTCTCTGTATATTTTTAAAATTTTGTTAGGTCTTTACTTTCAAAGTACTTTAACTAACTATATTATACTATATTTATACTAGGGTTAAATGTTGTGTTGTAAGTAATGATAAAATGTAGAAAAGAGAGGCGTATTTTGTGCAATTTTTTTTGTATTTTTATTTAATTGTATTACATTCTCTGACCGACCAAACTCACTAATATATCGGTAAGGATGCCAATAATAAAAATCAAAGAACGAAATATTTTATTGTAAATGTGATACAATTGTAAATAAGTTTTAATTATATTAGTGAGCGTCTCTGTCCAAATGTAGGTATCTGTGGTATACTAATTGTCTCTCCTTAGCTTTAAGCATAATGACACTGACGAAGGCGAAAGCCGAAACCAGTATGTCCACTAAATAAAAATATAAAAAAATGCACGAAATATGCTTCCTCTTTTTACCTATTGCATTTATGCAACTATTTTTTATTTATTTGATAACTTTCAAGAAAAAAACAAACATTATATATTTTTGGAATAAAAAAGAAAAAAAAGATCAAAAGATTATAGTTTAAAATACAAAAGTCCAAATTATAGATGTTTGTTATTGGTGTTTAAACCTCTTTTCTAGAACTAATTACAAGAGAGAGGCGGGGGGGCGGGTGCGAAATATTACGAAGCGCTTGTTTTACAACATGTAAACCGTCAACCAGTTTTAGGGCAACTATTTCAGCATCAGTGGCGGATAGGTGAGGGAGGCGACCGCCCCCGCCCTTCGTTGAGGACCCAATCTACATTTTCTTAAATAATTTACAAAATATGAAAAAGACTAAAATTATGGGCTTAAGTTTCTAAAAATTTTGTCTACGGCGCTATAAAGTCGTTCGTTGTTAAAAAATGTGTTTAATTTTTATTTTAATTTTTTGGCTATACTGCAAAATATTTGGCCTGCGTCGCTATAACACATTAATTGTTGCAATTTCGGATCAATTTTAAACAATTTTTTTCAGATCTACATTTAAAAATGATACTTTTAGTATACTTTTGAAAAAATTTTCGCATGCGGCGCATTTATCACATGATTTTGGTAACTTTGATTCTTTTATTGGCAGCTAAAAAAAACAAAACTTTCAAAGAATGTTCTTCCCAAACTGCAAAAAACTTAATTTTAAGCAGTTTTTGTCAAGGGTATTTCAAATATGTAAAATATTACACTTTTAGTATATTTTGTTTTAATTTTCGCTTGCGGCGCATTTACGAGATCATTTTAGCAACAACCAAAATTTTTGAGGAATCTTGCCTAAACTGCAAGGAATTTTGCCTGCGGCGCTATCTTATAAATGGTTGTCACAACTTTAGTTTAATTTTGACGAATTTTTCTCAACAACATTTGTAATGTGTAAAAAATGACAATTTTAGCACAATTTTTTCAAAATTTTCCCCTGCGACGTATTTAAGATATTCCTAGGTAATTTTTTTATACCTACAAACCGGTAGAACCCAACACCTACTGTAAATCGCACCCAGCTCCCTCCCCTTTGAAATCGGCTGTATCAGCTGCTGCAGCATAAAATAGTATTTTTAATCTCAAGTATACATTTGTTGAGATCCTACAAGGTTGGTACAAGAGTAAATCGTATTAAAGTAAAATCGGTTTAAAATCCATATAAACAATGTTTTTTACTACGTAAAATGTCTGACGCTTGCAGGTCAGACTTAGCATTATTCGGCAGGTCCCAACGACTACGAAAACATGAACAATGCCTTTACCAAAACAAACTAGCCTATTCAAAGGGTGAAAAACAACTTTATATGTTAGCCACAATAGTGGTTGGTCGCAGTTGAAAGCCTCAATGAGTTCTCGTTATTTACTTTTTCGTGCTTTTATAAAATCGAGCAGAGGGTTTACCTCGAGTTTTACTCTTATGCTAGTATCCACCAACGCAAAAATTCCCCGATGAGGCTTTAATCGTGATTAGTTAATAATCGGTGGTTAGAATTTATCGGTTTTTATTAAAACTTTGTTTGCCAAGACCCATTCTATCTCCGATTAGTGTTAATAAGCTTAATATGGTGGATATGGACATTAATGTTTTAAAAAATTCGATAGAAAGGATCACTCTCTCCCAAATGTTTACCAATCGCAAAGCTCAAGCTGTCAGGTGTTGCACGATTATTGGCTTGTGCCTATCATACCCCTCTACAGCTTCGTTTTATCGGGATCACTAAATAGATTGATCAAAGTCTCCTGCAGGTCTCAGACATACATCGTTCGTGAGCGCGATCAAAATAATGTTTTTTATGAAATAGTTAAAAAAGGTTATTGCACGGTAAGACATATCGTAAATATTAGTACTACAAAATAAAAATTAGTAAATCTTGAGAGCAATATAGCATCATAATATACATTTGTATTTAATATAACTGATCTTGAGTTTCTCTGGATTTGAACTATAAATCAGTATTGTAAGGATAAATATGAGTATAGAGCCGTACTAATCTTTGTTTTGAAAAAATCGATGCTGGACTAGTAATAACTCTTTGTCGGTACTTTTAATAATAGTGTTTATTATTTGCTGAACTATATCTCAAACATCATGGAGTAAATATTTATTCTTCTTAAATTAAAATCATAGTACTTATGAATTAAAATGTATACTTATTGTACTAGCATTTAGTCACACAAAGACCTTTTAGTAATAATATATAGTACTATTTTTACTAAATTACAATATTTTTTGCGGTATATGTAGGTACATCGTAGATTTAAATTTGGTATAAAAGTACTGAATTTTAGTATATATATTAGTATTATTTTCTGAAATTAATGGAAATGGACCAAAAAAAAATTATACTTATAAAAGAATAAAAAAATCTATTAAATAATACAAGATAAGTATTTGTTTAATAATACCCCCTAACAAAGTAACTGGTTGGAACGTTTTTCTAAAGTCAGATAGAAAGTACTCTATAATCACTAGCCATGGGCAGGACTAAATTTTCTTTGACGTCATAGTAAATCGATGGGTATATTATATTATAAGCACCTCGACAATTGAATCGTACACGGGTAGTAATTAAAAAAATACATAATTATCCCCGTAATTATCTGATAAAAAATATTTTAGACAGCTTGCTTAACTTGCCTTTAAAATAATAATTTTATTCCTGGCCCATACCAAAAAGAAATACCACGATATTTTTAAGATAAAGTAGTGCCATGGAAGACAAACTCGGACCCGTGAGAGTTCTGGGATAACCGACATGATCCTGGTAAAAAACTTTCGATAAAAGACGTTAAAAATTAGCACAAATAAATTTATCTTTAATTGATATTGATCTTCATTTTGTTGATTATCTCTAATTCACCTGTACTGGTATCTATACCGTTTTAACTAAGTACTAGTATTCACTACTTATGTATTTAACCAAAACATTCTCAGAAAGTCTACGAAAACGGTTGGGAAGCCCAACATGGGCAAGAACTACGGCGGCGAATCTTCCAAAAAATACGAGAAGTGAACATTAATGACGCCAAAAACTTAATGAGACCAGTAAGGCGTGTATTACGCGTCACAGAAGAACTTTAGCGGCATTAAGTTAATTGATTTCTGTATATTAAGAAATGTCGTTGTAAGATATACTAAGTTGTGACAATAAAAGTTTATTCAGCTTTAGAAAAGTAATGCCAAACTTTTTCTCAAAACTTATAAAACAGGGGTTATGCTTGGAAATAAATGCTACATAACCCTTTTTACAAAACACAGAAGCGATAGGTAAACTAAATAAGTATAAACTACGTCTTGAATAACGCGATTGAAGTGTCGGCTTAAACATAACTTGCAAAATAAGAAAACTTTAAATTAATTTTTAGGGTTTCTTCGTTTCGTTGAAAAACGGAAAAGTTGAGTGAAAACCATTTAGAAAAGATGTAATTTGTATTAAAAACTTTTATTAAATGCACTCAAAAGTAGAAAATTATTTTTTATCTTTTTTATACCATAATAAAAGCGATGGGCGCAAATTAAAAATTTTAACTTTAGGTATCGTATATTGGTCACATCGACGATTCTATAACCTAAGAACATTTTCAAAGGCTTGGCAGGCGCGGCAATCTCCATCGTTCTCAGCATCTTTAGATGAAAGCATTATGTTTATCATTCGAATAGAAGAAGAATTTAGTTCTTCTTTTGTAGTTATCTCTGTCACCGTAAAGTTAAAATTTTTAATTGGCGTTAATCGCTTTTATTAAGGTATAAGAAAGATAAAAAACTATTTTCTGTATGCCAATTTTGATTTAAATCGAACAAACCAAATCGTTTCCCCTCTCCACTTCTTTCGTTAGAGGGAAGTGTGTACCTAATAGTACCATATTATTGTGTTGTCGCCGGAACTATAAACGCATACAAAATTTAAACACACACCCTTAATTTAGATTTGTAACTTTAGCCGTCCATTTTAAATCCTCCATATTGAATTTGTTTTTTTGTTGAAATCGAACAAACTAAATCTTTTTCCCCTCCACTTCCCTCGTTAGAGGGAGGTGGGTACCTGATAACACAATCTCAGACAGCACAAGTACGTATGTACCGTGTACGTGCCTGGTACGTAACTTTGCGACGAAGTGTACGGCCATGGTACGTACATTTTTGGACACGTACAAACGTGTACGTCCCAGGGACGTACTAGAAACGTACTTTGTCCAAAAAATTGTACGTACCTGCTACGTATCGAGGTACGTACTAAGTACGTACCAGCTACGTACTTGGTACCTTTACTTTTGTACGTCCTTTACATGTCACAACATGGGTCCAAAAAAAACCTAAAATAGACGTATGTAGTACGTACTAAGTACGTAAAAAACTTCTAAACTTTACGTACATGGTACGTCCCATACAGCCACGGTACGTACCATGTACGTACATAGTACATACTGCTGGGATGTACGTCACGTCCCTAGTACATATTGTGTATTTAGGTCCTAGGAGGGACCAAAACTGGACGTAAATTCACCGTAAGTGGGATTGAGGCAAAGATATTTCACCAGATATTTACAAAAAAGGTGTTGAACACATCCGGAATTGAACCCGCGCCTCCCGGGAGAAAAATCTGCTAAAATCTTGATATATTTTATAATGGGTTTAACTTTTTTATCTCGCTCTTATAACGTGTACGCTTTCCAAGCAACAATTATAGTCGATTTCACTGGTGCCATTGTCATTGCCACCAAAAAAGAATTAAAGCGTAGTAATATTTCCTACGAAAAACTATTTATAGGAAAAATTTCTTTATTTTCGCTTAGTGTGGTCACTATTACTGTTAAAAAATTACCACACTGTCGTAAAAATATAAAGTTATACGCGAAAGTAATATATTCCACTATATAACTATATACCATTACTAGAAACACGAAGAAACTTTACAGTGCGGGGCTTACTTCATAGTTGTCACATTTAATTTCTTTAATATTACTTTTATGAGGTAACGACTCTACTGATATTAATTTGGTTGCAATTCTACACGGTCGCCTATCTACCACGCAGTAAGAAATAAATGTGCATATAGTGGAAAAACGTTACCAACGAGTTATCGCTACTTTACTGACATTGTAAATTACTGCACTGTCAACTGAATGCGCGACGCCGTCATGTTATTTACTTCTACTAAACATGGAATTCAAATCAAAATTTAAAAATACCTCATTAAATCATTGATTAGTAGTTGCATGTATCAATAAAAGTAAAAATATTATATATTTAATTAATAAACCATATTAAAACTGGAAATACATTTAATTTGGAAATCCTAACCTCAAATAATTTCGATTTTTTTATCGATATTTCAGATAAAACTAGGTCAAAACTGTGGGGCGCGCGTTCTTTTTATCAAAAAATCAGCATTTTTAGTCAGTAAAGTGCTATGCGCTTATAAATCTAGGATGTTGTGACTTCAGAAAAATGGTTAATAAAATGGTAATTATTAGGTATAGGTTATGATATACATAATATTTTTGTTTTCTGTCATGTCTTCACATATTTTATGGTGTGTGTCCTGATGTAGTTTAGAAAAAGATCAACATATTTTCAATTAATAATGTAGGAAAGAGAAAACTTATAAAAACCCTAAAAAGTCAGAAATACTACTTTATGTGGTAAACAGGACGTCGGGATAACGTGCCCGTTTACTACCCGCCACGATATGATTCCTATATCAAGAGTAATCTTTACCGTCGCGATGTAGTTGTATAACCGTCCCAATGCATTCCCAAAAACGGTGAATACATCGAGGTATGGTAGTAATAAAACCGTCGCCGTGATATGACGCCTCAACTCTATTAAAGATAGGGCGTGGAGACGGCCACCACGTGGCGACTGATTTTGTTGCTTGGGTTATATACGTACCGACGTAAAATGGACGTAAAATGTACGTCCCTGGGACGAAGTGTTGCGATAGGACAAACAAACCGTTTTTCTATAGGTTGTAATGTTAACAAAAAACGTAATTTTCCCAAAAACGAAAAGCTATGCAATTCTCAAAAACATACAGTCAGATATATTAAAATTCTAGAGAGAGAAGACGCTATAGTAGTAAAAGTGCGTAAGAGATAGCGGACGCGGCTTAATCGTGACGGTTCTTTAGACAAGCAATATTGAGATATATATGTTAGACCAGAGATGTCAGATGTCACCTCAGAAGCCATATTATTACGTACGCTTATGTAAGTTCAGGCGACAGGTAGCCCTAAAATGTATGTCAAATGTACGTACATAGTGTACGTAGTATGTTCGTACCCTTTTGTACATACATATTACGTCCCTAACTGGTCCTGTAAAATTTACATAAAATGTACTTCCCTGGGACGAAGTGTGCTGTATGGGATATTATTGTATTTTCTCCGGAACTATAAACACATACCAAATTTGTCAGTTAAAATTGAAAATGCTTCAACTTGGGAAACTCAAGTCATAAAGTCTCAAAATTTTATTTCAAGTATTTTGAGACTTTATGACTTTGAGTCTCTTTGTCTCTTTGAGAAAATGGTTCGCAAAGCCAACCAAAAATCGTTTATCTTGAATCCGCCATATTGAATTTTCAAAATCCAATCAAAAATTCGAATTCCTTGTCCCCAAAAGCCCCCGTATACCAATTATGGTTAAAATTGAACAAACTAAGGTATTTTCGCCGCCTCCACTACCCTCGTACCGGAACTCTAAAAGCATGCCAAATTTAAAGGCAATCGGATGAGTAAATTGGTTAGCAAAAGAGGACCATCTTGAATCCGCCATATTAAATTTTCAAAATCTGATTAGAAATTCATTATTTCCGTTCCCAAGTGCTCCAACACACCAAATTTCTACGAAATCGGCCGCACATCAAATGTACCCCACCCCCTTCGAGTAGTGGGGAGCTGTCAATTTCATCACACTATATTCTCGTGTTGTCAAGCCGATCGGATGTCGGGAAGTTAGTCAAAATTAAGTTGCAAGATTTCACCCGAACAAACATACATATTTACATAAGCTACGTTCGGTATATAGATCGCAGATCAGACGGATTTTTGATCAGCTGATCGTCGATTAATCCGAGCAAGTAGCATTACCGAACGGGTTCAGATTTAAACTTTCTAACCTAAGTTTTTTTTATTTAAATTTTTTTATATTTTTGTCGGCTTCTGGGCTTTTGAGTCTGAAAGGTAACATGAATAACATGGTTTTAGAGGCTATTTGTGCTGTAGTGCACGGACAACAAATAATGTTTGAAGATTACCCAATAAACCAAATCCCCATGGGCCGAAATTGGCAAACTGAAGGCTTTGCGAAGTGGCGGATTCGGGCCGAAAGTACCCGCCGAAGCGGCGCGCTTAACGTTATGACCCTTCTGCCTCCAGGCGACCGCGAGTCGGATACCCACTTGAAGTATGGAGCTTCCTGGGGCGGGGGCATGCCGCCTTCATTCCAAACATCAACCACAGGGGATTACCGCTTTCGACCATCCAGATTTTACCACTTTTGTATCATAGGCTAGCCATAAGCTGCCATGTGGATTTAATGTAGTGATTTATACAAATATTTGTTGCATATTGCACCGCAATGTTAAACCTAGTTTAAATTTAATTGATGTTTAGAATGTGATACCTTAGTTTATTATGAAAGCACATTCTAAACTACAATTAAATTGAAAGTTTAGTTTAGTTTCTTTATTCGTAAGTATTACACAAGTGCTTTCACAAGTCAAACCAATTTGCAATAATAAGGAACAGAAATTTATATAATTTTTTTATTCTTTAAAATTAGTACAGGCACTTTGATTTGGTGTAGAAAAAATATCATTTAACAAACACACTAGAAAAGTCCATTGCATTTTTCCAGAACTCATCACCCTGCTGCAGGCTGAATCGTGATCAAGCTATATCTGAAACAATGCAAAAAAAAAGGATTTTACAAATTACATTTTTGATTAAGAATCAGTTTCACAAAATATGGTACATGTTTTTTATTGTTCTTAGTTATGATGAACATTATTCTGATAAAACTATAGAGACTCAAGAATTCATTTTACATAAAAAGGCCTAGAAAGAACTCCTTCCAATTTCCTATGGAGCGTGTGCACCCATTCAATTTTCTCAAATTTTAATATGTTATAGGAGAGGGGCAGACAATTTTTTCTATCATTGCCAGCCCTCCCCCCCCCTTTACTACTAGGTTCATAAGTATAGGTGGTTAAAGATACAAACTTTACGTTTACTGCATAGTCATTTTTTCAGAAAATGTTACTAGGTCTGTGGAACGGAAATCTTTGTGTGACTTTGGTGGGTTTTTTTTATTAACTTTCATTTAATTAAGCTGTAGCTCTAGTGTCCAGATATATTTAGACTTAACTTTTTTAATGCTATGGGCTATCCTTTGCAATTTTATTTTTAATGTTGTAGGCTAGCTTTTGCAATTTTAATTGAAAGTTCTGTATTTAAAAAAAAAAATAACTGTATGTATTGTATAATATCAAATTTTACTGAGTTATGTAATATATGTTTTATTGATTAAACTTAACATTAATTATATTTATTTATTTATTTAATGTACTTGACACAATCGACACCCTCTCGGTAAAAATCTAACTTATACAATGATCAAATAAAGTCTAATCTAAACTTTTGGGTAATACAATACTGACATAATTATTATCATATCTAAATGGCACTTAATCTTCCAAAAACAGCCTATGATAGATTTAAAAAGGATGAACAGATGGTTATAATCTAAGGTTATAACGACAAAATACTGACCACCTTATTAAAATTCTCAGTTATAAAAAGTGATATAAAAAAATCGATTAAGCCACTAGTTTTAGGATCATTTCTACTACAAAATAAACACAACTTGTATTTTTACAAAAGACTTAAATATATTTACCTCCAATTAATAAACCAACTTATAGAAATCCTGATGTGTTCTCAAGCTATTCTTTGGTCCCGTGTAGCTACACTGTGGTGGCACTATGCAAGTTGTTCCTTGAATACCTTGCCTATCATTTTTCTTATGATTTCTTGGGAAGTTTTTTTGTTTGAAACTGTAAAAAAACAATAATACAATAGTAAGAAAATAATAGTACTTCTTTGGTTGGGTGTTGAGTTAGTAAAACAACAATTTACCCAAAAAACTGTATTTTAGCAAGAGAAAATTACAACTTTCTTTCTTGTCTTAAATTTTACCTTGACTGACTTCTTAGGTTAAGTGGCAGTCTAGAGTTGCCACCATAAAAAGTAAGCCATAAGACACAAGGAAAATGAACTATGGCTTATCAATGTTGATGATTATAGTTCACAGAAGCAAAAAATTAATGCTTTTTAGTTCTTACTGTCTTACTGCTTATGGCTTAAGGCCTATTTACTCAAGTTTTAATGGCTAATGCCCAACGCATAATTTTGTTTTCTCTCTCTACTTTTTGAAGAAATGCATGCATTAAAACTTTAATATAACTGAACTTTTTACGTTGCAGCAACTCTAGACTGCATGTAGCTTTTATACTAAAAAAGCTCTCAAAGTAAAAAACACAAAAATGGTAACCCAAAAATTATAAACAATACTTACATATTTTCATTCTCCTCCTGTTGACTTATTTTTTGTGTTTGTATAGCAATGATGACAAGGTTAACTGTTCAGAAGACTGTAATAAACTCTTTGGCTTTGCTGGAGAAAAAGCTCCACGATTAAGAGACAGGAAATTTAAAGAACATTTCAGAATGTACCACTCAACTCAACTCCAGTTTATAAATCACCCCTCAAAAAGCTCGCGCCAGTCGATGCCGATGGCGCAATCGTCTTCAATCTATATTATGTCTGACTGAAGGTTACATAAAAACGTACTTAAATGGTTTTGATTTTCCACTACTTTTTCTTAAAATCCCAAAAAGTTCCAACACAAAACTAAAAATAAATAAAAACATAACCCTAAAAGTTTAGATTAATCTGGAAAATCCGTCTAAAATTCAGAGCAGAGCGATCTAGCTCCGATTGATCTGGATTCATTAAACAAACGCGCCAGATTTACCTCCCCTACCTCCGCTACGAATTGCCGAACGATTTGGAGCAGTCTGATTGATCGGATCTATATACCGAACGTAGCTATAGATTGCTACATTGCAAGTTAAATAAAAACTTGTAAAATAAAACGTAAACCTTATAAATTTAAGTTCAAAACGATAACTCAAACAAATACAGTGACATCTATATACAGGGTGGATTCTTTAAACAGAACGGTGCTTCTAGCGGCTTAGAATTTGGTTTTACAAAAAAATCCAAGAACAGATGAGATTTTTAATTTTCTTTAATCGTACTATCTTGGATTCCTTCATGTCATTTTGTTTACGAGGTATGGCAAAAAAATATTTTTTTTTCAAATAGGACACCCTGTATAGTTTAACATTTTTGAATTCAAAAACAAAAAACATCTTTTTGACAAAAGGGTATTTCCACAGAAATGTACCTTATTTTCACAAAGCTCATGTGTCGTGTCTTTATAAAATCAACCAAAACTTTGCCTATATTTATGTACTTTCTTTCAGCATTCTACTTTAATCTTTTAAAAAAGCTTTAAGGCTCATAATGCAGAAAATTTTAATTTTGCTTACACGTTAAGATATATCATATTGAATTATTTATTGAAAGGAACTAGTGGTTAGTGCCTAAAATATAAATATAAAATTTCATTCATGCAAGACGTCATTTAGGATCTGTAACTGTAAGAACTCATCATTATTTATATGTCACACCCGTTACAAAAAAATACAAAAAGTGTTTCTAACTAAACACGCAAATACAAAAATTATACGAAACTATATCATTACAACAAGTATGAAATACGCTTCGACAGTATCAAAAAAAATTTTAGTCACCACAAGGAAATTTGAAAAATACAGTATTTAAATACTGTCGCACTTGTTACAGGTAAATTTAAAAAAAATAAAACTGCTTGCAAAAATAAAGTAGTCATAGTAGGCTGTGTATATTCATTGTTTGACGTAATATAAAACAATTGCTTGAGTAAGTAAATAATTTGATTGACATTTTGATAATTCTAAAAGTATTTCACAATTTCTTCAACAGTATTTTTTGGTGTATTTTTACAAAGTAATATTAAACACTCCTAAAGAGTGCTTTGAGTTCCTCTCAGTGAATGCTGGGGGACTTTTGGTATTCTATATACCAGAGAGCCAAATAAAAGAAATCACCCCCGTTTTAGAAACGAGATGGCAAGGTCTCTCTTGTCAACAGTCACCTACAAATCTGAACTTCAAAGGACCCAAATTAAAGTATTGTAACCATTTTTTAGTACTATGTTAGTACTTACTTTTTTTTCTCGTTAATTAATACTAAAATTAATATGTTACTCCTTCCATGCAGTTATTTATTTTTTTTACTAACATAACAATGTATAAAAGTAGTTTTGGTGTATTATATAGAGCATACGTCCTCAACTGCAATTGATTTTTACCATTCTTGGCCGAAAAAGTCTTTTAAAAAAATCCAATATAAAAACGAATTTACTATGTAACACCCGTTACACTCAATAATAATAACACCCGTTACAAATTGAGGATAAAGAAAATAAAAGAAGTAAAAATTAATAAAACTCAAAATATATTAAACCTCTTTGGTGGCCTTTTCTGCGATACACTAAGATCAAAAAATATATTAGTTGCTATGCTAACTTTTATGAAAACTAAACCTAACCATATCAATGTCGAAAAAACGTAAAAAACAAAATAACATTCGTTACATGTATTCGATTCCTTAAAATACATTGTTCTGGTGATTTATAGTGAGTTTTTTTACATAAAGATTTTCATCTGTCAAGACCACATGAGCTAATTCGACTTTTGTTATAATAACTTATAAACATCAAACATAAAATGGGATGTCAAAAACATAAAACGTAACACCCGTTACAATGGAATTACCCAATAACACACACTAATACTCTATCTCTTATGGTTACCAGGATAGAGGCATTTAAACTTGCATGGAATTGTTGTCTATGCCCTGTTTTACGGGGGATATTTGAATGAATATCGAAGTTTTCCATACAGATTTAGATAAAAATATCTTGATTATCGTAAAAGATAGATCCTACTGTGTAGTATTGCTGAAGAGAGAATTGTTTGCAGATTTGAAAAATTGCAAAATCTACAGGGTGTTCTATTTTAAATAAAAATATTTTTTTGCCATACCTCGAAGACAAAATGACATAAAAAAAATCCAAGATAGCACGATTAAAGGAAATAAAAAATCTTAGTTGACGTGTTTTTGTATTTTTTTATTCAACCAAATTCTAACCCGCTAGAAGCACCGTTCCGTTTAAAGAATCCACGCTGTACAGTAAATGCCTTAATAGTGTCTTTACTCTCACAATATGTCCCTCTGTTAACCGGTATCGTCGTATTTATCGTTACAGCCAATTGAGGCCAATAATTAAATTATAGACGCTTAGGGGTCAGTGTTGAATTTAATGTGGTTAAACCGTGCTTAGTGGCCGCTTATCCACGGTCACTTAATCTTAATGCACTCGACCTCCATAATTGGAAAATTTGTGACAGCGAGCTTGTTTGATACTTGGTTCAATTTAAAATTTATGGCGTTTTAAACTTATAGATACTATTGTTTGAAAGTTTAAGACAATTAGTTTGTTTATACCGTCATCTTAAAGCGCTTTTATGTAAGGACCCAAGCAACAAAATCAGTCGCGACGTGGCGGCCGTCTCCACTCCCTATCCCTAATAGAGTTGTGGTGTCATATAACGGCGACGGTTTTATTACTACTATACCTCGAGGTATTCACCGTTTTTGGGAATGCATTGGGACGGTTATACAACTACATCGCGATGGTAAAGATTACCCTTGATATAGGAATTATGTCGTCGCGGGTAGTAAACGGGCACTTTATCCCGACGTCCTGTTTACCACATAAAGTAGTATTTCTGACTTTTTAGGGTTTTTATATGTTTTCTCTTTCTCACATTATTAATTGAAAATATGTTGATCTTTTTCTGAACTATATCAGGACACGCCCCATAAAATATGTGAAGACATGACAGAAAACAAAAATATTATCTATATCATAACATATAGCTAATAATTACCATTTTATTAAACACTCTTCCGAAGTCACAGCATCTCAAATTTATAAACGCATAGCTCTTTACTGATTAAAAATGCTGATTTTTTGATAAAAAAAACCGCGCCCCCCTGTTTTGACCTAGTTTTATCTAAAATGTCGATATAAAAATCGGAATTATTTAAGGTTAGGATTTCCAAATTAAATTTATTTCCAGTTTTAATATGCTTTATTAATTGAATATTAATATTTTTACTTTTATTGATACATGCAACTACTAATCAATGATTTAATGAGGTATTTTTAAATTTTGATTTGAATTCCATGGTTAGTAGAAGTAAATAACATGGCGGCGTCGCGCATTCAGTTAACGGTGCATTAATTTACAATGTCAGTAAAGTAGCGATAACTCTTAGGTAACGTTTTTACACTAGATGCACATTTATTTCTTACTGCGTGGTAGATAGGCAACCGTGTAGACTCCATAACTTTGTAGTTTTGTATTGAGTGGGGGCTACTGAATTGCAACCAAACAAGTAGTGCAAGTAGTGCAAGTAGAGTCATTACCTCGTAAAATTAATATTAAAGAAATTAAATGTGACAACTATGAAGTAAGCCCCGCACTGTAAAGTTTTTTCGTGGTTTTAGTAATGGTATATAGTTATATAGTGGAATATATTACTTTCGCGTATAACTTTATATTTTTACGACAGTGTGGTAATTTTTTAACAGTAATAGTGACCACACTAAGTAAAAATAATGAAATTTTTCCTATAAATAGTTTTTTGTAGGAACCATTACTACGCTTTAACCCTTTTTTGGTGGCAATGACAATGGCACCAGTGAAATTGACTATAATTGTTGCTTGGGGACGGTTTAAAAATATTGTCGCATAAACACGATTTAAGAAAGTGATTTATCGCCTTAAAAC
This sequence comes from Oxystoma pomonae, assembly GCA_963921995.1. Lineage (NCBI taxonomy): Eukaryota > Metazoa > Arthropoda > Insecta > Coleoptera > Brentidae > Oxystoma > Oxystoma pomonae. Next base: position 99,502,985 of record OY998165.1, read on the forward strand.
CCATTTTAGGATCGTTATAAACACTTTAAAAATGCTTTAGCGCATTTCTTCTAACATAAAAATACTCAACTCTCGTTATCTTATTTATTTTCAAAATTAATATTAGTTCTTTTTGTTTTATCACTTTATTTTTCTTAAACTTTCCAAAACTTAACACGCCTAGGTTAACTCAGATTTTGTTTTTTTGAGAGTATTAGGGCGTGGGTTCAAAAGAAAACAGAATCTCATTAAATTCAATAAAAAAAGGTAAGTCAGATTTAATGGGCGCCAGACAGCTTAGACTGTCAAAAGATACAAAGATTCTTAAGTTCAATAAATATATGTTATTGTTCTCAATATAGATTATATTTTTATATTAATAAATAATAAAAAAAGGTTTACCACATTTTAGGATAAATATCACAAGTGTCTTTTTGTTTTATCAAGGGAAAGGTTTTGGTTCACTTAAAAAGTAAAAATCCAAAAAAAAATTAAAAAGTATATCATAAAGATTAAAAATGGTTCGTAATTACAAAAAAAAACTACGAGAGCCAGAAGTTACCGGAATTACTCAGAGAACGCCTTGCGCCGAGCGGTAGACGCCCTTGTTATAAAATAGGTTCCCTTTTTTTTTCTTCATATGACTAAGGGGTAACATGCACGAAATGATTTTTTTTTTGGGAATCGTGGCTGGACTCTTCCAATTTTTATAGCAGCAATAAATAGTTCTTGAAAAGGACGGTGCAATGTAATTTTTTCAAAGTTGTAAAGTTACAAAGTACGACACGGCGGCGTTACATTGAGAAATGTGCTGAAAAGGTGTGCAAGTAGCCCCAGTTTACGGTACTTTACAAAAAAACTGGACTAATTTTTAAGTAGCTACGAATTACTGTTAAGCAACTACTCCTCTGGCAAATACCCCGATAGAATTATAAACATTGCATTTGTAGTTGCTACCCATAAATGTTATCACGAGAAAGTTAATAAGTTTTAATCACCTTCGGCAATGACAGCAAAAATGCCAAACAACTGTTAAAATACTACTCCTCTGGCAAACACCTCGACAGGTATTGAAGTATAAACAGTGTGTTTGAATCTTTACCTTCATTTGAAAAAGAAAGGCAATTAAGTAAAGTAGCTTACCTAGATAATTCTAGACCAAGCCTAAATAATCATTTAAATTAAAAAAAATTACATAAAACACATGTTTTAAGAATCCTGGGGGTAGGAAAAAACACAGCTTTGCCATTTACAGCGACAAAAGGAAATCTTTATAGATTTCTACAAAAAACCTAATAAATTATGAGCCTTTTAGCGAGTAAAGAAGGCCTCTTGCTTTACCATTTAAAGCGACAAAAAGGAAATTTTTAGAGATTTCTATAAAAAAACAAAATTAATTATGGGCCTTTTACCTAGTACACAAGGACTCTAGAACTCACAATAGTTTGGTACTATATACCCATGGGTTATAAAAAGCACTACATTAATCACTCTACACTCTTTATAAATGTCCAGCATCACAATTATCTTTACAAGGAAGCTTAAACTAACCTCTAAATGCTACAATTTGTTTGAGAAGGTTTATCTCATTTTAAAATTGAAATTTAAATTATTTGAAATTAAAAAGTTTAAAAAGTGACATACCACAAGCATACAGACAGACAGACTAACTAAAAAAAAACTAAACCAGCATAATGATCCGCAAAACTACCGAAGAAATTATAATTCCTACAAACTTCCAGCCTCTCCAAAGACAACGCTCCTCAACTCCTCACAAGCAGCACCAGAATGGATGCATCACCAGGGTAGACAAACTACAAATCATGGCAGCACTGAAGGAGGTAAGGTAGTGGCGCTGAACACCATAAACTTCACCCAATGGTGGCGGGACAACCCAAAATTCAAAAAAGCTAAAGCCAGAAACGGCAGGAATATTGGCAGGGCTTCATCTTTCCAATACAGAGGTTAGGCTCTCAAAAGAAGAAGGCAGAAAAGGCAGGAATAGAAAAAAAGCCTGAAAAGTAAATAGCAAAATGATAGAACATCTGATGTACTGGCTTTAAATTTGGTCGCAGATCACTGCTTTATAGTAAACTTAATAAATCCCATTTAAGGAAAAAAAAGAAAAGCTTCTCTTTTAGTTACTTCTTGCTTCTTGTAGCCGGCTGGACCAAAAGACATCGGAAATATATTTAATTCGGTTTTATTTGAGAAATCGTGGTAAGGTCAGAACATCGCCTTGACAGACGGTTTTGGTAGGTTTGTAAAAGAACGATTTACAGAAACCGAGGGTATTCTGAAAGGTTGCGAGAAGAATTTTCGAGATGTACGAGAAGAGGTCGCTACTGTTGTCATTCAAAATTTATCCCAATTAGAACATGAATTGTTGAGATTTTACGTAAGAAATGTCTAGAAAAAAACATAATGTTTTAATGTCGAAAACAAAGGACTCCAACAACTCAAAACTCCCATTTTTTATCAAATATTAATACAGTTAAAAAATCCAATCCAACAGCGACGCCCCCATTTCATATGTGGCCAAAGTTAAATTCTCGATAATGAGTTATGATTTTTTTTAATTTGTGCACATCCCTCTTACATAATTTTGTTGAACTTAAATCATCGAAATGCATTTTTAGAGAATATTATTGAATATTTTTCTCGGTCCCTACCATTGACATTCTTTAGTTGAACTATGCGCATAAAGGTGGCGCTACTTAGCCTAATTTTCGTGGTAATATTCATTTTATTAAAATGATTGTTACAAGCATAGAGAATTAAAGTAATAGCTAGGCAAGAGTGACCGATACTGTGTTATACTTAGGTAGCTTAGTAGCTTCTGTAGCTTACAAAAAGTTTTTTGAACCCTTTAAAAATCTAAAATAGAAGAAGGGGGTTATAACTATGTTAAGGAATATTATCAAATATAAAAGGTAACGTTTTATTATGTTATATTCTTTTATTAATTACGAAAAAATCCCAGCATGAAAGTCTTACAGATTTTATAAATATTTTAACCTATATCTCTTTTTTTTTGTTGTATTTTAACCTATTATCTTCTTGCTTAACTCTATATAAATCATCATAATATTTTTTTTAGGGATTTGGTTCGCAAAAATCTGAACCTCAATTTTGGTCATTCTTCAAATAGTCCCATGCTCACTAGCTTTAATAGTAGTGATCCAGCCTGATTTGAATGGCATTTTAGACTTTATAATAAGTTGTTAATCCACTATATAGCTAATTCCATAAACTCGAGCGATTTCGAACCAAAACTAATTAAAATAACTCACTTTTGAAAATCTAAAAAAACCGCTTGCAAGGCTTGACAGACATTGACAAGCGGTAGTAACAACTGGCAGGTACTAAACTAAAATTGTGCGAAATAGAGAGATGGACGGGGCAACACCATTCTCAACTAAAAAGTCAGTTAACTCATTTTCGTTTTAGTATCCTTTGGCCTATGATCGGTGCCATATTGACACCAAACTGACAGAAAATCCATGATTTACTTGTCAATTTGGTTATAAAAATGGCAGCCATAATAGGCTAAAGGGCACTGAGGCAGTAGGAGTTAACAGGCTTTTTACTTGAGAACGGTGGTGGGAGGGGCAAGGTAGGTGTTGACTTAATACAAACATTACTTTCACTCTCCGGCGAAATGCGCTATGTGCTAAAGGAGCGTAGTTCCTGCACGGCCCTATGTTTCTGTTAGTGTCCGTAAGTTATTAGGTTGTCTCTGGTTACGAGTTGTTTTAATGGTTTTTTATTTAAACTGACATGTTTAATGACATTTAATGAAGAACGTATAAACACTTGGAGAAAGCGATTTTATTTAAAACCGTCCTTATGTAAAAGCGTTTTTAGGTATAAACGTAGTAATGTATGTGTTTCGGAGAACGAATGGAGTGTTTCCCTACATTTAAACACGCCTCGCATACATAACTAGAAAAATGCTGTCGGTTTTTGTAAGTTGAACAGAAAACCTAAGAAAACTCAAAGAGACTTCCAAAAATTCTTAAGTTGAAGACAAAAAAACCAAGTTAGAACTCACCGGTGCAAAAATAGTTTCTATAAGAAATTAACTCTGTGGTTCGGACTTCCATTGTCTGTATTTTATTTATACAGGGCGTTTCGATCAGTATAATCTCTGATCGTTTTTAGGTGCAAACTACAATCTATTCCTAAGGCTACGGTACTTATATACTATGGGAAATCATCCAACCGTGAAGTTTAAGAAGTTGGCTTCGCCCAAGTAGAGACTACCAAATATTTGGAATTTAAACACTTGGTTTACTGAAAATAACCTGATTCTGCCCAAACCTTTTAAAGAAGCATTAATAAATGGTTACGTTCCTAATAAGTTATACTTTTCTCACATATGGTGTTCGCACCGTGTTCTGAACACTGCACGATCTCACTCGAAATGGTATTAGTGATGCCACCTATTGTTGATCTTTCAAAAGACTAGCAAAGCAGTGTTGTCAAATCTATGCCGTTTTTGTGGCCTTAATAGTGATTAATCGGCACATAAAGTTGGCGTACTCTGACTTCGATCCTGATTAAAGACGGCACATTTTTTGACCGTTCCGCACGAAGGTTAAACAACTACTACATATTTTTAGGCCCTTTACTCATCTGTTATGAAATGACTTTAATAAATTGTCGCATTTTTTAGGAAACTTTTACTTAAATTTTTACGTTTAAGTGCTCTTATCTAAGAATTAGGAAATAAACAAAGTTATTTTTATTAAAACTTATTAACTTATTAAACTTGGTTGGCGCACATACGGCAAAAGGCCAATATTATGGGTACAAAATTATTTCGGTCCCTCTTTGAGAATCTGTCATTGGAACATAATTTAATTGTGGTTCAAAACTTGAGTTAAACAATGATAGATGAAAACATTGTACAGTCGTCTTCAAAAGTATGTCGAGTTTTGAACATAAATTACAGATACACTACGAACTTTTTAAGTAAATGCCTATAAAAACGTGATTAAGCATTTTTTCTTAAAATTGTTTTATTTGCGACGCAAGATCAGTTTAAAAAATTAGCCCAAAAAGATATCTTTGCAGGACTCTGATTGACGGCCATAATATTTTAAGTTATACTTGCTTATAAATACAGAAATTAGAAATAACTTAAAATTTATAAATTTTTTAAATCAGATTTGCAAAATTTAAAATCAGTATTTTTAATGTTTAAAGAAAAGCATTTAAAAATCGCCACAATAAAATTGAAAAACAAAACATCAGACCTGTAAAAAAATGAAAAGGCTTTTAAACTAGGTGCCTAAAAACTAGTGTTCCATATTTAAATTCTAGGGGTCAATAATTTAAGAATAAAAATTTAGCTTTCAGTGGAAAAAAACTAAAAAAAAGAACGATTTTTTATCCTCTCACACGCTTCATTTTTTGGTGTGTTTAGGTGGTTAGCGTGGGACTATGGCCCCTCCTCATGATTGCCAGTGGTGTACCCTATAGCCCAAATAATGAGGCTTAAATATGTCTCCCTTGCAAATAAAAATGACGGGACCAAGTGTTTAAAAAAATAAATATTTATACCCAGAAAAAGGTCTCGCTCGTTTTTACTACAGATACATGTTCACAAAAATTTTATTTTTTCAAAAAGCGCAAACGTGGACGACTTAATTGTTTTATATTTTGTATGAAACAACTTATTCTACATTAAATCAAAAAATTAAGACAAAAATAAAACGTAATTTTTTTTGCGGGCTTGCAGAGTCAAAAAAATATCGGATTTTTCCGCTATTTCAAACATTGAACACATTTTTGGAAAACAATATAATTCTTATAATACTTCAGAAAAAAAAAATTGAGGTTTCAAACATTAGAGCAATTTTTTTTCTGTTTTAAAAGTTATAAAAGGGTTTCTAAAGTTTAACCGATGTTTGACAATTGTTTGCTCCCAAACTGCGACATAACAAATATTTATACAGGGTTCCTAAGATTTTCCTTAGGGATAGGATTTCAACAAATCAAACAGAAATGGCATAAAAAGTTCTGCGCGCACAAAAGAAACAGGTATATTGATCAATGGTGCCAGTTTGTTATTATCTCTGGACTGCTTTCATGAGAAAATTGTCGCCACTCATTGTGAGCATAAATCATAGTTGCAATATTAACCGTTGACAAGATGTCTGCAAATTCCGCTAGATGGCGGCCACACCATGAGATGATCGAGGAAAAACTGGGATTCACAGGCATTGCATTTTTATTTCCTTTCGAGTCGCTTCAGTTTCGTAAATTGTGTGTTTTTAAAATGCCGTATACTCGAGAAGAAAAGATTTTTATTATTAAAAACTACATAAAAAGTGACAGTGCGGACGAGGTCATTGGACTTTTTGTTTTTGCGTTTCCAGATCGACCGGTTCCTGTGGCTCAAACTGTCTACAACATTTATCATCGTTTTGAAAGGTACGGGTGTATAAATGGTTGTATAAAGTGTTACCACGACGGCGAAATACCAGAGCATCCCGTTCTTCCACACAGGGTGGAACGAGACGAATTGGTATGCGCTTACGTTGAGGCACATGAACCATGTTCGACGAAACCGATTGCGGAGGCACTGGATATTCCCAACAGTACTTGCCAATGGATCCTAAAAAAATACGGCTACAAGTCGTTTAAGATTGGGAAGTCGCAGGAATTGCAACCAGGTGATTATTTTCGCCGGTTAGAATATTGTGAGGTTATGAGGGATAAATATGACAGGAACGAAAATTTCCTATCAAAAGTTTTGTTTAGTGACGAGAAGACATTTGAACTTCATAGGTCTCACAATCCACAAAATAGCCACTATTGGTCCCGCGAAAATAAACATCTGCACGCAAGTGTTAGAACGCAACATCCTCAAAAATTAAGTGTTTGGAGCGGTATTGTCGGGGTTCACATTATTGGACCCTTTTTCATTGAAGGGAATTTGAATAGCCAAAAATATATTGATCTTCTCCGACACCAGGTTTTACTACGGTTGAGGGAACTCAACATAAATTTGGACGAATTGTGGTTTCAGCAAGATGGCTGTTCATCCCACAATTCACGCCAGGCTACAAATTACCTTCGTCAGGTATTTGGTAATTATTTCCACGTATGGAAATATCCGATGGCCTCCTCGAACACCAGATCTTGCGCCAAATGATTTTTTCCTATGGGGTTGTTGGCACGACAAAATTTTCCAACACCCTCACTTACGGCCTACGACTATACAGGAGTTGAGGGCGAAAATTTTGGAGGCGGGCAACTCTATCACCCCTCTAGTGCACTTTTAATCCCTCATTTTAGGGATAAAAGGGGCAATTGTAATCCCTAAATAATTCTGACAAAAAAGCAGTTAGTGTAAACTTGTGTTTAAAAATTGTCAGATTTTCTTGTAAGGGCGAGATTTTCTGGCGGTTTTTGAAGAATTGCGACCTGTTTGACAAATACGCGTGCGCAGCAGACATCAGATTTAACGCCGGCCGTAAATGTTATGGCCTGACTTTATTTGTGTAAGTTTTAAAATCAGATACAGCTTGTTCTTATTTTGACAAATAAAAAAATATTACTTAAAAACGTACCAGTAACAAAAAAAATATCAAGTGATAACAAAAATATTTACGGGTCTTAATCTTTAAGATATAAAAAAAACAGTAGTCAAATTTTATTTTTGGTGGTAATTGTTTGTAAAAACATGAAAAAATCAAAAAAATAAATAGAAAGGAAAATAGCCAAAAACAGCGAAGAAAAACATTTAGATTATAAATAACGCCAGCCGATCGCAAAGCCGCTATTCCAGTAACACTCATTTTACAAGCGATTTAAAATCAGTTACTTACTTTGTTTTTATAGGCCACTTAAAACGTTTTTATATAAGAGGAGTTTAAAAATTTTTTCGTATAAACTCCACTAAAATCGACTTAAGCACTAAATGGATTTTATTTCAAAGCGGTTTATCGATTTAAAACCTATTTTAGGGGCGGTATAAATACTTTAAAAACGCTTTAGCGCATTGCTTCTAAGGCGCAATTTTATAACTCATAGTTAAACGTCAAACCTCAGTTTAAACCACAGATGTCGACTTTTTTACGTTTACCAACAAACTTCGGTTTAACCGTTACCGGCGGTCTGGGTGTTTGTTAAACTTTAGTTCAATAGTTACCGAAAGATTCTAACCTGAAAATAGTTATTAAAAATTTATTTAGAATTTGTTTTTGGTAAAAACCTGTAAGTATCAAGTGAAATCGCTATGATCGATGACTTACAATTAATTTTTGATCAAGTGGATGAAGATGATGACGACGAAATTGACATTGTCGAAGCACTAAGAAGACCAAAAATTATTCGTCCTAGAACAAATCCCTTGGAGGAGTACGACGATGTAGATTTTAAAAAGATTATTAAAAGAGACATGCAAAATTGTGCACAAAGGAATTTGACAAGAGTTGAAACATCCCACAGATCAGTAAGTTTTATTCTCACAGCGAGCTCACACGTATATATGTACATAGACTGTACATCTTTGCGTTTCTGACAATTCTGAATATTTTTTGTTGTGGCGTCTGGCTGTATGTCTTTGCGCAACCAACGGTGCTCAAAAACTACTGAATTGACTGATATTTATCAAATTTGGTGACTATGCTGTATTTGGCTCTAGCTAATTGGTGTCATTTTAAAAATATGTTTAAAATAATTAAAAAAATGTAGTCTTTTTAAATTAGAAAAAAAATTGTTGTCCTCCTAATTTTACAACTAATCATACAGCTCTTATTTTCTTCCTGACCATAGTTTAACTGGGACTTATAAAATTGAGCAACTTGTTTACCAATGGTTTAATCCAAAGATTAAACTGAAGTTTAAACTATGGTTTAATCTGGAGTTTTACCTTTGGTTGTAAAATTAGACCTAACTTACAGAAATACTCAACTCTGGTTTTTATGGAAAAATCTGTTGCTACCTTATTTGTTTTATTTGTTTTCTTTTTAAACTGACATTTAATGAAGGACGTATAAACCCTAACGATTTTATTTAAAACCGTTCTTATATAATAGTAAACGGAATATCTAGACCAGTACTTTAATGACATTTCACGGCCGTGTATCGTACAACGTTTTATTTCATACTGTTTTACTTAATTTAAATTAAAAATAATTTTTTTTGAGAAGACAGCGACAATCAATATACCAAAAAAATGTCATGTGATCTATATTTGTTCAACAATTACTTTACAATTTTCCATCAAATTATTGTCAAAATTTTGAATTCCAGTCATCTTTGAATTGGTAGCTAACAGAAACAAAATAAAGTTTACTTGTTTCTGTCACGTAGAGCAGTGAAAATGGACGCAATTTTGAAAAAAAGTTCAGCCGCAACAGAAAAACTGATTTCAGCCAAATCTTCAAGATATAAAAAAGAATATTAAACATTCTGCGAATGGAGAAAGACTTTTAATGTGGAAAATATAGTCAACGAAAATCTTATATTGGCCTACTTCTTAGATGTGGTAAGTGTTAAATTAGTTTTATTTAAAAAAATTTGTTAAATACCTAGTTTGTAAAAATACGTCGTATTTTCGTAATTTCTAATTTCCTTACTTTTTCAGTCACAAAAATCCAGCAGTTCAACGCTATGGGTAAAATATTCGATGGTGAAATCTATGTTGGTAGTAAATGAGAATGTGGATATATCGAGATTTCCCAAACTGATAGCATTTTTAAAGAAAGAATCTGTAGGCCACCAACCGACCCAATCAAAAATTTTGACCAGAGAGGAAATGGAGTCATTCATGAAAACAGTTTTTTGGTCTTTATTAAATAAAAATATATTTTTTAACTGAATTTACGCAATAGGCAATTTACACAGGGGGATTTAGTATTTATACTTTTCTGCCTTTTTAAATTATAATTTTTTGTATTGTTTCAGGTTGTGGCGCTACTAGGTATTTCCGGAAAGTGTCGAAGGGAGGAGCTCTACAACCTAAATGACGATGATATTCAAGATACAGGGACACAGTTGACTGTAAGCATAAACCAAACAAAAACTTACATCAAAAGAGTGTTTACAGTCATTGAAGAATCATTTTTAAGCATATTCCGTAGTAATCGCCATCTGCGACCCACCAACATTCCCGAAAAAACGTTTTTTGTCGGCTACAGAAAAGGAAAATGTATTAGCCAAAGAGTGGGCATCCGTACAATTGAGGAAGCGCCTCGAAAAATTGCGGAATATTTGAATTTGTCCAATCCCGAAAGGTACACGGGACACTGCTTCTGCAGAACGTCTGCCACGCTATTAGCAAACGCGGGAGCAGATGTTAATGTGCTAAAACGTCACGGCGGCTGAAAGAGCACCTCTGTGGCCGAAAAATATATCGAGGAGTCTTTAGAGACAGAAAGAAAAGTAGCTAGAATGATCCAGGGAGGAGAAAACTTTGTTCAATTTCTACACCAACAACACCAAACCCAAAGTTACGCCTCCTCGCGAAAAGGTAACCCCGAAAAATATTGCTCGGCTCGGCTGGATAATTCCAATTGCACAATTAATGTGAATATTTATAAGTAATTTTTAGTAGTTTATTGTATAAAATATTTGTTTTTCATTAATAATAAAGATTTGTTCAAAAATATATCATTTTGCTTATAAAAATTCAGAAATTTTGTTTTAGTCCAGTAATGTTATTTTACCGGACTCAAATTAATTCCGTAAGAGATAACATTACAATACAGTATGAAATCAAACCAGTTTTAGGCGCGTATCAACGTAGTAAATGTTAGTATAAGGTCGGCAATAATAGTGGCATACCGTATTCTACTAAGTCCCTTTTACCCTTGGGAACCCAGTTATCCGACTTTAACCCAAGTCACTGTAAAAATGAAATGTGAAACCGTAAGTTTAAAATTTACGATACGAGAACATGTAATCTAAAAGTTTTGCACTTAAATCCTTCTAAGGTTGCTCTAAAACTGAGTGGTTCTAATGCACAAAATATAGAATTTCGTGTAACAGTTATAGTCAGCGGCGTAGCGTAACTTAAAGGGCAGGGGGGAAGGAGGTTGAAAAGAGCACCACAGTTGTTGGTGCCTAGTTACAGGAAAGTATATTCACAATTTAATATACAGGGTGTTCCAAATTCGATGCTCACCATGGGGATCTCCTAAACGTTAGGAGATACGAAAAGGTTTAAATTGGGGCAAAGTTGCGCAATTTGACGCTTCGCTCAAAACCAAAAAAGTTTACAAATTCCGGGTAGTTCCGGAGAGGCGAAAAAACCCGAAATCTCTATTTTTAGTTTTTATATTTCTGCTCCCTTATCCTTAAAACTGTCAAAAAACGCTTATAACTTTCTACAGGCACTTTTTTAAGATCTACCTAATGACAGGTCAGTTTTCGAGATTTGACATTTCAGTGTGACAGGAGAAATGTCAAGTTCATTTTTTCTTATGGGCACATGCTTTTTTCTCCTGCCGTTTGCTTCATAAATGATGACAGATATTTTACAACCTCATTTTGATAAGAACCTAACGTTTCGAGTTATTTGACCATCATCAGCACAAATTTAAAGATTAAAAAACAAAGAAAAAAAGGTATTTTAAAAATTTTGTTATAACAAAATATCAAAAAAAATGTAATTTTTAAAATGTCATAAAAACTGTCATTTTTAAAATGTTCAAAAAGTACTGCAATTGGGTTTCCAAAATATCTTGGGTAAGTTAAAAGCAAAAAATTAAATTTGGGCTAATGATGGTCAATAAACCTAAAACGTCAGGTGACTTGTCAAAATAAGCTTACAAAATGTTATCTGTCATCCTTTATGAACCAAATTGCAGGAGAAATATAGAACACTAAAATGTCAATTCTCAAAAACAGACCTCTCTCTAAATAGATCCTAAAAAAGTGCATGTAGAAAGTTTTAAGCGTTTTCTGACAGCTTTAAGAATAAGGGCTCAGAAAAATAAAAACTAAAAATAAAGATTTCGATTTTTTCCGCCTATCTCCGAAACTATCTGGAATTTGTAAACTTTTTTTTTAGTTTTGAGCATAGTATAAAATTGCGCAACTTTGCCCTAATTTAAACATTTTCGTATCTCCTACAGTTTAGGAGATCCCCATGGTGAGCATCGAATTTGAAACACCCTGTATAGTGTAAAGAAACGTATTACTACAGTTTTTATGAATAAGAAATTTTTTTACATATTATGTTAACTTTGAACTAAAACTTAAGTCTGCGAGTTTTTACTAACTTCATGTAGTCCAGTATCATATTGAAATCAATGGTATGGCTATATTGCCGCTCAATACTAATTAAAGCAAGCGCATTTCGGTTGTCTTCCGTCATTTGTGACCTTTTACAATTTTTATTTTTTTTGGTCTGTTAAAAGTGCGCTCAGTTTCCGCACTGCTAGGAGTAATTGTGTTCATTATTTGGTATAATTTAACCTTTAATAGGCGGACTGGTGTCTTTTGGGACCCCACGATGCCTATTCTGTGGATAATTTGTCTATTTTCTTGAGTTATAAAAACTCCTTCACTCAATGTGCATATATATTTTTTGGGCTACTATAGATTGTCGTCCATTTTTTGTTATTGCGGTCCCTTAAGTCCCCAGTCCGCCTTGTCTATTATTAATAATAAAAAAAAAATTCAGTTCATGGCGTAGAAAAATGTCAACTTTTTGTGGTATATTATCCATTTATTTCTAGTTCGGAGAATCTCATGTCTTTTCGGTCCTTTAAACATTTATTTTTAGTAAGAGGAATCCCATCCATTTGTTATAAATAGTGTGTTATCCAAACGTTTCAGTTGGACTGAATGCCGCTAAAAAATGAGTATAAATTTGACTACTCACAGGCCGTTGACGGATAGGGAGATGTTATATCTTCTTGAGAACGACGACCCAGAATTTGATATGTGGGTGAACGAAGATGCTGCAAGCGATTTAGAAGATGAAGATGTTGTCGAAGAGGATCAATCTACGGAGGATGTGATCGAATTCGACTGTAATACTGATACTTCTGATTCCGTCCCAAATAATACTGATAATCGTAAAGGCCCAATTTATGTAGCGAAGATTGGTACAGAATGGTCTAAGCATCCAGAGGAAACACGACCAGTCAAGCACCAAAAGGCTAATATATTGACTAAAAAGTTGGGACTTACCCCTTACAGTAGCAATTTCTCAACAATAAAAGAAGTATTTTCACTTTTGATGTCTCGAGATATTCTTTCAAAAATAGTTGTGTCATGTGAAGGAAGAAAAATGCGGTCATTATTCTGCTGTCGAATGAGCACGTGAAGGATGTAGTATCGGGTGAAGAATTCTGCAATAAGCCCGAGAGTATTCTTCATTATAACAGAACGAAAGGTACTGTTGGAACTACAGACAAGTTGGCAACCGAGTACTCTGTGAAAAGAAGATGTAATCGCTGGCCTGGTAATATTTGCACATCTTCTAAATGTTGTTGGTATCAACGTGCAACGGGTTAAAATTATGGCTGATGAAATTTTCAGATTGGAATAAAGCAAAACCACAGAGACGTAAATTATTTCTTCTAGACTTGGAAAAAGAGCTCATAAAACAGAATGTTACACGACCAACAATAAACCAACAGATTCAAGTAGCCAAGAAAAGATATATGACTGCCGTTTTTCTCGATCTATCCCGAGAAGATGAAGATCAGGTTGAAGCGACTGAAAATCAACCCACGCCAAATGTTAGGTAACGATGCCATCTTTGCAACAGAACCAAAGATAGAAAATATAAAAAGTGTATACCAAATGCATCAAATACGTATTTCCAGACCACTCTCTTATTCAAATAACGTCTGCCAAAATCAATAAAAATTTCGTTCAAATATTTTAAATGTTTTGAATTCTTATTTTAAGTTTTATTTTCAAAATGTTAGTTTAACACTATATTATTCTTTTTAGGTATGTTCTTTTTTGAAAATATGTTTGTCAAAACTGAGTCTTACTTAATGTATTGAAGAAAAAAATAGTAAGAAAACTGTCTCACAAATTAATAAATCAAAACCGAATTGGAGTCTTTTTCGACCACAGTTCGTCCCATGTGTAATTTTATGAAGTCCGCCTATTAAAGGTTAAAAGTGTTTGGGAAGCTGCTCTTAAAATGGTTTTTATCATAAAGGGCAAAATCAAAATCTCTTCGGGTTTCCCGATTTCATCTTTTAATTCGCATATTAACAAAAAATTTATTTTCATCTTTAGTAGAACCTTCTAGATCTTCTATTTTTCTGCCACTGTTTAAAATTATTAGCAAAACAAGAAACACAATTTTTTTGACGGCAAAAGAGAAAGACTTTCGAGTATCGTTTACTCGTTGGTTAGTAATTGTTACCACCGGCGTAACTAGCTCTCTGACCTAGGGGAGGCCTAGGGGAAGGCCTAGGTGACAATGCTTGACAGTGAGGAATAAAAGACAATGATTTTTTTTCAAAACTGTTTAATATTATGCATTATTACCTCAACTCGTTGTATCAACAACTTTGAACCGTAACCCTATATAACTCAACTCAACGGTTTAATATAAATTAACTTAAATTAACTGTAACTTCCATGTCTTTTCTGAAAATATTTCCAAAACGTGTTCTGCTGTAATATCTTCTTTAATTAAATAATTTTATCGATGTTAATAATTGATAGATTGGAAAATCGGGTTTGTCCCATTGTAGTTCAGGTTCAATTTTTTATTTCACGCATCGCAGAAAAGCTTCGTTATGGTTTTGTCTAATATACTCTTGGATAGATATTAAATTTATTTCTAAATTTTTACGTAATTTTTACGTTTAGTAATCATATTTTTTACTACCAGAGTAATTTTCAGTAAAATCTTGACTTTATTTGATGTTTAACTTAAACAAATTTTTGGTCAATAGCAAGTTTGAAAACCTTTTCTTAATAATAACTGCTACATTATCTATTATTTGGTAGTGGAAGTTTATTTTCCAGTGCTCTAAGCAACTTAAATCTGATAGCAATTCTATCGCGCTGTCATCTCCAAGAGTGCTTTCCACTATATATAATCCTTGGTTTGTGCAGCAATTTGCCGTTTCCGTGTTGATACTTTGATAGGTTCTAAATAAATATCAAATTTATCGGCGAAGTCTTAGATTTCAGAATAAATATTTCCAAAGCTGTTCCTAGTTTCTTCTATAGATTATAAATTTACATTGCCGAGAATAGCATCTTTACCCTAAAATTACTGACTCAAAACGTTGATACGTAATAAGACAATGTATAGAATATGCAGACAAATACCAAACTCGGCTTCTTGAATACATGCGAATAGAATACAAACATTTTAATCGTCCCAAAGTTTATTAAAACTGCTTTACAATTTTTAAATCGACATGCTCAGCGAGTAGTAGAAAGGTTAGATACTTCCAAAATTTAATACCCAAGGAATCTGCAACCTTTTTAAAATTTCATGATTTCCTGGTTGCGAAAAATGCACATACAATACCTCTAATGTATTAAAGAAAGAAGCTGCTGGTGCAACTTTTGTACATGCGTCAACAACTTTCTGTTTATGTGCCCAAAAATAAATGTATATTGCCTTAGGATGTCCTTTTCTTATTAAACTTTATGTTTCCCAGACATTACTGTAGCCTCGTCATATGACTGAAAACTACTAGGCTATATATTGGGGCGCGCGTAAATGACGTTTATCATACCCTGCTTACAAATAATCTTTAATTGTGGGCGACTTTAAAATATAAAGTGCTTAAAATAAAATTGTTTTATTTTTTTTAAATATTATTGTAATGTTTATTGTCTTAGTACATAGCTTAGGGTAACCAAAGGGAGCCAAGAATCAAGAACCCTCCTGCCCCCCCACGCTACGCCGTTGGTCGTAGCACCAAAAAATCGTTGGTGCTTATACGAATGCAGGTACGATTAAATAAAGGGAAACTTTAAATTAGTTATAGCTATCTTAATTTGATTTGAACGAGCATTCTAAAATAATCACGCCTCTTTTTTTGATTGTTGATCTGGGTCCTGACTATGTAACAAAACTGTGTTAACTTTTTATTTTTTCAGATATAATATATTATCAGGTTGGGCCCCAATATCTTTTTATTTGCGATTATTTTACAATATAATTAAAAAAATATATAACATTTTTATCACATGTCTTTACACACACTGATAAAAATGATTAGTTAATTTACACAATCAATCATTGATTACCGTGTGGCCATACTAGATACTCTTAAATTACGTGCTGCGTGTAATTTTAAAAAACGCTTGTTAATTTACGTTACATAACACATTTATTTGTGTAGATTTACAATATTTAGTGTATTTTTACTTTGCATAAAATGTAATTTTATATAGATAAAACATAACTTTACATTTTGAAAAGTAAATGATTATGCCCCTTGCATTATAAAATTAGAAAAGTATTATATTTTTAAAGAAAAAATACAATATCTAATATGATTTTTGTCAGAGTTTACACAATTGTTGTAAAAAAATGATTGCTGAATAAAATGTCATATTTCTTATTAGTGTGAACTACCAAAACACTAAAGTGGTTCTATATGGATAGTTTGAACTACCAAACTACCAAAACATTAAAGTGGTTTTTAGGAGTCTTACAAATAAACGAAATTTACTTTGTTTCACAATTTGATAAAGAAGTTATTTAATTTTTTTGTTTTTTATCATAGATTTCAATCAAGTTGTTCATGCAAAAATTCATGTTTACTCTGATTTAAAATTAAAAAGATTTATTTAAAAAAAAATTGTATTCTGTGGCTTAGAACCTCTCGAATCTTGAGCGACGATAAACAACACAAACAAAATTGTGAGGAGAAAATTGCTTGGGACGGCACTCATCACTAATTATAAAATCATCAAGACAAGCCCAAACTTTAAGGCCTTAGCTTAAAATGAATATATACTAAGGAAAAGTTATGTCTTATATGAGCCCCTATGCAGCAGGGGCGGCGCTGACTCCACCACTCCTATTTTTTGGATCCGAGAATAGAGAATGATTGGGGGCCGCATTTACGAATTAACCACTTGACGGTCAATGCAAATTAAATGCAAGTCAGAAGATCGTTCGTATAAAATTTCACATGATCATATTTCCAGAATCAGCCCCGAGTAGTATTGACTTTCGTATTCTTATCGAGTCGAGCAATCAAGCACGTGCGCTTTCAAATGCTTAACGAATGTGTGACAGTTTTAGATCCGAAATTAGGAAAACAATAAAGGGAATAGTAATTTACCTAACAAGTGCGGAAAGTTATACTTTTCCGCACGCACCGGCGTTTACACTAATACCACGACAGCGGAGTTCGGGCAAGCCGTAAGTGCGGAAAATACTTTCCGCACGCGTTAGGTACAACTTTATTCCTACGAGCGTGCGGAACATCAAAATATGATGTAATTATTTTAGTTACACCTAGCAGACTAAAAATGAAAAAATAGTCAATAATACGAATTTTATGTTTTATTCAGAACTGAACTTTAACAAGCTTAAAAATTCATTTTTATGGTAGTTATTAATCACGGTAATATTGAAAGTACTACTGCTCATGTTGCTTAATGCCATCGTCGACTTCAAATCAGCGTGCTCAACAGCATGCGTGAAAAATTTTTTTTGGTCAACAGCGTGCGTGAAAATTTTTTTTTTGCTCAACGGCGTGCGTAAAAATATTTTTTCGCGCACGCCGTGCGGAAATTTTTTTTCACGCACGGCGTGCGGAAAAGTGGCACTGTCCACACGGAAATGAGTGCGAAAAAATCGTTTTTCCGAACGCCCGAAGGAAAAATCAATTTACCATAAAAATAGTTATTTTGAAAAAAAGAGATACCTTGTTATCATTGATCAAAGGAAAAATCCTTTACTCTTACTTACTTACTTTTCTTTTTAAATGCGTAATAAAAGACAACTATTGTTCAACTCCACAAGTGTTTTAGTTTGTTTTCTTGTTAAGATTAATTTTATACTATCTTATTAGTGGATACTACCAAAAAAAACACTAAAGAGATTCTTAGGCGCAAAAACTTCATTTGTCATACAATTAAACAAAACTTACTTTGTCAATTAATAGCGAGCTTTCCCTCAAAAAAGGTAATGGTAACCGTAGATCCGGATTTCGTACTTATGGTGTTCATCAGTACTGTGCTAGAAATTAGGCAGAAAGCTCGCTATTCATTGATTTTGTTATTTATTCACCCTCACTTAATCCCTTTATAAATTTAACAACTCCAGAGCTTAGAATATTTCTAAGGGTAATTATATCTGTCTCCGTAGACGATTAATTTTCCTTCAAATTAAAGGTACATCTGCCGATTCTGCAATTTGACAGGTTGTCTTTTACATTAATCCTGTGTCAGATTTCTTCATCATTATTTCATCTCCTAAATCATAGCACCGTACTGATGAGCACCACAAGCGCGAAACCCGGATTTACGGTTACCATTACGTTGTTTGAGGGAAAGCTCGCTATTGATTCATTTCATTATTTATTCACCGTCACTATATCCCTTTTTAAAATTGACTTTGTTTTACAATTTGATAATAATCAAGTTATTTAATTTTTCTCTTGTTTCTCATAAAACGTTGGTCACGCAAAATTTGTTTTTGTTTTTTGACTAGTTGTTTCTTTATACTTCATACTTCGTCAAGTATTTATATTTTATGCATTTTTTTTTGTCTTCAATGTTTAAACTCTTTTAACATATAACTTTTTAATTATTGTTTAAAACTTAGTCACTAGCGTAATCCAACTCCTCAAAGAGGGTTTACAAAGAAGGTTTACCTAATCAGTAACTAAAATTATTATTTTTGCTTTACTATATATTTTAGTTTAACTTTTTTTAATTATATTTAAGTTATATAGCTTTTTCAATAAGGATTATCTTGGAAAATAAAGGATGTTTATTACTTACTACTACTATTATCAATGGAAAATACTACTGTGAAAAACTTGTCGTAAATATGTTTAAAGAAAAGCATTTTGTAGTTTGGTTTTACTAAACAAATTCCTAAATAACCAAACCAAGCCCCTACAGGCAAATCAAAATGAATTCTTCCTATTCTGTTTATGAAAAAGCATCTTGTTTCATTTATGTCACCACACGATGGCTTCAAGCAGTAAGAGCTATATATCTAAAATACTTTTTTTTTATACCTTCATCAAAAACATGATTTTAGTAACTGTCTGCAGATAACTAAAGCATAGTTTTTTTGGTCACCGATGCAAAGAAAACTTTTTTTTTGATCACGGTTGCAAAAAAAGATTTTTGTCCGTTTTTTACCCAAAATTAAAGAGATATAGCGGAAAATAGTAATATTGAAAATATGTAATTATTCTTGCCTAAAAATTAAATCATTTCCGCCAGTTTTCACCAAGTATTTACTGTCAAAGAATAAAATGTCGCAACAATGAACGTCACTGGATAAAATAGCACCTCGCTATGGAAGCGATTGTTATTTCATTTACCATCGGCCTTGATTTATAGTGTAAAGAGTGTGTAGTATATTTCCTAACTAGTGCTGAAAGTACTACTTTTACGCACGCGATTGTAGTTGGCCGTTCGATGCGTATCGGAGTTCGGCCATGCAATTAAGAGCGGAAAAGACCCTTTTAGCACGTGTTAGGAACGCTATTTTTTCTACTAGCGTGAGGAAAACGTAAAAACAATATTTTAAGTTTTTTTTATTTTTTAATAAATAACACATTACTATAACGCTATACTTACTACTCGCTACTTATTATTAATATTAATGGTAAGCGTACAATTTGTCGGATTCTACAGATTAAGGTAAGGTACTAATTTTAGACATTTTCACTTTTCCGCACTAGTGCGGAAAAGTGCCACTTTCAGAACTAAAATGCGTGCGGAAAGTAGTGTTTTCCGCACGCTAGTAGGAAAAAGTATTTTTCTGCTTTTCTTGGATTCCTGATAAAGGTATTAAAAAAAATAGTGTTAGCGACTCGCGGCTAAACTGTGCTTTTTTTGCCTCGCGTTTTTAAATACCTCGCTGCGCTCGTTATTTAAACCAACGCTACTAAGAAAAAGCACTATTTTCACCACTAGTTTTCAAAACTACTATTTAGATGCTAACTAACCAATTATTTTATAGATAAAGAAGCAAACACTGCTTCTGTTAAAGTCACAAACGCTGAAAGTACCACTTTATCATTTGCTTGTTTTATTCCTTTCACGGAAAAAAATATAATTTTATACTTGATGAAAAAATTTCTTTGATTATAAATATAAATATTAGAATATTAATTTTTAAAACTCATTTGCGCTGTATCCACAAAAGCGTTTCCATCCCATAGACTTCAAAAAGTTTAATTGAATATGCAGTTTTCGCCCAAGTTTTCAAAGAACTGTAATTTTAACACGACTCAATAAATAATCCTACTCTAAAACTTTTAATAGCAAAACTGCAATGAAATTACTCTGTGCTTATATTCAGTGTAATTTAATAGGGGAGTTTTATTTATATGGAACTGAGTAAATTATTTACGAAAGATCTCGCGTGAATGCTCCGTTTATGTCAAATCTCGAAATATGGACCATCAGTGAAAGGAATTTATTAAAATGTGGCTTAAGAAACCGTTTGTTTTATACTTTCCTCAAAAAACGATTTTCCGCAAATAACCAAGAATGCTTATAATTTAGCAAAACGATAATAGTATGCATATTGCCACTAGATTGCGCTGACAGCGCCTTGTGTATCTTAGGTACAGAGGGCGCTGGCCTGCCCTACAGCCGGCCAATTGAAATTAGGTAGTAAATATCTTAAGTCATATTCATAGTCTTGCTATGAAGGGAACTGACCCAACTCAACCCATTCTGTACAATAAAAAACAAGCGCGGCAAAAGCCGTTACGAAAAGCTTGTCCGCTATTGGTCGAACATCTGACCCCTATAGCCAATGGCATTACATATTATTTGTCGGCTATAAGACCAT
This sequence comes from Oxystoma pomonae, assembly GCA_963921995.1. NCBI lineage: Eukaryota > Metazoa > Arthropoda > Insecta > Coleoptera > Brentidae > Oxystoma > Oxystoma pomonae. The sequence goes on from OY998165.1 coordinate 99,523,926, forward strand.
CCAGGGGCAATATATTAAACAGCTTTTCCTGTGCAGCTGTTCTCGGCTATATACTGTATCGCCATCTACCTATTTTACGTTTTTACGGTTTTGCCCTTGTAACGTTTTAGGTCAGTCGGTTATGATTTATTTTGATTTTGTGATGCTACAGTTTTGCGTATTTATTGTTTTTACGTAGTACCATTATAAACATGTACTTTATTATAACTTTCGTTTTTTGTAAGTGGCCTTTTGATAAATTATGCGCACCCATAACCAAACCATGACTTTTGCTTAACGATGCAAAAACAAATAGTACAGTTTAATATTTCGACGATGTTTTAAAATGATTTTTTCGTAAATACTTGGTGAAAACTGGCGGAAATGACTTAGTTTTTATGCAAGAATAATTAGATTTTTTAAATATTACTATTTTCTGCTATTTCTCTTTAATTTTGGGTAAAAAACGGACAGAAATCTTTTTATGAACCCGTGATGAAAAATAGTAGTTTTAAAAACTAGTGGCTAATATGGTGCTTTTTTTACAATAACGAGCACAGTGAGGTATTTATAAACGCGAGTAAAAAAAGCATAGTTTAGCCGCCAGTTCCTAACACTATTTTTTTATTACCCTTTTAAAAAAATCCAAGAAAAATAGGAAAATACTTCTAAAAATCTCGAATGAAGAGCACTTCTCGCAATCAAGGCGGCTGGTAAATTAAATAACAATGGTTTCCATATTGCGTTTTTACTCGGTGACGTTATGAAGTTAATCCTTGACCGTTTGATATTTTGATGATGTTTTTAAATGATTCTTGCGTAAATACTTGGTGAATATTTTTAGGCAAGAATAATTAGATTTTTTCAATATCACTATTTTCCACTATTTCTTTTTAATTTTACGTAAAAGCAGACAGAAATATTTTTTTGCCCCTGTGATAAAAAAAGGTGTTTTTGCATCGGAAACCAAAAAAGCCATGCTTTAGTTATATGCAGACAGTTACTAAAATCATGTTTTTGATGAAGGTATAAAAAAATGATTTTCCTGGTCTGAAGGGTTTAAGTGGAGGAAGTTTGACCATATGTTTGTTTATATGAGGAAGGCGAATAATTTGTAGGATATTCGTAAGGGTTACTATGACTCCTGCTCATAAGAAAAATTAGGTGGTCCTCGACACTAAAGAAAAAATGTATTATATATTTAAGAATAATCCTATAATAAAAAAATATCTCCAGACCTCCCTCCTCTACTACTACTACTACTAATACTTCGAACAAGTATTTGCTTATTTTTAAATTTAAAGAATTAATGTTTTTAAATTGGTACTTTATAAACTTAAATCAATTATACCACAAAATTATATTTAAGAATACTTAAACTATCAAAATAATCATAAGAAAATGTTAACTTAAAAAATACCTATTCTTTAATTTAATAGAATTTCTAGATCTTGCTCTTCAATTTCCTAATTATTATTCAAATAAAGCAGCATTAAATCTCATTAAATAATATCTCTCCCACAGGCTCTGGCGACAAATAAGTACTTATACGAAAACAATTTCCTATTAGATATGTAAAGCTTGTGTGAGTCCAAGGTGTCATTATATTAAGGATTAGGTCGTCGTAGCTTAATTTAGGTTGTTGGTATAAGAGTACAATATTTTAAAATCAAATATATGACTCCTTAGTTCAACGAACTATTTTTTTTTTTTAAGCAAAAATTGCTGTTATTTGGATCAAGTATAACAACTATTATGCCCAGGGGGCAATCTGGTCGAATAAAGGATACTATTTCTTTAACTTAAGTATTTTCTTTCACAATTGTTGATTTAAATGATTTCATTACTTTCACCCAAGTATTACTTGGATTTGCTTTATTTTAAGAAAAGCCTAAATATCGATCCAAAAAGTTGTGTATACTTGTTCCAACGACTTGGGTCAAAACCGTTCTCAACTAAAAAGTCAGTTAACTCATTTTCGTTTTAGTATCCTTTGGCCTATGATCTGACAGAAAACTGAACAGAAAATCCATGCTTTGCTTTTCAATTTGGTTAAAAAAATGGCAGCCACAATAGGCTAAAGGGCACTAAAGCGGTAGGAGTTAACAGGCTTTTTAGTTAAGTGCAGTGTTGCTTGGGATAACATGTATCCTCTTCATACCTGTATATCTTTTTTTCCATTCACGAAATACTTAGCAAAAATAAGATTTTTCTCACTTAGTACGTTTATACTCGCCTAAAACCGGTTATATATAAGGATAGTTTTAAATAAAATCGCTTTTTCTGAGTGCTTATACGTCCTTCAATAAATGTCGTTAATTATGTCAGTTAAAAAAAACACATAAGGGGTTAAAATTAAATCCAGAGTGACCAGGGCTTCAAGGCAAAGGTAAGTTACCTTACCTCAGCGTTAACTTTAGGAAAATATTGGCTTAAAACAGCAAAAAACTGGAATTTATAGCCCGTGTTAATTTAACTCTCTGGTAACCCGGTATTGAGAAAACGGGCCGAGATTGGAAGGAATGCGCTAAAGCATTTTTAATGGGTTTATTGCGACCATAAAATCGATTTCAAAGCGATAAAACGATTTCTTATATCGCTTTAATAGTGTAGGGCATATGTCGATAATTTCTGTCCTGTGGGATTTTTTATGAAGGAGTTTTGTGACTATGTGGGATCGATAGATCTTTAGTCACACAATCAAGTGTTACCGGGTGTTTTGTTCGCATCCGTGTAGAAGGGGTTGATATGACGACATCTTTCAAAATGGCGGCCAAAAATTATAAAAAATACAACTTTCGCAACCGGGGAATGATTATAATCAATTCCATATAATTAGAGGTAGAAAAGATAACAAGAATTGATGGCCATCTTGTCATTTTTACTTTTTTACGAAATTGGATAAAATAAAATGTAGTTATAGGTCGCCATTTTGATATATCAGCCGCCTTATTGAAACACGTCATAGCTGAACAAATTTTTTTTTACAAAATTATTGGACTTGACCTTCTTGTGTTTGTTGCCAAATTTGGTTCTCTTCGCTTGAATAGTTGATGAATAGCGCCCTTTAGTATGTTATTTTTGCAATTTGTTAATTTTACTGGGCTATTTTTCAAGATCATGAAGCTTCAAACTGCATCCAAATCTAAGTATCGAGTTTAGCGTACATGCCTAACGGTTTGAGGTACATTTGAAGTTGGTATGACAAAACGTCGAATTATTAAGATTTTTTGAAGAGAAAATGGCAAAAATCTGTTTTTTTTTTGCGATTTTCAAGGTCATTTAATGTCGGATGACCTTAAATGTATTTTTTTTTGGAATTCTTGTCCTCGAGTTATATAGAATCGAGTATAATCATGGCCTGGTTGCGAAAGTTGTATTTTTTATGATTTTTGGCCGCCATCTTGAAAGATGACGTCATATCAACCTTTTCTACACGGATGCGAACAAAACACCCGATAGCACTTGATTGTGTGACTAAAGAGCTATCATTCACACATAGTCACAAAACTCCTTCATTAAAAATACCACGGACTTACACATGCCCCTTCACTATAAAGTAAAATCGATTAGGTGCTGAAAACGCTTTTATTGGTGTTTATACGACAAAATTTTCAATTCGTTCTTACATAAAAGAGCTTTAGGAGACCCGTATAAACAAAGTAGTTGTCCGCAAATAACAAAACCATAACTTTTTTGGATACCGTTGCAAAAGAAAATTGTTAAGGAGCCAAATTTAACTGATTAACCACATTAAGGCCCGGTTGTCCAATCAAGGTTCAACTGCGGGTCCAAGTAAACTTGGTTCAAGGAGGAACCTGGTTCAGCTTTATTCTCCGATTTTTTAATCATAATTTGAACTGAGTTCAGTTGACTTAAGTTTAGCTGTCTTACTTTATTAAAAGAAATATTTTGTATAGAATACAACATAATCCTTCATATTTGTTTTATTTTGTATTTTTTAAAAGAGCGGTTGATTCTTTTAAGTTTTCAGTCTTTTCTTCGCTTCTAGCTAGATAAATGAAACTTGAATATAGTAAGCAGATTACCGAAAATTCTCTTCACACTACTCTGCTGGCTGTACTTTGGTATACGCTTATAAAAAATTGCCTGCAGCACAATACCTGAGTTTTAAAAGCACCATCTCTGTTGGTGTCAAAAGCACGAAGTTTTGAATAAGGCACAGGTTTTTGCAGCATTAACTTTTCACATATCCTGAGACATATACCGGGTGTCCCAAGGTGAGTAACCTACTAGAATATTTTGGAAACTATGCAATTGAAAGTTTTTAAACTTTCTATTCTAACATAAGTCCATGTAGACTATCTTTATAAAATACTTTCATATTTGCAGTGTTGCCATTTGCAGGACAATTTGTCAACAACTTTCTTATTTTAAATTGAACGCCCTTTATATTTTTGTATTTTTGGATTCTACAAAATATTTTAGGAACATTTTATGTTTAATGTCCTATACTTATGTTCAACTGTTTCTAAAATATTGACAGTTGAAAAATTGACATTAACAAATTATCGCGTCATTTAAAATAAACACACAGCGACCTTCATAGTTATCCTAACGTTGTGAGAGAGACTGCGTCATTTTTTTAATAACATTTTGTAAATTTAATATTTTAAAGATAGTCTGCAGGACTAGTTCATCGCGGAGCTAAATTGTTCCCACGCGTACCAATAAACGTCAAAAAGTGTCGAAAATTTTCACTATGTAAAAGGAAAGACAGAATTTGTGTGACTTTTCTGAAGAGTGACAGCCAAATATTCCATGGCTATCTACGGTTTTGTATGTTGAAAGTTTTAAAGGTTTGTTTACACAATAAAATAAGCTTAATAACATACATTTTTAAATAAGAAACAGGGTTTTCATAAAAACAGCGTACAAAAATTAAAACTGACATATTGTTTATTTACTAGCAGTGTATTAAGAAACTAAATTTTAAGGAAAATTAGCAAATAGTCCTGACAAAAAATCATCGAGTGTAAACTTGTGTCTAAAAATCGTGAGATTTTTTATAAGGGCGAGATTTTTTGACGGTGTTTGAAGAATCGCGACCATAGTACCACATGTTTTATTTAAATGCTGGGATCATTATAAGGTCGTAGGCACATTTTTATTTTTGTTTCTTTTTGCTATGTATATGAATATAAATTAAATTAATATTCCAATACTCCCACTCATAAGGTGGACTAAAATACTACAACTATTATATATATAATAATTTAGTAAGTGACTTAATAAAAATACATCTATATTTTAAGAAAACATTTGTTTAAGAAAAAAACACATCTAATTTAATTTTTAGATTTATTAAAAAAAAAACTTTTAATAACTATACCAATATGTTTTAATAATTATTTCGAAATATATAAAAGATTATATTTAATTGATATCTGTAAATACTTAAAACACCAAAGTCTTTCCTGTTTTTGTGTATTTTATTTAACCCTGGGTTCAAAATAGTATAAAACGATAGCTTGTGAAAAAACAAGGTGGGAATGTAAAAACCGTTTTGCTATATCCTTAACCGTTTCGATGTTACGGGCTGTCAAAGTTAAAAAATGTCAATTTTCACCTGTCAATATTTTAAGAACAGTTGTGTTTGTACCTAAAAAATTTTGTAGAATCCAAAAATGCAAGAATATACTGGGTGTTTAATTTAAAATAAAAAAGTTTTTGCCAAGTTTTCCTGCAAATGGCAACAGTGCAAATATGAGAGTATTTCATAAAGATAGTGTACATTGAATTATGTTAGAATACAAAGGGAAATCCATTGTATAGTTTTCAAAATATTCTAATATGTTACTCACCTTGGGACACCTGGTATATATATATGATAAATGAAAGGTTAAAGCCCGCTGGTTATGGTGCATAATCTATGAATTGCATTGAATTGTTGTTGAAAATGAAGAAGCAATAGAAAAATGCGACAGCTCGGCTTTTTTGTAAAAGAGTTTTACAGTAAAAAGCATTTGACGAACACCCTGTATATTTCCACTGGTCTAGAAAAACCTCCAATAGTCATTAAACAAGAAACTAAACATGAATTAACTCAACAACAAGTTTCAGAAAAGGTTACACAAAATTGACAAAGGGGCTTACTCAAGGGCTTACTGGATATGAATATGAACTGCTTTTGAACAACCATTGAACAACCGGGCCTTAGCAAGTTATGACGCGAAATTTGAAAACGGAGTAGGCCATGGCAAAACAAATTATTTTTTGTAGCGCCATAGCTGTCTTTGATTTATAGTATAAAAATGGTGACCTGTCAATGATTTTTTGTTGTAGTTTTTTAAAGGTTATTCCAGTTTTTTTCATTTTTTTCAATAAAGGTATTAAAAAAATAGTGAATACTTCTAGCGTTTTAGTCGCTTGTAAAAAAGCAACCATTTTAGTCACTACAAATTGCTATAAAAAAGGCTAATGATCATGTAGTTGGGACTATCCAAAAGGTAATAGTTTCGAATTCAAGATTTCTAACAAGCGGAAAAGTAAAGGACAGCGCCTGTGTTAGGCAGAATAACAAAGCAGAAGGCACTTGAAAAGTGAAGTAATCCTTAAGAAATTGAGGTTCGGTGCTCCCTCGATATAAGAGAAAGAATATATAGAATTTTATTTTTAAGGGAAACATTTTCTCTCCTTTTATAAACTTAATTTAGAAAATGTTTCTTGTTCCGCTGACTGGTTTGCATGCATAAAATTGTGTTTCTTTGCAATTTTTGTATTTATTTTTCTGATAGGTAATTCTGATTTAATAAAAAAGAATACTTTCGAATGAAAAAAACACAATTTTTTTCAAATTATTGCCTTTATTGTCGGTTGAGTAATGGCGGCGTTTTTAACGCCCAAAATTTCAAATTTTTCTAGCTATTGTCGTAGGATCGCCTTTTTCTAATCATTTTTTAAGCCTATAGATGGGTATTTTAGCATCTTGGTTTATTCTGTGGTCACCCTGTATCCCGGGCTCTTGCTCTCCGGGGGTGTTTTAGTAGTTTGTATAAGTATTAACCGATTGGCATGAGTTTAAAACATCATGTTTTGTCTAATTTTTTCAATAAAGCGCAAATAACTCCGGGACTATTCGAAGTGGTGAAGGTTGGCGTCTGTCAAAATAAGCCTCTTGCCGAGCCTCACATTTTGGTGTGATTAGGTTTTCGGACCGACGCTTGACAACGGAGTTATTGCCGATTAAGAGTTTTAGATTTGAAAAAAGTGAAATTTTTAAATATCTTTTAAAACAAAGTCTTTTTCAAAAATCCATTATAGCTACAAGTTGCGCATCCTTGTGACACGAATTTTGATATATCACATGTCTTGTTTTAGATCATAGTAAGGGAGCTAGGGCCTAGGCAATATTTTTTAGATTTCAATTCTCCAAATCTACTTTTTTGTTTTTGAACCGAATTGAGTGAAATTTGGTATACAGTAGGCTTAGGGGTACTAGAGACTATAAGTGCTTTTAGATTAGAACATTTACAAGTACTTTTGGATTTTTCATGGTTTGAAGTTTTACACAGTGCGGCTTTGACTGCGCTCCACCACGTGATTGGTCAGAAGGAAATTTGGGGGTCGACCCAAATTTTGGATACAGTCTTCGGGGTGAAAAGATTATAAATATGTTTGTGGTTCATTGGAAAATTATGAGCCGATGTCCTGCAGTTTTGATATCTTCAAACTAACTGGAACTTCAAGATTCTTCTAGCAGTAGTCTGGTGCAGCGATCTTAGCTGAGACTCCCGGTGCCATTTGGGACGTCACATTGGCCGCCATCCTGCCTTATCCAGCACGCTAGAATCTTCGACGCTCATCATCATCTGACGACGCATCCGCCGTCCATCCCTAGGAGCTTGCAGGGACAGCACAGATAACCGGCCCACGACGATTTATGGTTTCCGGTATCTGGTAGTATACGTAAAAAGGCTAAATTCCCCCTATTTACACAGGGCGAGAATTTTTCCTAGTGCCGTAATTAAACTTTTGTTCGGTTGTGAGAATCCGTCTCGAAACATCGGGAAAAGAATTCGAACTGAATCAAACCATAACTTTCTCCCCCACACACTTTAGTACACCCTTACAGCGCTCGGGGAAAACTATTCACGGTTGTATGATTTTTTACGAAGTGATCACGTACTCCAGTGGATTAATCTCCCAACCCTTTGAACTGTATCAAGGACCTTAGTTGTTTCGAACTAATTTGTGTTTTGCCTAGTGGCCTTTTATTCCGCAACTGTTTGCGAAGAACTGCTTTTTAGTAGTTTAGATTTAGTCGGGTGGAAGTCGCTTGGGCCATCTCCTTTTTTATGTGTATAGATGCCCCAAGTGCAAACACCTTGGCCATATTTTCAAGTCAATTCAAATCATCATTAATTCAGGCAGCAGCCACAGTAGTGTGTCACGTGCACTTTTCGAGTTTATTTGATTGAGGCGCCTGACTGAAGGTCGGCGGGAAGGTGGATACTTTTTTGGGACCTCTTAGCTTTTGGCCAGGGTGTTCCAAATTTTTAGATATGCATGCTCGGGGAGTAGAGACCCGGAGCATGGCCGCTCGTCGGCTATCTGCTGCCGAACGCATCATGAATACTTCCGATCGTGAGTCGATATCCGACTCAACTCCAACTAGGTCAAATTATTTGACAAATCATGACCTTTCGAGGAATATGCAAAAGGACGACATGGCATCCCTGGTGGGGAGTCGCGGTTGTGAGTCGGAGCCCTTGGTGGTTCACTTTGCCCCAAGGCCGACAATATCAAATGATCGTGTGAGAGTAGATTATCTCTCAGCTCCCGTTATTGAAACGTCTCCTCCATCTTCCTCGATGGTGCATACTGTTGTTCCTCCGGTCGATCCAATTAGCAGCCAAGTCATGGCTCTCACCGCACTAATTAATCATATCCATCCTATGGAACCGACTTTCCGAGGTACGTTTACTGGTATGACCCATGAGAATCCCCGCGAATTCCTGGAAAACCTCGAGGCTCACTGGGATAATGCCCATGTTGTGGAGAGCGAGGATAAGATCAGGAAATTCGGGGAATATCTTCGTGGGCATGCGCAGAATTGGGTATACCAATTTCGAAATTATAAATTAACTTATGATCAGTTGCGGGCAAAATTTTTGGAGCGCTATGACTCGGTGGATACGCAGGCAAGTCTGCGTGTGGATTTATATGGCACTCGCCAAAGTATGACCGAGGGAGCAGACATTTTTATCTTGCGCAAGTGCAATCAATTTGCACGAATTGAACCATATGCTACGGAAGGCATGAAAATCCAGATCATAAGATCACTTTTGAAAGCGGATTTACAATGCCACACTTTACTAAAAAATTATCTGACGGTGGATGAACTGGCGCTGGACTGCACCCGTCTAGAAAAGATTATGGGTGAGCACCAGCGCTTGTGGGCCACACAGACGATAAACAAATTACGGGAGTCTGATAGCGCTCGCCCGAGTACCGTGTCGCGACCGATCCAGGCTGCTCCTACTCAATCGCGTAACGCTGCTTCTCGTAATGTGTCAACGCCGCCAGTATCGCGTGCAAAACCCGGTCCTCGTTATCCTTGTAAATTTTGTAAAGGGGATCATTATAACATGGACTGTCCACGTAAACCATTCAACGGACCGGCTGTCCGAGCTCTTGAAGCCGCCCCTGTTCACGACACCGAGGCCTCCGCTTCGGCACCGGAGACTGGGTCGGAAAACTAAAGGCGGGCCGTCGTTCTAAACCTGCGGTGTCATCTGACGCCGGCCCGCTATCTTTAGGTAAAATCAACACCGAAAGACCCTTACCATGCATTCAAGTTAAGCTGGGCTCTCAAACGGTCCGAGCGTTGGTAGATACTGGAGCAGGAGTTAATTTCATTTCATCTCGTTTCGCCCCTAAACAGTTGACCCCAGGTTCATTCAAAATCAGTTTAGCTTGTCAGACTTCAACGGTACAGTCGAAGGGCAGCTGCCCTTTGACAATAATCCTGGACCAAGATACCGAATACTCAGCGGAGTTTTTGGTTGTCCCGGAATTATCGTATCCAATTATTTTGGGGATGCAGTTCATTCGGGATTTTGAAGTAATTATAGACGGTATCCGGGGATGTATTTATTTGGGAAAATCAGGCCGAAAGACCATCTATTGGCAACATCCCCCGAAAACCTCTTTGAAGAAAATTGAGCTCCCCAAAATTGAATCTAGCGCTCCTGCGGAGTTATCGACACTGATAAAAAGCTATTCTGATTTGTTTGAGACTGGGTTACAGCAACCAACTACGCGTACGACGCAGCATCAAATCAAGCTGACGTCTAGTCAAGTTGTTAATCAGCGGTGTTATCCCGTTAACCCTGCTAAGAAAAGGATCATGTATGATCAAATCGCTGAAATGTTGGAGGTGGGGGTTATTGAGCCCTCCAACAGCGCATACGCTTCACCCCCAGTTTTGGTAGAACGCCCCGGGAAAAAACCGCGCTTTTGTGTAGATTTTCGTAAGTTAAATGCTCTTACAAAGGACCAAAGCGCCTTGCTCCCGCGTATCCAGGATGCCCTAAAGGACTTGGGAACGGCTAAGTTTTTCTCCGTTTTAGATCTAAAAGCCGGATATTGGCAAATTCCCATGCATCCCGATAGTAAATCCTATACAGCTTTTAGTACCCCTGACGGTGCTACCTACCATTTTAACGTCATGCCTTTTGGTCTAAAAGGCGCCCCAGGAACCTTCCAAACCCTAATGACTACAGAAGTACTCACGGGTTACTTACACAAGTTCGTACAAGTGTATCTTGACGACATAATCGTATATTCCGCCTCCTGGCAGGAACATTTAACCCATCTTTCTCTGGTCATGGAACGTTTGCGTATTCATAACTTAAAAATCTCGGCAGAAAAGTGCCAGTTGGGAGTTACATCTCTGGACTATTTGGGTCACCGTATTGAAGGTTCCTCTACCGTGCCCCAACAAAAACATCTCGATCAAATAAAAGATTTTCCCAAACCCAAAAGCAAACGTCAACTTCAGAGCTTTTTGGGAACGTGCAACTTGCTGCGCGAGTATATCCCTAACTTTTCCGCTCTTACAGCGCCCCTTACAACTTTGTTTCAAAAGAATGTACCATTTAGTTGGCGCGAGGAGCAAGAGACCGCTTTAAAAAAACTTAAAGAGACCCTGGCTAAACCCATCCCCTTGAGTCGCCCTAATTTTTCAAAGAACTTTGTTCTACAAACAGATGCGTCCGGGACTGGCATGGCCGCGGTACTTTTTCAAGAGGGAGAAAACGGGGAAAAGTTTGTTATTTCACACGCGAGCGCGAAGTTTTGCAAAGGCACTCAAAAGCTGCACATTAACGAGCAGGAATGTTTTGCAGTTATTTGGGCGTTAAAAAATTTCCGTGGCTACTTGGAGGATAAACCATTTACCTTACGTACTGATAGCCGGGCACTGACTTGGCTCAGTAAATTTAAAGATAGTAAATCTAAATTGACACGGTGGGCTCTCTTGTTACAGGAGTTTGCCTTCAGCATTGAACATGTTCCCGGTAAAGAAAACCATCTTCCCGATTTTCTAAGTCGAAATCCCACTGAGGGGATCGTGCCCGACGACACGAATCTCGATCGGCTATTTCCCCCTGAAGAGAGTGACGTTAAAAAAGAAAATACGGTCGGTTTAATTCCCGTCAACTTGCTCACCGTTTCTGACATGCATGGAAAATTGATACGAGCTCATCGCACGCTCAATCATTTTCAAACAAAAATTCGTCTATGGCGTGCTTTACAGGACCGAGAGCCTACGTCGGCCGCTCAGCGGGAGCTAAAAAATAAATTCATCTTCGTCGACGACCTACTCTGGCGTCGCAGTCCGCATGGCGATCGATTGGTAGTTCCCCGAACCATGGCCGATCAGGTTATTTATGCTTTCCATGATCTGGTGGAAGCCGCTCATCCCGGGACCGACGAAACGCAGCGGTTGATATCCGAACGATATTACTGGCCCCGGATGAACGCCGGTATCGCAAACTACATCAGCAATTGTATAATTTGTTCAATTGCCAAGACGCAACAAAAACAAGCGCGAGCGCCACTTCACGCGCGAACGCCAACTAAACCTTGGGAGATGGTTTCTATAGATGTGTTAGGACCCTATCCCGAGTCGGCTCGCAACAAAAATCGGTACATTCTTTGCGTAACCGATGTTTTCTCTAAATGGACAGAGGCTAAAGCCTATAAAGAAATACATGCGGAGGATATGGTGTCATTCTTGCGCGACGATATCATCGGTCGGTATGGTGCTATAAATTCTCTAGTTTCGGATAACGCTATGATCAATTGAGCTAACAAACTAGAACGGTTTTGTAGAGAACAACGCATAAGCCAATTCTATTCGGCGGTGTATCATCAACAAGCAAATCCGGTTGAACGTCGTGTGCAAGAGCTTAAGAAAACTCTTCGTATTCTTTTACATGGGCGCAGCACTAAATTATGGGATGTTTACTTGGGTCGAGCCCTGCAAGTGCTTCGTGCGCGAGCAAGCAGAGCTACCAGTATGTCACCCGCTAAACTTATCCTAGGTCGCGAATTGGTACGTCCCGGCGATTGGAATGCTCACGTTCCTGTTCCGCAGCCTGCCAATCGTCGGCAGCGAAGGCAACTAATTCAAACCGCCTTACAACGTACTTTACAATTCCAACAATCTTACGCCCGGCCTGAGCAGCCGCCGCCGGTGCGTTTTAACGTCGGTGATCAGGTTAATGTTCGTAACCGAAACGCATCTGCCTTTGAGTTTCCCTGGACCGGTCCTTGTACTATCGAGGAAGTTACCGGTGACAATACGTACAATGTATTGTTAAACGGCAAATGGTGGAACTTTCATGTTAACGACATTCGCCCCGTTCGCGGCGGGAACCAGGTGCACTTTGATACCGATCCCGAATCGGATTCGGAGTCGGACAATAGTGGGTTTGAGTTTCCCATGGATTCTGACACCGAGTCGGGATCCGAGAGTGAAGCCGAGGTTCCCGTCAGACCGGATTTCGGACCCGTGCAGGTTTCAGAACCCGAGAGGGAATCTGGTCAGGACACTGAGTCCAGTGCTCCCGCCTCCGGGGATGTGATAGTCACCAGGACATTTACCAATTCTAAATATCAGTACGATCCTACCCGACATATCCCTCCGCGGTATCCTCCTCAGGGAATATCTCGTGGTTCACGGGCACCCATTGTTGAGTTTGTTGACTAAAATGTGTGCTTAAAGGGGGGGGGTGTCGTAGGATCGCCTTTTTCTAATCATTTTTTAAGCCTATAGATGGGTATTTTAGCATCTTGGTTTATTCTGTGGTCACCCTGTATCCCGGGCTCTTGCTCTCCGGGGGTGTTTTAGTAGTTTGTATAAGTATTAACCGATTGGCATGAGTTTAAAACATCATGTTTTGTCTAATTTTTTCAATAAAGCGCAAATAACTCCGGGACTATTCGAAGTGGTGAAGGTTGGCGTCTGTCAAAATAAGCGTCTTGCCGAGCCTCACATTTTGGTGTGATTAGGTTTTCGGACCGACGCTTGACAACGGAGTTATTGCCGATTAAGAGTTTTAGATTTGAAAAAAGTGAAATTTTTAAATATCTTTTAAAACAAAGTCTTTTTCAAAAATCCATTATAGCCACAAGTTGCGCATCCTTGTGACACGAATTTTGATATATCACATGTCTTGTTTTAGATCATAGTAAGGGAGCTAGGGCCTAGGCAATATTTTTTAGATTTCAATTCTCCAAAACTACTTTTTTGTTTTTGAACCGAATTGAGTGAAATTTGGTATACAGTAGGCTTAGGGGTACTAGAGACTATAAGTGCTTTTAGATTAGAACATTTACAAGTACTTTTGGATTTTTCATGGTTTGAAGTTTTACACAGTGCGGCTTTGACTGCGCTCCACCACGTGATTGGTCAGAAGGAAATTTGGGGGTCGACCCAAATTTTGGATACAGTCTTCGGAGTGAAAAGATTATAAATATGTTTGTGGTTCATTGGAAAATTATGAGCCGATGTCCTGCAGTTTTGATATCTTCAAACTAACTGGAACTTCAAGATTCTTCTAGCAGTAGTCTGGTGCAGCGATCTTAGCTGAGACTCCCGGTGCCATTTGGGACGTCACATTGACCGCCATCCTGCCTTATCCAGCACGCTAGAATCTTCGACGCTCATCATCATCTGACGACGCATTCGCCGTCCATCCCTAGCAGCTTGCAGGGACAGCACAGATAACCGGCCCACGACGATTTATGGTTTCCGGTATCTGGTAGTATACGTAAAAAGGCTAAATTCCCCCTATTTACACAGGGCGAGAATTTTTCCTAGTGCCGTAATTAAACTTTTGTTCGGTTGTGAGAATCCGTCTCGAAACATCGGGGTAAGAATTCGAACTGAATCAAACCATAACTTTCTCCCCCACACACTTTAGTACACCCTTACAGCGCTCGGGGAAAACTATTCACGGTTGTATGATTTTCTACGAAGTGATCACGTACTCCAGTGGATTAATCTCCCAACCCTTTGAACTGTATCAAGGACCTTAGTTGTTTCGAACTAATTTGTGTTTTGCCTAGTGGCCTTTTATTCCGCAACTGTTTGCGAAGAACTGCTTTTTAGTAGTTTAGATTTAGTCGGGTGGAAGTCGCTTGGGCCATCTCCTTTTTTATGTGTATAGATGCCCCAAGTGCAAACACCTTGGCGATATTTTCAAGTCAATTCAAATCATCATTAATTCAGGCAGCAGCCACAGTAGTGTGTCACGTGCACTTTTCGAGTTTATTTGATTGAGGCGCCTGACTGAAGGTCGGCGGGAAGGTGGATACTTTTTTGGGACCTCTTAGCTTTTGGCCAGGGTGTTCCAAATTTTTAGATATGCATGCTCGGGGAGTAGAGACCCGGAGCATGGCCGCTCGTCGGCTATCTGCTGCCGAACGCATCATGAATACTTCCGATCGTGAGTCGATATCCGACTCAACTCCAACTAGGTCAAATTATTTGACAAATCATGACCTTTCGAGGAATATGCAAAAGGACGACACTATTTCCCTCAGAAAATATTGACCAAAAAAATCGATGCGGCTGGCAAATTTGGACCAATAAGAAATAAATTACAGCGATAATTTGCACTAGTGCTAATTATCGCCTTTCATAAAAAGACGATTTTAAAACATATTTTGCCTATTAATCTCAGGTAAAATATTGTTTATGGTGACTGAACAAAACAGACAATGAAACGCAAAGATTAGGAACATAAAACATAATAACAAATAATACAATATTTTCTTCAGGATCTTCGGCAGAATATTCCTCGTGTTTTGCAAATTATGATAATTTTTACTTTAAACCTCGAGCGCATTCGTGCACTCGTGCTTCAGAGAAAAATTATTGACAATTTTCTCTGAACTCGGGATATTACCTATGAAAATTTTAGTCATGCTTAGCTACGAGATACAACCTTAGGATAATTAAAAATACCTGGTTACTTTTTACCTCAAAAAGTGTCATTTTAAGTCACCTTTAATTAAACAAAACTCGACAGCTCGTTGTTGAAAAATAGTCTATAGACAGTCTCATTGAAACGAAACATACAGAATTAGGTCTAAAAAGGTGTTGTGGAAAAACCACATTTAACTAAAAAGAAAACCAACAAAACCTGTAACTTAAACCCATTTTTTTCTTCCACAAATGAAATTCTCTTTTACATCATTTCTTTCCAACACAGTCAAAGAAAACTCGCACTGAATGGCTTGATTTATACGACCCTCTTTTCATTAAATCGGAAAATTTAAGACAAAGATTATAACTAAATACAGAAGGATCACTCGAATGAGTTAGAAACAGTGGTTTCGGATAGACATCTGAAACCCAACTATGCTAGTGGCAACTGATTTGAAGCAAACAATACTAAGAGAATACTCTCTTCATCTTTAAAATTTAATTAAATCATTTTACCCCCATTATTTTAAGGTAGGTCCACCAAAATCTAGGTGAACATTTTCTTACACTGAGAAAACAAATGGTAGCCATAGCCCAACCTATGGGTTAAATCAGCCCAGGGCCGCGGGTAAAATAGTGGACAGCCCACAGCTTGAATTACTCCAACTATTTTTTTTAATTGTCGCAACCCACATATTATTGGGTTACAGCAACCTACTATGACGAATATCACTAGCGATAGTTGGGACAGTCCTACCTGCTGGGCTGAAACAGCCTGAAGTTGGAGCTGGAATGAAGACCTTATTTTTGGTGCCCCGTCAATTGGGTTGGTAAAACCCAGTTGGGTGGGCTGTAACAGCGCAAGTTTGGTGTTGGAATGGTACCCTGTCGATTATGACGGTCCAGCCTAGTTAGCTGGGCTGTAACAGCACGAGTTTGGGGCTGGAATGAAGAGTTTATTTTTTTGGTACCCCACCAATTGGTTTGGTCCAGCCCAGTTAGGTGACCTGGAACAGCACAAGTTTGGGGCTGGAATAAAGAGTTTTTTTTTGACGCCCCGTCGACTAATTTTTTTCTCATAAAGTTTGCTGCGTATCTAGGTTTCGAGAGGTCTGATGCAATAAAAGTCTTAAAATTTCAATTTATGAAAGCAATTACAAATAAACCTTTTAATAAATTGATTTAAAATTACCAAAAATGGATAAACAGTATATTATTCGTATGTGTGTAATTCTCCTTAAAAAATCATTTTAAATGACACCCAACATCATAGGGTATCTTATTTAGTTTGTGATATAATCGCTTTCAAAAATTAAAATTTTAATATCTCAAAAACTAGACAAGATAAAAAAAATTATTAGGAACAGACTTTCCCACAGTGTTATAACGTGCTACAAAATCTACATTTGTAATAATTTTGGCGAAAAACTTTGCCATAAAGGCAATTTTCGCGATCTTATCGCCCGACGACGGCGCAAACGAAGGTTTCTCGTCAAACGACCGGTACCCGGAACAGAACAAACCCGGTGCGGGCAAAGAGATGTGCACCTTTCGAGTGCTAAACGATTAATGAACTGAACAGGGCCAAATTTAAGCAATAAATCTGATAAAACCGTATAGTTGGGCTGGAACAATCCTTAATAGAGGTTTAAGCAGCCCCGCAAAGTAGCTAAAACAATTCACGTTTGGTTTGTAACTAAGAGTTTTTACCTCCGATGGGTTTGCCACAGTCCACAAAATGTTTACCCATGGTTAATGTTTGCCACAACTCAATAACTGGTTTGCGGCAGCTATGTAATTTAGTAAAACCAAGATGGTTGGTCTAGGCCAGCATTTTAGTTTAAAAAAAACAAATTTCGCCCAATTTTGTGGGCTCCCTTAGCCAGAACTTTCCAGATAAAAAAAAGTCTTGAAGTAATTCAATGAAATAGCTGGAATAACCCACAAAAATGAGTTTTTCCAGCCCCAAACGTCTAGTCCACGACTTTTAGCTGGCCTCATTTTCTCGGTGGAGCTATCATATTATTTTATCATAGTGAATAGACAGCTACGGTCAATATGGGCAGTACAAGAGGCTAGATGTAGATGGCATTCTATACTGAAAGGAAAGAATGCAAAGGCAATTTTCAGCCTGGAATGATTATTAATTGGTAGTTACTAATGCATTTCCGCGATTTTGGGTCTAACCAAAGTAGGGAAAATTGTGACGTAACCGATCAGCTGATTTTCTTTTGGTATTTACCACTTTTATGTATAGCCTTTTGAGGTTATGATTTTTATTTTGTGGTGAATTTTGTTAGGTTTAGGAAATGAAAGAAAAATACCAAGGATCAGGAATGTTCGACAAGGTCAACGAACTCGAAAAAGCAAGTCTTCTGCTTCATGGTATGTTTTGACTTCTTTAGTACTCTTATGGGCAAAAAACTATTGGATAGGGCCAACCCCCTAAATTATTGACTTAAGAGAATGATTCTCTTGACTCTTGACATTTAGGAGAAGAAAACAGTATCTTTTTCCAAGACTACTAGTTAAATTCACAAGTTACCTGTTTTTCTTTGTTCAAGATATGATTTATTGAGTAAAGAAATCAGTTTCTTGGGTAAAGAAACCAGTTTCTTGGGTATAAAGAAACCAGATTGTTAGCTGAAGAAACCAGTTTCTTCGGTGAAGAATCAAGTTTCTTAAGTGAAGAAATCAGTTTCTTGGATAAAAGAATTTGAAGCTCTTGGATCAAAAGCATATTTTTAAAAAAAAAACAGAAATTTAATATAAAAATAATCTATTTTTGTATCACATGAAATTTTCGCAATATAAGAATAGTTTGCGGCTTCCACATCTTTTTGGAGCGTCCTGTGAATTGTCTCCACATTTGGCAAACGATGCAACTTTCAGTGGGCCCTGGCGATATTATGTTGTCAATTTTTTCCATCCGTGTTTGCTATCTTTGAATCTGAAACAATTAAGGTATTTTTAAATGTTACGACGAAAAGTTATATATTATATAGGTCATTCAATAACTCACTCCTTGGTGCCATTTTGGTGAAAGAGAGGGTTTTACCAAGGGATGTTTTTCCTCCTTATCTAATACACCATTTTGTACCTTTAATAATATGGCTTGCTTTAGGTACCCATGAGTTAGGTAAACCAAGCTTATAACCTACCTCAGTAACCCCATGCACACCCCACAAACAACCTGTCATAAACTGATGAAGTCAAATGCATTAAATTGGCGCCCAAATGCCTCAAGACTTTTTTCAAGAACCTGGTCATTCATATATTTTAAATAGGATTTTGTTACACGTACCCAGTTCTTCTCATGCGATTTTGTGATAATAAAATAAAAAAATTTGCTAAACACTACCTGTCGTTAGCAGGTAATTAGATTTGCACTAATTATAAAGGCAGGTCCCAACTTTTTAAATTGATAATTCATATATTTAGTGCTTAATGTTATACCTCTGATGTGTTTTCCTTGCAATAAAGACAGAGGTGCAAAATTAAGCAATAAATTTATGAATTATTAATACCAAAAGTTGGGTACACCTCCGCTAAAATTACAACACCTTTCCACTTACCTGTAAAATTGCTGCTCAGATGAGAAAGCCCAAATTTCCATCACAAAAACATCGATTTTTTAACCGCAACAGACCTATCGACTACCAAATCACGTTGAGTCGCCCTGTCTGCGTTGCAGAAGCACGCGCCTGTTGCTGCTGCCGAGTGCGATACATTAGGGCCGAGACCTACCGAAACAGCAAGCCTGCAGCCCGTTGTCAAACTAGCGCCTCTGACGGTGTGACTAAATTTTTAGTCATCTCGAACCCTTTTTTTTTATATTAATTTTTGAAAAATATGCAAGAACTGCTTGGATCCGTTTGATATTTTTCTATTAGTTTTGTAATACAATTTAGTTCCGTTACCTTCTCTTTAAGGAATGGTTTCTTGTCTTGGATTTCGAACAAGCTCACCAAAATATGTTTTTGAAAAATAAAATAGAACGTCGATGCCCTGGAGCTTCAAAACGCGGGAAACAAGGAGTTGTTGCGCATGCGCTTTTTATGTAAAAGAAAAACAAAAAATCGGTATGGTGAAGTTGCACAACGCGAGAAGTTGCGGAAAATCGGATATTGTTTATATCACTTAAGTCTTGACTATGTATTAGGTAAGTATCCAAGTCATGAACCACTTAGCAAAATTTAATTTCTTTAGTTCTTAAGGTTAGACCCAAGTTTTTACCTATAGAAAAAAGTTCTTTTTTTCAACAAGCGCGTAAATTTCTTAGCACAAGAAAAATTTTCTTATAACCATCCCGATTAGCATTTGGACGTCGTTTCGACGTTGGCGTAGACAACATGACGTTGGGAAGCTACGTCAGATTAACCGCGCACCGACTCAAATTTATACCAAAATAGAGAATATAAATCTAGGTTGTACCGCCGTCCCCATACGTGGTTTTCATAGAGGGAATACAGAAATTTGTATTACATCGTCGTGCATTCGTCGTGCTTAGTGCAAATAGCTTAACGCCTGGATGACAAACTTAGTCAATATTTTTGTCCAAATTTAGGAAACCCTTACGCTTTGATTCGAAATAATAACCAAAGATGCCGTCAGTGTTTTATATCAAAATTATTACATACCCCATGAGAACATTAAGACTTGTAACTTATGCGAGCTTGAAAACCAGGCTGAACACCAAAAATTACCAACGCACTTTACTGACACATATGACCAATGCAGGGCAATACACGATCGCTACGAATATCCTCACTTTTTCAATAAAAAATAATATAGTATTGAAAAAAAAACTTGACCATTCTTTGTAAAATATGCCTAAATGATGTATTTAGACATATCAATAATATTTTATTGCAAAGTTCATGAGATTTTACGATATTTTACACAAAAATACAAAATTTCCGATCGGCTTTATTATTTATCCACAACTACCGCAAGGGAAAGATGGCTAATTCAGAGAATTCCAATGAACTTGCCCGATTTCTACTGAAATTTTAAGTCTGACTGGTCCTGACCTCTAGTGAATTTTTGTTTACTTAATCGGTCGCTCATTGTGGCAAAACATTGGTTTCATCTACAGTGACGCCACTGCAAGATCCTAGAGGTCGCCAGCCATGTAAGTTTGACTCGATCTGATGGGTCTGACCTCCGGTGGTATTTGGTTAACTTAATCTAATTAGGGAACTTTGCTTTCAAAAAAGATTCCTCCACTACGTCTGTCCGACATCGGAACAAGACCTAGAAAGGTGGCAGCAATGAGTTTTAACGGAATGCCAAAAATTCTATCCTGCAAAATTTTGTGACAATTTTTGCGCCTTTTCCAACTGTCTTTCATTTTTTCTTCCGTTTTATGTTTTGCAACCACGTTTATATAAGACGCTACGTGATCAACATAAGTGATACACAACACACAACGGTTTGTCGTAAACTACTTTAAGGCATTGTTAAGGTAAGTTTAGAGTTGAGCTTTCTACCCCCACTGACTGTATAAACGTGATTTTTCTACGAGCAATTTGATTCTTTTCTTGTAGAACGTGGTAGAATATTTGAATTGATTTTCCTTTGGCGTTATTAGTTTATAACATAAAAATGTACCGCATTCACGAAAATACAAAAAGGAAGTCTAATTCTCACTAGTTTGGGTTGGATTCCAAACTCTAACGTTAAAAAACCGTCAGGTGTAGGTCAAATCTCATCACCACATACATTGGGTACATTTGTGGCATCCCGGACGTTCGACAGACGTCGTAGTTTTTACTGATTGCAACGTTGGCAGCACAGACGTTGGACCGTCGTCGGAAAACTTTACTAACACAAGTACTACAAGGTCAGACGTCGGGCTAACGCCTTACTCTGTACTAAATGCCAACGTTCTCCTTAACGACGTCAAAGTGTTGTCGGGAATCTGCACTAGACTACACACAACGGCTCCAAACGTTATCTCGACTACTTACGTCCGTCCATACAAGCTAAGACGTCGTAACAACGAAAGATAAAGTATAATATTTTATAAGCCCTCTGACGTTAGATGCCGTACAAAACTAGTCGGAAGCCGGAAAAATGCTATTTGGGATAAACTTCATTGCAATATAATTTTTTGCTCTTGATCCGAGAATCCTTTTTTTCAGTGCAGTATGTACAAAGAGAAATCATTCCATGCTGAAAATCACCTCAAGAGGAGAACGAAGTGGTGATAATGGGGAAATAAGGAAAGGCACGGCGCATCAGGTGATGCGAGATTTGACAAGAATAGTCAATAATCTTACCTCAAAAAATGAAGTCAAATATCTGTTTTTTTTATTATCTGGTTTAAAGGCGTTCCTCACTTTATTTCGTCGGTTGGTCATGCCTTTTGGAGGCATTTTAAAAGCAGTTTAAATTTATTGCCCGATAATCAATTTTAACAAGCACCAATTTACGGTCGCAGCTCACCCTGTGCACTAAATTGTGCTGTTCAATCTACCAAGCGCTAGCCGGAAATGATAGTATATTATACAATAATTATTAAAGAAGGTTATGACAGGTGAGGATAAAGTTTGTGACAGCAGGTTTTTTTTTAATTTATCTGTATGGATTAAATTAAACTTTCAGATATTTTTCATTTTATTTAAAACTTCCTAGATATCCTATGATTTCCTTCGCATATTTAAAATCATAACTTTCTGCTTCTTCCTCAGGCCCCTTCCTCTTTTACCCACTCCTTTCTTACTTGTCCCTCCCTCAACCCCCACAAACCTATCCAGTCGATTTTTTTTCTGATTTTTTACTTTAAATGATCTCAACTTTGGTTTCAATGAACCGATTTTGATGGAATAAAGCACAGAAATCTAGAAACAAAGAAACAGAGAGACAAACAGACAAAAATTATAAAAATGGCATTTTGGTTTTTTTTTATGATTAAAGACCCACACCGAAAAAATTAATAAAATATGTTTAATGTTTAGAAATGGTCTATCAAGAGATTTATTATATGTATAGATTTAGTGGGTACAGGGTTGTCCAAAAATAGTCTTTTACAAAACTTTCAGTAAACTATATAATTATATATGAAAAAAACTTTCTGCTTCTTCCTCAGGCCCCTTCCTCTTTTACCCACTCCTTTCTTACTTGTCCCTCCCTCAACCCCCACAAACCTATCCAGTCGATTTTTTTTCTGATTTTTTACTTTAAATGATCTCAACTTTGGTTTCAATGAACCGATTTTGATGGAATAAAGCACAGAAATCTAGAAACAAAGAAACAGAGAGACAAACAGACAAAAATTATAAAAATGGCATTTTGGTTTTTTTTATGATTAAAGACCCACACCGAAAAAATTAATAAAATATGTTTAATGTTTAGAAATGGTCTATCAAGAGATTTATTATATGTATAGATTTAGTGGGTACAGGGTTGTCCAAAAATAGTCTTTTACAAAACTTTCAGTAAACTATATAATTATATATGAAAAAAACTTTCTGCTTCTTCCTCAGGCCCCTTCCTCTTTTACCCACTCCTTTCTTACTTGTCTCTCCCTCAACCCCCTCAACCCCCACAAACCTATCCAGTCGATTTTTTTTCTGATTTTTTACTTTAAATGATCTCAACTTTGGTTTCAATGAACCGATTTTGATGGAATAAAGCACAGAAATCTAGAAACAAAGAAACAGAGAGACAAACAGACAAAAATTATAAAAATGGCATTTTGGTTTTTTTTTATGATTAAAGACCCACACCGAAAAAATTAATAAAATATGTTTAATGTTTAGAAATGGTCTATCAAGAGATTTATTATATGTATAGATTTAGTGGGTACAGGGTCGTCCAAAAATAGTCTTTTACAAAACTTTCAGTAAACTATATAATTATATATGAAAAAAGTCGTCAAATTTTGACATCAAGTGTCGTATCTTAAATATAGGGTGGGCCACAAAATTTTGCACTTTTTGGATTGGCTATAACTTTTGACATGATTACTCGATTTTGAAATATATTGGCTTTTTGAAAAGATAAAACGTTAGAGTTTTTCAATTCAGTTAAAGATTTACAACTTTCAAAAAATTCAAGATGACGGACAGTTTTAGAAAATTTATGTGCGACACTGAACAAACTCTAAAGCTTTCACTACAAACGCTCATTATTTCTCTGTATATTGAGGTATCATTTAATTAAATCAGTTGGGAAATAAAAAAGTTATAAGTTTTTAGACTACGAGTATTTTGGCTTCGCATTGAAAAAAAAAACACAAAATTACATACATTTTGCATTTGATATAATTATTTAATTAAGAAAAATACTAAGAATCTAAATACCCATTACTTTTTTATTTCTTATCCGATTTAATTAGGCGATACCTCGATATACGAAGAAAAAAGGGAGGTTTGGGAATACTCATTTTTATTTTGTTCAGTGTCTTACTTAAAAAAAATAAGTCGTATAAAAGCTAACCCATTTTAAAACTATCCGGCATCCTGATTTTTTTTTAATGTCAAATTTTGAACAAACAGACGTAACTCTCATGTTTTCTCTCTTGAAACAATATTGTTTTTATTTAACTAATCAGGCCAAAAGTTACAGCAAATTAAAAAAATATGTAATTTTATGATTTTTTCCAATGTGAAGCCCAGACACTCATAATCTAGAAGCTTATAACTTTTTCATTTCTTAACCGATTTAGGTAAGTAATACGTCAATATACACATAAACAACGAGCATTTGTAGTAAAAGCTTTAAAGTTTGTTCATAATTTTTTTTCAGGGTAGGTGAAAATTACACAGCAATGATGACCCTTAAAATAATTTAGTTAAATACCTGTGAAATGATTTTTAGTTTAAATTAATTGTGATGAAATAGTGAAAGTATTAAGTCTTACTTCTATAAAAAGCAGGTAAAAATACTTTGATGTAAGATTCTTTAAAAAATTATTAAATAACTTTATTGACGATCCTCAACTCCTTGCAATGGCTAGCATTCATATTCCTCCAATTAACAGTAGAAAAAGAGATATTTTTAACATTAAATTTCATAAGATAGATTATGGTATAAATTCACCATTAACTACGATGTCTAAGCTTTCCAATGATGTGATCATAAAGTAAGTAACTATTACTTTATGATGTGATAAAACAAAGTGACATTGATATATTCCATGATTCCTACAACACATTTAGTGGTAATGTCAAAAAGTATTATATGTTTAGTTAATCTGGATTCTAAATGTGTGTACCTGTTCTATGTAAGTTATTTTATATTTTATTTTTGTGATTTTAATTTAATTTTTTGTTAAAAGTGAATTTAATATTAATAAAATGTAGTCAAACTCTTATGTGTGACCATTTAATTTTTCTTATATATTTTATTTTAGGTGACTTTTATTTGTTAATGTCTTTTTTTTTAATGATTGTTCTATTGTTCATAAAATTATTCTTGTAAATACTAAAAGCGTAAATAAAATTTGTAATTTTTTATTTGAATTTTGAATTTTTAGATGTCTTTAAATACACTTATAGTAGGACACGATTTTTTTTGTAAATTTAAAGACTCTAAAGAACTTTGATTGAAAGAAATTAATACCACCTTATGTCTCACACATTTCAAGCTTTAAAAAAATTACTATTTTTGCTGTTTTTTTATATAAAAATGACAAAATAAATAGCATATGCCCGACACCACTCACGATGACAGACAGATGATATAACAGAAGATTTTATTAAACAATTGCCTTAAATTACTTTCGTCTTTCTCTAAAATACTTTTTTATAGCCTGCTTTCTCCCTACAACAAACTTAAATATTTTTGCACATATCTCTCTATCTACCTCTAAAATTTTGCCATCTCTCTCTAAATATTTTAAATTTTAATAGAGCAAAAATGTTTTTGGCAGTAATTTTTTTGAACGCTAAAAAAACAGTGAATACTTATTTGAATGTTTTATTCTAGAAATCGATAGTTTGGAAAGAAGGCTTTAAAATTTAAGCAAAATCATGGCATAAAAATGTGGAAAACATAGTAAAACTTACTTAAAAAAAACTTTACCTAAACTATGCTAATATATTCTAAGCCTTAAATTACCATCATGGTTTGAACATATTTTATTTTATTTTTATGTTCTATTACTTTTGCTAATTTCAGAAATGTACGCTTTTTGAGATATCAAACTGGAACCTATGTAAATATATTTTTCCTAATAATATGTTTTATTGATTTGCATACATGGAAAACATTAATGATTTGATGAGAAAGTCGCAGTGCATTTACTTACTTTAGCATTTATACATTTTTAAAACCAGCAAAGGTAATAGAATTTAAAAATGAAATAATCATCGGTAATTTTGATATATATAGTTTTATAGCTTACTAGAATAATAAGAGTGAATAAGTGGGATACCATTTCTCAGTACAGTCGAAACAAAATACACATAATAGCTTTGCAATTCAGAGTTTCATTTTTCAACTTTTAACTAGGTAAATTTACATCTCCCTCAAACCGACTGTTTCATCTTTTGAATCAGCCGTCTTACAACTTAAATTCTAAAAGTAACGAACTGAAAGCCTTTTGAATAGGGCGAAGTACAAAGACCTGCACTAAATCTTCTCTGGGGACATAATTTAGGAACGAGAAATTCCTCATTTCTAAAGACAGTTTCCGAAAAGTTACTACTAAATCCATGTGTATCTGCAGCTAGAACAAAGTGCCTGTCAGTGGCATTCTAAATGTGGCGTCTAAGACGGATCTAGAATGTACGCAGACCCTTGAAATGTTTATCTACATAGAAAGAAAGTAAAAATTTTGAATAAAAGTTATTAAATTGCTTGGATTTATTTTTATTTAGTTCCTAAATTAAGCGCGTTGTTCGATTGGGTTAGAACATCGTTCGATCTTGAAATAATTATTGGATTTGGCAAATTACTTGGAAATACAGATTTATTCACATTTAAAATAGAATATCCAAATTCAAACATGTACCAAAAAATATTAATATCCTGATTACATCGATTAAAGCAAGTTTCCAAAATAAATAAACTAAAAACAATAAAAATGGTATAGTATCGAATAGTACAGTCAATCTCATCATAACTTATTATCGATTGGGAAGAAGAAAAGTTATTATCGATTGGAAAGGGGATACCATACTAAAACCACTTCAAATTGTTCAAAAAATAATTTTCAAAATCATATGTAAAGGTCCTGTCCAAGTCAGTACAGATAATCTCTTTATCTATATTAAAGTACTGAAAGTTAGGCAACTTCATCGTAACAGTTTACTAAACTATGTTATTAAAAACAAAAATACAAATCAACCAGAATACAACTAGTCAACCAGACCCGCTGTGGTAAACCAGATAGTTACTTCAAAAATACTAAAAACAAAAGGGTCATTTTCTATTCCATAAATTTGCCAAGAATTATATATTTTTCTTTCAGTGTAGAATTATAAATATGTCCTTATTTTTTTTTGTATTTACTATTTAAGGCCTATATATAATGTTGGGGTATTTATGGCACTTTGGGGTACCCGAATGAAAACTTTACTTTATACAGTATTTTCTACCCGAAATTTATACACATTGATTGACTGTCAACGAAAATTTTCAGTCTGACGTTTTTTGTTTCTCCCTAGATTTCTGGCCATATCGACAGGGCCTCATTCAAAAAAATTTCGATTTCGTTTAGTTTAAATTTCATCATGAGTATTGATTATAAAGACAGTTGATCACAGTTCACTAGATATGGCCAGGGCCGCAAGAGCTGATCCAATACATAAACGTAAATAGTGCGAACTCTACATCATAGAAGGTGCTGGCTAGGAAATCTTAAATGAATGAAGCTCAGATATTTTAGGCATATAGCCGCAAGAGTAGCAAGATCGATAGAAATCTGTTTCGTCACAATTCCTTGTAACATTAGGAAGTAATTTGTTACTTCAAATCTAAAAACTAAAAACTGCATATTCGTAGCAGCGTTAGTTGTTATGAATTTACAAGAACAACCTCACCAAGCTTAAATTAGAAAACATTAAATTTATTATTACAAGCTCTTATTTAACTTCACCTCTATCTGTAACTCTACTTTGACTAACTGCTAGATGTCCGATTGAATTCAAATTTTGTATGTGATGATGGTTCCAGTGACAATACAACAATATGGTATTATCAGGTACCCACCTCCAACTAACGAGGGAAATGGAGGGGAAAATATTTAATTTTTTCGAATTCAATCAAAATTGGCATACGAGGTTTTTAAGGAAGGGGATTAGGAATTTTTGAACAATTTGAAAATTTCAATATGGCGGATTTAAAATGGACGATTTACGGTACAAATCTAAAAATTGAGAAATAATTTTATACGAGAAAAAAGGCTTCTCAAATACAAGCTTTTATAAAATATAAAGGTTACTAAAAAGTAAAAAATAATTTTTAGTATTCCGATATCATAATAATGCCCTTTCTGCATTTGCATTTACATTTGTCTACTTTATAGTAAATTCAGATTTTTGCGAACAATCATAATAAAATCAATAACATAAATTTATCGAGTCAATATGGCCAAACTTCCTATAATGCGCCCATTGCTTTTATTATTATGATATCAGAATGCTAAAAATTATTCCCTACTGTTTAGTTCACTTTATAATTTATAAAAGCTTGTAATGTAAAAAACTTTTTTTATATAAAATTATGTTTTAATTTTTAGATTTGTACCCTAAACCATTTCAAAGTTTCATAATTCGCTTCTCTAAAAACCCCTGTATGCCAATTTTGATTGAAATCGAACAAAGTAAATTTTTTCCCCCTCCACTTCTCTCGTTAGGGGGAGGTGGGAACCTGATAATAACATTTAATTGTATTGTCACTGGAACTATAAACGCATACCCAATTTGAAGACAATGGGATGTGTATAAGTCAGTTAAAATTGGATAGAAAAAAATGACCAAAAATCGCCCATATTGAATCCGCCATATTGAGTTTTTAAAATCTAATAAAAAATTCGGGTTTCTTATCCCCAGTAACCTTCCTATAACAATTTTGGTTAAAATCGGACAAACTTTGATTGCCTGAGGGATGCCTAATGATACCATATTATTGTATTGTTACCGAAACTTTAAACGCATATCAAATATGAAGGCAGTCGGATGTATATAAGTCAGTTAAAATTGGTTAGCAAAACACAACCAAAAATCCTCCGTCTTGAATCCGTCGTATTGAATTTTAAAAATCTGATCAATAATTCGTATTCCTTATCCCCAAAACCCCCCGTGTTTTGATTGAAATCAGACAAAGTTAGGTCTTTTCCTCCTCCAAGGGGTGCCTGATAATACCATATTAGTGTATTGTCACCGGAACTATAATCGCATACCAAATTTGAATTCAATCGGACATATGGAAGTTAGTCAAAATTAAAAGCCGGTCCTGCATTGTTGAAGGTCTAAATTGAATTTGAATTTATTATTTTGTGAGTGACTTCGCTTACCAGATCTGGGTCTCAATCAGGCATATTGGGTCTGCATTGCGTTTTCTCTATTATGTTTGGTATACAAATAAAAACGAATATCATAGCCGCCTTAACAGGCATATTTAGTTTTTATTCATAAAATATCCCTGGCATCATGTTGTTTCACTCTGGTGCATTTGATTCATATGAAAGCGTAATATAAGGGGTTACTCGGAGTGATTTAATGTTAGCAGTATAGTTATAGTTCCAATTACCAAAGCCTAGGGCGTTTGATTTTGGCAACTTAAAAATTTAGTTTTTGTTCTGTGGAAATTGAAGTTATGTTTTGTCTAAATAAAAATGGAATGGCTAGGAACTACCGACAAGTTCTCTAGAACTTTGTGGATTTGTGGATCCTAACCTTTCCTCTATTCTCTAATGTATTTAGAATTAGGTGGACTCAGGAATTGACTTCGGGATGGGAGGGGGTGGGGTTAACGCAACTCTTTCAGTGCGCCAGGAATAAATATTAAAAATAAAGTAATAGAGTTGAAGATTATATTCTCACAAAAACAATAAAATTTCGAGCATTCTCGCAAAAAGGAATTAATTAATCATGAAACGTGGCTGTAGGCAACCAATATTCAGTCTGTCGGATCGGCAGAACCACCTTCATTCCGAAAGGAAACCCAAGCGTCTCCACGAAGTAAAAGAAGTAGAATTGGAAACGTGGTTTTATTGATAAAATAATTATTACCGCTTTCTTCGGAAGGTAATTTATAACTTCTCTATAAAATAAATGGTATTCCCGCAAGTTTGGAAAATTGCGAATATTACGCCGCTATTTAAAGGAAATGATCGAGCAGATTTGACAAATTATAGGCCTATTTCTGGTCCAAATATAATGGCAAAAATTCTTGAATCAGTTTTTAATGACGAGCTGGTGGCATTGTTTAGAAATGTGATATCGGATAAAAAAGAACATTGCTTTTATCGTGGGAGATCCTGTCAAACTAATCCAGCAGTATTTTCTAGTTACATCTCTAAATAGCTAGATGCAAACACTCAAGTAGATGTGATCTACTTTGATTTTAGGAAAGCGTTTTACAAGGTCGACCATGATATGACGATGCAAAAAATGGAATATTTTGGCATCTGTGATCCACTACTGTCCTGGTGCGACAGTAGCATGAAAGGCCGAAAGCAGGTTGTCAAGATTAATAATTTCTACTCCGAAGAAATAGAAGTAATACCAGGCGTACCACAAGGTTCACATTTAGCACCTTTCATCTTTACTTTGTTAACGATATACCAAAATTGTTAAAAAATTCTCTTTGTTTAGAGCTAGCAGATGATCTAAAAGCTTTTAAATGTATTAGTAGTAAGAATGACTGCAATGAGTTACAAAATGGTGTTTCTTGTTTGTACGCTTGGTGTGAAAAAAATCAATCAAATCAAAGTAATAACATTCTCTTGTAGAATTGGTAAGATTGATTTTATGTATCGTATTAATGGTATTCCTAGTATTAGATGTAATTCCACCAATGACTTAGGCGTTCTGTTTGCCTCTGACTTTCGATTTTATGAACATATAAATAATATCGTAAAAAAAAGCATTGAACTATTGAAGGTATTATACTTTTCTCTAGTTAGTAGAAGTATGGACACCTTTCTATGAAGTGCACAAAAACATAATAGAAAGAGTTCAATGAAAATTCTTACTCTACAAACTAAATATAGATAAGTCTCAGTTCTCTTACCATAAAAGATTAACTTTGCTAAACACTAATAGCCTTACTACTGGTTGTGATAAATTATGCCTAAGATTTGATCATAAAATAATTAAAAATAAAATTAGTTGCCCAGACTTACTTGCCGGATTAAATTTTCATGCACCTTTACGTCAAAATAAGGAAAACCATATTTTATTTACATAATAATAGGACAGACATTGGCAAAAACAGTCTAGAAAACCGAATTATGTCACTGTTTAATAGATATACTGCGGAACTAGATATTTTTCAATGTAGCACGACTTCATTCAATAATGCGATAGAAAAAATTTTTAGACCTTAGTTTTATGATAGTTTACTGTTGTGTAGGATAGGTTTAGACCAAAATATGTTCCTTATAATTTATGTTAGCACATAGTCATTAACTTTTGTAATATTATTATCAATTTTGTGATTTCTATTGTTTATGTACTTTTTGGGGTTTACCCTGTGATGTACTTATTGAAACAAATAAACAAGTAATTTCGATCACATTGTTCGATATTATTCATTATACTGGCCAAAATTATCTGTGTGTACCTAAACAAGATGACCAACTTCAAGATAGAGAAATTCACTCCCCTCCCACCACCGGTTGACCTAAACAAAAAAAAAAACTTTTTTACTATTTTTTTGTACTAAAAATTACGTAACTACTAATAAACTCAATAAACTAAATAAATAATTTTTCTATACATACTCTAACACTGTTTAAAAAATAATATTTATTTTAACTACGAATTGCTTTTAAAGCAACCTCATTTTTTAACAAAACTTTATAAAACTCTAAATAAGACAAATTCGCATTGCACCTTGTAATCATTACTGATTTCAAGGTACTAACATGAAGCTGAGTTTTTTCGCTACTCCAAAAGCTGTTTATAATAACTGAAAACACTCTTGCTTTCTCTGTATTAGTACCCGGAAGGCAAAGCGCAAACTCAACTAGCAAGTATATGTTTTAAAAGGGCAGCAGGTCTTTTTGTTAAATTATTAAAAACTTCAGGCCATCGAGTACCAACATTAGTACTATTAGCTTGCCAATCTTCCAGCTTTTCGTTAGTTACATATCCCTTTATTAAAATTATTTCGTAGTAATAGTGTTTCTATCGAGATTAGAATTTCTGAAAATTGTGGTATGTTTTGAAGTTATACCCATTTAAATGTATTCAATATTTAAGAAGATGGTGCATCCCATTGTACAAGGTATTCCTGAGCGGTTTAATAAAACTCACTTATCGTCCTTTCAATAGATTTTTTTTTGTAATTAAGGCATCTGTCTGAAGCATATTTCTTAAAATGAGAGGAATAAATTTCTCTTCTTTTCGAGCTTTAATCTTGCTCTTGAATTCTCTATAAATTTTTAGGCACTCTACTGCTGATATTTCCCTACCTTGTATAAGTAGACTTGTGCTGTTCTTTTAATTTTTCAATTTTACCAGTGTAGGTATTAAAAAAATAAAATGCCTTTAATAAAAAAGTTTCTACATCTATGGGTAAAATGTCATAGGCTGATTTTATACAATTGATTAATATGTCAACTCCAATAATATTTTTATTAAGTCCCTGTTTTACTTTGGTGTACAGGGTGATCGGTTATAAGTGTTCTCTGGGATAACTTTTTTCTAACAGCCGCAAATAAACCAAACAAAAACTGGGTGAAAGGGTATTTTATAGAGACTTCAAAATTAAAAAAAAAATCAGTTTTTATATATATTGTTTACAGGTTGTGCCAAAAAGTTTTTTTCCTATGGAACACCCTGTATATTTTGACATTTTCGAATTCTCCAGAAAATTAGCTTTTAAAAAATATTGCATAGTATAGGTCTGCATGGAACCGTTTTTAAAATATTTCAATTTTAATTAGATTTAAATTAATTCGTATTATTATATTATAATTAAATCAAAGTAGGCCATACATAAATAATATGCTTAACCACAACAATCAAAAAGCTGTCAAACTGGAACTTACTTAACTTTCCAAATATGTAAATAGTTGGCAGTGAAAAACAAAAATAGCGGTGTTTTGATTGTAAGGCGTCATAAATTACTTATGCTTTATTATAATACAATAATACGAGTTAATCAATATCTAATTCAAATTAAAATATCTCGAAAACGGTTACATGTAGACCTATACTATACAGTATTTTTAAAAAGCTAATTTTGTGGAAAATTCAAAATATGTGGACTATTCCATAAGAAAAAAATAACGTTTTGGCACACCCTATATTAGAACTGAATAATTTTTATTAATAATTTTGAGGTCCCTATAAAAGACCCTTTCACACAGTCTATGTTTGGTTCTTCTGCGGCTAATAGAAAAAAATTTATCTCAGGGAACACTTATAACCGATCACCCTGTAAACATTATTCTGTATTAACCGGCTTACACCACCAAAATTTGAATTAGTATTAACAGCACATAATGCAACTTTTATTAATATTATGTTGAGATAAAAGTTAATCAAATATTCACTGACTTGTTCTGAGATTTCACCAGGTAAATCTTTCAGCTCTAAAATTTTTTATGGTGTGACGCGTCATTGCAAACGATAGAAAAAGATACTTTTTCTAAATCCTCCTCGAGTTGCTTCATAAACATAGTTTCAAAAACGACTTTAATTATCGCTTCCAATTTTGTCCATACTAGTTTTGAAGTAGTCTACCATACTATACGTAGCAACAACGATTGAAAAATTAGACCCGCATAAACTGCAGACAATCCTCGAAATTATCTTGTCCAAATTTTTTCAAAAACGGTTAAGTTTTTTGGTATTTTTAATGAACTTTTGCCTTTTTGTAGACATAAATGAAAAAGTATTTTCTTATTCGAAGTGGTTTTACGTGCTCTATCTATTTTTCTATTGGCATTAGCTGACTGATTCAAATATGGACTGACTTCTTTATCCTTTATCCTCCTTTTATATACCCGTGAGACAGAACGAAACTTACCGAGAGTATTCCAGCATCGCCTGCTCGCAGAGTTGCTCGCGTGAGTTCTCGAATTTTCCTATTAGGACTCAAGAGTTCGTGCGCTTTCTTTCCCACTTAAAGCGTAGTGAAGCCAAGTCCTCTTTTCAGGCTACCTGCTGCCAGAACTGAACCAAGAGTTTCCAGGTAGAGCGGAGCGCGTCGTTAAGGTGACACAGAATTTAAAAAAAAAGATCAGAAATGCAACTTAATCTTTCAGAACTTTTGTGAGTTCAAACAAACTATATTTATATATATAAATATAAAGAAAAGATGAGAAATGTAACTTATTCTTTCAGGATTTGATCAAAGGTAGAAATAGATAAAACATGACAAAATTATAAAATCCAGTACAATCCAGAACATATAGATTTTTTAGTGCGGCTACCCAGAATCCTGAACCTGTACTGGCCAATCTTGACCTAATACCTTTGAGTCTTGTATTAGTTGTACAGGATAACACACACTATGAAACTTATATCAGCTTTACCGATTCGGCGCCGTAGCTCACCGACTTTGGGATTCCAGGTTCCGCATCGCGTGAAGTCGCAACTGATGCCAAGTGGTTGTATCAGTTACTCAAGGTTGATTCTGGCATTGTGAACATAAGAGTAAATTTAGTATAACTGGGTAAAGATGCTCTTTATTTTTTGTAAGAATGTTATTTTCAAAAGTTTTTGTCAAAACATTTCTAATATAAATGATGATTTTATAATTTGGTAAGTATAAAAATTATGATACTTAAGCGCCTTGAGGCTCGAGAACAAGTTCCTGAAGGATATTTGTAATAAGAAGAATAACCAATACTTATACAAATGATTATGTTAGATGTGATATATATATATATATATATAACTGTCGCATTATATGTTCGCCTAAAAATGGAAAATTCACGTATTTGACTAAATTTTTCTGAAAAAATATTTTCAATTCAGTTGATGTATTTAACTGAATAAAATGCTCATTTAAATAAGCAATTTCAGTTAAAGCAATAGTTTACTTTGAGCAAGTTGGTTTTACTTATTCTAAATTAATTGTTTTTTCAATCAGCGAAATATAGATCAACGAAATGATTCACCTGTTGGCCACATGGACATTTTTTTTCTATGTGGTTTTAATTTTTTTAAGGAAATATTCTTAATCAGCACCACCTTTCCCTACTTTTCTTTATGCGACACGGGGCAATGGCTCAAGGTTCCAAAACTATTATTTTTATGGGTTCAATAAATAAGTTACTTACAAGCTATCTACTTGATAGTTGTTTTAATGATAATAATAATAAAACAAAAATAACGTTTAATTTTAATAAATGCTTTGCAAATGGTTGTTTTTTTGTTTTTTGCTGTTAATTATTAAACCCCGTACTAAACATTAATTTTTTTGGATGGCTTAGTTTGAAACAGTTACTAACCTGGTTCAGATAAATAGACAAAAAAAAATGATTAAGCAATTAGTTTTTATATTTGTGAGCCTTTTATGTTTTTTAAATATTACTGAAGGTAACAATATTTTTTTCTTTACGTTTTGTAATAAGATAACTAAACACTTAATATATAAGGTGGGCCAAAAAACCGTACATTTGAGCTTGATTTCTGTGATTTTTGTGATTTTGGCTTCTGCAAAAAGCGACTTTTTTGTTTTCGTTAATAGTACTACAGAAACGAAGAATAAAGCCATTTATTTTGAGTGAAACGGAATTAATTTGTATCACCTATTTCTTTGGATCAATGTGGTCAAAAGACTTTCCAACCCTTAAGTCTCTAGCTGCTCGTTTAGTACTAAATGTAATATGGAAGGGGAGGGGGGAAAGAAGCGCAAAATAAGACTTCTGCAGCAATCTCAAAAACTAAGGATTTTGGTACAAAATGCCAAAATTACTCATTTTAAAGCAGATGAAATTGCCTTGCATATGAAGTATCACGCTAGAAAATTGGATTAAATTAACGAAGTCACAGGGAGTAAGGGAAAGTAATGCGAATATAACGTAACCTTCTCTGCTCGGAACAGTTGAAGACCGTGCTTGCATTGGGCGTGGGACCAGAGGTTTTCGATCGAATGATGCGAATTCGTCTAGCCACTCATATCCAAATGCCAACCTCACCTTCTCGTGGTGTTTCCTGTCTTAAATAGACGAGGCTCTGGACCGGTATTCTCGTAACTAAATACGCTCGGCGTTTCGTACTCGCTGACCGTATGATAACGTAATATTCGCATACCACGTGACCAAAGTAACAAAAACGGTATTCACGTATATTGAGCGCAAGGCGTCGACGAAGTGCGCTCAGCGCGTGGCGACCGTTTGAGAAACACCTACCATTTGCCAGCTGTTTTGCCCTCAGCGCGTACTATTTTCCTACCCTACAATACTTTGTAGAGTGCTGCAGAAAATATAGCAGTTTTTTCAGTTTGCGTTTTTATTAATAATTAGAAAAATAAAAATCTCTTATTAGTAGCTTGGGGACGGGTGACAAATACGTACACATCAACCTTAGTATTTAATGCTCGAAGTAAGACAACTTTTTTTTCCAAAAAATTGCAACAAAAACTTTTCTTATCAAAATCGACATCGAAATAATTGAGCATCCGTATAATACTAGAAATGGAAGCAATCAAAATTCTGTAAAACCAAGGGTAAAAAAAGTCATTGGTCAGCGGTGCTTTTTGTATCTTTCATCGGATGTGTACCAAAAAATATCTGGTTTTGTTAATTATTTTCTTTCAAAAATTAACTAAACGCCTTCATGAAATATGAAATTAGCAAACATGGAATAAATAGCTTAATTGATATAAAAAATAATTAGTAAACAATATAGGTAACTACCCTTATTTCTGTGTTTTCGTGTGTATTTTCTTTACTTTTCTGAAATATCACATTTTTCACATTAATTACCATTTTTATGTTTTTTATCTTTTGTCATTTTATTTATTCATAAATGTACTAAAAATTACTATTTTTTTTTAATTCAACAGTTCCATGAAAACATACATTTTTCCACGCGCGAGGTTTCTCTTGTGGATGTATGAATTCTGTGTTTGTTGTTGAATTGGTTAGGTTATTTTTTGGGTAACAAATACCTTAGAGTTTTATTTTCTGTTTCTTAAAATATAGAATGCGCATGTTCACTATAATTAAAAGGTATAACTTACTAGATATATAAGTAACTATTGGGTCAGTCCATATCAAGTCAACCAGGGTATTTTACCACACCATCTCCGATGTTGATGATTTTTAGTATACATGTTTTTCCTACCAAAAAACTGGAAAATCCAAAATTTCAGACTTTTTTGACCAGTTGTTTATTTTGAATTAATTTTTGAAAATCGAAAAAGTCACTTATTTGTCCTTAACATGTGCGCACAAAATTAGGAATATCCAAAGAACTACTTATAATAGAAAAGTAGGTGAAGGTTCATTTTAAAGCTCTTATAAAGACCTTTCATATGAGAATATTGCATAACATATATTGAAAAAAAAAATAAAAAAAAAATTTTTGATTTTTTTTTTGAAAAATTTCAAAAAGGCCATTTTTAATTTTTTTCAAAAAATTATATTATTTTCTTTAAAGTGTTATTAAACTATTCACAAAATTTTGAGATGGACAAATCATGGGTTCAATGTGAAAAAATTTATTAAAAATGTCACATGCATGAAAAATCGCCTATAAATAGACAATGCATTTTGGTAATTAGAAGAATATAATGGGGTTTAAAGCGATATTATAAAAATATTTAACAATATTTTATTTAATAAAAAATTATATCCTACGTTTCATTCTGTATCAGTAATCAGATTAACATTGCCCCCCATTGTAATATTTACTTACAAAACCTCTTTTCCACCGGAGACGTACTATTGGATGTTCCAATTCTTAGGAAAATATGCCTGTATAAACCTGCCAATACTTTTGTGAAATACTGCCTGTTTATTCCTGTTTAACATTAAGGACACACCTCCTTCATTTTATTGGTCTGTTTAGGTACATTGTGGGGATTTGCTGACATGAAAATTCCTGCATAAATTGATTTTAAATTTTTGGCAAGTATCTTCCTGATACAGCTCCAAATAATCGATACATAATAGTTCGACTGAAGGTTTATCAGAAGTAATCTCTGTGTAATTTTAAAAGTTTCAACTATGGGTGAGGCAAGTGGATGGACTAAATATAAAGTAAAGTGCTGTGATCCACTAGAGTTAAAAATCAAGCATTTTGGGAAATTAAGAAATGTGACCAAGTGGATGTGCAGTTACAAAAATGTCAAAATGGGAATGAAAATCTGTGATGGTTGTAGACTAAAGCTTTCAAAGGAGTTTAAGGCATCTGAAGAAGATGAGGCAGGGTAAGTAACAAATAGTATTTTTTAATATAAAATTAATAAACTAAACCAATTGCGTCAAGTACGGAGTGGAAAAATCTCATGGCATTATTTTGCATGGCATTTTGAGAATACAGACATTATGTACAAATTTCTTGGCATTATGTACACATTTTGGGTCAGCTGTTACCCCCTTTTTAAGTTCTTATAAAAAACTAACTTTTCAAATTTTTTTAGACCCAGTCAAGTTCCAGAAAATGATCCAGATTTTCAAGATCCTGCTGAATCATTTACTCTTTTAAACAAGTCATTGGAGCTTCTTGGTGTGTCGCCGATTAAAAGAAAAAATGTATACAAAGAAAAATTGATATTGTACAGCATACAATTGCGAAAGCATTTACAAAGGAATCAGATTCAACGCTAGTAAAGGAATGCCAGAGTGACGAAAGTGAAATGATTAAGCAGTTAAAGGACAAATTTTTAAAAACCGAAAAGAGGAGTGAGAAAATACTAGTTTTATCATGTTTACCTCAAAGTTGGAGTAGAAAGAAGATTGAAGAAGAATTTGGAGTTTCTCAATATTTGGCCAGAGCTGTAAAACAGTTAGTTAAGGACAATGGGATATTATGTTCTCCTAACCCCAAACCGGGAAAGACCCTTAGTGATAGAGTGGCCCAAATAGTGGTAGATTTTTACCAAAGGGATGACATTAGCAGGACCATGCCAGGTAAAAAAGATTATGTTGTTATCAGAAAATATGGAGCTGAAAAAGAATATGTACAAAAAAAATTAGTCTTAGCTAATTTAAAAGAAATTTATGCATTGTTTAAAACTGAGTACCCCAATGAAAAAATTGGGTTTTCAAAATTTTGTGAACTGCGACCCAAAAACTGTATACTGGCAGGAAAAAGTGGGACTCATACTGTATGTGTATGTACTATACATCAAAATATAAAACTAATGCTCAATGGCTCCAAATTAAATAGGCTATATGATGAAAATAACAGGCCTCTTGCAATATCTTATCATGATTGCCTTTATAAACTAATGTGTAATCCACCTTCAGTGGACTGTTTTTTAAGCAATAGATGCAAGCAATGTCCTGGAGTAGAACAGTTTAAAAATACGTTAATAGAAAAATTTGAGGAAGAATTAATTGATGAGGTCTCATTGAAAAAGTGGGTCTCAGTAGATAGGTGTACTATGGAAACCGTTGTTAAGAAAAGTGATGATTTTGTCCAGGAATTTACTGATGATCTTGTAAAACTTAAATCACATTCTTTTATTGCAAAAATGCAAAAAGATAGATACAATGAAATAAAAATTAACCTTAAACCTGGAGAGTCTTTGATCACTTGCGACTTTGCGGAAAATTATTCCTTTGTTATACAAGATGAAGTCCAGTCTTATCATTGGAATAACAGCCAGGCAACCCTCCACCCTTTTGCCATTTATTTTCTAAGTGATGGTAAACTGCACAACCTGAATTATGTGTTTATTTCGGAAAGCTTGACACATAATACAATTGCATTTCATTTATTTTTAAAAAAATTAATGCCTGATTTAAAAATCAAAATACCAGGACTTAACAAAATTTTTTATTTTTCGGATGGATGTGCTGCGCAGTACAAAAACAAAAAGAATTTTCTGAATATATGCCTGCATAAAAAAGATTTTGGTGTTGAAGCAGAGTGGCATTATTTTGCCACCTCGCATGGCAAAAGTGCCTGCGATGGCTTGGGAGGAACTGTTAAAAGACTTGCTGCCAAAGCCAGTTTGCAGAGGCCCTATGACAATCAAATAATGACACCTCTACAATTGTTTACTTGGTGTGAAGAAAACATATCTGGCATTGATTTTAAATATTGCACAGAAGCAGATTATAAAAAATCATGAAATAATTTTGAATAAAAGATTTGAGGAAGTCTTAACAATACCGGGGACACAAAAAATTCATGCTGTAATTCCTCTTACAGAAAGCACGTTTTTGGCAAAACAGTTTTCTACATGCTTAGAGGTCGAAACACATAATCTTTTTAAAGGTGGAAGCATTATTTTGCAAAATATCGAGTCAGGGTTTGTCACTGTAGAATATGACAGTGCTTGGTGGCTGGCTTGTGTCTTGGGGAAAAATAATGAGAGCGGAGAACTGAAAGTAAGCTTTCTTCATCCACGAGGACCTGCCTCATCATTTTTTTACCCAACACCTCAAGATATTTTAATTATTAAACCAGAAAGTCTTATAAAAAAAGTTGAACCCAACACTGCTACTGGCAGAACTTACAATGTCAGCAAAAAAGAAATGTCAGATTCATCAGGAATTCTTAAAAGAAAGTTAAAAAAATAAATTTAAGGTATATAGTTAGTCTTAGTGTTTTCTGTCTAATTTTTATCAACGAAGTAGAAAAGTTTGTTTATTTCTTTTGCGAGTTTAAAATAAAATAATTTGTAGATAAAGCCTCTGGGTATTTTTTAAAACCTGTATCCATCCAACAAATTTATTTATTTTAATATCCAGTGCACTATTGGTGATCCTAAAATATGTTTATTTTTTTAAATGCATGATTTTTAATGTACTTAATATTTTTGATATTTTTTTTGACATTGAACCCATCATTTCTCCATCATAAAATTTTGTGGATAATTAAGTAACACTTTGACCAAAATTATATATTTTTTTCAAAAAAATGAAAAATGGCCTTTTTGAATTTTTCAATTTTTTTTTTCAATTTTTTATTTTAAATTTTTTTTTTGTTAAAATTATGTTGTGATATTTCATAAAAAAGAGCTTCAAAATGACTTTAAAATGAGCCATTCATTACTTTCCTAGTGTAAGTGGTTCTCGAGATATTGCTAGTTTTGTACATTCTTGTTAAGGTCAAAATGCTGACTTTTTTATTTTGAAAAATTAAAAAAAAAAACTACGAATCAAAAAAATCTAAAAATTTGCATTTTCAACTTTTATGGTAAGAAGAAAATATATACCAAAAATCATCAAAATTGGAATTGGTCGCGTAAAATTTTTGTGATTTTTTGGTTGATTTGATATGGAATGACCCTATTGTGAAACCATTTTAACCATAAATGCTTCATAATAAAGTATCAATATCAATATACGACCGTGCCGGAAACACCACTTTTCCTGACTGAGTGCCGGAATAAATTTAAACTTTCCCGCACCGAGTGCGGAATTTTTTTGTAGGTGTGCGGTTAAGTCTCGGGGTAAACATTTTCCCGCACACTGTGCGGGAACGTGCTACTAGTTTATATCACAGGGTCAAAGGGCGGGTTTAACTGAGCTAAACCAAACCATCAAGTAATTTTTTAAAGGATCAACATGCACTTGTGCAAGTCACCATTTGATTCACCCTTTCTGAACTACGGATCGAAATCGATCACGTAATGACCTCTTTCTTACACATAGAAAAAGAAAAGGAGCGACAAGACTAACAAGAAATAAAAATTCAAAATTCGGTGATGCTAAGATGTGCTAAGTGAATTTGATTCTGCCTGCTCGCTGGGCAGCGCATTCGGCAGAGCGAATACGAAAAGTCGTCGGTCAGCGTGCCGCTGAGCGTGCTGTTCGCTATTCGTTTCGCTTAGCGACTTCAAAACGTTACATATTACGAGAATACCGGTCCTGGGGACTGAATATGGGCGGTATAGTCTTATGTAGCCCTATGGGAAAGTTGAAATAGACCCAATAACCATTAGGAACTGCTCCATTAAAGACCTGTACAAACTTGAACAGGGGAGAAATCTAATGAAGTGGTTAAACTAGCATCAACACTAGAGGCTGCTCCATTGAGGACCTGTACAAACTCGTACAGTGGATAAATCTAATGGAGTGGTTAAACTAGAATCAAAGGGTGCACAATAAGTGACTCTGGCCAGCCATCCGGCTAGGCGGAGCCACAATCGGGGGGTTTTAGTCGATAGTCCGACACTACCCGGACTGTCCTGACAGAAGGATGGAACTCTGTCGGGGGAGTGGATTGGACGGTTGGACCGGGCGTCTTATGCAATTTCCCCTTAAGACCCTTGAAACAAAAAATTTACTTTACTGTAAAATTCTAGTAATAAGCGTTTCATTTATTTTAAAGCGCTTCAATCCATTGTAATAGTTTTTGGTACATACCTTTTGTGATCCCTAAAGAACCCATATTTGAGCAAGTAGTTCTCGGCACCATGCACTTAGGATTCCGCGCCAAACGCCGAACATCTCGGATGTCCATAAAACGGACCAGTTATCGTGAAAATAATGATGACTCTTTGTTTGGGGAGGGGAGGGGAAAGGAGGCTACAACTGTAAATGTCGGTCAAACTGTTAAACAGAACATCAAAGCAGTGGCCGAACTGTCGTATTTTTTAAAGTAACCTTATAAAAATTGAAAATTACATAAAAGTTAAGTTTACAGGGAAGGCCCAATATACAGGGTGATTTAAAATTCAGTTTAGATTTTATGGGCGTATTTTTAAGGTCAAAATAAGAGATTGTTTTCTGTAAACATGTGTCCGCAAACACTTCGTGACCAATCTACAGAGCGTTAATATTTTAAGATTTTTTAGTTTTCTCTTTATAACTGTTGCAATTTTTGAGATATTTGTATCAAGTTTAAAACACGAGTTACGTTTTAGGGCTTGCATCATCCAATATGCCGAATGATTGTGATTTTCTAAAGGGAGATATTTTTTTCAGTGGTCAACTCCGTTTCTGCTTTGACTTTTTTTGTGCGCTGCTAGTGGATTCTGAAATAGACACTTTTTTATCTCTTGGAGTTTTTGCGATTCTAAGACCGTTAACGAGAAAAAAAATAAAACTATTTTTTGTAATTTGCCGGATTTAATTCACATTTTTAAGGAAATAATGAAAAAGAACAGTAGGCTTTATCTGCTATTTTCATTTTGACGTTTTCTTTTGGATTAAGGCATTTGTCAGTATTAACACTTTAAATTACCTATCTAAAAATATTTTATTAAACATCGAATATTTGTTTATTTTGGTAACATTAAAATGGAACATGAACCATATTTATTCCAACATCTGGCTGATATATATTTTGTTTATAGTCTTTAAGATTTCTTAATCGTCGGCTTCCCAACTATAGAACTTTTATAAATTCCCATCAGAACCTTCGGGAATATGGCAGATTTCAGACTCCAAGACACGATTCTGGTAGACCGAGAGAAGCAGGTTCCGTAACCCAATAATAGATGAACAGATTATAAATTTTATCGACGAAAATCCTGGTAACAGTACTCGACAAATAGCACGGGATTTGAATGTCTTCAAGCAACTGTCTGGGGGGTTTTACACGAAAACATGCTATACCCATATCATATCCAGCACATTCAAAGCTTGATTTTTCGAGATATTCCACGACGATTGCAGTTCTCAAGATGGTTACTGCGCCTGTGTACTGAGGATCTTGAATTTTTATCTCATATTCTTTTTACCGACGAATCTCAATTTACACGCGATGGAATTGTGAATTACCACAACGTTTATGTTTGGGCACTAGAAAATCCACACATAATTAGACAAGCTTGTCACTAGGAACAGTTCAGCGTAAACGTACGGACAGGAATAGTGGGAGATACGTTAATTGGTCCTTTCATCTTTCGGCGAATTTAAAATGGCGACACATATTTAAACAGAATGAATTGCCTGCGTTACTGGAGGACGTACATTTACAAGTTCGTCAACGAATATGGTTTATGCACAATGGGGCGCCCCCTCATTTTCAAGTGACCGTCCGTAATTATTAAGATACTGTGTTTCCTAATCGGTAGATTGGCAAAGCAGGTCCAATTGCTGGGCCCCCACGGTCTCCAGATTGCAGTTTATGGGGCAGAACCAATGCCTTCCCTGCAAGTTCTTACTAAACAAATTACGGGTGCCTTCCAAACCGTAAGGAGCACCCCGGAATTTTCCGTCGGGTACGGCAGTCCATGGGACGAAGAGGGCAGAGATGTATTGCAGAAGTAGAATGCCATTTTCAGCACTTTTTATAAAAAAAGTCTAGGTTTATTATGTTTTTATTTTTTAGGTTATGTTCAAAGAATCTTGTTAGTTAAAGATTAAAAGTCAAATAAGTAGCTTTATTTTAGTTTGAATTAAATTCAGCAAATTACAAAAAATAATG
This sequence comes from Oxystoma pomonae, assembly GCA_963921995.1. Taxonomy (NCBI): domain Eukaryota; kingdom Metazoa; phylum Arthropoda; class Insecta; order Coleoptera; family Brentidae; genus Oxystoma; species Oxystoma pomonae. The sequence continues at coordinate 99,568,002 of OY998165.1, forward strand.
TTTTTTTTTCTCGTTAATGGACGCAGAAGCGCAAAAGTTTCAAGAGACAAAAAGCTTTCTAGGGGGCGGTTGACCCCTGAAAAAAATATCTCCCTGCACAAAATCACAATCACTCGGCGTATTGGATAAAAAATAAAACCTCAAGAGCTATAAAGAAAAAAACTAAAAAAATCCTAAAACTTTAACGCTCTCTACATGGGTAACAAAACGTTTGCGGACACACGTTTATAAAAAAAAGGCTTATTTTGATCTGAAAAATACGCCCCTAAAATCTTGATACTGAATTTTGAATCACCCTGTATATAAACACTCAATGTTTCAAAGTGCAAACCTGTCAAACAATTTAGTAGTAATAAAATTACTCGAAACTTATAGTTGTAGCCCCCCGCCAAAAAAATGTTAACATCGATTTCACAAAGTCTTGTCCATTTTCTGAACGGTCGTGAATCTCAGCGTGTGGCGTCGAATCCTAAGAGGTGCCGAGCACTGCTTGAACTAATATGGGTTCTTCAGAAATCAGGCAGGGTATACACTACAAACTATTAAAATTGAAGGCATTATTTTAAAATATATGAAAAACGTAATACTAGCATTTTAAAATAAAACGCAGTGGCGTCGGGTTGGGCTGTACCCATAACTTCCTGAATTTTTTAAATCCTTAGTTTTCGAGATATTTGCAAAAGTTTTTGCTAGAGACCCGGTTTGGTAAAATAAATAAAAAATAGCGGTCACACATTTTTTCCCTATTAAGACTCATATTGCCTCTACTATAGTAAATTTTATCATTTCATTTTATCTTGTGAGATATATTTCTACGAGGGGAAAATTTATGTGTACAATTCGAGCTTAGTTTGAAAGTGAATATCTCAAAAACGAATCTAGAAATTTTTTAAATTTTTACACCTTCAAAACAAGGTATCACTATAACTCAACACACTTTTCCTATCTAAAATACCGGGGTAAAGTATGGCATCCCGAAGAAGTTGCTCACTACAAAAATATGTCAAGCCAAAAAGTGGCTCCTGGAATAAAGAATCGACAGTAAAGTCAGACTCTAAATACTTGAAAACTCCTTTAACTTTTTTTAGGACTTGATTGCATACATTGCGATATCGGTGGGTCTATGGAATATGACGATCCGAAATGGTGTACAAATAAGGATTCATTTAGTTGCGAGTCGAATACAGATAGTAAGTTCGGAGAAAATAATTAACATTTTACACCAAAACTAACTTGTCCTAATCATGCATGGGTCGGGCTCTGGGGTAAAAGTTTCCCATATTTGAGGAAATCCCAAGATTTGGAAAAATATTACCATACAAACTGGTTTTCTTTATCAAGTACCGCTTCATTTTCTGGTCGATTCCAAGAAAAAAATATATATTTCTTGAATTATGTGATTTACGAGAGTAACAGCCGGTGACGGCTCGTCAAATGAGGCAAGTGAGGGGGCGACTCATCAACTTTTTTTGGAAAAACTCTTTAGTGTACATGTGTCCATACTTTTTTTGTTTTGACGTACGAAAAAACAAAATCCCGTCCTTCACATTTTTCTTTGATTTTCATATTAGGGTATTACTTACAGTATTTGTTTTCTTGTTTTGCCTTTACTTCACAAATTTTTTAAGTTTTTTATCAAAGGTGGATGAAGCACTCATTTCGGTAGCGTCACTTTCCCACTCTGCTAAAATTTTGCTTCATACAGTGCTCGTTAAAGCGAGAATAGGGTTGTCTAAGAAATTGTTAAAGTCAGCCATTAATCATATGATGGCTCCCTACAAATGGGGGGTGTGGCGTATAAAAAAGAAAATTTTGGGAAAGTGGAAAAATATGCAGATTAAACAAAATGATTATTTTCCCAACCACCATTTTTTCTCTGTAAGAGCTGAAAGAATATTGTTACAGCAAAAACTGCGAAATTAATGCCTGTATAATTTGCATATATAAGAGTTCTGTAAGACGCTACTAGGTCGGTTATAAGTGTAAAATGGTCACCGCCATATAAAGCAAATTACTTCTATTGATAAACCCATTAGAACTGTATATAAGATCTGCGTAACTCTTAGGTGGTATTTATAGAATAGTTTCAACAGTTCTTCATACTGTAATGGGGTTCTTCTGGAAACAGTTATACAGTATTTTACTTCTATTGATAGAACCTGAACTCCTAAAGTAAAAGAAGAAATTTTTTTAATGATGTTTAAATAAATATTTAAATAACAAAATGGCCTTCCAACTATGACTGATTTTTCTTCCACAGTAGGTATTAATGGCGATACCAAAACTGTCTTGACCATAAATAAATATTACGCGAAAACTGTACCTATTTTGATACATGTACACCACAATTTTATTAACAATCACTACTTTACTGCTAATATCCCGACCATTTATTTCAGAAAATTTTCACGCGCCAATAAAATTTCTTTGTTAGGAGCTTAAAATACTGTCTGTCTAAAAATAAAAATTGACAAAATATGTTCAGAAAACGTTTTTTAGACAAATTATGCCATGTTTGTGCATAGTTCATCGTTTCTATGTATTTTTATGAATGGTAACTTCATGGTATTGAGGTTTTGTTGCTTTTGGGATGGATTGTTAAATTCATAAAAAGACAGAACATTTCTAAGATGGACGTCTTGTAATTAATATTCATAACATATATATAGCAAGTAAACAATAACCATACAGTAATTTTTAGTTGTAGGGATTCCCGTCCGCCTTGGGTTTCCATTATCCTGATCTTTTTCAATTTGAGTGGTTCATGTTTATGTTTTAAGGTTCTTTATTTAAGGTGGATATATAAACTAAAACTTTCTGTTTATTCTTTGTTGTTTAAGGTTATGTGAGACTGAGAAATGACGTTTAATTTTAATTGAACAGTTGGCGAATTATGAGGATAACACAAGAGCAAGGAAAAATTAGAGAAGTAGCTAAATATTTTCATTGACCATCAACCACTTAAGTGCCTTTTTTGTTTTATTAGAGAGATCGGATATGATGGTTATCACCTTTTTGCTTTTGTAACGTATCTTTATAAAACAAAATTACTAATTATAGAGACTTTTTAATTTAAAATTGTTGTATTATTGGGCCTGAAACATTCTTATACAATACTTTAAGAGCCTAAAGTACTTTGCAGCGAATCTGCTCTATAGTAAAACCATATAAATGTTCTTACAGAAAAAAGCAGAGCTTTTATAGGGTTTTTAATGGTTGCTAAAAGAACATTCTTACAGAAAGCAAAGTTACAGGTAAAACCTTATAGAACCCTTTTGATTTAAAATTATTTTATTATTGGGCCGGAAACACTCTTATACAATACTTTAAGAGCCTAAAGTACTTTGAGGCAATTTTGCTCTGTAGTAATGCAGTATAAATGTTCTCACGGAAGGAAGCAGAGCTTTTATAGGATATTTCTGTAAGCTGTTGCTGTAAGAACATTCTTACAACAATATAATCATCAGTAAATTGCTTTTAACATCTAGATGAGTTTTTCGAAACAGTAACACAGCAAACTGGTAATCTGATAGCATTTATAAGGCACTTACATGCCAGAACTGAATCGGGGAGAAACGAGCATTATGCCGAAATGTTAGAAATAAACTCAAAATTCGCAGTTTAAAGAGTCAATCTCTCACACTTGCACATTGTCGATAAGTACTGTCTCTCTCAGTTCAGCATAAAGATCGGGTTCGATCGGTTTAAAGAGGGACAGCTGCGCTATCTGATTTGAGAGAGATTACGTTATCTGTAATTACACGGTTGCGACAGAGATAGGTAGAGGGACATTTCCACGTTCAATTGCGAATTTTCCCTTTTTGCCCGAAGATTTTACCAAGAATTTGGCAATAAAAAATAAAAAACTAAATGAAAAAGATAGCTGTGTTCTTAGTCTGCCAGCCACCCAGTGGCTAATCCATAAAAGCTAAGAAAAAATTAATTGTTAAAAACATTTGAGATATTTTAACGATTTGAGTTAAATAAACTACATTATAAACATAATCAAAGAGAATTTTTGCTCTTTTGGTGGCCATGTTAAAATACAAGATGGTGGACGAAATTAAAATCAACGTAGAAAACAACTATCGAGCATAAAAGAAAAATTTATTTTAATTTCGTCCATCATCATGGATTTCAAAATGGCCACCACAAAATTATTTTCAATTATGTATAAAATTCAGTTTCTTTAACTTAAATCGGTCAAAGTACTAGTAGTAGTAACAGAGAGGGGGCGGCGCGAAGCCTGGCAAGTAGGCCTCCCTGGGCCCTTTCTGCCTTACCCCGAGCCTGCCCCTAATCCGCCGCCTGCACCACTGGTCTGGCAGTCTGCTCATCTGGTTTTACTGTTTCTTTTACAAGATCCAGTATTTTATCCCATTTGAGCGTGTGCAGGTCCTCCTCATCCAGGGTCGGGGAACCGAATACCTGGTACCTCGTCTTCTGGTATGCTATGCAGTTCGCTATAACATGTCGAGATGTCTCTTCTGCCCGCCCGTAGGCTCGGCAGGTGGAGTTATTTTTCACCGCGATTCGGGTCATGTGCTTCCTTAGTCGGTTGTGACCTGTTATGATTCTTGTCAGCAGACCAGCGTCCCTTCGTGATCTCCACAGAGGCCAATTTTGTCTGACTACATCCGGGCCCTTCACGAAGTCCCTGGTCTGTCTGCATCCTGTTCCTCCTCTCCAAGCGGTCGCCAAGGCGGCCATTTATTGAGTCGACTTTGCAATTGCCTCTTGGTTGTTCCTAGGAGTGGTTCCGGCCCTACATACTGGGTGCTTGCCCCGATCCTGACGAGCTCGTCGGCCTTCTCGTTCCCCGGCACCCCCACATGTCCCGGTACCCACATAAGTGTCACGTTTGCCCTCTCCCAAGGATTCTACTGCATCCGCACATTCCTCCTCCAGGGTGTTGTTGATCTTGGGCGCCCTTATTGCCTTTAGGACCGATTGGCTATCGCAGTATATATAGACATGCTCGTCCGTACCGTTCTTTATTTCCTCCATGTTTGCAGCCATTATTATGGCATACACCTCTGCCTGAAAAACCGTGGCTTGCTCTCCGAGCGGGTAGCTCTTTTGAACCTCCTGGTCTTCTACGTAAAACCTCGATCCTGTGGTTTTCTTCTTCGTTCGTTCTCGAACTGTTCGCGGAGGTTTTCATTCTGCCATAGTTCCCTGTCTGGGATGACTACTTTGTACCTCTTGTTGAATCTCCAGGGGTTTTTTGGTTTTTGTGTTTTGATGGCTGCCATTGGAATTTCTCTCTCGGCGATTTGGACAATCCTAAGATGCCCCGCAGCTTCCCCTCTTCCTCTCCATTGACCTGTATTTCTCAGCCGGAGGTGGGTCGCCATCGCTTCTTTTCTGATCCAGATGGGAAGCGGCGGCAGTCCCAGAATGATTTCGAGTGCCTGTATAGGTGCCATCCTCATAGCGCCCTCTGTAAATGATGTCAAACGTTTTTTAAAATTAATTTTTTGTTAGTTTTTATGGCTTAGCTAATACACCTTATGGACAAATCCTGTCACTTTGACAAAGTGAACATTATTATACATATATTTTTATGCACTTCCGGGAATAAAATGTGTCATTTATTCCCTAGGGAAATAAAGTAAAATTTATTGACATAGTGACGCATATGTTTCTGCGTTTCGGAATACTGGATGTTATCGTTTGACATAAAGATAGAGCGAAGGTACATGTGCCGGTTTGTCTACAGAGTGCGATTTTTTGAAAAATAAATAAAAAAATATAGTTATTTTTTTTACTTTTCTGCTTATTCTAAAGTGCATAATATAGTATATAAACCTCAGGAGTAAAGTGATGCTTAATCCCTCGACAAATCATAGTCCTCCCTTCGGTCGGGCTATAAACTTTTTGCCTCGGGATTAAATGTACCACTTTACTCCCTAGGTTTATAATATACTGTTAATGCTAGCTAGTAAACAACGAACACAGATATCTTTTGCAGTTGTTTTTTTAGTTTTTTATAGCCAAATTCTTAGTAAAACCCTGGTGCAAACAAATTGACCATTTTTTGCAGAATTTCAAACTAGATTTTTTTTTGTGATAAAAATAGAGTTGCTACAAAAACTTTATGGAACATTTTTTACTTAACATAAGATTCTATACAACTCTCAAAAATTTATTTTTAAAAAAATTAATTTTTTAAGGAATGACGCAAAAAATTATAAAACTCCTTTTTTTGCAAAATTTGAAATATTTAAAAAAATTTCCCTAAAAAATTAAATGTGATACAAAAAAGTTCATTCGACATTTTTTACTTAATACTGAATGCTTTAATGTATTCTATTTATTGTTTTTTAATGAATTTTTTTACATGTAAATAAAAGATTTTAATACCAGGAATAGATATTTTGTTGGAATCGACCAAAAAGTGTGAAGGACATTCAATTGGGCTGAGAAAATTAAAAATTTTAAAATCAGTATATATCAAAGTGCCTGAAGTTTTCAAGGCGTTAGGTGCTATTTGCAACATAGTTACTCACGTAATAAATGAGATAAAAAATTAGAGCATTTTATTTAAGTATATAAAAAATAATAAAACTCAAAAAGGACACTTTAATTGTTATCTTCGACTGGAAAAGAACGTCGAAGAGTTAACCTTTTTCCTCAAAGGAAGAAAAACAGGTCAATCAAGCCACACCCCCCACTCGAAAGATATTCGAGTTTTGATATGCTTACAATTTCGAACCAATTTCGAACTAATTTTAAACCACCCTCATTTTAAGCGTAGAGAAAAATGAAAAATAACTATCTCAAAATTAAGAACTAATTTCCGCCTCCTAATATCATCAAAAAGCATTTCGAAAAATCCACTATTTACCCTGTTTTTTTATTTAAATAATGGTGGGGAGTGCAGCCCCCCTGAAGATATTCGACTTTTGATATGCTTATAATTTTAAAGTAATTTTGGAACTAATTTTAAACCACTTTTAAAAATTTTGAACGACACTTTTGGCTGGTTTTTTTTTAATATTCAAAATGGTGGGTGCAGCCAGACGTCAAGCTAAAAAAAAACCAGTAAGTAGTGTGGTTCAAAATTTTTAAAAGTGGTTAAAAATTAGTTCAAAATTAAAAGCATATCAAAACTCGAATATCTTTCGGAGGGGGGGGTTGTGGATTGACGTCAAGCTGCACCCCCACCATATTTAAAAAAAAAAACATGGTTACTAGTGGGTTTTTCGAAATTCTTTTTGGTGATATTAGGAGTTCGGAAATTAGTTCCTAATTTGGAGATAGTTGGTTTTCAATTTTCTCTAAGCTTTACATGAGGGGAGTGTAGCTTGACGACACGCTGTACCCCCCATTTTGAATATTTAAAAAAACCAAGATGGCGTGTGGTTCTAAATTTTTAAAAGTGGTTCAAAATTAGTTCGAAATTGATTCAAAATTATAAGCATATCAAAACTCGAAGATCTTTCGGGGGGGGGGGGGGGGTGTGGCGTGACTGACCTGAAAAAACGCTGTTTTATATTCTCATAACTGGGAGTCGAAAATATCGTTTTTTAGGCAAATAAGCAGCATTTAATAGTCCACAATTTTTAACATTTCAGAAGATCCTAAATGTGTAATTCTAAGTTCAGTTCACTCTCGAGATGGCATCAATAAAACGGCTATTTATTTCAAAGGGTGTGGAACCTGTGCTAGTCTTAAAAGTGAAGTCAAACCCAGCCAAAGTGATCCCTACAATTGTAAGGAATGTAGTAAAGACATTTGCAATACTGAGGACTTTATAGAAATTCCTTCTAAAGATATAACTAATGGTAAGAAACGTTTTTCTGCTCTTATATAAAGAGTAAAAACTTATAAAAGGTATTTTCTACATAGTATTCAGCTACGAAATGTCCCAATTATTTTGTAAAATATTCATTTGAAGTTTAAGTGAGAACAATATTTTTTTTTTTATATTTTATTTCATTGAAATATAGACCAATGTAGTAAAAAAGCAAAGTTTAACAAAATTTACATTGGTATAGTATAGTGCCCAATTAAACAAAATTTTTCTCAATATTTTTTTCTGTCGGAGAATTTTCCAAAAATTTTAAAGGTTTTAACTTCCACACCCCTTAGAAAATACTTTTTTTCAACTTTTTTATACTCTGTTATAAAGCCCAAAACGAAACCGCAGCACTTATTTAGAAATTTCGAAAAATCCTCTAAAACACACTCAACGAAAACATCTTTATCAACGACATTCTCACCGAAAACATTTTCATCGAATGACATTTTCATCGAATGACATTTTCATAGAAAATATTATCATCGAAAACATTATTATCGAATGACATTTTCATCGAAATCACTTTTATCGAATTACATTTTTATCGAAATCACCTTTATCGAATGACATTTTCATCGAAATCACTTTTATCAAACAACATTTTCATCGAAAACACTTTCATCGAATGACGGTTGGTTTGGTGGGTTTGGTTGGTTGGTTTGGTTGATTTGACTACTTGGTTTGATTGTTTGATTTGATTGACCAACTAATGTCATTGAATGAAAGTGTTTTCGATGAAAATGTCACTCGATAAAAGTGATTTCGATGAAAATGTCATTTGATAAAAGTGATTTCAATGAAAATGTCATTACATAATAATGTTTTCGATAAAAAATGACATTCAATGAAAATATTTTCGATGGCAATATCGTCGATGAAAATGTTTTCGATGAGTGTGTTTTCGATGAACGGACAGTGATCCGAATTTTTATTCAAGGCTATCTTAGAATTTGTTTAACACGCACACCCTTCGGGGAGAAAACTTTACCCTCGACTTTTTCCCTTTATTTTGAACAGGAAAAGTGGATGGGGTGATACCAAAATAAAAATCGGTGGAAATTTTAGCTCATTCATAACGGTGATTTCTATGAAAATGTCATTCGATAAAAGTGCTTTCGATGAAAATGTCATTCGATAAAAGTGCTTTTGATGAAAATGTCATTCGATAATAATGTTTCCGATGATAATATTTTCGATGAAAATATAATTCGATGAAAATGTTTTCGATGAGAATCTCATCGATGAAAATGTTTTCGATGAATGAGTTTTCGATGAATGGATAGTGATCCTAAAAATTCGACCTTTTAGAGGATTTTTCGAAAATTAGACTAGACTAGAAATAAGTAAAAAAAGCTGCGGTTTGGTTTTAGTTGAATCACACTGCATATGTCAAAAATATCCGACTGTAGGCTTTATAACAGAGTATAACATGGTTGAAAGAAAGTATTTTCCAAGGGGCGAGGGAGTTAAAACCTTTAAAATTTTTTAAAATTCTCCGACAGAAAAAATATTGAGAAACAATTTGTGTTCATTGGGCACTATACTATACCAGCGCAAATTTTCTTAAACTTTACTTTTTTACTACATTGGTGTATTTTTCAAACAAATAAAATATCTAAAAAAAATATTATTCACATTAAAAATTAAAATTAATATTTTACGAAAGAATTGGGACATTTCGTAGCTGAATATTGTGTAAAAAATAGCTTTTATAAGTGCCTTCCGTTGAAAGTTGACTCCCAAATGTATTTTGTGAAGTTTGGTTTTTTGCTATCGATTTGTTGATAGTAAAAATCCCGACTGGTGGATGGACTGTGTGTGAAACCAGTCAGTGGTAGAACTAGTGGAGCAGGCCATAAATCCAATAGTTTTCTGTTGGTAGAACTCTTTTTTTATTTTTTTGTTCCCAAAAGTATGGATATCATATGAGTCATTTTGAACGTCACATTTTCTGAACTAAGGTCACTCTTCACTTTGATAATAAGTTAAAGAAAAAATCATATAACCATGAAATACTATAACGGCCCTGCCTAATAACTCTACCAATCAAGTTAGCCTGGAAGATATGTAGAACAAAAAACTCTTCTGGATGCGAGTAGATTGCCTTAAGCATACGCAGTAGCTTTTTTCGTATAGTCTTGTCCAGGTTCAACCCTGCTTTTGACATTAGGGATATTTTGGACCATCTAAAATAACAGCAAAAATAACTGCTTTAGTGGTTATAGTAAGATAAGGATAACAACTGTCAATTTTAAAAGAGTTTCTGGAATGTAAAATGAGATAAAGTAAAATTTCGTTAAACGAAACATAACCTAACTTTTGTTATGTCAATGTGGTGTAAATTTTGTTGATTTTTTCTTTTTATTTAGTATATATACAGGTCGTTCCCAATTCGATGCTCACCATGGAGATCTCCTAAACGGTAGGAGATACGAAAAGGTTTAAATCAGGGCAAAGTTGCGTAATTTGACGTTTCGTTCAAAATAAAAAAAAAGTATCTAATGAGAGGTACGTTTTCGAGATTTGACATTTCAGTGTGACAGGAGCACTGTCAGGTTCGCTTTTTCTTATGGACACATGCATTTTTTCAAGTACCTGACGTTTTAAGTTAATTGACCATCATCAGCCCAAATTCAAACAATAAAAAATAAAGGACAAAACGTATTTTTGAAATATTAGGTAAAGTTATTTTTTATTTCCAAAATTACTTGAGTAAGTTAAAACAAAAATTAAATTTGAGCTGATGATGGTCAATAAACCCAAAACGTCAGTGACTTGTCAAAATAAGCTTGCAAAGTGTTATCTGTCATCCTTTGTGAACCAAACGGCGGGAGAAAAAAGGATGTGTCCATAAGAAAAAATGAACTTGACAGTGCTCCTGTCACACTGAAATGTCTAATTTCAAAAATGGACCTCTCACTAGGTAGATCCTAAAAAAGTGCCTATAGAAAGTTTTAAGCGTTTTTTGACAGATTTAAGAATAGGGGCGCAGAAAAATAAGAACTAAAAATGAAGATTTCGGTTTTTTTTGCCTATCTCCGGAACTATCAGGAATTCGCCCTAATTTAAACCTTTTCGTATCTCCTACCATTTGGAAGATCCCCATCGTGAGCATCGAATTTGAAACACCCTGTATAGACAGAAAATATTAAATAACAATCAGTAATTAGAACCTGATGAAAAATAACTGCTCTTACGAAAAGAAAAATATGAATTAGTCAACCATTTTTTAGTCTACGATAAAGAGAACCACAAAAATCGTTATTCCTATTTGGCGTAAATAAAGTCCGTCTTTATCCTTATTTGATTAGCCTCCCCTCTTTTCTCTTACTGCACATTCACAAAAATAACGATAACCACAAAAAATGTTATTTCAAGTGGTCCAAAATGTCCCTATTATTTACCTTCGTTTTTAAAGATTTTACACATTTTGCGTCACTTGAATAATTGTAGTATCTCACAGTTATATGATGTTTTGCAAAATTATTTTGACAATTCACCTGAAGTTTTGGATTAATAGTCCATAATCAGCCCAAATTCAATTTTTGCTTTTAACCTACTTGGGATATTTCAGAAACCCGTTTGCTGTTTCTTTTTTGACACCCTAAAAAAGGTTTTTTACAATTTTTTTTAACGAAACAATTTTGCATAATATTTAAAAAATTTTCTACATAGTCAATTTAGATATAAATTTTCTGAATAGAGGAAAAAATTAGGACCCGATTTTTTTTTTCTTAACAAGTTTAGAAGGTCCACCGTTTAAAGTCCTCCTTCCTACCCCCTCGGGAACTGTCATTTCTAACTAAACAGACAGACTGTCAAAAGTGATAAATGGGGCAAATGTTGCATAATTAATTCTCTATCAATAAGAAAATGGTGATAGTGTAGCTTAAACCACTCTTTCTACGAGAAAAATAAAAAAAACCCAAGAATATTTCTTTTTAGCATTTTCATCAAGATTTCTCAACCTACGATTACCAAAATTGGCAGGGTTGATCTAAGAGAAATGACCTAAATAATATCAGAAAATTAAATTTTTTCAGTGGCGTAATCCGGTTTTCTTAACTACAAAATTTCAAAATGCACCAAATCTCTTTGATACGCCACTGTTACTATCATATACAGAAAAAGGCTCCGCTTTTCACTAAGTCTTATTTCCAACGGCACCTTCCGCTTGTATTTGGTGCTTCTAGTAATAAAACAAGAATTTTCTAAAATCTCAATTTCATACATTCTTTTTTAGGAAATTTATTAAATGAAAGGGACCAGGCCCACTCTTCCATTACAAAAAAAAATAAGATTTTAGGGAATTTTTTTATTTTATTACTAGAAGCAGCAAATACAAGCGGAAGATGTCGTTGAAGATGCAATTTTATTTAGTACAAGATCCAGTGAAAAGCGGGGCCTTTTTTTGTATATGTCAGTAACAGTGGCGTCTCAAAGAGTTTTGGTACATTTTGAAATTTTCTAGTTAAAAAAACTGGACTACGCCTCTGGAAAAATTTTATTTTTTGATATAATTGGGGTTATTGCCCTCAGATCAACTCTGCCTAGGTTGGTACTTATGGGTTGAGAAATCTTGATGAAAATGCTGTTTTTTTCAATTTTTCTTCACTATTTACTTATTGATAAAGAATTAAATTTGCAACATTTTTCCCATTTGGCACTTTTGACAGTCTGTCACCGTTTAGGAGTTCTCCAAAAAAACCGCTTTTTTTGGGTTTTTTTGGAGGTTTGAAATGACACTTCCCGAAGGGGTAGGAGTATACTTTTTAGTTTGTTAAACGATGGACCTTTTTGAGCCTGTTTATGAAAAAAAAATTTGAGTTCTAATTTTTTCCTCTATTTATCCTATGTGTAGCTTAGCCTAGAGGCCCTGTATACGATTTTTAACAATTATTGTTTTATCAGAGGTGAGCAACTGGATTTGACAGTTGCTAGGGAAATGTTTGAAATTGTGTGTTTGCAATGATAGTTGGTAACCCCTGACAAAAAATAACTTTGTCACTGTCAGATTTTTGATTAGGAAACGGCAGGTTTAAAAATGGAATTTTGCTGCATCAAAAACTGAAAAAATACGTGCCTCGACGAATTTGTATTGTTCCTTTTTCCAAAGGGGAAAGAAACTCAGGAAAAGTAAAAAGACAACATGCATTTACCAAGCTGGAAAATTAATAAAAATATTTATTTATTTATTTATTATCAATAGCAATAGTTTACAACAACAACAAAAAAATAAAAAATAAATCATTTAATTCTAACAAATGCAAAATCTCTCTACTGATAACAATATTAATGAACTATGGTATTAATAATACTGTGTGTGCGTCACTTTCTTTACTATTGTAATATAATTGAGGTAAATATTATGTAAATTAATATATTATTATATTGTTATAAAATGTAAAAAATTGTAAACAATAATAATAAAGTCCTATACAAATCAAAAAACTACCCTACATATATTTATTTCATATGATATAACTAATACTATAATTGCTGTCCATTATGTAATCTATTTCTTTAATTTATTATAAGGTTCTGACTTTAGGTTTTGGGGTAAGGAGTTAAAAATCTTTGGTCCTATATTATAAATATGATTTATGTGATATGTTTGGGGTTACCTCGTAATAAATTGTCAAGAGCTACATTTCTTGTCTATACTCCGTGCGCTATGTTTTGCTTATAGCAGCTAATTTTTAACATTAATCGAACCACGGCCTTTATATACAATTGATTAGTATTCAATAAGTGACTTTCTTGATAAACTAATTCAGTTGGATGTCTTTTATTTTTAAAAAGAAACTGCATATCCCTAGATAACTATGATAGCTATGATAACTAGATATGAATAGATTCTGTCACAGAATAATAAACCTGTTTAATTTAATTTAAACGACAAAATGTGACTTAATTGATAGAATTTATAAATTAATTTTCTTATTTTAGTTGTTACATACTTTATATGATAAAAGTTTTATCAATATAAACTCCTAACTATTTTAAAGAGGAAATTCTTTTAACAGTTTTATGACATTTACATTGAATATCTAATTTATAGGAAGACTCATGCAGTGTTATGCTTTGAAAGTCCGGCAAAGAGCGCTTAGCTAAAGAGAATGTAACTATTTTCGTTTTTTCGATATTTAACGACAGTAAACTGCTATCTAACCATTTTTTTATATTTTGAAATCTTTCTTCAGCCCTTTTTTGTACAGACACCCAGTCATTTCCACTAATGATTTTACCGGAATCATCGGCAAAACAGTAAATATCCTCCCCATCAAGCAAATACATAATTCCATCTATGTAGATATTTAAAAGCAGTGTAGAAAGAACTGTACCCCATGGCACGCGAAATTCTACTCCTAGGCTTTCGCTTTGAACTCCTGATATACTGGTTTTCTTTTCGTTAAGTACGATTGCTTAAAATTTCGAAGAGGTTTCGAAGAGGGTTGGGATCATTCCCTGGGATTGATTGATCCCTTCTCTTGAGGGATCGTTTCTTCTCTCGAGATTCAAGAATTAGGCCCCTGGGCGCGAGCAGACTGCATTAGGCAACCCTGATTTGGTTTTTATTGTTTTTTAAAGTTATTATTTACAACTTTTTCATGTGGAACTGAATACTTTTCGATTTTCATGAAGCAGTTTGAACGCGATTTAAACACGATTTCAATTTTTGACATGTTTTTTCTCCTATTCTATCATTTTTTTTTAATTCGAAATTAACAAAACAATACAATGAGGTATCAAAAATAATTAACAAAAAAATTGGATTCGTTTTCAATTCGCGTCTTCACGATAGTTTCTAAAGTGAATAGTATTGAAAACGCTCAGTTCTCCATGAAAAAGTCGTAATTATATCTTATATCTCTTATAATTTTATGATTTTATCCATAAGGTTGTGCTCCCCTTTATATTAAACAATGGTTTAATCTTTTAATTTCTATTGTAGGAAAACCTGATTTAAAATGCATTTTTTGTAAGCTTGGTAAAGATGATGTTGAAGAGGCAGACAAACAGTGTACCAAACAACAATCTAAAGAATGCAATGGACTAGGTAGGTAACAAAAACTTTTTTTGAAGGCAGTGAATAAACAAATAATTGTTGTAAGTGCCCTCTGCAGATTTCAAACCAACCCTAATAACACATGGTTGTTTTAAAAACGTTTTTATTATTAAAAATGTTAGGTTTAAATTACCATTTTTCCCCGCTTTTATTAGGACGATCTCGGACTTTTTAAAGACATATTCGGAACGTTCTCAGGAACTAAAAAGAATTTCCCAGAACACAAAAAAAGACGTCCCTTGGACATTCCTCAGGAACCTATTAAAGAAGAGGTTTTTAAAACATTTTAAAGTTCCAGTTGGATTACCGGACGCCCCAGGGACATACTCTTGAAGACCTATATATCCGAAAGACGTTTTAACGACGTCTCGGTTTTAGGCACAAATTTAAAAAACAGCTCTCTGGTAACGCAATTTAATTTTAAATAAAAAAACCTTTTTCAATTTAATTAAAAATGAAAAAATATCTTGCGACAAAAATCTCTTTAAAAGGATTGTAGACGGTCAGCTGTAACAAATCATATTTCTATTTTGTACGCCCATTTTGATTAAATTAAATAAAAACCCAACCTAACTTCTCTACGCTGCACACTGTGGCAGTTTCCAAATCTAGCGGAACTTAATTCATTTATCTTCAATAAGTACGGATATGTATTTTGTTTTTTTTTTAAATAATAAAATTATGCATAATCATTATTAAATTTATCAAAAATGCATTTTCTATATTATACAGGGTGATAAAAAATACTACTATAATACTTGAATGCTTACGCTGTCACTTTTAGTATCACAAAATAATAAATATCTTTAATTTATTATTTTTCAAGCGTTATGAATGTAGAAAATAATGGTAAAAATACAAGCCTTGAGGCAACTATAAAAAAAAATTATTCAATAATAGTTAAATATCGCAATAATAATTATATAAGGTGATTATTATTTATGAAACAACTTAAACGAAAATATTTTTATACAATTATAAAGTTTAATTTAACAATGAACAAAATAACATATTTTATAAATTAATTACAAATTTCTTGGTATAAACATATACTTAGTTTTAGTTTTGAAAATTCTACGTAAATTTGGTTAATCTTCATCAGAGGTGTCAGTATTTAGTACATTGACTGATTTTAACAAATTTACTGTTTCTTTATGAAGACAGTGTCGCAAAATCAATATTGGAACTTTCCGCCATCTTGAATACAATTGTCTCTAAAGATCGCGTTTCCTTGTTGCGAAAAATGTTGTCGATCCTTTTCTGATTTTCTATGAATAATCTAGGTCCAACAAACAGACAGACAGACAGATAGACACACAGAGAGGTCAAACTTACCCCCTTCCCCCCTTTTTTTCATTCCCGTCGGGGGTTAATAACTGCTCGCAACATAAGAAAAAGCGATACTTCATGGAGGGACGAATTTGATTTAGTCCACCATCTTGGATTTCAAAATGGTCCAAATTTGAACAGTAATCTTCAAACGACAATCGATTCTCACACTTTTATTTCATTAAAATCGGTTGAGTAATAATGAATTTATGTGCAAATGCATGCAGAATTAGCAAAGCAATCGTATAGTATGTAAAATAATGGTTGAAGCAAAAACTATTTCTTCGGGAACCACTGAACCGATTTTAATGACTTGCACATTGCTGTGCGTGGTGAAAATGGAGCCTTGCTACGAAGTAAAAAAATACAAAATTTCCGGAATATAAGTATAAACGGGCCTCTTTGAAAGGTCAAATTAGGTTCTGTCCGCCATTTTGGATTTTACGGTGAAGGACAAAGAAATATGTGTCCTCAAAAGCCTGATCAACTCCCTGCAAAGAGCAGTTTGTTCCATAAAAATCGGTGGTACAGTTCGAAAATTATAACGAAAAACATTTTTCCCGATTTTTTTTTGGCTTGCCCGGTATAGTACCCATGTGAAAGTTAAAATCAAAATCTATAACATGCGTGCTTTTGCGCAGATTATGTAAAATAATGGTTGAAGCAAAAACTATTTCTTCGGGAACCACTGAACCGATTTTAATGACTTGCACATTGCTGTGCGTGGTGAAAATGGAGCCTTGCTACGAAGTAAAAAAATACAAAATTTCCGGAATATAAGTATAAACGGGCCTCTTTGAAAGGTCAAATTAGGTTCTGTCCGCCATTTTGGATTTTACGGTGAAGGACAAAGAAATATGTGTCCTCAAAAGCCTGATCAACTCCCTGCAAAGAGCAGTTTGTTCCATAAAAATCGGTGGTACAGTTCGAAAATTATAACGAAAAACATTTTTCCCGATTTTTTTTTGGCTTGCCCGGTATAGTACCCATGTGAAAGTTAAAATCAAAATCTATAACATGCGTGCTTTTGCGCAGATTATCAATATTTTATTAAACGGAGTGCTAATCATAAATGGTCGTGGCAAATATTTTAAAGTGGATACATGCGGATACATTTTTAAAACTCAAGGTAAAGATACAAGTCATAATCAAAATGTAATATAGAACGCTCTTAAATTATGTCCCAATCTATCAAAAACTTCCAAAGGATAAAAAATGTAAACTTACGTTATTTGATTGCCCAGAAGATGAAAATAATAATAGTTGTTTTTTTTGTTCAATTTTAACTTGCTCAAAGCAACCCCGCCAATACTAAACCCTACAATTATGAAACTGAAGCAGCAGCCATTTCTATCACTCAGGTTATGGCATGTTTCCGACGAAGTCAAAGTTAACTATTTGATTTTTAAGAATTCAGATTCTATAGCTATTAAGCTACTGTAAATCGCCAGTGTTTATATTTTTGCTTATAATATTAATTTCGGATAAAGTTCCGCTAGATTTGGAAACTGCCACAGTGTGCGCTGCTCGAACTTTGGAGTGACACCTAAGTCCAGTGTAAAAATTGTAACTAGTATTTTTTTTATTTAACTATATATATATATATATAACTTTTTATAAAAAAATATCCAATCCAGTATATTTTAAAGTTGTAGTATACTTTTCTATAAGTTGTTGAATATGGATCTTTTGCTTGAAAAGTATATACCTAATTATTATATTCGTAAAAATTTGAAGTATGGACATTCCTGCCTATGTAAGTATCTACTTTATCCCTTTTACGTATCAAATTTTTGCGACGTAAAAAATACATTTTAAGTATGCCTAAATTTAATGTTTTAAAAACATTTAAAAAAGTACGTTTTAAAAACGTGCTTTTAAGGTCCCGGGACGTCCTGACCTAATTGAACCTAAAAAAAACGCCACGAGGACGCCATGTGTTATTAGGGAATGTTGTCGTTTCCTGTATACAGTGGCGGAGCTAGAAATCGGCTGTAGCGGTGGGGAAATTTCGTCATTCAATAATCAACTTGCTACCTATTGCAAAAAACTTATCCAAATAGTCGTTAAAATAACTATCAAAACGAAACGAACTGGTCCATAAGCAGCATAGCCCCTTGGGACCACCACTGACTGGTCCTTCCTGGGGCGGACTTTCGTTAAGACTTTAATCCATCCTATTTGCTCGATACGAGTTTCAGCGCAAATGCACTCACAGCCGATCTTCCCTTCTGAACGGTCAAGCCCTGTACCAAGGCCTGTATTCTTGACACCCGTACCCGTAAGGTGAACAAATTTCGTACTTCTCACCTGCTTTGAACCATGTGAAAAGTTAGAAAGGCAAATACTCACCGGTGGCTACTCACCTCACAGGCCGTCAAGAATACGGGCCCAGGCTTTAGGTTGCGGATATGCAGTACTAGAGTAGTAGTGGGACCCACATCTGTGTTACCCTCTTGTCTTGAGCCAGACTACTGACTATTTTGGGTGCACTTAGGGATTGAAGGTCAGCCTGGCTATCGGAGCATATGTATATATCCCTCCTGCCATTTCTGACCTCCGGTAGAGTTGCTGCCATGATAATGGCATACACCTCCACTTGAAACACCGTAGCGTGTTCTCCAAGTGGATAACTTTTCTGAACTTCTAAGCATTATGCGTACACTCCTGCGTCTGTTGTCTGCCTGGCTGACGGTAGACACTTAAGTTGGTCATAGGACGTACACGCACACGTGGAATATAGCGCAATATTCTATATTTTTTTATCTCGAAAGAAACAAAGACTTCCGCTCGAATACAGATAGTAAAGTCCAATCTCTGCGGTCTATCGTTGAACTTTTTCATCAAGGTCATGTCATTTGCATGTAAAACGTTCATACATGAGGCTAACCTATGTAGCATAGCGTTTGTAGTATGTTGTTAACGTGAAGATGTCATCAAATACGCAGCGAGTTTGGCCGACAGAAGCCAAAAATCAATAGACGAGCGGCCGATTTAAAGAAAGCAAGATAGAAATACATGGTAATAAAATGTAAAGGACAGAAATATCCGAGTCGGAAAATTTCGCGTATACCTCTGGGCACCTTGTACGTGTCATAACCAACTTAAACAGTGGAATTTACTAAAACGGTTTAGTCTATTTTAAGACGGTCCTAAGTTTAAGTGAAATTTTTAGTTTTCGGCATTTTAAACTAACTCTCCTTGAGTTTTGGACGTAGTTTGATTTATAAGAAGAATTTTAATAAATTTTTTTATTAAATAATCATCTTAATACAATCTTTTGTTGGATTTAAGAGAAAATTTTCAATTGAGAAGAAAAGAAAATTAAAATATTTAAACCCACGCGGGGTTTAAATAGTAAACACTCTGTAGAATACAGAGGTTATATGTCACTCTAATTAAAACTTACCCTCATTAATTAATTTTTCCAATTAATACTTGATGTCACACAACGATTTAGATGAGTAATAATAAAATAAGGAGTAGATTAATTTTGTATTTATTTAAAAAGTGTTTTTATTTACGAAATGTATTAAAAAATTTAAATGCAAGTTTTTTTACATTTAGGTCACTATCGAAATGTCAGTTTAAAAATATTAGCGCTGCGTTCAATCACAAACAGCGAGTTCGGATCTTTTACCTCTGCTTGCACCAACCTCTACTGATGAAAGCTACAGCTTTAAAATGAGTGGGCTTTGAGTAAGGAAAGTTTTTTGACTGAGCTTTTAGATAACCTTAATGTTTTACGTTTAGCCTGTTAATAAATTAATATAGTTGTTTTAGGTTTTTTTGTTTTGTATATTTTTCGTGCATAATCAGTGACCTTCACTTATATTTGTTTTGCCTCGTAGTGCCCTTATAAAATTATTTTGTGTGCTGGAAATGGGCTCAAAATATGGCGTTTTTCTGGACAAAGTAGAAGGTGTTTTATTGGGTAATGAACAACTTGGGATATTAAATAACGTAAATTAATCCTTGTAATACCGGTTACTTAGGGAAATTATAAACGAACTTATTACCAAATGCCACAAAACAATCGTTTTTGGGGGCTATACATTTAAACCACCCCCCTGAGGGTGTCAAAATCACCAACTTTACAACCTCAAACACAAATATGAAGCTATTATGTGCCAAATTTTTGGCGTATTCGCCATTTGCCATTTTGAAACCTGTCGAAAAAAATTAGTTTTAGGGCATTTTCTTCTAAAAATACACCATATTTTGAGAAAAAAGCAGTTTTTTAGTGGTATTTTGCAATAATAATACAAAATAATCAATAACTTTGTGTCTTTTCTGTACGGGTAAGTGTTTTTTGAAAATTGGTTTTAAAATCTAGTACCCCCCAGTAAATATTTAGACCTGTGGGCAGTACTATTTTAGATCTTAGTAAATCCCACTGTTTGTGTCTAGTTTAGAGCCATCCGAGTAGCAGACCGTCGCGTCGCCTCTCAGCTTAATTCTGTTCGGAATTCTTTCCTCTGCCACTCATTCCGTTCGGGTATTATGACCATGTATTTTTTATTGAACCTCCATGGTTTAAGCGGTGCTTTTACTGGCAGTCCTGAGAGGGTCAACTCTTTCGTCGCCAGTTTCTCGACCGCCAGATGGCCCTCTCTTTCTTCCCTGATAAGAACGGCTAGCTCTCACTGGATGTTGTCCTCGAGTTTTATTTTTTAAATTTTTCCATGTTTTTTAGGATTGTTTGACAAAGTTATTAAAAAAATGGTGATTACAACTAGCAGCAAAATTGTGCTTTTTTTAGACGTTGTGATCGTTATTTAAACACTTGTAAAAAACACACTATTTTAGCCGTTAGCTGTAAAAAACTACTAATTTTTAGGGGTATTTAAATGCATAACTGTGGGCACAGTGCAGTCAAAAAATAATGAAACAAGTCCAGTATATGTCAAGTCATGCGCGAAGGGATGCGAAGAGGCAAAGAGTTTTTTTAAACCAGGTCCAAGTGATCCTTTTGACTGCAGAGACTGCACCAGTGATAATTGTAACTTAAATAGGCAGTTTAAAACTGAAAATTAATTGTGCATTTAAATAAATATATATTATCCATATCAACATTGAATGCGTTTTTTATTAATAACAAATAAATCTGATTAAATCGATTTTTTTATTTCCCTCATGTTACACTGAAAAAAAAGATCTCTTAGTGTTACGAAATAAGAGGTTAATTTAACAGAATTATGACTTTCGATATGCGTAAAGTCCCCAGTTTTCTCTCACGAGATCTGTATTCCCTTAAACTCGCATTTGAGATTAAAAGTACTATGCAAAGAACATAAAATCTTATGGCAAGAGCATTTTTCTTGAACTATTTGTATCATAGTGTAATAAGTAGTTTGCTTTTAAAAGCATATTTTCTTGAAAATTGGTCCTTAAAAGAAGCACACAATTCTCTTACGAAAACTTTTAAAATAGTTACATCATTACACAGTAAAGTAACGTAAAGGGACCATTGCACAATTCACCTAAGAACCTTTTTTTATTTTGCCTTCCCCCACTGTTTTTGGTTGATCATGGCGGTAGGGAGTAACATAGTGTTGCACTGTGCAGAAAACGTCACACCTGTAAGCAAACAAAAACTGTAGGTACGTACTGGAAACTAAAAAAATGTAAAGAAATTAACAGAAAATGTTTACTAATAAAATTAGAACTTTACATAAACGTAAATATAAATTCGCTAAATCTAATATTGTCAAAAACAGTAAACAGTGTATTTTGTACATGAACGTAAATATTTTTCGCATAGAATTTTTGTTTCTAATTATATCAAAGGGTTTAAATCACAACATCAAAAGGGCAGTAAGTTAATTTTAGCTAAATTGAGAATAATAGTCTTTCCTTTTTGGCTTTGTTGTTTAAAATATAAAAAATAGTTAACAATAAAAGTGGGACTTAAGTTTTATCTCCCTACATAAAAAACGGAGAGCTCGTGAACAAAAACTGCAAACAGGGCTGATTTCTTAGTTTATCGGGATGGGTTATACATCATCAAGCACACCTCCAGTCAGCCAGTTCTCCTAAAAGCAGGAGGTTGGAAAAAATCATAAAAAACTAAAAATAAAAGAAAGTCGGATACTATATTGTTACCAATGTTTTTAGTTGACTAAGATCAAAATGTTCTTGAAAAATACTCCACAATAATTCGCTTGACATAGACCTATTCTTTTAAGGTTAGGTGAGTGTTTAAAAGAAATGCGTGTTCTCTGTTTTATATACCGTCCTCTAGTTTACCCAAGTTTTAATCGCTAGTTCAAAATGGATAGCGCATAATTTTTATATGCCTATCTCGTTTATTTAAAGAATACAAAGAGAAAAAAAAATTAGGCATTATCCGTTAGCCACTGCGCATTAAAAGTTCGTTAAACGGGGCATACATTTATATTCTTTACACCAGGAAGTGCTTATACACATAAAGAATTTTTCATAAAAAACATAAAAGAAAACCAAAAAATAATATAGTCCATTCCTAACCTATAGGAAGGTACCCGTTGTAAATTTAAGAATAATGCTCTAGAAGACAACAAGAGCTCTAATCTCAAGTCCACATAGCATGATGTTCAAGAACCGGCGGGGAGGACCGTCCATTTTGATTGCTTTTACTAAAGCTAATGGTCAAACGCGATATAAAAAATAAATTATTTGGCTACACAATCAAAAATCTGTGAAATTTACTACACACAAGAGTTCAGGCGTACCCTGCATGTTTTCGAGCAATATCGGTTTTAAATTACTCAAAAAATACTACATGCTTACCTCTAAATTTCGATTCCAAGTGCCACATGCCCATACACATGTAGCAGTTCTTTCAACCACGATATTTTTGAGGTTCTTACATTACCTATTTTTACAACCAACT
The DNA here is from genome assembly GCA_963921995.1 of Oxystoma pomonae. NCBI lineage: Eukaryota > Metazoa > Arthropoda > Insecta > Coleoptera > Brentidae > Oxystoma > Oxystoma pomonae. Next base: position 99,591,081 of record OY998165.1, read on the forward strand.
GCACAGACCTCACGTTTGATGTTATCCTGGCCGGCATCTGACTAGTGACTATCGATTGACGGCTGGCAGGGTAGCCGCCGATCGGGTGTGCTCGGTAACTAGCCGAACGGATTGAAAAACTTGCCTCTTGGGAAAAGAACTTCTATCAGGGCCTGAAATAACTTCTTTTAAATTTGTAAGAAGTGTTGAGCATACTCCTCTTGATAGATAAAACAAAACCAAGATATTGGGAATCTTGTTCGGAGAAATCCTAAGTTCTATATTTGAGGAAAAAGATATAATGCTAAGATAAATTCAATTATGAGGAGAAAATAAAATATAAGACAATTCTGGATCTTGTCTCAAGCGGAGCTTTTTTCAGTGTAGATCCAACATACAGGAAACCTCCTCCGTTTGCTTCAAGTCCCTCAAATACATCAAATATTAGTTATATATGCGATTTGCCCTCAAATGGTCAACCTAGAGCAAAAAATTCAAGAACTGAAAAATTCGCAGACTTGCCTGCGTAATCTATAAAATAAAGAGAAAAATCCTGTAATATGTATGAATATAACTGTTTTGTTGCTTGCCTGCAAATAACTTGTTTCAACATATTGAATTTACTAGGTATTTATTAATATTGAGTTTGATGCCTAGTTCCCAGAAAACAAAAACCCCTTCAACTCGGTATACATACATATAGTACAGGTTTGTACCTACTAATGAACTACGACAAAATATAGTGTATATAATAACATACCCTTACTTAGCACTAAAATATTCGAAGCATGTGCTAAGAATAGATTACGTTCAGCCCTAATACAACGGCAGGTCCAGAGAACGTTCTGATAGAGACATTCCTATCAGATACTCAACATGTACCCTACTACATATGTAAATTTAGGTAAATGGTTAGCATTAGCCATCGATATCAATATATGTGGAACTTTCTCTTGTTCTTAGCACGTACATAGAATTTCCTTAAAAAAATAGGATATGCTAAATATTTTTTAAATGCTTGATATATAAAGTAAATTCTTTGCGTCTACTACCTAATCTGTTGAGAGGGTTCCAGGGATGTGGACATTCTTAGAATATGCCACTAAATTCAACAGACTAGAAAGTAGACACTTTTCGTAAAATTTTTGGTACCGAAAGTTTACAAAGATGGGACTGGAAAATAATACATAGCCCAGAGAATAAAGAAGAAAACAGAAAATGACTATTTTCCGTTCCCATTTTTAGCTATGACTTGTGTCGACAGTTTTAAAACTTTTTTTATTTTCTTTTTAATTAAAAAAAAATAAAATTATTTTATTTTAAATTTTTTTAAAAGAATTTTTTAATACTTTCCTAATTATTATTTTTTTAAATCTTTTTTATTTCTTTTTTAATTTTTATTTAATTTTTTTTATATTTTTTTATATTTTAATTTCTTTTATTAATATTTTTTTATATTTTCTTAAATTTTTATTTAAATTTTTTCTTTATTTTTCTTTTAATTAATTTTTTTTTAAACTAAAAAATGTATAAATGACCTCTATATATAGAAATAAATAAAAATCGATGCCCCGTAGAAACATCTCACGGTTTCGCGGTAGTAGTACTGGCGCGTTTTTGCTCGTGCCCAATTTTGATTTGCGCGCTTTGGTTTTCGAGGTCGATCCCGTGAATCCCAGTGTGCTGATCAGAAATCTTTGATTGCGGCTGCTAAACATTTTATTCGCGGTTTGTGTTCAATTACCATAATCGAAGTTTCTGATCATGGTAACTGAAGAATTTAATAACCATAATCAAAAATTATGATTGATATATCAGGTCAGTTTTGGAATGCCTACTAGATTTTTTGATTGCAGTTGTTTTTTTTTGTTTGTCACAATCAAAGTTTTTGGTAACGGTAATAAAGGACCTCGCACCCGGTTATACAGGATTATATGGGAAGTTTTTTTTGGTGGAATACGCTATAACTATGATATGTTGTAGACGGATATATTACTAAAAAAATGTTAATTAGTTTTTTTACGTCTAGTTTCTGAGATATAAACGATCAAAGTTGGAATAAAGGCTGTTTTCGGCTATGTTTTATCAATAAAACCACGTAACACTTATCCAAAGAAAAGTACGTTACCATAAAATTAAAATAGTAGAAGATTAATGTCATTTATGATAGTTTATTAGGTAATATACAGGGGCTAGTCAAAAATTGATATTTTTTAATTTTCTACTACTACCGAATTTTGAAAACAAACATGTTGTATTTCAGCAGAAAATAATAGTATTATCCCATTTAAAAAAAAATAAGTTTGGTTTTTTGGTAGCTTCTTTCTTAGACAATGAATTTTCTTTTGTTTGTCAATTTTTTTGCCAAATAAAATCGACAACATTTGATTGTACCTGTAATAAACCAATATGTGAATAACAATAGTGATTTCTTTAGTTAAATTGGGTTAAAATAATTCGCAGCAAATCGTTTAACTACCAAAAGATTGTTGTGTGTCCTTTGATTCAGATACAGAGTATACTCAAAAATTTTTTAATGTTTTACTTTTTGCCCGTACTTGACTTTTAATTTAGTTTTTAAAAACGACTTGGTCAATTTAAAAAAAAAAACTTTACCTGATTACTTCTATATCTATCCCTCCATCATATAAAAAAAAACAATTACATTTTACATGTCTGTATCTAGAGTTATTAATTTTTATATTTTAGATCATTTTAAGACTTACGTCGAGACGAATAAAGAGAAGTACCTATTTTGCATTTTTACTGCACATTTTAAAATAGTATATACTCTCTAATATAAAAAATCTAAAAAAATATGTTGCAAAATGCTAAATAATCTACAGAGTCCGTCAAGAGAAACTGAGTTTTAATACGGCATTAAGTGCAGCATTTCAGTTTAATTAAGCGGATTAAATAAAAAAGCTTTTCTATTGACGAACCGTGTAGATACATAATTAAATTAAGTTGTTTACCTATATTTTTATACGTTTCTTTAAACTAACTTTAGCAAAAGAACAATGATATCTAAATGTGCTGCATTTCTATTTATTTAATTGGTTAAAATAAAACAAGCGAGGATAGCTTGACGGATCCTTTAGATTATTTTGCATTTTTTAACATATTTTTTTAGATTTTTATATTACAAAATATATACTATTTTTAAATGAGCAGTACAAATACAGAATAGGTACTTCTCTTTATTCGTCTAGACCTAAGTCTTAAAATGGTCTCAAATATAAAAATTAATATCTCTAGATACAGACATATAAAATATATTTATTTTTTCTGAATGGTGGAGGATAGAAATAATCAGGAAAAGTTTTATTAAAATTGACCGAGTCGTTTTTAAAAAATAAATTAAAAGCCATGTACGGGTAAAAAGTAAATACTTCAAATTTTTTTGAATAGACCCTGCATCTGAACCAAGCACTATACAACAATTTTTTGATAGTCAAACGATTTGCTGTGAATTAGTTTTGCCCAATATTACTAAAAAAATTACTATTGTTATTCACAAAATGGCTTTTTACAGGTACAATCAAATGTTGACGATTTTATTTGTCAGAAAAATTGACCTATAAAAGTAAAATCATTATATAAGGAAGAAGAAGCTACTAAAAAACCAAACTTATTTTTTTGTTTAAAAATGGATTAGAACTATTATATTCTGCTCAAATATAACATGTTTGCTTTAAAAATTCTTTCTTGCCCCTGTGTATTACCTAATGCACTGTCGTAAATGGCATCATCATGGGGTTCGTCTACAAGCTTCTACCATTTTAATTTTATGATAACTTACTTTTTTTAGATAAGTTTTACGAGCTTTTATTAATTTTTGGCCGTTTATACCTCAGGAACTAGATACAGAAACACTTTTATAATTTCAATTTTTTTTAGTTATATCCCTATCTACAACATACCATAATTATAGCGAATTTCACCGAAAAAAAAAATCCCATATAATTCTATACAACCAATATATTGTAGTAAAGGAAGTTTTTACTGGTCATATATTGGCTGTCGCCTATTTAGCTAAAGTTTTTGATTGTGCTAATCGATTTTTTTTACCGTTTATGAATTTTTTTCCCTGTAGATTAAAAGGACCCACGCGACTTTAATACCATCATGTTGAAGTATCCAAAGTCGCCATAAGTATATAACATGTTGACCATTGTGTTAAAAAAATGCCTTTTACAATCTCGTAAATAGTTAAAGTCATATAAATTTGTTCCTTATTTTGGTAGCATAAATAGTGATTTATTTAACAAATTAAATAATAATGAATGCATCATTTTCCTAATTTCGCAAATTTTCAGCTAATTTTGAGGTAGAGAAATGTGAAAATTAAAGGGAGTCGACAGAAAACAGCTAACAGCATTAAAAGTGTCGACGAAGTTACCAGATGTTTGAGACTAAAGGCTAACATTACATTTACATTTAGTGCCAGTATTTCTATTTAGCATTATTTGGTTCGGTCGTTAGTATTATAAATCTGTCGACTTTATGGACTCTCTTTCGTAACACTCGTTGCGTTAGCAACATGAAGCAGACGTTAAACAACGTTGTCGTGAATGTGACCTTGATAAAAAAGCTTAAAGCAAGACCGCGGAAATGGGCTCCGTATTCGAGAAGAAGTAATTGTTTTTTGACATATAAAATAAAGACAGAATATTGCACTACATTCCACGTCTACGCGTACGTCATATGACCAACTTGAACTGCCTATTACGGCAAAGGCATGAACGTTTTAAAAGAAGGTTGTATTCGTTTAGATTTTATTTTAATTTTTTCTCGTCCTTCATTACATACCATGTTCTTTATATAATCTGTGTGCTCTGTGAGCAGTATATCTCAAAATTACCTTCGTTTATTTCTTTTCCTTCAATCACGTTGAGCAAGCACGAGTTTGCAAAAATTTTTACCATAATTATTCTAAAAGTGTTCGGCCTTGGACAAAACTTAATAGGCTAAAAAAACCAGGGAAGAGGGTAAAAGGTAACTTGGCCTTAACCTGCCATTCACGCCGGATTTATTGAAATGTTGTCTGCAGAATTCTTATTTCTAGGAGAAGGACAGATACATGGACGACATATTCAACATCTGAGGAAAGGACCACAAGAAATTAGACCAATTCTCCACACTGCATTAAATTCACTCTTGAAAAAAAAAGAAACCTGTCAGCTCCCTTTTCTGGATGTTCTAGTCACCAAACATAATTCAACCATAATCACTTCCATATATCGCAAACCAACTCATATCGGAAAATACCTTAATTTCAAATCAAACCACTCAACCAAGTTAGGAACTGCAAAATCTCTCATAGATCGACCCACCTAAATCTGCAATACAGAAGAAGCTTCAAACCACACCAACACCAAAGCCTACAGACTGAAATATTGAAAGAAAGAAAGGCAACATTTATAATTCCATACTTTCAAAGATAAGAAGAATAGGCAACCAATACCATCCTCGGACTGTCTTCCAAACGACCACACCATTTAAAATTAAATTGTCAAAAACTAAACCACAATACCACATTACCAAACACAAACGCAAAACTGGACAAGGGCACACAACTGGATCGAAAATAGGTAAACATTACTGGGGAATTCAACCTCATATAGAATAGAAAGGGGCAAAGATAGTCGCCAAAAAGGAATACATATTCAAGCGAAAATTCAAAGAAACAGCATTCATCTCGAGGACTCAGAATTAATTTTCTCACACAAGCATCGCCATCAAGGACATTTGGAAACTCGCACTTTTCGGAAGTGACAGATTTCAACTGTGCAGCAGGTTAGTTTTTATGGTTCACTAAACACATTCCAGTATATAAAATTAGGTAGTCTTGGTTATTATTTACCTGATGACGATTTCAGATACAGAAGCATTCGAAACGTTGTGAAAAAGTCAAAAGTAAAGACAATAGAAGTTCGAAATTCCAGTTTACTCTCAAGTTCAACATTGCCTGCCACTTTCAAATAACATTCCCCAAATCGGTAGACTATTGAAGGACAAAAGGACCTAAAAAAAAATACCTGGTCTGGGATTCAAAGGTAGTTGATCACCCGTTCGATTAAGTTAATAGTGCCTAAATGACTCAAAAAAGTGACGATAAAAATCAGGAAAAACAGCGACATTCTTTTTGGTTTTGTGCCTTCGCAAAAAGATACCAATTTTTATAACGTTTTTAAGTTTTTCTGCTTATTGGATCCAGTCAATGTGGGTAGGTACCTCTTGTAAAAAAAAAGGAGAAAACAAAATATACAAAAAAAAACCTTCCATTTTTATTTTAAACTTGGAGAGCTTGATGACCAACTAACTTTTGTCCAAACTTCACATGCTTCGCTCCGTAAGTGAATAAACGAACTTGGTAACAATAAGAGCATTGTTTAGTAAAAGGTACAATTTTTTGAAGGGTGGTCAAACCAATATGTTTAACGTTAGCTACGCAAATTTTAACGTCAAAATAGTGCCGGTTATTCCACTTCGATTTTAGCACTTCATTAATTTTGTAGAAAGTAGACACTTAAAGTCGTTATTTCAACGCATCGGTATCGGTATACCAAACGCGTTCAGAACAAAGCCAAAGACAAATATTTATCACTCGTTTACGGTAAATTTTGAAGCAAATCTGCTTTTATGGTGAATGCGATGAGAGAACAGCTGATTCAACTCGTTACGTACGGAGGTATATACGTAACGTTACGGACCTACCTACATACGCAACGATTGCAATCAGTTTTTCAGGCCTCGACAAAAGCGGGTCTCGTTTCAAAGATAGCATAGACAAGTGACTAATGTTATGTCTTTTGGCTTTGTTTTGATCGCCTTAGGTATAGTGAAACCGATGAGTTAAAATATTTACTTTAAGTGTCTACTAAATATATGACGCCAAAAGTAAGGCTATAGATATCAGTTATCTTCATCAGTGTTTCGGAACAGGGTAGAGCGTTACATATTTAAGCAAGAAATATTGTTATGTATGACGAGAAGAAAATTAACTTTGTGAATGCGAACACAAAAACTATTATTTATCTTGACATGAGGAGTGTGGGTTATTGTAAAATGGTAAATAGTTCTGTAAAAATTAAACAAATTTTAGATCTCGAAATGATTCTAATTTTCAGCCAGTGAAAAAAAAATTAAGATATCTTGATAGAAGCTTAAAATAATCTATCGTGGATTGAGATGATAATTAAATCAAAACAACTACGGTCCTTCTCCACTTAAAATTTATTAAAAAAAAAACAATAAAAATTTTAGGGAAGAATACATAAACTGCTGAGTTGAGATGGGTATATAATTATTTGCACTAGAATTCTCCTGATTTCTTTGGTAATATCGATGAAAACTTTCAGATCGACTCGTCAAAATCTTAAGAAGACATCAAGACGCCCCCGGCTAGATATCAAACAAGGAGACAAATCATGTGTCATTTCGGGCAACGATCATACCCCACCAATTAAAATTTTATGACGTTTCTGACGGTCTTCTGGAAATAGAGAGAGCTTTAAAATAAATGCTTGACTTGAGCTTAGAATATCTTGTTACTTTATACGATATATAGTAAAATCACAATTGCCTAGAATAAGACCCCAAAAAAATGTTTAACCATACCTTCTTGTGTTATGCAAGTATAATAAGAAAACCTACAATTATTATTTCAAGAAAAAAAGAAATTAAAATAAGCTAGAAGGCGTACTCCAATGAGCTTCAGGCTACTGCGAACATAGGAGGAATCAAGTCCAATTTACTCTCCGGGCCGTACGACCGAGGTGGGGTCGAAGCACGCTGTAGTGTTATCTTTTTGAAATTTATTTTGTTTTTATTATTTTGTTTTATTTCTGCCTTGCTCGAGAAACATATCATAACATATATGGTAAGTTCTTAAGTGAAATAATATATTTTCAAAACTAAAAATGGATGTCTACGAAGTTGTCGAAAAATTGCAGATGGTCAAATGGTACTATCAAGACAGACTATTAAGACTTATTCAAGAACATTTTTGGGAGGATTTTGTAAATCGTCCAGGATGCTTATTCTTGACGGCGCGTGAGGTGAGGTGAGTTCATTTCCCCGTGGAAATAGGTGGCGAAAGTAAGCTCACCTCACCTCACGGGCCGTCAAGAATAAGCGTCCAGAACCTAGTTCATCAACGATTCATAGGTTTGTGCAGATTTTTGAAAAGTTTGGATACGTAGCATCAAGAAACCATATAAAACCCACTGTTTTGAATGACGAGCAGCAAGTACGAGATGCGATGATTTGCGCTGCATTGGAGAAAAATCGAAAGTTAACTAGCCACCAAATTGCCGAAGCAGTTGATGCGTCTTCAGCCACTGTCTTACGTGTTCTCAAAAAGAATGGTTATCATTCTTACAAAGCGTCAAAAACGCATAAAATTTTTCCGGAGGACAACTATCGTCGTATGGAATTTTGCAAAACAACGATGGAAAGGGCTAATCGTGATGAAAACTTTCTGGGATCTATTCTTCTCACAGATGAAAGCACTTTTCCATTATTGAATTGTCATAACCCAACATACGTTCGATATTGGTCGAGGAAAAATTTGCATTTGTATTTTGACGTAAGAACGCAGTAACCTCAAAAACTAAATATTTAGGGGCGGCAGTTTGAATGTTCCTAGATACTTGGATCTTCTGCAGCATCATATTATTCCAACTGCTGGGCCATTAGGTGTGAGATTTGGTGAAACATGTTTTTAACAAGATGGTTGTCCTGCTCACAATATTGGCCTTGTCAGGGAATATCTTGATAATGTATTTCCTAATCGGGTTATAAGTGCACTGGAAACTACTTTATGGCCAGCTCGATCACCCGATCTTGCTCCTAATGACTTCTATCTGTGGAGTTTTATCACAAATAAAATATACGGGCATGAAAGGGCTAATAATTTGGAAGAACTTCGGTCTAAAATTGAAGAAGCTTTTTAAACTATCACCCCTAATATGCTCGGAAACGTTATAAGGGGTTTTTAATAATAGCAAGGAGGACTTTTCGATCATTTGCTCTAATTTGTTTTTGACTGGGAGAATCTTTTTTGTTTTTAGAATGTATTATTTTATTTTGAGAACTTGCTTTTATTTTGTTTCTCCTTATTATTTTCATTGTAACACGTTGTTAGTAATAAATCTGAGTAGTTGAAAATAAAACGCTCTAATTTATCAGTGACAAAAAACAAGAAAATTTCGTTATAAAAATTTGTGTATTTATTGAACAAATTCCGGTTTCATGGAATACGCTTCACATTACACCGTGGTTAGAGGCATCCTAAACGGAAGCCGCGAACGGTGGTTGCAAGCCTGAGTGGTGATTGCTCCACTGATAGGTGTGCGGTGTCCCTGCGTGTACGTACACTGACAAATTGGACTTCTTTCGGCTTATGTTCGCAGTAGCCTGAAGCGCATATATTAAAAACAAATTTTCCAAATTAGTAACCAAATCTAAGGAAATTGCGGAGGACTATTCACGGCAACATTGCAGAGCTGCGTTTTGATTGGTTCTAAAGCAATATTTAAAACGTGCCGGTTTAATAGAGGTATAAATAAAAAAGACAGTTTTAACAACAGAAAACTTTTGGATTTTTGGCCTCCTCCACCATTTCTACCACTGACTGTAGAGATGGGTAAATCGATCATTTTGTATGGAACAGATCGATCAGTGATTCGTTTCTAGAATGACCGAATTATTTGAATCGATCATTGAATCAATCATTTGAAATGAAATTAAAGAAAATGGTGACCAAAAAAAAAATTGATCGAATCATTTCCGTAAATTATAATTTCTCTTAAACCATTTTTGCATGCATTCAAAATTTAAAAGTTATATTTTGAAATCATCAGAAAGCCTAAACTTTTTTAGAATCGACTTGATGAAATATTCATAAAGAATTTTCTGATATTAAATTCTCGTAAATATTTTACAAGCTTCTATCCTCAGCCAATCCTTCAAAATATCCGATGCGCTCGCTGCAAAAATCTTAAAAAAGCTCACAATACGGTTCACTAATCTTGAAAAATGTATACATATGCGGATACCTACCTCTTTCAAGCATGACGTAGTTTTGTTAAGTTACACACTTAAGTTAATAATAGGGTCGGTTACTCCAAAGTGGGTGACCAGTGAGTAAAATTAGCTCGCTCGATTATTGCTGTTTTAAGCCAATATCTTTTAGGTTAACCCTGAGATAAGATAACTACCCCCTTTTTAAAGTCATGGTTACCCCAGAGTTAATTTAAACCCGCATTATAAATATTTTTGTCATCGCATCCTCCATACCCAGACAGCACAACTTGGTCCAATAGATGTTTTTTGTCCACTACATATCCGTTGGATAATACAAATGTGAAAAAGTTGGATCCTTGTAGGACATCCCAAAAAGGTCCAAAACCATTAATAATTTTAGTTTATTATACTTTTCGGCCACTGTACTTAATCCCTATCCAGTGGACTAATACTTTGTCCAACAGATACCCACGGGAAATTCAAAAAGTGTCTTTTTATGCTTCTGTGGACTAACAAAAATTATCCAATGGCTGTCCATTGGACAGGTTTTTGATATCCTTAAATAATCTAATAAATTACATCATTTTTACTGGAATTACATGGATTTCCACAAGATATAGTTTATTTTTGTTCTAATTATCAAATACTAATTTTTAAAATACTGCGAAGTTAGAGGAAAATAAATAAACATGCCCATTGTATATAAAAAAATTACTATAACAAACAGTTTGTTTTGAATTAAAAATTGAATTTTTTTAGGCTTGGTTGTTTTCTGATCCACTCTATCCAGTTAAAACTTTGTCCAATAGACAATGATTCTTTCTTGTGCAGAGGAATAAAAAAATATTCAGTTGACCTCCAAAACCAGTCAGCTAAAAGACATTTAATTATGGGTCAAATGTGGAAGTCCGATAGGCACAGGTTATTTGAGGTCCAATGGACTAAGAAAAAGACCTATCCAATGGATGTCCATAAAAAACTATGAAGTACTTACATTTGCTGGACACAAAATGGACGTCCGCCGCATATAGTATATCTTCCGATATATCTTCGATCCAATGGACCAAGCAAAATCGTTATCCATTAAATATCCAAAAAATTACTGAGAGAAAGCAATTCTTTATGGATCATAATTGAAAATCTTTTACTCAGTTTTTATGTCATCACACTGTATAGGCAAAAATTTTTGTCCAATGCATGTCCATAAATGGTCCATGGACAATGAGGTAAAAGCAAGTAGGCATACATAGATCTTTTACCCGAGCACCCTGACTGATAAAAATTTTCTTCATCTCTTTGTCCAGACGACACCTTCGTAGGTGTAAAGGCATTGGGAGAAAAAGGTACCAAATCGATAAGAGCTTGAAGGCGTTCAAGGTCAAAGGTGTCCGTCAAAGGGTTGATAATGGTTCGAACGGAAATTGATTGTAAATACATTGTTTCCAACGGTAATTAATTATAAAATTTAAGAGAACCGTTGACACTGATAAAATTATTCTTTTAGAGTTAGCCAAATGGTGTGGTTGACGTATATTTACTTAGCTTAAAGAACATTTAGTTGATTAAAACTCTTAATGTTTTGTTACTACCAATAAATTTTACTTGAGTTACATATGTTTACTTACTTAATAAAACTGATTAAATTCTTTGAATTTAAGTTGAGTAGAAGAAATAAAAAGTTTCCGTTGTTACCGATTGAGGTGAAGTTGGCACCCCCACATTAAAATTTCGGACCCTAACTAGGTTCAATCGCTTGGTGGTCGTTTGGTAGCGTTTGGTAGTCACTTATTTTGGTTTGGTGGTACCAGCTTTATTTATAAAAAAATAAATAAAAAATTATTGTGAAAAATGACACCACCAAACGAAAAAGCCCAACTCCCAAGCGTTTTTACGTTATTGTCGAGCATGTTACCAATTTTTGTAGCTTAATTCGAAAGTGGTACCCCACTTCACAGTACATAAGTTACTACCAAACGCTACCAAACGACCACCAAGCGATTGAACCTAGTTAGGGTCCGAAATTTTAATGTGGGGGTGCCAACTTCATGTCAGTTGCTTACCGTTACTGATCGTCAATCCAACATCTCGCCGGCATCCATGGAAGGATTTTGCATGTATGTCTGAAGCAAAAGATTCAAGCTAGGAGGAACTGTGTTCCTAATCCTATATTGTGTTATTAATGACACTATGGGAATACTCTGGGATTGTCTAAATGCAAGCTACCCGATCATGACCACCACTAACCAGTATAATACGGTTTGTTGTTGATAGTGATTAGTGGATTAAAAGATGTGTACTTTAAGGCCACGAAAACGGCATAGATTTGACAACACTGCTTTGCTGGTTTTGGGCCAATCTTTACCGGGCAGAATTTGGGAAACGAGAAAACGGAATCTGTTGAAATTTGGCAGGAATGTTTATTTTTGAATTCTCCACAACCGTATCCAGACAGTTTTTTGCTGGACTCTCTCATTTTCGAAATAAACTAAACACGGCTAACAATAGGCAAAAATCTTACCTGGATTTTTTTTTAGCCTTGTCGATAATACAGAAATCTGTAACAGCCATTTTTGGATGTTTTTATTTTTTTTTTTAAAATACACCAAATTTTGAAAAATCCTTTGGATACACTTGTAGATTTCTATAAATCCTTTTATCAGATAACAAAAAAGTTATGGTTTTTTTCTTTGTAAGGAATATTCTGCCGGAATTCTGAAACGCCAAGGGTCACGTAATTTAGTAGGTCCAAGGAAACTAAACTGAGTTTGATTGGAGTATTGGAATTCAGGTTCCGCATAGCCACCGGCCACTTGTCTAATGGACCATTTGGACAATAAATTGACACATGTCAAGTAATAAAAATATTACGGAAATTTGTTATTTTTTTGATGTTGCATAATGATTTTTCTTTTGATTCTTTTTCGAGACATTGCAATATGTGGAGCATAAAGCCGAGAATCAAAACCTTTTAAAGAAGCATTAATAAATTAATGGTTACAATAAGTTGTACTTTTCCTCATATATGGTGTTCGCACCGTGTTCTGAACACTGCACGATCTCACTCGAAATGGTATTAGTGATGCCACCTATTGTTGATCTTTCAAAAAAAATAGCAAAGCAGTGTTGTCACATATATGCCGTTTTTGTGGCCTTAAAGAAACGAGTACCGTTCTTTTACATGCATGCAGAGTTTAATTTAATGTAAGGGTTTGCTGAATTTGACTTGACGAATTTTGACACAAAATCGAATATATCGGTATTTATGTTAAACAAATATTTGTTTGCATCAAATTCAATTTTGAGGATCAATTCAAATAAATAATGACCCTAGTTCAACCACACGTTGTGGTGCTGTGTATTGAAACAAATATTTCTTTGAATCAAATCCATTTGTATTTAACTCAAACAAAATTTTTGTATCAGTTTAACCTGGCTACTTGTGTCAGCAAGGGTTTGCCGGTAAAGTTCTATCATGGAAAATAACCATTTTGGTAAAACTAATTTCAGACAAATGATATTTCCTTAAACCCTACCTATCTCATCAGGAAAATTGAGCGAACCCAGCAGGGTTAGAAAAAACACAAAAATGTTATTTTGTTAAACCCTAAATGTTATTTTATTAACTCCCCTCACAAGAAAAATTTACCGAATTTGTGTTAACCCTTATTACAATTGGAAGTAATTGCCATTCGAACTAATAGTACCATTCGAACAAATGTATTTTAAACCAATTAGGCACCGTTCAAAACAATGTTTTTTCCAAAAATACGTTTTTTAAATCAATGTTTTTGAATTATTGTTTTCGAAAAAAATTCAGTAACCCGCCGCCGATACTTCACCAAAGGTTGATCCTGCTACATTGCACTTGCATCGGGGCCTTCCGCACACGAAATGGTCGGAGAATCACCAGATAAATCCCTTAGAGTACTCCCGCTGCACAAAAGCGCTGATCACATCTTTTCACTAGAGATTCTCTCCTTTCTGTCAGTGACCTTAGCTCAAGAAATGTCAAAATAACGATGGCGTTCAAATAAACATCAGAATTGGCTTAACTTTTGCACATTTTGTAAGAATTAAGACACATCTCGGAGCATTTTTTTATTTTTTTGCCAAATAAGCTAAAATTTCTTTAAATATTTCAAATTGGTAAACAATGACGACATAACTAGTAATATTTTCCGACTCGCACAAGCTTTACATATTGTCGTGAATCTCCATTAGGCATTCTATCTTATGCCTAAAGGACATTCACGACAATATCTAATAGAAAATGTCCTCATATAAGTAATTATTTGTCTGTGGGAGAGATGTTAATTTATAAGAATTAAAGCGGTTTTCTTGGCATAGATACTAAAACCTATATGGAAATAACTAAGGTAAATTTAAAAAAATGCATTGCCTTTTTTAATAAATTTTGTTTTAAAGAAATTATGTTTATTTTAAATATAAATTTTAAGTTTACTTTAAAAGCGTTAGACTCAGAATACTTCCAGATATTCGAATCTAAAATAATATTTATTACAATTTTACGGTATATATCATGTGTTTTAAAAATAAATATATATATTTTACAAAATATTTTTAAAACATGAATGTTTTAAAATTTAATACCAGCTTTTACGAAATTTTAAAAAACAATATATCAAAAACTGTTTTTACTAAAATGTATTTTTTTTAACTAAAACGCGTACTTGTTTAAACCTAAAATTATTACAATTTTTCCGTAAAATATAAAATATTACAAGTGAAAAAAAAATAAAAATCAAGATAGTAAGATATAAAATTTTAAACGTGTCATTCGATATTCAATCGTGGGACGCGATGGATTTGTCTTGACCGACAAAGACCGAAACTTGAAAAATTCTTTCGTTGTACCCGGTCTACCATAATACTCTTAGAAGATTGGCAAATGCCAGAACTTTTTGCGGAACTTCAAGGAAAAAGAAATCTGTGTTGCCAATTTTAATAACAAAATTATGCAACAAAAACTTATTAAATTTGAATTAAGTTTTGACGCTTATTTATTAATTAATTATTGAGAAATTTTAGCGTTAGTTTGTAAACTTTGTTAATTTTTTTATAAAAATTTGAAAGAATTACGTTTTTATGAATTACCCGCCAGATTTCATATGTATATCTTGAACAAAATTTGGTACTCTTTTCCAGGAAAGAAGAATGTTTCGCTAAAAGATAAAAAATACAAGGAAACTCGCGAACGCGAAGAATGAAAAACTTCAAATCGTTGCCCAAAACTAAATTAAGAGATGTTGGAAAGGGATTGGACAGAACAGAGAAACAGAAAAAAGCCGCCTTCATAACAATTTAATGTTATATCTATATAATATCTAATTTTAGTGTTATGGTATATTACCCTTTAAAATATTGGATCTTAATAAATAATATATTAATTTTAAATATATTTATTTTAATTCCATGTAAAACAAAATATTTGATATATGAAAATATTAGTTTATTAATTTATCTTACAAAAACATATATTTAATCTTAAAATAAGAAATATTAAACGGTAATACATATTTTTTTTATTAAATAAAAATTATTTTTTAATTTTTAATTAAATATATTTTCAACTTTAAAATACGACAGATTTTTATATGTAATATGCTGGATTTTACCAGTTAATATCTTGTCGTATTATATTTTTATAATACTTTTTTTTCGTGTAGATTCTATTTAATTAAAAATAAGAAATTCTTAGCCTATGGTTTGGTTATATTTTTTTAAATAGCGCAAGTTTTCTCAAATAAAATTGTGTGGTATTATTAATTTAAGTTTGTAACCTTTTAATTTAAAAACAATTTTAAGAAACCTCTTTAAATTGAGAATAGGCAAATAGTTTTTGATAATGTTCATAGAAGAATAATTTTTTCCCATTAATAATATTTTTTAGGCATACGGTTATTCTTAAATGCAGAATAAACTTTTATATTATGGGAGCGTGTTTTAGAATACCGTAAAATTTTAAGTGAAGTATGAACGTGCCGATTATAATTATGTCTAACTATTATAAAAGATCAAGCGCCAAAAATGTAATTTTTTTCAAGTTCGACCATTCGACATTTTTACACGGTGAAAAATAAAGTTTAGTGGTTATAAAAATTTACGGGAAAATCAAGCCCGCGAATTTATCGACAGGAAGTGATGCATCAGCCGCGGAAGTCTTTTAAAAATGTTTGTTTTCTTATTTTTAGTTAACTGTAATATGGAGAGTTCTTTCGCTAAAAGCAATTTTGCATAAATTTTCTCAAGCACATCGAAAATAATTTGTAAACAATTTAACACAGCTCCTCCATTTTTTCTTATTATTTGATTTTCGAAGTCCGAGCTTTAGGTGTCGATATTTGTTGGCTCTGAGGGGGGGGGGGGCTTAAAAACCCAAATTAAAGCATGAACGTCACTCGCAATATCCCGGTTAAGGCTCGTAAAAGCTATCAAATTTGCTATTGGTTTTAGATTATCCAGTACATTTTATTTTACAGAAAATATTTATGACGCAGAAGGCAAGGGGTAAGAGAATAAATAAAAAAAAGGATGTGAATCCGGGACCTCTAGAATACCAGCCTAATGCTCTACTAACTGAGCTATCGAGGAGGATGGACTTTAACTGGCTATTCGAAAATCCTTTCGTCCGATTCAGTGGGATCTGTGAAGCCTACTACGGCTTAGAGATCAAGGAAGTACACGTTGATGATTATTAATTGTACGAAATTTCTGTTTATCTATCAACCAAAAATAAATGAAATATAGCGTATTTATTGAATGTGTTATATGGCGAATTTCTGAATAATAATTAAAGCCAAACATATTTTCCCTTATTTTTTCAGTATAAACCCATGAAAAACATGAAATAAATTCGTTATAAACACATGACAGTTATGACCGTAAAAGTAGACAAGTAAACTATCAAATAACACACTAGTATGTTATAATCCATAACTCACTAGTGAGTTATGGATTATAACTCACGTTCATATTTACAGTAGTATTCTTATTTATTTTTATTTTATTTATTATTATTATTTTTAAAATATAAAGTTCAGTAAGACGTAGATAATAATTTTCAGCATTATAAAACACGTGATGGGCGCATTATAGGAAGTTTCGCCATGTTGACCCGGCAAGGGTAAGTAAATCCAACCCAACTCGACGAAATCTACCCTAACATGGTTAGTATTAATTTGTGCCCATCGCTTTTATTATGATATATATCAGAATGCTAAAAATTATTTTCTTGTTTTTAGTGCACTTAATATTTTAAAAAAGCTTTTATTTGAAAAGCTTTTTTTTTATATAAAATTATTTTTTAATTTTTAGATAATTTGTACACTAAATCGTTCATCTCCAATCCGCCAGTTTCAATTTTCAAAATCTGATCAAAAATTCGTATTCCTTGTCCACAAAAAGCCCGTAGACCAATTTTGGCTGAAATCTGACAAACTTAGGATCTTTACCCCCTCCACTCCTCTCGGAGAGGGGGAGGGGATGCCTAATAATACTATATTATTTTATTGTCACCGGAACTATAATCGTATACCAAATTTGAATTCAACGGACATCTAGAAGTTAGTCAAAATTGATTTGACCCGAACATACAAACATATATACATAGAGGTGAGGTTTAATAAAAGCTTGTAAAAAAAAAATTATTAGTTGTCCTCTGATGGTTCTGATTTTAAGTGTTATTTATTAAACCTAGACTTACAAAAACCGATTTTGACAATATTTCCCGATTGTGATATATTTACACAAATTAGACACACTTTCCAAATTGTGACCAAATTATCCACATCACTAACTTGTACTAACAAGCTGCTCCTGTGATTTCTTCGTTTATTTGTACTCACCCTAGTTAGCTAGTATAAGCTTTGTTTATTTTGTTATTTTGGTACGAGAAATATCTATTTATTTATTAGTTTTAACTAGTATAAGCTATATAAGCTTTGTTTATTTTTACTTATAATTAATTAATTACTAATTAAATATTTATTTACTTATTTATACATTTAGTTACTTAGTTTGTAATTTTGGTACAATAATAAAATGATTAATTTTTGCTGCATCGTTTGCCTTTAAAAAAATTAGAGGAAAAACCGAGTAATCTCACACATTCCCTATTTAAAACCTATCCCTTTCATAAATAAATGTTACACGTCCTCCTGTCAAGCTTTAAGTGCCCTTTTCTTTGAAAAAAGAGCTCTTACGCTTAGCTAAGTAAAAAAGAAATAAAACCAGGTCAACAGAATTTCACTCGAGAAGTAATTTTTGATATTGCGTGGTATAAAAGTATATTCTTTGTGACATTAAAAGGCCTTTGATTACGAAGCAGCGCTTTATTTATTCGGTACACTTCACAGCGCACACTCTTCTTTTTATACCTGGCTATCATATTTTAAAATAGTTTTTATTCGTTTTACCTCCACCAAATGCCACAATAAAGGAGGTTGGAAAATGAAGCCAACATAGTTTTATTATTTTTGCACTTTTTATAAGGGGTTTATAGGGGTCGTGACTATTTATAACAATATTTATAAGAAAACTTTAACATGTTAATGTTTATAAAGGTAATGGAAAAGCCAGACGAGCATTATTCTTCCAAAATTAGCAATCAAAATATTCTTATTACTATCTTTAAAAAACTTTTGTCTTAGGTTTTATAATATAGCAAACAAAACATTTTAAAAAGCCTCCCTATAAAACTTTTGGTTTTTGGGTTTTATAATTTAACAATCAAAATCTTTTGACGATATTTCTTACAAAACTTTTAGTGTAAACTTGACAAGTTTTATAAGATCGTAATCAAAACCTTTTAAAAACTATTCTAATAAAACTTTTAGCTTAAAGTGCTTCAACTTTTATAAAATAGTTAGCAAAACATTTTAAAAACTTTTCATATAAGTTTTATAAGATGGAAATAAAAACTTTTTAAAGGTAATCACTACAAAACTGTTGGTGTCCATAGCTGCACAAGCTTTTATATTAATTTCGACTGCCGAGATGGTGGCGGCCATGATAGAATTCCGTGGTTTTCTCACGTATGTGGCACTATTGTTAGTTTATATTTATGTTGTTCGCGCGTGTGCATTTTAAAGCCATACATTTTACGGATTTTTTTTTAAAAAAACAAATTTTTTTGGCGAAATTATCCGCGCGCACTGACAATGACGGAAGATGCTGTCAAATATCAAAGAAAACATTTTGGTTACTTAAAATGGCTAAGTGGCCACTAGGACTACAGTTTACCAAATAATTAATCACTATCGAGGGAGACCAGTATAATGTTAATTAAAACTCCTTGGGATTCTATAAGGGTTGTGAAAACCCTTATAAAACTTGATGTAAAATATCTGACTGGCAGCCATTTTCCTAAACTGTTTCATAATTCAGAAATGTTTTATTTTTTACTTTAAATTCCAAACAGTATAATAAGTTATGTAATAGTAGTTTATTTATTAATCGTTCGACCTGCATTTTGTTATTTGTTTTCTATTGTTTGAATTACAGGAACTTTAAGAAAACTAACCTTGCTTTTTTCTCCATTAATTTGGTAAAACATTTTTTAAATTACGGTTTTTTTCAAGCGCGCATTTGCCTGCGCAGAATGCCCTACACTTATGCTCAGCGACGACGCGACGCGTGCCCTAAAAAAGTGCGGAGGCCTTATCATTTTTACAAGCTTTTATTCAACTTGCATTGTATGTGTGTAACTATTTTTGTTCGGGTGGAATCTTGCGACTTAATTTTGACCAACTTCCCGACATCCGATCGGCTTCAAATTTGGCACGCTTATATAGTTGCGGTGACAACACAAGAATATAGTGTGATGAAATTGACAGCTCGCCTCTACTCGAAGGGGGTGGAGGGGGATACAGTTGCAGTACGCTCGATTTCATTGAAATTTGTTGTATGTTGTTTGGGGATGAAGGTAACGAATTTCTAATCAGATTTTAAAAATTCAATATGGCGGATTCAAGATGGACGATTTTTGGACATCTTTTGTCAACAAATTTTAACTAACTTACATCCGATTGCCTTAAAATTTGGCATGTATTTATAATTCCGGTGACAATACAATAATATGTTATTATTAGGCACCCCTTCCCCTACGAAGGGAGTGGAGGGGGGAAAACACCTAAGTTTGTCCGATTTGAACCAAAATCGGTATACGGGGGCATTTGTGGAAAAGAAATACGAATTTTTGATCAGATTTTAAAAATTCAATATGGCGGATTCAAGATGGACGATTTTAGGTCATGTTTTGCTAACGAATTTTAACTGTGCTCACATTTGGTATGCGTTTATAATTCCGGTAAAACTACAATAATATTGTGTTCTCAGTTACCCACCTCCCTCTAACGAGGGAAGAGTAGAAGGAAAAAGATTTAGTTTGTTCGATTTAAATCAAAATTGGTATGCAAGGGTTTTTAAGGAGAGGTATTATACATTTTCGATCAGTTTTTAAAATTTCGATATGGCGATTTTAAAATGGACGATTAAGGGTACAAATCTAAAAATTAAGGGTGTGTGTTCAAATTTGGTATGCGTTTATATTTCTGGCGACAATACAATAATATGGTATTATTAGGTACACACTTCCTTCTAACGAGGAAAGTGGAGGGGGGAAAAAGATTTAGTTAATTCGATTTAAATTAAAATTGGCATACAGGGGTTTTTCGGGAAGGGGATATCAATTAGGGTACAAATCTAAAAATTAAAAAATAAATAAGAGAAGATCAAAAGATCTTGAGAGGAAAGAACGGAAATTCAAAATTGGATGAGTGTCCCACAAGGAACACACAAAAGACCAAAGCGAAAGGAGAAACAACTGAAAAGAATTTAAAAAAGAGAAGATCAAAAGATCTTGGGAGGAAAAAACGAAAAATTAAAATTGATCTTTTTATCTTCTCTTTTTTAGATTCTTTTCGGTTGATGTAACTGATTTGGAAGTTCAACTTCTTGTTTTAATTGTGTTAGGAGCATATTCCTATTGGAAAGATTGACACGCCAGGACGAACCCGTATCAGGTGACTTATAATAAGTACCATGCTGAACGATGCCTATTTGTGAGTGATTCAGAGTTGGAAGTCAGAGTGTGCGATGGTGTTAAATGTTGTCTGGATTGAGGGTGCCTAGTGAATTCACTGACGAGCCCACGCTGGTCACCCTGGGCAAAATATCGTTTAATTGTTTCTCCTTTCATTCTTTCCTTCCAAGATCTTTTGATCTTCTATTTTTTAGATTCTTTTCGGTCGATGTAACTAATTTGGAATCTTAACTTCTTGTTTAAATTGAGTTAAAAATAAATTTTTATTAAAATCTTTTAAAGAACAAGCTCTTATTAAATGCATTAAAAAATAGAAAATAATTTTTTATCTTTCTTATACCATAATAAAAGCGATGGGCGCAAATTAAACATTTTAACCTTACGGTGACAAAGAGAGAACTAAAAAAGAAGAACTAAATTCTGCTTCTACTCGAATGATAAACATAATGCTTTTATCCAAAAAAGCTGAGAAAGGGTGAAATTGCCGTGCTTGCCAAACCTTTGAAAATGTCCTTAGGTTATAGAGTAATACAACTGTTTCTTAGGTAAATCGTCGATGTGACCGATATATGATACCTGGAGTTAAAATTTTATGTTTGCCCCCATCGCTTTAATTATGGTATAAAAAAGATAAAAAATGATTTTCTAATTTTGAGTGCAATTAATAAAAGCTTTTTCTTTAAAAGTTCTTTTTAATAAAAATATATCGATGTCTAACGTTAGCGTGCAATATTTAAACACATTTAAACTTTCTGTACATTAAATATTTTATTAAAATTTTTGTTGTTAGCTTCTAAACAGACCATGTAGATAAAAAAAATTACTTTTTTTAGGATTTTTTTGATTTGATCCACCACCACAACTACTGGACCGATTTTGATTTGACTACTATGGCTCCTGTGCAAGGCGTCGCACCAAAAAAAAGGTTTTGCCTTCGAAATTTTACCAACGTCACTCGCTCCTTATTCAAAAGTTGTGCACCTCCAAAAATATAGACCACGCACCGCCGCTGGAGCCTGTGCAAGTTTGTATTGTCGAATCAACATAATTTCTCGTTTAGCGCACTTTCAGTTGTCGCATGCGCATTGGAGATCATCATTAATCTATTGGCTCCGGCCAACTTGATATTTCGCAGGGATTTCTGCTATGCTTTTTATCATACGGAAATACGCAGGCAGAGCCTTTATAGTATCTCATAGTTATAGGGTAACAATCAAAGGATAAAAAGTAATAAGTTTTAATTTTAGTCGTGAAGGATTTTGCATCACACCTAATCGAAAAAAGATACTGTCGGTTTAAATGATCTCCTGGACCGAGTTTTTTCGAGGAGAATCCATAGAATCTACTTAACGACCACGGGATTTTTCTAGAAAAACAAAATAAAACTTTTGCAGTGTTCCTCCCACGAGTCTAAATATTGACGCCTGTGGGGGATACTAAATTTTAAAACCAATTTAAAAAAAAAACACTTACCCATACAGAACTACACTACACAAAGTTATTGATTATTTTTTTTTTACTGCTTTTTTTTTCAAAATATACCATATTTTAGGAAAAAATGCCCTTTTTTTTATAGGTTTCAAAATGTTAAATGGGGAATACGCCAAAAATTTGGCATATAATAGCCTCATTATCTGTTTTTTAGACTACCTCTGGGTGGTGGTTTAAATTTATAGCTCCCAGAAAGGATTGTTTTGTGGCAATATAATTTAACAAGGATTAATTTATCTTATTTAACGGGCCACTTTTTCACTTTGGCTTAACTTAAGTTTAAGGATAAGTTACAACTTAGCCTTAGGTTCTAAGTAGCCTGCAGAGTTTAGAAAAAGCTGTAACTTGGCTCAGCCAATCACAGCCTAGAAAATAGTTGAAATGTACGCATTGCTCCTTTGAAGGCGGTTTATCTATGGGTTTGGCCCAACAAAAATAAATATATTTTACATTTTTAATTATCACCTGTCATTGTCGCCATTTATTTGTTCAGTCGGAGCTTGGTGATGCTTACATATCATTTGTACACTTACCTTCTTAAAGGTATTACATAATTCAAAATACGTATTAGGTAGTTGTTTCACTTCGTTTTTCGCCCTTTGTACAAAACACTAATCTTTTGCGAGTTCTATATGTCGACCTTAAACTCAAAACCATCTGACGAATAATAAACATAAACTTGTAATTCGTTATAACCTTTAAAACAAGGAGGAAAACAATTAACTTTAGTTTTTTGACCTAAAAAATCAAAAATGTATATAAAAATGAGTGATTTTGCAACTTAAGTCCTCAAATTCGAGCTCTTAAGTGTAAGAACCAAAAACGTACTTAATTACCAATTTGACATAACCTGCCAATCACTTAAGCCTAAGTTGCAATTTTTGACAAGCACCTTGCAAGCACTTAAGACTAAGTTAAAACCTAATCCAAAGTGAGAAAGTGGCCCAAGATCCCAAGTTGTTCATTAACCAATAGAACACCTACAATTTTGTCCAGAAAAACGCTATATTTTAAACCCGTTTTCAGCAAAAAAATATATTTATGAACACTACGACGCAAAACAAGCATAAGTGAAGGTCAATGATTATGCACGCCAAATATACTAAACAAAACGAAAACACAACCAAATTAATTTATTTACAAACTGAAATTAAAACATTGAGGTTATCTAATAGCGTACTCAAGAAAACTTTCCTTGCTCAAAGCCAACTCATTTTAATGCTGTAGCTTTCATCAGTAGAGGTTGGTGCAAGCCAAGGTACAAGCAGAGGTAAGAAATCCGAACTCGCTGTTTGTGATTTGGAGGCAGCTAATATTTTGCAACTGATATTTCGACAGTGACAGAAATGTAAACAAAACCTGCATTTAAGTTTTTTAATACACTAAATATACACATAAATAAAAACACCTTTTATATAAATACAAAATTAACCTAAACCTTATTTTATTATTACCCATCTAAATCGTTGTGTGACATCATATATTAATTGGAAAAATTAATCAACAAGGGTAAGTTTTAATTAGAGTGACATAACCTCAAATTTAATTTGTTCTACAGAGTGTTTACTATTTGAACCCCGCGTGGGTTTAAATTTTTTAATTATATTTTCTTCTAAATTCAAACTTTCTTCTTAAATCCAACAAAAGATGGTGTTAAGATGATTATTCAATAAACAAATTTATTCAAGGTCTTCTTATAAATCAAATTACGTCTAAAATTCAAGGCTGTTTTAAAATGCTCAAAACCGAAAATTTCACTTAAACTTAGGACCTGTCTTAAATAGACTAAAGCCTTTTAGTAAATCCCACCGTAAAATTTCATATCGTTCTACTTTAAACCAAGGAATGCGTTTTATCTATAGGCAAGAGATCTTTTTCTTTAGTGTGGACTTTAAGATTGTGATATCAATTGTGAAAGTCTATTCTAAACACCAGTTATATTAAACGGGGGTTTAGCAGTGCGGTGTTTAAAGTTTTTTTTAGGTTATTATATTGTCTTTATTACCTTTAGCAACCTTTAACGTACCTACTTATGAGGGTTTTTAATTGAAAGAAGGGTTGACTTTCCTTTACTAGTACTGATATTTTACTAATATCTATACACAGGGTGTCCCAAAAGTTTTAGTCCCCCTCCTATATCTCCAAAAGCTTTCGAGATATTGTAACAATACTTTGGGAGCTTCAATAAGAGGCGAAATGGAAAAAATCTAGAGGAACGGTATTGCCGCCCCTTTTTCTGGGGCGGTCTGGGGGCGGCATGCTAAAAAAAGTTAAATAGAGACACATATTGAGTTGCACCACATTTAAATGGTCTACTGAAATGCTGCGTCTTGACGTCAATAGTATTGACATCTGTTACTCCTGTTAAAAGTTATTGGGAATAACTTGATATATTAAATGGCCCCCTTAAATCTCTAAAAGCTCTTGAGGTATTATAAAAATACTTTGGAAACTTCATTAAGAGGTGAAATGGTAAAAATTTAGAGGGGCGGTGATACCCCCCTCTTTCTGAGGCAGCCTAGGGACGGCTTACCAAAACAAAAGTTAACTGGAAACTCATATCGAGGGACGTACATCAATATTATTGACGTATGTTACTTCCGTCAAAAGTTATTCAGGGTAAACTAATTATTAAAACCTTTAACATTAATAATGGGTTATTGTAAAGGCAACATCATAACGTTTATTTAACAAATCTAGGTAAAATATATTTGATTAAATTACAAAAACTGCTTAAAGTGACCTCCTTGAACTTCTTGGCAAAAATAAAGTCTATTTTCGAATTCGCCTCGGACGTTTCTTAGCATCTCAGGAGTAATAGATCAACAAATCTGAATTATTCGTTCTCTTAACTGCTGCAAGTCTCTTAGCTTTGTCCGGTAGACCCTCTCCTTAATGTAGCCCCACAAAGAAAAGTCAAGAGGAGTTAGGTCAGGAGACCAAGGCGGCCATTCAATTGTGCCCCGGCGACCTATCCAACGATAAAATTGGGTGGCAACAAATTGTCTAACAGGTAGATAAAAATATGGATGTGCCCCATCTTGTTGAAATATGCAACTGCCAACGTCACTAATTTCGTTTTCAATTTCTCTTATAGCAGGAACAATCTGCTCCTCCAGAAGCTCCTGAATAAAAAGAGACCAATTATTCGATCGCCTATAATTCCAGTCAAAACATTAATTTTTTGTTAATTTTAGGTGTGCGCCATATGAAGCCAGTGTGGGATTTCATTAGCCCAATAGCGACAAGTGGCGATTTTTTCGATTTTGCCTCTTATTAAAGTTTTCAAAGTATTGTTACAATGTCTCAAAAGCTTTTGGAGATATAGGAGGGTGGACTAAGACTTTTTGATATATCAAATTGATCTAAATAACTTTTGACAGGAGTGACAGATGTCAATAATATTGGCGTTTTTTTAGTATGCCGCCCCCAGGCCGCCCCAGAAAAATGAACGGCAATACCGCTCCTCTAGATTTCGTCCATTTCGACTCTTACTGAAGTTCCGAAAGTAGTGTTACAATGTCTCAAAAGTTTTTGGAGATGGAGGGACTAAGACTTTTGGGACACCTTGTATACATAAAATTTAATAAAATCGAAAAGTCTTTGTGGTTTTATTCATATCTGCCTCAAATTTTCGAATCTTTTCCACTTTGCATCGGCAACATAAACTAGCTAAATTTTCTTGGTATTTTTGTTCATTAAACTGGAAACCCCTCTATTAACGTCGTTTTTTTAACTAAATTTGCTCTTTTTTTCACGTCAAGTAAAAATTGGGACAATAAAGGTAAACACGCAACTAACACGAGGTTTTCACAAAATACAATCTGAAAACTAAGAGTATTACATTAAAACTTTCCCTAGTAACAAGCTAGAAAACTTAATTTTATAGCAAAGTGAAAGCCACAATATTCTAAATGCAAAAAGGTTTGGTAAAACAGAACACATATATTTTCCATTTACTTTGACTCAAGGGAAAAAGTTGAGAGACACACAGCATCTAAGGTAATGATACTTTCTTTTTTTTGATACCTAAGTTGTGTTCTATTGTCATTTTGATTGGCACAGGATTCAAGCCCAATCTTAGGGGGTTTACATAGAAGACCAGGAGGTTCGAAAGAGCTACCCGCTCGGAGAGCAAGCCACGGTCTTTAAGGCAGAGGTGTAGCCATAAAGAACGGTACGGAGGAGCATGCTCCGACAGCCAATCGGCCCTAAAGGCACTAAGGGTGCCCAAGATCAACAACTCTCTGGTGGAGGAATGTGAGGATGCACTAGAATCCTTGGGAGAGGGCAAATAAGTAACACTTATGTGGGTATCGGGTCATATGGGGGTGCCGGGGAACGAGAACGCCGACGAGCTCGCCAAGCACCCAATATGTAGGGCCGGAACCACTCCTAGGAACAATCAAGAGGAAATTGTAAAGTCGACTCACTAAATGGGTCAACGATGCCATGGCGACCGCTTGGAGAGGAGGAACAGGATGCAAACAGACCAGGGACTTCGTGAAGAATCCGGATGTAGCCAGACAAAAATGGATTCTGGGGAGATCACGAAGGGACGCTGATCTGCTGACAGGAATCATAACAGGTCACAACCTACTAAGGAAGCACATTACCCGGATCGCGGTGGAAAATGACTCGACCTGCCGGGTCTGCGGGCGGGCAGAAGAGACATCTCGACTATAACGAACTGCGAGGCATACCAGAGGACGAGATACCAGGTATTCGGTTCCCCGACCCTGGATGAGGAGGATCTGCACAAGCTGAAATGGGATAAAATACTGGACTTTGCAAAAATAACAGTAAAACCAGAAGAGCAGACTGCCAGACCAGTGGTGCAGGCGGCGGATTAGGGGCAGGCTTCGGATAAGGCAGGGCCTAGGGAGGCCTACTTGCCAGACTTCGCGCCGCCCCTTCTCTACTACTAGAAAAAAGGAATTAATTAAATTTTTTTATTAAATACTTAAAATTAAAACAACCTACAGTGTCTTTCAACTACAACGAAACGAGGTTTTTTTCACGTATTCAGAGTCTGGTTTTGTTAAAATTGACGAACGCGTCGATTTTTTATTCGAGGGGGATAATTTTTGGCTCTCTCTTGAAATTTTTGTAGCGCGCACCCCCTTTAAAGAGTAAAATTTACCCCTATACTTTAAATAGTGGGAAGCCGGCCTCCGTAGCGCAGTGGGTAGTGTATCGGCCTGCCGCACGAGAGGTCTCGTGTTCGAATCCCGGCTCGGTGCATGGATATTTTGTGTTTATCTTTAATTCTGCAAAACCACTTGCCTACACTGGGCATTGATCCTACTATAGATGGAAAAGCTTCAGAAAAAAAAATAGTGAAAAGTGCAATTTGAACTTACTTTGTAAGTAAATATCTCAAAAAAGAATTTTGGAAATTTTTATAGGGTTGTAAAGATATTCAAGGAACTTTCAAAAACAACAAAACAAGGTATCATTAGACTCACTTTTCCTATTGAAAAATAACGAAACCCGAATTTATCTCTCAAAATTTCCAAAAAGTTTTCCTCGTGAAAAAAACTGACGTGTTCTAAGGATTTTCCCAAAATCAGACACTAAATACATGAAAATGCCTCTGTTTCATTTTCGTTAAGACACATTGTATAATACATAGTTAATGTTGAAACATAATACACTTATCGGTACAAAAAGTCGGCATAGCCTGACTTTAATAAAGACGGCACTACTTTTGATAATCCCGCGCGAAGTTTAAAAGGATTCTGATATTGTTGTTGTAGATATATGTCATCTTTGCTATCAGAATAATTTTGACTTTCATAATGTCTGTGCCTGCCTTTAATAAAGGACGGCATCAACTTTAATTTCCCAACTTTAAGAATGGCATAATATGAGCATGTTTATATGACATGTTTATATAGCAAAACTGTCAGAAACCTTTCAACCTTCGTGCGGAACTGTTAGAAATAGTGCCGAGTGAGGCTATGCCATTCTTAAAGTTGACAAATTAAAGTTAATGCCGACCTTTATTAAAGGACATTACGAAAGTCGACATTATTTTGATAGCAAAGACGACATATTTAGACTTTATGAAAGACAGGCTATGCTGACTTTATGTACCGATAAGTCCCTATTTAGTTTTATATTTCAACGGAATCTAAAATAATCTTGAATTTCTTTTGTCAATAAAAAAGACTAAATATTAATGAAATTAAATACCGTCCTAAATTCGTCCTTATACTCTGATTCTATGTTTTTAATGTCACGCCATTTTGTGGCCCTTTTAAGCTTATTCCCTGGCTATATTGCTGACACAGCCACAGGTTTAATAAGCTAAATAGAGTAGGTAGCTAAAAATAAGAAATATAAAGTGTATAAACCGGAGTTTTATTTGTCCTGACATACCTAGATTTAGAATGCTGTAAAATATTATGCGGTAAAAAAATTAATTTAGCTAAAACGTAAATAATAGAAAATTATTAGAGGGTTTAGTTAGGTTAAGCATATAAAAGGTAAATCGGGTCTACTTTGCCAGAATTTGCAAAGCCTAAGTCACTGATCATACAGCGAAACAAACGAAGCAAATAATAAAGTTTTTGATTCACTCAATGGATATTGAGTGAAAAAATATCTCACTCAAAAGAGAGTGAAATTCACACACAATAGTGTGTGTTAACTCAAAGTTGTGTGGAAAGTTTATGACATTGACAAGTTCAAATATTTTGTCATTATTGGTGTTCACAAAAATTGAGTTTAAATGTAGAAAAATTTTACTCAATATTTCGTGGACTCGTTTTAACAAAAAAATTCGCTAAAACAAGTCCAAGAAAAATTGACTGAAATTTTTTAACATTTAAACTGAATTTTACTAAAGTTTGCACACATTGTAAGTTACCTTACACTATTTTGAGTGACTTTCACTTAATTTTTAGTGAGATATCTTTTCACTCAAAAGCCTTTAAGAGAATCAAAATTTCCATTTTTTACTGTGTAATAGTCGATAATTCAATTGTTTAATTTAGGAAACTTGTCACACTGCCAGCATTATCAATGTGACTTTAACACAGAAAGCACCTCTGCCTAGTTAGTGAATTAAATGTGAAAACTAATACACAACTAAAAAAAATAATGCAAAAAATCAAAAAGTAACAGTAACTGGGGTTAAAAATATAGTGAATATTAGAGGATTATGTGAAAAAATGGTTCTTTTATCAAAATTTGTGCCTTAATTTATTAAGCCATAAACATTAATAATAATTTATAATTTATTTGTGTAAAGATATGCGAATGCACTCACGTCAACTGTATCGAAAACGGCAGCATAGGATTTCAAATATAAGATAAGTTATCTCTTAAGATTTTCGCGATAGTTGCAGTGGCGCACCGAAGGGATTGGAGTTGGGGTTAACTCCCTCCTTCGAGAAG
This sequence comes from Oxystoma pomonae, assembly GCA_963921995.1. Taxonomy (NCBI): domain Eukaryota; kingdom Metazoa; phylum Arthropoda; class Insecta; order Coleoptera; family Brentidae; genus Oxystoma; species Oxystoma pomonae. The sequence goes on from OY998165.1 coordinate 99,621,049, forward strand.
CCCTCAAAAATATTAGGTGGTAGAAAGTTTTAACCGTCATTTTCGCATTTAGGGACCAAGAATTCCCAAAAAAAACCCTTTTACATTACAGTCGCAAATTGGCTGTTGACTAACCCAAACTCAACAAAACTCAAGCCAACTCCACCCAACCAAACTCAAAATAATGTGTTTTTATTTTTGCGTATTTTAACATAATTTTTAATATGTAAGGCATTGGGGGTTTATGTTTGTTTTGTGTAAAAAAGATATTAGCTCTTATTATTTGGTAACATTATTTTCGCGTATATTTTACATTTGTTTAGTGTACAAATAAACACTACTGTGGGTTAAAAAAGTACAGAAAAAACGTTTGGAAGTTTATTTTATCATTTTTTATATGACTTGAAGAAGTTAAAGTCGAAACAAAGCTCGAGTAAACTCTATGAACTTGTAGTATCTGATAGCGATAAATTGACCACCAGGGTACCGATTCTGGAAGTCATAGGAAATGATCGTTCGCCTGAGAGAAGAAAAGTAGTTTCAACCAATAAACGCGCTTAAAAGCAGTGACGAGACGATCGAATAATCACAAAACTATTATGGGCACGCGCAGAGCTGCCTCGAACAACAATTTTTGAGCGAAGCCGTTCTCTCGACTAGACCCACTAGTTGGGAGTTGTAGGAAAGCTCGTGTGAAAAACGTCGCTCGTATTATTTTAGAGTACTCTATTGGACGAAACCATCACGTGACCGAACTCGCTACTCTTTTAGAGTTCGATTTTTGTAAAAACGCGGATATTAAAAAAAACTTCCATAAATAAATAATTGTTATTTAGCTGATGCACAGGATGATAGTGTGAATTTTCACATTTATCTTAAGACATTTTTAAGAGGTAAAACATATACATTTATTAATTAGCTAAATTTGTGATGGTGGTGTGAGGGGGGATGTACGAAGGACATGTAGATTGAAAGACGATTGGAGCTTGAATGGGTTTTATTTATAGCACTGATGGTCACGTGACTATTTAGAAGTGTCCAGTAACGTGATAATTTTGGTTACAGTTAAAGTCACATGCTATTTTAATTTTAAGCTCACTTTACAAAATTAAACTAAAAATGTTAGTTTAGAACAATTAAATTTACTTTAAAGTAATTGACACAATATATAAATGTTACAGTGTTACAGCTATATTGAAAAGAATGCCAACCGAAACTTTCAAATGAAGTATATTATTGCATTTTTGCGTTCTGTTTTGAAATTCTAAGCATTTTTATATAACGTACCCTATGTCGATCTTCAACTATTTTCGAGATATTAACAGTTGAATACTGTCATATTCTGGGTCTTCTATTTGAAATTTGATGTTAAATACTGATACGTAATGTCAAACTCGTAAAAAGCATAGTTTATTCTTTGGCCAACTATTGGCCTAGTATCTTGACAACCATATAAGGGCGAATTTAGATACATTTTGAAAATCGACCACCGTGCGTCGTTCGAATGATTTTTGTGCGATTGATCACGTCTCAGGGTATGATCGTTCTCTTACGCCCAGAATCGAGCCCCAGGTCGTCGGCTCAAAATGAAAGCACAGAGTAGGTGATCCGTGATGATGATGTCTAAAAATATGATATTTTGAAATTAAAATTATTACTTGTACAAAATAGTATAATTAAATAACCAACCCGTTTGCTTTGTTAAAATATCAACCAAGCGAATAACTTTCCTGTCTAAATTTTAACACCGCATTTTTACAAAAGGCAAGTTATATTGAGCTACTACATATTTCGAGAGAATGATCGTCCAGAAACGAAACATATTTTAACTCGGTCAATAAAAGACTTTGAACCTGATACTATTGAGTATTTGGTAGCTGATAGATGCTTATCCGACACATAATATTTCAACTCCATTAAAACGCGACATTTAACTTTATACGATCCATAATTTAACTCTGTCAATAGTAGGCTTTGAACATGCCACGACAAATATTCAGCAATTACTTAGTCGAACAAGATACGACGTCAGTCCCTCTTACAAAATTTTTTTATGCAACCAATGTGCACTCCAGCAAGGTTATGTACCTACAGAGCCTTCTCTCTGAGCGGGGCTAAGTTGATGCTACTTCCCCTTTAGATAAAATTTGTAGAAATATATTTGTTAACTACATGTTCACATAAAGTTTGTTTTAATTTGCAAAGAAAGAGATCTAGAGTTTTGAACAACTTTATAATTACATCATTATACAGGGAGAGACTTGTTACCAGTTGTTGAAAAAAATTTTTTTTTCAATCCCTATAATATAATAAATAATTGTAACGCGTTAAATCACGGCATCATTCTTTAGAGCTATAAAAAAAGAAGATGCAATTATTTCAATACGGATTAAACCTTCATCGTGAAAACTTACAAAATATGAATTTAAAAAATACAATTAAAATGTAAATATACATGAGTAACATGTAAATTTACATTGTTATATTACATTTTAAAATTCCTTACTAGTATGTAGCTAGTTGAAAAAGAAATAGGACAATTAAACAAGCTTTTTGTAATCTCACGGTAACCAATTATTGATTGTGTGGGCGGGAACGCTCGGCGCCGGGCCCTCCATATACAGACCGCTTCAAGCTACTACGAACATAGGGGGAATCAAGTCCAATTTACTCTCCGTGCCGTACGACCGAGGTGGATTCGAAGCACGCTGCAGTGTTATCTTTTGGAAATTCATTTTGTTTCTATTATTTTGTTTTATTTCTGCCTTGCTCGAGAAACAGATGGGTAAGTTCTTAATTGAAATAATACATTTTTAAAACTAAAAATGGATGTCTACGAAGTTGCCGAAAAAGTGCAGATGGTCAAATGGTCAAATCGTCATAACCCAACACACGTTCGATATTGGTCGAGGGAAAATTTGCATTTGTATTTTGACGTAAGAACACAGTATCCCCAAAAACTAAATGTTTGGGGGGGGGGGTATTGTAGGGGAACACGTAATTGGGTCATTTTTTATTAACGGCAATTGCAATTTGAATGGTCCTAGATACTTGGATCTACTGCAGCAGCACACTATTCCAACTGCTAGGCAGTTGTTAGGTGTAAGATTTGGTGAAACATGGTTTCAACAAGATGGTTGTTCCGCTCACAATGTTGGCCTTGTTAGGGAATATCTTGATAATGCATTTCCTAATCGGGTTATAAGTACACGGGGAACTATTTTATGGCCAGCTCGATCTCCCGATCTTGCTCCTAATGACTTCTATCTGTTTTTGAAGAAGCTTTTCAAATTATCACCCCTAACATGTTTGGAAACGTTAGAAGGGGTTTTTATAGTAGGCTCGGATATTGTCTAGCCGAGCAAGGAGGACTTTTCGAACATAGGCTTTAATTTTTTTTTGACTGGGGAATCTTTTTGGTTTTTAGAATGTATTATTTTATTTTGAGAACTTGCTTTTATTTTGTTTCTCCTTATTATTTTCATTGTAACACGTCGTCACTGATAAATCTGAGCAGTTGACAATAAAACGCTCTTATTTATCAGTGACAAAAAATAAGAAAATTATGTTATAAAAATTTGCGTATTTATTGACCAAATTCCGGTTTCATTCACTACGCTCCACACAGCACCGTGGTTAGAGGCGTACTAAATACAAGGCAAAAGGCGGCGAATGGCAGCGAATGGCGATCGGAAGCCTGAGTGTTGGTTGCTTCACTGATAGGCGTGCGGTGTCTCTGCATGTACGTACACTGGCAAATTAGACTTCTTTCGCTCTATGTTTGCAGTAGCTTGAAGCGGTCTGTATATAGGATGTTGTAACGAAAAGGTAATACGTCGATTTGGTTAAAAGGTGGGACACTTTCTGCTTAATTTTAGCTTGCTTATAGGATGCAGAGCGTTGAAACCATACAACTATGAGATAATATAACGGCCCTCCCCTTGCTTTTCCCGAGAGAAATGCGTACCGATAATAACTCTCCCAATCAAGTTGGCCTAGAAAAAACCCATAGACGAGGAGTGTAATGAGCAGGCGCGTCGATTGCGTCAGTAGTGAAAGCAACTGGCAACCATCTGAGATCAAGAATGTAGGTTTATGTTTAATATTTTTGTTTGTTTAGTGTCCACTCTTTTTATAGATTTTCCAAAAGTAAACGAAAAGTATTGCCTAGTGTTTCCCGTAATAGTAACGCACGCAATCACAGAAAATACCGCCACAAAATTTTAAAACACAAAAACATAAACAAAATGGAAAAACCATACCTCGTCAAAAATATAAACTTTTCGACAATGCGTAGTTTTCTCAGGAAGTGGGTTCGCCACTTGGGGCCATATCCTCTTGTAACGGGATTGAAACCCTCGAGTAAAATTAAACTTGCGGTTGGAGATGATTTAAATAAATAAATTCAATTAAATACAATTAAAGTTTTCGCAAAGTTACCACTGTCACTCAAATTAATAACAAAATCAATGAATAGCGAGCTTTCCCTCAAAATGGTAATGGTAACCGTAGATCTCCTAATTCCTAGCACCGTACTGATGAGCACCACAAGTGCGAAATCCGGATCTACAGTTACCATTACCATTTTGAGGGAAAGCTCGCTATTCATTGATTTTGTTATTTATTCACCCTCACTAAATTCCTTTTTAAATTTATCAAGTCCAGAGCTTAGGATATCTGTAAAGATAATTATATCTGTCTCCGTAGAGACAGACGCTTAATTTTCCTTCAAATTGAAGGTACATCTGCCGATTCTGCAATTTGACAGATGGTTGTCTTTTACATGAATCCTGTGTCATATTTTTTCATCATCATTTTTCATCTCCTAATTCCTAGCACCGTACTGATGAGCACCACAAGTGCGAAATCCGGATCTACGGTTACCATTACCATTTTGAGGGGAAGCTCGCTATTCATTGATTTTGTTATTTATTCACCCTCACTAAATTCCTTTTTAAACTCAAATTAATATCTTGTCATTAAATTTTCGTAAGGTCACTACTACACCAGGCAGATTTTGGTTTATGGCCTGGTGGCCCTAACAGTTTCAAAGGCAACCGCGATTTTGAATTTTCATCTTTGTTTTTCAAAGTTATTTTCGTTACACATTTTGCGGCACTTATAGTAGATACTTAAAGTAAATATTTTGACGTATCGGTATCGGTATACGTAACGCGTTCGAAATAAAGCCAAAATACACTTATTTTTGACTTGTTTATGCGATGTTTCGAACGATGCCCGCTTTTTTGAATAGCCGGATTTCGCCCTTGTGGTGCTCATCAGTATGAGCAAGGTTGAGTGATTTCTCAGAGTATATAAGTAAGTAGCTTTAGGAATTGATTGTAGTTTGCACCTGAAGACGATCAGAGATTGTACTGAAACGTCGTGTATAAATAAAATATAGACAATGGAAGTCCAAAATACAGAGTTAGTTTCAAACACATCATTGTCTCAAACTTTCAAAAAAACGAAATTTGTTATTATATATCTGTATTATGTTAATTTGGCTATAAAAAAGGTGTGCGAAAAAAATATTTTCCCACACATTGCTCGCGATTCTTCAGCAACGACAGAAAATCTCACCCGTCACAATTCTGAAAAGTGCTTACGTTTAGACTTATTGCCTTATTTAAAATAAAAGCACACCCTTCTTGATATTTAGCCTAACGTTGTAAGAGAAACTGCTGCGTCATTTTTTTGATAATATTTTTAAATTTAATAAATGAAGGGAAAATTTAGCGCCCTAATAAGTTTACAGGACAGATTTGTGGCGTAGAGGGCAAAGGGTGAGGGAATAAATCGGAAAAAAGTTTTTACTCAACCAGGATTTGAACCCGGGACCTCTAGAATACCAGTCTAATGCTCTACCAACTGAGCTACCAGGAAAAACTTTTTTCCGATTTATTACCTCACCCTTTGCCCTCTACGCCACAAATCTTTTCTTTAAATTTAATATTTTAAAAAATTCTGCAAGACTAGTTTTACGGAGGAGCTAAATTGCTATTTGGCGTACCAATAAAAAAAATACAAAATTTGCAGTGGGGCACCCAGAAATTGACTTCTGGGGGGGGGAGCTAAGGATAATTATTAGAAAAAACTTAATTTCAACTGATACAAAGGAACAGGTGCTTACAAGCGCGTACCAAATTCAAAATTCTTTATTTTTCGAAAAATTAAGGTCATGCCTCAATATGCCGTAGGCAAAATTGTTTGAGAAAATAATACTTAAAATGCAATTTTTGACTTAAAATTAAACTAAAATCGTAAATATCAATAGAGTTTTGAGACTTTGAGTTATTTATTTAACCCTAATTCTTTTGTAAAAATACTTAAATGCGCCGCATGCAAAAACTTTTGGAAACGTGGCACTTAAAATGCCACAATCGTAAAAATGAATGGTGTTATAGCGCCGCAGGTGAAAAATTTTGCAATTTATCATATTTTTTGTTAAAAATTAAAGTCCAGGATCTTGTATTTTATTTCCTGTATATTTTATCTCTACTTTAATTTGATTGTGCCGATTGTAACCAGACTTCTCGGGGGGGGGGGGGAGTGACTCTAACCCCCAAACCCCTTCCCCCCTCGGTGCGCCACTGAAATTTGTGTGACTTTTTTTTAAAAATGACATTGACATATTTCATGTGTATTTATCTATGGTCTTGTATGTTAAAACTTTTGAAGGTTTAAAAAACAAAAGATCAAAAGATCTTGGGTGGGAACACACAAAAGATCAAAGCGAAAAGAGAAATGGTTAAACGATGTTTCGCCCTGGGTAACCAGCGTGGGCTCATCAGTAGTTTCACTGGTCACCCTCCACTATACATCATTAAGCACCATCATACATTTTGATTTCCAACCTTGAACCACTCACAAATAGGCATCGTTCCGCACTGGTACTTACTTATCCAAGTTACCTGATACGAATTCGTCCTGGCGTGTTAATATTTCCTGTAGGAATTAAAACAAAGAAGAAGTTAAAAAAACCTCCAAATCAGTTACTTCCACCGAAAAGAAACTAAAAAACAAAAGATCAAAAGATCTTATGTGGAAATAACGAAAATTCAAACTTGGATGAGCATCTCACAAGGAACACACACAACGATGTTTCGCCCTGTGGTGTGGTGTGCTGGTTCAAGGTTGGAAATCAAAGTGTATGATGGTGTTTAATGATATATAGTGGAGGGTGACCAGTGAAACTACTGATGAGCCCACGCTGGTTACCCAGGGCGAAACATCGTTTAACCATTTCTCTTTTCGCTTTGATCTTTTGTGTGTTCCTTGTGGGATGCTCATCCAAGTTTGAATTTTCTTTATTTCCACCCAAGATCTTTTGATCTTTTGTTTTTTTAGTTTCTTTTCGGTTGAAGTAACTGATTTGGAGGTTTTTTAACTTCTTCTTTGTTTTGAAGATTTGTTACCCATAAAAATAAGCTAAATAAAGATACATTTTTGAAATTTAAAAGAAAACAAACAAAATTCGTAACAATGATTAATTGACCTAGTTTTTTAACAACCTAACTATTAAAAATAATTTAAATTCTTAAACTTAAACTGACTTTTTGTTTATTTCCATATTTAGAAACCTAGAGAAATAAATGATATTTTTCGAAACGTTGGGAACTTCAAATTGTAGTTTTAACAACTAGTGGCTAAAATAGTGCTTTTCTTTACAAGCGTTGGTTTAAAAAACGAGCGCAGCGAGGTATTTAAAAACGCGAGTAAAAAAAAGCACATTTTAGCCGCGAGTTGTTAACTTTTTTTTTTTTAAATACCTTTATCATAATCCAAGATAAACAGGAAAATACTTTAAAAAATTTCGAACGAAGACAACTTCTCGCAACACACCACCTTTACACTATAAATCAAGGCGGCTCGTCTGGTAAATGAAATAACAATCGTTTCCATAGCGATGTGTCTTTTTACTCGGTGACGTTCATTGTTGCCACATTTTAATCTTTAACAATTTGATATTTTGACGATATTTTTAAATAATTTTTTCTTAAATACTTGGTGAAAACTGGCGGAAATGGCTTAATTCTTAGGCAAGAATAATTAGACTTTTTCAATATTACTATTTTCCGGTATTTCTCTTTAACTTTAGGTAAAAAAAGGACAGAAATCTTTTTTTGCACCTGTGATTAAAAAAAAAAGTTTTTTTTGCATCGGTAACCAAAAAAGCAATGCTTTAGTTATCTGCAGACAGTTAATAAAATCATGTTTTTGATGAAGGTATAAAAAAAGTAGCTTCTTTTACAAACAGATCCAATAACCCACCAATATCAAAAACAGTTTACTAAAAAAAGGATCGTTAACATTTTCATAATACATTTCTAAATAAAAAAAAAAGAGTCTTTCACAATAACTGCCAACAAAAATTTAAATTGACAAATTTTTTATTTACTGGAACAGTATTAAGAAATATTGGCAAATTACTACTAACAAAAAAGCAGTCAGTGTAAAACTCACCAGATTTTTTGTAAGGGCGAGATTTTCTGACGGTTTTTGAAAAAGCGCATCAATTGTAACAAACTGCTACTCTGCAGATAGTAAGTCCTAGCAAAAAAAATTTTAAGAGTAATTAAATGAATTTCGGTTTTTCGGTTGGATCATGGTGATTCAAAAAAATTACTATTTTGTAAAGTGAATTGAAAGTAATTTCAAGAGAGTGCCACTCAGCACATATTTCCTATTTAAGGCCACAAAAATGTCATAGATTTGACAACACTGCTTTGCTGTTTTTGAGCCAATATTTACCGGGTCGAATATCGGAAACGAGAAAACGGAATCTGTTAAGATTTGGCGGGAATGTTTATTTTTGAATTCTTCACAACCGTATCTAGGCAGTTTTTGGCTGGACTCTCTCATTTTCGAAATAAAATAAACACGGCTAATAATGATCAAAAATCTTATTTGACTTTTTATTTAGCCGACTACAATTGTAGATTTTTATAAATCCTATTATCTGATAACAAAAAGTTATGGTTTTTTTCTTTGTAAGCAATATTCTGCCGGAATTCTGAAGCGCCAAGGTCACGTAATTTACTAGGCCCAAGGAAACTGAAGTGAGTTCGATTGGAGTATTGGATTTCAGGTCCCGCATAACCACCGGCCATTTGTCTAATGGAACATTCGGCCAATAAATTATATAATATTATATAATACGGAAATTTCTAATTTTTTTTGATGTTGAAGAATGATTTTTCTTTTGATTCTTTTTAATTTCGAGACAAAACCTTTTAAAGAAGCATTAATAAATGGTTAAGTTCCTAATAAGTTATACTTTTCCTGAATATGGTGTTCGCACCGTGTTCTAAACACTGCATGATCTCACTCGAAATGGTATTAGTGATGCCACCTATTGTTGATCTTTCAAAAAAACAGGAAAGTAGTTTTGTCAAATCTATGCTGTTCTGTGACCTTAAATGACATGGTTGAGGTTCATCTCTTGGAGAAGGTGAACCCTTTATATATAAACGAAGGTAGACAAATAAAATCGGCATGGGTCTAAGCAACTTGCAAAATTTTTTAAAAATACCTCAAATAACCACTCTATGCTTTGCGTTGAAACTCGTTGTACATTAATAATACCTAGCTAGTATAAAAATAGCACGTAAAATAACATTTATTCATTAATTTACATATTGGTGTATTCAGCTAAAATTAATATTTTTCAATCCGGAAATGGCCAAAATAACAACACCCAATGATAATTGAAAAAATTCGCTAACTAAAACTTTATTCTGATTTTCCAATACCAAACGAAATAAAAATATTAAAATACCGCTTTAAACTTTTTCACTTTTAAAGGTCTTATTTTGGTTTCAATTGGTGCATATTTGAAACTAGAAAATAACTTTCCCTCAGAGATAAACTCTCGAGTTTTCTAAAAGAGACTTTAAAACTTTTTTCATTTAATTACGCTGTGGGACATTTTTAGATGCAACTGCTGTGGTCTGCAATACTTTTTATAATCGGTAATATAAATTGTGGACACTGCGGACACTTAATTTAACAGAAATTGATAAGTCAATATAAAATTAATTTTCAGACGGAAACGTAATCATCGCATCATTAGGAAGTCGTCATATTATAAGAGAGATTTGGGAACGCATCAAGTTTTGACAACTTTGACAGGCCATATAGTAATTTTTTACTTGCGTGGGGAAAATACAATTTTCGACGTGATGAACTATGCATTATTTTTATATAAGAGATTCATAGCAGAGAAAACCAAGTGATGAACTTGTCAGCCACTAAATGTCGAATTAGCAGCAGCAGAACATTTCTGGAGTGCCTGCAAATCAATTTTGAAATACAACAACGATAAAGACTAGCTGAAGAGCCGGCTGCTTTGCCTGCGACTTTAACCCGTTTTGCTTGCTTTAAATAATCATAACCTTTGTTCCCGTGAACCGATTTTAATGAAATAAAGCATACATCCTCTCAAGACTCTAAGAAATCCGGTAGTGAACTCCCATCAACATCTGTTTAGTAGTTTTTGCGTGATGTTGGAACAAACAAACAAACTAACAGACAAAAATTCTAAAAACAACCAACTAACTTACGTACTGTTTGCGATGACTTTTAAATATAAAAAACCATTATTAACTTTTTATTTAGTCGAGAAATTGGTCATTTTCAGGATAACCTTCCTTAAATAAATAATTATCGACGTCAGTGCAGTGAAACTGAAACGTTTTTTTAACGTTTTGGTATGATTAATAAATTTTCGTGATTATTTTGGTGTCATCCACGCCCTTGGTCATGTTTACGTTTTCCGGTCGTTTTATGGTGTAGCACGGAAATAGGTATATTTTATGATATTGAGTTGGCAGTCTGTCAGCTGTCTTCCACGGAAAAGATTTTGGTATATTAACATTAGGCGCATTTTGGTAAAGCCGGGGTTAAACCTGTTAGCAAAGGACGCTTTTTGGTTGAAAAACAGTAAGTACAAAACGACAGATAAGCGCCATGTTGGTTTTTGCAATCACCTTCTTAATTTGAAGCCATATTATTAAGCACAATATAAAGAACCCCATTAGGAGTCCTATATTAGTGTTTGCCAGCAATTTAGAGCTGTTATTTTTGGTAAATTATTAATTTAGTTATATCCACACATAAAACTACTTGTACAACAATTTTTTGTCTTTTAGAAAATTAATAAAGAAGAGCTTTTTTTATAAATTTTCCTAAAAAATTGACCTAAACCAATCATATTTGACAGTGATCTAAGTTTCTTTAACGATTATTAATTTTAAAGGTATTTCTTATTATTAATCTGGATCTTATAATGGATGATTTTTGGAGGAAAAAAAATTGTAAAATGTCTTGTTTTGGGCAAAAATATACACCTCTGGCGCTCTTCCAATAAATAACTTATTGTATGTAGGTTGCGCTGCATTCAAGATTGTGATTTTGGTCATTTCTTAACTCGGATGCATATCAAAGGTTGCGTGCAACGTTGAGACAACTCCAAAAGTATTTACCAAAGTGGTGTAAAATAGGGTTGCCAAAACGTTTCCCACAACGTCACAGGGCAACGTTGGGGTTGCGTTTGAAAACGTTGTTGCGTCGCCAAATTTTTACTTGGATAGAAGCCAAAACCAAAATTAAAAACAAAATGTTGTATGTAAACAAATGATCTCTCTACATATTTATTATATGTGTAGATTTTCTACGCAAATCACAAAAATGTTGTACCAAATACGGGCTTAAAGTACCTTTTCTCCCCTGGCTCATACCTCTGAACTAGGTAAATATTCTTTTAGTACTGTACTAAATTGAGGTTAACCAGATGTTAAATAAGGTGCCAAGGGTTGACAAGACTTTGACAATGTTAGGTCAAAAATAGTACATCCATTGGATATACAATAGATATTCAATTGACATCCAGATTTGATTACTTATTACACTTGGATGTCCATTGCAGCTCCATCAATGTTATGGGTAACATATAAAATGGATATACGTTTCATATACGTTCATGGAAGGGATACAAATTAATCGGAAGTACTTTCACGTATGTCCACGGAGGGAATATCATTTTCATATCCAATGGAGCTCGAAGCCTGCCTCTTTCGCAAAAGAACAGATTTTTCTGAGCTGCAACCTTCTGACATCGCCTGGGCCAGCAGATAGTTCCCAAGGCGCGACTCTCTTGACCTGGCCAGAGCCGGACACTCCAGCAGTGGGTCTATTCTTGAGTCGAGAGAAAATTTGCTCCCAGGGAGTCGAATGCTCTCGCTACTATGCATCTCATTAGTCCAAATCTTCGGTTAAAATCGGTTTCTCTCACTTTTGCCCGATATTGATGGAAAATAATCCTCTTAGTCAAGACCAAAGTGCGAGGAACCGATTTAAACCGAAGATTTGGACCTGGGAGCAAATTTTCTCTCGATTCAAGAATAGGCCTCCAGGACGCGCAAGGACGATTCCATGGCTTGCTACGTCGTACAGTGCTAGAGACACAACATTTTAAAATTGGGAATAAAATTCGTTGGAGAATGGCGGAATTTCCTCGATTTTTGTATGAATCCAGTAATTTTTTCAAATTATTATTCAAAATTGAATAAGTGCGTGCAAAATTTCTTGTCCCTAACACACTCCGTTTGAACTCCATCACTGAACTCGTTTTACAAACGCGGACGTGACGTTACGTCTAAAACGTGCCGGGCTTTAAGTGAAATATGTACCCCTAAGTTTCATAGAATCTCGTGTCGCCTATATATTTTTAAACCGTTATATTTAGCGTACCACCGAATTTTAATTGAAAGTACTGGACTTTTTTTATTCAAAATGCTACGATTTCTATAAGTACTCTGTTATTGACTTTTAGGTATTTCGTAGAAGAGGTGAAATTTTTGTTATCCAATGAACATCCATATTTCCGTACTTTAAGTATTACTCAAGAACCAGCGCAGAACTTGAACCGCTTATAAAAACGTCTTAAGGCGCATTTACACAGACAAACTTTCCTTTGATGTTGAAATGCCGACAAACATTTACACAAGCCTCTTGAGCAAAATATTCAAAGAAATGTTCGAGCAAAATCTCGTACAAAAAAACACACGTGAATTTTGGAGAGAATGTTGAGCAAAATTTGTTTGAAGAATTGGGGGTATAAAAATTTCTTTACAAATTTAAATTTTATAGTTTTATGGGAATTCATTGAACTTAACTGAAAATAGAAAGACTAAGTTTTAAAACAAGGTATTTTAATTAAGTGGTTTACGACGGAAAAACGATATGATGTCGAAATTCACGTTTTACCTCATAAGCAACTTCGATTGATCTGATTTTTATAGGGGATATCCCAGTATACTTGTAACTTTTTTGGGGTTGTAAAAAAAACGACAATAAAAAAATATTATTTGGCAATTATTTATTGCTATTGCCTGTAAAATTTAATGATAAAAATTTACGTTTAAAAGAATATCTCTTTATTTTATTTCCTATTTTAAAACACAATACAATAATAATTAAGTCAAATTCAAAAACCTATATACATTTTATTAAATCTCAAATATATGAACAAAAGCACGTGCGGTCTAAATAATACCCATTTATTACCCACTTTTACAACCCTACGATCCCGACCCTTGTCTAAAAAAATATAATTTAGCACTAATAGACTAGATTTCTGAATCAGAATGTTGCTCCTTTGCATATTGTTTGTTCAGTGTCAGTAATCGCCCTTGATTATTACATTACATTGACAGTAAATATCTATCTTCAGCATTTTCATGACCTTTTGCTTTTTTAAGCAACCGTTGGGGCCTTAAACTAACTAGGTAAATCTGGTGTGAGGAATGAAAAAAAAATAATCGAAGCTAAGGGTAAAGTAAAGTTACAAAAATATGTTTAAAAAAAATCCCATCCCCACCACTCCTCCTAGTCGTGAGGCGCGGATTACCGCTTAAAAGTGCAATTTTTGAGTTTTTTGGCGATATTTGAAAAACTCAAAATTTTTTTGGAAAAGAAAAATTTTCCTGGGTTGTTTTTTGAATTTAGGAAAAAACCCTTGGAAATAAAAAAAACTCGCAAGAATATCCCAAAAAAACCCCCGGGCAAAAAAATTCGGGAAAAACCCTAAGAAAAAAAATATTATAAGTAACCCTAATCCATGTGACAAAACTGATAGTCAAGAATAATGTTTCGCTTGCCGTCGGCTTTTTTTCACAAAAATTTTAAATAAAAGTTGGTGTTCCATTTTTTTAAAGAATTGAGATCACTGATCACTTATGTACATTTTATTTATTCTCATCTTTAAAAATATGTTTCCAAAACGGATAGCAATAATTTGCTCAAAAATTTACCCGAACAAAATGTTCAAAGAAAAGCTCACAAAAATGTTCACGCAAAAAATTTTAGATCTTTTGCACGAGCTTTTGTTTGAGCATGTTCGTCTGTGTAATTGCGCCTTTACAGTTTTGTAGAAAAACACATAAAAGTAGTGGGTTAAAAAAAATAAGTTGTTATAAAATGTTGACGTTGATTTTTAAAGACCGTTACTATAAAAATATTAAAATTTTTTGTTTATTAATGATAAAATTGTGACTTTTGGTGTTGTTCTAATTTCATCTTACAATAAAAGTCATATTTTTAGAAGTGTAGTAGTTTTAGATCTTACATTTCCAAAAGCGGATGTACCCCGGTGTTTTTTTTATTTGCTTATTTTAAAATTCAATTTCAACTCAAACTCAAAGGCAGTGCCGAGACGACCGAAGCGTTGCCAAGCTTCTATGGGCTTGCGTAGAGCTGCCGCGCTCAAGGCTTCATAAAAAGAGCCTTTGTTATGATTAGAACTACTTATACGGTTAACCGATGGCGGCCCTAGATCTATATGTATACGCCCTGGATCGATAAAAAATTGCCTTACACTTCTATGGGATAAGGGGAAAGTTCAAATTAAGACTTTTGTGACCTCTTTAAGGTACTACCTGCTGTGTATGGCAGTTGAGTACCGCTTTTCTAAAACTCGATAAGTACATTTTTATGGAAATTAACTGTATAAAGGTGCAGTTAGACTGTGGTAGTGTAGTCGTCGTTGCATTGTAGCTGTAGTGAATTGTTTTCCATAGATAATGTAGAACAGGATATTTTACATATAAATAGTTAACAACTTTTTGGTACACACTTTTTAATATAATTTACCTTGTTTAATGTTTTAAACAAATATTGGTGATAACAGACCCTCATGCAAATTTTTTAAACATTTTAAAAGATCCACCATACATATTTCTTTTGTATTAACCGAGAAAGTTCCGTTTTTTCTTAATATAAGTTGGGTACCAAAGATGGACAAAATAAAACTTGGGGAAGAAAAAAAATTGATAATTTTGTATTTGCATACATACTTACAGTCAATAGTGTGTTCAGTGATATTAGCGATAAATTAACAAGGTACTATAGTAGTTATATCTGATCCGCTGATTACTCATTCTGGTTTATTATAATTGCAAAGAAATTAGGGCCTTTTTTCTAAGTGATAAAAAGCGCTTACTTTTAGCATTACTTTGCTTGGATGGACAAATAATATCGAATAATTTACCTTTAGAAAAGTTATAGTACCGTATTATCAGCAGTGCACGGTGGTTGTAGTAAAAAAAACTCACACAGATATAGGTAGATATTTTCGGGCACGCATGAGAGAGAAGACATGAACACACCAACTTTAAGCATGGGAGATAATTCGTGGAAATGCAGACAGTCGATATTTTCAATAAATGAACAAAGTATTATATTTACTTATGTCCCTATCCCCTGACTAACCGAAGTTAATAATTAATAATGGCTCTCCTCTTTTTTGCGTCAAACTAGTAATTTTCTAAAGTTGTTTATAAAACCCTTTAAAAGTAACTTTTTTAGAGAACATTTTCCCTCTAAAATATTAGTTTTATTGCCCACTAGATATATTACTTTTATTACACACTAGACACCGCCGCGCCGCGCGCCGCTTTGCCTGCGGTTTTACCCATTTTTCCGGTTTTTATTCCTTTAAATGCCATAATTTTTGTTTCCTTAAACCGATTTTGATGAAATAAATACCTATGTGTTGCCCAGGAACACAAGGAATGCAATAGTGAAAGTTCCATCAAAATCAGCTGGGCGGTTTTTGCGTGATGCTGGAACAAACAGACATACAGACAGACAAAAATTGTAAAAATTGCATTTTTGGTATCTCGTTTGATCAAACAATTTAAAAAAATATTCAGAAATGGCCCTTTCAGAGATTTATATATGTATAGATAAACAAATAATTATAGTCAGGGGAATAATTGGCGATTTTTAATCGAATCCGGATTTTCTTACCATAGTAGATTTTATGGTGTCATATGAAAGCTGAGACTCCCCAGATTATGAATCCGTCGGACGACATCTCGAAACTGTTGAGCGTATTGAGATATTCAGGGGAAAATCCAAAATAGCTTACAATGACTAAATTTGATTTTTTTATTTTTTTGTTTAGAGTTGTTGATGGTGTTTGATATCAATGTGTATAGGTTTCCGAATACGAGGATTCAAACTCCTCGTATTCATTTATCAAAAACTGTCTAAAATGACATTTGACACATTTTTTGCAGGGGTACATAAAAATGGATATATATTATTGAAAAAATATTTATTTTTATTTCCTTTACGAAAATGAATGACTTTTGATATCGTTTTATAGGTTCTTTGATGTGAAAAACTTGTATCTGTTAACGAAATGACATTGACAGCATATAAACCTGGTATTAAAAGTAATATTTATATTCCTATCCGCTAATCAATCAGTCTCGGTCATTATAATTGCGAAGAAATTACGGCCCTTTTTGTGATTGGCAAAAAGCGCTTACTTTTAGCATTATTTCGTCGCATGCATGGACAAATTATTATATCAAATAATTTGCATTTTTAATCTCATATTTTGCTAGTAATAACCTTTAGCATTATTATTATTAACATCGGTTGGTAAGGGGATGGAGACATACTTAAATACAATACCTTGTTTATTGTATTTTATTGCAAATATCGACTGTATGCTTTTCCACGAAATAACTCCCATGATTAACGTTGGTGCGTTCATGCCATCTCTTTCATACGCGCTCGAAAATATCTACCTATCTCTGTGTGAGTCTTTTTGACCACAACAACAGCTGATACGGTCCTATAACTTTTCTAAATGTTATTACTAGCAAAATGTAGGATTAAAAATGTAAATTATTTGATATAATTTGTCCATGCAAGCAACGAAATGGTGTTAAAAGTAAGCGCTTTTCGTCACTTGAAAAAAGGCCCGTAATTTATTCCCAATTATAACAAACCAGAATGATTGATTAGCGGATATATAGGAATATATGATATATAATACCTTGTTAATTTATTGCTTATGTCACTGAACACACTATCGAATGTCTATATGTTTGCAGACATAATATTGGCACATTTTTCCTCCTTTTTTTCCACAAGTTTAATTTTGTATTTCTTTGCTCCCCTATCAACCTCAATTTTAACATTAAAGCATTTTTGAACTATTTAAATATTAAGAAAAAACGGAACTTACTCGGTCAATACCAAAGAAATATGTAAGGTGAAACTTTTAACATATTTCAAAATTTAGTAGGAGGGTCTTTTACCACCAATATTTGTTTAAAGCATTTATAAAGTAAATTATATTAAAAAGTGTGTACACAAAAAATATTGTTAACTATTTATCTATTAAAATAATCTGTTCTGCGTTATCTATAGAAAACAATTCACTACAGCTACAACGCAACTACGACGACACTACCACAGTCTAAATGCACCTTAAGAATTCAATGCCCGACCGACTTGTAGCATCAGCATCAGATTCATGAAAAACGATTTATCAAAACTCGATAACTACGCGCTTACTCAATAATTATTGTCCTCCTTAAAATTCTTCATTTTGTAGTTATCGAGTAAAAAAAAATGGTACTCAATTTCGGGGGTCACAAAAAGAAGACATTTTCACATTTAATTTTCGTTTCCGAGAGTTTCCTTCAAATTTAGCAGACTTTTTCTGAAAAACTGCTATAACCTAAAAACCAGCAAACCGATTTTAACAGATTAAAAAAAATTAAAAACAAAAACATGAAATGGTACGTCACGCTAATCTTCGGGCACATGGTGGGGAATCGTTTACGCAAAACTTTTTAAAGCCAATAAATCGAGCTGGATGAAAAACATTTTATTATTTTCCAAATGTGTTTCGTTTTCAAGATATTGATTTTTGAAAAATAATAAATTTAAACGCTTATAACTCATAGACTCTTGCACCGATAACTTTTTAAAAAAATCGTAGAGGATGGTATCTAATAAAAAAACTTCTTTCTTCCCTAATGATTCTAAATAGGTTTTGGCTCCCTTGATGGTAGTTATGACTAGCAGATGAGACTTGTTAAAAGACCGTGTAAAAAACGTCACTCGGGTAATTTTTGAAGTCAGTCAAGCCACTCCCCCCCCCCCCCGAAAGATATTCGAGTTTTAATGTGCTCATAATTTCCATATACCTATGAGATAATAAAACGGACCTCCCCTTGCTTTTCCCGAGAAAAATTCGTACCGATAATAACTCTCCCGATCAAGTTGGCCTAGAAAAAATCTATAGACGAGGAGTGTAATGGGCAGGCGCGTCGATTGCGTCAGTATTGAAAGCAACTAACAATCATCTGATAGCAAAAATGTAAGTCTATGTTTAATATTTTTGTTTACTTTTGGAAAATCTATTAAAAGAGTGGACACCACCGTAAAAAAAATTGAAAAAGTGTTGTCTACTGTTCCCCTTAATAATAACGCACGCAACACAGAAAATACCGCCACAAAATTTTAAAACAAAAAAAATCCACAATAACATAAACAAAATGGCAAAACCATACCTCGTCAAAAATGTAAACTTTTCGACAATGCCCAGTTTTCTCACAAAGGGGGTTCGGCACTTGGGGCCATGTCCTCGTGTAACGGGTTTACCCTTAGAACATTGAACTACTAGAAGAAAAACATCTTCATCCCATTGTTGACATGTTAACATAATACGTTTTCCCCTGTTTTTAGTATTATTTAAAATACCTTCAATAATTTTTAGTTCCGTTTGATTAAATGGTCTAGATATAGTATTAAAAATCTATGTTTTTATTTAAAAAAAAAACCTAAAAATGTATTCAACTAGGATGTACAACTATAAAAATAAGAAAAAGGTGCTATGGAAATCCCTATTTACACTGAAATTAATGACAAGCCGGCAACACAGATTTTCTGCCTTTGTTTACCAAGAATGGCCAAGTATGAGGAATTTTAACCTAATATTTATTTAATATTTTAATTCAAAGTACCTGTGAAACGAAATACTGTTGTTCCCCGGCTTCTGTTTCTACTTGCATATAATAATACACTTCAGAACCATTTTTCGCCACAAACTTTCCACAAAAATGTCAAAAAAACACTAATGACAAGTACTGAAACTTTCATTTTCAAAACAATAATGACATTCCTGGAAAAATCGAGAAACCGCAATAAACAATCAATATTGCCACGTTGACTACAAAAAAGATGTTTAAGAAAAACATATGATAAATTTTCAAAAAACGTCAGAAGTTTTAAATAGATTGTGAGTATTATATATTCTGTATATTAGCTTTTTCGACATATTTCTTAAACCTCATTAATTAATTAATAAATAAGCGTCAAAACTTAATTCATATATAATAAGTTTTGGCAACTCAGATTTCTTTCTCCCCTTTCCTCACTGTAAATGTTGCTCTCAAACAACCAGTGTAACCAGACAGACCAGACTCCTTCTAGTAGTTCAATGTTCTAAGGGTTTACCTTGTGGATTGAAACTCGAGTAAAGTTAAACTTGGGGTTGAAAATATTTTATCCATAATATAACAAATAAATTCAATTAAACAAAATCAATGTTTTCGAACAGATGATGTAGTGTTCACTCACTTAAATTAATACCTTGTCATGTCAAATCGTAAGGTCACTACGACACCAGGCATAGATTTGTTAGTGCATGCGCAATAGATTTTTTGGTTTATTGGCGTGGTGGTCCAAACATTTTCAAGCCAACCGCGATTTTTAATTTTCTTTTTTGTTTTTCAAAGTTATTTTCGTTACATATTTTGCGGCACTTGGGCCGTTATAGTATCTCATAGTTATATGATAATTTCGAATCAATTTCGAACTAATTTTGAACAACTTTTAAAAATTTAGAACCACACTCCTGTATAGTTTTTTTTATATTCAAAATGGGGAGTGCATCCGGACGTCAAGCTACACCCCCCTCATTTAAAGCTTAGAGAAAAATGAAAAGCAACTATGCCAAAATTAAAAACTCATTTCATACTTCTAATACAATCAAAAAGGATTTCGAAAAATCCACCAATAAACTTGTTTTTTTCTAAATATGGCGAGGGGAGCAGGTTGACGTCAAGCCACACCCCCCTCAAAAATATTTCGAACTTTGATATGCTTATAATTTGTTACTAATTTGTAACTAATTTTCTAAAACTTTAAAAACATTTTTACCACCCTAATTTCTGTGATTTTTTATATTTATTTAAAATGTGGGTTTTAGCCAATTGAAATCCAGTCAGTTTGGAAGGCATAGAAATATACTAGAAACGATTAGAAATCACGTAAGAAAAACTATTTTCATATTTGATAAACTTTTGGTACCTACCACCTGATTTGTCTAATGGTGCTTCTTAGTTGATGCAGACTATATGAGCAGAGAGATCTTTGTTGCGCATCCAAATCAATAGTGGATTCTCGAAATTCTTTTTGGTGATATTTTGGGTTCGAAATTTAAAAAAAAACAGGAAGGAGTGTGGTTCAAAATTAGTTCGTAATTGGTTCTAAATTATAAGTGTATCAAAACTCGAATATCTCTGGGGGGGGGGGGTGGCTTGACGAACCTGATTTTTGGCCGTGTTTGTCCGAGTGTCGAATATCTTTGTATACTTTCAGAGCTCGCTACACGGAAAAAAAGCTATTCTTGGAACAAGATTATTAATCTTGATCCAAGAATAACTTCGTCTTCGATATTCTGAACTCTAGTTATTCTTTATCCAAGTAATATCCTATTCTTACATATCATGCATGACTAGCGTTGAGACAAGTGTAATTTATATGATAATTCAAATATAGGTCTATACTTATTTTAAGACAATGTGGTTTTTTACTTTAAGCGGACGCTATACTTAATTCAAATTTTTTCTTTGCTTGTTTCGAACACTGGTTTGGGTTGTATTGATGTCAAACGCTATTCGAACGAGAATAACATGTTTTTAATGCAAAAGTAACTATACCTCAATCAAATAATATTTTGTACTTATTAAGAAAAAATTATATCAAATGGTTCTTATACTTGACTGAAACCGACCTTATATTTCACTTAACACCAATAGTAATTAGAACCAATTGAAACAAACGTAGCATAAATATAATATATGCTAATATAATAATGTTATTTTACTATAACGTAGCGTAAGCCCGTCCCTTTAGAGATGTGTGATTCGTGAAAGATTCGTCCACTATGGTCGAATCACTTGCGAGTATTGAGTGGTCGAATCATGTTTGCTCGATATGATTCAATCAGTCAAAGGAGTCAAATGACCAACGAAGACAGAATGAATCGAACGAGTGAATCAAATCGGAACGGATCAACGACTGACTGATCCACTGTGGCGATACACTGAATCAGTTGGAAATAGGTCGATCGTTTCGTTCATTCGTTCCTTTGACTCAAAATCCTGCGAGATTTTTTGGTCAGCAGAGTATGTCGTATTTAGCTGCATCCTGCAGATCTTTTTTTTTTTGGTCACCATTTTCTTTAATTTCATTTCAAATGATTGATTCAATGATCGATTCAAAAGATTCGATCACTCTAGAAACGAATCACTGATCGATTCGTTCAGTACAAAATGATCGATTTACCCATCTCTACGTCACTTGCAAAATAACCCTTCTCCTATAACCATGCTGATTCAGTATCGTAGCAGAAATTAATCAACACGATTATTGGATACAAATTGAAATGACTCACATTTCCATACGCGGATTATGTAGTCTACTTCTAGTGCCGAGTTTCTGCGGCTTACGCATATATCAGAAAACTTCCGTAAGCTGCCAGCGAGATGTTATGACCACAATTTCGAACCGACTCTCGCGACAGCACGCTCTGAAACGCTCTTGCAAAAGATGAGGTCAAGACCGTGCCAAACAATAGGTGCTTTCACCACTTCATCCACACTTCTTAACAACCGTGAGTATACATAATGATACTCGCTTTCTCCTATTAATAAGTATTTAACTTTTTAGGCGTTTATAATAATCCGAACCTTTAAACTAAAGATATAGGAGTATAGATTTACCTATATTAAATGACAGATATTGAGATAAAAACCTGAAACTAAAGACCATTAAGTCTTTGTTGCCCCCATACCAAACAACAAAGAGGGAAAATGGATTAGCCAAGCGATCGATATTGGAATATTACTTGTTTTTAGTACCTTTGTAGTTAAACTAAGTTTTTTGTCGACTTAGTTTTAATATTTTTTCGCTTTCGAAAAATAATTTCTGGTTCTAGTACAAGTAAACTACCTGTTTTTTATCGGTTTATCTCTAGAAGTTATTTGATTTAATAATAGCTTTGGTTTTGATTGAAATTACCGCCTCTTCTTATTTAAAGTGTATTTGGTTTCTATTTAAGTATAAGAGCCTTCGTTGATCAAGAATAGGTAATTGCGTAATTTATTAACCTCTATTTCTATACTAAGAATAATATACTTAAAGCAAATGTAATTTTGCAAAGAGCTATTCTTAAATATAGAATAGATTTTTTTTGTGTATTGGACGAAACCACTGTACTTTTTTTCAGTCGATCGATCACTTTCTACAAAAACCAGAATCAGTACAACAGCAACGTGAAAATACTGCTTGAGAATTAAACTCTTCCACTTTTAGAATCTTTAACAATTCCCCAGTTTTTCATTACCTATTAATAAACCCGAAGACGCAGCCCAGCTAAATAAAATCTCTTGCGGAATATTATAAAACTCTGGTCGTCAACCAGTTCAAAATAGAATTAAATCACAAATCATTTTCCCTTTTCTTTTCGCGTCTAACTTAAATGCAATTTGCAATCGTGAAACGTTCGGAATTCTCGGCAAAGAGATGTAAACGACGCGCCACTTCTTTTTGCCATTTTCATCTTATTTTACTTTCGAGTGTTTTGCATAGAAATAGCTTTCCTCCAAGTGCCGACTATAAATTAAATGCCGAAAGGGTGTAAATAATATTTCCGCGGACACCTTAAATTTGTATCTCAACACTTCCCTTTGCACCGTACTGACCCCCCCCCAACCTCCAAGGAGTACGAGTTGGAGTAAGAGGGTTTTATCATAACGGTAAAGTGGCGATTTTTACTTATTGCCTTCACTGAGAAAAATATCCCTTATTCCTAAGTAAGAATTCATTAGCCCCAAGTGAAAACTTTATTTAAATATGAGGAAAGTGAACTGTCTACTTTCCATAAGTTAAGTAAAGACTTTACTTACCGTGGGTGAAGTACCTACTAATAACCGTTAGTAAATCTATAGTAGAGAAAAACCAGTATAACTCCTAAAATATCGCTTTAAATAAAAATATATTTCTGAGCTCTAAAAACCATGTCCTATCACAATACACCCTAAGAAAAAAGAACAAAAACAAATAATAAAAAAAGTGCGAAACGGCGACGGGGTTCGAACCGACAACCTACAGGTTTATAGACCAATGCTGTATCCACCGTACCATGCGCTTATAAAGAAATAGATTGAAACCGCAGAATATAAGCGTTATCGCAGATTCTTATTGATCTACTGAAAAGTGTTAATCATGATTAAAGCTTAATCAGAGAATTTTCGCGTTTGTTGGATATTTATTGGACAAGCATCTCTAAACCAACGATTACCGGATTCGTTTCCGGTCATCGATTTTTTTTCGAGTTTTTTTAAATTTATTTTCATCATGATCTCCCTATAAATAGAACAATGATCGTTGCAAATTGGATTGTCGAATTCTTTTGATTGCAATACGTTTAAAAATCATTATAGGCATGCATGCAATACTGGGATGAATATATTTTTCCGCATGATTTATCAATATTTGATGCCTTCACTTCTCCTTAGTAGAAAAATTTACTAACCGTAAGAGAACGAAAAGTTAAGTGAGTTGTCACATATGTAAGTAGATAAATCACTAAGGGTTAACAAACTAGTAGAAAAATTCACTATCCCTAAGTGAAGGGAAAGTTAAGTGACTTGTCGCATATTGGTAAGTAGATAAATTACTAAGGGTTAACAAACTCGGCCCTATGTAGGTCGTTTTACTTGCAGCTATTGAATTCATCACTTGAAGCTGTTAGAAATCTCATTTACTACTAACAAAAAAGCTAAGTAGACGCTTCACTTGGGATGGTTTTCTGAGTGTCATTTAATTCCTTAATATTTATCCCAAGGTTATAAGAAAAAATTATTGGTACCTTTACTTTTGTACGTCCTTTACATGTCCCAACATGGGACCAAAGAAAGACCTAAAATGGACGTATGTACGTACTAAGTACTACATACAGCTACGGTACGTACCATGTACGTACAGAGTACGTACTGCTGGGACGTACGTCACGTCCCTGATACGTATATGTATGTACATGGTACGTACTGTGTATGTTCTATGTACGTAGATTTCAGGTACGTACAATTTAGGTCCTAGGCGGGACCAATACTGGATGTAAATTGACCGTAAGTGGGCGTGGGTCAGGCAAAGATATTTCACTAGTAAATAAAAAAATAAGTGTTCGGCACACCGGGAATTGAACCCGCGCCTCCCGGGTGAGACACAAATGCTCTATCACTAGACCACCACCTATACATAGAAAACTGCTAAAACCGTTACATATTTTATAATGATTTTTACTTTGTCGTCTCGCTCTTATAACGTGTAGGCTTATGTATAGTATACGTATTATGTACGTACATAGTACATCCATAATTGATCCCAGGACGTACCGACGTATAATGGACGTAAAATTTACGTCCCTGGGACGAAGTGTTAACATTCAACAACCGTTTTTCTATAAGCTGTAGTGTCAACAAAAAACGTAAATTTCCCAAAAACGAAAAACGATGCAGTTCTAAAAAAGATACAGATCACATATTAAAATTCTAGAGAGAGAAGGCGCTATCTACACTAGTATATACGCGGCCTAATCGTGAGAGTTCTTTAGACAGGCAATATTGAGGTATATCAGATCAGAGATGTCAGATGTCACCACAGAAACCACATGTAGTTGTACGTCTGTAGTACGTACGCTTATGTACGTTCGGTGTACGTCTGTTATTGCATGTCTGAGAGGTAGCCCTAAAATTTACGTACATAGTGTACGTGCTATGTACGTACTCTTTTGTACGTATATAGTACGTCCCTAATTGGTCCCGGGACGTACCGACGTAAAACGGACATAAAATGTACGTCCCTGGGTCGAAGTGTACTCTATGGGATATCGCTTTTGTTCATTGAAAATAATCTTCTCCGAAGCTTCTCAGAGTATCCGCGTTTTTATGATGACGTCATGGTCAATAATGGCGCTAGTTTTTAAAAATTTCTTCCCTTACTCGAAATTTCTCCGCACGCCGCTGGCTGCATGCTTATAAAGGGTGGGCCAAAAAATCTTGCACACTTTTGAATTTGCTATAACTTTTGATCGAATCGGTCGATTTTAAAATGTTTTGACTTTTTGGAAAGACAAGACATGAGAATTTTCCGAGTCGGTCGAAAATTTGCCATTTCCTAAAAATCCAAGATTGTGAACCTTTTTAAATACCGGGAAACTTTCACCCCCCCCCTGCGAAAAAAGTATGTGCGGCACTGAAGAAAGTCTAAATCCTTTTTACAAAAGATTACGTACGTACTATGTACGTCCTATGTACGTACATTTTCGGTACGTACAATTGAGGTCCTAGGCGGGACCAAAACTGGACGTAAATTGACCGTAAGTGGGCTTGGGTCAGGCAAATATATTTCACCAGTAATTAAAAAAAAAGTGTTAGGCACACCGGGAATTGAAACCGCGCGAAATAAAAAAAATAAGGGCTCTTATATTGAGTGCAGTTGTTTGCTGAAACTTTAGATAGAATATTATAAATTTTGAGCTTTTTGGAAGTACAAGACTTTAGGCTTTAATGTTGTGGTTCAAAATTTAACTATTCTCAAAAACTCATGATGGCGGACATTTTTAAATAATGGGTGATTTTCACCACCCCCCCCCCCCCCCCCCTCTCCTCCGAAAAAAAAAATTTTAGTACCTATACTGAACAAAATCCAAATTAATGTGACAAAAGTTCCCTCCCTGCTGCATATATGAAGGTATCAATACATTAAATCGGTTAAGAAATTAAAAATTGATAATCAAGTATGGTGAATGCTCCTTTGCTTAAAATTTGCCTGTTTCGGCATATTTGTACCATTGATTCTAAGCCTGTAATAATGATGAAATCAAAAATCAAGCTAGCCATGACATTGCAAAAGTATTTTTTTGAAAAACAATGTTTATTGAAAATGCTGGAAATTATGACTCTAACTTGTTTACTTCTTAACTGATTTAATACCTAGCAGAGATGGGAGGTAGAATAGCACAATGGCCTTGACATTGTTTTGTTACTTTTTTAGGGGAGTGAAATTATCCAATGTTTAAAGCGTGTTAAAGCTGTCCGCCAACTTGACTGTTCGAGAATTGTCAAAGCCGCACCCAAAAATGTAAAAATATTTAAAATCAAGTAACCCGATCAAAAGTTAAAGCAAATGCAAAAACTGAGATTTCTTTTGGCCAATGAAAATGTCGAGTCAAAAACCACTTATTTCAGAGGTTTATAGATTTCTTATCTCTTAACCGATTTAATTAAGTAATGCCTTGGCATAGAAAGCATACATAAGGCTTTTGTCGAAATTTATTTTAAAAAAAACAATTTTTCTGGCGAAATTATCCGCGCGCACTGACAATGATGAAAGATGCTGTCAAATATCAAAGAAAATATTTTGGTTAGTTAAAATAGCTAAGTGGCCACTAGGACTACAGTTTACCAAATAATTAATCACTATCGAGGGACACCAGTATAATGGTAATTACAACTTCTTGGGATTCCATAAGGGTTTTGATAACCCTTATAAAACTTGACGTAAAATATCTGACTGGCAGCCATTTTCCTAAACTGTTTCATAATTCAAAAATTTTGTATTTTTGACTTTAAATTCCAAACAGTATAATAAGTTATGTAATAATACTTGATTTATTAATCTTTCGACCAGCATTTTGTTATTTGTTCACTATTGTTTGAATTACAGGAACTTTAAGAAAACTAACCTTACTTTTTTCTCCATAAATTTTGTTAAAAATTCTTTAAATTACGGTTTTTTTCAAGCGCGCATGTTTTTAGAAGGCAGAAATGAATTCTACACGATAAAGACGACGTGGCTTACAGAATTTATTGTAGAGATAAATATAACCATCCAATAAAATATTGTAATAATATAACTTATAAATATTTGTCGAAATTGTCCATCAAATGTTTCGTCATTTTTGTAAACATTTTACTTGATGCATTTAGACAAAGATGAAATTATAAAAAAACGCATGCATTGTAACTTTAAAGAAGGAAAGCAAATACCATATATATTATATGGTTAAATCAATAAGGGTCGGGGTCAAATTGGACGCGCTGAAACCCTCTGACAACCATTTGAAAACTACTTGTAGTTACCTTGAGATTTTATAAAGGGTTAGAGAATGCTATTAGAGATACTTTTTAAAACTAAAACTCATGTGAAAGTAGTAATGTATCCCTTTATAAAAAACTGATACTTAAAACGTATAAGGGATTTATAAGAGTCCTGAGAAGGTTTTAAAGAGAACCTAATAAAACTTCTTGTTTTATTAAGTAGTTGCCAGAAGGTATTGATGGCCATTATAAAAAAATAAATGTTACTTGGATAGTTTGTATGAAAACTATCGATTAGAAAATCCTTTTTTAACATAAATTCAACTTGTAGACCGCGCCTTTGGCTCAGTCTGTTAACCTCTCGGGATCATGAGTCGTTTTTAAATGGTGTGGTTCAATTTCCTGGATCAACACTGTGTTTTTTTTCGCAAAATTAAATTATTTTACTTGCTATAATAGTTTCTTCTTTGTAATTATAGTTGGTGTATTCTTCTATTAATGGAAGGAATATTTTAGTAAATAATATAATTAAGCGACGCTTTTCATGTAATTAAAAATACATAATTACCAAGAGCCCTCCATAAAACGCAGAGCTCTTGTTAAAAGGTCGCCTTTATAATTTGTTAGGCATCCTAACTAGAAAATTGTTAGCTAGTCTCCCCTAACTCAGTGTGCCGTTAGATAGACAAAAGATGATTAAAAGTTTTCACGATACCTATCAAAATAATATCCGGAAGCGGACCTATTTAGCTTCCTCTTTTTCCAACCCATACTCAATAAAAGAAAAAAAAAACATATGCCGGGTGAACTCATGGAGCTTTTGATTAAGCGGACCCAAAACTCCAGAGCATTGCCGGAGGATATGTAGGAAGGAAAAACGTAGAAAACAATAAAAAAGCCGAGTTTTCTTACACTAGAATGCGCCGTATTTCAACTGGCTTATACATATAAAAAGGTTCTTTCCCAGTTGCTTTGAAAAAACATTTCATTTTTAACTTCACTTCCTTCTGAATTGTGTTGATGAAAAAACTGGCGTAGCTAGTCTAGCAGTTTTCCTTATTATCAAGTTGCACAAAACCGGACACCGAAAGAGCTTTATGCTAGTTAACCAGTTTTTGCATTTAAAAATAAATCGAGTAAAGGTTTACTCTAAAACTTCCCTCGCTCAGAAGAACATATATATATATATATATATATATATAAAAACCACTACTCATATATACATGGGTTAGATTGGGTTTGTCAGACTTTTCCAGGGTATATCCAGACTTTTCATGGGTGTATCTACACTGTTCAGGGGTGTATTCAGATTTTTCCATGGTGTACTCGGACATTTTCACAGTGTATCCAGATATTTCCAGAGTGTATCCAGACTTTACCAGGATTTTTCCAGAATTTCCAGAGTGCATCCAGACTTTTCCATGGGCTTTCTAGACTTTTCCAAAGTTTAGTCAGACTTTTCCAGGGTCGTTCCAAAGTTTTCCAGAGGGTATCCAGACCTTTCCAGACTTTTCCAGCATCTTTTCAGACTTTTCCAAAGTGTTTACAGACTTTTACAGGGTCTTTTCAGACTTTTCCAGAGTGTATCCAGACTTTTCCAGGGTCTTTACAGACATTTCCAGCGTGTTTCCAGACTTTTCCAGAGTGTAACCATACTTTTCCAGAGTGTAACCAGACTTTTCCAAGGTCTTTCCAGACTTTTCCAGAGTGTATCCAGACTTTTCCAGGATCTTTTCAGACTTTTTCAGAGTGTATCCAGACTTTCCCAGGGTATTTCCAGACTTTTCCGGAGTATATCCAGATTTTTCCACAGTCTTTTCAGACTTTTCCAAAGTGTTTCCAGACTTTTCCAGGGTCTTTCCAGACATTCCAGAGTATATCGAGAGTTTCTCAGAGTGTACCCAGACCTTTCCAGCCTTTTCCAGGGTTTTTTCAGACTTTTCCAGAGTGTTTCCAGACTTTTTCAGAGTTTATCCATCTTTTCCAGGGTCTTTCCAAAGTTTTCCAGTGTGTTTCCAGAGTTTTCTAGGGTCTTTCCAGACTTTTTAAGATTGTATCCAGATTTTTCCACGGTCTTTCTAGACTTTTCCAGTGTATATCCAGACTTTTCCAAAGTCTTTACAGACTTTTCCAGAGTGTTTCCAGACTTTTCCAAGGTTTATCCAGACTCTTCCGGGGTATTTCCGGACTTTTCCATGGTCTTTCTAGACTTTTCCAGAGTATAGACAGACTTTTCCAGAGTATATCCAGACTTTTCCAGAGTATATCCAGACTTTTCCGGGGTCTTTCCAGACTTTTCCATGGTCTTTCCAGATTTATCCAGAGTCTTTCCAGGCTTCTCCAGGGTGTATCCAGACTTTTCCTGGATGTATCCAGACTTTCCATGGTTTATCCAGACTTTTCCGGTGTCTTTCCAGACATTTTCAGAGTGTATCCTGACTTTTCCTGGGTGTTTCCAGACTTTTCCATGGCGTATCCGGACTTTTCCTGGGTGTATCCAGACATTCCAGGGTGTATCCAGACCTTTAAGGGGCTTATCCAGACTTTTCCAGGATGAATCCAGAATTTATTTCGGGAAGGCGGACTTTTCCAATACATTTTATATGCGCTATATATATATATATATATATATATATATATATAATATATATTCGTATACATAAGATTTTTGTCCATTACTCGCACAGTAACGGCTAAACCGATTTGTACGAAATTTGATATGACATTAAGATGTGACCTAAGGTACTTTTTATTTAAGATTTCGTTTCATAAATCGAATTGAATTTTTCAAGAGTTTTTTGCATTTTTTATGTGATATATATATATATATATATATATATATATATATATCTAGTCAAAAATTTTGGCGCCATTCAACTACAATTTTTATAAGTTTTCCAAAGAGGTATCACACGGTAAGGAAAAAAATATGTTTTTTTTAGGGATGAATTTTTTTGGGGGTAGCTCCGAAGGGCCTAATAGGAGAATGCTCAAAAACAATAGGGATCTGCGCGTCAACACAAGTAATCACTACGTAAAATTTTGTTATGATTAGTGAAGAGGTTTTTGAGTTAGAGTGGCTACAAAGTAGGCGACAGACAGATCGACCGACAGACCGACAGATCCACAGTCCGACATACTGACATACTGACATACAGACATACAGACAGACCGACAAACAGACCGACAGATAGAGCGACGGCGTCTGGATTCCTGCTTATCACTATTCGAAACCTCAAAATATGGGGAGGATCATGAAAATCTCGAAGTGCGATTTTTCGATGATTACATCGCTTCCCTTAGCGAGGGAAGTAAAAATAAAATTACATTTTTGTTAAAAACATTTTAGCTGTAAGTTCACAAAAAAAATAAAAAAAAGAAAACATGCAAAAAACTAAAACACCACAAATCAAAACTACCAAGTCTAAAAAGAGTAAAATAAATATAATGCCATCAAAGCAAACCTTTCGAAAACCATTAATTAATTATAAGGCAATCTCTATTTTTTTATGTAGAACTAACTAAATAAACTTATTTCTATACCTTTATCAAAAACATGGTTTTAGTAACTGCTTTCAGATAACTAAGGCATGGCTTTTTTGGTTAACGAGGCAAGAAAACTTTTTTTTTTATACCTTCATCAAAAACATGATTTTAGTGACTGTCTGCAGATAACTAAAGCATGGCTTTTTTGGTTACCGATGCAAAAAAAACTTTTTTTTTGATCACGGGTGCAAAAAAAAATTTCTGTCCGTTTTTTACCCAAAGTTAAAGAGAAATAGCGGAAAAAAGTAATATTGAAAAAATCTAATTATAGTTGCCTACGAACTAAGCTATTTCCGACAGTTTTCACCAAGTATTTACGAAAACGTCATTTTAAAATATTGTCAAAATATCAAATTGTCTTGCCCGAAGTCCATTGAAAAAGGCAGAATCAGAATCAAATTGTCAAAGATTAAAAAGGCCGCCTTGATTTATAATGTAAAGATGGTGTGTTGCGAGAAGTTCTCTTCTTTCGAGATTTTTGAAAGTATTTTTCTGTTTTTCTTGGATTTTTTGATAAAGGTATTAAAAAAAATAGTGTAAACAACTCGCGGCTACACCGTGCTTTTTTTACTCGTGTTTTTAAATACCTCGCACGCTCGTTAGTTAAACCAAAGCTTATAAAAGAAAGCACTATTTTAGTCACTAGTTGTTAAAACTGCTATTTTTGATCACTGCTGCAAAAAAAGACTTCGGTCTGTTTTTTACCTAAAAATGAAGCCATTTCCGCCAGTTTTTACCAAGTATTTACGAAAAAAATATTTAAAAACATCGTCAAAATATCAAACTGTCAAAGATTAAAATGTCGAGTAAAAAGGCACATCGCTCTGGAAACCATTGTTATGTCATTTACCAACCGCCTTGACTTATATTGTAAAGATGGTGTGTTGTGAGAAGTGTCCTTCGTTCGACATTTTTAATAGTATATTACATAACGAGAGGAGAACGTGACATATTTCACACACGTGAAACAAGACGCGAGTGTAACAAAGTTACTTTCTATCGAGTTGTGTACGCTATTTTTCCTACGACCACTTTAGGACGTATTTTTTATTATTATTAAATTTTTTTAATTTTTATCTCAAGAGAAGAAAGTATTTTCTTCAGCAGGGACGGTGTATTTCCGACGCTTCTACAAATCATAGCCTACTAGATACCTACATTATTTGGATGGTTTGCTCTTATTCATTTTCGTCACTAGAGAAGAAAACATTTTCGTCAAAAATAAAATTGATATACGTGTGAAATATAAAACTTTCTGAGGCGTTTTAGAGTGCAGATTTGGTTACTTTCGTGTGTGGTCGTAGGAAAAAGTATTTTCCTGTTTTTTCCTGCTAAACTGTGCTTTTTTTCCTCGCGTTTTTAAATACCTTGCTGCGCTCGTTATTTAAACCAAAGGTTGTAAAAAAGCACTATTTTAGACACTAGGTAGTTGTGAAAACTGCTATTGTTTATTTTAGTATTTGGATTTTAATTCTGCATATTCTTTCCCTTTTACTTCTTGGCAAAAATCCCACACAAAATGTATTTGCCTTATAAATTTCTGTTTATGCCACATTTCAAACAGCTCAAAACTGCTTTATACATAAAACTAATTAGAAAAGCATGTATTCCATTTATGGAAATATTTTATTGTCATAGTTCGGGGTTCAAATTGGCGTCCTTTATTTTAATGGCGGTACTATTAACACGTTATATTGTTTTAGTTTAAAAGCTGAAATTGCTTAGGAAATTCTCTAAAGTCTTTAAGTTTCAAGTGCAAACTTGTAGCTAGTTTTCATTAAAAATATTGGAGCGGGTAAGAAATAAATTATGCCACAGTAGAAAGTGTAGATCGGCAACTTATGCAACTACTTTGATGAATATAATATTTTAAAAATTATATAAAAGGTACTATGAATTCGTCTTTTGTTCGGTTTGCTACAATGAGTTGATAATCTTACTAAACTGCTTTCAAGAAAGGCTTAGGTTATGATTTTTCGATTTTTACTCTTTTTTACTGGAAACTTTATTCTTAATTTTTAAATGTTAAGTGTCTAAAAAAGTTGATTGAAAAAAGCAAATGTTACATGAAATCGAGCTATATTTTTGCGAAAAAAGCATATGTTTTACGGACTTTTCTGTTTGTCTATCTTTTCCAGTCAAAAGTTGTCAAATATTACAACATTTCACTATCACCCTTTTTATGAGTATATCTTTCACAGATAATATTATTTTCAATGTTTCTTTTTACATAAAATTTTACTTATATAATTTGTATTATGTAATAATTGCTTTTTACATTATCATCATTTATTTTGTTTCTAGTTTTACATAAGTAATTAAAATTTTATTCTTGGAACGAAATTCATTTATTATTACAAAAAATTTCCACAAATTTCTTTTTAAGTAAAAGTTATTAAAATTTTCTAAAGGTATTAATTTTTGTGCCTCATTCATCTATTTTATTAACTATTACGTTACTTATATTTTTTACAATAGTATTATTAAGAAAGAACGAAGTAAGTGTTCACAACTGTTACATTCGCTTTTCTTTTTAAGTAAGGTGCTGTAAATATCAAAATCGGAAAGCATCAGCTTCGTTTTTTTAAATTACGTTTACCAAATTTAATAATTTTAAATTAACATTAAGGTTTTCCTACGAGAGAAAAAATTTAAATGTGGTTTTCTCGAAACCATCAATTTTAAAATTTGCCATAGTTTTATGTTAAAATATATATATGTTATATATTTATGCACGTTCAGGTATCACAAAAAGGCAACAAAAAATTAAAAAATAATTAGAAAGGGTTAAACCGTGGGGATAACCACTAGTTCAAAAAATGTGACATGATTGCTGATTTTGTTGAATTGTCAGTGATTTCCGGGGATTCCCAGGGTCTCTTAGGGTCTGCAAGCCAGGGGACTCCGAACGGGTAAGATTTGTGACATGATTGACAACAGTGGCCACCCTCTCGGGTTAAACAGAAATACCAGGCCCTCTTTGGTCAGTGTTTTTGACTCTTCGTTATAGTTATCGTTGTTTCTGCGACTGCGCAGTTGATAAATGTCATTTTATAGTGGGTATTAATCATAACGGTGTCCGGTGTTTAGGGAAGAATAACTTTATAGTTATCGTTATTATTTATAAAATTGTTAAATTTACTGAACAAGTGCTTATTATCGTCTTCATTTTGTTTAATTTGAAAAAAATTGGTAAAAAAAGTAGGGTTATATTTTTTATAAAAAAGTTAGGTTATATTTAACGGCAACCACAAAAGAGGATCTCACCAAAAACTCTTTCTGCGAATATTCCGTTATCGTTATTAGGGAGATTTTGGTCAGGCAGTTTAACGGCAAATTTCGTTGTGGTTACCGTTATCGTAAATAAAGGTAACTTCAAGAGGTTAAAAATAGAGCTTTTGAACGTAGTCAATCGTTCGGCGGTAAACATAACCTTACTTTTTTATTCACTTTTGTTGTTTTTTTCTCAAATGTTTTTTTTATTTGCTTTTCTAACCATATCATGGAGAAAAATATTAATTTAGTGATAGGACTGGGAGACGGAAATCCCAACATAAATTTAGTCAGGCAAAATGATTTTGGAAGATGTCTTTGGTGGAGTAATAGAAGAAATAGAGCCTCTGCAAACTTATTTGTACTTACTCACCTGTTTACCAAAAAAGAAAAACGATAAAAAAGGCACCCCACTACTACTATAAACACGGTTAACAAAAAATAAAATCGAAATACGCAAAATTTTTGTAAAACAAAACAAACTTTTATAAATCTTCCACCACAGAACACATGAAGGTTGGTTTGTTGTCTTTTTAACGGTAAAGATAGTCGCTATTTGACGCTAATTAGCGCCAGTGGTTACCTTTAATAAAGGTAACAGTCTGACAGAGCGCTACTGCGCCTGCCCAGAATAAAGGTAAGGGTAACAGACTGACAAAAAACCTGACCAAAATCTCCCTATTAACAATAAAAATAAGCATAACAATATTTATTATTATTATTATATTATTTATTTTTAATATTCTACCACATTTTTAATAGCTCGCTTTCTTATATGTCTGTCTATCTGATCGGTAAAAACATTGCAATCAATTTTAAACTAACTTCCCCTTAACCAATTTCAATGAAATTTGGTATACTTGTGTAGGTCCAGTGACAATACAATATTATGAAAAGTCCCCGGTGGAGGGTCGCTGAGGGGATAAAAAGGAGCTCAATCTAGTAGTTGGATATTCTGTTTTGCAACCAAAGCGTCCACAAATATGCAATTTTCAATTCGAAATATTGAAACATTTGGGTCGGCGGCCTTAAAAATAAATTTTACCTTATGCTGCAATAAAACAAAAAAGTACCCGAGCCTTGTCTTAGTTTTTACAAAATGTACCTTCCGTTTAAAGTTCAGTCAATTCTGATGTTTATTTTATTCCAAAAAGTATGGATATGACACGACCCATTTTGAAGGTAACTCTAAACGTTAGCACTGACAGAAAAAAATAATTTCTATTCTTACGGTCGTAGTTACAATCTCAGGAATTGTTTTTAGCAACAACGTACGGGAAATCAATTTAACTATGTCGACCTGATTTTTTTGAAAAATTTTACGTCATTGAATTTGATTTCCAATGTGGCAACGTGGACACTTTATTTATGTTTGTCCACAGTGGGACACCAGAGATTTTTTAGCACCGGGTCAAAAATTTGGGGTTAGGTTACTTATTTTGACTTTTCGCTTTCTGCGACGCTAAAAAACCAAGTAAAATACTAAAATAAAAGAAAACCATTTATTGCAGAACTACCTGCTAAAAAAACGCTACCCAACTACGTAGTAACTGGGTGTAATTTTTAAGGTTTCATTTACAGGTGCATTTATAATTGAATTGGAAACACTCCAATTAGCTAATACTGACAACAGGTTAACTTAACTACTGGCGATAGACGAAATAATCGTATTCTATTTTAAACAGAAGCGTCAACGACTAGCAAGAGTCTTTTCAACCTCTAAATGGAGCTTTACTGACCTGTTTTGTTAGTACTCACGTATCCGTGTGTGTTTGAAACTGAGGTTTTAAATCTATCCTTTGCACTCAAAGATTTCACTAGTACAATTTCACATAACTATGCCGCAATAATTTAAATTTAAACAAAAATGGTTGAATCAAAATAAAAACAAAATTATGTGAGGTTATGGGCGCCGAATGTTTCTATGCGAATTTCTAGT
Source organism: Oxystoma pomonae (assembly GCA_963921995.1). Lineage (NCBI taxonomy): Eukaryota > Metazoa > Arthropoda > Insecta > Coleoptera > Brentidae > Oxystoma > Oxystoma pomonae. Next base: position 99,657,547 of record OY998165.1, read on the forward strand.
AATCCCAGCGAGCCAGTAAAGTTCTTTTGGTTCTTCTATAGACTCGGGGTAATGCCCGCGCATCGCTAGGCCTTTTCCGGCGGCCGATAGTGGAGTGGAGTGGTTTCATATTTGTTTTAGAACAATGTTTTTGAAAACATTTTATAAAATAAACATAACCTCCAATGGTGTTCTGTCAGAAAAAATACTCTTCTGTCCCACTGCGGCCCGATTTAAAGTTTGTTGACAAAACAGCTGCAGTTACCATGGAATCGTATAAATTCTGTGGTCTATCGGCCAACACCCAAACTGCGTGTGTCTCCCAAATTCAATGAAGTGTGATTGATTGATCGGTTTTCTTTTCCGGAGTGCACAGGCTTTTAGAAAAAAGGAAACTTAGTTTTTATTTTCGCTGAAGCAAGAAAATATAAAAAGGAAAAATATAATCCACAGAAAATTGTGAGTAATTCTCTATTTTTTTTTTGTAAATCGGGTTCTTTTTTTAAATTATTTTGAGGCTTTTGAGATAGATGTCAGCACCAGAGCTTTTATTTTGAAAAAAAAAATAATTGAGAATTTTGAAAAATCCTTTAGATATTTTTGCTAAGCATTTAAAAATGATCACCTCTGCAAAATTTCAGCTTATTCTAATGTTTAGTTATCCCTGTGCAATCTGGCAAAAGATTAAGAAATTAAAGAACAAGGCGTTGCCAGTGGTACTTTTTTTTACTTAAAATCTTTTCACTGAACACCCTGTATATGTTCGCAGCAGTAACTTTTTGTTCAATGCTGCTGAAACAAATAACGCCAGGAATTTTGGTTAATATGTTGTGTCAACATTTTAAGGAGAAGCATTTTTTATGTGTTTTTTTATCTGAATGTTGGCAGCAAAATTTTCGTGTTTCAGTGTTATTAGTTAGTTTTTCTATCATTAGTTTCGTGTAGCGTTATTTATTCTGCGTGAGCTAAAGGGGTGCAGGTTTAAGGTATTAAAAACCAGTGGTAAAATGGCCCAAAAATGCCCAACTAATAAACGTACAAATAACAGTAGTTTACATAACAAGCATGAAGATGAAGTTTGAGGCGAGTGTCTTCATTTATCTAAGCGTGTAATGACCATAACATACGAGTTAGTGTACTATACTTTACATACGACCAATGAAAATGTCATCATAAATATCAGAAATTATTAAAATTAGACACTTAAAGTAAATATTTCAACGCATCTGTATCGGTATACGTAACGCGTTCGCAACAAAGTCAAAATACGCTACACTTTTGACTTGCTCATGCCATGTTCCGAACGATGGCTGCTTCTTTGGCGGGTGTGATGACAGAATTTTGTTTCGTACGGAAGGATATACGTATCAACGATTTCAATCAGCAGTTCTGTCATCGCACCCTTCAAAAAAGCGGGCATCGCTCGAACCATCGTATAAAAAAGTCAAAAATGTATTTTGTTTTGGCTTTATTTCGAACGCGTTAGATATACGGATACTAATGCTTTGAAATATTTAATTTAAGTGTCTTATATCAACCGGAAAACCTTCATAACCAAAGTTTCAATGACGTTCTATCTAAAACAAATAAGGTTACTAAGGGACTTTTCATATATCTTTTTAAAAAAAAAGTTCTTCTTTTCTTAAAAATGCGTATTATGTCAATTTAGCGGGACTTATTTTTGTTTAGGTATTAAAATCATCGGGTGGGCCATAAAAAACCGGACAAAAGGTTTTTCGTTATAATTTTTAAACCATACCACCGATTTTAATGCAACAAACTGTTCTTTGCAGGCAATTGAGCAAGACTTTGACTAGAAATATTTCTTTTTCTACGATCTTAAAATCTAAAATGGCGGACAGAAACAAACTTTACCCTTAAATGAGCCTCGTTTATTCTTATGTTACGGAAATTTTTTGAATTTTTTATAAAACCGCAAAAATGCTTTGTTTCTGCCACGCACAACGAGGTGCAAATCATTAAAATCAGTTAAGTGGTTCCCAAAAAAAAAAATAACAAAATTTCAATCAGTGTTTTACGGATTATGTGATTGCCGTCTCAATTCTGTCTGCATACATTTTCTCATAAATTCATTATTACTAAACCGATTTTGACGAAATAAAAAGATTTATGGCGAAAATCGATTGTCCTTTAACTGCTGCTATTGAAATTTGTCGCCATCTTGAAATCCAAGATGACGGACGAAATCAAACTTGTCCCTTTAAAGAGGATCGTTTATTTATATGTTCTGTAAATTTTTAAATATCTTTTTTTAATTTCTACAAAATTTCTGCGTTCGTCAAGCAGAACGAAATATAAATTATCAAAATCGGTTTGGTGGTTCGCCAAAAATTAATTTTTGTTTCCATCACTGTTTTCTAGATTCTACGATTGCCTTCTCAAATTGATACTCAACCGATTTCAATAAAATAAAAAGTATCATGGTGAAGATCGAAAACTCTTAAAAGATCACTATCAAAACTTGTCGCCATTTTAAAACCCAAGATGGCGGACAAAATTAAAGTTATCTCTTCAAAGAAGCTCGTTTATTCTTAGGTTTTAAGAACCTAAAAATGCCCTTTCTCCAACGCGCATAGCTAGGTACGAATCATTAAAATCGGTTTAGTAGTTCTCAAAAAATTATTGTTTTAATAACTTCTAAAACATTTTTAATGATTTGTTTTTTTACGTATTTAAAAAAAGTCGAAAAGGTTTTCAAAACATAGGAATAATCGAGCGTCTTTGAAGGGTCAAATTTGATTTTGTCCGCAATCTTGGGTTTACAAATTACGACAAATTTTGATAGTGGCCTTTAAAGTTCCATCGATCTTTGACATAATGCTTTTTATTAAATTAAAATCGGTTCAGTAATTATGAATTTATGAGGAAATTAATGCAGACGGAATTGAGAAGGCAATCGTATAATCTGGAAAACAGTGATGGAAACAAACATTAATTTTTTAAGAACTACTAAACCGGTTTTAGTGATTGTGAAATCAGAACTTTTCTACGAATAAAAAAAAAGTTTTCAGAAAATATGAATAAACGAGTCTCTTTGATAGCTAGGTACCAATCATTAAAATCGGTTTAGTAGTTCTCAAAAAATTATTGTTTTAATAACCTCTAAAACATTTTTAATGATTTGTTTTTTTACGTATTTAAAAAAAGTCGAAAAGGTTTTCAAAACATAAGAATAATCGAGCGTCTTTGAAGGGTCAAATTTGATTCTGTCCGCCATCTTGGATTTCAATATGGCGGCAAATTTCAATATCACTGGTTAAAAAACAATCGATTTTTGCCATGATGCCTTTTATTTCCTCAAAATCGGTTTAGTAATAATGAATTTATGAGAAAATGTATGCAGACAGAATTGAGACGGCAATCGCATAATCCGTAAAACACTGATTGAAATTTTTTTACTTTTTTTGGGAGCCACTTAACCGATTTTAATGATTCGCACCTTGTTCTGCGTGGCATGAACAAGGCTTTTTTACGACTTCATAAAAAAGTCCAAAAAGTTTCCTTACCATCAGAATAAAAAGGCTCTTTGAAGGGTAAAGTTTTTTTCTATCCGCCATTTTAGATTTTAAGATGGTAGAAAAAAATATTTCTGATCAAAGTCTTGCTCAATTCCCTGCAAAGAGCAGTTTTTTGTATTAAAATCGGTGATACGGTTCGAAAGTTATAACGGAAAACATTTTGTCCCGTTTTTTATGGCCCACCACATAAAGTTTCATCGCTTGTCACGCCATTTTGTGGTTTACATCTAAGCTTTATTATATATATATATTATATATGAGTCAATAAAATCGTGGTAAGATGGACGTAAAATAGGTATCAAAAATTATGTTTCTTAAAAATCCAGGATGGTCAACAATTTTAAAAATTTGCAAATTTTCACCCGCCAATAAACTTTTTTTTTATGTGCCACTAGCTCAAAAAATTTTTTTGAAAGCATCATCCAATAGTACGAACATAAAAATGTGTCACTTCTAAGACGGTAATAAAATAAAAATCAAGGCAAAGATTAATTTTACTTAATTTAAACAATACCTAGTTAAATATGGAAAAAATACACCAAGAACAAAGACTCCTTGAATTATTAATTCTTTACCGATGTTGGCAAGTGATACATTTTTCGGGAAAAATTTATCTTTAGGAAAATAATGTTTTTGTGCCAGTGGCACATAGAAAAATGTTTCAAGGTGGGTAAAAGTTGCATTATTTTAAATTTCCCGAGATCTTGTATTTTTAAGAAACGTCATTTTTGACAGTTCTGAAAAATATAAAGTACATTCTCATTTTTAGTAGCCATTCCTATATAACGGAACTAGCATTTTAGGTGTAACTAAACCGTACCTTTCAGAAAAAAACTTAGAAGGGTTAAATTTTCCACTGTTTTTCTTACTCTCGTATCCACCAATGTAAAAATTCCCCGATTAAGCTTTAATCATGATAAAAAATTAATCCGTGTCCGTGGCATATCGGTCAAGGCGTTTTTGTTTCTCACTTCATTACGACCAGGCCTCCAATGTCTAATGCAGAATCCAGACACCTACAGGACTGTTTCATCCTTATTAGGAATCATCAGGGAGTCATAGGATTGTACCTGGCAGTTGAAGCTAAACAGGCACCATGCACACATCTCGAATTTAAAACAAAAAGTTTGTAATCCGCGGAGACGTAGTACTTGTGTGCGCCACCTGTCGAATAAACTGAGAAACAAAAACATCAAAAGTGCAGAAGACCGTAAATACAGAATCCTGTACCTTTCATCAGGTTATAAAGAAGAAACCTGTAAAAGTATAAGGTCACTGTAACATGACTCTTAAAAAGCGGTAACGTTCGCAGCAGCACCGCCCCCAATTGGAGCTTCATACTACGTGGCCTTAAACTAAAAAGCCAAAATATTTAAAAAACAACAAAGTGAATCTCGTGTCCGCAAATAAAAATTAAAGTAACACTCGTGGCATATCGGACAAAGCGTTTTTGTTTCTCACTTCATTACGACCTCCAATGTCTAATGGAGAATCCAGACACCTACAGACCTGTTTCATACTTATTAGGAATCATCAGGGAGTCATAGGATTGTACCTGACAGTTGAAGTACAATCCTATGACTCCCTGCACTTTTCAATTTTGATGTTTTTGTTTCTCAGTTTATTCGACAGATGGCGCACACAGGTACTACGTCTCCGCCGATTACAAACTTTTTGTTTTAAATTCAAGAGGTGCGCATGGTGCCCGTGTAGCTTCAACTGCCAGGTACAATCCTATGATTCCCTGATGATTCCTAATAAGGATGAAACAGGTCTGTAGGTGTCTGGATTCTCCATTAGACATTGGATGTCGTAATGAAGTGAGAAACAAAAACGCTTTGTCCGATATGCCACGAGTGTTACTTTAATTTTTATTTGCGGACACGAGGGTTACTTTGCTGAAACTTGTTTTGTTTCAGATGGGCGCTGCTTTATCTAGGGTCAATTTAACAGTCAGTTTTGCTTATATAATATCATTATCTGACCAGTTTTTACCAAACAGAATTTGAGTTTTTAATTTTCAGCCTTTAACCTACGGGATATGCTCTCCTCTGTTCCCTCTTTTCTACGTTAAAACGACCATTTGCTGATTCCCTACTTTTGTTAAATAGAGTTATATTTTAAGTCATTTGAGCATTCTATTATGAATCTACTAAACAAAATGTCTTGTCTTATACTATGTTAAGTTTTGGAAATTAATCAAAAATGCTAATTAATGATAAGTTACGACCAGCATCCAAAAAGATGATATTTTTCTAAACCATCTAGGTACCTATGCGAAATTTTACTTCTCTGCTTCTTTTGCTCTCAAAGATACCTATTAGGAGAGTCCAAAATTTTTGAGCATCCTGTATATTTCGTTGTTACGCCACTTTACGTCGTCCAAACCCAAGTTCAGTCCACATTTAGCGTAATAAGAAATTGTCTGTTTATTTTGGTTTCGAATTCAGTTCTATTTATTACGGTTCAGGAAATGACCGCCTAAAGATAGGCGTCGAAGTAGCGACGTGTCATCTCTCTTAAAGTAATGTTTACACTTACGTTCCTGACCGGGTGAACAAAATAAAAACTACTATACTTATGAAATAATAAATAAATACTTGATTTTCGAACTATTTTTTTGGTATGTAGCTATTGTAGGTAATAGTTATTTACCTAACCTAAGTGCGGAAAGTGATACTTCACACGCAATAGCAGCAACCGTCAAGAGCGGAGTATTAGGTACAAAATTTTATCTACTAGCGCTTTGTACCTTTAAAAAAATATAATTCTAACAATTTTTTTTTCAAGATTATTCATTCTGTCGTAAAAGTGTGAAACCTAGGGTTTATTGCTTGCTGTAAAGTTATTTTACCGCATTAAAAAAAAAACAATCAAAAATTTTGCTTAAAACTTTGTAATAAGTGCAGTGAACGTCACGAAAATCAATGTTCTTTTTTATGTTTAAAGTACGCTTCAGCATTGAGTACTTTGACCACAATGAAGAGGGAAATATTTTTTTCTACTAGCGTGCGGAAAATTCATTTTTCCGCACTGCTTTGCATGCGGAAAAGTGTACTGTTCCGCACTAGTGCAGAAAAGTTAACTTTATGGTACTTTTCCGCACTCAACCAAAAATAATAAATAAATCTATTGCAATTTTTTAAAAAATTTTCTTTTTTGTGTTAGGTAAATATTTAGGTCATGACAAATAAAGATTAATATTTTTAAAATTCCTTTTATTGGAATAAATGAATACTTATGTCAAGCGAGTGGAAGAAATATTGTACCTAACTCGCGCGTAAAGTGACTTTTCCGCAGTTGATTGCAGGCCGAACGACGTGCAATCGCACTAGTTAGGAAAACTACTATTTTGATAGGGCCTTAAAACATGCCATATATACCTCCGCTTTTAGCGAGTTGACGCTCTTTCTATTGCACCATTCGTCAGAAACTTCGAGTTCTTTCTCATATCCAAGTTTTGATTTTTCTGGTACCATTTCCTTTATTACCCATTAATTTTATTGTCATTACGACGTTCACTGCTCTTATTACAAAGTTTTAAGCAAAATTTTTGATGTTTTTTTTTAGTGTGGTAAAGTTCCTTTTGCGCACTCGAATGAGTGCGATAAAGAGCAATTTACCTCACGCGAGTAGGTAAAGATATAAATTATAATAGTAATTTTTTTCAACTGCTTTTATACGACTGACGTATTGCGCATGGAAAAAGCGATCTGAAATCGGTACATTGCACATACCATGTGCAAAGCATTTTGCGCACCGATGTGTAAGCTTTGCACACTAATGTATCAACTTTGCACACTGATATGTTATCTTTGCGCTCGGTTTTTGAATTTACTAAAAAACAAAAATATAGATTTGGTTTTTATTTGCAGTCGTATTAAAATTAACGTACAGAACTCGCCTTCGGCTCAGTCACCCAACATGTCTCGCTCCTGTGCAAAAAGTGGTTTTCAAACCTTCTTTTTTAATATACTATTTTTATAATGACCAATGCTCTCGGAAACTATCCGACTTTACTGAAAGGTTACAAACAAATTTTCATCGTTTATTTAACCCTCTCCAGAAATTAATTTAAAAAAACTATTGTTGCTCGTGTACGTAATATCAGGAACTCCTCTGCGAAAGTTCATGCTTCTAGACCCATCAGTTTGGGGTATGCAAAAAATGCTTTTTTTATACCTTCATCAAAAACGTAATTTTAGGAACTGTCTGCAGATAACTAAAGCATGGCTTTTTTGGTTACCGATCCAAAAAACTTTTTTTTTGATCACGGGTGCAAAAAAAGATTTTTGTTGCTTTTTAACCCAAAATTAATTAATAATGAATAAATCTAGTTATTCTTGCCTAAAATTTAAGCCATTTTCGCTAGTGTTCACCAAGTATTTCCGTAAAAAATCATTTTTTTGTTAAAAGCGGACAGTGTCTTTAATCGTGTTTTTATTGAAGGTATAAGAAAAATTGTTTATAAAAATGCGTGACGAAAAATGGAGTAAAACCTTTTCAATAAACTTCCGCTTCATAGTTCTCAACAAAGCCCTTATGACAGAGATTCAATTTAGTGGTGCATCCGAGCAAATAAAAACCGAGGTGTAACAAGAAGACGTAATAGTCTTATTACGGTCCACTAATTCGAAAGAGAAATAAGCTCTTGTAACATGCGTCTAATGGGGAAAAAATATATATCGACGGGCTATAAAAATTAGCTATATAAATAAAAAAAAACATCTAAACATTCAAAACGACATTTACAAATTGAGACCAACACAAAAAACACTGCGGAAAGCTCCAATTAATAATGCAATACAATACAATACAATACAATACAATACAATACAATACAATACAATACAATACAATACAATACAATACAATACAATACAATACAATACAATACAATACAATACAATACAATACAATACAATACAATACAATACAATACAATACAATACAGTACAATACAATACAACACAATACAACACAATACAACACAATACAATACAATACAATACAATACAATACAATACAATACAATACAATACAATATAATACAATACAATACAATACAATACAATACAATACAATACAATACAATACAATACAATACAATACAATACAATACAATACAATACAATACAATACAATACAATACAATACAATACAATACAATACAATACAATACAATACAATACAATACAATACAATACAATACAATACAATACAATACAATACAATACAATACAATACAATACAATACAATACAATACAATACAATACAATACAATACAATACAATACAATACAATAAAATACAATACAATACAATACAATACAATACAATACAATACAATACAATACAATACAATACAATACAATACAATCTTTATTTTCTATAGACCGCAAAAATACAGTGTAGAAATTGTCAATTTACAAATGCCTAATAATAATTTCTAAAAATAAAAAATAATTACATAAACAAAAACAATGACAAAAAAAACAATTAAAATTGATTTTTAAAAGAGGTTTTTTTTTTTAAAAAAAATAACATAATTAAAAATTATCACATTCAAAAAATTCATTTATATCATGGATGGCTGGGTAAGCTATTTTTTAATGTTGATTTAAATTTATTTAAACTTTGTATCTCTTTTATTTTGTCTGGTAAGTGGTTGTATAATTTTACCGCAAACACTAGAGGGCTCTTAGCTACTAAAGCCGTCCTGTGCCGAGGTATCCGAATGTTATTGTGATTTCTTAAGTTATATGTTGTTTTGAGGGTCAAATAATAATCCGATGGATTATTGTTCAATAACATTATATTACTAAAGATAAAGAGGCTGGGAAAGGTGAAAATAATTAGTTTTGGAAACAGCGTATGACAAGAGAAGCTCTTTGGTTTAAACATCCTTGTTCGTATAATGCGTTTTTGCAAGAAAAATACCTCCTACGTTTTCAACAACGTTAAACTAACTTCGGTGCGTAATTTCCAAATGACGAAACAATATTCCGCCACCTTTTTTAGATTGTGATCTATTTGGAAGGTCCACCAGAGCTTAGACTCTACCCCAAGGTATTTCAAAACATCTTTTTGGTTAATTGATTTGTTGTTAATTCGCACTAAAATACTTTTGTTAAGGTCCCTTGTGAAAAAAACTAGTAACTCCGTTTTGTGATTATTTAGTATTAAATTATTTTGGCTACAGAAAGTTAGCATTTTCGTAACTAATTCTTGCGGGTTTTTGCTTAGGTCCTCAAAGACGTCACTGTACGTAGATGCTACTGCATCGTCTGCAAATAATGCAAGCAAATATTCGGCAAACTCCATAAAAATATTTTGAATAAACCCTATAAAAAGTAAAGGGCCCAACAAGCTTCCCTGTGGCACGCCAGTACTATATGAATGAACCATCTTTTAAAGCTGTTGCCTGGTCTCGGGCATACTGGGGAAATGACATAAGCCAGATGTGAGGTAATCTACGGACCCCAAATGAATAATATTTTTGTAAAAGCAAATCGATATTAACAACATCAAATGCACGCTGAAGGTCGTAAATAATCGGGCAGTGTCTCTTTTGCACTCTATATTTAAAAGAATTTCTTTGTATAAAGCCATAATGTAATAACACCATTCTCAACTAAAAAGGCAGTTAACTCCTACCTCCTCAGTGCCTTTTAGTAGGGTCGCCATCTCTAAAATTGTAAAACTAGGACAAAAACACATAACAACTCAGACCAAATCAACAAAAAACAAACAACTTAATGGTTCAATCAAATTATTAATCTTTTTCATTTCTTAACCGATTTAACTAAGTGATACGTCAATATACACATAAACAACGAGTATTTGTAGTGAAAGCTTTAAAGTTCGTTCATATTCGCACATAATTTTTTTTCAGGGGGGGTGAAAATTACACATTTTTTAAAACTGTCCGCCATCTTGGATTTTTGAGAAATTTTAAATTTTCAACTGAATCGAAAAAGTATCACGTTTCATCTATCTAAAAAACTAATATCTTTAAAAATCGAGCACTTATGTCAAAAGTAATAGCCAATCCAAAAAGTGCGGAATTTTGTGAGCCACCCTACATATTCATTTATTTTATAAGGTTTTCCAGGTTCCAGACTTTGCAAGGTTTTTCCTGACCAAAATTTAAAAAATCCAGCTTATTTTACAAGCTTCAATAGGCACATCTGGTACAATAAATATCATTTTTATTTAAATTTTTACGCCCTGAAAATATTTGTGAACTTATAAATACTTTGCAATTTTTGTGCAATATAAGCAGAACACAAAAGTTTACGCATTAAAAAACACATTTTCGTTTTAGTATCCTTTGGCCTATGATCGGTGCCATATTGACACCACACTGACAGAAAATCCATGTTTTACTTGTCAATTGGTTTTAAAAATGGCAGTCACCGTAGGCTAAAGGGCACTGAGGCGGTAGGAGTTAACAGGCTTTTTAGTTTAGAACGATGTTGCCCTACTTTTATCCTAGCGTTGCCACCATTTTTATAATCAAATTGACAGGTAAAATATGGGGTTTCTGTCAGTTTGGTCTCAATAAGACCGCTATATTAGGCTAAAGAATAAAATGTCGAAAAAGAGTTAACTGGCTTTTTAGTTGAGAAGTTGTTGCACCAGTAGGAGTTCCAAATTAATGAAAGCTAGTTATTAATAGGGCTTGTTGTTGATATAAAGAGAGTATCTTCTTGAGTACTTGTTATTTAGAAATATAGATGGAATCTTTTATTGATGCTACCGCTGTTTTATTAGAGATTTCCATTTTACTAATTTGGTACATGTGCAGGGTGATTTAATATATTTAAATTAGTTTTGAGCACAGTCCTATTAAAAAATCATAAACTCGTTTTTAAATTCCAAATGTCAAATGTTTAACAACTATTTTCGTTTTTTAGTCCAAATTTACTTATTGTTTGCTGTGAAGGAAATATTCGTTTATGCTTATCCAAAAGATTTTTTCTTTCTGACATTTTTTTTTAATAACACGATTTTAGCAACTCTCCGAAAATACAAAAATCATGTTTTTTTTTTTGTTAATCAATACAAATACGTTTTCCTATTCATTTGTTATCCAAATTTGTACCACTACTACCTAAAAAATAAGCCATTTCCCCAAGTCAGTATTTGGGTTAAATCGTAAAACCCCCCTACCTGGTAGGTACACATCCAATTTTATTTTGATGGCAAATGTATTGTAAAACTAACATGTTGATATTTAAGTGCTACTTAAATACCAGGACACAAAATTTTGTACTCTTGTAGTTTCCGAAATATGGCCTGCACTTTTAGCACCACATTAATTTTAAAAAATATGCAGAAAAAAGCAAAAAGATATATAATTTTGTTATTGAGATGGCAGCATTTAATTAGCATTTATTTTCTTTGAAACTACCAGAGTACAAAATTTTGTGACTTGGCATTTTATTAGCACTAACTTTTCCAATCACAAAAACTTTGCACTGGTGACTTTGTACTGCTAACTTTAGGAACGTAACGGGTAGCTTATTTTAAGCCTGACAAATAGACTTTCATAGACTCTTTTTACGAAACCCCCTTTTCTCCGACTGATGGCGCAACTGTAAAATTTATTACAAATAATTGCTAGTGCAAAGTTTTGGAGTTTAAATTAAAAAAACGCCACCATATATATAAAAAGTCCTTAAAAGTTATGACGTTTAGTCCTAAGCCATTTCCGATGTAATTTGTGCAGTGTTTAACTCACACACTTTATGTGTATTGAGACCGATTTTGGAAAACTCCTCGAACACGTCAAGCGGTAAATTTTATCCCTATATTTTGAATAGGTAAAGTGGGTCGAGAAGAGTCTTGTTTTCAAGGTCTCTTTTAATGCCTTTACAATTGTTTAAAAATTTTAAAATCTAGCGATTGGTTCTTGAGTGTCTCGTGGATAAAAAATTGACGTGTCCGAAGATTTTTCCAAAGAAGGCTCGAAAATACGTCAAAGCGCCTCTATAACGCCTCTATTTGTTTGAACACAGTGTATTAATAACACGCGCCATTCAATGAATAATTAATGTTCTATTCGATGACCTCTTGTTATTGATTTAAAAGGATTGTTATTACAGTGACTCTTAAATATTTTTAAAAACAATACTATTTGCCACTGGAGCAATGTCTTTTCTGTGTAGAATTTTTTATATTTTTTATGCATGTTAATGAGTAACATCGTAAGACCCCTTTACTTGATGTAGAACTAATTTTATTTCAGAAAGCTAAGCCGAGCAACAAAATGTGGTGTTTATTTGAGATTTCCAGCTTTAGCAAAACTGAAATTATCGGGTGGCCACTCCGCTCAACGGTGAAGCTAAGGGGGTCGCGTTTTCTTGAAAATTGCTACTGCTACAAAATAAATTGAACCGCAAAAAATAGCTACAAAAAGACTACAAAATGTAGTTTTGAAAATATTTGGTTACCCCCAGGTTAACCGGCGTGTCGCTCATACCTGTCTCAACTTTGTCAATTTGTCAATCCTAGAGTAAAGGCCTTCAGAAAAACGTTCTTTTTACTTTTACCACCCCATTAGTTAAAAATAATTAATAGTAGTTTTTTCGTTTAAACTTCAAAAACACCAACACAGTTATAAAAATTTAATATATTTAGTCGACAGCCATTTCCAATGTACTTTGTACAGGGTCCAATTTCAGCTTACTTAGATTTTATAAATTTTAAAAGTATATTTTTTTTGTAAATATGTTAATGTAAAACTAACATGTAGTGTAAATTAAATAATATTTCATACCTGTCTTAACCTTGATAATTTCTGAATCCTGGAGTCCGGCCTTTCAGCAAAGAGTCCTTTTTCCACCTCACTAAATTATAACTGACAACTTTAACATTAATTACAAATAATTGATAGTCCAAAGTTTCCGCGTTTAAACTTCAAACTCACCGCCGCGTCACGAGCGAGTGTAAACGAGAGCGAGCGTCGCGACGGTCACTAGGTTAGCAGAGCGCGAAGTAAGCGTCTCGAAGCGCCGCTTTATACTAAGGTTCAATTTTCGGCACGAGCATTATAGGGTTTAGCATCAGGAAAGTCAGGAGACCACAGCCGCAGCCGTTAAGGAAGGTAGGTATGTATGTATGGCAACGACGCGCCGCGTCGCGCCGCTTGACGGACGGTCCGTTGTATAAAAGACAGATTTGATAAAGATGTCACTGATTTAAATGGAAAATTATCCTACAGTCGAAGAAGCTGCTTAAAGTTGCAGTCTATAATATAATGTAAAATTTATTCTAAAACTGGTAAATTCGTACCAAATTTTAATTTTCAACACGAGTATTATTTGGTTTAGCAGCAACAAAGTCAGGAGGTGTCCCAAGCAGCCTGACGACCCTCATTCGCACCTAAATGGGTAATACAGATTGGGGTCGCCTCGACATCATTGGTCCTGACTAGCTTTAGCAATTACTAACGTTATTTTACGTTTAATTTCCCTCACCTAAAATTAGTTACTAAACAAGAATGATACGTTTGGTTTTGTTTCGACTACCTAAAATATATAAAGTTTTTGTAAAAAAATTCTTGAAGATTTACTTAAATTATACTTAATAAATACATATTTTACAGGTTTAATAAAAATGGATGCCTCTATAGGTATGTACAAGAATAATATATAATTATTTTATTTAGTTTTAAAACACCTTGCACATACAAATTTGTAAACCAAAGACCGTATATTGATAAATGTTATTAAGGTACTTCAAAAAAACAGGGCGCTATAAAAATTTGAAAGATCTAAGAAAATCAAATATTTTTAAAAAAATGGGTCGAAATATTTTTATTTAATTATGTTGTTAGTTTTTATTAATTATACTAAATGGCCCTCTCTAATTTTAGACTAAATCTAAAAAGCAAACAATTAATTTACAATGGCCGACAGACGCCAACTCTCCAGAATGGCGAATTTTTGTGCCCTACCTAATCTGAACTAACATTATACCAAGTCGGACCGGGTCTCCAAGTTAAGTCGTCAAGAATGACTAAAGTTACGAAACCCGTCGGATCGCAAACATATTACGACGTATTAAAACCGTACGTCCGCCATCATGTACTGATTTATTGTTTCAAACCCCCTCGTGAAACTTGCCGTCGGCCTGCGTACGTATTAGAATCGCACGTCTTGAGTATGTATTATTAACCTAATCTACGTATTAGAATCTGAAGTCGTTTTTATTTGGTCAACTCTCAAATGTCGCCCTAATCTCACAGTTTTGGCGGTTTTATCATTCTTGTTTGTGGTCGTACCTCGTTATCTCGACATAAGTGATTACTTCAAAATTATTTATATCAAAAAATTAAAAGAGATGGAGCTAGCTAAAGTTAGGTTAGAACCAGAGAAATTTAAGTTAGATCAAACGCACGAAAATGGACGTGTTCGTTTGGGACGTCGGTTGACGTAGGCCAGTTCCAACGAACTACACGTTTTATATTTCTACGGAAAGCAGGCGTCGGTATCCGGCACGTTTAAATTGAAGACGTCGACTTTGCAGTAAAAACAAACGTCGCTTTTTCCGACATCGGAATATCGTTGGGTTTTGTAACGGATAACTGAAAACGTAGCTTTTATCTTAAAAACAACGATAGAAACAAACTTCCTTGATCACAACCTTAATTCTATCTGAAATTGACGTTATATTAAGACGCATTTGGTTGTGAGGCAGATTTTTTGCTGCTTGTATATATGTATGCAACGGTGCGCCTCGCCACACTGCACTGCTTGACGGACGGTCCGTTATATAAAAGACGTATTATCATCCTACACTTGGAAAAGCTTCTAAAACTTGCAGTCTCTAAAGCCATGAATCTTCGCCTAAGTGATGGTTGCCTTAAAAATTGTGTATATACCGGCTGTTCCTTGTATTCCGGGGAAAATCTAAATTTATTCTGTAATTTAATTTGAATTTTTGGCAAAAACATTATACGGTTTAGCATCAGAAAAGTCAAAAGACTACAGCCGCTTGACGGTTGGTTGTGATTCAAAAACTAGTAACCAGTACCAAACAATCTAGTAAATTCCACTACATAACACAGCAGCAGTTATCAGGAGGTTTGGTTGAGATGACTAGAAAATTACTTGTAGTTACTAAATAGCCCAATCACTATTTACAATGGTATCGTATAAGTTAGTGAGGGCTACTAGATACCTCAGTAACCATAAATACTGTAATCAGAGGAGCCCGAATTACTGAAGTACTATAATGCGTGCGCTCTTCTTTGGGTTCGTTTATTCATCGAGCGAGCAAACTGAGTTACCCTTTTCACTTCAAACTTGTTGCACGAGCGCACCAAGCTTGTTAAAATTCTAACACTACATTGGGATAATCGCGAGATGTTTGATATTTTTGAGTTTGGCTTCTTCCTATGCCAGCTTTCCGGATTCGGAGAAACTACTAGTTATCTTTCATTTTGTCATTCTTTAAAATTCTGGAATTGATTTTTCATTTTTATTAATAATGGCAAGATCTAGAAGGAAAGGCTTTCGCCATAGCATCCAACCAGAAGAATACAAAAACAAAATATTTTTCCCAAGAAAGGCGTTTATTTGGGAAATTAGAAGTAATGGTTATGTTGTAAGCTATGTAAACTCTAAAACCCGTTCGATTTTATTTTAAGCTCGGTGAGATCCATGATCAGCTGACCTCTGCTTTAACTCTGCAAACTTCTAGGGAGAATAAATGAACGTGGTAAAAGACGAATTCATAAAAATGTAAATTTTTCAGTTACCGCATATTTGTAAACTACGTAACCCTAAATTTTATTTTTGTTTTAAAAAACTAACCATAAGCGGAAAGAAACGCGTTTAAAGTTACGTCGGTTAACCTGGGGGGGGGGACCATCATAAGGGGCCCAAATATTTTCAATTCTAGATTATGTAGCCTTTATTTATCTATTTTGATACGGTTAAATTAATTTAGTTGCTGTAGCCATTTTCAAGAAAACGCGATACCCCCCTTGCTTAACCGTTAAGACCGATTCTCACCTAAAGGCGCGGTTTCGGTAGCGCATCTTGCGACTGCGATGGACGCACGGCTACTGCTTGATCATAGTTTAAGGACAGTACGACAGTTAACGTGTTAAACGTTTCGGAACTATTTGGAGTTTGGCGAGTCTGCACAGATATGCACGCTACCAATAACCATACTTTTACATTGATTTTTTTTTAATTTGTGATATGACCACTAGATGGCTCACGGTTAAATTCACTATATCCGTAATATTGATTTTTTGTTAGTTTGTAATATGACCACTACATGGTGCTCTCTTAAATTTCTGTTTTTTTTTTATATGCAAGCAATTTGTGTTTAATGTTTAAAAATATGCTTTTTTGCTAGACACAAAACAAAATTATTAATTCTGTTAAGTTAAAACAAAAAAGCATATTTTAAAAAAAATAAATACAAATTACCCATAATAATGCACTGGTAATACAAAACCTCTGGTTGTTTTATTATAAAAGATTATAGCATTTATTTCAAAACATGTTAGTTATAAATACTACAATATTATCTTGTCTGTGCTTTTTTAAATATTAAATAATTTTTTTAAAAATGTTTACCTTGTTTTTAGTACATAAAAAAGCAATAAATGCAACACTTTTGTATTCCAAACTAAATTCGCGAAACAAAAAAAATAATTCTAAACTAAAAAAATTTACAGCATATATTTAGGGCACACATTAGACAAAAACCTTGATTTAAATAATATTAATACCCGTGGTTTGGAATACCAGTATCGCATTTTCTAACTTATTATTGATATATTACAAAAATTGGCCATACTAAACTTGTTAAAATAAGGAAATGGTTTTTTAACACTATGTATAAATAGTTAAATGGAGTCCAAATGCAACTGTCGGTACTGCAAAATGTCCTCTGGAGAAAAATATTTATTACACACGTAAAATTTGTTACATATTTCATCAGCACTTAGTTTATTCACGCTTAAGGCTTCACTATACTTCTGAAAAAACAGGATTGCCTTAGCAATGTCTTTTTTTATCGGGATCATGACACGATCTCCGCAGCTTTGACCACAGCACACTCTAACTCTTTGTTTCTCAGCCATTGTAATCAAAGGAAAAAATCACTTTTTCAAAATCTTGGCGAACCTCAGTTTTCCAAAATGGAACTCATAGTTATGAGTCATAACCGACATTCTGTCACTTTTGTCATAATGTGCCCTCTGACGGACAACCGTATCGTAGAAGGGATAAGAGGCGGAGGTGCAGATTTCTAGAATATTGCCAACCTAAATATTATTATGTTGGCAGTTCCTTTGCACGCGGAAACATTGCGGCACTTTTTGCGAAAAATAATGTTTGGAGGGAAAGGCAAAGTGACGGATCTATAGTTCTTTAATCTATGTGCGTGATACAAATTTAGTACAAGTGGTTTCTATGAGGCATTTCAGCGTGCGCGGCTAGCGATTCAAGTGTAGCGACCGCCGCTCGACTGCTGAGTAGACAAGTCAGATCGCGATTGCCGTAAGGATATGGTGCGTTTCCTCATCGAAATGAGGATGATCATTAATTAGAAATTTAAAACAACCTCCTTTCTTTCGATTTTTAAATATATCGTGTGTTGCACGTCTTTCTTACAGTAGAGTATATGGTAACACTTTTTCTTCTTCTTATTTCTCTAATAAAATTAAATATTTAAGTTTTTCCTCATCCACTTTCCGACCTACAGTTTAAAATTGTGAAAACGCACTGTATTAAGAATTGGAACACAACTGAATAGCTCTCTTCTAAGCTCACTACTTTAAACACCCACCAACAGCGTCTAGCGCTTGCCGCACGTCGCTAATGCCTGAAGCGGTCGCCAGATACACCAGCGAAACAAGGCCTTAGCGCCGGTACACACACACGCGACATGACGCTAGTGTTGTACGCATTCTGAGAGATGGAGGTTGTTGTTCGCAAAAAACATGCAATATTTCCGTTTCTTGTGTACAAAATGTATATTCAGATCTAAGAACGATATGAAAAATCTGCCTCTTGTGAGTGGTAACTCAGTATATCCAATAATGTACTGAGAGCCGCACTTGCGTGTGAGGTGCCGCTGCGTTCCCGGGGGGAGTGACGGCGAAAAAACGCAAGATGAACGCGCGTTGCCCCGATGTTGCCACTCAACTGTGTGAATTGCGTCATTTATTTTATAGTATCACGGACCGCAATTGCGGTACCGCTGCGGCACCGCGCGGCAGAAAAACGCGTGTGTGTACCGGCGCTTAAGCGGCATCGAGCGAGGCGGTGCGGTGCCGCTTACAATTGCTCGCGTGTCATCAAATGATACCGTCCTCACAAGCAGAGCGGCGCGAAGTATACTATCGCGATCCGACGCTGCGGTTTTACAATGCTTTCAGGAGCATTGGCTCGCGGCACGCATGGCTAAACTCGCACGTGATCGCCTGCTGACGACCAAGTGGGGATCACGAAGCGACGCGAAGAGGCGCGAAGCAACGCGAAGTCAAAAAGAAAGACACGCGACGACTTGAAGAGGTTGTAGTTTGTAAAAATTTTGGTTCTAGTGTTTTGTAGAAAAATATGGACGCGGAAAAAATTGATAAACTAATATTACTTGTTTGCGAATACAAAGAACTGTACATGGCGAAAAAAAATTATAGTAATCAGAACAGATGAGAGAATATATGGCCAGAAATTGGAAAGAAATTATACGACAACGCTTACACTGAAACCCAAACGAAAACTCTATTGTTTTGCTTCTGCTCTTGTAAAATGCCGCTTAGGTGTGATTAGCCGATCCGAAACGACACAACGCTTCGCGTTGCGTCGCGTCGCGCCGCCGCCTCGATATATGCCTTTAAGCTGAGGGGTCACCTCATAATTTCAGTTCTGCTAAAGCTAAAAAGTTCAAATAAACACCACATTTTGCAGCTCGGCTTGTTTGAGAGAATCACATATTAAAAGTTATCAAAATATTCCTACATTTTTTTTCTTTAAATATATAGTCGAAATGTATTATGTGATATATTTTTCTTATTTACCAGGGGACCACACACTTTAATGGTTTGACTTTTTAAATCATTTTGTTACTGTTGCCATTTACGAGATATTTTTATTTTATTTTAATGGGCATATGATATATTTTTCCCAATCCAACTCTAGGAATCGCGTTTTATCGAAAACGGCTACAGCTACAAAATAATTTAACCGTAAAAAAATAGCTACAAAAAGGGCACAAAATGTAGCATTGAAAATATTTGCGCTCCTTATGATGGTCCCCGCAGGTTAACTGACGTTTTAAAATTGAACCGAAAAACTGCTAATGACATTGTTTGCGCTTAGCCGCTAAATTATTTTTGACGAAACTTCGACGTTCGCGGGGTCTTGTTGTTGTTCGATACCTATTGAAAAACTACTCAGCAAACAAAAATTGTTGGCTTAGTTTTGGCCCGATATACTTCTCGTGAACCGATTTTAATAATATGAAAAAATTTGGGGTTGGGGGTGGTTGAGGGATATAAAGGTGGTAAATTAATACAATATCACAACTTAATTCGACTTTTCGCTGCCGTAAGCCTGGCAACGTAGCAATGAAGTCGTGGCTATCGGTTCAAATCATCCCATCTGCCTAGGAAAGAGATTTGGAAAAAAATAATTATGCCATAATTTGCTAGTAATTATGTAATAATTTCATCCTTTTCTAAAAAATCGCCAACTCTCAAGATAACTTCATTATTTTTTGTTTTTATGGGATATGCCTTGATATCAAGCTACGCACCCCATATAAACAAAAAAAATTAAGTTATCTTGAGAGTAGGGAATTTTTTTTAAATAGGGACAAAATTAGTACATAATTAGTACCAAATTATGGCATAATTACTTTTTTTCAAATCTCTTTCCTAGACAGAGGGTTATACCTTGATATCAAGCTACACACCCCCATACACTGAGAAAAATGATCTCCGTATAGAATACCCTTTTACCCAGTTTTTGTTTGGTTCTTCTGCAGCTGTTAGAAAAATAGTTATCCCAGGGATCACTTTTAACCGATCACTCTGTACTTATGTATGAATAAAAAAATGACGCATTAAAATGCCAAGAGCTGATTTATTACTTCAAGCTATAGCAGCCATGCAATAGTATGAGGCTCACACAATCTGTACCTCTAGGGGAGCGAAATTGCTTTTTCCATATTCTTGGTTCTATTAGAAGCCAGACTTTGCTACTAATTTTGTTGTTTAAAATTATTACTTACACCCGATTCCCACCCATGACTTTTTTCTGAGTGCCTACTCACGCGTCACATGATGTCAATATTAAATTTTGTGACAGTCATATGACGCGTGCTTGGGCACGCACGAAAAAGTCGTAGTTGAGAATCGGGTTTAAGAGGAGAGATTCTATTTTTTCCAATAAACATTTTGTAAAAACTAAGACACGGCTCAGAGCAGTTTTTTGATTTTTTTTCTGAATAACCTAAAATTACTTTTTAAGGCCACCGATTCATGCTCCACATCCAAAGTTCACCCAAATCTGATGTTTATTTTACTCCAAAAAGTTTGGATATCACATGACCCGTTTTAAACGTCACTTCGACATTTCCTGGGCTAAGGTCACTGACAGAAAAAAAAAGAATGGCTCCTTTAATAATAATACATTTTCTGAACCAAATTTATTAATGAACATTTTTTTTTTAATTTAAAACTGAGTTTTGACACGTAATTATCTATAGCCCTAATAATAAATAATTCAGTTTGATTTTTTATTAATAAGGCTTTAAAATTTACATGCCATAACTGGCTTAAATAAAAAACAAATATTCATTAATAATTTTGAGTATTATTGTTGTTGAAATATAGTGAATAAAATATTGCTTTTAATAATAATTTTTCTTTAAAAGGATTTTAAAATCAGTTAAAGGTAAGTAAAATGTATAACAATATACTTAATAAATTTAGTTAAAAATTGTAATATTGTTGTTAAAATATAGTGAATTAAATATTGCTTTTGATAGTAATTTTTCTTAAAAAGTATTTCAAAACCAGTTAAAGGTAAGCAAAATGTACAATGTATTTTGTCAACATTTTTACACAAAAAAAATGTTACCAGTAACTTTTAAGTAATTGTTAAAATTTGGTTTCTCTTCTCATAAGAAAGTAAAAAATGGGTTCTTAAAAGCATGTGAAAAAAACAAAAATTCATTAATAATTTCGAGTATTATTGTTGTTAAAATATAGTGAATAAAATATTGCTTTTAATAATAATTTTTCTTAAAAGGTAGTTTAAAACCAGTTAAAGGTAAGTAAAATGTACAATATATTTTGTCAAAATTTTTACACGAAACAAATGTTACCAGTAACTTTTACCAATTTTCAAAATTTTGTTTTTCTTCTGATAAAAAAGTAAAAAATTGGTTGTTAGAAGCATGTGAAAAAAACAAAAATACATTAATAATTTTGAGTATTATTGTTGTTAAAATATAGTGAATAAAATATTGCTTTTAATAATAATTTTTCTTAAAAAGTAGTTTAAAAACCAGTTAAAGGTAAGTAAAATGTACAATATATTTTGTCAACATTTTTACACAAAAAAATATTACCAGTAATTTTTAAGTAATTGTTAAAATTTTGTTTTTTGTATATATGTTATATATGTTTGTTTTAAAAATGTTACATTTCTTTAGAAATTTTATCTGACTATGTAACATGAAATGATACATATTTGTTAAAAAAATGTAACTAAAATAATAATGTAACTCTCTTACGTTAAGGACAATGACTATTTAATTACTGTCGATGTAACAGAGATGAAAATGTGACAACTTTGGTTGCGTAACAAGTAACAAAAAACGTTGCAGTTACGTAACATAAATGTTTTTTATATAATAGGTTGCTTTGTTACATCTAAAAACTTGTAAAAATGCAAATTATTTAATACACAATTTTAAAAAAAAACTGGTCAAAATATATTTCTGTGGCATAAAATCTTTTAAAAACTCTTAAAAATGAGCCCAATTTATCATACAATCTCGTAGAATCGCGTAAAAACCTATTTTTTTTAAATTGCCTCGTTCAATCTTATAAAAGTGCACATTATTTAATGCACGAAAAGCTAAAACTAACAGATTTTTTGATCACCCTAATAAATGCTCAAGAGTTCGAGGCCACCCTAATATCTCCAAAAGCAAAAGAGGCAGAAAAGTAAAATTTCACATAATTAGACGGTTTACAAGAAAGTATCTTTTTGGATGCTAATTATCGCACTCGTCGTGAAGGGGGCGGAGCTAGGGCGTCGACGATATATTTTGGAAAATTTAAATAAAGCTTTTCCTTCTGTTTCCAAAAACACCTACTATCTTACCTTTTTCTCTGACGGTTTGTAAATAAAATGACAAAAACTTGTGGAGAAAAAAGTACCATTAGGTGTTTTTAGAAACAGAAGGAAAATCTTTATTTAAATTTTTCAAAATATATCGTAGACGCCCTAGCTCCGCCTCCTTAATGACAGGTGCGATGATTAGCCTCCAAAAAGATTCTTTTTTGTCAACCGTCTACTTATGTGAAATTTTACTTCTCTGCCTCTTTTGGTTTTGGAGATATTAGGGTGGACTCAAACTTTTGGGACAACCTGTATAGTGATAATGACCTATCAGCATTGATTAGGATGAGCAAAAAATCCGTTTGTTTTAGCTTTTATATGTGGTTAAAGTGACTAAAAGAATTGGTTAATCTTATCAAACAATCTGGTAAGCGTTACTAAAGTATCCAGTTAAAACAACTAGAAAATCCGGTAACGGCTACCGCGTTGTTATTCCGAACCTATATTCGTAGTAACGGTTACTAGATAGTTTACTTAGAGTAACTAGATACTTGGGTAACTGCAACTAGGTGAGTCTAGTCAAAACAACTAAAAGTTTAGTTGACGCTTATTTGACTAAAGTTTTTAGTAAGGCTGACCCAATTTCTAGTTAAAGTTACTAGATATTTTTCTCGGTGTATAAACAGAAAAAAAAATAAGTTATCTTGAAAGTAGGGAATTTTTTGGAAGGGGACGAAATTAGTACATAATTATTAGCAAATTATGGCATAATTGATTTTTTCAAACTATTTCTTAAGCAGAGGAGGGTGTGCCTTGATATCAAGCTACACACGCCATAAAATAAAAAAAAATTAAGTTATCTTGAGAGTAAGTAATTTTCTAGAAGGGGACGAAATTAGTACATAATTAGTACCAAAATCTGGCAGTCGCTTTTGGTCGAATCTCTTTTCTAAGCAGAGGGGGGTGTACCTTGATATCAAGCTACACACCCCATAATAAACAAACAAAAATCTTAGGGACCGATGGTTTTTGTAAACTAAAAGTACCCTTGTTCAAGAATACATAATTAGTACCAAATTATGACATATCAATTTTCATTAAATCTGTCTGCTAAGCATAGGGGGTACAGCTTAGCGCCAAGCCCCATCCCCCCCCCTTTAAGTGCGAATAACTTCGTTATTCATTAAGTACAAAATTTTTTAAAAGGGGACTAAATTAGTACATAATTAGTAAATTATTTTTACAATATCCAAATTGAGTTTCGTTGAGGGGGGTGTAGCTTGATTGAGCCGAATTTTGACACACCTTGTATATTTCGAAAAGTTTTAGTTACTGATCCATAAACAGATTTGCATTATCGTGCAATACCGATAAATTTTGTATATGATATAGATGATTTTTGTAAACTAAAAGTACCCTTGTTTAAGAATTCATAATTAGTACCAAATTATTACATATCAATTTTCATTAAATCTGTCTGCTAAGCATAGGGGCTACAGCTTAGCGCAAAGCCCCACCCCTACTTTAAGTGCTAATAACTCCGTTATTCATTAAGTACAAAATTTTTTAAAAGGGGACTAATTTAGTACATAATTAGTACATTATTTTTACAATATCCAAATTGAGTTTCGTTGAGGAAGGTGTAGCTTGATTGAGCCGAATTTTGACACACCTTTTATATTTCGAAAAGTTTTAGTTACTGATCCATAAACAGATTTGCATTATCGTGCAATACCGATAAATTTTGTATATTATATAGATGATTTTTGTAAACTAAAAGTACCCTTGTTTAAGAATTCATAATTAGTACCAAATTATTACATATCAATTTTCATTAAATCTGTCTGCTAAGCATAGGGGCTACAGCTTAGCGCCAAGCCCCACCCCCCCCCCTTTAAGTGCTAATAACTCCGTTATTCATTAAGTACAAAATTTTTTTAAAGGGGACTAAATTAGTACATAATTAGTAAATTATTTTTACAATATCCAAATTGAGTTTCGTTGAGGGGGGTGTAGCTTGATTGAGCCGAATTTTGACACACCTTGTATATTTCGAAAAGTTTTAGTTACTGATCCATAAACAGATTTGCATTATCGTGCAATACCGATAAATTTTGTATATGATATAGATGATTTTTGTAAACTAAAAGTACCCTTGTTTAAGAATTCATAATTAGTACCAAATTATTACATATCAATTTTCATTAAATCTGTCTGCTAAGCATAGGGGCTACAGCTTAGCGCAAAGCCCCACCCCTACTTTAAGTGCTAATAACTCCGTTATTCATTAAGTACAAAATTTTTTAAAAGGGGACTAATTTAGTACATAATTAGTACATTATTTTTACAATATCCAAATTGAGTTTCGTTGAGGAAGGTGTAGCTTGATTGAGCCGAATTTTGACACACCTTTTATATTTCGAAAAGTTTTAGTTACTGATCCATAAACAGATTTGCATTGTCGTGCAATACCGATAAACTTTGTATATTTCATACAAAAGCAGAGATGAATTATAATTAGTTTCTAGTAAAGAGGTATCTCCTAACTAGTTTGTGTAGGTACACTTTAAAATAGCCTGTTAGTTAAACCAAAGTTTAATTCTGCCCCTGGAGGAGCTTAAGACTTGAAAACCAATAGTCAGCAAATAATAGACCAGATTATAAGAACAATGATTTATTGTGCTTGCAGTAGTAGCTGATATAGTTCAATTTCCAATTACTATACTATTTATTAGTTATAGTGCTTTTGTCTGAAGTTTGTCTTTTAATGTTTACAACGTTGTTTGGTACAGGTATTTAATTGTTTTCATGACTTCTATGAACATAAAGCTAATTTTTACCTAACGGGTGTCAACAAGAACTAAGCCCAAATATTTTCTACTTTATGTATATTTTCTTTCACTCAATTTCTGCTTTAATGTGTATTGTAGCATTTTTATTTTTCTGGCCATTTGAATAAATATTTTTCATATATAAATTTCTAGTAGGTGTTGATCATTCGTGAAAACAGCCTTTAAATAAAATTGCTCCATCTGGCTTTGACCTTGAGTGCACCGAATAGAGTTAATTCGGAACGAACCCAATTTTCTGTTTCTTACCATATTTCTCCTTTAAAAATCAGCTGACTTTACCGGGGTTAGGACTGTCATATTCTTTTTTTCACTTTTCCGGTCCACCTGAGACATCGTGGACACGTATTTCCCAATTTCCCATTTATAATGGATCTGTAAGATTAGCTACTTTCGTTAGTAGTAACAATGGGTGATCAAAAGTGAAGGGAATTTTCCCTCTAAGAGGGTCTTCCGGCTACATCACGCCTCTGATTTTTCAAGCCTCTGGCTGCAGTTTATTGAAAGTCCCTGCCTGCCTGCTCCAGGAGTTCTACCAAGCATCAGCCTGTAGATAACTTCAAGTCTCCACTGAAGGCTTTTCTGGCTACCCCACAGACAGCATGGATTTTCAATGCCAGGCAAGATCTTTCCAAATCATTTCTTTTGTCATGATATGACCCCAAAAATATGTCTCCAAAGTAACATGCCTCCAAGGAAGTCTCCTGCCATCAAAACTCATGGTTAATTTGAATTAAGTAATTAAAACTTTCTTCAATTGAATTAAAGTAAACATAAACCCATACATTATTAAACTAAAACTTTCCTTCAACATAAAATTAAACATAAACCCCTAAATTATTAAACTAGAACATGTAACCTTTTGGCAAGGATATAAATGACATTTTTTTAACCTAACCCTGATTTATGGCCATAATCCAGGTGTCCCTCTTCATGGCAGTTTTGTTTATAGTTACACGAGAAATCTTTACTAATTTGGCATTTATTTTTGGGTGTTCTAATTTTCTTTAAAACTACAAACACAAAGAATTAGTGAGTCTTCCTACTTATTTTTTCATTCAATGTTCAAAGGTTTATTTTTTATGAAATAAAACAACGGTTCTTCCATTTGTTAAAAAAAGAAGATGTTTTATTTTTGTATTCTTAGCACCATGTTTTCAGTAAACTTGTTTTCAATACTCAACGACATAAATTAAGTTTTGTTTTTTTTCTCGTTTTTTTTTATAAAACAAACCACATATAGTTGAAATAAAAAAAACGAGTGGCGTCCATTCAGTTAGAAAAAGACAACTTACAAAAAAATGTTCAAAAGAACCTACATCCCAGCTTTCCGAAAAAAACACTAGAGCTGCCGTTTGCAAATGTACCTACAAGATCAGACATCATAAAAAAGTAGGCTACAGTATATAATCCCAAGCAGTATTTTTCTGACTTCCGACTTTTAGGTCAATATTTTGTCGCATTCTTTATCTGAAATTAAGGTAAGGTGGCGTCGACTAATCGTGTGTCGACTTGCATCCCTATTTTGGTTTGTACTAATTATTGGAATTTCTGACATAATGGTAACATCCCAGGATACATACCAACAATGTAGTAAAGAAAACTTATCTAAAACTGCACGTCCGGTTCGTCCACAGACCTACACCATTAGACTCTGAATGCTATGCTAATGCCCTGGCTCCTACAATAACAATGGATCTCGCAAAACGTATCGCCGGAATTTGATGTTCTCTTTATCTTTATATAAATTCAAAAAAATATTTGTAGTCATCCTAAATCGTACTTTATACAATATCTTTTCCTCAAAGAGCAGCCGTATGAGCCAGTATGCCATTATTATGTAGTATATAAGCTCGTGTTCCCTAAATGATGAAAGAATAGCAGGATGAAGCCTTGTTGCCAACTTGAGGTTACTTTCTTGTTGGTTCTGACATTTCATGAAAATCTTGGTGCTTTTCTACCACTATGAGCAGCTACATTCAAAAATATAATGAACACAATGTTTATTTATTTAAAACGTATAATCACAAAACAAAAGATAAAAAATAAACTCATAAAAAATAAAAAGCCCACATTTTTTTCAATAGTCCCAACGATCCCTAAACAAGAACTGGCAAGTCGCAATACCTTGCCGTCTTCTGCGCACTACCTGGTGGTTTGCATTCATTATATATGTTTTGCAGCGTTGCATACCGACCGTGTCCAAATATTTCTGATTTCGAAACGTTTTGTGGGGTTTTTGTGTTTTTTATAAACTTGTGAAGTTAGAAACTATAGGATGGTGCGGGAGTGCATCGTGCACCAGAGGCACCTACTAGGTTCCCTAAGACCCTAAATCCGCGGACGCCGGTTTTTTTTTAACAGAAAAAAGGGTGCCGGGGGGAGGATGTAATGTATTTTTTTGATTGTGATGGGTTGGGTTAGGTTAAGTTTGGCTGTATTGGATTGGGATTGGGTTATTAAATAAAAAAACAAAAAACATTAATAAAAACAACCGGCGCCGGCGGATTTGGGGCCCTAGGGACCCTCTAGTAGGTGCCCCCATAAAGAATTTTTCATAAAAAATCAAAAATGGCATAAAACCGTATACTGCATAATTACGCAGCACCCTGTTTACCCTCTGTGCATGTGTGCTCAATGATATTTCTTAACAAAGGCAAAAATAATATATATCAAAATATTATTATGTTTTATTATCTGTTTATTCTGGTATTTTGGTCCTAAATTTAGAGAAGCAGGTACCTGACCACAGACCAGTCCTAAGGGTTTCAAGTTCTGTGTACCTCACCTATGTAAAATAACAATGGGTAAAACGAAATTGTTATTCTTAGTAAAATATTTTAATTGTCAAAGCTTTAATTGAATATTAGTTTTAAAAAAAGAGTAGGTATTTTATTATATTTTTACTTTTATCTTAACATATTTTATACGACATATTATGTACTTATAATTATGTGATTTAGTAGATTTCATCAGTGGTTTAATTTAAACATCAAGTTTTGCCTTTTTTCTTCAGTTGATAGAAAATACTGTTTCCCTCAACCTTGTATTAAAGTTATCTTCTAATTTTTTTTTTTTTTTGGTATTGCACCAGCAAATTTTAAAATAATTATTAAAATTATCAACTACCTTAATCGTTTTTACTCACCATTAGCATTTAGAAAAATATTTAACAACATATAAGAAAGGGTTTTTATAACTTCATTCACAAGACGATTTTTGTAAGTGTCAGTAAATTACAAAAGCATGGTTACCGATGCAAAAAAACTCGTTTTCTTAAATCACTCGCTGCGCTCGTTAATTTAAATCAACGTTCGTAAAAAAAACGCTCTTATAACGGCTAGTTGTGAAAACCACAAATTACTGCTTTTGTGAAATTAATCTATTTTTTTACATATTTATTAATTTTTCGCCGCTACTGGTCGAGTATGTAAAACAAGTGGATGTAACTAGGACATACGTCTACAAACATACACATGTTTTACCTCAGTGTTGCCGAGCAACGTTCTGAAAATCATTCTGTCCTTTTTTGGCACACAGGCTAGCTTGGGGGCAAAACAGATAAGAATTTATGAATGGGATTCAGAGTGTATCGTTTTTGGGTCTGTGGGTTCGTCGCATCTACTGACGTTTTATGTAGTATAAAAGTATACCCCAACAAGCTATTTTTTTTTGTTTGCCTTAAAATGATTTTACCTTTTTAATTTAATTATTGACTGATCTGAATAGAGTTATATAATATTATGATATATAATATTAATAAACTTTTGCTTTATTATAAAATACTTGTTTAACAAGTACAATAATATGGATATTCGACTGCTTTCTATCGTATTATATCGTAATATCATAGTAGTATAGTAAAGTTGTCATAAATAAAGGGGGTACTTCGAAGAAAATCCAGGGAGGCAAAAATTTTTATATGTTGTAAGTAAGATCCCCAAGTTTGTGTTTCCCCCACTTCTCTTTCTCTCAACTTTGTAACCAACTTTAATCCATTTCTATTGGTCAGAGGCGAAAAAGTCTGAGAACAAATAATATATTCAGCATAAAATTTTCAATATTTTTGACCATGTGCTCAACTTACTGTAGTTATTTTCCAAAGAGTTAGATGGCGTCGAAGTTACAAAAAATCAGTTTTAACGTATTTTGACCAACAAAATTGATTTTTGTTAAAACTTTAAATTAAAAAGTTGTAGATCCCGAGAAAATCCTATAAAGATATGTATATTGTTTATAATTAATTAAACAGTCTCTTAGCTACACCCACCGAAAGTCGGTAAAATTTTTTGAGAACCGCTTTCTGGGCATGCATGAAGTCGCGTCTTGGGTATTGTGTATTATTATTTATAGTAAGAGCAGTACAAATAAGGTATCAAATTAAAGCTTCTGATGTACGCTACACAAATGATACAAAAAAATACAATATTTGGGGGGTCTGAAAGTAAAGTCCCTAAGTTTATGTTTCCGCCAGTCCTCGAAAAATATCCGCCATTTAAAAAAAAATGTGGAACCGATTTTCTCCATTTCTGTTGGTCGGAAGCAAAAAAGTGCTGAAACAAAAATCTTTGGCAAAAAAATTCGAATATTTTTTGTTACAGGATAAACTCTCTGTAGTTAGTTTTTAAAAAGATAGAGGGCTTTGAAATTAGAAATGTCAGTTTATCAGTCTGTCTGTCAGTTTTCATGCTGACAGAAAGGGTCATTTTTGTAGGGCACGTCACAGGCTTTAATTTGATACCTCATGTGTACTACTCTTATTTTTTAATTCAATTCGATTTATTCTGTACTTTGGCCTATAAATGTTATAGAATATACATGTCAAACTTATATTTTACGCTAATACACTTTTAAAGTCAGCACTAACAGTTACATGCTTAAGAAACATAATTATTTTTTCGTATAATTAAATACACATAACAAGAGTTTTTTTTTAATTACATATACACTAACACAGTAATTATTAAAAAAAAATACAAGAGAAGCAGAAGTGACGAAGAACGAAAATATTAGGGAAAAAAAAGCGCTATTGTTTTAAGTATTCATTGTATGAATAAAAAGCTTTCGCCACTAAATATTTCTTAATTTCTCTATAAAACATACTATCCTTAACTATAGATTTTAAATCATTTGGTAAGGTATTGTAATATTTAATGGCTATGTAGTATGGAGACTTCTTAAAAAACGAATTTTGATGTTTTGGCAAGTACAAAAGTTGACCATTTCGAGTATTGTGCTCGTGGATATCAGAGACTTTTGTAAACTGAGATGGAGAGTAGTTTATTTTTGACCTAGCATATTTTATTGCTTTATATATATATATACCGTAGACTGTTAAGATAGATAGATTATTTTTAATAAAATAGTTTTTGCAGGATTCCTTCGGATTTATATTAAATATAGTTCTCACTAATCTTTTTTGTAGAATGAAGACCCTACTTACAGTTGAGGAATCTCCCCATACAAATATGTTATAACTTAAACAAAGTTTTTAAGTTGGCGTTAAGGTTTTTGGGGATAAGGACTACGAATTTTTAACCAATTTTAACTGACTTATACATATCCGATTGTCTTTAAATTTGGTATGCGTTTATAGTTACGGTAGCAATACAATAATATAGTATTATTAGGCACCCCACTGCCCCACTACGAGGGGAGTGAAGGGGTAAAACACCTAAATTTTTCTGATATAAACCAAAGTTTGTATACGGAGGTTTTTGGGGATAAGGAATACGAATTCTTAATCAGATTTGGAACATTTAATATGGCGGATTCAAGAGGGACGATTTTTAGTCATGTTTTGCTAACCCATTTAAACTGAATTATACACATTTGACTCTTTTCAAATTTGGTATACCGCTAAAGTTCCGGTAACAATACAATAACTTGGTATTATTAGGCACCCCCTCCCCCGCTACGAGGGGAGTGGAGGGGGGACAATACCTAAGTTGGTCAGACGTCAACCAAAATTGGTATACAAAGGTTTTTGGGGACAAGGAATACGAATTTATAGTCAGATTTTGAAAATTCAATATGAACGATTTTTGGTCATGTTTTGCTAACCAATTTTAACTGAATTTTACGCATCCGACTGTCTTCAAATTTGGTATGCATTTAAAGTGCTGGTAACAATACAATAACTTGGTATTATTAGGCACCCTCACCCTAATTTCGAGGGGAGTGGAGGGTGAAAAACATCTAAGTTTGTCCGATTTCAACCAAAATTGGTGTATGAGGGTTTTTGGGGATAACAAGTAATACGAATTTTTGATCAGATTTTGAAAATTCAATATGGTAGATTGAAGATAAACGATTTTTTATTAACTGACTTATACACATCCGATTGTCTTCAAATTTGGTATGCATTGATGAAAAAGATTTAGTTCGTTTTAATTCAATCAAAATTGGCATACAGTAGTTCTTAGAGAAGAGGATTATGAATTTTTGATCAGATTTAAAAATTTTAATATGCGGATGCAAAATGGACGATTTAGGGTACAAATTTAATAATATAAAATAAAAGCGATTAGCGCATTATACGAAATTTGGCCATATTGATTATTCGCAAGAATATGAAATCACTATGAAGCAGAGAAATGCAACGGTAAGTAAATCCAACCCAACTCGCTAACATTTCTCTGATATATGGATGGATATATTGTTAGTTTTAATTTGCAGTCATCGCTTTTAATATTATTATATCAGAATTCTAAAAATAATTTTCTACCTTTTGCTAACCTTTATATTTTATAAAAGCTTGTATTTGAAAAGCTTTTTTTATACAAAATTATTTTTTAATTTTTAGATTTGTACCCTAAATCGTCCATTTTGAATCCCCTATATTGAAATTTTCAAATCTGAAAAATTTATAATTCCTTTCGCTAAAAACCCCTGCATGCCAATTTTGATTGAAATCGAATAAGTTAAATAGTTTTCCTCTTTCACTTAGTTAGGGGAGGTGGGTACCTGATAATACCATATTGTTGTGTTATCACCGAAACTAAAAACGCATACCAAATTTGAAGACAATCGGATGTGTATAAGTCAGTTAAAATTGGTAAGCAAAAGATGAGCAAAAATCGTCCATCTTAAAATCGCCATATTGAATTTCCAAAATCTTATCAAAAATTCGTATTCTTTATCCCCAAAAACCCTCGTATGCAAATTTTGATTGACATCGGAAAAACTAAATTTTTTCCCCCTTCACTTTCCTCCTCCAATACCAAATTTGAAGACAATCGGATGGGTATAAGACAGTTAAAATTGGTTAGCAAAACATGACCAAAAATCGTTCATCTTGAATCTGCTATATTGAATTTTTAACATCTGATTAAAAATTCGTATTCCTTATTCTCAAAAATCCTAGTATACAAATTTTGGTTGAAATCGGACAAACTTAGGCGTTTTCTTCCCTCCAGGGGGTGCCTATAAAAATACCATATTATTGTATTGTCACCGGAACTATAATCGCATACCAAGTTTAAATTCAATCGGACATCTAAAAGTTAGTCAAAATTGACTTGCAGGATTCGACCCAAACATAAAAACATAGATACATAATAAATGTGAAGTTAAATAAAAGCTTGTAACAATAAACTTAATGTTTTCTAATTTTGAGCAAAAAATTATTTGGGGGGTGGTTGAGGGGGTTGATATATGTGAAAATTCATAAGTTTTGATCCAAAGCTGTAAATTCGTAACAACTATCTAAAAACTATATATTCGTAGCAGCCTTAAGGTGACGAATTTGCAGTTTTTAGATTTAATATAACAAATTACTTTCTAATATTAGAGGAAACAATGTCATTCATTTGAGATTTTATAACCAGCCCCTTCTATGATGTAGAGGTCGCACTCTTTACGTTTTTATATTGGATCAACACTTGCGGCCGTGGTCATATCTAGTACACTGTGATCAACTGTCTTACGGTAACAATAACGGTAACAGCAACCCTCTATTACATTCAACTCAAAAATTAAACTAAATGAAATCGAAAATTTTCTGAATAGGGTCCTGTCCATCCTGTTATCAGTGTGGCCAAAAATCTAGGGAGAATCAAAAAAAAATAAACGTCAGACTGAAAATTCTCGTTGACAGTTGACGTCAAATATTGTATTTGTTCAATGGACCCATGAAGGTAGCAGATGTCTAGCCGGAAACCTTTTGTCCAACTTAGGAATACTGGTCCAATGATAAACCGTTGCTAGATCAGTAACAAAAATATATTGGCATAATGAAGGATTTTTGTAGTTATTTTTTCAATGGCTCAACAACAAAGCTGTTTTTAAGATGAAGATTCTTCTCCGTCGATTAAACATCGAATTAGTGTTGGCGGAACAACTTTGTTAGCAAATTAACTGATGTTCGTCAGTGGCCCACTAAATAATTTCCGTCACTTAAAAGTCATCCAGTCATCCAACTAATGAAGAACCATCAGAAATCCGTCACACCTTTTTGATAGGGTTGGTACTATAAATTAATATATAAATAGGTTCTTAAATCGTTCATTGTTACTATGATCAACAATTTCTCAATAAAGAGTATTTATTTTCTTTACTTAAAGATTATTTATTTACTTTACTTAAACAAGCTAAAAATATCATACTGTTTACTTTACCTTAAGTTTGACGGTCATTAAAACTTGGAAACCATCATGATGTGAACTCATTTCAGAATTGTTGGTTAGTAACATTAATATTCTTGATACTTCAATCTAGTTCTCTTTCTCGTTTGGTTGTTAGTGCGGTTTTGTAGTTTGCCTAACAAGCGGGGGAAATTTCTGCGGATACACTACCCACTTTATAATATTATTATTATACACTGAAAACAAGTAACGTCACTTACCTTGTTTGAAGTTTTACGTCTGTCAAACTTACTAGTTGCGGTTACTAAAATATAATTTTCTAAAAATTTTGTACTTTGACCTCATTTATGTCCAATTACATTGCAAATTTGGATATGTAAGACGTTTAGAATATTGCAGCAAATTGTTGTTAGAAGGAGTAAAAAATGTCGAGATTGAGATAAAGATAAAGTTTTAAACTTTTACGGTGGGAAAAAGGTTTAGACTACTTTAGAACGGTCCTAGGTTTAAGTGAAATTTTTGGTTTTAAGCATTTTACACCAACCCTCCTTGAGTTTTGTACATAGTTTGATTTCTGAGAAGAATTTTAATAAATTTGTTTATTGAATAATCATCTTAACACAATCTTTTGTTGGATTTAAGAAGAAATTTTCAATTTGGAAGAAAAGAAATTTAAAAAATTTAAACCCACGTGGGGTAAACACTGTAGAATAAATTAACATTGGGGGTATATGCCACTCTAATTAGAACTCACCCTTGTTAATTAATTTTTCCAATTAATATTTGTTGTCACATAATGATTTAGATGAGTCATAATAAAATAAGGAGTAGATTAATTATGTATTTATTTAAAAGGTGTTTTTATTTATGAAATGTATTAAAATACTTAAATGCAAATTTCTTTTACATTTCTGTCACTGTCAAAATGTCATTTTAAAAATATTAACACTGCATTCAATCACAAACAGCGACTTCGGATATTTTACCTCTGCTTGCACCTTGGCTTGCACTAAACTCTACTGATGAAAGCTACAGCTTTACAATAAGTGGGCTTTGAGTGAGGAAAGTTTTTTTGACTGAGCTTTTCGATAAACTCAATTTTTTACTTTCAGTTTGTAAATAAATTATTATAGTTGATTTGGATTTTTTTGTTTGGTATATTTTTGTTGTAGAATCAGTGACCTTCACTTATGTTTGTTTTGCCTCGTAGTGCCCTCATAAATATATTTTTTGTGCTGAAAACGGGTTGAAAATATGGCGTTTTTCTGGATAAAATGGGAGGTGTTGTATTGGGTAATGATCAACTTGGGATATTAAAAAAGTTCAATTTCTGGGGGCTATAAATTTAAACCACCCCCCTGAGATGGTCTAAAAAAATCACCAACTTTATAACCTTAAACACAAATAATGAAGCTATTATGTGCCAAATTTTTGGCGTATTCACCATTTTCCATTTGGGAACCTGTCAAAAAAAATTAGTTTTAGGGCATTTTCTTCCAAAATATGGTTTATTTTGAGAAAAAAGCAGTTTTTTTAGTGGTATTTTGCAATAACAATAGAAAATAATCAATAACTTTGTATCTCTTTTGTATATATAAGTATTTTTTGAGAGAATCTAGACACCTACAGACCTGATTCGTCTTTATTAGGAATCATCAGAGAGTCATCGGATTGCACGTGGCAGCTGAAGCTACACAGGCAACCATGCACATCTCTCGAATTTAAAACAAAAAATTCGTAATCCACAGAGACGTGGTACCTGTTTGTGACACCTTTCAAATAAACTGAGAAACGAAAACATTAAAATGGATGCTTTTTAACCTCATCAAAGAGGCTTTTTAGTTCTGCGCAAAAAGCTTCCCCCGAAGCGATTGCTTGCTGATGCTTTAAAATTAGCGCCACGTAGTATGAAGCTCCAATGGGGGGTGGTGCTGCTGCGAACGTTATCTCTTTTTAGAGTCCTGTATACCTTGCAGGTTTCTTCCATTACCTGCTGAAAAGTGCAGATTTCTGTATTTATGCTCTTCTGCACTAGTTTCTCAGTTTATTCGACAGGTGGCGCACACAAGTACCACGTCTCCGCTTATTATGAACTTTTTGTTTTAAATTCGAGAGGTGTTGGGTTGGATTATTGGGAGATTAACCAGAGAAAACATAATAACTTACGGAGATTAACAGAATGATAGGGCCGCGCAGAAACTACGTTCTTGTAACGGATAGCGCATTACGGGGGAGAGTGGAAGTAATGCTTGCATTAAGTAAACACCTATCATGCTCCGTCCATCTCTTTCTATATGAATATAAAAGAAAGACAGAACATTTTTTCAATGTCGAAATATATTTGGCAATTTTAATTTTCTACCTGCTAGTTTTTGCCACCGCTTTTCAAAGTCTGTTAAGCCTGACTGGCAAGCAGTTTTTTTAGATTTGAAAAATATTTTTTAGTTATTTTAACCAGTTTCGGTTGGAAATCGTGCGAGTTTATAGGATTATCTATATAGTAGATTAAAATCTTATTGGCTGGGTCACTGCCATTAAAGCTAGCATGGGACTATTTGAAGAATGCCGAGAATTGGGGTTCAGATTTTTGCGAACCAAATCCCTTAAGAAAATATTGTGATGATATATACAAAGTTAAAGGTCGGGCCAGGATGAACCTTAAAATAATTTTCTTAAATACTTGGTAAATTATTTTTAGATGTGCTAAAATACACTTTAGTAGGACCCGTTTTTTGATAAAATTAAAGACTGTAAAGAACTTTCATTGAAATAAATTAATACCACCTTATGTTTTACACACTTTACACATAGAAAAATTACAATTTTTGCTATTTTTTTGAATAAAAATTGGAAAATAAAAATCATATGCACGACACCACTCAAGATGACAGACAGATGACATAACAGAAATTTTTAGTAAACATTTTTCTTAAATTATGTCCATCTTTCTCTAAAATATTTTTTTATAGCTCGCTGTCTCTCTCCAACAACCTTAAATATTTTTCATTTTAACACAGAAAAAATGTTTTTTGGCAGTATTTGTTTTGAACGCTAAAAAAACAGTGAACACTTAAAAAAAATTGAGTGTTTTATTCTAGAAATCGAAAGTTTGGAAAGAAAGCTTTAAAATGTGAGCAATATCATGGCATACAAATGTGAAAAATATAGTAAAAAATTGCTTTATCAAAAACGTTACCCCTTAAACTATGCTACAATATTTTAAGTCTTAAATTACCATCATGGCTTGACCATAAGCAAGAAGATAATAGGTTAAAATACAACCAAAAACAAACAGATAGGTTCAAACGTTTATAAAATCTGTAAGACTTATACTGGGATTTTTTTCCAATTAATAAAAGAAAACAGCATTATAAAATGTTGTTACTTTTAATATTTGATAACATTCCTTAACATAGGTATAACTCCCTTCTCCTATTTTTGATTATCAAAGGGTCCAAAAACCTTTTTGTAAGCTAAAGAAAGTTTTTTAGCTGCATGGCAGAGTACAAAGTTGGCTAAGGTTTGTATAGAGCTAAAATCTTTCGCGTATGAAAAAACGGCGCCTATTAAGGTTTTTCATATCTTTTTATTATTAAATAAGTAAGTGTCTGTAAAAAATTTACCAAAAGAATATATTTATATTATTGTGCATCTGTCTGTACATGTAGTTCCTTCCTGTAGCCACCGGCTACTCTCATGTCGCCATCAAACAATGTTCCCCAAGTATAATACAGTATCGGTCCTCCTCGCGCAGCTATTACATTCTCAATGAGATTAACAATATTTAACTTTAAAATCTATATTCGATTTATACTTGCCAAGGCTTATTTTGGAGGCCTGAATTTACTAGTGTTTTTAACTTTTTCCATATTTATTATGTATTAAAATAATGATTACCTGAATGATAATATACCAGAATAAAATGCTGTTAGAAACTTTCTATTTAAAAGAAACACCAAAAATTTAGCAGTGTGCCTACTTAGGATTTACCAAATTAAAATGAAAAAAATAAATATAAAAATTAGTGTTGGAACTAACAAAAAAAAATACTAAAAACCTTAAAACTCCTAAATACAAATGTATACAGGGTGTTTTAAATTCGATGCTCAACGTGGGGATCTCGTAAACGGTAGGAGATATGAAAGTTTACAAATTCTGGAGAGTTCCGGAGATAGGCGGAAAAAGCCGAAATCTTCATTTTTAGTTTTTATTTTTATGCGCCCTTATTCTTAAAGCTGTCAAAAAACGCTTAAAACTTTCTGCAGGCACTTTTTTAAGGTCTACCTAGTTAGAGGTCCGTTTTTAAGACTTGACAGGGGCACTGTCAAGTTCATTTTTTCTTATGGACAAATTCTTTTTTTTCTCCTGCCGTTTGGTTCATAAAGGATGACAGATAAAATTTGGTAAAGTCACCTGACGTTTTGAGTTTATTGACCATCATCAGTCCAAATTTAATTCTTTCTTTTAACTTACTCAAGATATTTAGAAAACCCGATTGCAGTACTTTTTTACCTTTTCAAAAATGACAGTTTTTTTGGCATTATGTTATAACAAACGAACTTTACCTATTATTTTAAAAATACGTTTTTGCTTTTTTTTTAATCCTTGAATTTGGGCTGATGATGGTCAATTAACCCAAAACGTCAGGTACTTGTCAATATAAGGTTGTAAAATATCTGCCGTCCTTTATGAACCAAACGGCAGGAACAAAAATGTGTCCATAAGAAAAAATGAACTTGACAGTGCTCGTGTCACACTGAAATGTCAAATCTCGGAAATAGATCTCTCATTAGATAGACCTTAAAAAAGTGCCTGTAGAAAATTTTAAGCTTTTTTTGACAGCTTTAGCAATAAGGGCGCAGAAAAATAAAAACTAAAAATAAAGATTTCCGGAACTATCCGGAATTTATAATTTGAATTGGTTTTGAACAAAGCGTCAAATTGCGCAACTTTGCCCTAATTTAAACCTTTTCGTATCTCCTACCATTTAGGAGATCCCCATGGTGAGCATCGAATTTGGAACACCGTGTATACATAATCAGTAATGGATATTCATGGTATATACATAGAAACATATACAGTGAATATTTATTTGCTATGTGAATTAATGGCTTTGTCGGCCATTAGTCAGTCTAATACCGGTGTTATTGTCTGTGCAAAATAATCGAATTGAAAAAAATTATTGCTTATTTAATCTAAATTTCCTCTAACTGCGTACACAGAAAAAACACAGTAACAATAGGACTTTCTATCCATATTCCTGAATGGCAATTTAAAATTTTCTTGTACACTCCTGGCGAAAAAAAAGTAGGACACGTAATTGAAATATGGGTAAATACAACACCCTATATTAATAAAAATTTACATTGTTAGTCATTTGTTAGTTATCCTCGCGTCATTTACCTTGATACATTTGACACTTGTGTTTGCCATAATAGTAAATAAATCAAAGGAGATTTTTTTAGAGTAATTTATTAAAAATTCCTTAAATCCTATGTTAGGATCTAATAGAGTTGTAAAATTCAACTTACAACTTGAGTTCCGAAAAATAACTGGTCTATAAGAAGAGCGGCGAACCATTTTGTAGTTTATAAAAATACATTACCACGCTGGGCAAAGCGCTGTAAAAAAAACAATACCACAGAGAAAAAACAAGAATACAATAAACGGCGATAAAAAAAAACTGAACTTTTTGCAAATAAATAAAAACAATAATTTTAGTACTTAATGGGCTCGCCGTTCTTGTCTAAAACAAGCTGCAGACGAGCCGGCATTGAAAAACTTAAATTTTGAAAATATTGCCCTTCTTCTGAGATGATACCTACGACTCTTTCAATGGCTTCATTCAAATCGTCTCAATTTCTGGGAACCAATTTCGCTGATAAATTATCTTCACAATCCGTCCCCAAACATTTTCCATGGGATTTAAATCCGGGCTGTTGGATGGTCGAGGTAGAGTTTCAATATTGTTCTCTCAAAACCAAGTGTTCACTACCTTCGCCTTGTGCACAAGGCAGTTATCTTGTTGGTAGATTAACTCATTATTTTCATGCAAAACAGATGGATACACAATATTACGAAGAATTTCGATGTATCATTTACTGGTAAATCTACCTTCTATTCTCCAGCAAACACCTATACCTATCGCACTAAACCGTCCCCACATGTTGACGGAAGAATATCCTGCTCTCTTGATGTTGTGTGTGTATTCTGGATCATACCTTGAATTTGGTGGACGATAAACAAAAATTCTCCGACTATCTGACGATGACTGGAAAATTTTTTCGTCCGTAAAGATTACTTTCTCCCAAAAATAATTCCCTTCTAAAAGATGATTGGGCTCAAAAATTAGTCGACCGTGTTTCTGCTCTTCCGTTAAAAGAGGATTTTTTGCTGCAACTTTACACGATAGATTTGAATTTTGTACCCTACTACAAGCAGTTCACCGGGACCCTGGAAACATGCTTGCAGCGGTAGCATGGGAGCATGTGGTAAAAGGATTCTGCCTTAAATGATCAAGGAGTCGTCCGTCGTGCTCCATTGAACTAATTCGTGGGAGAAAAGTATATTTGATCGACCGCATTTTCAAACCATGTAAACGGCGTTCGCATGCGATTGGATTCGGCCAAGATGCATCAGATGAATAGAGAGCACCCGATTTTTTTTTCGTACGCGAATAACCTAAAAAAATGGCGTTGGTAAACAATTTAATTAATTTAAATATTCTCAACGCGTTGGAAGATACAGAAATTTTCGCAAATTTGCCAAACAGAAGACGTTATCCATTTATCGACCCTTTCGATGAATTAAGTGATGATAAGCTTGTAAAAATATATAGATTCACAAAGCCAGTAGCACGGGAGTTAAGTAGTATTTTGGAGCCCCACTTAAGAGCCCTCACGACGTTCGCAGGTTTGAGTATAACAAGAAAAGTAAGTATACTTATGTACCTCTATTGTAAAGCTGTATGAGGTAAGACGCAAGGAAAATAAGCGATACCAAACACATGCTGCTGTTCATAGTATTCCGTAAGCTGCAAGCAGTAAGAAAAACATGCATTTGCTATGGCTTATATTCCTTACCTCTTATACCGCATATCACTTACCTTACGGAACTCTGAATCTGCAATAAGCCTAATTTAATATCTGTCATACCTAGAGATTAAGGATATAAAATTATAAAAGCCTATAAATTTGTTGTAAGTATGTTAATGGATTAAGGTGCAAGGAAAAATAAATTCATAGGTAGTTAAGCTCAATATCATTCAACACCTCCATTCATAGTGCTATGTAGGGCTGTCTAAAAGTAGCTGATTTCTAAACTATAACTTCTATGATAATAATGATTTTTGCAAGAGGGATATAACAACCAATAACTTGAGTTTCAAAAATTCTTCATGAGGTAATAGATGCAATGAACCTACCTCATATTTTGAATCGGTATGTTCATCTACCTAGAGATGTAGAAGAACTATAACCGCTGAGGAACACGTAAGTTTTTATTTTTCTAGTTCTACTTTTCCAAGGTAAAATCTTAAGGGGTCTATTTTTATCTTTACGGAAACCTACATATATTTACAGTCTAATGTTTTGATGAGCGTACTGACGTAATTTTTTTAGATCTCTATTGATCAACACCGTACTCAACTAAAAAGCCAGTTAACTCATTTTCGTTTTAGTATCCTTTGGCCTACGATCGGTGCCATATTGACACCAAACTGACAGAAAATTCATGTTTTACTTGTCAATTTAGTTATAAAAATGGCAGCCACAATAGGCTAAAGGGCACTGAGGCGGTAGGAGTTAACAGGCTTTTTAGTTGAGAATGGCGTTGATTTGATACAGCGACAATAAATATGTAAAAAAAGTCATGTCGTTGTTTGTTTCTACTGTTACTTCAAAATGAAAACAATACATTATTTGACATGCGAACTTTTGACAACAAAGAAATACGCTTTCAGAGGTAAAAATGACGTCAGTTCGCTCATCAAAAAATTGGACTATATCAACGGTTTCTTTTTTTTTTTAAAGATTTTATGAAAGACATGGATTTCCAGGTATATTTGATTGTGTCGATTGTACTCACATAGCTATTGTGCCCCCTGTCAATGATGAAATACACCCCGAAGCTGCATCTGTTAATAGAAAAGGATATCATTCGATAAACACACAATTGGTGAGTAACATTATTTATCAGTTTTGAAAAAGGTTTGTTTTTGAGACATATAGGCTAAAAAATGTTGCATTAAAAACTCCCTGTTTATAGTGACTATGTTTATAAGCCATAGCTAAAACACTGGGTCGAGTTTTCATCACTTTTCACTCCTGAAGAGTTTTAGAATGACACATTAAAAAGTTGCTGTCAGGGTAAATCGTAAATGTATATAGTTTGTCCCAAGAGACTAGAGATTTTTTTAGAGAATAAGATTTATTTAAAACTTGTTTGTTATTTTATACAGGTTCACCCAAAAGTAATATATAAGACAATTTTTTTTTAATTGGACACAAAATATACATTACCTTATTGGGGGTTATATTTGATGGTTCCCATTATAAGTACTTAGCTACAATGTGATGGACAAGGTTGTTATTTGTTCAACA
Organism: Oxystoma pomonae; assembly: GCA_963921995.1. NCBI lineage: Eukaryota > Metazoa > Arthropoda > Insecta > Coleoptera > Brentidae > Oxystoma > Oxystoma pomonae. Next base: position 99,700,427 of record OY998165.1, read on the forward strand.
CATTGTAGGGACATTATGACAACTTTTTTGTTAATTTATCCAGAGATCGTTAAAGATAAAAGTATAACTTTATAGGCAGGTAGATTTAGAATTCAAAAAAACAATATCCATCCAAAATCAAAAAAAAATAATATTTTTCTTAGGAACCCTGTACATACATATGAAAGTTAGTATTTTGTAAATTGCTTTTCTAACATAAATCCAAGGTTTTCTTATTAAAACTCTTCTTAAAAAAATATATTATTTCAGACTTGGGTTGAGTCAGTTATATACATATAATCCATATACAGTTGCAAAAATACCTACAATGAAAATTATTTAAATGTAAACCTGTAAAAGTTCCTATTTTAAAGCAAGTTACGTCCCTGAAAAAGCTGACTAGTCTAAAGATATAGTTTTCCTCGAACAACACCAGCTGCATTTTAGATAAGAAGAAGCGTACATTTTCATTATTTTATTTGTTCTTAAATTCATTCTGAGCTTTGGCTTCACACTGTAAACTGCTTTCGAGAAACAAAAATTTTTTAAAAACTAAAATCGTTCAACAAAAATCTGGCGCAGTCCACAAGCCAACCATCAAGCACTGAGGTACCAACCACTAGAGGAAAAGTCCAGGATCAACCCGATAGAAGGAGAGGACTTAAGACCAAAACGGTGAGTGTCCAATCTTTCCTATCACCCATTTCTCCTCTCCGATTGAGCGGTAGAAAGTAATTTTAAGGTAAATTTAAGAAACCAAAACAGCAAAAAAAATTTTGAAAAATTTTTTGAAAATTAGAATTTAAAAAATTATTATAGGAAATTAATTTTAATTTTGGAGAGAACAATAGACTGACTAAATGTTCAGTTCTTGTTCCTAACATGGATGAGCACATCTAGTCAAAATAATAGTTTATAAGCTGAATGAGTAAAACGGATAAAGAAATACCATCCACTTCAAGTGAAGATCCGATTGACGATTTAATCGATCGATTTTTCAATAATTTAAATTTAAAATCGAAAAAGGATAAACAAAATCGAAAATCCTTTAAACCATATCCAAAAATAACAAATACTAATCAAAATGCTAATGTACAGCAGTTGCAACAGCAACAGCAACAGCAACAACCACAGGTACCGCAACCTGCTCAGCAACCAAATTATACTTTAATAAAAATGTTTACCGATACAATCAATAAATATAACGGTGATCCAAACACCCTAAATTGCTTTTTATCTGCTGGTGATTTCTTATTTTCGACCTATTCTCAAAATGCTGATCCAATTTTGTATCAATATTTAATTCGCACCATTCGAATGAAACTTATTGATAGGGCTAAATTTTAGTAGGTAGTAGAACGGAACTAGTAAGTTGGGACGATATTAAAAATGCTTTATATACTTGCTTTGGCGATAAAAGAAACTTAGAGTGTTTAGAACAGGATTTGTTTATGGCAACCCCTAATAAAAACGAACATCCCTTAGATTTTGCAAAAATATTACAAGTTTTACGTAACCACCTTGCTCAAAAAATAACATCAATTCCTTTTGACAAATATGGACGCGAATACAAAAGTTATTCACTTAAGACAATACGAGCATATTTGTTTAAGAACATTTATAAGAGGGTTACCAAATCCCTTGCAAAGTATAATTAGGCTCAAAAATTTGGATAGCATAGAAACCGCGATGACGTACGTAAATGAAGAAGAAAATTTTCAATACTCACAAAATGCGTTAAAAACACAACAACCGCGTTTAAGTTATGATATCCCAAATAAAAATCAACATATTAGGCCTATGCAAAGATCAAACATCCCACCAACTAATTTTCAAAATTTCTACAGCCAAAATTCACAAAATTTTCAAAACCCACAAAAATTATACCAATTTTCAAAATACCCAAAATCAACAAAACTTTAGACCGATGCATAACCCATTTGCATCGAATCAATTCTCAATAAATCAAAAATAGCACCAATCAATATTCAGCCAAGACAATTACCACCGCAAAGATACTTTAGTAACCGGCAAGTTTTCGGGCCACCAAGAGACGTTTTTCGACCAACAGGAAAACCCCCAACGGATAAACCAATACCTATGTCAGTATGCACGAAAAATACGAC